>OX387223.1:17447911-18736229 GCA_947561695.1 Tyria jacobaeae
AACGGTATCCGTCTTATTCGGCCTACGATTAGTAAAACCTACACGGAGCTTTAATTTCTTAACCTAATTTGCTAACTTGTCACTGGTGTTTCCGCGATTGCCTTGAAAACAAAACTGCGGTAATTTTATCGATTTGACACTTTTACCTCAATATGCTTATTGTAAAAGGTTTCTATGCGAGCTCATCACTCAAATCAATTTTTATAACACCGTCGTACTTGATTAAGGTCACCAGCGAAGCATGTATACTTAAGTGGTTTCTCTAAAACAAAACTGTTATTGTTTTAAACGAACTCGATCTTTTTATGAATCTTGTTAAATAAATTAAATAATACATTTTTTGAGTTTACTGGTCACCTTTTATTTTAAAAATATTGAGCAACTAAGTTATATGTATCTTATTCTATTATTGTATCTAATGAAAGTAATAATATTTTATATAGTAAACATTTTTATATTATGTTAGATAATTCAAAAACCTATATATTTAAGGTACCTAGGGCTTTTACTGCTAAATTATAATATAAAGTCTATTGTTAAGTTCTAAAAAGTATTATTTCAATCCTTACTTACTAGGCATATTAGCACAATATCAACTAGTATCAATTACTAATGTAAGTTTGTAACTCTAAGGAGCTCTTACGAGTTTTCTAGGTCACGCAATGGCAATTTACCTACACAGATTAAAAATATTCGGGCAATAACGGAATATAGGTTGCTTTACTAATTTAGAAGTAGCTAAAGTATTCATATCAATTTTCATGACTCCCGTGGTTTTCTTCTTCAAGTTTCTTAACAGATAGAGTAATTTCCAAAAGTCAGAATGTCAGTCAATCCTCTGCATCCAATTGTTTTCAAACTTCCATAATCGTCATTAAAATAAATGACAGCAGTAATAAAATATAATAAATAAATCAACAAAATAAAGTACATTTAAATTATTGGCTTATTTCAGGCAAAATGTCCACGAGTCCATTTCCTTATACCTGCGAGCTTTGTGGGGCAGAAGGTCTTACAGATGAAGGTATGCGCTCCCATACGTTAGAAGCTCACGTAGCTGGTAGACCCGAGTGCCCATTTTGCGACTGTGCAGTACCACAACCGCAACTGGTAGGCCACGTGCAGAAGGCACATCTCCATTATCTCACGCCTGAGAGGGAGTTGATGGCATTTATCGATGATCAGAGTCCAAGGTAAAATACATTGATTTGATTGATTTTAAGTTTAATAAATACATAGTTATTATAATTGCACCCAGTTACAGAAAATATACAATGCTCATGTTCATCTATCAATTACTTGTCCTGGTCGAAAATCGCTCCCACTATAGCAACAGGCCACTCATTTACAATAGATTGTAATAGCCAATTACAATAGTTCATGCGAAAAATCTTAACGAAAAATATTAAAATCTCTTTTTTTTTGAAATTCGTAAATTATTAATTTTTATTATCTATTTTGTCCACCCCAGTTTCGATGAGGATTCAAAGATGACAACAACAGACAGTTGCAGCTACAACACTCCAGGCTCAATAAACGGCTGGCATAGTCCCGACAACCCTTCACAATACCATAACGGAGCCATATCCAAGAACATCAATTATTATAACGGGTATCAAGAAAAGGAAAGTTACAGTCGAAATGAAAAAGAAGAAGAAAAGTGTTCGCGTTCACCAAAAAATATAAATCTTGTCAATGGTATAAAAAATATTAATATTAGTAATGGTGTGGTTCCTAAAAAGGCTCAAAGCAGAGAAAATGGTCATGATGAAGTAAATGGTATTGATAGAAGAGGTACTTGCATTAATTTAGGTTTGTATAATTTTGATACTGATACCTTTTTAAGCCGTAATATTTTTTTGGCAGGTGCACTTTCTAGTCCGAGTCATAATAGTTCTGGTAGTTATGAAGGCTCACCTAATAAAAATAAGGTAAGCTAAATATATATTACATTTCTAAGATAATGATCTCAATTTTAAATATGTGCTATATTTTATTATTGTTTCAGTTGTCTATGGCTAGCGCTGGGCAGGGATCTCCACTTAGGTCGCAATTAGCTTTAAAATTAAAACCTAACACACCAAAAAAAAGTGCTCCTACACCTAGTCCTTCAGTTCAGGTACAAAATATATATTCACGTTTAATATGTGGTTCCTTAGAGTCTTTCTCAGTAGTCAGTATTTTTTAAAGCTGTGAACACAAGTGTCAAACTGTCAACTTGTTATCACTAATGTCGAACAAAATAACAACAAAGTTACTACCCGCCAAAAGATTTGAACTATTTTTTTAAATGATAATATGTTTAAATTAAAAGTGTGAATCATAATACATTTTGTTGCAATTCCAGTGTTTACTGTGTGATTTTAAATCAACATGTCCGAGGAAATTAGAGGAACATATAAACCGTGCACACTTCGATTTAACATCACCATCTGTGAATGCTAATGCTAATTCGGAGAATCCAACAGTGGGGTTGACGAACCCCACTCTGACTCTCGACAACCCCACCTTGGCCTTGAGCGCTATGGCTATGTCTCCAGGACCACACAGCTCTTCATACCAGTGCCCCATTTGTGAGAGGGAATTTGCTCATGCCAATGAAATTGAAATTCATGTGAATGTTGAACATAAAGATATATTAAGCCCCCAGAAGTCGGTGAGTATCTCTTTTAGAGAGAAAATTAAAGAAAGTGATTAATCTTACTCTAATACTACTCCATTTTGCTGTATTGCTCAGCTCCTAAGGGCCGCAGCATAGTGTTTAAGCCTATATAAGAAGAAAAGAAAGAATAGGTAACTTGTAGTGTGTGTTGTAACTTAAAATAAATGTAATTACAAAAATTATACCATAGTGTTAAAGATTTTAAGCAAATTCTAGGTTTTGTTATTATTCTTACTCTTTTGTTACTACTCTTTCAAAAAGGGCAAGTATATTAGTTTCTGGAGGATTCCTTCTTAGGGTATTCATGGTCCCATGTAAAAGACCTGCATGTGACCGAACAGTTGGTTTGAGTTCGACATACAACTTCACCCCAAAAAATAATAATATAAATTTAATTAAATTGTTGTTTAGAGTAAAAAAAACTGTTTACTTTTGTTTGTTTTATACAAACATTTCTGTACACATATTTATTGAAGTTCTTTTCTTGTAATACTTCGAAAATCTTATAATTCTTCATTTTTCGTTTTCTGTATTTAAGCTCATAAAATACTCTTACAGCATAGGCTATGCTATGTTTACTATAACTATAACGGGTTAAAAAAACATTTTAATAACAACATACTTACATAGATTCATGACTGTATTGTTAAAGGGGGCAAAGGTAATAACATAATTAATAAGTGCCCATATTTTCTGAAGCATCTCCATACTTATTTATATTTAAAGCATATAATGAATACATATTTTGGTTTGTATTTCTTTCAGGATCAAGTAGACAATGCATCATGTGAAGATGTGGTGATGATGGAAGAGAGTCCGGTCAGCAACTGTCCAGTCTGTTGTCAGCCATTGCCATTGTCACAACACGAACTGGTATGTTTACCACACTTAGAAATAAGAATTGCATCTCAGTGTGCCATTTGGTTCTTACTGAACTAGAATATGGGCACCCCTTCGGTTTTCAGGGTGATATGTGTAAATGTATGTATGTATGTATATATATATATATATCATTGCATTAATAATTAACTCATATTGTTTTATATGCAGTTACTCAATAAAAAATACAAATATTAGAATAGATTTTTTTTCTATCTTGAATTAGATTCATATTTATTTAAATATACGGTTTTACTCACGTGTGTATTTCGGGGATGCCCGACTAGTTTCGGTCTCGACAGGAGGCCTTTTTCAAGGAGTAATTCGTCCAGCCCCGACCGGACGATGCACTCATCCGGTGCACGGGCCGGTACCGTCGTATATTTAAATAGCCATTACAAATGTTAATTGCACATTTTTTTCTACATACTGTTGAAAATGTTTAAGCAAGAGGTCTTATACAAATATATTTGTTACAATTACTGGCTTTAATATTCATGTACAAATACTCTATATGCATGTGTTCTAAAAAAAACAGCAAAATACCTAGTAAAAGTTATATCCTTAATACCCAGGTTACCATGGGAGAGCCATGCTTTGGCAAGAATGGGCCAGCCTGACCAGAGTAATACCAACTGGTGGACAAACGCTGCTTGCATTATATTGCCGAGTGAGTGAGAGTATTGGAGACCCAACTCCCCCTTTCCCCTTCCCCCCCCCGTCATCTTCAACATTCACACTAATTACACTTAATTTTCTGATTTTAGATTCAACATATTGAAGAGCATTTTGAGAGGGGTGAGGAATGTGGTGCAGCATCAGGATTGAGTGCAGCAGAAAGAGAAGCGCAAAGAAATAGAGAAGAACATGAATTTCAATTGTTAAGGGTTAGTTAGAGATACATATTTAATTGTTGTTTACGATTTTTATAGCAGGTTTTTATTTATGAAACATTTATTTCTTGCTAATTTTTATATAATTAGATGTTTTGGGTCCTACCATCTAAAGAAACACTTCTGTTTGTGAAAAATATCCAAAGGTCAGGTTTGCATATGAGGCCTTCGAATGATCTTGGCATTTTTTATTTTATTTATTTAGAATTTGTGCTGATCCCACAGGATCAGGAGTACGGAGTTCGGTTAGAGGACTCTGACCTCCCAGCATCAACCAGTTCGAGTCACGTGGTATGCGACCCCCACTTTATCCTTTCCTTTCTTACCCCCTTTTACACCAATATTCTCCCAATTGTGCTGGTTTTTTTTTTTTTTCACACAGACATAAAAATTTAAGTCCCAGTGCCAAGTGGCTTGAGTCGGACTAAATTATGGTTGGCAAAAAGTTGGCCTCGCGTCAGCTTACCCCTTCGGGGATATAAGCATTAGTTTATATATGTAGACACTGCCGTGTGGCTTCGGTGGAGTAAAATGGAGTCACGTAATTTTCTTCCCGTGGGTGTTGTAAAAGGTGACTAAGGGATCGGACTGTTATATATCAGACAGTATATATACAGTCCTAAAGTGTCCGATTGACGGCAATAGACTAGCCCCATATTACATCAATGGGACCAAATTCTTATTGGTAAAATGTAGGTGTTTTGTACATCTCTGTCTACCCCTGCGTGAGCGTATGTATGTTAAAGTATTTTAATTATGATCTTCTACTACTGTCATATTAAGGCAACTATTTTGAAAGTGTTTTGTGTTTCGAAATTATAAAGAAAACGAGATAAAAGATTAGAAATCATATATATTGTGACTCTTGAGTTGCGGGTGTCCATTGGTGGTGGTAATTACTTACCATCAGGTGACCCGTCTGCTTGTTTGTTTGTTATCGCATAAAAAAACTATGTATATAAAATATACAGGCGACTGTTATCTGTCAGACTATATATACTCGTGTACAAACATATCTGGATGACTACAATACATGACTTTTTTACGTATTAGGGTCAGTATATGGATGGATGGGTAGATAAAGGCGATAATAGACGAACTCTAAAGCCTCATTGCTCGTAAATTTCAGGCTCAATATGGTATGGAGGAAAATGATGAAGAGGGTTACACACACAGAGCCACGAACAGCCTGAAGCGAGCGGTGTATAGTGGAGCTCTGTCAGTAGCGGGGTACTACGAACGGAGTCTGGGTCTCAGGCGAGCGGCTGCCTCTGGTACTGATACAGGATCTTCAAGAACTGCAGGTAAGAAACTTTAGCATCTTAGTTAATGGATCTGTTGGTTAATGATGTGTCTCCTGGCAGTTCTGAGTATGTCATGCTCGGCTAGAAGTCCTGCCAATGGTGGCGTTTTGGTCCTGACTGCTGCTTTTTTATTTTGTTATCTACTAACAATTGTCACAGTGTTTGACGGTGGAGTAGAATAAGTCCAGTCAACCCCATCTTCTGCCGGTGGTGTCTTAAAATGCGACTAAAGGATCGGACTGTTATCTACCAGACAGTATGTATTTAGGGCCCACAGCAATCAGTGATGTGGTTTCACAAACGATGTAATGTTGTTCCAGGACTTCTGGAGAGGATAGCACAGCTCAATGCTCAGAATCCAAGCATAGTGAAGACATACCTGTGCAGTGCAGTGGACCACTACGCCAGCACTTATGGGGACAGAGGATGGGGTTGTGGGTACAGGTATGCTACTGTACATCATTTAAACATAATTTCTGCTTATTTAGAATAATCGTCATCATCAGCCTATCGCCATCCACTGCTGGACGAAGAATTTGAAAATTATTTTAGAAAGAAACTAGTCTACATTTTATTATGGTTATATTAAATATTAAATATATATTCAGTACGTCTTATGAATATAGGGGATTTACAAGTTTTAAAATTATATACCTTTATATATAATTATATATTATATTATTTATATATATTATTGTTTATGTATGTTTGTATCTAATGTCCACATATATTATGTTTATACTACTATTTTTCTTTTGTACTATTTTTTTTCTTAGCCATAAACCATTTTCATGCTTTTTAGTGCACCTACCTCACTAATTTCACACGACCCTAATGTAGAATGGCAGAAAATGCCTCTCGCATTAAGTCCCCCGGACCAGTGTATGTACATTTCGTGCATAAAGTATTAAATGAAATAAAAAAAAAATTAGTGTGTGTTATTTACAGAGATTTTATCATATGAAAAACGAATTAAATACTATTTTGTCATAAAACCACTAGATTTATTTATATTTTTCAAAATTAAAATATTATTATATTATAATTAAAATAATCGTAGTTTCACTGTCTATATGTGGCGTAACCGAAAACGCCCGCCATCATTTTATTTTCGTGAGTGACGTCACTATAACAGAATCAAGCTTTTGTTTGTTAACAGCAGCGAACAATTTAAATATTTTTTCATACATTACGCAGTTCAATAAAATAAAAACACTACTCACATTTTTCGTACTCCTAGTTACTGAGTCATTATAGGACAATTTATAAAGCTGATACTGAGACACCTGCCTGCCATGTTTTCGGGCCCACCTTGAAATCTTCAAGAAAAGAGCCTACACCCACCTAAAAGGTCAGCCACGCACTTGCGCCTCTTGAATCCAGTTGTGAAACAAGCTTTTGCATTGCATTTCGCCAAAATAAGTGTGGTTTCCTGATTCCCAACTCCCCCTCTCCTCTCTCCCATTTCCTCATCCCTCCTCTTCTTTTCCCTCCCCGCATCCCCCCACCCCCATCACCTTCAAAAGCGGGCAGCGCACTAACGACTCTTAAGTTACAGGTGTCCATGGACGGCGGTTGTCGCTCTGTTAACTAGTCCTCATAGATTATAAAGGGAGGTGATGAGGTAATTAAAAATCACAGGTGACCCAGGAGCCAGGTTTGCTCTCTCTTTTGCCTTATACCATTTTATTCAAGAGTAATAATAACTTGACACACCTCACCGACAACCGTCTGATCCCAATCCAAGCAGAGCTTTATATTATGTTAACCAGACTACTGATAAACACGCATACATAATCTGAAAAAAATACACCCAGACATAGAACAAATGATAATAGTCATCAAAACCATTTGTACTCGGCAGGAGTTGATCCTAGTACCTCTTGCTTAGCAATCAGGTTCACTTACCACTAGACAAACAGGCCAGTCCAAATGTTTAATTAACTGTTCCAGAAACATGCAGATGGTACTATCATCCTTGATGAGTCACCCGCAGTACTGTGCGCTGCTAAGCTGTACGACGGAGGGCGAGGGCTGCGAGGGCGTGCCTTCTATACCGCGCCTGCAGCTGCTGGTCGAGCGCGCTTGGCAGTTGGGGTTCGACACACAGGTATTAATTTTACATGATAACCGACTTGAATGTGTCTATCATAAAAATGCATCTGAATTGAGAGCCTCCTCCTTTTGAAGTTGTTTACAAAAAGGTTTTTCCAGTAGTCAGTTACCAACAACACATAATATATTAGTTACTTGACAATTTTGCTATATGGGACCAAACGGGAAATGGTTATAATTCCCGTTTGGTCCCATATAAAAGTTATAATTAGAGCATGATTTTCACAGATATGAAACGGAATTCCTAACTGAATTAAAGCAAAATTCTCAAGTAACTAATATATTATGTGTTGTTGGTAACTGACTACTGGAAAAAGCTTTTCTCAAAATAAAAAGTAATTTTGCAAATTGGTTCGTAAATTACGGAGTTATGAGATAACAAACATGAAAAAATAAATAAAAAGAAATACTTCCGAATTGAGAACCTCCTCCTTTTTAAAGTCCCACAACAGCGAATGTATACAAAGTCGGATCATCATAAAAATTGAAGGATAAAGATATATAATGATTTGTTTTATTTTGTACTACGCAATGTACAGCTACTTCATGACGCTGTCGCCCAAGCTCGAGGGTTGTTGTGAGGGGAGTCGTTCGACTTTATCTACTCAACTGATCTCAAATAACGTTTTAATATTGTTTGCTTTGATTACAATCCAGTTTTTGACTGTTTGTGATATTTACTGTATCTTTTTATAGTTACTTAAACTCGCGTTTGTATCGATGGGTGTACTCGATATTTTCGCCGGATACTACGTTTGTAGCGATACATCTGAGTCATATGCTTTTATAGCTATACAAACGTAAAGATCTTGTATAAACGTACCGGTGGCCTTGCGTTTGCTGAGCGTCTTGATTGCATTCAACCAGTATCTTGAACCCTTTAAAAAAATACGAGCAGTCTTTGCGGACTGTCGACAGAAGTGAAAACCAAGTAACTTGTGAATTGTATCGTCGAGCTATTAGATTACACACAGTATACATATAGCTCATGGGAAGTGTGCGGTCACGATGACGCCAGTTTCACGATTTTTGTTCACCCAAAAAGTGCTCAGTTTTCACTTCAAAAAACGTGGTGTGAAAAACCTCTTGGTGTTAATATATGTATTTTGTATTTTGTATGTATTTTTAATTCTATATATTTGTCCTTTGTTGTTGTTTTTCGATTACTGATATCATTATCATTCAGCATATTCACACTCTCACCTGTTTGTCGATTATAACTAAGTCCCTTTTATGTAAACGGTGCAAGCCTATTGCAGTCACCCTGGCGCTGTTGGGAAGGTAATGGAAAAAAATTGAGTGTAGGCGGATAAACAAGATGGATTGAGTAGTATAAGCAATAGCTCGAACAAGTCAGAGTCACATACCTATAACTGCATGGAGCCCTCTAGCTAATCTTGTTTGATTAAAATATTTACATAAATATACTTTCGCCTATATCCCCTAAAGGGTAGACAGAGGTGAATTAAACACCCACATTCAAATATTTTGAGGAGCTCGTGATACGAAAGCTGTTAAAGTATTAACACTTTTATCAGTTTTCTTTCATTTTTAGCCAACTCTCAAAAAAAGGGTTAGATTCTTAGTGATAACATTTTTTTTATTTTTATATTTTTTTATTTATTTATATAATATATCTCTTCTCATCTTAAATAGGTAATAGAGGCCTGTCCCCATTAGAATACATATACAACAATTAGTATATATTTTTTTACGTGATGAAATTCCCACGGGTCTTCACCTCACCAGAGCTGACGGTAGCGGTAAAGTGGTATGTCGGACTCGAACCGACTAAAACCACACGGTGTTCCGTCACAAGTGGGTCTATTGCAAGGGACCTGGGTATACCCTAGGAGGGATGCTTCCAGGAACCCCTGCAGACCTTGGCCGCCTCTTTTCCAGGGCGTGGCCATCTTTTCCACCATATAAATTATTGTTTGTTGTCGTACGTTGTATTTCCCCGAAATGAGTGAGATTTCCGAGGGCTCAACTCTCCTCATCCACCCTCTCCTCTTTCCTATTCCCGGGACTGGGGACTTACGACTCTTGAGTTGCAGGTGTTCATGAAAGGCGGTTGTCACTTAACATCAGACGACCCGTCTGTTCGTCTGTCCCCCTATAGTATAAACAAAAAATTTAAAAAAATATTATGACTATTATGTTAAGTGGCATAAATGGCAGTCCGGAGGTTCAACTTTATTTGACAGTGTTATACTAAAATCACTCAAATATGGTTCCAGGGTTCAGAGCAGTTAGGTTCAAAGTTGTACAACACGCGCAAGTGGATCGGCGCTTGCGAAGTCGTTACTGTACTGTCATCGCTAAGGATAAGGTACGTCTTTATTTCGGTCCTCGAATCGTGATATTTGAGGTCTGAGGACTTCAAACACGCTTTCACATGCATTTATACAACAATTCACGTCATTCAGCAAAGAAAACCCTTTTATTGTCTGTCTCTACTATGCAAGACGGAGGGTTATGATTTTCTAGAATGTGTATTTACGTATATGTATAATGTTTTTTGACGCGGCCTAAAGCATTGACGCTTTAATGGACTTCGTCATGTGAGATGAAAAATATAAGAGAACCAACGCCTGCGTGAAACCACTGCGGAGGCTGTCCTGAGGATACTGGCCTACACACACTGGTGGTCTGGCCAGCGTGGAGCCAACAACGCCACGTCCTCGAGACAGCTATAGGTGTGGGAAGCCTCTCGCTAGAGACCATAGTGATAGCCATGGTACCAAGCGAGAACGCTGGGTCGAGGGAGATCCGATCTGGGCTATACCTTAACCCCCGGCCACAGACAGCCGTGTCTTAGCACCATGTGGTTTCCGTCGGTTCGATTCCCACATAGCGGTTTCCACACGTTAATTGAAAAAAAGTGGATCAATTAAGCAAAGTGGGCATTTAATCCAAGAATAAAAATAAAAAAAACAAATTTTAAGCTTCAGTTTATTCTTAGTTATCAGTTTTATGTGTTTCGACTGTTTAATTTTAGGAAGTAATATTTGTAAATATCGAACAGTGTTTAAAATAACCGCGCCTATACTATATGCTGACTTTCTCCAACGTTTATATTAATGTTTGATGGCAATACTTCCCCTTATAGCATTTATTGAATTCCAATACTCGTATAAGGTTATTGGTCTGTCGTCTAACATCTATCATGCGGGTTGTAACTTATTTGCTACCATATTCTGGTAAAAAATCTTACTTCTACTATAAATACGAAAGATTTTTACCATCATACTCTCACTATCACTCATCACTCACGTCTAAACGGATTTTGATGAAATCTTACACAAAGATAGATTATAGTCTGTTTTTTTCTTAATTATGTTGTTAATCAGATGTCAGCTGATAGACTTCCACAAGCCGACGAGTGCGGACGGGAGTCACCCCGCGCTGTTCGACTGGGTGCTCCGCTACTTCACGGACGATCCCAACTCCTTCAAAGCACCTCTGTACTTGCAGCATCAAGGTAACTACAATATATATCACATACTTACGTTTTAACAAAAACAATGTAATATTGAAAACAAAAAATAAATATAATACATACATTTTCCCCAAAGAGTTAAGCAGAGTCGAGGCCCACTCTTTGCTAACCAGCTCATTGTCCTCGTCCAGATGCTGTACGCCTGTAATCTGTCTGATAAATAACAGATAACTAACTAAAAAACTTTTCGGTGCAAGCGGTTACACTATGGAACAACTTGCCTGTTACTATCCGACAAGCCAAAACCTCGCATGTATTGGAAAAACAAGTTAAGGACTATTAGTTCCCTATAATTACTGATCTATATTATTGTGTTTATATATGCATATGTATATATATATATATATATATTTATTTATATGTATGTGTGTATGTATGTATGTATTAGGTATATATGCATTTATTATTAGTAACTTAATTTGTTATTTATTAGTACACTACAGGCTACCCCAATACTTTATAACAATATCCATAGAAATTTACCTTGGTTAAATTACTATAAAACTAAATTTCTTTTTACCATAACAATAATTACCAAATGTAAAAAAAAATGTTATTGTACCGTCTCAATCAATCAATGAATACTGCAGTCAACTGCTGGTCATAGGCCTCCCACAATGTGCGGCAAAGCGGGTGGTCTGCTGCCCTCAGCAACCAGTATCTGCTATCTATCTCAGCTACCTTCATCGGTGGTTCAGTCCATCTGGCTGAGGGCTAATTTCCTTTTACCTTTTATTCGCGGTCTCCACGCTAGGACCCGTTTGCGCCTACGGGCATTTGCCCTTCGGCAAATAGGGCTGGCCTATTGTCACCTCTTCGTAATCGTTGCATTGAAACCCCATATACTATTTTATAAAATCACCCAGTAATATTTTCTGTATTTCTTAAAAAGACAACTCCCGCACTAGGATTTCTTCCTGTGTCGCGGGGGACCTTACAAACATTCAACCAACGAAAACATATAACACCCAGACTCAGAAAAACAATTTGAAGATTAATTAAGTAATTCATTGGCTAATGGTTAATTTACTCGCAAAATCGCCACACACCCTCACTTATTTATCTACTAACAGTGTGATAATTGACTCACTCACTCATCACTTCCTCACACCTCACGCACAACGCGGATAGCGCAACTATTTCACGCGAGAACGAGGAACGAAGAGCGAATGAGGACATTGAAGTGGTTCAATGTCAAAATTTGAGTAACTTTAAATTTTTCGTCATGAGTACTACTAATGGGTAACTTGTCGATTTTCGATGAGGATGAGAGAGTACCTCAATTTACCTCGCAAGGTACACCTCATTTGAGGTGAGGGTTTGCTTGACACGTGAGCGGCTAGTTTTCAACTCGCACACATCATTATCTTTCACTCACAAGCTTTAAGCGCCAAAAATAAACAAATTATGACACTCAATTACCAACCTTATTCGTAGATGCATAATAATAGGTATGTAATATTTATTGCTTTCAAATTCGTGTATTGATTTTTATGTTTCTTCATTATCTAAATAACATGCTACAAAACTTCACACGCTCATACTATCTCATAATTACGAGCAACACTCAAGTGATGCCGCATGCCGCGAGGAATAGCTAGTTTAAATAAATATTAACATTATACAATCAATTCTTTGGCTATTGGTTTATTCACTCGTAAAATCGTCACTCACATCCTCACTCATTTATCTACTAACAGTGTAATAATCGACGCCCTCACACCGCGGCCATAGCACGCGAGAACGAGGAACGAATGAGGTGGTTCAATGTCAATTATATACCTTGAAGCCCGAGTGCATAGGTTTGTAAGTATGCATCATCCCGATGGTTTAAGATTTTAATGAAATATTATCCTGCACGAAGCAGGGTTTCAAAAATATCAAAGACTCATTTGAGTGTTCCCCTCCACGGAAATCTTTAGTAAAAGGCGAAAGATTTATGCGTTATGAAGGGAAACCAGAGTTAACTATAGATGTATTGTGAATGACTACATGTAGTGGCCGCGGTAACGAAACCATACCGTGATTTTAAAAAACTGCATAGCGCCATCTATATATTAAATAAAAAAATACCACTATGACATTCAGTTTAAAATGGCAACAATATCATCAATTATTATTATTGTTATACACTGTAAATTAATTTAAAAAAAAATAACAAATTAGTTTAATTTTTACTCGGCAGCTCAAGTATTTCCTTTATTTAAATTAATACAAACATAATTATAAATTAATTAATTACATTTTTAAATATTCCTTATAAATACAAATATAAACAAAACAAAATACATTTCCAAATTTAAAAAATCATTTACCACCGACATTATGTATAATGACCCAAACACCTGTAGGAACCTCCAAACAAGTTAAGCTATTGTTATAAAAACTTTTTTTATAAAATAATATATGTTTGCTACACAGCAAAATAATAAAATTATGCAATACGATAACAAGAATAAATGTTTTGACAAAATTGTTAATATTCTATATAAGAAATTTAGTTAAATATTAGGTCTATAGATGGCGTTTAGAGTATAGTATAGTCTCCTATGCTGCATAGGATGGTTTAATTATAGCGGCTAGAAGAAGATGGATCTTCTCTGATGACTTCAGAAATAAAATAATGTAACTCTGGTTTCTCTCCGTAATGCATAAGTCATTGTTTTTTTAGCTTCATACGTATGTATGTTAGTATGTAACGGAAACTTTGAACATGATTTTGACCTCCTTCAAAACGTCGGATTAATTTGAAATTTGGCATACTTAGCAAGGACCGATGACAATTCTATATTTTAAACAGTTAGACACGTTATCCTTACTAGGATGATCAGGATTAGCTATTTTGTTTTGTTTACACTACACGCTTTTTTTTACAATAAAATATTTTTTTTCCACATTTACACTATTCTTCATATATATTTATTAAAATTCTTTACACTATTCTTAATTCAAATTTATTAAAAAAAAATCCCTTTTTTAGTTTGGTTTTCTATAAAAGCGTGTTTATTTTGTTTGTTTGTGTTTTAGTTTTTTTTTTATATTTATTTAGTAAAGATTTTCGTGGTGGAGAATACTCGATTACTATTTTAAAAATGCTTCGTACGGGGTTACAGGAATTACTACAATCTTTGATAATCTGTGCTGAGCATATATGTTTTATTTATCAAAATATTTACATATTCAGTTCATATATGTATCATATACAGTTCAGAACCATTTTCCCCTATATGTGTCAATTGATTTTCTTTATTTATTGTACTTTGCGTAGCTATTGGTGAGGTTCAGTGACATCAATAGAAAATAAAGTTTTTTGTTTAAATTTAGTGAAAACATTTAAAAAAATGTGAAATGTTGGCGTTTAATGTACGGAAAGTCTATTCCATTAAAGTTCAAGTTATATTAGTCAATTAATTTGAAACATGGAATTAATATTTTAAATTCGAATTTTAGTGATATTTTTTTAAGAACAGTATTCTTTATTATTGTATAGGTAGGACTTACAGTGCAGTACCTATCTCTTTTTTTAGCAGTTATTAACAAGCTTTAGTGTTCAATCACAAAAACAATGATTCAGTATTTTTTTATTTGTACAAGGTGAAGGTAAAAACATTTAAGTACTTTGTATAGATTGTGATCCTATGCTTTTTTCGTGCTTTCGTGTTTCAATTAATATTTTAAAACAGTTAATTAAAAAAATACTTTTTTTTTAGTTTTTGTTCGTTTGTTTTTTTTTCTATTTCATACATAGGTATATTAAAAAAGACCAGCTTTATTTTTAATATTGCAATACGAATAAAAAACTTGTTAGTTGATAGTTCGAGGGCTCGGACCTCTCGTCTCCAGCCAGTTCGAGTGATAAATATGAGACCCTGACTTGTTTGAGCTATTGCTTATACTCCCCAATCCATAAGCAATATTCCCTTTTTATCCTCTCAATATACTCAAAATGTTCCCATTTAATTCCTAAAAGTGCTCGGATGACAGCAATAGGCTTGCCTCACGTAAATGGGACGAAATTATAATAGGTAAAATGTTAGCGTTAATCACTTCCCTGCCTACCCCTTCGAAAATTCAAGAATATTTCTAAAACTTTAGCTTACTTTAGCACTTCACTTTATCAACCAAGGCCTCACAGAAAACCGGTTGTGAAGCAACACTTGCGTTGCATTTCCCCGAAATTAGTGAGGTTTCCGGAGGCCTAACTCCCCTCTCCTCATTCCTCTCCCCTGACCTCCCGCCCCTTTTCCCATCTTCTCATTCCCGCCTCTTTCCCCTCGCATATCCTCATCCCTCTTCACCCTAAAAGGCGGGCAGCGCACTTACGACTCTCCAGTTGCAGGTGTCCATGGACGGCGGTTGTCGCTTACCATCAAGTGATGCGTCTGTTCGTCTGCCCCCCCCCCCACCCCTATAATATAAAAAAAAACTAATTTTAAAATAGCGAATATGACCTATTTAGTAAGTATCGTTTTCTGATTATATCGTATTTAATATAATTGTTTACTAAGGCACTGTTAGATTCATAAAGTGTTGATATCAAGTAATTGCTCGTTTCAGTGTTTTCTATTTATCCAATCAAATTTAAGTTAAAAATTTAAATTAAAATGTACAAATGTTAGGATAAAGTTAGTCTGTATTTGTTATTGTATACTTTATTCTATTACTTTAAGACACAAAAAGTAGCAGTGCCATCTTTAAAAAACCAATTTGCCACGCTCGTTCTGATAAAAAATGCTCTAGATAATAAAACATATAATGAGGATCCTTTTTATAACATCCTAAATACTACCGAATAAAAAAAATAGCTTTCTCTTTACTTCAAAAGATGGCGCTGTGCAGTTTTTTAAATCACGGTATGGTTTCATTACCGCGGCCACTACATGTAGTCATTCACAATACATCAATCGTTAACTCTGGTTTCCCTTCATAACGCATAAATCTTTCGCCTTTTACTAAAGATTTCCGTGGAGGGGAACACTCAAATGAGTCTTTGATATTTTTGACACCCTGCATCATGCAGGGTTATATTCTGTTAGAATCAGGCAAGAGACATGCTTACTAATATGTGTACCCGGCCTGCAAGGTACGGGTTTCGTCAAGAAACAAGGTCTCGGAATGCTTCTAGTATAATATACGTATAGACACTTTCATCTGTCGTACATAAGTAGACATACCACTTTAAGTATGCCTCCAATACGACGCTAGCAGTTCAAATATGCTTTAAGAGATATGAAATCTTTCCATTCTAATTTACCAGGCTTCGGATTGGATATCTTAGGTTTTTTTTTATGTGTAAGCCTTCCCTAATTAATCCACTTTGCCTGATGGGAAGCAAAAAATAGAGTCCAAGAGTGGTGGTCACCATCCTCATTGCATGTCTAGTCAATGTAGTATGGTGACCTTATGGCGGCCTATTAATTAAATTCAAACTCACTAGCGAGCGTAGTTAAAAGATTTCAAGTCACGTTATTTGCATTCGTAATTTATTTCTAATTAATATTTTAATATAAGGTTGGCAACGAATAGACCCGCCACTTTTTTTCGATCAGTTTCTAAAACGTTATAGAACTATCTCGAATTTCTTGGAGTAGTATATAAATAAAGCAAGAGTTGTATGTCAGATCAGTTGACAACTGGATCACGAATAGTAAAACTACAGTAAATTATGGATATTTCTCGTAGAGAACTTCCGCTGCTTTTACTTCACGAATTTCGCTGAGGTCGAAAAGCGACTAAAGCAGTGCGCAATATATGTGCAACTATGGGCGAAGGCGTGCTCTCTTACGATACCACCAAACATTGGTTCAGAAGATTTAAGGATGGAAATTATGACCTATCTGATGAACCTCATCCAGGACGTCCTCCTACAATAGATGTAGATGAGTTAAAAAGACTCATAGAAATGGATCCCAGGTTCACTTCAAGTTGTCTGGCAGAGCAGCTTCAGTGTTCTCATACTGCAGTAGAAAAACAACTCCACGCTTTAAAAGACCTGGAAATATTCAGTTTGGTTGCCAAATGAGTGGAAGCCGCCGTTTCGAGAGAGCTAACGCGTGCATGGAACTACTTAGTTATCAATGTACCAATGAGTGCCTGAGGGATGTAATTACGGGGGATGAAAAGTGGGGGTGTAATGTACATACATTTTTCGCGTAAGTGCCAGTGGCTTGGACCTGGAGAAGCAGGAGTACCGACGCCAAAATGTGACACGAGTAAAAAAGTTCTTTTAAGTGTGTGGTGGGGAATAAACGGAATTATATACTGGGAGCTGTTGCCATCTAACACTACAATCACGGCCAACATTTATTGTAACCAACTGGATAAAGTAGCAGCGAGATTGCCGAAAAATCAAAATAAAGTATACTTTTTGCACGATAATGCTCGACCACATGTAGCAAAGCGACTACTTTCTACTAAAATTACTTTCGCTTGGCTGGGCTGTCCTTCCTCACCCACCGTACTCTCCAAACATTATGCCCTCAGATTATCATCTATTTCGTTCTCTAGCCCACTACTTAGCAGATAAGAAATTAAAAATGAAGACCAACTTAAAAGTGACCTTACCACCTTTTTTGATCAAAAGCCTAAAAACTTCTACGAGGATGTCTCTGCCAGCGCGTTGGCCACAGGTGATAGAAAACGACGGTGCTTATATAGTTGAGAAATAAGTTGACTTTGTTTACTTACAAAATAAAATAAATTTGTGTACAAAGATGGCGGGTTTATTAGTTGCCAAACTAATATTTTATTTTTAGGGGCTTTTTAAATTCTATTTTGTTTTATACGATTTTCTAGCGATCTTAGACTTTTTTAATTTCCAATTTGGAATCACAACTGACGTAAAAATCAAACCATTGTCAACCTAAGTGGTACACAAAACAGCTTAAGATATTAAAGCTTTCATACCTACACCCCATAATATTCTTTAACTGTAACATACATAACATACATAAAAATTTTGTAATTTAATTAGATCGTCCAATTGGGAAGTCCTAATACATACCTACGATACGACTATCCGAAAGGGACCCGAGGTGTAGTAGGCTACACTTCGGGTCCGTCCGTGAGCTGTCGGGTAACTAAAAGCGTATGGTTTGTGATCGCGGTTCGTATCGTACTGAACGTGTGACGTAATACGTTAAAGGTATGTACCCATCGCTCCATACCCTTACTGCGTACTGGAAAGCACATACTTGGTTTTAATACTTGTACCAGTATATACGCTTCACCTCTACCATTAGAGGTAACTCATCAATATTATTATCGGATTTTACGTATCAAATAACTATTCAATAAATATTTTTATTCGTTCTTCCTTCCTTGTACGACGGACTCTCATTCTTATGATCTCATTTCATTAGTCATTGGAGTAAACACAAACACGCAAAATGCAGGGAACTGTTTCGTACATCACAAAGAGAATAACGATGTTCTAAAAATTTAAGTAAGGAAAGAAAATAAATAAAAAGTATTTCTTTCGTACTCCTCTTAAATACAAAGTGAACACAGTAATTGTTCGGACAGCAAATTATACACGTAAAAACCATGACTGACAGGAGACAAAAACGGTTCTAAGCTCAGCATTATTAAGCCATTTCTTAGTAGAGGTGTCTGTTAAGAGCGGGTGTGATGACTCTCACACGGATAACAGATGGTGATAATACAGAAAGGTAAATACTGTTATAAATAAACTAAGAGCACGCTGACCTGGAACACGGTTTGTTTCGGGTACATACATATGTACAAACTTCCTTAATTAGGTTTTACCCTCAAGGGTGGAAATTAACAATATGGAAAAGAGGATGAAAGTTTGTATGGCAATATGTAAGGTTTGTGTGAATGTTTTATAAGTTTGCGACAAGAGACAAAATAGAGCTATGCTAAGTTAACGGAGTCAATACAGAATGTGAAACTGAAGTTAACGCGAGTAAAAAACTTGCCAAGCGCCGCGCCGTACACAATGAGCGCTAAGAAGCCGCGCGATGGGGAAAAATGCCTTAATGTGCTTACCCAAACAGGCAATACAAATGGCTTCGTGAAATACAAGTAACTAAGTTTTTGGGTTAGGTTATTAAATATTTTTTTCTATACTTGGGTCATTGTGTTGTTGATTTAATTCGTCAGAAGTAGATTACGATGTTATTACGTCACTATTATTTGTTGTACATTTGGATATTAGCTAGGTATCTCAGAACGGTAACTCCTTTTGTTTATTTTTTAATTCTATAGTTGGTTTGGGTGTATATTTTTGTAATACGTAGTTTTCATAATCTTAAAAAATCTTAAAAAAACAAATTTAGTAAGTTTATTTTGCTTTCATTATGTTTTTAATTGTAAAAAGTTATAGTAAAGAGGTTTTGTTTATTTGTGCAATGAAAGTAGTTGAATACTAATTTATTTAGGTTCTTATAATATTGAATAAATTTAAATAAGTTCTTTTCGTAATAGAAAGTTTTGTTTTGTGTTTGCGGTCAAAAGTAAAATAAAGTGTAAATAGTTCTAGGTATATTGTTAATTTGTATAAATAATAATACTTTTCTAATCAAGAGGTTAACATTTTGATTAGTGTATGTGAGGTAGCAAGATTTTTATTTTTGTGTAATTAATTTGTTTTTAATCGAATATGCCTAAATAACACAATTCCAACCTATCGTGTCGTTCTAGCTGAGCTTGCGTTAAGAAAATTGCTAGAAGCCAAGAGTCTGTAGAGCATACTCAAACCCGTTTGAAATATTAATACTTTATACCTTATGTATTTAATATACTTATATAATTTAACTAGCACACCTGTTGACACCCCCGCAACACCCCTTGTGGGTGAAATTTCGTAAAATCCGCTCTTAGCTGACCTCTACTGGGCGAAAGGAATATTCCTACCAAATTTCAAGTGTCTACGCCTTTTGGTTCCAGAGATATCGTGATGAGTCAATATACCTGTGGAAATCTCTTATATATATATTTACTAGCGGACCCGACAGACGTTGTCCTGCATGATATTTCAAGCGATTAGGATCAATATAGATAAATAACCTAGATACCGACTGCAGCGCCATCTGCCGGGCTGATTTGTGAATCTAAACCATTCCCAGATCCCCTTGAACACACACAAAAAAATTCATCAAAATCCGTCCAGTCGTTTGAGAGTAGTTCAGTGACATACACACTCACAGAAGAATTATATATATAAAGATATAGAAGATTAGATTATTAAAGTATTTATATGTATGTCTTATTTGTAAAATAAATACCCTAGAAAATTAAAAATGCTACCTAAAGACACTATTCCACGAGGACGAAGTCGCGGGCACAGCCAGTAATTATATATAAGAAAACTAATTAACAAAACATTAATCCACAAAAGGATAATATTATGGATTAATGTTTTGTTATATATATAAAATTTTTGTTAATATATATAAAATTATGTACTTATTTGATAGGGGCTTATTTTTTTATTTTATTTGATTTATTTTCTACAGGTATATAATATAGATCAAATCAGTGAAACGTTTGTTAGAACTACTGTAAAGCTAATAAATAGGAGTAGAAACTAGTGACTGAGCCTCTGATCTCAATAGTGTATGGGATAATATATGCAGATATCTGTGATATCTAAACCTAAACATTGAAATGTTTTTACAAATAAACAATACCCCCAAGTTTTTAAATAACACCACTGCCTCTAAAATTGCTTTCTTGTAGTTCGCTAGATGGCGCTGTGCAGTTTTTTAAATCGCGTTATGGTTTCGTTACCGCGGCCACTACATGGACTCAATTACATTACATCAATGATTAACTCTGGTTTCCCTTCATAACGCATAAATCTTTCGCCTTTTACTAAAGATTTCCGTGGAGGGGAACACTCAAATGAGTCTTTGATATTTTTGAAACCCTGCTACGTGCAGGGCTTATAATTCAGTTATTAAATCTTTACATGGTGTAGATAGTTTATTTCACCGAATTGTGAAGCAGTCGAAGGCACAAGATAGTTTAATATCAGATATTCAGATTAAAGAACAAAACTAAAAAAAATACTATATTTATCTGTCTCTAACATAATGGCCGTTGAGTTGTCCTCCTGCCATATTAATACAATTTGTCAATCCAAGATTTAATTATTGATTTATACATTTTAACATACAAAATGGGATTTATAATAATAATCATCACTAAAAGAATTAATGGTAGTTTACTCTATTTGTAATTAATATCTATTAAACTATAATGTACGACTCAACCGCCAGACTATATGTGTATTATAACACTTAGTAGTAACCTGCTGTGTACGAGTATACGAGCCCCGATGCAAAATAGTTCGTCTAGTGTGATTTTTTTTCTAACTTAATTATTTTTGAAATGAAACCCTATGGTCTAAAATAAAAAAAAGTTCTCCGTAAAAATCCATCAAGATCGAAGAGCGACTTAAAGGCTAAACTCATGGCTGTCTGGGAGTCGATTACGCCTGAGGAGTGCGCAGCGTTGGTTGCAACCATGCCTCTTCGCATTAAAGCTGTCATTGAGAGCAAAGGCAACACAACTAAGTGGTAGACGAACTATTTTGTGTGAGTGACAAGGGTAGACGAATACTATTGCGTTATGTTTTTTAGAACATTTTTTTTTAATTTTTATGTGATGTAAAGTCATGAAAGAATTTCAGTTATGTTAAAATAAACTTTAAAAAGTTCCTCAAATTGTGGTTTACTTTTTATTAAACGTTCTTAATTATTTTACCAATATTTACTTCCTATATTTTACGCTTTGCACTACTTTCCAAACTAGACGAACTATTTTGCATCGGGGCTCGTGCTATGATCTGTTGTAAATCTCGTGTTAATTTTGTGTTGTAAAATTTATCTATAGGTTTATGTTAAGTAGTATTATAAACTTGCTAAAATAAAACATAATTTCTTTTATCGCCTAAAAACAGTAGGCGATAAAAGAAATTATGTCTAATAATAATTATCATATAACAGACAATATTTAAATATACATATATTTATACACAGTTCAATAGTGCATCTTTTATTAATTCAACAACACAAACAGTCAAGCCGCACACACCTGGAGCTTGGCATTCAAACACCTACCGTATTTTAACATAACTCAGTATAATGAATGAATGATATTGGTTTTCCTACTGTATTTATACATGAGATTATTTATTTATTTACCGTTAGTGGGACAATTATGTGGGTATACAGGCGTGATCTTAGTGTGTGTATTTATATATATTATCAAAACCAATAGTTAATTTATTTCCTAATACATTTTAACCCACATAATTATAACAGCAATCATTTAATAAACTAATATCTACGGTTATCATATATACATATAGGCTAGCTGACCTGGCAAGCATTATTCTGCCATAAAAACATCTGTGTAGGGTCACCCAAATCATCTAGCGGTATGAAATATACTTTACGACCTGTTCTCAGACCAACCAAATATGCACAAAATATTACATAAGAATCAATTAAGAGTTTGGCATCAAACACTGTGACACTAGAATTTTATATATTCGATATAGTGCCAGTAATTGTTTGTAAATTGTTATGAACACCTGAAGTAAAATTAAAAAAAAAAATGTTTTAAAATTCCAGGTCATTCCAGAACAATAATAGGCTACGAAAAACACAAAGACGGCAAGGCTACACTACTTGTGCTGGACCCTTCACATTCACCCGCTCAAGTGAGTTATTTATTTTATATGATTATTATATTATGTTATATATATTTGTTATACATTCTACAAATTATATTAACAATATTTCTGTTTTTTTTTTTAATTTTATATAGCCCTACGAAAATACATAATAATAATGATAAATTATTAATGTTAACCGGTAGGTGGTTATAATTACTGTATTTTATACACATATATGTATAATATGTATAACAGATATTTTTTTATTCTAAGAACAGCCTGATAGCATGCAGATATGGTTTTTCTTCATTCCGGGTTCGAATACCTTCCTAATCCCTATTTTTTTTTAATTCAATTTTTTTTATTAATACAATTACTTATGTAATTACAATTACTATTAATATAGGTCGTGTATCTAGATAAATTCTAAAAGTTCTTGCCCCTTTTACGTGGCTGGGAGTAGATTATAGTTAGGAAAGAGTAGACACCTCTACTTACCCCTTAGGGCTTACACCTTCGGGACTATACACATGAGTGTATAGTGTAGTGTGTATATATGTACATATGTATGAATATACATTCAATTTTTTTTGTTTTTTTTCTTAGACTATAGGGGCAGGCGAACAGACGGGTCACCAGGTAAGGTGACAACCGCTGTCCATGGACACATGCAACTCAAGAGCCGTAAGTGCGCTGCCCGCCTTTGAGGGTGATGAGGGATGCGGGAAGGGGATGAAGAGATAAGAAACAGGAGAGTGAGGATGTGGTTGAGGGGAGTTGGGTCTCCGGAAACCTCACTCATTTCGGGGAAATGCAACGCAAGCGTTACTATACAACCGGTTTTCTGTGAGGCCGTGGTATCGCACCGGTCGAGCCGGCCCATTCGTGTCTAAGCATGGCTCTACCACTGTTATAACATCTGAGGTTAAAGTGTATAAGATGAGATGTACCGTTGTGATGGTAGGTGAGGCAGGTATCGTGTGGCGCGGCGCTGCGGCTGCTGCGGCGCGGCGCGGGCGCGCTGCGGGCACGGCAGTATCAGCTGCTCTGTGTCAGCGGGACCATCACTGACGACAACGAGTACGAGGTAACACACTACCTCTACTGATACTAGTTCCCCTCCGACCGGCCATAACTGTTTAATTTTTAGATATTTTATTTCTTACATACCTCAGTCATTACAGGGATTCTCAATGCGACAGTGTAATGACATTAGTTGATATAACATATATATACATTTATAATAAACAGTGTTTAAACTTTCGTGAGTTACATTCATATTTATTTAAAACTTGGGTTGTCACTTACCATCAGGTGACCAGTCTGTTCGCCTGTCCCCCTATAGTATAAAAAAAATCTAAAGTATTACATTTGAACGAATAAGTACTATTTCAAATGTACCCTACATAACTTTACCTCAATTATGATTCCTTGTTCCCGGTATCGTAGGGCGCACCCACATTAATATAATGTCGAGACATTTCAAATTTAAGAATTAGATGACATAAAAAGAATATATTTTATTTTTATTTTTTATTAATTTAAGAGATGCCTGCATTTTGTTAGTCAAAAAAAAAATTGGGAATGAAATTTTAGAAAAGTTTATAAGTAGATCGTTTTATATATATAAAAGTATTTATTTAATAACTAATTTTTATTAATGTTGACTTTTTATTTTATGTATTTCCAGGCAAGCAAAGTCCTGCAATCTGTCCGCATACCATAGGACAGGTGAATGGGGCAGGTCCCCGGCTACACATACCTGCTTTATATTCTAAATATTCTGTATACACGACTTTTATCACGACGTGGGTCGGCAGACACAGTTGTGTAGCTCAATCAATGATTTGCATACGGTCTTAAAAGAAAATTATTATTTTAACGAAATTTTAAGTGTAAAAGTAATAAAAAATTGTAAAATACGAAAATAATGTAGGCATTTTACCTTTTCTTTTTAAATAATTTTCTATCAAAATATGCACTTAACTAAATCATGCTGTTATTGGCCGAATCTAACTTTATGGTTGTCATTAAATTTATATATAGTAACATTTTTCCAATATATATAATTTATTTAGAATATAAATATATGATGATATGATTGTTGTTAGTAATTATTGTGGTGCCAAAATTTTATTACTTACGGTGGGACTAGTCCCATCGACATTTCCACTATATTATCTTCTGAGTAAATGACCTATAAAGTCCTAGTCCCACACTAAGGGAGGATCCTCCGACCAAGCCACGTGGTCATGTCTGCTTCCCAACCCTTAATGTTGATAATTTTTATATAGCGATTTAGTATTACTTACTACGTGGTTAAAGTAGTTCAATTCGTAATCGCTAGGTGGCGTTGATTTATGTTTCTGCTATATGTGAAGGTCGCCATATCCTAATAGCATCTGTTTAAATATCATTGTTTTTTTTTAAACTTATATTAATAGTTCATAATTAGACTTTTAATCAATCAATTAGTCACCTGTAGTCTACTGTTGGACATAGGCCTCTCTAAATGTGCGGTATAGCATCTGGTCCTCCGCCTTTTCGTTCGCCAGTCTTTCACAGCTACATTCCACAGGCGAACAGTCCATCTGGCTTAGGCCGTCCTACCTTACGTTTACAGATTTCACCACTCTAGGACTTGTGTAACCCAATGGCCATCGATCCTTCGGTAGATGTTGCCAGCCCATTGCCAATTTAACGTGTATATAGTAATTTCTTTAATCCGTTACAAAAATGTGCCTACAAATTTATTCTAACTGAATAATACTTAATAATCATTGACTTGCTTTAAATCTTTTTCTCTCAATATGTCTGTTTGGCCTATCCAGACACAAGCTACTGCGGTTTCATGTTTCCTCATTCGAAACTGTTGGTACTCTCTACCCCAAGTGCCTCTCTACCCATTTTTCTTCTACAAATCTTCCTTTCTTCCTCACTTCTCGTCTTAAAACGACTATACTCTCAATGCAGAAGTCATAGAAATCATAAAATGTCTCTTAAATTGCAAGGGATCCCAAATCAATTTGCGTCAAGGCTGATGATATAATTACAGAAATAAGGTCCGTTGGTCTACAGATTAGTGACCCTGACTGCTGAGCCGGAGGTCGTGGATTCGATTCCCAAACGATGTGTGATCCACAATTAGTTGTTCCTGGTCTGGGTGGTATTTGTGTCCATTGTATGTATGTTTATAAAGTTCCCCGCGACACAAAAAATATTCCTCATGTAGGAAGTCTTTGTCAAGAGAATAAATAAAAAAAAAAACAGTTGGTGCTACACTTGTTACTTCCAACAATTATATTATTCGCCATTATACCTCATCGCTATTAATTTGTCAGTTATTATTATTACATTGTATTAATTTCGTCGATTCACTCTAATGGTATTAGTAAATAATAATATATTTACCGCTTCGTAAAATTCCTACCGACCTTTAATTGCAGACAGTCGTTTTGAGTTGTTGCAGTCTAAATGAAAGCAGTATTTTCGTAAAATCATTAACTTACTAAATTAAATTGTCAATTGCTGTTGTCCCCTTATAAAGTCCTGATATGTCGATAAAACGTAAATTTGTCACTTTTCAATAACTTACAGTATTGAGGTCAACTTTAGTTTTATCATGTACTGTATGCATGTAAGCTAACGAACATTCTAGAAATATGGAAAAATACTGGACCTGGCAATATGTATACAAAACATAAACAAAGTACAATCGAATTGACAACCTCCTCCTTTTTTAATTCGGTTATAAAGTGTTTTCACGAAAATACCAACACAATTTATTCAGTGTTCGTAACTCCAACGCCAAGTGTCAACTATATTGATATATCAAAACTTTTAATACAAATAAGAAGGTCTGAATTAGTTATTAGAAACTATACTATAGATCATTTTTTTATGGTGGAAAAACGGACAAAACCTTTACGAAGTCAAATGCGCAACCAAACTTTTCTTTAAAGTTTTTTTCTCTGCACGACCTCACGTTCATTATACAAATAAACCTCGCTTATACACATGAACGATACAAAAAATATAGACAGATATCGTTTTCTATCGTTCTTAGGAACATAGTACAAGGGTTCATTGTCCGTTTTACCGCCTGCAATAGAAACAGATTATAAAACAACATTTGTATAAACTTCATTACAATATCATTAAAAAAATAATTATTATTCTTAACTACCTTTAATAGAACTAAACGCTTTCTGATCACAATTTTAGTTCACCATTGAACTTTGAACTCAGGTGAGTTCAAAGTTCAATGTTTCAAAGTTCAAAGTCGTATATATTTTTAACCATTTTCAAATCATTAACACCATCTCCTAAAATATATCAAGAAGTATGAAATTATGAATAATTTTAAGTTTAGCAACGTTTAAAACTTACTTATCTACAAATCATTTTTAAATATTTTCCTTAGCTTCAATTCAACGTACAGAGCTTTAAAAGCAAATTTTTAACAACGATTGTAATATTAGTATTTTATTTAGAATGTTCTAAGCAATTTGTAAAATTGTGTCGCAAGATATAAAAAATATGAAGCACTGTATATCATCACTAGCCTGCGTTTATCTTTTCCAAAAAAAGACTGAAACAGACAGATCAAATAAATAAAAAAAAAAAAATTGTTTATGTTCATTATAAATTGATTGTTGATTTTGAACATTACAAAAATATAATTTTCTGAAAAAAAATAGTAAGTTATAATAAATAATAAAACTGTATACTTGAAATCTTCACTAATGGGAATCTTAAGAAAAAAATATACGCCTTAAAATGTTTGCGATATATTTAGTAATATTATTGTTCTGTTGCATAACTATGAACGTAGCTTAGAGCCCTTAGGAACCATAAACAGTATCATACCAAAAACCGATTACGAAGCATTTAGAAACAGTTAATTATATATAATAACGTTATGCTTTCATGATATTGCCTTTCTATATATTAGGGCCTGTGTTTAAGTAGTCTACTAGCTTATGTCTTGCAAGTCAAGGGGAAACCGATATTTTTTTTTTAAAGTTTGTATTCACTGCAAGATTCTCTCCCCCTGCACAAACAAACCGCACTACTACACATGAACGATATAGAAAATGTGGACTAATATCTTTTTCTAATAATACAAGGGATCATTGTCAATTGTGTACAATAT
Organism: Tyria jacobaeae; assembly: GCA_947561695.1. Lineage (NCBI taxonomy): Eukaryota > Metazoa > Arthropoda > Insecta > Lepidoptera > Erebidae > Tyria > Tyria jacobaeae. The sequence continues at coordinate 17,476,069 of OX387223.1, forward strand.
TTTATGTACGTATAAAAAAAATACGTTATGTATAACAGGTAGTCTTGCAACGGGGCTTTTTTCTGAGACCTTATTTTACTACTCAACAATTATTTAGAATAGTCCTATTTAAAAATGTGTATATATATACATATATATATATATATGTAGATCAATACACACAACGTCACCGCATCTATAGGTTTCTTTGTCAAATCTCAATAATATATTGTCTTGTTTCAATATATTGTCAGTAGATAATAACCACTGGCTTTGAAAAAACGCGAAACATTTGTTTTTTTCCTAAAGGGATTGAGTAGTTCTTAGACTTGTAAGCGAATAAGGTGCTTCAAATTATTTATTTATTGTATTTAAACACAGCTTAAAGTTGCAAAAAATCATTATGAAAGCCTAATTGTTGTTAAAACTTAATCAAATTTATATTTTGTTACGAGTGATCATGTGTTATATAATGTGATGTAATGTTATATACGACAACATGACAGCATTTGTAAGCGCTTTGAGCTCATTCCTTTAACCTAACATGAAGCTCATTTCGAAAATCGATTGCCAATTATGCCCTTTAAGGCAGTGCACCATTTCAAGTATTTGTTTTATGCTGTCATGTTACAGTCATACAAATTATAATATGATACAAATCGTTATGTAAGATAATAGTAAAAACACCATTATATAAGAGTCATTCTAGTATGACCGAATTGACAAAAAATATGAAATATATTAGTCTTCATGACTCTTAGTGTTCTTGAAAATGACTCTAAACTGAAATATTATATTATCTTATATAATTATCACTTATCTTTATCGTATATCTTGTTAATTATGTCAATTACGAACATTACAAATTTTCAGCTTGTAAATTAATAAAGTAATTCTTTTTTGTTATATATCGTCTCTATAAGTGTTGTTTGACCAAATTGTTGTTTAAGTGGTTACATTGGTGTATAATATTATTTGTAGTTCTATTTAATGTGCGATTAAATTATTTGATGCGATGACAGCTAGTATAGTTTAAGAAATGATCTTTATTGAGATTAAACTATAAATATCTCTAAAACGCTATAAAATAGCTGTTAAAAACATAGATTTATAATGATACAGTAACAATCCAACTTAAGATCTTTTGGACATTTCCAATTTGGCACCATCCATATCATGATAGCTGCAAACCAAGTGAACAAAACAAGATTGAGAAAAGCCTAAAAAATTATAAAAAAGTAAGTGTTTTCGTAAAGTTCTTTTATTGTCTATAAGCGGCTCGTCTTCCGATCATACTCTTTGGATGTTGCTATACATTGCACTTAATATCATCACAAGGGTCTACATCAATCTATCATGACATGCTGTCATTAAATCAAATAATTATTTTTAAATTTTACGAATTATCGTAAATTGTATAAAAGAAATCAACGTGACCTGATTGGGTATTTTCTTTACAAGTTGGTGTTATTGAAAGAGGGGAACAAAACGAGGGAAGCTACAATGATTAACGTAAATGTAAAGGCTTAAATTCGTGTTATTCTTTAAAGAATAAACGGTAATTGTACTTAAATAAAAAATATATTTCAGGCACCATTCACAGCTTAATTCAATTATAGTAACAATAACAGAAATGTGTTACTTTCAAGTCTAGTCATATTAATTGAGAAATATTTTTAATAAAACAGTTTTTCATGAAATACACAAATAGCTGTAAATATAGCAATAGTCTGTTAACTGCAGTATGTGGTAAAGTGGTGAGGTTTACTATCGGTGGAAATTAATCCATCTTTTACATAAAACATCAACGAATGTATAGTGATTACAGTCACGGTACATCCTATGATTTTCTTAAAATATGATGTGTATAATATTACATGTAGCGTATACACGTTATATGAATTATTTCAAAAATATTATATGTAATATTATGGAAATAATTCAAACGTGTATACTTTTGAATTATTTTGATAACCTTACAATCTGCTTAGAATAGAGCACTTCAATCTGTAACATTTTTTCTTTGTTTTTAACTATTTGTGTGATTTTTTTCTGTGTCCTAAACGATATTATAATGAATATAAAATCAAATTTTATATTTAGACATTAGTTTATATCGTTTATTGATTACCGCCGATAGTACCAATACTCCACAGTACAGGTAGTGAAACCGTTTGTAATTGGCGTGCAACCAGCGGTGGTGATACATGCTTTATAGTACAAATCGATAAGTTTAAGTCGTTATGTGCTGTTCGTATTTACTTAGTTATTATTTACATTAGTTTTATTAGAAAAATATTGAAGATTACCGACGAGTTTGTAAGTCAAAGTAACGAGAGATATTGAATGTTACAAGTGCTCACAATGTTACAAGTTATCGTAACATAGTTATGTTACATGTGATCATAAAATAATAGAGTAACAGTCTTTTTTATTACATGTACAGTATACAATATTTATTTTCATTGCTTTAATTATCATTTTTATTCTTACTTACAATGTATACATAATAATGAATGTTAAATGCTTTTAATATTATTTTGTTATGTAGAACTAAAAAGGCCTAAAAAATACATTGTGCTAATAATTTTTGGTTGAGCACAACATTCACGGGCTTATTTTATTACAAAACCGTCGGTAAATTCAGACGATAATTAAATAAATCCTAGTCATAGTTAGTAATATAAATATTATTTAAGTAACTGTGATATTTTGCTATCAATTTCATATATAGCTAACGTGATTTAATCAACGTTAGTGACTACACGGATGGCGTAGCGGCGTGGCCACCTCGCCACTACGCTGCCGGCCGAGTGTTGCGGGTTCGATCACCATTTTGTGTAATCCTCAAATGGTTGTTCTGAGTCTGGGTGTTCTTTGTGTCCGTTGTTTGAATGTTTGTAAAGTCCCCCGCGACACAGGAGTTAATCTTAGTGTGAGAGTTGTCTTTTAGAACGAAAAACTCCTCCAGCTTAAATAATAAATTGGTTGGTTTAAGTTTAAGAGTGTTCGAACCCGTGACCATATTATGTTATTATTAATCAAAAAGATATATTACTATATCACAGTTATTTAAATAGTGTTTCATTTTTATTCAATTAATATAATATGCACTCATTCATGTGATATTTACCGAATACTACGTCACACTAATAATTCATGTTTTATTCGTAAAGGGAATGCTAACAATTTACACTGTCTTTGGTATAATATGTGAATGTTTTCAATATTTCGGTGGAAATTGTTAATATTTGATGTAATTTATTGTAAAAACGCTTACGTTCCACTGATGTAATGATAGTTGAAAACCTGTGATAAGACTAACGTCTAGTCACTGTACACTCACTGTATTGTTCAGTTGCTTGGAAAATTATAAAATTATTTACATTTTAACCGACTTCGAAAAAATAGAAGGTTCTATGTTCGACTGCATGTATCTTTTTCAAACGTGGGAGAGCCATGCTTCGGCACGTATGGACCGGAGTATTACCACTACCTCACGGAAAACCGCTTATTAAACAATGGTATCATTGTGTGACCGAGTGAGTGAGGTAACCGGAGGCCCAACGCCCTTTCTCTTCCCCTCTTTATACTTCTCCCTTTCCTTTCCCCTACTCTTAAAAGACGGACAGCACTCTTGTGATTTTTGAGTTGCAAGTGTTCATGGGCGGCGGAAGTCACTTACCATCAGGTGACTCGTCTGCTCATTTGTCTTTCTATACAATAAAAAAATGTTAAGCGATTTCTGCTAATTGGCGACTGATATTCAACATTTATTTTTAATGGAATTTCATGAAAATATTGCACCTCGGAGGTGTCATCGCTTTGGAAGTTAACCTTAATACTCAATGATGATGCATCAATGCATGGAAATTTGAATCTAATAGCCATATCACCTTAGGGTTTCTTTTCTCTCACACTACTATACTGTCGTTTTGATGCATGTTCGCAAGAGGATGTGTGTAAGATATCATCTGGTGTGAATCTAAGTACAGTAACTGTCTTGCGAATTTCGGCAGTATTATACGCGAAACTCCTCACTTGTAGCTCCTGATAAGTTAAGCTTTAAATGAGCTAGCACACCCTCTAAAGTCATATTCTCTGCCAAGGTTAACTCACAAGAAGTGCTTTGATCTATTGATGTAATGTTCGATAATAGATACAGATATCTTGTGTCTGTTAGATAACAGCTCTGCTGGCTCTAATAGATAGTAGCTGAAATGCTGAAATGCACTAACGTGCTGTTTACAAGGCAGTTACACAAGGAATTATTCCTGCTTGCTGCCAAACGAATGTGAATCTTATAAGAGCATACGCCTGTGGTGGTTTCATTGTAACCTAATCAGGATTTGATTATGGGATTCAAGTATTGAGGAATTTGAAAGGCGCATTGAAGGAAGTTATCATATATTGTGACAATAATCTATACATTTGTTACCTTTTTTTTTCTTTTTGTGTGAAAATCCGCACGGGTCATCACCTCATCGGGCCTTACGGTGAGATGGTATGTCGGACTCGAGCCGACAAAAACCACACAGTGTTCCAACATGGAGTCTTCTGGCCGGGCCTCAGGTTATATCTTTATTACCTACAGCGAACTAATCTCAGTAATTCTGCGGGCTGTCTAGTCAAATCGATGATATTTCCTGAGACAAACACATTGCTCTTTAGGTTAGTATAGATGTTTCTGTTAAGTATAATCATTAAATAAATAAGACAGTCCTTAATTATCGCAATTTCTTTTTTCTACAATGAACTGATGTACGAGTAATTTTCCAAGCGGCTAGACACACGTAACGTAAGGAGCTGTAATCAGTCACAATGCCTTGTATCGGTAGTGAGGGAGCGAGAGCTTCGTAGGAACAGCTAGGCTGTGCTAATATGTAATGTTTCTTCAATAAACATATTGTAAGTTACCCATTTACGTGTTTTATTTTACATCACAACCTGTACTCAACGTACACGACGTACACGACCAAGGATGGGCCAAACTCGACACTGCACTTTCCACGTAAACCATAAATTCATTAATTGATTCGCCTACAAAATCATAGGGATTCCAAGATCATGTCAATAACCAAGAAATTATTGCTGTTTATTTCCTACTTTGTCCATAAAATATATTTTTTTATATAAGCCTACCAAGATGACTCCACTCTGCCTGATGGAAAGCAATGCATTGCAATGAGGATCCACCATCCTCATTGCAATGCAGCATTGTGACTCACACTATGGCGGCCCGGTGAGATGCTTTTTCACGCCCTGCTTAAAACACCCGGGATGAAAGTGGGAAGGATAAACGTGCGCTGGTAGTGAATTAATTATGAACATATGATCTACGTAGAATAATAATATTTTGGTATACAATTTTATACTAAAATATTATGAAAAAGTAAACATAATAATTAGGTAGATGTTTATGCTTAAATTTAATTGTTTCACTTAGGTTTTTTATTTTTACTATAACACGACCGTGTACTAGCTCGGGACATATTTTTGGGTGATTTACCAACGCGTAATCAACGCCGCTTGATTACGCGTTGGTAATTGTGCATACGTGTGCTGTGAGTGCTTAGGCACGAATGGGCCGGCTCGACCGGTGCGATACCACGGTCTCACAGAAAACCGGTTGTGTAGTAACGCTTGCGTTGCATTTCCCCGAAATGAGTGAGGTTTCCGGAGGCCCCCCTCTCCCCCCATCTCCTTTCTCTTCTTTCCGCTCCCTGCATCCCTCATCCCTCATTACTCTCAAAGGCGGGCAGCGCACTTGCGACTCTTGAGATGCGGGTGTCCATGGACCGCGGTTGTCACTTACCATCAGGTGACCCGTCTGTTCGTCTGTCCCCCTATAGTATAAAAAAAAAAAAATCTTCATCTCGCATAAATAAAGTTCTGCGATTTTATCAATTTCGGCATACCAAAGAAAGGTAAATGCCTATTGTTAATAATAATTATGTTTATTAAAGTGGCCGGCCCTTCGCACATTTTGTGTTGTGAACCTAAAACTTAGTACTTGTTTTAAGTTTTAACATCTTGTCATATCATGCCGAAATAGAATAAATAATTAGTGTTGCCAAATAATTAACGTAAACAAAATAGCGTAATTAAAAAATATGTTGAAATAATATTCAATGAGTGCGATTTTAAATCCATACCCTATGTATTACGAATTTTAGATAGACATATTGCATTTTTATGAATATCTTGGAAACGGCTTGTCGTAGCTCAAAAATAACCAAAATTTTGCCCCCCCTCCCTTTAAGAAAGTCCCCAGCCTTGCCTCTGTAAGTGCAGCCCCCTGGTCACCCATCCATAATATGACCTCGATGTCAATTGCTGTATCTTCTCTTGGTTTGATGCAAAATATCTCCACTAAATTCGTATAAAGCTTGATTTATTGTTGGTAAGTGGATGCTGTTTTTTTTAATACATCTTTTGTTTCTAGATACAGTGAAATCAGGCGATTAGGCTATTACGAATATAAATGCTGTAAGACATATGAAAACATAGTATTTGGGCAACAATTTCATCATATTCTTATTTCATTCTTATATTCCAGTTTCATTGTCGATTACAAAAACACCCGTTATTCTCATATCCAAGATGGCAGACATGATTTTAAATGTCGATAATATTGTTTATATCCATTTGTTTTAAATTACGTGCACACCAAAGACGATAATAAACGAAACTATGCGACCTTGTTGCTTAAACTCTGTCATGATATGATTTGCATTTAATTTAGTTACAATAATAATCATATCATGGAATTTAAATTAAACCCCCTCTCTAAAATAATAATCGTATGGCAATACATTCGAATGTGTTTTACTAAACAATAACAAAAAATTAAAATATTCGATTTCGATTCGATTATTTCGATATTTTCATAATTAAATCATATAATATATTCGTAGTTCGTTTTCCTGATACTTCAAATGAGACAAGTGAGATTAGAATAAACAGAAATAATAGTCGAGGTCAAAAAATCTCGGCCTGTTGTTTTAGTTCCCTCAGAGTACAAGCAAGTCAAGGACGCATATCTATAACTCGAACTGGCCGGTGCCGAGAAGCCCGAGTCCTGTAACTACAATGGCATTATTGTAATTTAAATAATGTTAGCATGTCGATACTTGTACTTCAAAAATTACGTGTATTTGTCGAACATCGCCAAAGAGGCCTCTGTTTATCGGCTATAGCTGACAACTGGTGTTCAAGATGTCAAGGGGTAATGTCCCGAAAGTTAAGATAGGTCTGAGCACTAAAATATTTTTTATTTTGGTAAAATCTTTATTTCCATAAAGAAAATGGTTCACAAATTACAAAATTGTCATATGACATAACAAGTGTAATCTTTCACAAGCATTTTTATATAAAAATACATAAATGTTGTCTCTTACTTGGTCACACCGAACACGTGCAACATTTATTCTTAATTCTGAAGTTGTCAATCATCATACATACAAATAGTAATGTCTTACAATACATACTTATTTCCGGATTTCATTATATATATACGAATCATTTCATTTAATGTAAATAAAAAGTAACAATATCATTTTAATAAATTTGCAAATTAAAAAGCTAGCAAGCGTTCAGCCAATAATCTGCAATTATAATATTTTAATATAAATGCGTCAAAAATGTATATCAGAAAGGAAACAGCATTTCGACTTATAATTAAAGTCTTACGTAAGTTTCCACCTCCACAAAATTATTAATTTTTTAGTTTATAATTATGCGATGACTTCTTTATTAAAATACACTTTTGTAATTCAAAAATTAATATATTTTGTTCCATTACAACCTTACCTTACTTAAAACTACTTTGAAAAAGAATTTCACTTCCATAGTTCTATTTGGGAAGCGTTACATTGAAATGTTTTTATATTAAATAAATAAACTTCCTAAAGATCAGATGTTGTCACTTCTCTATTGCCAATGCGAAAAGGACTAGTATTCATACATAGACTTTAAGATAACTCTTAACAGCTCCGATGGCATTGTCTTTAATAGAAATTTAAAAAAGCAATCTTAGAAGACAAGAATTGGTTGAAACACGAAATGGATAAAACATTTACTAATGCACGTGTAATTTACAATTTGTTAAATGTAGACAAGTTAGTTTTATGATCGTAGAAATGTAGATCTTATTTATATTGAATTTAATATTCAATATAAATAAGATTAATAATTATCATATTTATAATAAATATTATATTTATTACATAAGTAACCATTTAATTAAAGATTTTCCAATTTTCAGCAAAATGTTATGTTTAACAATCTCACGTGATAAATTAAAGCGAAATTTTGCTGAAGACACCAATGTCACCAGATCCAGAAATCATAGTCTAGGCGCTAATTTTCAAGATATTTGAGGATTTAGGTGCTCGCACAGATTGGCTATACTAATTCAGTTACGAAATATATGTATAGGAGAATACAGAACTATAGAATACTCTCGTGTGTATTTCGGGGATGCCCGATTAGTTTCGACCCCGACGGGAGACCTTTCTCAAGGATGTTATACGAACGAAAGTTTTTATTCTAAGAACTATAGAAAACCAATATTTGAATAAACACTGGTTGACACTAAACAATTAAAACATTATCTGATAATTGAAAAATCTACAGAGTTGTAACAAGTAAATGTTAATAAAAAGATCAAAGAAAAAGTACTTAACTTAAATACATAGCATGCGTGGGCAATACTTAGACCATACTATACTGAACATTACCACAGACAAGTTAAACTTAAGTTATTATTATTTTGTTTATAAAATGTACTCTATGGACTTAGTTACCCTGCAATTGTTGGAAGGATATTGTCTGTGGAACGTAAAATCCATTGGAATAGACGGACTGCCTAAGTTATAAACTGTAAAATATGCATTATTTAGAGAGAAAATTCTTTAAGTTTTTATTTAATTTATTATAAGATGTATATTATGGTAATTAAAATGATAAATTTGAACAAGAAAATCTACTAAATAATCTTCTTCACTTTACACAAAATTCAAATCAATGACTCACTGTTTTATATCACAATAAATTAAAAATAAAAAAAATAAACAAGCTTTTAAAATCAGAGTCAGGACATGCATTATTATAAATATGCATTGTCATAGGATGTGTATGTGTATGCAAAATTTCAGCTAAAGAAATAAGATATAAGAAATATGTATAAAATATATAACTTTGTCATGGTATATTGCTACTATATTACTAATATTTATTTAATTTTATGTGATATAATAGATATTATGTAAAAATGTATAAACAAAGTCCGTCTATTACAGAAATAAAATAACAAAATTGTCACAAAAAAACAAAACCTTTACGAAATACTGATCGTAATTTAGGAACTAATAGTAGCCGTTAAAAATTCAATATCAGATACAATTTTCAGCGCTTCACAATTTGAATAGCGTACCATTAACATAAAGATAATAGCAAAATAAGGCCATAGACAAACCTCTTTATCACAGCTGTTAAAATGCACATAGTACAATGCATTATACCTTGTAATAAAGCTAAGTGCGAACATGGCTTAGCGGATGCTCCCACTACTTAAGCGTGATTTATTATTTTACCAAAAACTACTTAGAAACTTGAGAAGCAAAAGAAACCTGTGCGTTGTACGATAACAGGCCTGTTTACAGAATGCATTTTTTTTTTAGATATTTTTATAACATATGAAATAAAGAAATTCAAAGCTATACATTTGTTGCTAGTTTTAGTGATGATGATATCCCTTAAAAAAGAATAAAAATCTAAATTACTTTCATTCTGTTAGGTTAAGCTTAACAAATTAAAATACTGATAAAATAATATACAATCAGAAAGCTTAATGGGACCACCCTCATTATCTTAATATCTATGTCTTATGGTAAAAAAAGTAACGAGACCTGCCTATGGTCGGTCGCGAGCGAAGATTCTCCGCCGCATTGGTATACTACAATGGCTCTAAATTTTCTTAAACCTTTAACGGTGAAAAATAAATAAGATACTTGGTAAACAATACTTAATAAAATTATAATTATCAAGAAATTTCGTGTCTATAATTGAATTATTGAGGCACTTTTTAAATGCTCAAATTGACCGCCACCTTGGTAAATATTTTTTTAGTAAGTAAGTCTTTTTGGTTTTTAAATTTTGCTACTAAAACATGACAATGTATTACAGACTGAAAAGCCCCATTTTTAAATGAAAAAATAATAATAATGAGTTTCTAGATTACTCCAATTTATTTGATATATTTGAACATATTTACTGTACTAGTTTAAAGATAATTCAAAATAAAGATATTTGATGATTACAAAGTAAAAAAAAATATATAAAACTATTCAAAATGTCTTGTTATATCGATTTAAAAATTTAATTAATGAAATATTTTACAGTACAGCATATCTCAAATCAAAACAAAGATATTATGTTTGTAGATGTCACAAGATACAAATATGTATTTCGAACTACTGTAAAACATTTGAAAAACACAAGAATTCATAAAAAAAGAATAAACGTAAATTTGAATGATTTTTAATAAAAAATTACATCTGAAGTTGGATTTGGTCGATACCGAGTAACGTTTTTAAGTCCAGACGAATGCATAAAGAACATTCTATTATTAAAAAAATTGCTATTAAATCTTCATTAAGAAGTTGTTGAAGTAACGTTTTGTCAACTCAATTCTAGACACAAAATAACTAGCTCACAAGTTTGGTCCCCGGATACTATCCGCCTTACATCTATCAGTACAATTTGGTAAGCGTTATACTTTATACACTAACACTGGTATTATTTAAAGTGTAAATGACTGGTTCTTAACAAAATTTGTTAAGTTAAATGGCGCCTTATAAAGATTCCAATTAAAAAATATATAAATATTTTTTGCAAATGGAGTCATTTACAAGTTAGTTTTATGATTAATGAATTAATTATACATATATCATTTACACTTCACTAATTACCTTACAAATTGCTAATACATGCTTGCTTACCAAAGGGTGTGAGGACCAACAAAACTAATTGTTATAAATAATTATAACATACATATGTATATATAATAAAGATCGCATAGATATCAGGTAATATTTGTTTTATATAAACAACATTCTTTTTTCAAATTCTACTTTATATGTTACCAACATAAATAAGTTGAATAAAATCGTATATGTATATTTAACTTTTTAATGTTGGTACTGCATAAAGAATAGTTCTTAAAAACGGAAACATGAACTAAATTTTGATTATATCAAAATCTTACTTCGAGTTTAGATTTATTTAGTTTTTGTGAAAAAAATGGCAAATTGATTTTTGTTCAATTTACTGTTATTAATAAAAATTGTCACCAACTGAAATGCGATCGAAATTAGATTAACTATAATTCTAAGTACAAATCATCGGAAATAGCCTTACACTAGTTATATTATGAGTTTTTGAGTTTAATTTTTAATATTTTATTTTAATTACTAAAAATATTTGATAATAGAAAAATACTTCAATTCATAAACAGTATATCAGATGGGCTAAATGTTGTCAACTTTTTTTATATATTATAGGGGCCAGACGAACAGACGGGTCACCTGATGGTAAATGACAACCGCCGTCCATGGACACCTGCAACTCGAGAGTTGTAAATGCGCTGCTCGCCTTTGAGAGTGATGAGGGTATGCGGGGAGGGGAAAGAGAGGGGGTGCGATGGGAAAAGGGGGGGGCACGGGAGAGGAAAAAGAAAAATGAATAAAAATTACACTACACACTACATTACACAATTACTAAAAGGGCAGCTATTTACAAACAGTAATGTTAGAATAGTGAACGTACAAGGTTATTTCCGAGGAATTGTATGTTCGTGTGTGTTTCACATACACTAAACACTAGGTATGAGTCGGGTTTCGTACGAACCAAACATTTCAGAGTCCGTGAGCGCGCCGATACGTTATAAATACATCACATTATATATTTACACACTAAACAGCCTTTTTTTTAGTTTTTTAACCTTTTTAATTTTTAACAATACATAAGAAATTATTTTCCCAATTGAATGGATGCTCGAATTGGGAAAATTAGTTCTTATGCTTTTATTTAGTTTGGGAAGGCAGCAGTATTAGAGTTTTATGTTAAAATAAATATATACAGCTTAAATAATTTTGTATTTTATTTACAATAGGCAAACTGTTACTGTATAATATTTAAAGGCGTCTATAAATTAATAAGAGAATTAATACATCCAATGTGTACTATGTCTGCCATGTTGTGTAGGTAAACAATTTGCAAATAATTAAGGATGGTTGCATGGATGTTAAGTTGTTCGTAAGTATATTTATAATTACCTTATGGTTTCTGTGACAGTGTCTACCCCTTCGGGGATACAGTCGTGAGTATGTGTGTATAAAACAGTAATTTTAGGTTATTTTCTAAATCTAAAAGTGCTGCCCTCCTCGTCAACAACAATATACATAGAATTTAACTAATATCGGTTCATTAAACTGAATAAACATCTATGCGTTTGTGATAACACGCCAATTTGTAACCTATTATAAAGTTTCGTCAGACATGGAGGTAAATATTCAAAAAATGTGTAAAATATGTCTCAACATTTATATAAAAATGCTTTAAATACAATTTAGAACTATCTGTAAAACGCTATATTCATAAACACTTCAAATAATAGAATATTTAAAATATGAAGACTATGAGGTAAAGATTTTTATTTACCCTTAACTTCACTTTATAATGGGTAACTGTGGCGTTACCCTATATAAAATGAGGTAACGTCAAAATAAAAACCTATTCGAGCTAACAACAGCTTGGTCACATCTGTGGAAATTCCTTTAGAAACCTACTTAATGAAGACACTCAGAAACCACATAAATATGAGAAGTTGCCATGTCTCTTTCTGTGAGTTACTTTAAGCAGACATTATACACAGATAGACATCTGAGAGAGAATCCATACGTACCATTATATTAGATATTCGTATCTAGTTGTAGAACACTGTATTTGTGAAGAATAGAAAAGAGAAAAATAAAACTATCGTGTGATTACAAATAATTGCGAATTACAATAATTTAAAAAACATTGTTACAATAAACAGTGACGAAATAATTTTAAATATCAAAACCAGTCTCAATTATTAGAGTAATCCCAATAAATTTATTTGAAAAAACTTTTGGGTTACTTATAGACATATATTTAAATATATTCGACAGTCAGCTTTAATATTAAACTAACATAGGTCTGCATTCCACAAACGACAACTCATCGCTTGTGGAATGCATCTTGTATAGATTTAGCCGAATAAAACAATTTTGGGAAAGTAAGTAAATAATATCAGTTATCTACTAATATTTGATACTCAAAATCTGATCACCATCCACATGCCTGACTCTCCTATGAACTGCTTCACGCTTTTTCTTCATTAAGTGGTTGTTCTTCATGCTTTTCTTCTTTGGCGAGACTGTTTGGTGAGTTCCATGGCTGGAGTTCTCCTGATCCAAAGGTCAAGAAGACGAGGGCTCCAGTGAAGTAAGTGCCGGCTAGGATGTAGAACACGATTTTCCATTGCTCGGGAGTGTTCTGAAAATCATAAAAACATAGCTAGTAAGATTATTTGTGTGAAATACGAATTTATTTCAATGACGACTTTATATCAATGACGACCGACAGATGCATTTATTTTAGCGCAAGAAGGGGGTTATGTTTTTCAAGTGTATGTTATGTTTTTGTCAAGCTCTAGAGTCAGAGAATTTCAACACGTGAGGTGTCCTCTGAGTAGTTGATTGTTGAGCATATTTATCGTGGAAGAGTCATGCTTAGACATGAATGGTATACCTAGGCCTCACGAAAAGCGGTTGTAACATAACAATTGCGTTATATTTCGCCGTGTGAACTAGTAAGGTTTACGGATACCCAACTCCCCCCCTCCTCTACCCTTCCTCCCCCCCCTCTTTCCCCTCCCCGCATTTCCCCACTCCTCATCACAACCGGGCAGCTTACTTACCTCTCTTGAGTTGCAGGTGTCCATGTCCATGGACGGCAATTGTCACTTACTGTCGGCGACCCGTCTGTTTGTCTGTCCCGCTATATTATATAAAAATAAATATACGAAAATAACTTTTTTATGTCTCAATCAGTCTGTCATTAACGATACTTACTTACGAAGGCCTGGCATAGAAATTTCTGGATCAAATTCTATCCACAAATCACGTTAAGCAGGCATGCAAGCTTTGTTTCTTGTTTAACAATCCGCAGTATTGGAAGTCTTAAAATAATTAAAAAGGTTAAAAAGAAACTTACATTGTCGTGGGTCAGTTCACCGACCATGAAGGTAGATAGCCAGCCACCGAAAGAAGACAAGGTGTTCGCCATACCAAATATAGTTCCTGCAATTAAAATAATATGTCATTAATTTAAAGGATTCCGGCGGATTTGTTATTTATAACCATTACTCACAGAAGTCACATCTACGAGTATATGGATTATTTTACCCAACACGTAATATGAACACCATAAACAAAGATGGAAAATATTGCCAATTTTAGATTTTTATTTAGTACAATATATTATCAGCAAACAAATATTATAAAACAATTTTTTTTATACCTAATATACTTTAGGAGATATTTTATTTTTTAGTAAGGCGTACGATGCCTGCCGTGTCGTCACTTTCCAACGGCCACTAAGAGAGTGCACACACTCCTGACTTGTGTTTCAAAATGAATTAAAATATTGATGGCACAAACTGGAAACGATATTGTGATTAAAAAGGGAATCCTCATAATACTGAATGCGTGAAAAATCAGTGAGAGCGGCGAGTGTTGTCACACGTGGATTTGAAAATAATATCATAATATAGAAAGTACCTGGATAACCTGGATAACCTGGTATTTTTGGTAAATCGTGTAAAACAACGAAAAAAAAAGTTAAATAATTAATCATCAGGATTCGAACCGGGGTAATCTGGTTACGGGACCGCCTTATTTCCCACCTGACCTATTACAACCTTATAGATGGTGGCGAAATTTACCTTCGTATACTAATGATATTGTAGCAGTTTTTCATTGCCTGAAAACACGGATAAACGACGTTTTCTAAAACTGAAACCTAGCTAGATCGATTTATCGCCCCCGAAACCCCCTATATACTAAATTTTATGAAAATCGTTGGAGCCGATTCCGATTATATATATATATGTATATATATATATATATATATATATACAAGAATTGCTCATTTATAGATATAAGATAACTTGCTCGATTCGAATGAAACAAAAACGCGCATATTTCCAATTCCCATGCGCAATACGTAAATTGTAAAAACGTGCATTACAAAAAATTTAGTCGTACTTTCCTTGGTGACCCAGATCATTCCTGATTTGGTTACAATTGGACCATTACGCGCACTCTTTCGAATAAAAAGAAAATTGCAAATCGGTCGACAATTTACGGAGAAATCACTTGCATATATGTACATACAAGAAGATAGATACAGTCGAATATAAAATCTTCTATTTTAAAGTCTGTCAATAAGGAAAAATCCCATGTATGTAAACATCTGTATGTTTGTTTTAATCAAAGCCTTGAAGCTAAGGGTATGTACATATGTATGTGCTTGCTTTATGCGCCTAAATCTATTCCTCTAATCTAATCCTAACCTAACTTTGCGAAGGTTAGGTTATATATATATATTATGGAGCAAATTGTCGCCTGCCGTATTTCCGTATTTCCGAACCGATACGACCTTCAAACTTTCAAGAAGAGAGCGTACCTCTACCTAAAAGGCCGCAACGCACTTGTGACTCTTGAGTTGCGGGTGTCCATGGGCGGCGGTAGTCACTTACCATCAGGTGACCCGTCTGCTCGTTTGCCCCCTATCGCATAAAAAAAAAAGAAAAAAAACCACTAGCTTATAGACTAAAATCTACTAGAATAAACACAAAACATAATTGCGGGTTCGAACCCCACCCAGTGCACTACCATCGTGAACCCACGCCTAA
This sequence comes from Tyria jacobaeae, assembly GCA_947561695.1. Lineage (NCBI taxonomy): Eukaryota > Metazoa > Arthropoda > Insecta > Lepidoptera > Erebidae > Tyria > Tyria jacobaeae. The sequence goes on from OX387223.1 coordinate 17,492,054, forward strand.
AACAAGCATTTAGCTTAGCGGGGGGGGAGGTTAACGAGAATACTACTAATGTGTGACCCGCGTTGCTGTTATTCTTTGTTTAGTAAATTAAAACAAATTCTTTTGGTTTACGTCTTTGTTATTTGTTGCAAATGGTCGTTACTATGAAATTAAAAAATACATGCATTATTAAAAATTATGTAAGAACAAAGCAGACTTACACACAAGTATATGTACGTCAGTATGTTGCATGTTGTTGTACATCATTGCAAATTTTCAAGTCAACAATTATATACATTTAAAATTATGTGTACTCCTAGTTCACTTATCAAAAGTAAATTAGTCATAAAGACTTACAGTTACTAAAACAGTTATAAATGTGGTCATAAAATTAGAGATGCACCCCACATGCGTTATGACCACGTTTCTTAACGCAATAAATAAATAGCAAAGCAAGAAAAATCACGTTGCACATAATTGCGTAAGTTCCTATTTACTAAGTAATTTTGTTACGTAAAAAACGTGATATATAATATTATTTTTTTCGATTTAATCATTTGTTTGTACAAATTGCTGTTTTTTTTTTTATACTTTTACGTAACCTACTTTTATAACAATTTTAATTAAATTAAAGACTATTTAAATTGCGGTTTTGAGTCTAGGTGTTACTTGTGTATGTTATGAATCTCTGTAAAGTCCTCCGCGATTCAGGACTTAATCCGGGAGTTGTCTAAAATAAAAAATAAATGCCTCACCGCTGAAGTTGGGTGCGATGTCGAGGCCATTGCCGAGGTATCCTGCTGTCACAGCGCCGTTGATGGTGAGAGCTGATGTGAAGATAGCAATGGACCAGACCCGGTCACCAACCATATAAGCCTGGGCGATCATTAAGAATCCTGTAAATATAGAATTAGTCAATTTACGTCAGGGTTTTTAATGTGTTTAAAGTAAAGATTAACATAATTACTTTTCGAAAACAAAATTCATTCGCGTGAAAATATATGCTAATCCAGACCTGAATCCATTTCTGCCCTTATTTTCATCCAGATCTGTATATCTGTTCTTGCGTAAAGAGTGATAAACATCCATTCAACATTTTTATAAAAGTACGGGGAACCACTGAAATTTAGCTACCGAAGTTTTTATAAGCTATGGCATTTACTTCGACACTGATTTACACTGGAAGATAGTACCTGGTAGTCCAACGGCGAATCCGGTGAAGAGTTTCCTAGCAGCTGTGGTGGAGAGCTTGCCTCTGCGGCGGAGGGAGTCTGCAAGAACCGACGACGCAAGAGCACACAAGTACTTCCCTAAGTACGGAAGTGATGACAGAAGACCATTCTGCAGACAAAAATATATAAGAAATAAAAACACCGCATCATAAATATTGTAAATATTTTTCTTACAATGTGACATGTGAATTTTCTTATTTAATGTACTTAATAAATGATACATTTTTCTTCTTCTTAGAAATTGATTCTTATTACAATAATTTCTATACTTCGCTTGTACTATGGCGGTGATCATGACCTGTTTTCGTAATGGTATGTATGTTATGTAGGACACAACTCAATTTTGCGGTTAGAAACGGAAAATAATATATAATAAGAACACCTTGTAATCAATATTTTTAATCAGAGTTATTTTGGTGTATGTGTGTATGTTATAAACAATAATAAATCTATTCCTAACTGGCCGTTCTCTGCACTTTCATATTCCTTTATGGTACTTAGACTTATTCCTCTGTAAATGCTCAAACCTAATACAATTTTTTTTTAAAGGCTGTTAGTTCTAGCGATTAACGTGTTTAACAAACAAAGCAAAGCTCTTTACATTTATTAAATTACAGTATAGTGACGCTAAAGGCTAAAGGATGGTTCATTCGAAAACATTCCATAACGTGGTCGTCATTAGAGATTGCGGAAAAGACTCCGCCGCATTCTACATTCTGTGAGATGAGTAATCGGTGCCGTGAGGTGCCAGACATTCAAATTTTTTATGTTAATTCCTGTTTCTGGCGTCTTTTCAAAAAATATTTTATTAATCAGCAAACACAAATAGTTTTGTACTTTCTTGATAGATTTTTAGTGATTATTTTTGCGTTCGCTTTGCTAACAAGAAAGTATAATCGGACCGTTATAATGGATATATTAAAAAAAATACAAAACTGCTTTTAAAGAATAAATAAAATTAAAATAATTTGCCATAATTAAACCAATTACATGTATTTTTAAATTGTCAGGAGTAGAAGTCAGTCACACTAAGTTAGCCGTGAAGTTAGTTGCCTGTTCAAATACGTAAATCCTATGGAGAAGCAGCAGGAAAGAAACTAGGTACATCGACTCTTTTTAAACTTGATTTTTTACTCAGTTCTAGTTACATTGTTTATAAGCGCAAATGAAATCTAAAAAAATGTATTTAATTCTTTCTTAATAGTGAGGGGAAAGGATTATAATGGTACAGGAACCGAGTCCAGTCGGTTTATATTTCTGTCACGCCCTAAAGCATAGACGTTTTGATGGATACCGACATGTAATTTATCATTTGAATCATCTTAATAGTGTTCGTGACGTATAAGACTTCAAGATGACGTCCCCGAAAAACAAATGAGAACAAGTTAAAAGTAACCTTTTATTTAATGCAGTCGTTTTTTTTTTTTTTTTATAATAATTTTCATTGTTTGTATTATTTTCATGCACCGGATTAAATACCAAAGACAGTCACAGTCAGAAACAAGTTAAATGCAATTGTATTTTTTTTTTTTTGTTGAGTTCAAAATCCGCGATAACTAGATAACTAGTTGACCGTAATTGATAAAAATTATCTCTCTCAAACTCACCTGATAGAAGCTAACGATGAAGACGAAGATGGTGCACGCCTATACAAGAGACACCTATTTACTCTAACTCTTGAAGGTTCCAGGGTTATAATTTCAGACAGCTCATTCCAAACCTTGGCGAGGCAAACCAAAAAGAAGCAGTCAAAGCGTTTAGTTCGACTTTCAGGTGTTTCTTTTATTGTTTCGTTTAATATTAAGTAATTTGCGTGGTACAATTCCGTACAATACATTTATACCTCTAGTTTAGATGTGCCACGTTGTTAAATACTTGTGTTTACAGTACTAAATGAGGGAAGTAAACTCGAAGGCCGCAACGCACTTGGCGAATCGTGAGTTGCAGGTGTTCATTAGCGGCGCTAGTCATTTATAAATGGGCAAACCGACTGGTCGTTTGCCTCCCTACCATAAAAAAAGTGTGGGGAATACATTAAAATTATCAGTTATTAATACAATGACATGAATATCATGTGAGATGCGAAAACGGATGAGAGGAAGAAAGAGTTAAGACATACATGGGACAGTGGTTTAAGTGGTCACCTCACTATACCGCTGCCGCGCCGACTGATGTTAATTTGATCCCCGAACGCTTTTTGTGTAATCCTCAAATTATTGTTCTGAGGGTGGGTGTTCTTTATGTCAGTTTTTTGAATGTATGTAAAGTACCACACCACCACACAGGAGGTAATCCTAGTGCGGGAATTCTTTTGTAAAAAAAAAAGTAGAAAGGACTCCACAAGTCGATCGCATTCTTCTCCCTGAATGTCTATTTCCATAAATTAAATAGAAAACTACCTTTGCCCTATGAGTATTATGGAATAAAGTTATACTTATTTCTAATACGCTCACCAGAAGCGAAAGTTACAAACAAGAAATCTTGAATGATTACCAATCATTATAAAATAGTTAGCTATATTTAAAAGTCTGGCTATACTTCGCTCACGAGCAATGATAAACATTCATACCTGTCACTAGTCAGAGCATTGACTATCAGCTCAATCATCATTAATCTCGAAAGGCTTAATGTCTGCCTAATCTATTATATATATACTAACACTCGTAAATACGACTCAAACGTAAGTAATGGATACATTTTGTGTGCAATTTAGTCCCGTCCGAGGACTTATGAGAATTGGATTGGGGAGTTTGAGCAATGGCTCAAGCAAGTCAGGTCAGGCATACCTATAAATCGAACTGGCTTGTTTTGGAAAGTCCGAGCCTTATATTCTAGACGAATCTATTCTAAAATAAAAAAAAACAAAGTGTTTTAATTGTTTATTAAATGATCTCTGGAAGTATCGTAGTCGTATTCAAAAACTAATTTTGACCGATTGAGTATGTATTTATATACATACATATATAGTACTTTGAAAACATTTAGAATAATTTAAAAAAATACTAGTTAGGTGGCGAATAAATAGCGTAAATTTTTGTATCACGCTTAGTGAACAGTTCGACATTTTGATTGATTGATTTTTCCTAACCAACAAATACAGTGTTTGTTTTTGGTACCAGAAGGTAATCAGTACTGGTTGAAGATAAATTCGGTATGCGACAGTAAATCGAACATCACTCGATTGTTATTTAAGCGTGATTAAAGATGTGTCCTTCAAATAAGAAGGCACATTCTATAATTATCTTCAATATTTTTTTTTTGTTTTTTATGCGGTATGAGGCAAACAAGCAGACGGGTCACCTGATGGTAAATAACTACCGCCGCCCATGGACACCCGCAACTCAAAGAGTCACAAGTGCGTTGCCGGCCTTTTAGGTAGGAGTACGCTCTTTTCTTGAAGGTTTGAAGGTCGTATCGGTTCGGAAATACGGCAGGCGATAATTTGTTCCATAAGCTGGTTGTGCGAGGCAAAAAGCTTCTGGAGAAGCGCACAGTGGTGGAGTGCCAATCGTCCAGGTGATGGGGATGGATATTTTGTCGCGTAGGACGATGGCGGAAACCAGCAGCCGGTATAAGTCCGAACAATACCTCTGAACACTCCCCATGATACAAACGATAGAGGATGCAGAGTGAAGCTACATCTTTACGCAACGCCAAGGTGTCAAGTCGATCAGGAATATCTTGGCAGTCGATGATGCGAGTCGCTCTCCGTTGAATGCGGTCAAGAGGGAGAAGTTGGTACTGGGGTGCACCTGCATAGAGATGAGAACAGTATTCCATGTGCGGCCGAACCTGCGCTTAAAAAGTTGCAGGCGGTGGGCCGGAGTAAAATACTGTCTCGATCTGTTTGGCACACCAAGCTTCTTCGATATTTATCCATATATATGTATTAAACTCGTATGTACACATACGTTCACGCCTCTATCCATTAAGAGATAGACAGAGGTGTATTAGGTACCTACATTTTGAAAATTTAAAATTTGGTCCCATTAAGCACGAATGGGCCTGCTCGTCCGGTGCGATACCATGGCCTTACAGATTCAGGTTGTGAAGCAACGCTTGTGGCACATTTCTCCGAAATTAGTGAGGTTTCTGGAGGCCCGACTCCCCATCTCCTCTTTCCTGACCCTCGTTCCCCCCTCTTCTTTCCCAAATACTCATCCCCCTTTCTTCTTTGACCTTCTCCCATCCCCCATCCCTCATCACACTTAAAGGCAGACAGTTACGACTATTGAGTTGTATGTGTCATTGGACAGCGGTTGTCACTTACCAGCAGGAGACTCGTCTGTCCCTCTATATTATAAAAAAAGCAGTTACAACCACCGTAAATGGCCTGTAACTCTCAGTCTTAAGTGCGCTGTCCACCCGAGATGCTGGGAGGGTAAACTAGAGAGGCGGGATGAGATGTGAAAGAGGGGAAGTTGGGCCTCCGGAAACCTCACTAATATCTAGGAAATGCGTTGCTCAGGCGTTGCTTCACAACCGGTTTTCTGTGTATGAAATAGGTTTGTTTATAGTTTAAAAATTTTATAAACACTTTTCACGGTTAACTTAACCACGGTTTAGGAATGTTGTTTACAGAAAGCGAGTTAAATGCGAGGGTTTAATGTACGGTGTAATCTAATAAATTACAACTTTCTCAGTGTTTTGATGCTGTTATTCATAATATGCATTAGAATGTCTTCACTTTTTATTCACTTTATAACTCATTATGTTATATAGGTTCATCGAGGTTAATGTACCGCGCTTATAAATAAACACATTTCGTTTCTTTTTTTTTTAATAAAAATGAAGTATAATCACTTACACAGATTATAAATTAGATATTGCGAATAAGACGAGAGAGACGTTTAGGAGCACTTAAAGGTCGTCTAGACCATGGCCTCACAGAAAATCGTTTGTGAAACATTGTGAGGTTACAGGACGCCCAAATCCAATGTCATGGAGACACCCTCAAAGGCCGGCAACGCCTTTCAATTAAATTAGATAGGCATTCAGTTGAGTTTTCTGGGGAATAAGCCTATATGCAGCAACGAAGTAAAATAAATAATATGCCTTTGAAGAACTAATCTACTCAAAACATAATTGATAATTAAGAAGCGCAAAGTAGAGTGCTTTATAGAACAATAACACTTAAGTATTATAGTGCCACGTAGGTAGTTAGGTCATTGAAAACAATAAATTACATAAAAACATATACTAGATGTATTTAAGTTCAGTTCAGCAAACGTTAGCTGTTGCGTTTATTGACGGCCGTCTACGTCCGTGACTTGACTATCAAATGTATTTTGTAAATAATCCTAGTGCTAGTCAATCGGTATTAATAGCAAAAAATAACATATATTACGAGGTACTGTGTGAAATTCTATAATTTACTTATATTAATCAACAATAAGAAATAAATTTCACACTATATAAATGAGCTAAATATGGTATAATAAACATTCTTGTTTTCTTTGAATCTGAGTCTCGTTTAGTTTTTGCAAATTATATGATCGGTACAAATTTTCCCTGCAGTTTATCTGTACCACAAAAACGTAAGAAGTACTAACAGTTTATCAAGGCCCGACAGGACTGCATTCCCCGTCTAAAGATAGATCAAAATGCTAAGATTAACGCTAAGAAAAATTACCGGTTCCACCGAGATAACCTGAGGAATCCTTGTAAACGTAAAATGTTACACAGGCAGCAAGAGAACGCAAGTAGCAACGCTCGTAATAGTCAAGATGATCTGTATAAAACCTCGTTTACTAGTACTAGGCTGGCGCCAGGCATATGCGAACTTCGTAATTAATGGCACATGTGAAAAATTGTTACTAAAAAATATTGTAATAATAATATACGCATGTATGACATCACACAGCATCTGTAGTCAAACTAAGCATAACTTGTTACAATGGGGCTGTAGATAATTGGAAATACAGTGTTAGTGGTTTTATTTATCACCCGACTGCACAAGGTGCAGCTTTTCAACCGATTTCAAAAAAGGAGGAAGTTCTCAATTCGACAGTTTTTTTTTTTTTTATTTAATGTTTGTTACCTCAGAACTTTCGACTGGGTGAACCGATTTTGATGTATTTTTTTTAAACTGAAATTATCGAAAGTGTTTTTTCTTAACTATGTTTCAAGAAAATCTATGTTGCCGTTTTTTAAGAACATCAGCCATTGTAATCGTCGAAGGGGTTTTATGGATTTTTTAATTAATACTTATGTTTTCAAGAGTTTGCATAGTAATTTGTCTAGATTGCTTGATTGCTAGAGTCAACAAATTGAAATTAAATTCCATGACTCCATCACAAGTTTTAATTCTTTAGCAATTAACGCGAGGAGATTATGTTTAGAATTATGCCCCTTATATGATTAATTTGTTTGGAAGCAAATAAATTAATCATAGAAGGGGCAGGGTGAGCAATCTATTTTCTTTTTACGAGTTAAGATTTGAGAGTAAAGAGCGTAGATGAGACTAGAGTCAATTGTAGTTCTGACATCTCCGTACTTAGGATTACTCAAAAAAGGCATCTCATCATCACCAGGCCGCTATAGTGTGGGTCAGCATGCTGCATTGTCTACACTTAAATTGAGGATGGTGACCACCACTATTGGACTATACTTATTGCTTTCCATCAGGTAGAGTGCAGTCATTATGGTAGGCTTATATATAATTAAAAAAGAAAACACTGACAGGGCTTGTTCTATACTAACCAGACTACTGATAGACATACTTATATGATTCTAAATACGTCCTTATATATTTAAGATTAATTACACTCAGTTTTACAGATACAGATCAAATTATAGTGTTCATAACAGAATACGGTTCCTTTATCAAGAAGGTTCTCTAGAATGAGTTGATATTAAACAAAATAAGCTTCTGCGTGGAACATTAGTCCTCTCGAACCGGTAAATTAACAGAAAATGCCATGTCAGTAAGTAATTATGTGTGTCTCCACAACATATATGACGAGGGAATAATATTGTTGACCTTTTCAAGTAAATTTACATTGATAACTAAACTCTAGAAATAAGAATATTTAACTACACACAACAGCTTACTATAATGACTGTAGTCTTGTTTTCAATCGATATCAAAAAAGACTTTCAAATAAAAACAAATTCATCAGAATCGGTTCATCCAGTCGAAAGTTATGAGGTACGAATTGAGAACCTCCTCATTTTTGAAGTCGGTTGATGAAACAAAAGAAGGTCGGTCATTTGAATAAATCAAGAAAAACAATCAAAGTATTTTTTATTACATGCAACACAAGCGTTACTTCACAACCGGTTTTCTGTGAGGCCGTGGTATCGCACCGGTCGAGCCGGCCCATTCGTGCCTAAGCATGGCTCTACCACTGATGATATCAATGAAAAAAAAATAAGTTTTATTAAAAAACAGCAGATGATTTATAGAAAAAAACCCTAGAAACCAAAAATGACTTTTGTTGTATTTTTGTTGTTAATCGGACATCATTCGTGAGGCAAGCCATACAAACATACTTTATTCGACACACATTATTTGAACTCAATCGATTCCAGGCCCTCTTGTTGTAAATTACTGTACATTTCTACCAATCACGATATCTGGTGCATCCTGTGATCATATGCAACATCCTCCGCTTGTAAAGTGGAACACAGTGGATACGTGTGTGAAGCAATTTGAACTCCGATATCATTAGCTTATTAGGGTCCAGATGATTCTCATCAGAAGCAATAAAGTTGCTGCAATGCCACGTTACCAGACTTAAAAAAAAAACAAGACTGGGTATATTCTTTAGGACATATATACATATATACATTCTATTAACCTGATTAATATTTTCACTGAAGTGTTATTCTTTTAAGAACTGATCCTTATGTGTACATCATTTAAAGAAAGTTGCTGACGGAGTCCATGTATATGTGTTAAATGTATATAATTAAATATATATATAATTATATATAATTATATTATATATTTAATTATATATATATATTATAATTAAATATATAATATAATTAAATGCTTTGAATAGACAAAAAACGGCACACCTAAATGTCTCGCGGTCAATTAGTGGTATTTATCTTTGAAATTGCACTGTTTAGTACTACATTTTATTTTTTAAATCCGATTGTATATAATTAAACTTACTACATATGTACATAAACCTTCTCCTTGATCCCCTTAGGGGTAGGCAGAGGTACATTGAACACGCATCGCATCGCTTTTTACGACACTCACTTCCAAATGAGGTGGATCTTTTCCATACCACCGAGAACGCGCACACGGCTAAGGCATTGTATTATTCGTCAGTAAATACTCTTCCGAATGCAAGAAAAATAAACTAAACCTGACTGATAGCTCTAGACATTAGCACGTTTAACTAACAAAACAAACTAGCTCCGTAAAGTTACGTTGTTAAGTCGCACTTATGAGAGGCCTGAGGTCATGAGGCTTTTAAAAAATATACGCTTCGTTTATAGTTATAATCTTTTTCATTGTAAGTAATATGAGATCACGATAAAAAGATAGCATAGATAATGGACTGGCAATGAAATCTATTAAGAAGTACATGCGTTACCATTTCAAGAGTAGATTACATTGAAAACACTTCACACGAGATTCTCGAAAGTGGTGATTTAGAGAGGTGGTCTTAAGTATTTAAACTTTGTGTTATAGCGACGAATTCATTTCCTGCAATTAATTTTACAATGATGTCTCATTTATATATGACATCTGATGTGTGTATATGGATTAATGTTGGAGGTTTGAAGCCTTGTGTTTTATAATCCAGGCCGAGTACATCCTGTCATATTTGTTTATTTTTTTTGTTGTGTGATTATTGATGTAATTAATATCAAGGTGAATAAACTTTGTTTTATGCTGTGTTTATTAAATTTATGGTTTTAATTACCAAAAAGAAAGCATTTGGGATAGATTGGATGTGGACACGTTGGGGGAGCAATAGGCTGATTCGGAGTTCAGATTAGGGTGAGCTGAATGATTGATTGAATTACCGTATATACTAAAAGGTCTAATCACGTAGATATTACTTATTAGCAGTCTAATACTAGGTATAAATGATTGAATCAAACATACATATATGCTCTTTCTTCTCTCCTCTTTCATCCTTTAATCACCCCCCCTCTTCTTCTTCTCTTTCTTCTCTTCTTTCCCCTCCCTACATCCCTCTATCCCTCATCACCTTCAAAGGCGGGCAACGCACTTACGACTCTTGAGTTGCAGGTGTCCATGGACGGCGGTTGTCGCTAACCATCAGGTGACCTGTCTGTTCATCTGTCCCCCTATAGTATTAAAAAATATCCGGTGGGGTTGCTACAAAAATTAACAACAGATTGATAGACAAGGCTATTAACGCTTTGATTTTATAAAAAGACATTTTTTTTAAATCGGTAATTAATATTGCTAATTCAATTTATGACTGAGTTGTAAGTGTGTTTAATATTTTGAAGATTTTATTAAACAAATGTATTTTTATAGACTTGATCCCAGATAATGATTAATTATTGATGATTTTGGTAACATTACTATGTTTGTTTTATAATTATAAGAATTAACTGGCAACAACGAAATCTGTGTACTCGCAAGAATTAAAACTATACAAACACATTAAACTGTAATTAACCTTACTAATATTAGGATTTTATTTTCTTTTCAATAAATGTTAATTTCAACTTAAATTTCTTTTTCATGATAAATTTCCCCAAAAATAAATTAGATTTGAATTTTATTCTGAGAAGTCTCGAAGTCCCATGAAGTCCCGTGGGTTGTCTCGAGTCCCGGGACTTCGAAATTGTCGAGACTTCCCAAACCCTAGGAAGTCATTCAATAATAAATGAGCACGTTGGGCATAGAGGAACTGATTTCGGTGATCTAACATACGCTAGAAAGTTACTATTTTTTCATGTACATAATTAGCGTATGTGTATTTAAATCTAGTACAAGTAAATAACGGTAATAATAAGTAATTTGGGCATTGAGGCCAAGCTGTATGCTATAAGTAACTGATATACCCCTCGATCTATGAGTGAGTGAGATTTCAGTGGTAGAGCCATGCTTAGGCCTCACAGAAAACCGGTTGTGAATTAACACTTGCGTTGCATTTCCCCGAATTGAGTGAGGTTTCCGGAGGCCCTATTCCCCCTTCCCCCTTTTCTCTCCCCTCATCTCCTTTCTCCTCATCCCTCCTCTCTTCTTTCCGCTCCCTGCATCCCCCATCCCTCATCACCCTCAAAGGCGGGCAGCGCACTTGCGACTCTTGAGTTGCAAGTGTCCATGGACGGCGGTGTCATTTACCATCAGGTGACCCGTTTGTTCGTCTGTCTCCCCTATAGTATAACAAAAAAAAAATGAATATTTCTCTATGAAGTAGAATAGGGCCAGACCGTCTCTACCCGTGGATGTCAAAAAAGGCGCCTAAAGGATCGGACTGTTATCTATCAGCCAATATACATATGTAGTTTTTCCTGTGCACTCATAACGGCAATCGGCTTGGTCCCTATTTCTTTAGTGATACTTAACTATGTTTGGCAAAAAGTTGACGTTTGAAACGGTTCTGATTACCGCATTCTTGATTACATTCATAAGTACTTGTATGAATGTATGGTATGTGTGTATCGTTTATATCATGTGGAGTGTTCAGAGGAATTGTTCGGACTTCTACCGGATAAAATATCCATCACCTGAATGATTGGCACTCCACCACTGCGCGCTCCTCCAGAAGCTTTTTGCCTCGCACAACCAGCCTATGGAACAAATTGTCGCCTGCCGTATTTCCGGACCGATACGACCTTCAAACCTTCAAGATAAGAGCGCACTCCTACCTAAAAGGCCGGCAACGCACTTGTGACTCTTGAGTTGCGGGTGTCCATGGGCGGCGGCAGTCACTTACCATCAGGTGACCCGTCTGCTCGTTTGCACAAGCCCATAAAATTGCATAAGAATAAGTATTTCTATCTAGTATAAATTAATAACGGTCCTAATTATTTGTCTTTCTTTGATGTCAAGCTGTATGCTAAAGTAGCGGATATACTCAATCAAATATTATCTGATACAAGATCTGAAGGGGTACTCAAAACTGTCTACAGATAAGTACTACTTAATTTACCGCTTGGCGCGAAAAAAGAAATAATAATAATTAAAAACTTTTTATAATATCGAATGAAACTATTTTGCTTTAATTTTAGGACACGTAACTGTCAAAGGTAATTTGATATACAATTGATAGACGAATATGATACTTAGGTGTGTTTTAAAATTGTAAAAAGTACTTATCAAATATTTACGAAATTTTAAATAACGGTAACGATAGCGATAACCAAAATTTTGTTAACTTCATTAAAATTTTGCTTATCGTTATCGTTATCGTATCGTATTATTAAAAACTGTCCGCTCCCGTGAGTTATTCTTTGTATCCTAGGTACAATATTTCCTTATCTGGATCCCTGGCAGTCTATGAAACGTAACAAATAGACTCACTTTTGCAATATTATAAATAATATTTAGTTAGAATGACGAACGTTAAGTAAGTTGCTATAAGTACCATAAGTTATTGATTTAAGAAATGAAATAAATATGAAATTAGTGAGATTTCTACTCATCTTTTCCCGCCCCGCATCCCCCCATCACTCATCACCCTCAAAGGCGGGCAGCGCACTTGCCTGTTGAGTTGCGGTGTCTATTGACGGCGGTTATCACTTATCATCAGGTGACCAGCCTGTTCATTTATATAAACAGACGGGACGGCTGATTGTTGTGGGCATATAGGAATCCTTGCTTCGTCCCTAACATCACCTTTTTGATTTTTCGGCTACCGGTAAAGTAGGATGTCAATATTTGATTTGAATAATAACACTTTGATCGTGAAGCTTATTTTTTCTTCTTCGTTTCATTAACATGACACCTTCTGCACTTGGTATTGTTGCTATCTCCGGGGACTTCACAATCAACGGGCCGTTGCGAGACAACTATTTGTAGATCACACATATTTTGGATCCATGTGGAGAGAACTAACAGGTGGTTCAGTAGTCAACTAAAAACTAGACCAATAGGCCGCTTAATTTATTCAACTTCAATAATAAGCAAGGCTCCAATCCAACCTAGGGATCACCGAGGAATACGTTTCCAAGTACGGTATGCACCTACATAATTTATATAAATGTAGAGTATTATATACTAATACTATGATTTCCGACAGGTTTTATTTTTCGCACACAATATAGGCAAGGTCGAATGAATATTTCTTCCGTACAGTTAGGCGAAAGGTGCGCTGTGCAGTTGCTATTTTGAAATACCGAGTTATTAAATAATTACAAATGCATACAAAAAAGATGCTGCATACCTGAATTTGGGCGGCTACCGTTTAATATTTGAAGGGGGTTCGTTTGTCAGTAGCTTGTTTTAGTTGGTAGATTCTTCAGAAATAAATAAAAATTTAAAACTATTTACTTCAAAAAAACCACAGGGTGATGCAACGTCTCGAAAATGTTCAATCATGAATCATGTTCAATCATGAATCATGTTCAATCATATATCATGATCAATCATGATTGGGAATCAATTTTCTACACACATGATTGGGAATCAATTTTCTACACACTCATAGAGAGTGTGTAGAAAATATCCACATACATATATACTGATCTAAACTTATACAATATAGTTGTACAGTTTTATGTTTGTTTGGTTTAGCAGACTTGACTCAGGAACTTTCGTTGTTTTTTTTTCTATATTTACACGAGATTGAAATTGAAATATTTTAATAGGGAATCAAATAACAAATATAAAATAAATAGTTACTATATAATGTTATGGTATTGTTACAATCCAATTGTATTCAAGTGTTTCATTAATTTAGTACAAAACACAAGAAATTACTAATAAACCAGAACGTCACACTAAGAATTTTATTACAAAAGTCTAGCTCCAAAAAGTCAAACAAGAATTAAAACTCATCTTTTTTTTAATGATATTTATAAGAAATTCTTAATCTCGTAGCCTGCGGTCTATGCAAGGTCGCCCAAATATATTACTTTCAGGTTGAAATATTTGATACTGTATTAAACATAAGTATTCATCAAATATTAGAAAACAATCGCAGCTATTTGCTTTTCGTTTCTTGTTTCAAGCCCTGAATTAAACAAAAGCTTTGTTGTTTTTTTCCTCATTTGAATTGATAATAATACAATTGGTTCACGTGCGAACACTTTAAAATACCTGTTGTTTTAAATAGTAAAATTCTTAATTTTAAGAAAAATACTAAAAGGTTTTTTGAAAATAAATCATGTCTAATGCCGGAGCTGTGTGGTCTGTGACCCAGATTTAAAAAAAAAACCTCAATTATGGACTACTACTGTAAGTATTATGGACTAAAACATTTGCACTGACAACATACTAGAAAAAAGAATTAAAGCAAGGTTGACCATATTTAAACAACTTTTTCGGACAGTCCCTTCAAAATGAGTCATACTTTTCGTGATTGTCGCAATAAGAAGACGCGAGCATTTTAAAATAATGATAAGGCTATCGATACGACACGACATATCACCGTAAGTGTTTACGAGCGAACCCGGACAGGTTAGTAGTCTTGCATTTTTGGCGATGCCATCTACTTTGTTGCCACAACCTTTTCATTATTATCTCACACACCGAAGATTGGTTAACCTGGAGCCTAGGGTTTTTTTTTTTTCAAAAAAGATACCTCCCGCACTAAGATTATTTCCTGTATCGCGGAGGACTTTACAAACATACAAACAACTTACACAAAGAACACCTAGACTCAGAACCACAATTTGAGGATTACACAAAGTGTTGTCCCGCGTGGAGATCGAACCCACAACACTCGGCGCGGTAGTGCAGTGGCGCCGTATAACTGCTACGCCATCCGTGCAGACAACTGATAAGATTAACAAGGCAGAAAGATACGTACTATTTCACCAAGAGTGAATCAATCCATTGACATTTTTTCGATGTTTTTTTTTGCTGTCCCCTGCAGTCGGACTTACGGTTTGCGCCATACAGAAATCACTGACAAAACAATCCTTACGCCGACGCCATAGAATTTTGCTAGCCAAACAGTCACGCGACAAAACTATGGTCGTAGCAATAAAAGACGGAAAGCATCAATGAAGCAAACAAAGTGAGAGAAGCATTACCGTGGCAATTGCATAATACCTATTGTTAAATTATTTAAGCAGTTTCAAGGTTTGTTATAATCTGGGGACCTACTAACGATTATGTCCAAAATTGGAAATAAATAAAGAAGCTATATCTAGCTACTAGACAATCTCTAACAATAGTTAGTATATAGATACAGAACAGATATTTTGTTTTATTGAAGCTAATTCTGCATCCGTGACAGATCACAATGTTCGGATTCCTTAATATCTTACTAAAACTATTGTCACATTCCTCTTACGAATGCTGCTGTTACGAATACCGCTCATGTCTCAGGCGTTGGCGCTGACTTAAACAACGGTGAAAACTGTGACGGAAGAAATTGCCATAACGTGCCCTGTTTATCTTGTGCCGTCGATTTCTAGCTAATTAGATCCTGCTACTTTTACTTGTAAAATAATAAATACACATATCAGAACGTTATTTAATTTGAATCAAATTTCGAACTTCGATGATTCGTCGTAAAATTACAATTCTAGTTGAAATTTAAAAGCAAAACAGGCAGTAATATAAGTTTTAAGGAAAATTAAGAAAATGATTTACTTTACCTACAAAGAAAAATAAATAACGCATACAGTGCTTACCTGTAAGAAAATGTTACTACATTTACTAACTACCACATTTACTAGACTAACTTTATTTCTTTATGTAATGTAACAATAATTGTTGGCGAGCAAATTAATCAAAATAAAATCAATTAATAATGTACAGACTATTTACAAATAAAGTATGTGCGTTGATATATTATGTATACTTACATATGTACATATGTCGACATGTGTATTGTAATCAATGTTTAGAAAATTAGTTAGACCCTTGTAACGCGAGCACTGATATAATAACGACAAAAAACATTGTGTCTAAAAAGTGAAAAACAAGTGGTTTTTAAGTTTTAGCGTACTGAGGTGTAGCAATCTACCGTTGATGTTATTAAAGCCTCTGAGGTTGTCAACTTTTCGGCTGATGCAATAAGCTGGCTGGCTTGCATGTGCCTGTTTATACCTTGTAGCAAGCGAGATGAAATCCAAAGAGCTTTGGTAAAAAGGCGAAAATGGTTTATCTAAGTTTTCTAAAGTGGTTTACCTGGAATACAACTTTGATTGTGTTATACATGTATAAATACGCGCAGTAGTCCGATCACCTACTCACACAGGTTTCTTTTGGTATAGGGGTTTTTTTTTATGGTATAGGGGCCAAACGAACAGGCGGACAGGACAGGTCACCTGTTGGTAAGTGACTTTTGTCGCCCATTAACACTTGCAACTAAATGAGTCACAAGTGTTAAGAAAGGGATGCTAGGAAGGGAAAAGAAGGAGTGAAAAGACGGAAGGGAAAGGGGGTTGTGCCGGTGGTAACCTCATTCACTCGGTTACACAATGTAATCATGATGATTTTCTGTGATGTCTTGGTAATACTCCGGTCGAGCCGGTCCATACCTGCCTGAGCATGGTTGTCCCACATTATAAATTTTAACTCTTCAGATTTATAATTATGATTGAGACCACGAGTAATCTACGTGGGGTATTAATAGCTTGTGTAAATAATGACGTCAGTAATATGCATATTTATATGCTTAATTCTAGCAACCTATTAGTATAATACTGTAGCTGCATTTTCATTACGCAAATAATGTATCGTGTAGTATGTAAAACTGAATTTACTAATTTTGAGACTTGACTCGACTTGACTTACGTTATAATGTATATAATAATAAATAGGTAAATTCGACAACCAATATTATACTAAAAGTTGTAATAAAAATAGCCTTTTAGGCGTGGCCCTACTTATATATCCCGATTCTTTTAAGGTTATAATAATTAATTTTACTTAATAATATATCCGACAGCAAAAATTACCGAACCACTATTATTGCCTAAGTGGTATATCAACAACCCTGCTGAAATGATAACTGCATTAAATACGTTAACAGTGGGCCGGTATAAAAAGGATATACAATAAACTAACAGCCTTGCATTTTTGCTATACAATAAATATTGTGTGCAACATTTTTGAAAAAAACATCTGTTATAAAACCGATTGGACATGTCTAAGCTGAGAATTACGTAACACTAGTAAGCACGTGCACCATGCATAGGCAATGAAATTTCTAACGAAATCATCTATCATTTAAAGCGTCGTTAAATGCCAGAGCACGTACAGCAATAAATATTACTAAACATTCTATTATAGTTTATTAGTTATTAGCTAAATTAATGCGACCTTGTGCATTGATATAAAGTTCCTAGTAATTAACAATGATTAATTGATATGTGTATGTACAAAGATACTTCCCTCTTAATAAAAATAACTTTATAACAATTGCCAAGATTCGTTCCTCTACAACCGCGATACCTAATAAGGGGGACATATTTTTTAAACAATGTCGACTAAAAAACTTTAATAATGTACATATTTAAATAAAAAAATACAACTTCGAGAATGGCAAGACCAATTTCGAAAATTTTCAAGGTTCTTATCAAGAGAAATTACAGGACTTTTCAATGGCACTGGTAACGTTTCGAAGTGTCAGGTTGGTTAGTAAAGAATATTACTAATGTGGTCATGTGTGACCCACGTTAGTTGACCACACAGATAAAGTAAATGCTTGTGTTAGGGGTGGGTTCAAGACGATAGCACACTGGGTGGAGTTCGAACCCGCTACTGAAGCAAGTCTATCGCAAGTCTGAAGCCTTAGCCATTACACTACCGCCGCTGATATTAATAGGCTTCATTATCCGTTGACGCCTTAAACATTCACCTAAACGCACAAAAGAAATGGCAATTTAGCACTTTTTACGTACAGATGTGCACAAATCGAAATAGATACATAAAATATAAATCAAAATACGAAAATCGAATAAGAACTAAATTAAAGACGTTTTAACCACAACAGACAGGCGTAATAAGGCGTTTATTGTACAAGAAACTTAGTCTTAGAGCATATCCTTACCATCGTAGGCTCCAATCATGAAATTATGCATATATATTTGCAAAAATTACATTTTAAATTTCGATTTTAAAAAATGCGTCGCACAAGAATAATCTTTTATTTGAAGCTTTCCATTAAAAAATAACAACCAGATTGTAGTAAACAAGATTCAAAAATCAAAATGGAGTATTAAATGCAAAGTTACGCAATATTTCTGCAACCGCGTACAAAACAGATAAATTTCATTTAGCAAGAGCTGTCCGCCTTTCGCTTAATCTCGGTATGGTCACCGTACAATCAACAAATAAGTACAGTACGAATTACTGCCCAAGCCAGGTAGACAGCTATTATTATTATAAGTTTTATTTCTAAACAGATAGAGTTTAAAATAATACTGGACGTTTCTGCAAGTTTTATTTCTTTTAATATACGAACGCAACCAAATATTACGGACGTATAACTTTTGCTAATCTGCTCCGCTTTATTAGAGGTTAATTCAAACAAAATATTAATTAAGAGTACAGTTAGCTTTTTACTACGCAATGAAAGTTAATTGCCCGCTAACTTAACTTAACTAATTATCTTTAAGGCCTAATGGTTCTTTATTTGAATAATTGTGAAGGAAATAATAACTAATGAAGGTGTTGTCTTTAAAAACAATAAAAGTAATACACAAGTTAACAAAAGTGGAAAGTCGCTCCCCCAGGGCAGTCGAAGCCACTTCAGTGATTCGTCCATATTGATTGATAGAACGACATTGAATCAAATATTTAGGACTTACAAAAAAAACAAGGTGTCAATTCTGCTAATAGCTGGGCGTGTAAGTATTTTATAGGTCAACACTCACAGACACTCCCTCAGAGATAAATTTAAAGAGATTAATATTATGACTGTGCCCTCTCAGTATATTTATGAAAATCTCATGTACGCACATAAAAATATTAATCTGTTTAAAAAATACAGTGATATCCATAGTGTAAATACTAGGAACAAAAACAAATTTGTTGTTCCTAAAACCAGGCTCAAGAAAATAGGTGGTTCGTTTAGATGCCAAAGTATACATTTCTATAATAAGCTTCCTAGCCAAATACAAGAACTAAGCAATAATAAATTTAAATCATTTATAAAAAAAAAACTAAGTCAAAAAGCTTTTTACACAATTAAAGATTATATTGAAGATAAAAAGGCTTGGGAATGAGCTGCTTCATTAATGTACATGAGCCTTTGTTTTTCGTTTATAATTTTTTTTTTTTATACACATTGACATTTTATATTTTACTTTTTGACATGAATACTTACTTTGTTAAGTATTATATTGTTTTTTTTTATTGTTTAATCTTTGTACCTTTTGACATGAATACTTTGTTAAGTATAATATATTATATATTTGTTTATTTTTTTTAATTTATAAATTTAATTATTGTAAATATGAGGACTATGTAGGTTATTTATTTATTTATTTTTTTTCTCTTTTCTCCTGTAGTTTGTTTTATAACGATGTCTGACAGTTTGAGTACTTTTGCGGCCTACCCAAATGTCCTTGCTTTGGTACTGTTCGTCGGTCCGTTGAGCTCCTTAAAGTTCTAAGTTGAGCTACACGATAACTGACAAATGCTTGCACTGTTTGGACGGGTCCACTCAAATGAGCGTGGTGCTTTCTTCAAAAGCTCATCTCAGACGTTAGCGTGCATGGTTCTCATATGTTTTTACATCTGTATGGACTTTAAAACAGACTTTGACCTCTGAGTTTGTTTCGGTGTTTCTTCTCAGGGTAGTCAGCTAGGAAACACCGGCCTCATCTAGCATAAACTAACAGAAAAAAATAATATATTGACGTGTAAAAGTGTTGTTGTAACCTATTTACAAAATAAAGATCATTTATCATTTATCAAACAATTTTATTATATTGATAAAGAATACACTTTCGTATAAGATTTATTTAATTACGCGACTGCGGAATAAGGCGGGTGTTTTCTGTTTTTAGTGTGTCAAGGCTCGTATTTTTTTTTTATTAAATTCAATTGAATCTTGCTTTCCATGATATATATAATACCATATTGTATCTTTTTTATTATTTATTATATGTATATATATTTTTTTTTTATGCGATAGGGGCACACGAGCAGACGGTCACCTGATGGTAAGTGACAACCGCCGCCCATGGACACCCGCAACTCAAGAGTCACAAGTGCGTTGCCGGCCTTTTAGGTAGGAGTACGCTCTTTTCTTGAAGGTTTGAAGGTCGTATCGGTTCGGAAATACGGCAGGCGACAATTTGTTCCATAAGCTGGTTGAGCGAGGCAAAAAGCTTCTGGAGAAGCGCACAGTGGTAGAGTGCCAATCGTCCAGATGATGGATATTTGATTTATTTATCACGGCTCTAAAGGGTTTGAAGGAATTCGACCTGTGAGCTATTATTTAAATCGTCTTATAGTACGAGGGACATAGGGTATTTTTATTTACATTTCGCTTACTTACGAGACACTGCAGAACTACTGATGTTTTACCGTAGTCTATCTTGTCAGAAATAGGAGACCTTCCACTTGAATTATAAACAATACATACATAATATCACGCCTCTTTCCTATAGGCGTAGGCAGAGACCACTTTCCTTCCAATTGCCACGATTCTGACATACCTTTCTCGCTTCTTCAACTTTCATTCCGTTCCACATACAGACTCGTCGGTTAAAGGCACTTTTGACCTGGCCTTTGTTTAGGTTTTCTTGGACTTGGTTCAAGAACATTCGCCTAGGTCTTCCTCTACCGACAACTCCATTTACCTCTGCCATATAAATACCTTTTGTCAATCTTCTTTCATTCATCCTTTCGATTTTTATATTTATCATAAACAATGTACATGTATGTGATTATGCAGGGATCTACAGAATACAATAGATTTATCGCAAAAACATGTGTATATATATGTCAAAAGAAAATTGTATAGAAGTGCTTGAAACATGTTTGCCACTCGTCATGACACAAATTCAAAATATTTTTTTGCCGTTATTCTGCACATACATAGACTCACGCCGATATCCAGAAAAGGTAGGCAGTGGCCCTTCAAACGCCCTCTTTTTACAAAACAGTAATTTAGTCCCACTAACGCAATAGGACGAAAGCCCATTGCCGTCAACCGGGCACTGGATAAACAAAAAATACGGTCGAATTGAGAACCTTTTTGAAGTTTTTAGAAAAGGAGGAGGTTCTCAATTCGACTGTATTTTTTATTATATTTTTACCTCAGAACTTTCTACTGGGTGAACCGATTTTGATGTTTTTATTTTATTTGAAAGCTTCCCGTGTGGTCCCATTTCAATTTGGTCCAGTTCTGACAATGGCATCCATAAGAAAACAATATAAGTCTAAAATTGTATGAAAGACGCATTGAAGTTAATGTCTTTAAAGTGAATTATTTTTGGTAGCTAATTAAGTTAAAAAACTCACATGGTGAATGTCGAAGTGGAGGATGCTCTCGATGTAGCTTGGCAGCTGGTTGACTACGGTGAAGTAACCGAATACCGAAGCACCGTGGGTGATGATGATAGCCCACACCGCAGGACAGAGGAGTAGACCTCGCCAGGGTATTGGCATGTGCTGTAAATAATATAGGTCCTTTAAAATACATTTTTTTTTACTGTGGGAGATAGATAGTCACTCTGAAATAGGTCATCCAACATTTTACACTTTTCGAATGGAGAACGTGAACATGTTCGTCTAACCTATTGAAACTTCGTAAACTTCGAAATACAT
This sequence comes from Tyria jacobaeae, assembly GCA_947561695.1. Lineage (NCBI taxonomy): Eukaryota > Metazoa > Arthropoda > Insecta > Lepidoptera > Erebidae > Tyria > Tyria jacobaeae. Next base: position 17,514,116 of record OX387223.1, read on the forward strand.
ATGTTTGCTTCATTAAAAAAAAAAATGAGCAAGGAGTTTGGATATTATTTGACTGCACGGATGGCGTTGCGGTTTAAGTGGTCACCTCGCCACTATACTGCCGCGCCGAGTGTTGTGGGTTCGATCTCCCCACGGGACAATACTTTGTGTAATCCTCAAATTGTTGTTCTGAGTGTGGGTGTTCTTTGTGTCCGTTGTTTTAATGTTTGTAAAGTCCCCGCGACACAGGAAGTAATCCTAGTGCGGGAGTTGTCTTTTTTAAAGAGAAAAAAAAAAAATAATACGATAATCTCAATTTTCACTTTTTCAAATCCTCGTGTGACGTCACTTTCCAATACTCGCCGCTCTCACTGTAATGTTTAACTCTTTTTTATTTACTTTCTTTTATTTATTAATAGTTAGCGAATATTCCCTATGTACATATAATCATAATATCGTTTCCAGTTTGTGGCATCAATATTTTAAATGTTTTGACCCACTCATGGCTTGCTTGTTCACACAAGCAGCTTGCACGCTTTTAGAGACCTTTGCAAAATGACGTCATGGCAGCGAACATCGTGCGCCTTACTAAAAAATATAATATCTCCGAAAGCAGGTTATAAGTACGTATAAAAAATAGTTTCATACTAGCTAGCTTTAAATAGTGCACTTTCAAGTAAAATTCGAAAATTGTTAATATCCTCCTTATTGTAAACATGCAAATGTATAATTCACTCAGTAATAATTGGCAGAAAGTAGATACGCCGAAGGGCCTTCTAGAATATGAGCGAGTGTATGTATCTAAATCAAAAATTTGAAAACAGGTTAAAAAAATGGCAAAACAGGGTTCTCATAGCTCACTGCCTTGACGTGACTTCAATCCACAAGACTAAGAAACTTTACAACTTTTGATAGCGCTTGAATATAATTTGTTTATCACAGAAATTCACTTTTATTTATTAAATAAAGTAAAGTGTACTTTATTGAACCGGCACATAAATCGTCAATCGCCCAAAAACAACAACTGACTTAGCGAATGACGTCAATAAGCTCTGACTGTTGTTTCAAATTACGTAATTAATAAATTATAAGTTCTGCATAAAAATAATAATTTCAATTTGCATTTGCACTTACATTGCGTGTTACTATTTAACATACATTGCGTGAGTGTATCACGCTTATATCCCTGAAGGGGTCGACAGAGGCGTCCCATGCGCCCACTTTTTGAGAACCATAGTTTAGTTTAGTTTGTCTAATAGATACCAGTCCGATATCTTCGAGGGTCTAATCTGCTCCACCGCGATCCAAATTTTAACGGCTATTGTTTATCAAAAATGTAAAATTATATTTTTAATTTACAATCCAGTGCAATTTCCAAAAAGAAATAAAAGAGATTTGTACAATGCACTTAATTACTAAATATACTTTTTAATAAAAAAAAATACTGGTAAACTACAAACAAAATAGAGTACCAGACCAATTATTTTTGTTACGATATATTTTTGAAGAGAAAACCTCTTTATGCCGTTGAGCACTTTTTTATGTGTACTTTTTGGGTGAACAAAACTCTTGTATACTGTGTACTACTCATATGTATACTGTGTATAACCTAATAGCTCAACGATACAATTCACAAGTTACTTTTCACTTCTATCGGCAGTCCCCAAAGACTGCTCGTATATATTTTTTACGACACATTAACTACATCAGGCGGTAGTATAAAATCTTTTGATTGAAATCATAAAAGAATGCACCGTATATTGCGATCAAACATCAGAGTGACGGCGAAAAATGTTATCTCTGTACGCAGAACGGTCGTAATTCTCAGAATTCAATGGCAATTATCCCACAAAGAAAAGTTGTTTGACGCACAGAGGGAGCAATGCGCTAAGGAATTTAAATTAAAAAATAAATCAATTAAGAAATATTATCATTATAAACTAAGCATTAACAATGAACAGGTAATATAAAAAATAAATGGCTATGAATATGGATATGATTCTTGTATTTAATATGTAACTTTGTAAATATGTGGTCGGAATAAATAAATAATTTTGCAGCGAGTGACGAGGGTACTTAGTATAATTTTCGTTTAAACTTTGTTAAATTAAAGTCGCAATTTAAAGACGAGTGATAATTATTTTTTTCTTTGTATTTCAACCGCATACTGATAGGTAGCCATTTGAACCCATTCCGTATTATGACAAATTAAAACAATGCCATCTTGTCTGCCCTGTGGTTTGAAAAATATAAATATGCGTACCTATTTACTTTGTGTGTTTTATTAGCGGCATTGGGCCATTGTGACCACTTCGTATGTTTTTATTGTAGGGTAACATTTTCGTATATATATCCGAAAATATATATTGAAATATATATTTCAAAACACAAAATACAATCTCGAAATAGAACTTTTAAACTATAATGACTTTTAAAAAAATTACAAGGCTCGGAAAATACTATAGACATTTAATATAGTATAAAACACTATTTTTAACGTGGGAGAGCCATGTTTCGGCACGCATGGGCCGGCTCGACCGGAGCATTACCACGGCCTCACTGGAAACCGGCTGTTAAACAATGCTTGCATGCTTGTGTGACCGAGTGACCTTTCCCTTTACCTCGTTCCCCTCATCCCTTTTCCCCTACCCTAAAAGGCGGACAGCACTCTTGTGACTGTTGAGTTGCAAGAACGGCGGAAGTCACTTACCATACTAATAAAAAAGAAAATAGGAATATGGAAAATAAAATTATTTCTGATGCCGATTATATTTTTATAGAATGCATTTTTCTTTTCTCTCGAAATACTTGACAATGGCGTAATTTCTACTAATTTACACGTGTTAGAGTCAATAAACAACATTTAATAATAATTATTTTAATATATAAAAACTCGGCAACACCGAAATTGTGGTGGCTACTGCACAAAGGCCACAATCAAGAATTGAATTACTATAGACAGAAAGACACAGACACATGGACATTTTTTATTTGGAGTGTTTCTATACTACTCCACTACCATGGCTTATTCTCAATGTTCAAGTATATTAGTCTTAAAAACACAGACATTTAACATAGGTAATAATCCCTTAATATGACGGAGATAATAATTTAATGATATGGCCAAACGTTGATTGACATATAATTAAACGTTGACGTTTTAATTTTAAATTGACCATTTCATATAAGTCTACAACTTGATGAAGTAGTCAATTCTATGGTCTGGCCACTTGACATATCTTCTTCGCCACTTACCAGCATAAAGAAAAATGAGTATAACCAATCAGACGCAACTGACACCCCAGAATCGGTCGACGTATTTATAAATGAATTGGTCGTGTAATTGGGTATTATGCGTGAAAACATACATTTTTTTTCAGCCAGCCAATGACTTTAATTTGTAGAAATGGCGTAAACCAGTATTATGTGTGCTGATGAGAATTTAACTGCCGTAGTATTATGTAATGTAATATCTTGTGTTGCGAAGTTTGTGTGTGCGTGTGTTTTATGAATTAGAAAGAAAATATTCTTTTAATTGTAAAACCTAACTTAAATACTAACAAAAAAAAATTATGACTGATTAATATGACACTGCGAAGCATTCATTTCTTTTTTTAGGATTCCGTACCCAAAGAGTAAAACGGGACTCTATTGCTGTCCCTCCGTCCGTCCGTCTGTCCGTTTGTCACCAGGCTGTATCTCATGCACCATGATAGTTAATACATATGTATATATTTCTGTTGCCACTATAACAACAAATACTAAAAAAACAATAAAATAAATATTTAAGGGGGCTCCCATAAAACAAACGTGATTTTTTGCTTGTTTTTGCTCGATATTGATAACTTAGTTATATATTCACTTAAATTGGGATAAAATAAATATTTTAGGGGGCTCGTTTTTATAGATAATGGTACGAAACCATTCGTGAGTCCAACTCGCACTTGGCCGGTAAAGTCAGAGATATATTAGAACACAAGAAGAAGTATAGCGGATAGCATACAGTTATATAGGAAGTCACACGAGAGAAGAAACAGTTTTACACAAGCACAGAAGGTGAGCAGATCTAAGAGAAGTACAAACTTATATATATATATTTCACGGTTTAAAGCGTAAGCGTAGCGGAACTTATGCAAACTTAAACGATTACATTAATTGTAATGAAATTGGGAAGATAAGTAATTTAATCTGTTTATTTTTGTTTATAAAGATATTCTATCTATTTAAAATAATATAGCTAATTGACACATACCCCTTTGTTATTGGAGTCCTGTGGTACCACTTTCAGCAGATAATTGCGTTCAGTCTCCGAGATGCGCGGGTGCTGAGCAGGAGTGTCGTAAACCACAGCGAACCATGCGACAGACCACATCACACCAATAATACCTGCATAACAACAAAACAAAGTTAGAGGAGGCAGGAATATATAACAGGTCAGTTTTATATGCAAGAGGTTGAGGACAGCAGAGAACCTCCTCTTTTGTATACTGTAATGTTTTCTTGTTTAAATATTTTTTTGGGAGAGCCATGCTTCGGCACGTATGGGCCGGCTCGAGCGGAGAATTACCACGGCTTCATTAAACATACACATTATGTGACCAAGTGAGTGAGGTTAGCAGAGGCCCGAACCCCGTTCCCTGCTCTTCCTCACTTTCCCCTAAAGTGTGCCCTGAAAAGCGGACATCACTCTTGTGAAATGTGGAATACCCTTCAGCTAATGAGAATTAAACTATTTTTAGATTTCAAGCATAATAACTCATATTTTTTCGTTATGAGGAGTAAACGAGCAGTCGGGTTACCTGATGGTAAGCGACTACCACCGCCTATAGACACCCGCAACTCAAGAGACACAAGTGCGTTGCCCCAAAAAAGAAATAAAAAGAAATTCTGAAACCAGTGCTTCATATTTATATCAATGAGACATGTCCCGCAATAGGAATTACTCCTGTATCAAGGGATACACCATACAAACATAAAATAATGGACACAAAGAACACCCAACTTCGGGGACAACGATTTCTTTATAACACTTTTGTGTCCCGTGTGGGACTCGAACCCAAGACAGTCAAGTCAACGGTAGTCAGAGACACTAACCACTGGATCAGCAGCGTAGTCTAGGAGTACAGTGTCTAAATTTTGGAAGCATAAATTGAACAAACGGTAAACAAAACCTCCTTTGATCAAATCCTCCCCCAATATTTCCAGATCATAAAAAAAATATTAGAATTATACTTATATAAAATACAAAATTTCTACAGTATACTGTGCCAATAACGTATTGAAACACAATTTATTACAGACTATAAATTGCAAACTGGGACAATAGAAACAGCGATGTATTATCACCTAAATAAGAAAACCGCTAAAATCCTACATAAATACAAATACGAGAATAATGCAAGCCATAAAGCATCAGTAGAAGCATATAGTACAGGAGATAGCGCTGTAGTTGAGCGAGTCATTTTAAATCTTCTGAAAATCATAACGATAATAGTTTTCCCCTAAAACAACAGCTCCGAAGGTCAGCTGCTCCGATGGCGGTGGAGCTAAAGGAGACAGCATGAAAAGTCATTGGAAAAAAATCTCCGATGATTTTTATACTAAGCGAGACTGTGTTAAATTATTGTTTCAATTACATTTAATAAAAATCGACAGGTGCATTGACGAGGGGGTTTAAATGTCAGTCACGAGCATAAACCTCATTTAAAATTTGACAAATAAATTTATTTTACACCTTATGAAATTTATACATAACAATTAATAATGTTAGTGGTGGGTCGACAAGATCTTCGAGACCTCAGTTCAGCGAGCGGTAATTTCTTACAGATGTTGGTCTATTATATAACGCGACTCATTTTTTTTGGAAAGATTAAACAATCGACATTATATCGGACGATCAAATGATAGACGTCGTAATTTATCAAGACCTACCAGACCCAGGCATCATACAGACATAGACAGAAAAAAAGAAGAAAGAAAATAAAGAAAATGTATTTATTTTGGTGCCAAGATAATAGCTTATAATAAAATCAAAATGGCTACATTGGAAAAATAATTATTATAATAACGTATACATATCTATAAATAAAATACGAAATACTAAAGAATCCATATATAGATAATAAAATACATTCATACACTAGAAAAACATAACTCCCCTTTTCCGCAATCGGGGAAATAAGATAGAGTTAGACATTACCAGTAAAATAGAAAGCCGACTCCCATCCGAAGTGTGCGATGAGGAACCCACAGATCGGCATCGTGATGGCCGCGCCCAGGGACGATGCTGCAACAAAACATTATGTAAATAATAATGTACCTGCTCCGGGCTTTGTGCTAAACCTATTGTTGAGGTGATCTGCTAACTTTGACTATTATTGAGATCGATTTATTACTCGCGTGGTATACATAAATGGCGTTATTTACTCGATGGTAGTATTTTCGATATAATCATTACAATCAAAGCTCTACAGTCAACTAAATATAATATTAAGTATGTTTTTGTTGTGACCTTTAATATAATATTAAGTATGTCTTTGTTGTGAAAAGCCACCTAAACTGGAACCCACGAGCGAAACACACATCGGTCTCAAGTTTCGTCTAAGAAGCATTGTTCTGGTTTCCTAGGTTTTAACAATAATTATTCAGCTCTTCCATTGAAAAATGCCCAGTATTGATTGAAAAATTCCCATTATACGGATTTTCGTAACGTCCAACACGTTACGAAAATCCGTATAATGGGAATTTTTAAGACTTAAGCTATGTACATATAATAAATCAAAATTTTGAATAGCTCCGACTTGAAAATCCGATAAGAAACGATAAGAAAAGTGATGATAATATTCAAACAGCTAAGCCGATTGATTTAAAACACAGCTAAGAACACGCTCGATAACCTTCGGGAGTTAAATTCTACAACTGGAATCTACTACAGACAGGATTGTCTGTAAATTTTGCTGGCATACTTTAGCAAGTCAAAGTTTGTTTATTTGTTGCTGAAGCAAAAGTTTGTTATATAGTAGAACGCCGATTAACCGAATCGCCAATTATCCGAATCGGTCCTAACTTACTCTGATCGAGATGTTCAAGTGAGCGCACGGGGTTTCGTATATTACCTGCCGCGGCGCTGATACTCTCTCTCTAGTGCACTACTTACGAATTGTAGAACTGTGTTTGTTAAACTTAATAAAGTTTATTCTATGTGTGACAGTTCGTTTTTCTTTATTACCAGTCTATGTCCGATTATCCGAATCGACCCCGGTCCCAATTAATTCGGATAATCGGCGTTCTACTGTATTTCAAAAATATCTATAAACGTAAGAACAATAAGAACTATGTTACCATAAACAATTTCTATTTAAATTTGATTCCCTTGCCTTCCCAGAATGTTTAGCCTTCATCAATCTCAAGCATCATGTCTAGGTTCATAAATTCTATTTACATGGATATAGACGAAGCAATAAATCCAGCCCGAGCTACATATAATCCAAGGCAAATGTTCTACTTCAGTTTAATTGTGAACTTGGCAATGCATGGTGCGTGCAGGTCACGTGCACACCTGCTTTATGTCCGTTATATCAGCCTGCAATATGATTTATAGGACCGTTGGGGAGTTTGCATTTTGAATTTTGTAAATCGTAATCAAGCTTTTGTTTAAATACTTATTTGACTGCATACTTTAAATACTTATTTTTTCAGTGGTAGAGCCATGCTTAGGCACGAATGGGCCGGCCCGACCGGTGCGATACCACGGCCTCCCAGAAAACCGGTTGTGAAGTAACGCTTGCGTTGCATTTCCCCGAATTGAGTGAGGTTTCCGGAGGCCCAATTTCCCCTCCCCCCTTTTCTCTCCCCTCATCTCCTTTCTCCTTTTTCTCAATCTCCTCATCCCTCCTCTCTTCTTTCCGCTCCCTGCATCGCCCATCCCTCATCACCCTCAAAGGCGGGCAGCGCACTTGCGACTCTTGAGTTGCAAGTGTCCATGGACGGCGGTGTCACTTACCATCAGGTGACCAGTCTGTCCCCCTATAGTAAAAAAAAAAACTTTTTGATTGGAGTTTTAGGGCTCCAATTAATACTAATATTATAAAGATCTCAAGAAGAGTTATATACTATCATGCTAATACCCCAGAGAGCGAAGCAGTAATTTGTAAATGTCAACATATTTTGACCGAAATTAAGTCAGTATACTTAGATTATGTTTAAATGTAAATAATTTGATTGCGGTTATACTAATTTCCATTGAATCTATTATCTTATGCTATATGATATATGTATGACAGTAGGGATCAATCCCTTAGTCGCCTTTCACCCGCGGGAAATGATGGGATGGTGGGTTGGGGATTTTACTCCAGAGAGAACCAAGCTAATTGAAGTAGAATATCATCATGTATGATAAAATCAATACTGTGTTCAGTGATGTGATGATTTTGTAATAAATAAAACAACGTAATTATATACATAAAAAGACTTGGACGTAAGCAGCAAAATTCTAGTGTGCAAACTATGCTTGACTGACTCGCCGAGAGTAACGTAACATTGAAAAATAATACCTTAGCGTTAAAGTTAATTTTCTGTTACCATCAATCTTTGGCCCCTACAAATCCACTTAAAGCGTTTTTTGAAAAGTTAAACCGGAAACGCCCTCGGGCGGTCACCCCCAGGATTTATGACGATGAGATGGTTTGTCGCCATACTGCAAGTCGCAGACACCACATTAGAAATAACCAGAAGGTGGTGCCTGCTACTTTGCGACCAGGCGCTAGGAGGGATTCGGATATCTTTATATGGTTTGGTACTCTAACCTAATTCACTTAATATTTACACTTCCCAAGTAACGCGTATCCCATTCCTCATCTGTCTATACTAACTTTACCTTTCATTGTTCCCAAAAATCTCCCATCTATTTCCCTTAATCTAATAAGACCATTATGTGGATTAAGGGAATTATATGGGAAATGGGAATGGGATAATATAGATTATAGTCCGTCAAATGTGGACCAACAATACACCACTTACTTCTACGGGGCTAGAGGACGGCCATAACTGAATACTGTGTAGTTTACTACAACAATAAAAAACTTACTCCTCCGTCATCAAGCGACTATAATTTAGGTGTTATCAAGATTGAGTTGTAGTGACTTGTAGTTTCCGCTTGTTCAGGGAAGTAAATCTTTATTATACAAGAAATCAAAGACCAGTTTACTAGAAATATTTATTATTGATGCCTAAGAAACTATATAATTATATCACTTTACAATGTTCGAGTAAGGGATTTAGAAGGTATTGCACTCATCAGAAGTTGCAATACTCTAAACGGCTAAACGATATTAATTTAGATCAACTAAATCTGCGATGAAAATTGCTCGATTCTATGTGTATATCTGTTCTATTATATGTTTGCACACTGACGTATGCTTGGAAACTTACTTTTCCCTCTTATTTTAAAGGTAAAATATAACAAAATTTTTACATTTTAATGCATAACTACTGACATGTACTTGTCACATGTACAGATATGTGTACATACATTGTATGTATTTGTATAAGCAGGGTAACAGTTGCACGCCATTGTAATTATCAACACATCCTATCCTGTTATGACATAATTTTAAACAGATCGATTTCCCTATCAAACATCTTATTATATTTACGTAACTGTCGTTTGTTTGCATTTAATGGCTAAATAAATAAGCAGGCTTCTAGGTTTATCGACTATCTGACGTCTGGTATATTGATAACCAATATCTAATTGAGCATCGACAACCCTACTAGTCAGTGGAATTGTTCCGGTTAACTAGTCCTTTGGTGGGACGAGTCGTTTCCGCAGTCGTGATTATCATGATCGTCTGATGTCGAGATGTTTATTATTATAAAGACATATCAATTACGTATAGCCTGACTCAAAGATCATAACGCAATGAAGGTCGTTTCACACTCGATGAAATGCCCTACGCCGAATCCGAAATTATCCGAAGACCTACAAAAAAAAATAACATAGATACATACATACATACGCTTACCCGTGTTTAGTATTATGTAGGCAGAGGTGTATAAAACACCCACATTTTGTGCCAAGAATTTTTACAATTATATTAGTGGTAGAGCCATGCTTGCTTAAGCACGAATGGGCCGGCTCGACCGGTGCGATACCACGGCCTCACAGAAAACCGGTTGTGAAGTAACGCTTGCGTTGCATTTCCCCGAAATGAGTGAGGTCTCCGGAGGCCCAAAATCCCCCACCCCCCTAATGATAGCGCTGTTAACGAAAAGGATACCCCAGGGGGGTACCAGCGCTAGCGTTGGAGAATCCCCCCCTGGACGTCCACCCTCAGTACGGATTATGTCTGAGCGTGGACGCCCAGGCTGCCCCTCGTACTCTGGGGGGGGCTCAACTGCGCTCTCAAAATCTGCTCGGGGCAAGAGAAGGCATACCATGGCACCCCCTGTCACGTTTACCGTGGATTTTTGCAACATTAGGGGCTTACATTCGAACCTCGACACTGTCCACCACCACCTTGAGACAGCAAAGCCGGCCTTGCTCTTTTTAACCGAGACGCAGATATCATCTCCAGCGGACACATCCTACCTCTGCTACCCTGGGTACGGACTGGAACACTCCTTTGTTCCTAAGGCTGGTGTATGCGTGTACGTTAGAGATGATATCACTTCTCGCCGCCTCGGCAATCTTGAAGGTAGGGACCTCTCCATCTTATGGCTACGTGTAGACTGCGACGACCATCCCCGCATCTACCTATGCCTCTACAGGTCCCATAGCGGTGATGCCGAAACGGACCGACTCATCGACCACGTCCAAATGGCTACAGACTCAGTGCTCCAGCAGGTCCCATCCGCAGAGATCGTGATTCTTGGCGACTTTAACGCCCATCACGCCGAATGGCTTGGTTCGCGCAAAACCGATCATGCGGGAAGATCTGTTCACGATTTCGCCTTGGCATATGGCTTGACGCAGCTGGTAGCAACGCCTACGCGAATCCCAGATGCAGAAAGCCACGTGCCTTCACTGTTGGATCTTCTGCTGACCTCACATCCTGACGGCTACAAAGTATCCGTTGAGGCCCCTCTTGGCTCTTCGGACCATTGCCTGATTAGGAGTATGGTGCCACTCGTTCACTCGCTGCGGCCGCGCGTTACAGGCAGTCGCCGCGTATGGCACTATAGGTCAGCAGACTGGGATGGAATGAGAACATTCTTTGCATCCTACCCATGGAGGCAGGTTTGCTTCTCGCCGGATGATCCCAATGTCGTTGCTGACTCTGTCGCGGATGTTGTGCTTCAGGGTATGGAACTTTTCATTCCATTCTCCCTGATTCCCACAGGTGGCAAGTCCCAGCCTTGGTTTGGTCGAACCTGCAAAGCGGCGTCCCGCCGAAAGCAGGAATGTTACCAAGCATGGGCTAATGCAGCGACAGCACGGGATGTAAAGACCAGCACATTAAAGAAGCAATTTAACTTTGCCTCCAGGTCCCTCAAAAGAGTAATTGCTGGGGCGAAGTCGGCTCACATCGGCAGAATTGGCGAGAGACTAGTTAGTCTCCCCTCCGGAACTCGTGCATTCCGGTCCGGTCTCTTGCCAAAGCTGTCCAGGGGAACTTTTGTAAGCCATCCCTTCCACCTCTGCGCATAGGAAATAATTCGTTGGCCCACGACGCTAAAGAAAAAGCCGATCTTCTGGGCAAACTCTTTGCGTCCAACTCGACCCTGGACGACGGGGGAAACGCACCGCCGACCATACCGCAGTGCGAGACCCGCATGCCGGAAGTCCGGTTTACACAAAGGGCAATGCGTAAAGCGCTTCTTTCCCTCGACGTTCATAAGTCGAGTGGGCCCGATAGAATCTCTCCTATCGTGCTGAAGACGTGTGCTCCAGAGTTGGCACCGGTTTTAACTCGCCTTTATCGGCTTTCTTACTCTCTTGGCGTAGTCCCGAACTCATGGAAGACAGCTCTAGTGCACCCAATCCCTAAAAAAGGAGATCGCTCGGATCCGTCCAACTACAGACCCATAGCCATCACCTCCTTGTTCTCCAAGATAATGGAATCCATTGTTAACTGCCAGCTCCTCCGGTACTTAGAAGACCACCAGCTCCTCAATGATCGACAATACGGCTTCCGTCAGGGTCGTTCAGCTGGGGATCTTCTCGTATACTTGACTCACCGGTGGGCACAGGCGATCGAGACCAAGGGGGAAGCGTTGGCCGTTAGTTTGGACGTGACGAAGGCCTTCGATCGGGTCTGGCACAAAGCGCTCCTTGCGAAGCTTCCTTCCTATGGGCTTCCCGAGAAACTGTGCAATTGGCTCACCAGTTTTCTTACAGACAGAAGCATCAAGGTCGTTGTTGACGGTGCATGCTCCGACTCGAAGTCTGTTAATTCTGGTGTCCCACAAGGCTGTGTGCTATCACCCACGCTGTTTCTTCTGCATATCAACGACATGCTGCAGATTAGCAGCATCCATTGCTATGCAGACGATAGCACGAGTGATGCCCTTTACACCGGCTGCGCTAACATTTCTCGGGTAAACGTCATCGAAAGCCGATCCAAACTTGTGTCTGAAATCGAAACTTCTTTATCAAAAGTTTCAGATTGGGGTCGACTTAACCTAGTCCAATTTAACCCCACGAAGACACAGGTTTGCGCGTTCACCGCTAAAAAGATGCCATTGGTCGTATCACCTCAATTTGAGAGCACTTCCCTAACTGCATCAGCCAGTATCTGAATCCTTGGCGTCGATATATCAAGCGAAGTCCAGTTTCGCGGTCACTTAGAGAGTAAGGCCATATTAGCCTCGAAGAAGCTTGGTGTGCTAAACAGATCGAGACAGTATTTTACTCCGGCCCACCGCCTGCAACTTTATAAGGCGCAGGTTCGGCCGCACATGGAATACTGTTCTCATCTCTATGCAGGTGCACCCCAGTACCAACTTCTCCCTCTTGACCGCATTCAACGGAGAGCGACTCGCATCATCGACTGCCAAGATATCTCTGATCGACTTGACACCTTGGCGTTGCGTAGAGATGTAGCTTCACTCTGCATCCTCTATCGCTTGTATCATGGGGAGTGTTCAGAGGAATTGTTCGGACTTATACCGGCTGCTGGTTTCCGCCATCGTTCTACGTGACAAAATATCCATCCCCATCACCTGGACGATGGGCACTCCACCACTGTGCGCTTCTCCAGAAGCTTTTTGCCTCGCACAACCAGCTTATGGAACAAATTGTCGCCTGCCGTATTTCCGAACCGATACGACCTTCAAACCTTCAAGAAAAGAGCGTACTCCTACCTAAAAGGCCGGCAACGCACTTGTGACCCTTGAGTTGCGGGTGTCCATGGGCGGCGGTAGTCATTTACCATCAGGTGACCCGTCTGCTCGTTTGCCCCCTATCGCATAAAAAAAAAAAAAAAAAAAAAAACAAGCGAAGTTTAACATAATAGGAGGGACAAGGCCATTGCCGTCAGTTGCGAATTTAAAAAAAATAATGAATTCACTTTAATTCACATTTAGCCTGGCAGTTAAGCTCAACAATTATTGCTGTTCTCGTAATCTGTTACAAGAAAAAAAATAAAACATCCGTTTTAAACTTGCAAACGATCCATCTAAACATCGTAAGCGACTTGAACTCACAGAAATTTAATCTAGAACACTTCTGTACTTGTCACGCGTCTAGTAGGAAACTTCCTAGGCTCATTCATATGAGGTCAACGCCTGTATGACGTACCAATTAGTTTACATATTATTGGAGCACTTAAATGTAGGTATATTTTAGTTCTATTGTTGCTAACCGTAGTAAACATGTACTTGACGGGAATTTCAATTAGTTTATTGTGCGCAACTTCGCGATAGAAATGAGTCTTTATTAGTCATGTCATGGTATAGGGCTTTAAATAAAATAATAATACATTTTACTTGAAATATAATATGAAATCAATGGCTGATGCTGTGAGAGCCCTCTAACTGAAATATGGTTTTATGTCGTATTAGATTTAATGTGTCAATTGATATGGGACAGTCTAGAAAGTTCTAGGGTTATTGGTTGAAAGCAGGTTTATAACCATTTCCATGGCCATACATCATAGCTTCACGAGCAATAAATAATAATAATACAAGCATTTAAATATAAACACTGTTTAAATCTTAGAGTTCTAGGAATACTTTTAAGGTTATTGCAAATTATATTACGTACGTTTATTATGGTTTTGAATCGATGCAATAAACTTTAATAATAGAAAAAGTTCAAGCTAAACTTATGGAATGCATACATGTTTATCGTAATAGAGCACGAATGAGCCGGCTCGACCGGTGCGATGATGATGATGCGACGGCCTCACAGAAAACCGGTTGTGAAGCGTTGTAATACCCCGAAATTAGTAAGGTTTCCGGAGGACCTATTCCCCCTCTGCCCTTTTCCTCACCACCACCACCCCCCCCCCCCGACCTCATCGCCCTCAAAGGCGGGCAGCGCACTTCCGACTCTTGAGTTGAAGTTGCCCACAGACGCCGGTTGTCTCTTACCATCAGACGACGAGTCTGTTCAGTCCCCCTATACTAAAAAGAAAATTCTAACTATTTTGGTACTGTGATATCTCCTGACATTACGCTTTCGCAAATTTGATGCACTTTTACAAAAATACAAGCTGACTTTAATGAGCACTTCAGTAATTGTAATGAAAAAATGTAAGCCCCATTTATCGTAGACATTACTAGCAGTGTCACCTGCGTTTTATAGTCACAGTTCCACTCCTAATAGTTGTAGGTAGCGTAATGTTTTGTAGCCTAAATTATTCATCAATATACAGAATACAATAAACTTTGTTGTACACCTCTAAACAAAATTTACAGTGTATACAAAATAAATGTAAAAAGGCCGTAGAATAAATGTAAAATGTCCAAAGGCCGACCTAATTGCTAAATGTAACTTCTGGCAGACATCCTTCGGATGAACAGACAACGACAAGATACAAAAGAACATAAGGGGAACATAGTTTAGGTGTACAAAAGAAATAAAAAAACATTTCACTTGGGAGGGATCAAAAAGTTTAAAAGTAGGTACTACATACCTACTGACACATATGTATATATCACCTACCCCATATTTAAACGATACAAATCAAGTTTATAGAATTAAGTAACTACACTACTACTACTACTACTACTACTACTATACTGCCACTATATATATATATATATATAAACATAAGTATACGTACACATATATACCAAGGATTTATACGATCGGTAAATGCAGAAAATATACTACGAAGCCCAGTAATAGTCTTTCACTATGTTCTCAAATGATTCCAGTGATTGGGTACGTTTAATAGATAAAGGTAAAATATTCCACAGCCGTACAGCCTGTACACTAAAAGATTGGCCATAGTACCTGGTAGAATGAGTAGGTATTGCCAGTTGTAATAATTCAGAGGATCTTAATATTTTAGTGTGTGGGTCAGGGATTAAAAGGAATACTATAAAGCATATGAGAATATGAGTTTTCCATCGAAGACGAATTGGGGGACACTTAAGTAAATTGCGATTTTCTAATACGCGATCATATTTGCGTAACTCTCTCATACACAAAAATATTTTCGATTTACTTTCATAGAGTAGCCGGTTTTATTAAAAACTCTTAAATATGACATATTAGTACTAGTCCTTGCAATTTATTATTTGCGTTTGCACTGAATTAGTATTCGTGTCTGCTAAGGTCTTCCAACTTTAATCCCCTATTTTGCCACCTTCAGGATTTATTTTTAATTTACTAAGATCCTTTTTATCGCTATAATCTTTAGGAGATCAGCTGTAAAATAGTAACAGACATTTAAGATGGCTTGGGAAACTTCTTTTGGCTGGGTTCACTATTCGTTTGTAAAACAAAATGTTCATACATGAAGAACTGCAGAAAAAAATGGTCTTGTGAGGATCTCGAGAGACTGGCCTGCTGATTTAGTGCTTAGTGAACATGACTGCCAGAGGTAATGGGTTCGGTTCCCACATATAGCATATGGATACAAGCTTTGCTTAGTTTGGGATCAAACGGTTGGGTCTGAGATGTGTGAAGTTATTATTATTATCTCACTCATTAGTAATAGCACTACACTATCAGGCTGCACTTTTCTAACGTTCCATTTCGGAAGTGTAAGTCCTATTCGTTGCGTGTGCACGACTAAGATTCGACTTAATTCATTACATTTACTCAAGGGTGGGGGGTGCGGGGAGGAGAAATAAGAGAGGGTTGATGAGATGGCAAAGGGTAGAGAGGGATGAGGGGAGAGGAAAGAGGAGAAGACAGCCGTAAACCTCACTAAGTTCGGGGAAATGCTATGCAAGTGTCGCGTCACAACCGGTTTTCTGGTAGGCCGTGTTATCGCAACGGTCGAGCCGGCCCATTCATGCCTTAGGAAGGCTCTACCACTTTTAAACTCTAAACATATTAGTTGATACTATATTTATTAAAGCTGTAGAGTTTTTTTTTAAATAGGCTAAGTTCTGGAAGTACGCGTATGAAGTCTTATCTGAATTATTATTTTGTCTTGTATAGAGTATTTATTGAGAAAAACATCACGGTACGACCCTTACGTGGCCACAAACATAAGCGAAGCTGCGGTAGTAGCTACTGCAAAAAAATAAATAAGAAAACGTATAGTAAATAATTCGCTAAGGCTAAAGTTTTCCTCCAAAATACCTAGACCCGGTTGATAAAGGACATATTGAAGGGCGAGAGATCGTGACTTGATTCGGAAATAATTATTTATGATTAAATGCGATGAAGGTTACCACTTACAAGGCAAACTGTTTCAGTCAGTAAACATGAGACGTGTTGTAGAAGTCGAATAAGGGTGATCCTATTTTCTGTGAGACAATATATACATATAGTCATAGTGTCTAGATGACGACAATAGACTTAATTAAGTGGGACTAAATTATGGTTGGCAAAAGGAGACACCTCTGCCTACCCCCTCGGGGATATAGGAGCGAATGTATGTATATGAGCGTGTGTACTTATTTACACAGTTTTAGTATGCAGTTTTTAGTATGCCAATTAATTGAACTTTGAACATAAGCCGGTATTATAAACTGTAATATATATGTACATACCTAACGTGACTAATGTTATATTACCGCAAAAACAGTAACTATTATTTTGGATATAAGGTCTAAAGTTCCGCGGTGTAATGCTGAACTTCTGACCTGTTATTTACGAACAATGTAACAACACTATTTGCTTAGTGACTGTTCTAGATACTGGCTAATACAAATGATGCTTGCCAACAAAGGGCTAGCACCGGGATAAAGAGTAATAGCCCCAAGCTAAGCCCCACAACAACTACTGAACATGGGGTTTAACAAACAGTGTTACATATTTTTACCTATAAAATCCTGGGTTAGTCTTTAGACAAAAAGCTTCGAATTGAGCAAAAATATGCATATATTCTGTACGTATATTCTGTGGATATCCACCTCACAAAACACAATAAAAAAAAACTATTAACTGTAAACTATTGATTCTAACTATTGACTGTTAACTAAATAGTTCAAATATCCTTTTTTATAAACGGCTTTCGTTCCAATTTCACTTTTATTTTTACCGTTATAAAACGAACTTATGTCCGAGACAGTTATTCATAGTGGGGTGACCAAGTTACAATACACCAAGAGATCATCCTAACATATTTTTGGTATTATATCACTTAATAAACTTAAAAAAACTAAAGTAGAATCGTTAGCACGAAACACATGTATGTACCTAGGTTGCCAGGTTTCAAAATTGAAAAACCTGACAGACTTGCTAGTTAAGCCGGATATTTGACTAAAAGGCCGGACACCTTTATTTTATATATTATAGGAGGCAGACGAAATGATGGGTCACCTGATGGTAAGTGACAGCTTTGAGGGTGAGCGTTTGAGGAACAGCACATTTGAGGGTGATGAGGGAAGGGGGATGCGAGGTGGAAAAAGAAGAGGTGGGATGGGAAATAGGAAGGGGAGGATGGATGAGAGGAGAGGAAAGAAGAGAGGGGGAGTTGGGCCCCTTGAAATGTCACTAATTTCGAGGAAATGCAACGCGAGCGGTTTTTCTGTGAGGCCGTGGTATCGCACCAGTCGAGCCGGCCCATTCGTGCCTAAGCATGGCTCTACCCCTTACTATACAAAAGGTTTTACTGTGCATTTAAAATTAAATCTTAAGTTGTAATGAAAAATATTCTTTATTTTTAAACAATAATGTTTGTTTACCATAACATCCTCTTTAATTTTAATAAATTAAGTAATTAGAAATGCCTAACAAAAGCCGGACAAGCCGGACACCGTCTACTTTGGTCGCATACGCAACTAAAAAGCCTGACTGTCCGACTTTATCCGGACGCCTCGCAAGGCTATACGTACCTAATCCTTACTTTTAAGAAGAGAACAAGAGAAGGAAGGGGAAGGATATTCCTTATACGGATCGATTGAGAAGAGTTAGCAAATCGAACTGGCAGTTGCGAGGTCCAGAGGAGCTCTCTACCCATAAATTAATAAATAGAAATACACCTAAAATGTCATTCACAATTGAAGTCATCACCGCCACCAATCTCAAAATATCATCAAATAAACATATAAAATAATGATTTGAATTTAAATTTATGCTTAATCGAATCTGGCAACCTTTCGACTAATTATCTCATAAAATAAAATAGTATGCCTTTCGTATATGTAAATTGTTTTTATTGCATTAAATTCAGTCCGTCATAAATACGTAATACCCACGGAGCATGCGATATAAGAAAACATTATACGTTATAATAGTTATATCATTCATAATATCAATGAAAGGAAACTTTTGTATTGTAACAACTTTGATTTATATTTTTGTTTTTACAACCTATATGTTAAACAGACAGATGTTTCGAATGTTTAAGTCTATTGAACTGTACGAGTTATTGATCAACATCTTGAAAACTCATAACATTATGACGTTTTGCGTCAACACCCATATTTGATTTTAACTGTGTGAAATTCAATTTCTAAGAGATATTTTGAATAATATTGTTTGGGTTTTGATATTATTGTTATTTAAGACGAGGACTGTTGAGATTTTGATATAGGCTTTGTCAGATATTAAGGGATACATTAAAATTTATCAAGTCTCAAAGGAAGAATAAACACATCTAACAAATAAATTTTGAAAATGGAGAAGTAGATGATGAGATGATGAAGTCGTAAAAACTTCTATAAAGAATATATTATACGATTATAGGCGTTAATGAATATATTGACTATATAACAGTAAAATATACCACAATAAAGTAAGTCCTTAAAAACACTCAATTTAGCAAAATTTACTGCTACGTAGTTAAGATAATTTCTGTTTATTAATTTTTCACAAAAAAATATTTTTCTGAAAGAGCAAGTTAATGTTGCAAGTATTTGCGATTAGTTTATTTAAATGAGACTTTATTATGTAAATTCGAAACGGTGGAACATTAAAGGTAAGTTCCTAATTACAAAGTTTTTGTTAACTATGTATTTTCTTGTTCCGTATAATAAACCTGTATGTGAATAAATAGCTACCTTAGTGTTTTTTTTTTCTATCGCACAAGGAAGTGCAAACATAGTACTCGCTCAATAAGTAGTTACTGTTTCAAGGTTGAATTTAATTTAAATGAAATACCAACCATTTAGAAAACAAGTTTATTGTTATGAATGCTATAATCTCATTCTATAACGATTCAACAGTAACTTATACCTGTAAGATATACATATATATGACGGTCTTTTTTTTTACAAAACAATATGTCGTTGTTACTTTGATGCATCTGTTACATATCGAAAAACTTTAATACATTCCTAACCTTGGCCAAAATCATAGTCGCCGTAAGCGTCACGTGACCGCGGTAGAATCGTCCCGTACTAAAATAATATGATTCGTAATTCTCAGAACTGGTTAACAGCAGCATGGCAACGGTTGCGCAAGGTTATAGCGCGCGGTCAACTAATAACAGCCAATGAGCGTGCGCAGATGCCGTGACGTCAGCGACCACGCCTGCGCGCGCCTCCGCCGCCATATTGTCGCTTTCAAATACACACGCAACGCTGCAAAATGTTAGCGAGCCTAACGATAATACTTCGAGCCCTCGTTGCGTGTAGATGGTGATATCTATGACATCAATATCGTCAAGGTTTCTGATGACAGAATAGGTAGACTCAAAACCGGTGAAGGCGGTTCAGTTATTGCGTCCTAATTCAACTTAGCTATTCATTATTTAAGTAAGAATAGCATTTTGTACAGTGAAGGCTATCGTAAGTACTTGACTAGATAGACACTTACCCATCATGTTGGACATAAATTTTGATCTGTCCATAGTTGGAATCCATTTAGATGCCATCGGCAGGATAGCTGGCCATGTTGCTCCTAAGCAAAAGCCTAGGAATACTCTCGCAGCCACAACCCAGCCGAAGCCGACGGCGGCGGCGCCAGGAGTGAGAAGGGTCAGGATACTTGCTACCAGGGTACTGTAGCCAAACACCCGTCTGTAGGTAAAATACGATAAAAATTAGCTATACAAGAAAAATTAAAAAAGAATAAGCTGCATATTTAATTTCCTCAATTTTTTAACTATTTTTGAAAAAAAAAAACAAAAATATTTAAGAACTCGATTCACAGTGGGATATAATAAATGCGTGTCCATATGCAGGCAATTTAACATCCCCGTCAAAATCCATCGCCCACATAGCCGCGCAATCTCAAAAATTAACATGCAAACAATTCACGAATGATCAAACACAATGCCTGGCACGCAACCCGCATACATATTGCGAGAATGTTCCGCGTGATTCATTCTCTGACATCTCCTTTTTCAACTAAAGCAATTTAAACACTGGCTGTAAGTAATGACCGGATTTTCGATACACCTTTCCAGTGGAACATCGAGTGCTATTTAAGCATGTGACTACATTAATATGATGTAATTAGTTCTTTTTTTCTAAGCCAAGTTCCCAGTGAAATCTAGAAAAACCTTTTTTTTTTAATTCATACTTTCTAAAACTATTAAGATTTTTCTAATCATGTTACTGAGCTGATGGTGAGAAGTACAATTCTTTAACAGTTAGGAGTTGATCAAATTACGTTACGAGTGAGTCGATTGATCGTGGTAAAGGCATTAAATGAAGGAATAGGTTCAATAAACTTTAGTCATACATTAATAAAACCCCTCCAGCTAATGTTTGTTTCAGGAATGGCTTCACGAGGGTAGTGACGGCACTGGGTTGGGTTTGAACCTGCAACAACTGGATCGCAAGTCCGACGTCTTGTACATTACGCTACCGCCGCTTGTATGGTGATACAATGTACTTATGTTGTCGAAGATACGACAGAACACCAAAATTTTTTTTTTTCAGGTTAAAATTGAACGTAAACAAGGCTGGGATCGCGTTATTGGGATGCAAACCTGACTTGCATGAGCTATGCTTATACTCTCCAATCCATCTGTATAAGCAATATTGCCTTTCTTCCCAATCTATCCTCATTATCTTGAACTATATACTCCAATTTCTTCCATCCTATTCTTAAAAGTGCCCCGGATCACGGCTATAGGCTTGTCCCCTATTACTAAATAGGACGAAATTATATTCGGCAAAATGTGGACGATAGTTAGGCCTCTGCCTTCCTCTACGAGGCTACAGGCATGAGTATGTATGATATTCAAATTGTTAAATAACTTGTGGAACTCGATTTCAGCGTTCTCAGTGTAAAATTACTCACATTATTAGTCACAAACGGCTCTTTATTGGCAGTGATAGAGCCAATGTTAATTGTTCAGCTCAATGAGTGCTCGAGTACTGAAAATATACTTAAATCAATAAACTACGATATTATTGTTCAAATTTGTGATGATGTCAGCGTTAACAGAATCAAATATAACCATCAGCTACTGTTGTAATAATGTCACCGCAACCCGTTTTATTCCATCAACATTAATTAAAGAAAATTAGTATTTAGGTCTAAATTATCATTTCATTGTGATTGTGAATTGGTCACATATCGTGTTACAAAATCATTGTAGATAATTGATCTTGTTGATCTTGAGTTTCAAACTTTACGTCTTTTGTCCTTTTGTCTGTTACATAACGGCATTGCGGGCGGTAGTTATAGCGGAAGGCAATCTAAAAATAGGTATCGCACCAAAAACATTTTCATGTAAAATGTTGCCGAGACGAGATCATATGACTCGCACTGTCAAAAAGTTATCAGATCACATGTAGAGCCAAGCTTCTTACTCTACACTCGCTAGCTCTACAAGGGCCTAACTTCACAAACTCTACACCCTAGTAAAAATTTGTGGCTTGCCAACATTTTACAGGAAAATGTTTTTGATGGAATTTCATTTCTTTTTGTAAGTTGTGTGACCATATCTTTTTTATTTATTTTTTACTTTTATTTTTTGTAATTATTTACAGTAACAAGGACTCTCTATGCCCTTTATCAATGTGTAGACCTCTAGCTCAATCACCAAATTTCAGCTTTATAGGACATTAGGAAATACCCTAAAAATGTTGATGATCATCAGTGAGTCAGTGACAAAATCAGGGTTTTTCAGATATCAATGAAATCTAAAGTATAAGACCTATGACCTATTAAAACTTGATATGTTTAATAAGTCCGCTATTGACAACATCCCGTAAATTTAGTTTATCTGGTATATTCCAAACCCTTAACCCTATTAAAAGGGTTAAAGAAAACGACGAAGCGCATCGAGTAAAGGTAGATTGGCCCTTGGCGGGGGCACTGCCGTACCCCCAGATATAAGATCGCATAAAAATGTACATCTGCTTCATTCCATATGTCGACAGACCCAACAGCAAAAAAGCAAATATAAATTTAAAGCAAAATTTATGATTCTCACATACAAATGATGAACTTTAATATCGAATCACAATAACGTTCGATTGAATCGCATATTAAAACGATTAAAACAAAATTGAAAGAAATGAAAGGTATGAACCAGTATCAATAAATGAGAATTACATGTTCAGTGATAATTCAAATTTGGAATTCGAATGTGAATAACGTTCTTCACGTCACATCGGTCGCTGCCCTCTCCACTGCAGAATTAATTTGAGTCAACGTCCCCCAATACTGCATGACGGCCAACAATGGACGATATTGTATTGTGTAAAAAAAAATGTTGTTTACCATTCAGGGGCCAAGCTTTTGAGTAAACGGATATAATAGCGAGTATTATTTGCAAACTGCTTGGCATTCCTTCAAAGTTATTCGCTAGAGAATGACTAGGAGACGATACTACTGCTATGGATGACGCTGTTATAAGTGCCAAAACGTTCTAAATATGTATGAACTCCGATGTGAATGTGTGTGGGGGATAAACGCGACGTTCCCATGTGAACGTTTCATTTAGTCATGTGATGAAACAAGCTGTTGTTTGCACATTTCCCCCTCAAATATAATACATAGATAGCCTGTATACCTAGCTACTGTATCTTGTTTTACCACACACTAGTACAATATTAGTGGCGAAAAAAAGGTTTCCAAATTTAAATCGAGAAACAATCAATAAGAAGTGTCAGAACTTTTTACGCTAAAACCTTTTTGTGTTCCTATACTTTAATGGCAACGTGCTTTAGCCATTTTTTTTCTTGTTTTTTTTTTTATGAAAGAAAGTAAGAAAGAATTAATAAAAATCTCTAAAAAAATTAGTGCTAAGATTTTCCCTTACCTGGCTCCAACGATTTCGGCAAGTCGACCACCTGGAAGTTCTGTAAGCACATAACCCCAGAAGAAGCTGCCGAGCAAATGATTTTTCTGTTTTGTATCCCAGTGGTAGCGGGTTTGTTGTATGTGCTCTGGGTGCTAAGGACAAACCTAATATTTAATCTTGGTTCATTATACAAAAGCTAAATACAGTCAAAACCGTTTATGGTGACGTCCTTTAGAACAACCTACCGGTTATATAATGTTATATGACCGCCTTATCAAAAACATTGCTTTATACGACATAGCTCATTAAACGACTACATTTGACTAATATTTTCGGAGAATTAGATCTGTTAGAACGACCAGCTAAGCTGTATTGTAAACAAATTGAATAGAATAGAATATATCCACATTTGGAGCAATATAATGGCTATTAAAATCGCAAAAGTAAACAAATAAGTGTCCAGTGTAGATTGTTTTGTAATTCTTAAAAAGCCGACCAGCAGCAGACAGAAAAATAATGTATTGTTCCTTTATTATATACGTCTTAAGTAAAATAAACAAAAATGTACTTTAATTTTATACAGGAATATATTTTTATGTATTTTATCTATTTACACAATACACATTTAATAAAAAAAAATAGGACTTCGCAGGTCGAAAACATCACCGGATTTTACGACTATCGGTTTTAAAGACTAAATATGAGTAGTCCCTTCGGAGTCGTTATAACAGATTTTGACTGTATATGTTTATGTTAAATTAAAGTACCTATATCAAATAAGTCTAACCGGTGCCAATGGTTATTTTTTTTTTTCACAAAAGGTATTGACATATCCTGAATCTGCCAATAGAATTTCAGGGATAACATGTTTGTTACGAATAATTTTAAAAGATTATCTTTCCTCGTTTAAAACATTAGTATGAGGAAGTATTATGATTACGACGACAGTTTTGAAGGCACATGTTTGTACATGAATGGCCTGTTGTTCTAGTGGTTTATGACCATAACTGCTGCGCCAGAGGCCGTGGGTTCGATTCAAAACCAGCCAAAAATTTTAGTGATCCATAAATAGCTGTTCCGAATCTATGTATTCTTTATGTCCGTTGCTTCTAACTTTGTAAGTCCCTCGCGCGACACGACCAGTCTGACAGAAGCAGTCAGAGTTGTCATTTGAATCTGATAGTGCAAAAGTCAATACCACTACTTTGGATCAGGTTGTAGACGCATCTAAAAAAAGTTGAGCTTCATACTGGAGTGTGTAACGCTTCTAAGCTAAACTGTTTATAGGCCGAACTAGAATGCTTTTGGCCAGATATTATTACTCACGTTTTACCAAATTATAAGACGTTTACTATTATCATCATCATTGCAGCCTTGGGATGTCCACTGCAGGATATAGGCCTGCCATTGAGGTAGGTACGTCCCAAGGAGATCGGTTGAGAGCTCTCTGTCCGTCTGTACTGCCGACCTGTCCGATGTTTATGTCCTAATCTGCGCTACTAAGCTGTACTTTATTATTATATTGCTTTTATGACTTACCTCCGTTACATTGTGAACTGTGTGGTTTATGTTGTTGGCAACTTGTGTCGTGTTATATGTCATCTCTACAATAGCGATGGTAAGGTTTACTCGCAGAGCGTAGTTCAACATGAAGCCCAATAAAACCATGATGTTAAGCACTTGGACACATGTTAGACAACCTAGAACAATAGAGAAATATCGTTAGGACAATAGCGTGACATGGAATAAAATGTTAGGTGTACAAATTCTGAGAAAAAAGGAGCTGTCTATTGAAAGGTAAAAGGACAACAGGAGCTATTGCTTTGTATTGATTGTTATACGGTATGAGATCTATCTGCTGTAAGTACGTAGGTTCTAATACCGTTAAATCGAACTTAACCTTAACCGGCAAGACCGCACCGTACCATGCGGAAATTATTTGATAATGCATCTCAACAGTTGATAACTCATGTCATCAAGTTCACTCATATGTAGCTTTTACACTAGACACAAACCTTAGCTGTTCAGATTTAACTAATTATGTAAATTCAAAGCCATACTAAATATGTCATAAGCTAAAGGTACAATTGTGAGTTTTGCACATATTGTAACATTTTCGATTTTCAAGACTATTTCATAAACACTTAAATTACAAGGATCTTTAAAAAATAATCAGTACAGGATAAACACTGTTGTAGCTATATATGTATACCTACTATATATATATATATATATATATATATTTCACGGACAGATGGCCGTGCGTCACTGTTTATCAAATATGAAACCAACTGACGCATAGAAAAACTAGGTCATAAAAGAGATTACTAAAGTCAAACATCACCTCATCGTAGCAAGCAATTGCTCATGCTTCCCAATCTATCTATATGAGCAATATACCTTTCCCTCCCTTTTTATTCTCCCTTTCCTCTCACTATACCCCAAATTGACAGTGGTGGCTCGACCGGTGCGATACCACGGCCTCACAGAAAATCGGTTGTGAAGCAACGCTTGCGTTGCATTTCTACGAAATAAGTGTGGTTTCTGGAGGCCCAACTCCTCTCCTCTCCTCTCCCCGACCCCTCTGTTAGTCTGTCCCCCTATAAGTATTGAAAAAAAAAACCCATCTTATTAATTATTATAATCTGCGAAATGTCTGCGTTAATAAAAACGCTTCTGCTTCCACCTTCGGGGACGCAGGCATTAGTGTATGTATGCTAATCTGCAAATGCAGGAACCAAACCAAATTAGGTAACACGCAAATATTCAAAACAGTTTCTGAACACGATATTGTTGAACAGTGTATTAGGCGAGTGTGTAATAATGACAATATTATCGCAATACGAGCTAATCCGGTTCTACGTCCGATCATAAATGGACACCGGTACGTCTGACATGAAAACAAACTAAGGCCGTGGGATTTTTTATTTCAGAACATCAAGTTGCTGTTTATTTACTTACGTTTCACGGCAAAGCGTATGGTAGTTGGAAGGTAAGTGAAATGGAATGTAATGTTATGTAATTTATAGTTTGATTTCGATAGTGATTTGACAGTAGTAGAGAAGCACTTAGGCACGAATGGGCCGGCTCGACAGTTGCGATATGTTGACTCGTAGGCTCAGTGGTGCTATGATTTCCAGGATATTACTTAATACCTTTCTGACTAAAGCGACCTTTGTTTGTGTCAGTATTCAATTACTACATTACTCTCATGCTTGAATAACCTTAATACAAATAGTTATACCATCGTAACGCGATGTTTTAAGTTGTCAATACGTACTAATTACATTAAAATTGTGCCCCACGGCTAATTTACTTACATTATTTCTACAGCTCTTATCTAGAGACAGTTCTAGATGCAGTACATATCGGCTTTCATAAGTACAACAATGTATGTATCCCTTTATGTAGGGGTTTGACAGTGGTGTAATATTAACGCCTTTATTTTGCCAACTATAACTTGGGCCCATTAACGTAATATGGAGCAAGCTGATGAAAAATAGCTTATGATTGAGGAGTATAAGTAACAGCTCAAGCAAGTCATGGTAGCATATCTATAACAAGAACTAGGTGTGGCAGGAAGGCCGAGCACACTAAAATATATGTACATATATAGCCTTAAACTATTTATAAGCTGATCCATTAATAAGATTTAACTTCAATGTTTAAGTTAATTTTAAATTGCTAGCACAGTTTTATTGTAATTCTACCCCTATACTACAAACGCACTCTGTCAAAAGATATGTCTTTAGAAAGATACAAATCATACTTTTTTTTTAAATATTATAGCAGACAGACGAACAGACAGGTCACCTGATGGTAAGTGACAACCGCCGTCCTTGGACACCTGCAACTCAAGAATCGCAAGTGCGCTGCCCGCCTTTGAGGGTGATGAGAGATGAGGGCAGGGGAAAGAAGAGAGGGGGCTGAGGAGATGGGCAAATGGGAGGGGGCAAGGGTGGGGAAAAAGAAGCCCTTCTCCTTTTTCCCCACCAAAGAGTTGGACAAGCGTTGCTTCACAACCGGTTTTCGGTGAAGCTGTGTGATATCGCATTGGTCGAGCCGGCCCATTCGTGGCTAAGCATGACATGACTCTACCACTGTTTTATATGTATATTAGCATTTGTTACTTGCGTAGTATTGTACTTTTGTTAAAAGAGTTTATACATTATTATAGTTACTTAATATACTTGTTAACTTCCAAGATAACTCTAGACGCACCGTGGAAAAAGAAAGTGCCAAACCCTGATTTTAAAACGTCAAAAAATTTAAGGTAATGTTTACAATTATTTTCAAGTTCATTTGTTTCAGGGTTGGTCTACAACGAGAGGTTACGTGTCTTTTCTGTTTATATCGATAATTCGCAGAAAACGCCTCCACCTCCTCCATTACGTCATGAGCTCGTTATTGAATTTTCTTCGGTCAAGGCAAGCCGGAGGCGGTTGGAAAAAATGTTTTGGCACGCGCGATAACATGTGCACATCAAACAAAAATAGAGATTTTTTATTACTGGCCTCTTTCTGAGTAATTTAACTGTGCGAAATGACCTCTTATTCTGTCTGGGTTATTTATTTACCGAACTGAACATTCAGTAGGGACATAGGCAGCCTTAATGACTTTTTGGGTTTGTAGATTTTCAGGAGTTAAGAAAAGACAAAAGCTGGAGAAACTAGTCTCAAGTTGCAACCACCATTGAAAAGTGATTACCAGATATACTGCAGACCTGAAGTATTCATAGACTGTGTTAAAAAACACTTCGTTAAAAAACTATAAAGCATTTTTTCCCAGCTGCAGACTACTCAGATCACCAATAATCCCAAATCAAGATTATGCAATCTTCTGCAGGATACATATATATACGATTGTTATAATTCTAAAGAACATGAAAAAAAAACGATTTTAATACATACTTCTGTCTACCTAATGATACTTGTATTTTATCAAAAACTGTCGACAGGCAATGTATACTATCAACTATTGGCAATCAGCTAACGCTCAGCTACTCTAGTACGCAGTTGTTGTATAGATAGGTCCGTAATCCCCGAAGGGGAAGACAGAGGCGACTCCAAAGCCTACTTTTTGCCAGCCATAATTTAGGACCCCCTACGAAAAGCCTATTGCCGCCATCTAGACACTAACTCTACATATAAATATACTCGTATATACTGTCCGGTGGATAACAGCACGATCCCTTAGTCGCATTGTACAGGTACTCAAATATATTGTCCTATTGCTCTGTCGCTGCCTTTAGCCAAGACTTATTGCTACAAAACTGATAACCACTATTTTTTAATAAGAGTGACCGTTATCGAGAAGATTAGAACTTAAACTTAAACCCTGTGCAAGTTACAGGGGGGTAGTTTAGCGGCACATAGATCGATGGGGACTTTTGGTATTGTGTGTAGATTCACAAAAATTTAGTTTATGCATAAATTCATAATACAATTCAATCCATCATTACCACCTATATATAAATATCTCGGAAGAGAAAGGCAGATGTATAAAATTGGGCAGCCTATTGGAGCCTGTATGTTGCTTTTAGACAGACGTGCTTCAGGTGTCCAATGGGTCCTACGCAGCAGTTACGATTTTAGAATATGACAGAATATTAACTACTAAATTTGAACACAATGGACTAGACGTAAGACCGGCGGCATTGTAATTGACTCATAACCAATGATACACGTGTTCGAAAATACTAGCAGTAGACTACTTGTGCTTACTCCAATGGTTCAATATGTCGATGACCCTGATCGACAACGTAAACAGTAAACACACGCCCGTTAATTACGATTTAGTGTTTTAGATTGTTAGTTGGACATCACTAATCAAATTTATATAATCTACACCAGGACCACCCAATAATTAAATTTAATAACAATTTCTCACATGGAACAAATGTTCAAAGTATTTCTATTTGGGACAAAGGTTAATAAGGAAAAGTATTAACAACGATTTGTTTGAAGGTTTTCTATAACTGTCTTCGACTTCGCTGGAGTTCTTGAACTTGTTCCAGACTGTTATAATCTATTCCTGTGCCAAATGTAATCTAAATTCGTTCAGCCGTTTTGGTATGACTGACTAACACACGTTCTTTCAAACTTTAGAATTTGTAACGTAATAAAGAGTGATTACTTGATAAATACTTATTTGCAGAAGTACCTACATTCGAAAATGAGTATCGGTTTTCACTTCAAGGAATATGTAACTAGTATTTAGTATTCTTTAATTTAATGCGGTTTGGCACATCGTTTAAATTAAAACTTTTTTATGACGACTAGTAGCATTGTCCTAAATTGAAACCTGTAATTTCTGTTATACCTACAATAAAATTACTAAGTGCGCTTTAGGTATAATTACTTCGCGTACAAACAATGTTAGACGGAAAGTTTGTCTGACATCGTTCTATGGAATGTCAACGCCCTTGGTTAGATACAATACAGCGAGGGTTATTGATGTTTACACAATAGAATACCTAATGGTGTAAAGTAGGTGCCAATTTAATTGAACATCATACATTTACAAAAACAAAGTTCATATTGAGGCATGGGAGATGTGGAGCACACTGATAGGTTCTTTCTCTTCATGAGGTAAGCGACTACCCCGTCCTCCATCCATGAACAACGTCAATTCATTGTCTCATAGGGGGTGTACACTTTTTTCCTGAAGGTTTTTTTTTGTTTTAATAACAAAAATACACAATTTGTTAAACAAAATGTTTGTGCAAAGTAAGAAGCTTCTGGCTTTTCTAGAAGCTTCTTGCTTCGCACAGTGGTCTAACGCCAATCAGCCACGTTTGCAGCCGGTATAAGAGTGAATAATTCCTCCGTGTCCGTTGGTCTGATACCAAAAATATCCAATCAGCCGGTTGCAGTAGTGTAGTACCAGTTTTTTTATTAGAGTATGAGAAGTATGGAGAGATAACCACCTACTCTGGTTTCTATATCTGAACTACATATTATATATAAAAGGGTGCAGTATAATGATCAAATAATAATAAAAAAAAGTTTTGTAAAAAAAGTAACGCATGGATACATCGAAAATACAAGCGGGACGCAATAAGTACAAATATCTTGTATAAATTGTAATTGTATTTATGGTATACGAGTCTATAGACTTAATTAACAAGTTGTAAGTTTAAAACACGTGCATGTGTTCTTTTTTAGTCTTTGGATATTCAATCCAAATCTACCGTTTAACTTTAGGTATGTCTTATCTCAGTATATCTACAGTTTTACTATTAAAACTACACTTTTATCTGTTTGTATAACGCTAATTCAACTTTCTACTGCTACTAAAAAATGTTTGGCAGTTCTACCAAACATTTTTGTATGGTATTCTTATCGTTAACGGAAACAGGAATCGTAAACACAGCGGCTTTTATCGTGCAAATTATGACAGATATCACACGAAGTTAGGAAATTTATATAACGCAGTTTTGCATAGTAACTAAGGTACATGAAGTTAGTAACATTACGAATAAGTTTTTAAATTGAACGTTTTTACGACTGAAAGTATTGCGCAAACTAATTGCAAAGGCGTATTGAAGGCAGTTATCTACATTTTTTTAAAGGTAATTGAGGTTTTAATGCTTCTAATATGTAGCCATACACCGTCAAGAGGCGTGCACTTAATGACCTAACTGGGACTAAATTATGGTTGGAATTATACGCGTGTATATATATGTGGATACTGCCATTCATAAAAGGATGAATAACAATCTGCACAGATGCCCGACGACAATGATCGGCACCTTAACTTGTTGAAAGAAAACAATATTAAAAATTATAAACTTATTACTATTATAGAGAAGTATGAAACGGTCGATGTATCAACGAAAAGCGTTATTAAACATATTCCTAAAATAACACACGCCCACGATGCAGTAAAATAAATAAAACATTTGTTGTCAATGGCGCATCTTAGACCAGACTGTTCTTAGACGTACTATTAGCACAGACTAAGACGACAATAGGCTTGCCCATTATTAAGTAAGTGGTAATAAGATTGGATTACAAACTATGGGCGTTTTATAAGCCTCTGCTACACATATAGTGAATGTACAATAGTAAAAACCAAACAGTAATAGGCAAGTAAAAACGTAATAGTTAAAACATATCATTAGTCAATATTATGACACATTTGCAATAACAATTTATGTAACTGTTACCGCTTCAATGTAGTTATTTGAGACAAAGAATAACAATACTGATAAGACTAACAAAGGCATGTTAACAAGATTTTTCTTTTAAGAAAACCAACAGCTTATATCACTTTAATAATATACACAATGATGAAACAATCACGTCACAACCCTATAACATTTTCTAGTGACTAAACGCTAGATGTATTGCTGCTAATAGCTTTGTATACATAACCCACTTAAGTCAGGATATCAATATTTTTTTGTTTATCATAGTTTCATTTCATAAAACCATCCCGTCTTTAAAGGACACATGCCACACTCAAGATAACAAAAACCGGCCAAGTGCAATAATCGCTATGATATTCTTGTATCAACTGCGGGGTTTCGCGGCACTAAGTTTAACGTTTAAAAATCGTATAATGAAAGTTTCCTATGTTTTAGTAGACACGACAAACATTCAAACAAAACTCAGACTTGCGACTAAATTTTTTACAACCAACACGCCAGTCAAATCACATTTTTATTCGTCACAAGAAATATGAAAAAAAAGAAAATCGTCTAATGAGCAGGTTACACTGAATCACATATATATCATAAATTATACTTGAACTTTTTTACTAGCCGTTCCCCAACCAATTCATGCTTACTGCTCCTGTCCTACGGCCCGCAGCATGATGGCCTTTCTCAATAAACCTTCCATTTAATGCACAAATTGCAGAATATTTCTAATCAGATAATAGTTACTGAGATTAGGGCGTTCAAACAAAAAAGAAACCTTTTTTTTATACTATAGGAAGGCAGAGGAACAGACGGTTCACCTGATGGTAAGTGACCACCGTCATCCATGGACACGTAAGTGCGCTGCCCTCTCTTTATAATATTAGTAGATATAGATTATAAAAGCAAGCTACACAGGAATTATCATTCATCCAAAGATACTAAATAACTAGCACGAAATAGGGGTCGCACCGTATGTTTACTAAAATATTTTGATTAACAATAACTGAACTTGAACTATGGGAATTATAACGACGTAAAGCATTATTTGCATGAGAAAAAACCGAATAGTTGAATGTTTTAGTTGAAATAAAAGGTTAAGATACGTAACTAAAATCTGTGTTTTATTTTTCTTTTTGCTTGTTTGTTTTTAAACAAAAACATTGTGAACAACGTACGGCTTAATTCGGTGACGCTTCACGTCGTGATAAATCCTTACCAGTGACCTGAAACAGCAACACTTTTGCAACGCAAAGAACTTGTGTATTTAGTTTATCGTCAAATTTTGTATTGAAGTCTGTAACGCATTAGTAATATTCAATGTTTAAAATGCTGCTTTCGAAGAGATTAAGAAATAAAGCATTTTTAATATTGTACATTTGTACTTTTTATATCACTTTGTTCAACAATTTATAAAAAAAAGGCTGAACACATTTGCAGCATGAATCAGGAGATACAAAAATACGAAATAAGACATCAGGGAGTCCCAGAACTAGATTGCAAGACGAGTTGAATTGAAATAAGTATGAAAGTGTGGAAGTATGGAAAAATAAGTATTGAATTCAAATAATTGGAAATAGAAAGAGATTCACCAGTTACAGACCATAGACCGAATGACAGTACACGACAATTGAAAAAGTTAACAAATCTATTTTAAAAGCACTACACAAAAAAAAAAGACCATATTTGAAAAAAAAAAGCATTTTATTCATTTCGCAAACTAAATTTAAAAAGTAGGACCTGTTATAAAGTATACATAATTAAAATATTAACAAGGCCTTCTTTAGTCCGAAATGTTTTTTTTTTGTTAGGTATGAAAACCCCCTCGTGCCTTTTTCTCACCGAGCTTTTCAGTGAGACAGTGTGTTGGAATTGGACCGACTAAAACCACACGGTGTGCCACACTTTTTTTTTTTTTTTTTTACGTGGGGATATCCTCATGGACTATCCTCCGCCGGGGTAATCGGCGAAGGGGTGTGCCGAACTTGACCGGCTAAAACCGCCACGGTATTCCTTCCTCGCACCTGCTGTCGATAGGGATAGGGAGTGTGGTCGTGTTTTGCCTCTCCCTTTCCGCAGCCTCCTTCTGTAATATAATCGTTTCAGAAGGTGACCACTGCATCCCATGACCTTTCGCTCCCGACCATGGCGCGCACAAGCGCTGTGAGCGAGAGGTCAACCCCTATTTCAGTTTGTACGGTGTGCCACACTGCGCCTAAAATAGGAGGAATCCGGGAACAGCTTTATTAAGTCGTCCGGACCAGTCAGAAATGTCAAATCCAACCATATATGTATATATATTGATTTTGATTATAACTCAAGATTAAAACCCTTAGGCATAAATGTAATCCAATCCGTATTACACCGAAGGACAAAAAATAATTATGAAAGTATATCAAAGTCCGACTGTTTTGAATGATTCATTCACACTTCTCACGCGAGACTTACTTGGAACATTTCACGCTTAATTCGCAATTTGATTGCTAGAAGTACATAGAATCCCCGATTCTAATTTGTTCGATTATTATAATAAATACTGTGATTATTTTATTAAAACAATAGTATCCGGGTTCATTGGTATGATACGGATGGACAAAATTGCAATTTACAGTACGATCAACTTGAGAAATAGAATGACCTTGTTTTTTATATATTTTAAAAGTTCTATTACTGACTAATATATAAAACTATCATAAACAAGAGATAGAAACGAAGAAAAAGGGCTTTCTACATAAATTCTTTTTGTTACAAATCGAATTCGTTTCTTTTAAACACACAAAAAAAAACTGCTTTCAAAAGGAGTAAAAGCCGTGTTTTGAAAATAGAAACACATTACACAATGCGACTGTGAAGTAGTTCCAGTCTATACATAGTGGCAATTTTGTAGGCCAAGAATTAATATTTGTTTTACCAAGTATGACGTCACATACTTTAATTTGTATCCTATTGTGTATCTATACATGCATGTGTTTGCGTGTGAATTCCCAGAAATGTGATAAAAGCCACAAACAGATTTCTCAGATGTAAATCACAACAATTTAAGCAGACACGATTTCAAAGTCGTGACAGTCGATTTAATGGTTTTAATTCCGAGACTAAGACTACGTCAAAGTAAATTATAAAGATCTCATCTCTGTAAGGATTTTCCTTTAGAATTATTTTAATTATTATTTGTCTTCAATAACCTTACAAGTCCGAGAAAATTATCAACAACATCATCATAGGTGTTCGTTCGGTATTATCTTAGAATTCGAATAGAAATCTAGTAAGAATGTAATTTACAAGACTGATGTGATTGTTTATTTTATAAGGGTAATTAATAGTATTATTATGTATTGCTTTACTTATTAAATTATTGTTATAATTAATAAAATGTATTATATATACATTTGCGCCCTGGGCCCTGACTGACACGATTTGAATAACGTAATTTTTATCTACATTTTACAGAAGATTATCAGCAACCCTTACGAAACTCTCCAGAAGAATTTAGAACGAAATGAGAGTGTAAAGTGTTGATTTCAATAATTTGAGTTTTGACGCCTTTTCTCATCAAATTAGAATAACGGGTCTTTAAAGTGCAAGTAATCTTTAATTAAGACGACAGTGATGAAATAAATCTAAGTAAAAATAAGTAAAAGCTAATATCCTATTTCGAAATCCGATTTGCGATGGAAATCACAAGCAAGTGCTAATAAATTTGTCAAATTTTTACTTGTTTGGTTTCTATAAGATTCACAAGAAAATATTTCCCGTGTTTGAGGTAAACCACAAAACAAGCATTATATAACAATCGTGAATACCAATATTATTTTGAACGTATGTTGAAAGCTAAAAAGCTTATTACCTACCTCAATAAAAACGGTCTATTTAAAGCAAAAATATTTGTTCATATCGGATAAGTAGTTCCTAAGATCAGTGCGTTCACAAACAAACAAAACACACTGCCTTAATTATAATATACATAGTATAGATACCTAAATAAAGATTTTGAACATCATATGTGTACCTAAAGATTTAAATCCTTTGAAGAGAGATCCAACTTACACAGAAGCATGTCAGTCATCTTTGTCGCCGAGGCTACAATCGGTCATGTCGTATACCGTTATACACTTGACATAACCAGCGCAATTAGCAAACGACCATTAGCATGCACTTCGCTTTCCGTTCGACCACACATCATCGTAGTTTAAATGGCACAGCATACACTCGACTGCTTTATGGACATTCTTGAACAAAACCACCGAACGGGTAGCTAAACTTGATAAAAAAATTTAGACCTATATTTTATTGAAGTATGGAACCGCGATCAGCACTATTTTATTTTTGAACAGTACCTTGGGGTGTACACAGAATGCTTATGCCAATATAGCGAGTTGTGAATACATGCGGCTGCTTATTATGTTTAGCTTCAGCAAGCCGCATCTCACCGGGTGTGCGCAGCCACTAATCGCAAGACTTATCGTAGCAACAACGACGGTTTACCCGTTTTTGGCGTAATATGAGGCATATTGGGTAGTTCCATTGGTCCGATTTAATAAACAGCCTAGCGACCCGTGTAGCTAAAAAAATATCAGTCCGTTTCTGACGGATATAAAGTAAATGACACTACGTACTTGAGGAATTAGATTCTTCAAAATATTAAAAAATTGCGTTGTTTGCAATACCGTGACCTCATTTCAATCTATTGAGTGAATTCCTAGATATGTTTATTTGCGGTTTCATACATTGTAAAAATGCATTATCACCTTCATATTTAATAATATAAACCCTATTTACCAACCAAGGTATGGTTGCTTCACTTCAATTTTACTACTATCTAATTTAAATTTATAAGCTTTAACTCAAAATTACACAAATTGTGCTATGCGTACTAAATATTATGGTGAGCCTAGCCTACCCAAGGTTGACGCATTGAGCAGGAGTTTAAGCAAGTATAAAGGAAGTCGGTGCTAATTATACAACTGAACAAAAGGTACGAGATTTTATGTAATCGTTAACACCCACATATAAGTCCTAACCGTGCCTCGTCAGTCATCATTCTCATACCGCATATAGCTTGTCTTTGTCCTCCTGTCTGTTCGCATATTGACATTGCGTTATGGTAGAATTTACAAGATTTCAAAAACTTACTGGGGAGTCTCAACGTTTTCTTTTAAAGTGAAAACTTCTTTAGGTGCGTCGATCACTTTTTGGGTAAACAAAAATCATGGAACTCGCGTCGCCGTCATCACCGAACGCTTCCCCATGAGCTTTATGTATATTGTGTACTTTTTGGGTGAACAGAAAGCATGAAACTCGCGTCATCGTGACCGCACGCTTCCCATGAACTATATGTTTACTGTGTGTAATCTAATAGCTCGACCATACAATTCACAAGTTAGTTTTCACTTCTATCGGCAGTCCCCAAAGACAGCCGGTATATTTTTATCATTAAAGCAATGGATATTTTTTAATTCATTAACTTTGAAACTTAGGTCAGAGGTCAAGCATAGGCATCGGATGACTGGTCTGTCGATCTATTGGTTAGTACCCTGACAGCTGAGCCGGAGGTCGTGGGTTCGATTGACAAAAAATTGTGGTATCAACTAATAGTTGTGCAGACTCTGGTTCTTTGTGACGCAGGAATAATTTTAAGGGTTCGTCCCTGGGTGATGGGCTGTCAATGGTTAGACCAGACCACTTTTAGTGCGTAATGATTTAAAAAGACAAAAGATAGTCCATCATCATTATTTATGATGATGATGATGGACGATTTATTAATACTAAAGACCATAGTCTATTATATCGATTTAGAAATCGAATACACATACGCTCCTACTTTCTCCCCAGATAGTTAAAGAACTAAATTGCTAGTTAACTTATATAATCTGTTCGATTATTATACTAAATACTGTGTGATTATTTTATTAAAAATAATAGTATCCGGGTTCGTTGGTATGATACGGATGGACAAAATTGCAATTTACAGTACGATCAACTTGAGAAATAGAATGACCTTGTTTTTTATATATTTTAAAAGTTCTATTACTGACTAATATATAAAACTATCATAAACAAGACATAGAAACGAAGAAAAAGGGCTTTCTACAAAAATTATTTTTGTTACAAATCGAATTCGTTTCTTTTAAAACACAAAAAAAACTGCTTTTAAAAGGAGTAAAAGCCGTGTTTTGAAAATAGAAACACATTACACAATGCGACTGTGAAGTAGTTCCAGTCTATACATAGTGGCAATTTTGTAGGCCAAGAATTAATATTTGTTTTACCAAGTATGACGTCACATACTTTAATTTGTATCCTATTGTGTATCTATACATGCATGTGTTTGCGTGTGAATTCCCAGAAATGTGATAAAAGCCACAAACAGATTTCTCAGATGTAAATCACAACAATTTAAGCAGACACGATTTCAAAGTCGTGACAGTCGATTTAATGGTTTTAATTCCGAGACTAAGACTACGTCAAAGTAAATTATAAAGATCTCATCTCTGTAAGGATTTTCCTTTAGAATTATTTTAATTATTATTTGTCTTCAATAACCTTACAAGTCCGAGAAAATTATCAACAACATCATCATAGGTGTTCGTTCGGTATTATCTTAGAATTCGAATAGAAATCTAGTAAGAATGTAATTTACAAGACTGATGTGATTGTTTATTTTATAAGGGTAATTAATAGTATTATTATGTATTGCTTTACTTATTAAATTATTGTTATAATTAATAAAATGTATTATATATACATTTGCGCCCTGGGCCCTGACTGACACGATTTGAATAACGTAATTTTTATCTACATTTTACAGAAGATTATCAGCAACCCTTACGAAACTCTCCAGAAGAATTTAGAACGAAATGAGAGTGTAAAGTGTTGATTTCAATAATTTGAGTTTTGACGCCTTTTCTCATCAAATTAGAATAACGGGTCTTTAAAGTGTAAGTAATCTTTAATTAAGACGACAGTGATGAAATAAATCTAAGTAAAAATAAGTAAAAGCTAATATCCTATTTCGAAATCCGATTTGCGATGGAAATCACAAGCAAGTGCTAATAAATTTGTCAAATTTTTACTTGTTTGGTTTCTATAAGATTCACAAGAAAATATTTCCCGTGTTTGAGGTAAACCACAAAACAAGCATTATATAACAATCGTGAATACCAATATTATTTTGAACGTATGTTGAAAGCTAAAAAGCTTATTACCTACCTCAATAAAAACGGTCTATTTAAAGCAAAAATATTTGTTCATATCGGATAAGTAGTTCCTAAGATCAGTGCGTTCACAAACAAACAAAACACACTGCCTTAATTATAATATACATAGTATAGATACCTAAATAAAGAT
This sequence comes from Tyria jacobaeae, assembly GCA_947561695.1. Classification (NCBI taxonomy): domain Eukaryota; kingdom Metazoa; phylum Arthropoda; class Insecta; order Lepidoptera; family Erebidae; genus Tyria; species Tyria jacobaeae. Next base: position 17,553,299 of record OX387223.1, read on the forward strand.
TTTGAACATCATATGTGTACCTAAAGATTTAAATCCTTTGAAGAGAGATCCAACTTACACAGAAGCATGTCAGTCATCTTTGTCGCCGAGGCTACAATCGGTCATGTCGTATACCGTTATACACTTGACATAACCAGCGCAATTAGCAAACGACCATTAGCATGCACTTCGCTTTCCGTTCGACCACACATCATCGTAGTTTAAATGGCACAGCATACACTCGACTGCTTTATGGACATTCTTGAACAAAACCACCGAACGGGTAGCTAAACTTGATAAAAAAATTTAGACCTATATTTTATTGAAGTATGGAACCGCGATCAGCACTATTTTATTTTTGAACAGTACCTTGGGGTGTACACAGAATGCTTATGCCAATATAGCGAGTTGTGAATACATGCGGCTGCTTATTATGTTTAGCTTCAGCAAGCCGCATCTCACCGGGTGTGCGCAGCCACTAATCGCAAGACTTATCGTAGCAACAACGACGGTTTACCCGTTTTTGGCGTAATATGAGGCATATTGGGTAGTTCCATTGGTCCGATTTAATAAACAGCCTAGCGACCCGTGTAGCTAAAAAAATATCAGTCCGTTTCTGACGGATATAAAGTAAATGACACTACGTACTTGAGGAATTAGATTCTTCAAAATATTAAAAAATTGCGTTGTTTGCAATACCGTGACCTCATTTCAATCTATTGAGTGAATTCCTAGATATGTTTATTTGCGGTTTCATACATTGTAAAAATGCATTATCACCTTCATATTTAATAATATAAACCCTATTTACCAACCAAGGTATGGTTGCTTCACTTCAATTTTACTACTATCTAATTTAAATTTATAAGCTTTAACTCAAAATTACACAAATTGTGCTATGCGTACTAAATATTATGGTGAGCCTAGCCTACCCAAGGTTGACGCATTGAGCAGGAGTTTAAGCAAGTATAAAGGAAGTCGGTGCTAATTATACAACTGAACAAAAGGTACGAGATTTTATGTAATCGTTAACACCCACATATAAGTCCTAACCGTGCCTCGTCAGTCATCATTCTCATACCGCATATAGCTTGTCTTTGTCCTCCTGTCTGTTCGCATATTGACATTGCGTTATGGTAGAATTTACAAGATTTCAAAAACTTACTGGGGAGTCTCAACGTTTTCTTTTAAAGTGAAAACTTCTTTAGGTGCGTCGATCACTTTTTGGGTAAACAAAAATCATGGAACTCGCGTCGCCGTCATCACCGAACGCTTCCCCATGAGCTTTATGTATATTGTGTACTTTTTGGGTGAACAGAAAGCATGAAACTCGCGTCATCGTGACCGCACGCTTCCCATGAACTATATGTTTACTGTGTGTAATCTAATAGCTCGACCATACAATTCACAAGTTAGTTTTCACTTCTATCGGCAGTCCCCAAAGACAGCCGGTATATTTTTATCATTAAAGCAATGGATATTTTTTAATTCATTAACTTTGAAACTTAGGTCAGAGGTCAAGCATAGGCATCGGATGACTGGTCTGTCGATCTATTGGTTAGTACCCTGACAGCTGAGCCGGAGGTCGTGGGTTCGATTGACAAAAAATTGTGGTATCAACTAATAGTTGTGCAGACTCTGGTTCTTTGTGACGCAGGAATAATTTTAAGGGTTCGTCCCTGGGTGATGGGCTGTCAATGGTTAGACCAGACCACTTTTAGTGCGTAATGATTTAAAAAGACAAAAGATAGTCCATCATCATTATTTATGATGATGATGATGGACGATTTATTAATACTAAAGACCATAGTCTATTATATCGATTTAGAAATCGAATACACATACGCTCCTACTTTCTCCCCAGATAGTTAAAGAACTAAATTGCTAGTTAACTTATATAATGTCATTCATATAAAAAAAACAACATTATTATACATGATATGTATGACGTAAACGCAACCCTGATCAGCGGTTTTCTTTTAAGTATGCTTATATCGTATCAATCGGTCGCTGACCCGTCAAATCCCATTGATTAAAAATTGACATGTAATACATTATTATCTAATGTTTTACGAACGCCTTCGCTGTATGCTGATGCATGCGTTGATGAATATGATTTATCAGCAATTTAATGAAAACAGTTGTGTATTTTCGATAGATCGAATATAGTTTAATTTTGCGACTATAACATAATGCTGCACTCAATCTATTTCGGGACGTGCCAAAGGAAACAAAATAGATGCCTAGGTCGCGCATAGAATGGAAATTAGTGAAAAAAGTTTGAACATACACATACATGTACATATATGTATATGCTCAAGCCTGGGTCCTCGAAGGGGAAGGCACAGCTTAACAGGCGTAGCGTTAAGTCCGAGCCCTCTATCTAACTTTGTTTTAATCCTCGCTTAATAAGGCTCGGCCGTTGTTTTCCGCTCCTACCCGGATAAAAATCCTGACTTGTTCATTCCTAGTGAATCAATAAGTTATCGATACCAAATCGATAAGTTTTATATTTGTAATACCTATGACCTTTTTTAAGGTAAACTCATTTGAATTTTCATATTAAGTATATGTATTACGACTGTAGTCATAGCTGAGGAATATCTGGCAATGGACAGGACGCGCGATTTGCAGAGCTGACTGCTAACCTTCGCTAGTACGATAGGCACATTAAGAAGAATCGATAATTAATTCCTTTGTGTTCTCGATTTGGAGAACAAAAAACGAAGATATCGTTAGAACATTTTAATTCATAACCAGTGACCATAATAACCTAATTAACTTTTGACAGATCCAAGTCAAAAAAAAAATAGAACCGTTATTACATTGGCGTGACACATCTACCATTTAAATATTACACTTGCCAAATCATGATTACTGACCTATTCGAGTGATAACGTAATTAATTAGCAATTTCAACCATTTTATTATGTGGATCATACAATTTTTTGTCGTATGTGACGAAATAAACTGACTTGGGAATACTCTGACCCACGCCCTCTGATTCAATAGTCAGGGTCATTAAACACTAGACTAAAAGGCTATGGTTTTGGAACGATGTCAGTTCAATTTCATATATGTACGTATACACATATCGGTCATCATACACATCGCATATGAGTTGTATTTCAAATTGATTTACTGTTGTAGCACTTTCGACGCTATTTTTCATTAATTATACATGCCAAGCGTAGATGGGCACATAACCGTATACAAATACCTCGTCAAATCGGTGGCATAATTAGTTTGGTATGCAGCATAATTTATCGTAGTACATATTTTGTTCTTTACTGAATAATTTTGCATAAACTAGAATATAATATTACCTGCTATTAACTAAACGACTGACTGTTTTAAACTGTCGTTTCCTTTCCCTTCCCTCTTCTTTTCCATCTCTTCATCCTACTATCTTCTTTCCCCTCCCCGCATCCCTCAACAACTTCAAAGGTGGGCAGCTCACTTATGACTTGAGTTGCATATGTCCATGAACGGCGGTTGTCACTTACCATCAGGGGACCCGTTTGTTCGTCTGTCCCCCTATTGTATAAAAAAAAAATGTTTGAATCTAAATTTGGGCTGGAATTTATATAATAGTACGCGCTTGCCGTATTCTTCCATAACGTAGTGGTATTTAAAAAGAAACTCGTTAGTACAATTTTCTCTGTTTTTTCTATTTCGAGGCTGCATTGACAGTGAAATTCCTATGAGATTTAACATTAGTCTTTAATATTTGATTTAAATATAATCATATTTCCAATACATAAGTCCCATACGTAAAAATATATCTAGATACATACACTCACGACTGTTCCCCGAAGGAGCAGAGAGAAGCGTATCTAACGCCCACAATTTGATTCCACTTTTTTTTTTCACGCCCCGCTTAAAAGACCCGGGATCAAAGTGTGAATCACGTGCGCTTGTAGGGAATTCCAGGCTTTCACCGATCGGCACAGGAAAGATGAGCCAAACCGTTTAGTTCGGGTACGTATATTTTTGCCGCTCAAACGGTGACTCCTCAGGCCAGCACGTGTAGTCCTGTAGAGGAAGGAAGGTGGGACTTTTATAATAGGGGGCAAGCCTTTTGCAGTGAACCAAGCGCTTTGTGCGAGAGTATATATTGAATGAGAGAGGGGGGGATAGAAAGGAGGGAAAAGGATATTGCATATACTCAGGGATTGGAGAGTGTAAGCAATACCTCGAGGTCAGGGTTCATACGATATAAATCGAAGTTCAGTCCGAAGTCAGGAAGTCCGAGCAATGTCTTAAATCTTTCCAAAAAACTAATTGGAGGACTGGAGTTATTACCGTCCAAATATAAATTAGCCATTCTCTTTCTCTTACATGATCAGAGTCATAATGTACATACATACATACGCTAACGCCATTATCCCCGAAGGCGTAGGCAGAGGTTTATTAAACACACCATTTTGCCAAATATAATATGATCCTACTAACATAATAGGAGGCAAGCCCCTAGGCGTCAACCAGGTACCGTCCGGTACCGTCGCAGCTGGACGACTTACTCCTTGAAATAGGCTTCCCGTCGAGACCGAAACTAGTCGGGCATCCCCGAAATACACACGTGAGTAAAACCGTATATTTAAAATCACGAAATTTTTATTTTCGTACATATACTGTCTGATAGAGAACAATCCTATTCCTTTTTCTCTTATGTCTTAATGTCTGCGACCGGAAACAAAAATACGAAGGTATATGTAGATTCGCGAAAGCGAATTGCGAGTTTATTTTCATGATGGCTTTGTGCCAAGACGCGCGATCACATAATATCTCACGATGTATGGTATATCAAAATTATAAAACTGTAGAAGCAAAATTCTATAAAGAGTATATAGTACCAACGATAATTGTTTTTATACACATTTTTAAAATTGAAATTTGAATCGATCTGACAGGTGAAAGTGAGACAGCATCCGATAGTTTTATTCAAAGTCAATTCAAAGTTCAAGTCAATTAAAAAAATTCAAGTTAATCAGTAATTTTTCGTTATACGATAAACCATTAGGCAAATATCAGTCGAACTAACAGCATTAACTCAATTAGTTTCCACCATTAAATGTTGCCATATGTGTATTATTATTATACACATGTGTGTGTTATCCAAGTCATGAAGCGCTATATTACTAATTTGATACCAATGTATGTATATCAAGCGATTTAATAAATAATATTAACTTCAGACATCTCACACTCAGCCATCTGATCCAAAACTAAGCAGAGCTTGTACTATGATAACCATACCTACACATTTCTATATGAACATAAATAATTATTATAGCATGATCGTGCCCAACACACAATTTTTCTTTTTTTTTTTGTGTGGAATCCCCCACGGGTTATCACCTCACCGGAGCCTTACGATGAGATGATATGTCGGACTCGAATCGACTAAAACCAGACAGTGTTCCGGCATCGAATCTTCTGGCCGGGGTCTCAGGTGTACACTAGACACAATCTATCTATCCTGGATGGGACCCACAACTTCTGACTTAGCCTGCATTTATTTATGCATGAAGGAAAGAGAAACAACACATACAATTTCATTATTTACAGGCTCAATACATTATATTAGTCAAAGTTTTAGGTAGGTAGTTTATAAAGAGGCCGATGCAGTGATGGCACGACTTACCTGTAAAGTTTCTTGGAAATGACTTCTCTGTTTTGGCCATGGTGCGCCTTTGGAATGACTAAAAATCTGTAAAAAAAGAATCAAGTTTAAATTTTTGTTCTTTCACAAATAATTTGTAACAATTTGCTAATTGTGAATATTTGCGAATTTTATATATAATATTCGTCTTACAGATATACCTATATTTTGTATTAAATTCATATACGATTATTCCTCGTACAAATTTCACTTTTGCTTCTACGACATACGATTTGTTTTTAAATTTATATATTTCCTTTTTTTTAAACGACTTGTTTTGTACATTTTGTTAGGCGAGATGTTTTCTTAATAATCTTTAGTTTCCTCAGGTCCGTTATAAGGCCGGCCAGTAAGTCTAACATGTGGACATGTAGACAAGTAAGGCGAGAAAGTTAAATAAGAGACACCTTATCGCAATAAAATTACCCGTAACTGTGCGGTACTTACATATTTACATTTAAGATATTTCACAGGCAGCTTTGAACATGATAATACTGCTAATGGAAGAATGACGTATTTCAATGGAAAGTTTTTTTTTTATACTATAGGGGGACAGGCGAACAAACGGGTCACCTGATGGTAAGTGACACCGCCGTCCATGGATACTTGCAACTCAAGAGTCGCAAGTGCGCTGCCCGCCTTTGAGGGTGATGAGGGATGGGGGATGCAGGGAGCGGAAAGAAGAGAGGAGGGATGAGGAGATGGGAAAAAGGAGAAAGGAGATGAGGGGAGAGAAAAGGGGGGAGGGGGAATTGGGCCTCCGAAAACCTCGCTCAATTCAGGGAAATGCAACGCAAGCGTTACTTCACAACCGGTTTTCTGTGAGGCCGTGGTATCGCACCGGTCGAGCCGGCCCATTCGTGCCTAAGCATGGCTCTAAAAATCTCAAAAAAAAAAAATGTAGTTATTCATATCTTTACTTCGTTACACTTTATAAAATTACCTAGTTTATTTATTTATTAAATTATTTCCGTATTTAGGCATGGTGTTGTACATGTATATACAGGTAGGTAGGTATATATATATATACATATATATATATATCGTTGGATAACATTGTTAATACAGTTTATGTATATTTAGGTTTATTAGTAGTAGTTCATGTTGGTCCATCCTAAGGTGGCCTGGTAGAAATCGCTTTAAGCAATAAGGTCGGCCTTTGTACTTTATATATGTATATTTTGTCTGCACGGATGGCGTAGCGGTTATAGTGGCCACCGTACGTGTATACGTGGTAGAGCCATGCTTAGGCACGAATGGGCCGCCTCGACCGGTGCGATACCACGGCCTCACAGAAAAAAAGTAACACATGCGTTGCATTTCCCCAAAATTAGTGAGGTTTCCGGAAGCCCAACGTCCCTTATTCCTCTCCCCTGACCTCCCACCCCTTTTCCCATCTTTTCATCCCCGTCTCTTTCCCGTCCCCGGACGGCGGTTGTCGCTTATCATCAGGTGACCCGTCTGTTCGTCTACCCCTATAACATAAAAAGAAAAAACTTTGCCACTGCACTACCGCGCGAGTGTTGTGGGTTCAATCCCCGCACAGGGCAACACTAAGTAAATCCTCAAATTGTTGTTCTGAGTCTGGGTGTTCTTTGTGTCCGTTGTTTGAATGTTTGTCAAGACACAGAAAATAATCAAAGTGCGGGAGTTCCCTTTAAAAATAATAAAATAAAATGAATCTTTCTGACACGTGTACCCATGTATAATACTGTAAAGTATTATCCATCTATAAGTGCAAAATTATTAACTTAACTTACTCCTAAGGGTCGCAGCGTGATGTGTTACAGCCTTATTACATATACACACATACATTCACGCCTGTATCTCCGAAGGGATGGGCAGAGGCGCTTCCTTGGGAGTGAACTGAAAGCCTTACCCAAAAGGCCTCACGTTTGTTCGGTGACCAATCTTGGAGGGCAGCTCCTTCATGTGGGCTGTCTAGATCTTTAGACGGTCCCATATTTTCGGGCATTTTTGGGAGCATACAACAAGAAAGGGTGGATAGAAAGGGAGGAAAAGGGAAATTGCTTATATAGATGGATTGGAGTAAAAGCAAAAGTCAAGGTCGCATACTTACAACTAGGACTGCGGGCTGGTGACGGGAAGTATGGGTCCCGTAAGTTTTTTATTCCCATTCCCAGCTTATGTATATTATTCTTCAATTAATATCACCATACAATAATATTTATTTTATATAAATGTGACCGGTAACTATGGAAGATTTTAAATAATATTAATTAATGTAATATTCTCATATGAATATTGCACATTGTATATGTGTCTCCGCATTAGTCAACATTGGATAATAAAGTTATACAACGTGCACCTAATTGTAGTTCCATCGCCAGATAACTATGTAAATTGCAAAGAAGAAGCGCCCATTGAAGATAACACTTTTCTTACAAATTAGAAACAACTTATATGTATGTATACATACATACTCCTCACCCTTATAGGAGGTAGGCAGAGGCTTCTCAAACGCCTTCTTTTTGCAAACAATAGTTTAGTTTCACTTATGTATCAAGGGGGGAAATAGGTGGATTGGTGACTGCAGTACCGAGAATCGCTGGCAGCGGATAGATTCGGACTACCCTTGTTGGGGCTCCGCAGGAAGGCTTTCGTCGAGTAGTGGACGGCGATAGGCTGACGATGATGATACGTCATAAGAGGGGACAAGCCTATTGCAGTCCTCCGGACACTATGATTTTATATATAAATTTGTACTATCTGATAAATAACAATCCACCATTAAACCACACGGCTATAAACTAGAAACAACTCTTTAACAAACATATTAAATGCTTTACAGGTGATGAAAGTACCGAATTTAAAGGTTGCCAGTAATAAAATTCACCGTTAAACGTCAAGTTTGCAATGATTGCCTGGCGCCAGCCGCTAACGGGTAGTGTTATCGGCTTTTACGGCTCAGTGGCTAAAAATCTTACTTTAATTACCGAGACCTGAGCAAATTGTCATCAGTGGATGACCAACATCGCCGTCCTGTATAGATGACCCGACAGATATGAGAAGATTAATGAAGAATGCCGATTTTGTTGCCAGGTCACTGAACTTTTCTTTGAACTGTTGGTAATTTAATATATTATAAAGAAATTGCAATTTCTGTGTGTTTTATTGCGATGATCTGCATTTAGTGGCTAACAATGTCGTTAACCAATAGTTGTTTTATTGCATTCCTTGTAACATTATTCCCGCTTTAGCGTCAAGGTTTATTTTTTATTATGTGTATCCTTATCCGGTCGCTGCGTAATGTTGCTAAGCGACCTTACTTTATTTATTTCGGGGGAATTTTCTTTTTACCCGACTGCATCAGAAACATGGTCATGTATTTCTTTCATCTTTTCCAGTTTATGATGTTTCTTTGTTATGGAGCCTTGACCGTTTGATGGCTTTCGGCGTGATGGATGTCATTTAAATATTCTCATAGTGGGACTGACATATAACAGACGGGTTGTGTTTTTTAATAATTATACTTTTAGTAAGAGCATGACTTCCCCGGCACCATCCAGTTCGAGTTATAGATATGCTACCCTGATTGATTTAGCTATTGCTTATACTCCCCAATCCATCTGTATAATCAATATCTCTTTAGTTCTCTATCTATCCTCCCTTTCCTGACATTATACCCCAAATTTTCCCATCTTAATCCTGAATGACGGAAGGAGGCTTGCCCCCAGGGTATTACGTAAATGGCACTAAATATAATTAGCGAAATGTGGGAGTTAATTACACGTCTGCGTAACCCTTCAATATGTAGTGATTTTACTTATGTTTTATTTTTCAGGTTAAAAAACTGGTTTAAAATAAAAATGCTTAACAATATGAAATTTAAATAAAGAATAATATTAAAATTATTATGAGGTTTCAGAAAAAAATAAAACAATTTTGTCTGATTTTTAGATTATCAAATCCACGAACCGTTTTACACGATACGGTTTCATTTTTTATCGATTCTCATAGTTTGAACATTCCCTGAAAAGCGGCGAGCGCGGTACAGAATCATAAATATCAACATCGGAGACTTAAGTATTGTAAAACTGGATTGTAGGTATACGAAACGGGCATGTACAATCAAATTTAACGGGGAGAAACCGCGGCACACAGCTGGTCTAAAATATAATGTAATCGAGCAGAAACTAATGCCTACTGACCACTATAAATAAGTTGTGTGTATGACTAATTTCTCTTATCATAAATTAATCTTGTACTACGGAGATCGGGCTGCTGATAATAATTAACGTATTTATAAATTCGTAAATACATACATAAGACAGATGAATTACACCCAGACACCGAACGAATTATCATGATCATCACGCAATTATTGGTCTTAGGTGGGAAACGAACCACGACCTCTGGGGTAGCAGGTAGGATCACTAACCACTACACCAACAGGCCAGTCAATAATAATAATGACGAGTTGAATAGATGTTTTAAAAATAATTTACGATAAACTAGAGCCCAAAAAATGAACGAAACTAACATTAAACTTGAAAGTAAAAGCCATCGGGTTAGTTATGTATCTGTGTCTACGTCAGATTTAGTAGCTACTAAATCATCATTTTTCAAGTTTGGAATGGATTTATAAATATCGCGGCAGCTGTTATCTATACTATACTATTTAATAAATTTAAGTATGTCTGTGTGTTCAGTCTAATCTCCGGAACGGCTTTACCGATTTTTTATATGATGAAATTTCACAGGACTTTTACTAGCAAATACTATAAGAAGTCGCTAACTTGACAGTTTTTCTTTTCGTAAAAAATCATGAAAAATTAAAACGGTATTATTTAAATTCTCGAAATTGGAGAATTTTAAATAGATATATATAACTTACACGTCCTTGGCGGGAAGATAATTAAATATCTCATTAAGTAGGTAGATACCTAACTTAAGGACGACCGATCTGACAAAAAATACGTGCAATCATACTTTTCACAATCAGTCAATCTGTTGTCAGAATACATAAAAACTGTTTGTCAGCTCTCTTAAACTTCCTCGTATTCTTCCGCTAATAATATAATTGTTGTTTCTATCGGTCAGTCTTTTAATACAGGTAAAGATAAAATAAAATACGTGTATTAAATAGAATTGCATTCTTTTATATTAAGTAAAAAGTTTAACTATAAAATAACAATAGCCGGCTGGCTCCAAATTTGAATTATTACGTTTATATGAAATACTACGAACAAAATAAAACTGAGGTTTGTACCTAACTTCCGAAAAGTACATTACCAACTTCACGATTCATTAGATGCGGATTTTTTTAAATCGCTTTACAGATGACCAAGGATAACAGAAAAAAAAATTAAATTAAGAAGTAGGTTAAGTAGAAGTAGGTTCTTCTTTTTGAAGTAGGTTAAAAAGCTAGACATTTTTTATCAAGCGCACCTACTACATATATCTATTTCAGGAATGGGTCATGATAATATTTACGTATAGGAATAATCTGGAAAAAATGTTGTAAACTTATTTAGAGTGCATTCTAAGCATTCAATACAAGTTCCGCGAATATACATTTTTTTTTTACAATATACCTACTGTATACATTTGTATATGTTTCTTTGGTGATCTGTAGAAATCACTATTGTAAATCGAATGCAAATTTTATATTTTTGAATAGGTATACGAGCTTACTTCCGTAGTTTACTGGTTGTAGATATGACAGCTAACATTACCGTGGGTACTAGAAATTCATTTGATAAATTAAATGTCGATTTTAAGTAACTAACATAGTTAACCACCTTTATTATTCTGTAAAAGTTATGTCAGGTATATCTAAAAAAAATAAAGAAATATTTAATTTATAAAATCTGTAACACATTTAGTTATAATTTTGGCGCCAAAATACAGAGTTATGTTGTCGAAGCCAGTTTTCTATTATCGTATTAATGTAAGTATTAAATTAAACAACAGAATAATGCAATGCAATGCTAATTCACGTAAACTAGATATTTTATTACGTACCTCAAATTGTCGCTTGCGAGAATTCAATTTTAAGTCAGGCACGCGATGCCACCCCTAAACTTATTGATTTTGTGCACTAGAAAACGAATTTCTCTTAGCAAGTACTCGTCAGTTTAAATATAGTGTACAATGTATAATGATTAATTAAAACTTTATAAAATTTAAAAAATATTATACGATAACCGAAAACGACTCGTATAATACAATTTTGTAACACTGCACTGTCGTGTTGTTGGGTCGTTTGGTTAACGAACAGCTGTTCGCTAGAAAACGATACAAATCCCGAGTGTTTCACACCTTACTATTCGCTAAAACTTCAGTAATAAATATTATATAGGTAAAATTAAATTATATGTACCTTTTTTATAAGAAATAAAGTATTAATACTAACCTTCTTACTATAAAACTCAAAAGGTTAATACACACTTGATACAAAATTATTATACACACTTGTAGAATAAGTACACTATACCCTTAAATAAATTAAATACTGTTAACGCTACTTTAAGTTATAAATATTAGATTTAAATTAACTATGACACAAAATAAGAGTCGAAGAGAACGCACACCAACTCCGGCAAGCGCAAAAACCCGACTGACGCGCACTCACCCGGTGAGCACTCAAAATATGTATAATGGTACGTTCCGTTTCATAATGGTTCATTCATACATAGCCGCATAATATTATTAGTATTGAACTATCATTCGTAATTTCATAAGCGATTTCTCATTCCTCTGGTATATCCATTATACTAATCTAGTATTTTAATAACAATAAAATAAAATACTAATTATTAAATTAATTGATTACCATAAATTTATCAAATAATAAAAAAAAACATTTATATACATACATATGTACATGCAATAAACAAAACGATTAATCACAAAATAAAACATATTTTTAATTACTAATATTAAATTCTGACCTATAATTAAAATTTAAAGTAACAAGATAGTCTAACATTAAAAACAACATTATTTAGAATATTACCTGGATATAATTTTTTTATTCGCGTATTCAAAATAAAAGTCGGGAGAAATTAACGTGTTGGCGCCGTCTCGACGAGTGCCTCTGGCGGGAGTTTTTAATGTTCGTTTCAAGCCTCTTACTTGTCTTGTGTGAACAATTTCTTTTTTCTTTTTTACTATTGGTGGTACAGATAACTTATTATATTATAATATATTTTTTTAATGCTAAAATAACACTACAGTAACGATTTCATTAGAAATAAGTAATTAGCGGGTAGATACATGATGATGAAAAATTAACCTATCATCGAATCTTAAGCTACCCTCATATATTAAAATAGAGTGCCTTACTTCCTATATTGAATAAACCCCTCTTACTCGGTTTCGGTCAAGCAATACGTCAAGTTGTATATCGAAACAAATTATAAATTTGTTAGGGTTATAGTAACTATGAATAGTAACGGTTTATTTTATTTATTATTGATTAATACAAACTGACACTCATAGTACTATATTAATATTATATTTACTTTTCTGTTATTAACAATGGCTTCAACAAACTTTTTAGCCGTTAAAACCCACCTATCAGAGTTTAAAAATAATTCAGACAAAGATACCCTGAGCGAAGTAAGTATTCATTTTATAACTATTTACTTAATTTCTTGATGTTAAGCTAGTAATATTCCATATATAATAAAACAATGCGTTCGGCCATTTTGAAAATTGTGGTCCTGAATAGCGAAAGCATGCCTTAAAAATCTCACTCAGTTTAGTAGCTTCAGAAATCTTTAAGAATATAACCCTCATTGACATAAATTCCTTTACAAGTTACCGTTATTGTTATAGGCTTCCGAAAGTGGCACGAGTAATTCTGTGACGTCAGCAGAAGACCTACAGAAATTAGCTGTGATCCTTGGGCTGAACAGTGCTGAAGATGTATACCAGGAAAGATTCCGTGTTGATAGACGCCGCTTGGAAGCAATGCTTGCTGGTATGGTAATTTTATTTGTCTTAAAAATAAAATGTATAATAACTTTAACCTATAAAGTACAAATGATCACAATTGTCTGATAAGATGCAAAGTACATTATTCTGCAAAGACACGTGTGCCCTTTTATAAGTAAAAGTTATCTCTAAGTATATAAAGTACTAGTCAAGTTCAAAGCTATGTACCATAAACTCTGAGATTTTAAAATAAAATTTAAGCTTATGCACTTACTCTACTGTTACAGAAAATTTGGAGGAATCCCAAACGGCTCAAGCATTTTTTCACCGGGTAAGATATACAACATCTATAATATTTACTTTACAAAATTTATAAATGAATATCTGTATTCATATACATACATACTTACATACATAATATCACGCCTCTTTCCCATAGATGTTGTATTTATATAACCAACAATTATGTATTTTTTAGGTAATGACAGAAACTAACACTTTAATAAACTGGCCCGCTCGTTTAAAAATCGGTGCTCGTTCCAAGAAAGGTGAGTAAAGACAATCTATATAAATCAAATTTTTAAACGCATTTTTTTTTAAATTTAAAAAATAACCGGAGCACCTGCACGCTCATTCGCGGCCTTTTTAGCGGGCTGGCGCCAATTAGACTAGCCTAACGGCGCCAGCCTGGCGGTCTTTCAAAATTTATTCAGATTATTTGTATTTGCGCTTGAGTCCGTTACATGAAATTATATATTCTAATCAATTTTAATTAATTAAACAGTGTAACTATGCATTTTAATGATGATATGAACGAATTAGTGTACAATGTAATTAGAAAAATACGTGATAATAAATTTATAGATCTTTTAAAAGTGTTTGGTATGTAAGTGTTCTATTTTTTTATACGATTCTAGTATTAATATTCTCTAAGTGAGTGTTCTTGTGTTTAGACCCACATGTGAGGGTCGCTGGTCGACCTGATGATGTGAAGCTGGCTCGTGAGAAAATAATCCAGTTATTAGATACCAGGGTATGTAGTTCTTAACTTGTTTTTTTAGATTTGCCATTGTATACGATATACTTTACTTCGAATAACGGTAAAGTTAAATGATATCCCATCACAATGGGATGATAGTGCATAATGCTATGTTGTTTCACGAGAAGCTCAAAGTATTTTTTGGAACAACGTATAGATTTTTATTGAAGAGACGCAACTTCGATTCGACTTATCGTTCGACGACAACGAAGGCAACAAGACACGTTGTATTCGTTGTTGTCTATTGCTACTGTAGTATTAATGCAATAATTTGAATAATTATAAGTGTATGAGTATTTATTATTTATTTTAAGCACAGTAAGGTGATTTAGAGACGATATCAAGCCAAGCTTCTAAAATAATTATTACAATATTACATTTTCCATTATCTATACAGGTTCTAGTGTTATGGGTTTATGACCTTAAGTACCTAATACTCGTCTGCCGTGAAGGCTCTCAAATGCAGTCTGAGAAAAAAAGTGATTTCGAGAAAACCGCTACAAAGTTTTGACGCTATATTTTTTATGTTACTTAATTTATTTTATTGTTTTTTTTTATTGCAACGATAACTAATTGACAACAAATATTTTATTTACGAAAAATAATTTCTAATAAGGAATAGAAAGGATTTGATTTAAAATCTTAAAAGTTATTGCGAGCAAAACTGTTTACGGAATAAGAAGCATTAAAAATACTTAATACTAAAATGCTAGATCTGTTCACGTTCAATGTTTTGTGTTGTATTCGACTCCAATAATTTATTTATGTTTTTGAAAAACTTTTTCATTTCGTAGATATTTAGTATTATTAAAGGTTAGTCATCCTTTTTATAGGTGTAACCTTATTCATATACCTACCCCGGGACGTAAATATGTATACTAGCTGCGCCCGACAGACGTTGTCCTGAAGTTGCAGTATAGATAAATAACCTATATACCGACTGCAGCGCCATCTGCCGGGCTGATTTGTGAATCTAAACCATTCCCAGATCCCCTTGAACACACACAAAAATTTCATCAAAATCCGTCCAGCCGTTTGCGAGTAGTTCAGTGACATACACACTCACAGAAGAATTATATATATAAAGATGTCATTAACCCTTGCCTATCTGTTCGGTAACAGAAACATGTTAACATAATTAATTATCTGTAAAAGCCTTTTGACACGTGTAATAAGGTTCTTGGTTTGTTTTTTAAGGTGTCAATTCTTATTTAATAAATAAAATAAATATCTCGGTACTGAATCCTGTTCTGATCCAGCCCTCTAAATGACCTAAGTTCAGTCGATGGACAGACAATTAATTATAAACATATTAAATGGTATATTACGAGCACAACGGCACTTTGACACGACAAGTAAAATTATTCTTTGATTAATTTATCTTACTACGCGACGCTAACGTAAAGTTATCATAGATAGATAGATAGATAACTCTTTATTGTACAACAAACAAAAAAAAACATAATAATAGAACAGTTTGTACACATTGCTATAAGTTATGAGCTTAAGTTAGAAATGTGAAATAAATAAAATATAAAAGTTGTACGATTACCTGCGAGTCTGTGAATTAAACTATAAAGAAGAAAATAAAAAGCGTACTCGCACCTCTAAGACCGGCAACGCAGTTACCACAGTTAGTCGCCGGTAGTCACTTACCATCAGGTGACCCGTCTGCTCATTTGCCACTGTAACATAACAAAAAAAATACTAACACAGCATTCTTTTGTTTTTATGTATCTCCAATTTTTTTACTTGTGTCTGGGGAGGTTTCTTAAGCAAAACTACTTTTTTGTTGTAGAAAAAAAAAACAAAAAAATACGTTCTGTCACTAACTGTAGTGTTTTCAACTCTTTAAAAAAAACAAATGAGATTAAACGCAAGGGCTTGGCTAGTAACGACACTGCAGTATTGACATCGAAACTACATACATATATGTATGTACCGGGATACAAAGCTACATTTCGATACGCGACGCTTAAAAATATATAGGTCTAAATTGACTTACAAGATATGTTTACATTTTAAGTGACGAATGAACCAAATAAAAACTTGTTACAAAAAGTATCAATGCTGTGTTCCTATTGGTATTTTTTGTGTGTCTTTTAGAGGATGGCTACACTTATTTGTGGTTATCAATTCTTTTGAGGTGTTTACAGGCCCTAAAACGCCCAAGCTTTTTGTATGGGATAGGGGACCAACGAGCAGACGGGTCACCCGATGCTAAGTGATTACCAATGCCCATACATGTGGTAGAGCCATGTTTCGGCACGAATGGGATGCCTCGACCTGCGCGATACCACGGCCTTAAAGAAAACCGGTTGTTTAGCTTTTCCCTAAAATGAGTGAGGTTTCCTAAGACCCAATTCCCCTCTCCTCCTTCCCAGCTCCTCATCCCCCATCCCAATTTTAGATTATGGATTCTCCTCGGATAGGTTATTGCAAACAAATAATGATATGTAAATGTGTGATTGCAGAATAACCGTGTTACGATGAAGATTGATGTCAGCTACACTGATCACTCACACATTATAGGCAAGGTGAGTTTGTTTTTTTTTTTATTCTAAAGGCTCGGCCATGTGGTCGCCGGAGTCATTGCTCTAACATCGATAAACAGTTAATTACAGAATTTAACATTAGTGGGATTTTTTTATTTTTATTTTATTATACTTTACTTTATTTCTGTTAACACAAATCAGGGGTATTCTAGTGTTAAATCAAAATTACCAACATCGATTGAAGCGACAAGCAAAATGGAGGTTTCATAACTATTCAAATACTGAGGGCCCGGACTTCGCGGCATCAGCCAGTTAGTTTGTGGTATGCAGTTCTGACCTGCAATTCTTCTTGAGCAATTCCGTACACTCCTTTAATCTTCTGAATTAGAAATATCCTTTTCCCCAATCTTCCCTTTCTCTGATTATTTTCACAATTTTACCACGTAATTCCCAAACTGCCCGATATATTGGCGATAGGCGGAATGCGTAGTTAAGATTGATTACAGTCGGAAAAATAAACTTAGTCATGAGACAGTATAATGCAAGATCATGTTTAGTACATCAGAGATCTTTGAAGTTCCAAAGAGCACGACATTTTTCATGCGGGTTACATAATAATAAGTAATTTTTATTTTTTAGTATACAATTCAGTATTATTATTCGATACAGTTCATAAGTCCTTTTTAACATTCCTTGTAGGAAGTGTCAAATTGTGGTTGTTATTCTTAACTATTTCTCATGCTAATAGCGCTCTTGAATCCATTTTGCCTAGTGAATTTATATTACCCATTTCCTTTATAAATAAATTTAGTATTAAAGCACAAACATTTTAATTAGTTATAGTAACAATATCAGGCATCAGTTACCGACTGGTGGCGGCAATTGAACACTAAATCACTACTGTAAACTACAATCAAACTGCTATTTATTCTAACATTGAAAGTAAGTCTAATATCAACTACGATAAAATTAAGCCTCTTTAATTATTTGGTGAGTTAAGGAAATGAACATCACTCGCAGAACACATTTCCATTAAGTAATATTAAATTCGTCCGTAATTATTAGATGGTTATGTTTTTCGAATATATTATTATTCTTTGTTAGTTCCTAGAGCCTAGCCTAGTCGATTTTTGACATGAGAGGTAATACTTACCCCTAATAAGACGATTGGAATATCAATCTTCTTAATAGTGGGAGTCTTAAAGGAATATATAAAAAAAAGTCATTTAAAAAACAGAACTTAAATGCTATCAGATTTTACATCTGTTTACAATTTTAATTGTGAAATGCAGACTGCTTCATATTTTTTTTATATAAACGCGTCGAAGAAAAATCGATTAACAAACGAGAAAAAGACACTTAACTATATATTGCTTGACACTTCAAAAATGTACTCGACCTGTCTGTATAAACCTTTATTTTGTGAGTCATCCACTGAAATGTCGTTGGCTTAAACATCTAAAACAAATTAGGTATGTCCGTTTCTAATCATACATGCGTGTGAGCCCATTAGAATGATCCTAATTTGCATTTTTCTACATGTTCGAACATTTAGATCATAGCGGCAAATGAATGATCCATAACTACTCTATAGCACCACTTAATCATTGTAGTTAATATATTATATAGTGGTTCTCCATGAATAGGGCCTTCCCGACTCTTTATACATATAAATTCCTACAATGCCCGGATGACGTAATAGGATTACCTCCTATTACGTAATTGGGACTTAATTGTTGTTGTCAAAGTGGCCGTTTTAGAGGCCTCTGTTTACCCCGTAGGGGATTAAGCGTGAGTGTATGTACTGTATGACTCGACTGCTGACGGTTTAATTAGGTTAGTATGCGAGTTTCTTTTTTTCCCCATAATCTATATATGTATATCTATATGTGTCGAGTTTAGAATCGTTAATTTTATCACCCCGGACTATATTTCTAATATAATCAATATGGTGGCTGCATGGCCTGTAATTCGATTTTTTTTATTAGTACAAGTTACTGATTCAAAATTGACAAAAACCTCTAAGCAGGATTCTAAATTATAAAAAAATCTATAAAAATCTGGTTGACATCTTTTTTTTTTTTATATATATTAGCCTACCATAGTGACTCCACTTTGCCTGATGGAATTAAATTTTAATAATACATCCCTATATACATCCGCTCGTGCTTGTATCCCTGAAAGTGTTGGCTGGGGTACACCTCTCATATCAAATCGTAATTGGCAAAAAGTCGGCGTTTAATACATAACACCCAATTACAATTCGATGCCATTAACGTAATAGGCCTGCACTAACCGGGCACTTTAGGAGTTAAGAGAGAAAAATTACGAGTAGAAAGTGAGAGGCAGCAAAGGCAATGAAAGAAAAAGTATAAATCTATATATATACTAGCGGACCCGACAGACGTTGTCCTGCATGATATTTCAAGCGATTAGGATCAATATAGATAAATAACCTAGATACCGACTGCAGCGCCATCTGCCGGGCTGATTTGTGAATCTAAACCATTCCCAAATCCCCTTGAACACACACAAAAAATTTCACCAAAATCCGTCCAGTCGTTTGAGAGTAGTTCAGTGACATACACACTCACAGAAGAATTATATATATAAAGATATATATTATTTGTTATATTTACTTTTTTGACGCCAGGGTCGCACACCTCTTTCTAACTCGATCTAGCTTTCCGAACTCCGCGAGGTCCGAACCATCAGCATCATATTTTATCAGTTTTAATAAATTATAAAAAAGTCTAAAAGTAACAACATATCACAGATTATTCTAATAATTCAAGAGAAATTAAATATCTAGTACCATAATTTCTACTTTGTTGGTTAAACAAAGTTGAAACAGAAAACAGCCTTTTTCGTGACGTGACGTAAAGTGTTATTAACGTAAACTCAGTCGAAACTTGACAGATAATGGGCTTGTTTGCAACATTTTATAAAGCAAGAAACATTAGTTTTTTGCTGAAAAGGAGTATTATAGCTACACTCGTTTTTTATCAGTGGCATGGATGTCCGCTGATTGTTCAAACTGATCGATGGATACGATAACATGGAAACCCCAGATTAATTATGGAAGTTCTTATTTTTTTGCAATGCGGTTTTTCACATGGAATATTCTTGCAAATCACGACGGTGTATTCGACGTCATTATTTAAAACAATTAATAGAAATCTACCAGTGTCCCCTTTCAGCGACTTCTAGAACCTTACAAGCAGTAATCTAGCAGCTATGCATTTAACAATACCCTTGTGCGCTGTTGATGTTTCAACAATGTGTTTATAAGTACGTCTTTTTCGTCCTATGTATTTCAACTAAGGCCGTAAACATGTGTAAAATAAACCATGTTCAGTTATATGGATATGGCTTATCGCCTCAATTTGTCTAGTGAATGCGGGTACCTATCGATGTATGTATGTCGTAAAGATTTTTTGAACATGCGATAATTGCAGTACGCCCTTATATGTAATAATACGTAAGTACTAGTGTGTAACAATTATTTTAACATGATTAAGTACTATTGATTAACATAACTGCAAAAGGTAAACAGATTGTTAAAAAATAACACAATTGCTATTGAAAGATGACCATATCAGTGTTTTAATAACGCTATTTATGTTGTATGTATACTGCCGTGCAAGCCTTTACGTGCAAGTTTTTACGTTTTTTAGTTAAATATCGATTTTTAACGCACTTGCTATAAGGAACAAAGTGAACCAACCTTTTTGTATAATTTACACATAGAAAATGCAAGTTTGTAAAAGCAGTAACTCAACATTGCATGTCTAAACATATTGTAATACTAACTAAAATACAGTCATAGCTGTTACGTCTACAATCACAAGTTACCAATTCGTTACCAAGTTAAAAGCAGTAAATAAATAAAGTAAACCGCAGTAGATAAGTGCGTATATATTTTTGTACCAAAAAAACCTTTGTACTAAAACTTATTTGGTACAAAGGTTTTTTGTATTTTATATGGTGGTATTCAAGTAGGTTTATATAGTAAAAACGAAATTGCGGTAGCGTGATAGCTGAGGCGTCGGACTTGCGATCGAGTGGTTGCGGGTTCAAACACCACCCAGTACACTATCGTCGTAAACCCACCCCTAACACAAGCATTTAGCTTAGCTGGGGGGGTCAACATTTCCCCGAAATGAGTGACGTTTCTGGAGGCCCAACTCCTCCTCTCCTTTTTCATTTCCTCTCATCCCTCTTCTCTTCTTTCCTCTCCCCGCATCCCCCATCCCTCATCCCCCTCAATGGCGGGCAGCGCACTTACGACTCTCGAGTTGCAGATGTCCAAGGAACGGCGGTTGTTACTAACCAAAAGGTGACCCGTCTGTTCGTCTGTCCCCTATAGTATAAAATTAAAAAAAAATGTATATTATGTAGAATGTTATTATTTAATAAGAAACATAAAATGACAGTTGTCATACTCACATTGTAAAGAAACCCGAAAGACGGTTGCAGAGACATCGTAAATGTTTCTATACTATCTTCGTTGCCCCATCAATTCATAAATATTTATTTAACAGGGCGGCTTGACAATTAAACGTGTGATGGAGGAGACAGGGTGTCATATCCATTTCCCGGACTCTAACCGAACCAGCACTGTGGAGAAGAGCAACCAGGTGTCTATCGCTGGCGACATGGAGCGAGTTGAACGGGCGAGAGCTAGAGTTAGAGTGAGTGTTCTTTTACGTTTCTTGTTACTGAGACACTCAATAACTTCTCAGTTGCTCAGACACACATATGTCTGCCTGTAATTCATCTATAATATGTATTAAGTAATATATAAGTACATATATTGTAATATATGTACTTATATATTTACAATAGTATATTAGTTTAGTTTGGGATCAGACGTTCGTGTGTGAGATGTGTGAAGTTATTATTATTAATCTAAAACAATCTCAAATAAGGAACCTCAAAAAAACACTTAAAAATCTGAAAATCAGAGCGATTATTATCTTTTTAAAAGGAAAGTGTTTTGTTGTTATTGTCAACGCTATTATATTTATGAAATTATTATTTATTAGTATAGGCACTTAATAGTTGCATATATAGGTATAGTTTCATATTGAACTGTATTTCAATGCAAATATCGGATGACGCAACGCCTGATAAAGTGCGATGTACAATTTCAACGAACAAACAACAAATTGCTGCACTGCAACAATTATCTTGTTGGGCGAAATCGATGATGAAAAACTAAATACTCGTGATATTTTACCCAAACCCACGGACCCCCTTGTGATTTTTCATGATTATTGGCAACCCCCCCCCCTTTCGAGCTTCACGTAATTAATAGACTGCCCCTTACTGTTATTTGTGATCTATTATATTTTTATATGTATTTTAATATGAAAATATTGTAAAACTATACAACTTGAGGTTTCTTTATATTTAGGCCCTGACACCTTTAGTATTTTGCTTCGAACTGCCGATAGTGCCGACCTCGCAACCACTCCCCGACATCACCTCCCCGTACGTGCAGAGGGTGCAGGAACAGTATAATGTACAAGTAAGTTTAATACAAAGTATCTTCATTAATTATAATTCACTTTTAAAAAGTAGACAACCGACTTCAATGCGTCATACAATTTAATACTTATATGGTTTTCTCATGGATGCCATTGTCAAAACTGGACACATTGAAATGTGTCCACAAGGGAAGCACCAGTTTCCAAATAAAAAAAAAACATCAAAATCGGTTCACCCAGTCGAAAGTTCTGAGGTAACAAACATAAAAAATATACAGCCAAATTGAAAACCTTCTCCTTTTTTGAAGTCTGAAGAAAATACTACAAAAATTGCTTAACGACGGCCTAAATAGTGTAAGTCCGTTTGTCTTTTAGGGTTCATTTTTGTATGTATACCTTTGTATACCTACGTATGTGATTTTTTGTATTCCACCATAATATTAAACTGCTTAATAGGTTTAGATATGTGGGGTATCGTTAAAATCCTTACACCATTTCAAATGACAGGCTGTAATTTAAAAAAAATAATAATTTGGTGGCTGTATTGCACTTAATTAGTTTTCTAGGCAGGGCACTTTTTGGGTGAACAAAAATCATGAAACTCGCGTCATCATCACCGAACGCTTCCCATGAGCTATATGTATACTGTGTATAATCTAATAGCTCGACCAAACAATTCACAAGTTACCTATAATAGTTTTTACTTCTATCGGCTGTCTGCAAGGTTAACCCGTATTTTTTTTTACTGACTAAAACTAGATCACAAACACAATGTGACATCAACAAAAAAATGTTCTTGTCAAAAGTAAAATGATTATACAGTAGTTTATTGAATAGACGAAAACTACCAAACCGTTAGTAGATAAATATGAAAGAAATAATGAATATGATAGATAGGTAATAATACCTCGCTGTTGTTACATCATTTAATTTAAAAATGAAAATAGGCCGAATTAATTTGTACAAACATTCATAATTATTATATATGTATATCCTCTTTTACTCATTCCATATTTTTTTTATTGAGTACTACGTCATCCGATCATGTGAGTATGAAAATAAAAAAATGACTGTTTTGTAGGTGATGCTGCGAAACCGTCCTAAGCTACACGCCAATTTGTTGGTGGTGAAGGGAGTGCAGTGGGAAGTCCAGTCAACCATGGAGGCCACTAATCTGCTGATGAACTATATGTGCGGCCCTCTAGCGGTTAGTATATACTAGTATATTAAAAATACAGCATTATGGTTGATAGGAATAAAGTTTATGTGTGAAAGCGCAAGTGACAGTCCTATTGTTAAATATAATCTCATCTAGACAACCTTATGAATTAAATTGGGACAATGGTGGTCTGTGTACGAAATTAATGTTTTTTTTATATTATGAGGGACGGACGAACAGACGGGTCTCTTGATGGTAAGTGACAACCGCCGTCCATGAGCACCTGCAACTCGAAGGTCGTAAGTGCGGTGCCCACCTTTGAGGGTGATGAGGGTGCGCGGGGAGGCGAAAGAGAGGGGGATGAGGAGATAGTAAAAGGGGCGGGGGTCAGGGGAGAAGAAAACGGAATATAGTAGGGTCACAGAATTTTGAATTTCTGAAATTAATGAAAACAAATTCATTGGTTGTCATTTATATAGAAAGCAAAGATAATGTGCTACGATTTTATTCACGAACCAGATTAAAAATATGTTTCTACATCACTATTGGAGTGAATGGTAGAGAATGCCCCGTCTGTTTACAAATTAGTATTAAATAATAATAGTAAAATAAATAAAAAATCTTTCAGAGTCAAACCCAAGTGCAGATGTCGTTAGAAATATCCCCAATGCACCATAGCGTGGTGGTAGGCCGGGCCGCTGAACAACTTAAGGTTATCATGAAAGGGACCAACACTCAAATCATGTTCCCGGACGCTGATGACCCCAACATTCCAGTGATCAAGAAAAGCTGTGTCACCATCACTGGGAACATTAAAGATGTGTATGCTGCTAGACAGCAGTTGGTGGTAAGAACAATGAATCATTCATTTTCATCATCAGTGGCAGCAGCGATCTGTAAAATATACGAGTATATACATACATATGTAGGTACGTGCACTTCAAAAATGTTGTACCTATATTTGTTTATTAATCGATTAATAATATTTACATACATAAGTGTTAAATGATAAACCTCTCTTTTTTAAGTTGGTTAGTAATACCCAAACCTAACTACCTTCCCATAAATTACATACATAGTCGCTCTTCACTTATTCTTTTAATGTGCCCAAACCAACGCAGCATTCTTTTCTCGATTCACAACATCCTAATTCAACCCACACCGTTTCTGAAACACATCATTCCTCACTCTGTCAATCAATCCAACATTATACATTGTTCTCTTCTCAGTACACGTATTTCCACGGTGTTACAGGGCAGTCTCCCCCTGGTGGTTCTGTTCGACGTATCGGACGAATCATGTCGCGTGGACGCGGACGCAGCCGCGCAGCTCATGCACAAGTACAACGTGTACATCAACGTGCGACGCAAACCCAAGCAGGGCATCACTTCTGTCGTCATCAAGGGCATTGAGAGATGCGCAGGTTACAATTGCTGATAGTTTTGCTTGTGGTGACGACCGCGTAGCGTACATAAATCAACGCCATCTAGCGAAAATTAACTGAACTACATTGTAAGATCCTGAATCGCTATGTAAGAGCTCTCGGTGCTGATTAGTATATATAATCTCTATAACTTACAAACATCAACCGTTTGGCTGTGGCCATGTTTACCTCGCTTGGTTGGAAGATTCTTTCTTTCATTTATAGGGTAGAAAACACAAATTCCTCCATATGCTAAACACTAATATTATAACTAAAGGATATTTTTAAACCAACGGATCTCTTAAACTTGTAATTGGTTAAAGGGAAAATTCGGAGGTACCTACTCCAATAAAATTATGAATGTATAACTATAAAGCATATATACGAGTACATTTCTCTCTTCAAGGTGGTAGGAACAACAGCCAGACAATTTCTTCTATCCTTATGTACCTAACGAGCTTTCTTTACTGTCAGCATACTTTTCATACAAGCACTTTTCAAATATGATGTATCTACTAGCTGTTTGTTTCACGGATGCCTTTTGATTCCTTTAGTTGTGTGTTGTTGGCTATTTTTTTTTTTATATATTTAAATTAAACAAATAGATAAATTACCTTTTCTTTCCCAGGCGATATCTACGAGGCCCGCCGGGAACTCTTAAACGACAAAGAACCAGTAATCACAGCAGAAATACCCGAGTCCTACAACATCCCAGCCATATCTTCAAACAATATGCCCAACTTTGGAGTTTTCAACCCCTTCTCGCCAACGCACGCCGCCAACTTAACCAACTCGCCTTGCTCCCCATACAACATGCAGCAGTTGACTGAATTGGCCAACTTCGCCAGCATTGGCAGTCCAATGTTTGGACATAACCCTCCCACGCCGGGTGGGTACCCAAGTCCGTTGTCCCCGGTCGCTTTGACCCCTCCAGTGTATCCCAGTTCATGGATGGTGCCTTCTCCCCAACCCAGAAGTGGACAGTTCCACTATCCCAATTTGATTCCTAACCCCAATTCAGTGATGTACAAAAATCAAGGAGGATCGTGGAATCGTAAGTAAATTTTACATTATCTTAGAACGTTTATGGAGCCATTTGCGCTCTAACTAAAGGGTTTTGTTTTATAATGTATCTATGTCTTCCTAAGACAGATGAACAGACGGGTCACCTGATAGTAAATGACAACTGCCGTCTGTCATCCTGTCTGTGTTGATCTAAAGCCACGCGTTTCCAAATGGTTGAGCCTTATGAGAAGAAATCGGGCAAACAAACTCATCGGCACTCTTTTAAATCACCAGATATGTATTACAAAATTGAGTGTACAACATATGCTATACAATAAAACACTATTTTATCGTGTGCTTTTATGTTGTCAAAAGTAAATGAACGAAAAGTGTGCAATTAAAATAAGGCATTTTTTTTTATTTATTTATTTATAAATTCAGGAGAAAGAAATAAAATACAAAAGCTACCCCCTTTCCGCTTTCCCCTGCCTTCATCACCCTCTCCATTTTCCACAACCACATCCTCCCTAATCATCCTCAAACGCTTGACTGGTGACCCGTCAGTTCGTCTGTACCCCCGTAGTATATAAAAAAAGCCGTAAGCCATTAACATTCTTCTTGAATGTTAAGGAAGAAGTTGAAAACTAGAAGCAGTATTTTCAGGTTATTTTAAATACTCTTTGCTCCTAAATTAAAAGGAAAATCATGAATCTAAAATCCCATTTATATTTGCAGCGATGTCGAACGGCGCCGAGATGGGGGGTGTTCCTCAGCCGATGGTGATGCAGCCGCAGTTCCCACAACTAGCCCCAGACAGTAGACCTGTAAGTATTAAACATAATAGACTAGCACACCTGTTGACACCCCTGCAACGCAAGTGGGTGAAATTTCGTAAAATCCGTTCTTAGCTGACCTCTACTCGACTAAAGGAATATTCCTACCAAAATTTCAAGTCTCTACGCCTTATGGCTCCAGAGATATCGTGATGAGTCAATATGTCGGTGGAAATCTCTTATATATATAGATTTAACGACGAGCTAGATCACAGACTACAGATCTGTTGGTGGTTAGTGACCCTGACTGCTAAGCTAAGGTCGTGGGTTCGAGTCCCAATCAGGACAAATAATGTTTTTTTATACTATAAGAGAACAGATGACCAGACGGGTCACCTGATGGTAGGTGACAAACGCCATCCATGGACACCTGCAACTCAAGAGTTGCAAGTGCGCTGTCCGCCTTTTAGGGGAGGGGATAAAAGAGAGGAGAGATGAGGAGGTGGAAAAGAGGAGAGGTAGATGAGGGGAGAGGAAAGAGGAGAGGAGTTGGGCCTCCGGAAACCTCACTCATTTCGGGAAATGCAACGTAAGCGATGCTTCACAACCGGCTATCTGTAAAGCCGTGGTATCGCTTAGGTCGAGCCGGCCCATTTGTGACTAAGCATGGCTCTACCACTGTAATTTGTCTATAATATGTATGTATTAAGAAGTATATAAATAAGTTTATCAGATGTCTGGTTACTATAATACAAGCTCTGTTTAGTTTTGTATCAGATGGGGGTACGTGTAATTATTAATTTGTCATTTAGTGATTAGGAAGAAATATACAATTAAAGTAGTCGACTGTCAAAGTCTTGTACTTAAAGCTCTATTACGGAACCTCTAACAGCTTGAACTTCGATCCATCAATTACTCTCTACTGTATTATTACTTAAGATTATGACTTAACAGAACCTTAAACAGTCAAGTTTTTTTTTAAAGACAACGCTGAGCCAGATCCTGAACTCAAGTTCACAGGCAAGCAGCGGCTACCAGAGCAACTTTACTGGAAGCTCCGTATCGCTTGATACGCAGAACATATCAGGTGAGATACATAAGCTCACGCCGTCACCCCATCTGGGGCAGATAGAGACGATAGAGCGCCAGTTTCCACCATCCTTGCACCTCCTTCACCATACCTTGCATACAATACGATATCGGTTAGGTATGCTTTTTACTTTGTCTTTTGTTAGTATACTGCCAATACGGACCGACTCGCCCATAACAATATTATAAATTTATGCCAATGGTACTTGGTTTGACCCGATTGCGCAAGAAGAAGTATTATGTTTTTTAATAGTATGCATGATGTTTCTTTGTCACGCCCTAAAGCCTAAATTCTAATCTCTATGTATATCGACATGTTGGGTGTCATTTGAATCATTTGAATAGTGAAAGTGACATTCTGAAATAACGTCATTGAAAAAGGTGGAAATTTATAATTGTGATGCAAGCTGATTTTATATTAGTTTACTTGTATGATTGAAAAGATTAACTGACACATACCCATCTATACGTACACACGCAAACACATTACATGCACACACGCTCACTCAAATACACACACTCACACACACACACACACACACACACACACACACACACACACACACACACACACACACACACACACACTCACACACACACTCACACACACACTCAAACACACGCACATTCAAACATACACAAACAATCACTCACACGAAATACTAAGTCCCGAGAAAAAACAACAAACGGATGTCTTATATCGTCTTAATAAAATTTACTTAAACTAGAGACATATACAATTTGTCATACTTATGTCAAGTATAATCTGCTGTTGTTATGATTATATTGTTATGTAGGAGGAGATGGCAGCAACGTGGTATCTCCTTCTGTGTCTCCCATCAGCAAGACTCACAGCCCCGCGCCTTCCACTGACGTAGATCGCTCACAACACGGTAACTATACAAATTTATTGTTCTCATAATCCCAGAAATGAATCAGTAGACCCTCGGTAATCCGACATACTTCTGATGCAATCAAATTGATACATTTTTAACCGTTTTCAAAAAAGAAGGAGTTCGAGTTACATACATATGTTAATCGATTTGTCTACCAATTGTATTTGTTTTTATTCGAAAGAAGGTCTTTATATACTCCTGAGGTGGACCCATTGTAACCAAATTCTCAATTATCCTGATCAAATTCCGATCTGAAGAATTATATCGACGAGATCAACATCTATCGATCGACGATCCCTATCGCTCTATGGGAATATCTTAAAGAAAACTAACTTATTATTTTATATTTTTATTATGAAGGGGACAGATGAACAGACGGGTCAACTGATGGTAAGTGACAACCGCCGCTAATGGACACCCGCAACTCAAGAGTTTTAAGTGCGTTGGAGATGCGGGGAAGGGAAACATACACAAACACATTTTTATATATATTAGTATAATCTTAACTTTAATAATAATTGATAATAAAAAGTATTGGATATTTAATTGCTTCTTAGCAAACTGTATTTATCAGTTTTTTTTCTTATATTCAAAACATTATTTATTAAATTAAGAAAAAAATTTACATATTTTTTTTAGCGAATCTTATGTTAAACCAAATACACTTTAATTTAAAGAGTTCATTAAATTCCAGAACTAGCGAACATCATATCAGATCTGCCGATATCAGATCGTCGGGCGGTCGGATGCGAGAAGAAAACTTTGGAGACGCTCAACAAACTGTCGCCCCTCTCGGAGTACAGGAAGATGAAGGCAGACGCTAATAAGGTAACCATGTGTCGCATATGATGTTAAGCGGGGACCGGCACTTGTCCAGAGAGCAATCTAAGTTAATAGCGGAACTCACAGAGTAGTCTCTTTTAGCAGCTAGTACAGTTGATGTTACTTCTATCTCTGTCGATCCTATTCATCATAACGAGTATTGTTTAACCGCAATCTTCTGACATAAAGTTTTAATAGTAATCCTAACACACACATACCACGCGTATGTGTGTTTCGTAGGTTAGGTTAACACACATAGCACGGGTGTGTGTGTAGGGTAGGTTAGGTTAACACACACATACCACGGGTATGTGAGTGTCAGAGATATAGAAAATGTCATCATACGGTATTATTTAAAGAAAACAACTTGTAGATGACTTCTAGATATTTTAGACGTGGGAGAATCAGGGCCGGCTTTGTCAGAGTGATACCTCGGCCTTGTCAGAGTAATACTACGGCGGTAGGGCGGGTATCAAGCAATGCTTGCGTTGTGTTTTACCGAGTGTGTGTAGTTACCCGATTTAAAATTCCAAACTATGCTCTCTGGGGGCAAACTCAAAGGACGGCGGACGACTTGCGATACTTGATTTGCAAGTTGAAGATGTAAATTGGCGGTTGTAGTCACTTATGTCTGTCTGTCTGCTCGTTTGCTGCCTATAAAAATAAATATTACCTACCAATTTACATCGCCCTCAGTATCCCCAGAACTTTGGAGGCTACGAAAACAAACTATCCTTAACAAGATACAGTAGGAATACGAAATGTATTAATTTGAATTAATTGATTTATTTATCGTCGATATCAAGGTCGAGCTTGCGATGTACAGAATAAAAATGTGTTACTTCAGAATTTGCAACGAAGGTGTTACATTGATAGATTACATTGGTTTTAATTATTAAGGAAAAACAGTATGTATTGTATTTAAATAATTACAAATGTCTGCCAAAAACTTTTAATGTGTGCCAACGATTGCTTTGTGAAGTCGTATACATATATTGTCAAAAAATTCATATGCTCATGAAACATGAAATAACAATTAAACAAGTAAAATTGTATTGCTTTTTAGCTGAAATTATCTTGCAATCTCTTGACACTCCTACTAAAGAATATTAAAATAATAATATAAATCAAGTGTTCTGGGCTCTAGGGCCTTAATACATAATGCATACAAACAGACGGACATACTCTCGAAAAACTCGAAAACATAACCCCTCTTGCGCAGACGCGTAAAAAATACTAGTAACATAGTGCTTTATTTGCGTGTGTAAGTAGCGTTGCAAATCCTGAGAATTCACTGAAGATATAGATCTTCAGTTCCGATACAATGCTGTTTATGATAAGCATAATATTAAATTAAAAATTTAAAAAACCCCCTACCCAAAAATTATTTATAGTTTAAGGAACAATCCTTAAAAAGTAAAAAATATATGTTTACTGTGAGTTTTTGAAGAGTTGGGTTCTCTGGAGACCATTCTAGTCGCAGCATCAGGTCGAAGTTGTCAATTAATTGTCATTTAACGATTGTACTGGCACGCGTAAAGCACTTAATCGACACACACAAAAATGCCTTACATCATTTTGGAAAAGAGCTGATACTCTTACACTGCTGGACCTATATTAACCAAACATTTGCTAAGAAACACCGCAAGGAAACTGGCTTTCAAATTAAAAAATCCGTTTGAGAGCTACGATTCCACAGACAGACACACACCAGACAGACAGACATCGACATCAAATTTACACCCCTCTTTTGCGTCGGGGGTTAAAAATTGTTGATCCGAACAAACATACATTAAGAGTTCAATAAAAGCTTGTGTAAATGTACAAAGTAAATAAAACGTGACTATAAAATAACAATAATACCTGTCTGTTCTTGTATAGGCGATGCGTGAGAATGTTGGCAGCGGGTACCGCGTGCCCACGACTCGCTGGTCCGGGTACTACTTCAGCCACACCTCCCCTGGACCCATCAACATCAATACGAACGAGGCAGTCACTGTAAGTATTCCTATATATCTTATCTTTAAATGAGAAATTCTTGTATATATATATATATATATAGATTCCGAGATTCAGATTATATATATATATATATAAACTGAATCTCGGAAACGGCTCCAACGATATTCATGAAATTTTGTATGCAGGGGATTTCGGGGCCGATAAATCGATCTAGCTAGGTTTCATTTTTAAAAAACGTTGTTTTATCCGTGTTTTCAGGCAATGAAAAACTGCTACAATATCATTAGAATACTAAGATAAATTTCGCCACCATCCATAGGGTTGTAATAGGTCAGGTGGGAAATAAGGCGGTCCTGTAACCAAATTACCCCGGTTCGAGTCCTAATGATTATTTTATTTTACTTTTTTTTTTCGTTCTTTTAGACGATTTACCAAAAAATTAAATACCGAGCAAAGCTCGGTCATCCAGGTACTATATATTAAATGCAGATGTGAGAATAACATTGAGTATCAACAGTTAGCATATTTCAGGCATTGCAGGAATATTATATGATACGTTATATAATGTCACTTAACGCTAAACCTGAAACTTTTTTTCTTTATATAATTAATGATATAAAAAAACGAACAACTCCACTTTTTAAAGGACTTCAAAAATTGCCTAATTCTTTTTTTTTTTTTTTTTTTATTCGTAAGCCTACCATAATGACTCCACTTTGCCTGATGGTAAGCAATAAATGGAGTCCAAGAGTGGTGATTCATTCAGATTAGTCTCAAAAAATTTCATGCAGGTTCAGCAGTTTTGTAAAAAATATTTGACCAAAGTATACGAAATTTCTCAATATTATAATTCAAGTTCTGATCTATACACATATATATATATATGTTTATTTGTGCCAATTCTAAAATTGTAGTGCTAGATTCATATATGTTTAGAGGTGGCGGGTTTTTTTTATAATTTCTATATTGCATGAATTTAGTTTTTGCGAGATTGACCTTAAGATTTAAAGATATTAACTACATTGAGACTGTTAGTACGTTAGAAATCTCCTTCTCATACTCAGCGTCAATAAATGAATCATTTTTTATTAAAAATAATGCGTATATTTCTAATTCAGGCAGAAAAACGGAACATAATCCGCGATGGCGAACATAGCTGATAATAATGTGTCCGTACTTACTGTATGGTTAATTTATAGTGCGGTTTATTAGTACAGGGACAAATGGGAGAGCCTGAGGTCAGGACCACAACCAACTTAAAAAAAAAAGTGTAGTTAGCTGTTTGACTTGCGTAAAGGTTTCGTTTATCAGTCTGCAGGACTGAGTGCTCGTAAGTGGTAATATACCTACTAGGTACGGCTATTTCTACAGCACAAGGTAGTGACCAAGATTTTGTAAAAATCAGTCTGATGTCTAGGTGATAGTGAGGACCTAATATGAAGAAAGGATCACACTAGTTTGTGTGGCTCAACTACATATACTACAAATGACTGCTTGGACTTAGAGTGGAGGATCAGACAGACATCTATATTAGTTAATTACTCTGTCTTGCTTCGGAAGTGCCTAAAGAAGTCTTATTTAAAATAAAAAATATTTTTTCGTGGTTAATATGTACGTTCTATAAAATGTACCTACTCATAAAAAAAAATAGAAAATTAATTATATGTA
Organism: Tyria jacobaeae; assembly: GCA_947561695.1. Classification (NCBI taxonomy): domain Eukaryota; kingdom Metazoa; phylum Arthropoda; class Insecta; order Lepidoptera; family Erebidae; genus Tyria; species Tyria jacobaeae. Next base: position 17,586,671 of record OX387223.1, read on the forward strand.
CATGTATACAATGTAATATTATCTATTATACCATAATATTTTAATATGTTTTCAAAAAACAGTTTGTATAATATGCATGCGCTTGCGTAAAGCGTCCCCGAGAGTGACCAGATAAGCGTTTGACAGCCCAACAGTACATATAATAAAAATAGTAATATCATTTTATTGTGGTGTTTAAAAAAAACATATCCATCTGCATTGTTCAGGTGTTGCCATTTTTGGAGAGTCGATCACAGATCTATGGAACATATGATGGAAGTACATATTTCGATCGATAGTATACCCATACTGTACTAAAAATACAAATAAAACCGTACAAAACTAGTCAACATTGAGCATTAATTAAAACACATTTAGATTTTATATATACTAATTCTTATTTATTTAAATATACGGTTTTACTCACGTGTGTATTTCGGTGTGACGTCCCTATCCGTCGCGGCTGGATGACTTACTCCTTGAGAAAGGTCTCCTGTCGGGACCGAAACTAGTCGGGCATTACGAAATACACACGTGAATAAAACCGTATATTTAAATAAATAAGATTGTAACTCACGTAAGTTTTTGTTCTATATTATTTCTGTTAATTTTATCCCCCAGCCTGAAAAAGGTTGGAACAGGTCGGAGCTGGTGAGGCCCAACATAGCGGAGACGGTGTGTTCTCCGCCTCAAACACAGAGTCCTACAACTTGCCGCTATCAGCAGCTGTCATCCCTCCTCAGAGACGTTGGACTGCACAAGTATATTGGTAATTATTACTTTATTATTGTACTCTTAATGTGTGAAACTGGGCCTTCGAGGATGATCCCGGGGGGGGGGGGGGGTTAAAAGACAGGCGTCATCCCACCACAGTTTTAGGTGGAACGGTCTTGGAATCGAACCGTCTAATACCACACGGTTTGCAGTACTGAACAGTACAGTCTAAAATAGAAGGAATCCGGAAACATATGATATGGCAATATTACAATAGGGATTCCCTTACTAGCAACATTGCCATGTCCAGTGGCTTATTTGCTGTGCAAGTAAGAGGCCAGATTTCTGATATATATGTAATTATAATTATTATTTATTTTTATTTCTATGTTCTATTATTAAATACCTTTACATATGTATATACTATATTATATTTTATTGCACGGATGGCGTAGCGGTTTAAGTAGTCACCTTGCTACCGCGCTGCCGCACCTAGTGTTGTGGGTTCGATCCCCGCACAGGACAACACTTTGTGTAATCCTCAAATTGTTGTTCTGAGTTTGGGTGTTTTGTTGTTAAGTTCTAGATTGCGCATTTAAGGTTTTGTTTTGCGAGTGTGTTTGTGTGTATGTGTGTGCTTGTAGGTGTATGTATACATGATATATTTCTTTGTTACGCCTGGGTGTCATCTGAATCTTTGATAGTGGGATGGACATGGGCTATAAGATTTCAAGATAATACCGGAACAAAAAACAACAAAAATAGTTAATAAAGCTTTATATCATCATCATATGCCTGCCTCTCTCATTCGCGCATCCAGCTCCTGCCAGCCATCTTGCTCAAATCTTCACTCCACCTGGCCTGTGGGCGTTCTACGCTACGTTTGCCACCGTGGTCTCCGCTTAAGAACTCGTTTGCCCCAACGGCCGTCGGTTCTGCGGCTAATATGGCCAGTCCACTGCCACTTAAGCCTGCAGATCCGATTTATATATTTATTAATAAGTAGGATTGTCTCCTGTTACGTAAGTGGGACTAGTAACAACAGATGGGCGTTTGTTAGCTTCTACTTACCTCTTTATATTATATTTTAATACAGTCCACTTTGTTATCTTTAATTCGCTAAAGAAGATATATAAACAGTATATATGTATGTAATTACGATACGACCTTCAAACTTTCAAGAAAAGAGCGTACTCCTACCTAAAAGGCCGGCAACGCACTTGTGACTCTTGAGTTGCGGGTGTCCATGGGCGGCGGTAGTCACTTACTATCAGGTGACCCGTCAACCCGTTTGCCCCCTATCGCGTAAAAAAAACTATACTTGTTGTTTTTTATCTAAATATCTGCACGTATAAATACTAATAAAACTGCACTGATGGCGTAGCGGTTTGAGTGGTCACCTCGCCACCGAGCTGCCGCGCCTAGTGTTGTGGGTTCGATCCCCGCACTGGACAACACTTTGTGTAAACCTCAAATTGTTGTTCTGAGTCTGGGTGTTCTTTGTTCCGTTGTTTGAATGTTTGTAACGTCCCCCGCGGCACAGGAATTAATCATTGTGCGGGAGTTGTATTTAAAAAATAAAATAAAAAAAATACTGATATGTACGTATCATGTCCAGATCTCTTCAAGAAGCACGAGCTAGATATGTCTACATTCACATCGTTGAACGAGGCGGACCTCATCGAAATCGGCGTTAGCGCGTTTGGAGCTCGCAGGAAAATGCTGCTACTTATAGCAGGTAACACTTAATAATTAAATAGCTTATAATTTATTTCAATAAACATATTTAATATAATACAAAATATAATAAAATATATTTCAAAAACTTTGGTTGCCCATAACGCTTGCCATTCAGCGTGGGAACGCACCACGCTGAATTGCCAGTAACAAAATTGTCTATGTCTAGAAGAAATCGCAACTAGCGATAAGACCGCCTATTTATTATACCAACAATCTGTATATTATTACTTGTTTTTATGTTATCTTATCTGTGGTGTACACTAAAGAATATTGTATTGTATTAATATTTTTTATTTTATTCTTGTCAATACCCCAGTTAAGCTAAATGCTTTGTCAGTTAGTGTACACCAAGTCCAACGCATATTAGCCATATTACACTACTGCCATAATGTTAAACATTTTTAATATTTTTCTTGTGTAGATATCGTTGTTAAGGTTAATACGCTTTTAATTATAAACATATCGGGAATAACTTCAAACTTAAAATAACCCCTACTTAAAAATCCCTCCAATTAGAAAAGAGCTGATGTTGATGATTAAATGACTGAGCAGATTTTCTTGAAACTTAGCTAAAACACTCCTTGATAACATCAGATTTCAAACAAATAAAGCCCATTAGAATCGATCTATTCGGTTAAAAGCTACGATGACACAGACAGACACACTTACACCGAGATCAATCGTTTAAAAAACTAACAAACACGCGCATACACCACGTGCATTTCTATGTGAATGTGCCCTTTATTTAAACAAACAAAATGAGCTAAAAAGAGGGGTTTACTAATAACCATTGTAGAGTTTCACTTAATACCAATCTGTTAGAGTCGTCAAAACGAATCATATGAACCCAAACTCAACGGTTTTACTAGTATCCACTGAAGTGTTACACTATCCACTTTCTGGCTCCATCATCGGTTCAGATGCTAAATTATTGCATTGCCATCTAAACTACATATACATTTCGATCCGACACTCAGAAGTATTTTAAAATTTACTTCAAATTTTTATACATAATTAGTGTGCTAGTTACTTATTATATTTAGAGACGAGACCGTCAGAGGGACTGAGGGTTTACATAGGTAGCCTGATATTGTCTCACAGCTCCTAGCATCCTATCTCTAGACTATCGACACCATATAAAAAGTTCAAATCGAAATCGAATCAGTTAGTGTCACAAGTGAAACTAATAAAAATGTTTAAAAAACTAACAAAGCATTTAAAATTTGTCATTTTTATAGATTTAAAAGCCCAGAAAAGCAACTTCCAAAGTTCAAGTAACGCCGAGAGGAAGATGGGCGGCTCTCCGTCGCAGTTCACGACTCTAACCCAAGACAAATGGTAGACTAAAACATGTTATATAAATAATAAATTATAAAAACCACGTAAATTTACTTTAACGAAAAGCCTTAAAAATGAAAATGAGTTTTAAATTGAATAATACATTTTGAAAATAGAATGCATTTTGATCAGGCCGCTTATATTAAAAAAAAATGAGAAATGTATTTGTACGTCAAGGTCAACCTACGTGGTTTTATATGACTAAAGGCTGTTAAGACTGATTTGCCATAAGTGCTTTAAAAGTACAAAGTAGTAAATAATTCCTGTACGCTCATGTTTCTTTATTTTTTTAAGCATATACAAGTTCAAGAAAAAGACACAATGCAATTTGTAAAAGGAAACAAACATAGACTGATGTGTTTTAATAATATTTCCCAAATGAGTTTTTATTACTATATTATTTTAGAACTAAAAGTTCAATTGCTATAACCTTATCTTTAGTGTTATATCTCTGATTTTTTTTATGTTTTGTTCATGAGATGTTGTTTTTTTTATTATATATTTTTACGATAGCTAAAAGCAAACGACGATTTGATCTCTACATAGACAATTGTTGAAGTAAACGGGCCTAGAGCCGCAAAATAATAGTTTTAAGTTTAGTTTTTATAGATATTTTTAATCGTAGCATAAGGAGCGCATGTTTTATTTTCTAACCCATCATTGTGCGTAGATATTAACAAGTATGTACCCAATATTCCGACTAAGTATTTTGATTATCATTTGGCTTTTAACGTTTGATTAATTTACGCCAAAGAGAATGTCTAAAATCGAGTGTAGCATTCCTTCAAATTCCATATTTTGCTAAATATGATTTTCAAGGGAGCTGTTGAGTCTGAAATTGAAAAATCGCACATAAGATTTCTTCATGCTTTTTCATATACAGACCGGATTATATTTACGGTCTCAGTAAAGGTCTGCACATACGACATACCTCAGGCCACAGATAAACAATGAATAAAGTCCGTGAAGTTACTATCTGTGTGTTACTTAATTTTAGTCCGTCTTATATATTATGGTGAATGTTTGTGAACAAAACATTCCACGGACAAAAGTCCGTCGTCTGTACAATCCTTAGGCCGTTATTCAGGTGTTCAGGTGAAATTTTTCAGTTTAGATAAAACAATATACATATCTATTATATTATGATCATTTTCCGCACAATCGGCTAAAACATCAGCAAAAATTGACTTGATTTTAAATACGACTAATTTGTTGAACATTTGGCGAAAGCCGCAACGTGACCAAGTTTCTTATATCAGAGCGTCACCGAACCATTTTAATCAGTTAACATTTTAATACTTATCACCTAATCGTTATATGTTTGTGATTATTAATTTAAATTTAAGTTTTTTTACTGCATTTTTGATTTTAACCATATTAACATTCTAATTTAATGTGAATGCTTTTGTGTATTAGATTATATTTCATGTAGTATTGTAACGTTTTGGTACATAACCATTGCGGTCATTTTTATAAGTATTCTTTTACTTTTTAAATTAAAATCTTTTTAACCAAGGTGTTATGTATCATTCCGCATACTTTACGATACTTTTATAGAGATCATAAAATGTACTGAATTGTTTTAATCATGAACTTGTGATTACAATCTATCTGTTTTAAAGTATGATTATGAGATGTTAGTAGACCTTTTGTTTTTAGATTATGGAATATGATAAATTATTTTGAATATGTATTTTACCCATAATAAGTTTTAGTTTATTTGGTGTTAGGTGTTTTATTTCCCATTTGTGTTTTTTCATTCTTTAAGAAAAAAGAAATATTGTGCACAATTGTTTTTAGTTTTGCTTGTCTGATTAAAGTTGGAAACCTTACGTTATGAGTTCTTTATATATTTTTTACTACTGTAACCATACCTTCCACCTTTTTAATATCTAAAAATTTGAAGTGTAATTATGGACTATAATCGTATAACCCTCAAGAGTAGAGTGAATAGGTTACTCTTGGATAGATGTGAACCATCTTCGTCTTTATCGTCATTTTCAGCTTCCCTGATCCCCCCTCTAATCTTTGCTATCGTCTCTTCCCCCTTCTCCACTTTCATCATCAACACCCTCAATGGCGGGCAGCGTATTTACGACTTGCGTTGCAGGTTTCCAGGGGCAGCGGTTGTCACTTAACATACTTACACTTACAACTTAACTTAAAAAAAAGAAAAGGTGAGTCTGAAGACAAACGCCTATTCCAATACACTATAAAAAAGCTACATGCCAGGGCGAATACAATAGGGGACGGGAACTACTTCTCAAAAAAGTGTATAATATATTATTACTATCATAAGACTATAAAAAGATTTTTTTAAGAACATTAAATTAATTACTTAAAGTAAATGTGTAGTTTAGTGTATATGATTCGTTACCCTATATCAAAAAATTCGAATTGAATTTACTATTTTATAATTTCCAAAACAAAAGTCAATAAATATTCTTGAACGAAAGTTTTGACGCCATGTCCACGTGAAATAGTGACAGTGACAACAACGGCATTGTATTTTGACATATTCATCAAGGTCGTTCGGTAAATCTTAAAGCTAGATATTCAACAATATTTTATAATTTTCATATTAAAATATGGGTAATGCAAGTGCAAAGGCGGTAGAAGTAAAAGCAGTTGAGGCAGCGGCTAAGCCTGAGGGTGAAAAGCCAAAGTTAAAACCATGCTGCGCCTGTCCGGAAACAAAAAGAGCTCGAGATGCATGGTAAGGTTATAGAAAATTATGTTATTACGCAACACAAATTTTCTAGAAAAGTCCTGGTTCATAATAATAAAAACGATCTTCTAGAGCATATTTTAAAATATCTCTAACCGTGAAACAGTATTACGTGCCCAAGTTTTTAGTCGAACCATGGTTCTGTTATTGTTGTGAAATAACTATGTATTATTGCTAACGCATGGCATGGTGCCCGCAATCTGTTAGCATATTATAATCTGAAAACTTATTATAGTACAATAAACTTGTAGATTAAAAATATGTTGATATATTTCATTAATTATAAATATCTTGGTTCTCTATTTCCAGCATAATTGAAAATGGTGAGGAGAATTGTGGGCCACTGATTGAAGAGCACAAAGCTTGCATGAGGAGGATGGGTTTCAACATCTAAATGTGATCAAATGACACTAGAATTAACAAGCCATCTCTAGTTAAGACATTCTCCTATTGTCTATTGATATAATACTGCTCATTTTCTGGATAATTGAATAAAAAACTTCTTTTAATCATAGAGGGTGCAGAATTCATAAAATATTTCAAATGAAAGTTGTTCCATCTCAGAAAAATAATGCATATGATAGATTTTTCTCTCGAGAGCCCTTAATATGCCATTACACCTCTAATAGTAAGCTGGTATAAGTTTAATAAAATTGTGTTTAGCAGCAAATTCTGTTGGGAAGGCTGCATATTAAGTCTGCATAAATTTTTTTTAACTCAATATGTTTCATTTAAATTTTGCAACTTTATCTTCATAATTTGTTTTGTTTATATCTTTAAAATTTTCCTAAATACATTATTTGGCTAATAAATAAGTCTCTTAAATATTAAAATTGATGCTGTTTGATGATTGGTAAAGTCATGCTTTATAATTAAGTGTGATTGCAAAAAACAGTGAGTTTAAATATATATATATATATATACATACATACATACATACATATATATATATATACATACATACATACATATATATATATATATATATATATATACATACATACATACATACATACATCTTGCTTACCACTTTCAATTTATTTATTCCATACTACTAAATCTAGTATAGAATTACATGTGGAGACACCTTTAACTCTGTCATATTAATGTGGGGGCGATAGAGGTCATATATTGGAAAGTTATTTTAACTAAAATGAGTACTTTCAGTCTTTACAGTATGGATAGTGCTGCCTGTGACAGAAATAGTTGCATTATCTGTGGCAGAGGCCGCTCTTCCAAAAATTCCTGTTTTTTTATTTTTAAAAGAGTAAGTTGTATAAAATAATTTATTTAAATTTCTTGTGATATTTGGAAACACAACATTTAGATCTTAAATATTTTGTTTAGTTTTAACAGGTGTAAATGAGGAATGCATTTGTTATTGAGTTTTCAGCCATCACTGTGGTTATTTATTTTAATTTATTGCCAAAGACAGTCATCTCTTCATTTTTAGTCTGAGGCTGAAAATGTGTGTCTTTAGTTGTAATTATAACAATGTGTTTAAACTAAAATTACTGTGAACTTGATGCAAAAAATCATATAATATTTTTTTCTTCATAACTCTGGGTATGTCTGTGTATGCTTGACCCTTTTTCCTTCTTTAAAGCATGGACATTTAATGAAGAATAGAATATGATTTTTATCTATCAGGAATGTGTTTGTATTATTTATCTTTAGTATTTTTGGTGTAAATAAAACTACATTATGTTAATAGATTGACTTCTAGTATTTTTTATTTACTGGATATAGTTGCAAATCCGCTTATATTATTATACTTATTATGTTCATTTTGGCACTGTGACTTGTCTGTAGGCCAGAGCTGAGGTGTGAGACTGACTGAATTGGAGAGGTCACAAGATGGTCATGATGCCATACCCTGATTGTGTAGTAATTTCTAACTTCTAACTATCCTAGTTAATAATAGACACTTACGAATTGACCAACTTAATTTTTACCTGACTGTACAAGGAGGATTAAGTTTTTAAAGTGTATGTATGTAACATATCTTTCCTCCGCCTTTACCCCCAAATCTTGTAAACGGCTTAACCGATTTCGAACAAATATATACATATATTCTCGATTGAATTACCTTTCAAACAAAAAAAAAAAAAAATATTAAACTACAGGGCCACAGACATGTTAAACGTAATACACTCCTCTTTTTCTGTGTGGGGGTTAAAAAAGTGAAAGTTTATAGTGTAGCCGCCTTAATATATTACATAGAGAACAAACAAACAATGCAGTTCAAGTGACCAGTGGTAAGTGGTCACCTCGCGCTGGCGTACCGAGTGTTGTGTGCTCGATCGACGTCTACGTGTGGGGACACTTGACAACACATCCTCATTTCAATTGATGTTCTGAGTCTGAGCGTTCTTTATAAAGTCTGCCGCAGTACAGGAATTAGTACTAGTGCAGGCGTTGTCTTTTTAGTAAAAAAGTACATGGGTTGCTAGTATAAAATATATAATAATAATAAAGCGGTGGTTACATGTACATATAATATATACTGTATAACAAATATTGCCACTACTTCTACATAAAATATCATAGCAATTTTCGGAGACAATTTGTTGCTCTACTAAATAATTCTCGCAGATTATATATTTACCGTGAGAGAGCCATGCTTAGGAACGAATGAGCCCGCACGAGAGGAGTGCCAAAGTGTCATTGGGAGCCAACTGTCAGTTTGACGTAACGTCAGTTACATTTATATAATATATCATTATTTATACGATATAACTATATCAATACGATAACAACACAACGACAAACAGTTTGTCGTTGTGTTGTTATCGTATTGTGTTGGTTTTGGCAAATCTAATTGTCGTCAACTGCTTCCTGTCATTTCGATACCTACAACTTTTTAAAGGAAAACGACTTTACGATCAGACGCCATCATTTCACCAATCGGCAAGCCTATCTCCGTCCACCGCCCGCGGTTTGTATGTTGTATGAAGCTAGCAAAATAAATGTTTTGGCTGCAATTAGAAGCGGCGTAGTCCGTTTAAAAACGTTCGCAGGTTTGCAAAATGCAGAACTCAAATTGGCAATTCAATTGTTATCATTTCGACATTGATTGTACTATTAAAAAAACACAGGTTGGACAAATCTGACTTATTCCAACAATCCGCTAGAAATAATACTTATGGGGATAGAAAAGGTATATAAAAATATGTAATTATAAAATACTTGCCCTATGAGTGAGAGTACTAGAGGCCCAACTCCCCGTTCCCTATTTGTCTAATGTATCCCTACTTTGGAGTACATTAAATTAACATTTTGCCTGCCTACAATTTTTTTTTTTATTTAGTGGCGAAACCCCACGGGTCATCACCGGAGCTAATGGAGAGCTGGTATGTCGGACTCGGACCGACTAAGACACGGTGTTCAACAAGAAAGCCTCCGGGAACCCCTGCAGACCTAGGCCACCTCAACTGGTGGCCACACCGTGTAGGGGACCTGGCCCCCTCTTCAGTTTAGAGAGGCACTCGTGGAACACGTCGCGCCTCCTTCTCAGACTTGCTTCGGCTAAAGTAACGGACAGCTCCCCCGTTACCGGGCCAGAGATTATTCTGCGCTCTCCGGCGCCTGATGCGTCTTCTACGGGACGAGAGAGTACTCGTACTCTCCCGTACCCTTTCCTCCGCTTCTTTAGCCAACATTACCTCCTCGCAAAATGAAGCGTCGTTATCCCACGCACTCTCGCTTTGGACCATGGACAGAACCATGGTCTCAAGCAAGAGGCTACCCACACCGATTGCCGCCACGAGATCGTCACGCTGCTGCACCCACGCAGTGCACTCCGTCAGAGTGTGGGGTGCGGTATCCTCGCGACAGCCCCCCGCAGTGGTGACACAGGCGTTGGCTCCCGGCCTATACGGCACAGGCCTATACCTACATTTTATTTTTGCGTAATGATTGCACTAGGCAATGCGCTAGAACTCTTTTAAGAACTTCCTAACTTAAAAAACAATAACCAAAACTAAAGAATAAGGCAGTGGAAGTACCACTGCCTTATTCTTTAGTTTTTATATATTTAATAGGCCCAAAGGCACTTTTGAACGTCAACATTTACCTTGAAATAGAACTGATTCTAGTCACCTATTGCAAAATGTAGTTTCGTATGCAGAATGGGCAAGAAAGTTCACCGTTACTCTTTTAAAATGTTTTGTTTAAATACAATTATTATATATAATTATGTGTAGAAACGATGCACCCAGAATAAAATCACGATACCGAAATAGGTAAAAAGAATGAAAGCGAAGCAACGACAGATAAATTAATTTTATGATAGATACATGCCACACACTTACTCTTTACTATTTCTCTACCCATTGTCCACTGATTTTCATATTTTTCGTTATTGGAAAGAATTAGAAAGAATTATACCTATACACGAACCCTGAAAACATTGCATTTCTTATTTAGACAGTCGATAAAAAATATTCGTCGTAAAAAAAAATCGTTAATTTTATATTGAAAAGAACCCCAATATCAAAACAACATATTTTACTAGTAGCTATAGTAGGAAAAAGCACTGCCCCCAACCATCACGCAACCTCTTATAAGATTTCCCACTACTGCATAATCTCAAGTAGGTACTATGAGTGAAATTAAATCAAAATATGTAGGTATATTTGTTATCTATCATTTGTGGTGCGAACTCAGCGGTTGACGCCGGCGTCTTAACCTAACCTAACTGAAATAAAATAGTGATGAAATTTATTGAAAAAAACGCGTTAAAACATGACGAGGAATCTGCAGAAAGTTCTGTTCAGTCTGTGGATAGCTATGAGTGAGTACGAATGAATTAATGTTACCTTTAAGCGATTATTAAAAAAACAGCGATAACGAAAGACACCTGGCCGTTCGATTTTCAAATTAGAAGATCATAATAATATTAGATTTTATAATTTTTTGCCTTAATTGTAAAAACTATGACCTGTAGCTATGTCTCTTTCAGAGAATCGACAATAGTAATTAATTAGCTACTGGTTTTTTGCCCACGGATTTTAGGTCCTGTGTTAATAAAAACCGCATTGTCTCTGTGGAGTTAAGAATAAAATCATAAAGGATGTTGGAAGAAGAAGGAGGATGTGTTCTGTTAAATATTAGGTGGTAATCTCGTAAGCTCCTTTCTGTTGGTCAAATCTCAACCCGGAGCCTTTATAAATAGAATTATAATCTCTATTAAGACCGTATTATTGTAGAGTACAAATGTACATATATATTACTTAGACTTTTATTTAAAAAAACTAAATACCGATGTAGTCAGACTGTCTATATTTGTTTGACCGACTGTTTATGTTTTTGATAGAGAATTATTATTATTGACAAATAATATAGGCTAAAAACGTCACACGTGACTTTTGCGTTACTTTTTCCTGTGTTTAAGATTTGTACAAACTTTAACTGATAAACGTCATTTACCCGATGACCTCGCTGGCTGCGTTAGAATAGGTAATAGAGAGCAAAAGAAAACCTAATTAAGTGCACATTATAATAATAAAATTGTAGTAAGTTGCATTTTTAAACAATTTATTTTGCTGCCTTAGATGTGAAATATTTATCTTAAATTTTTAACGAGGTTATCATTAAGTAAATTTTAATAAAATATAATTTATTAAATCGATTTACACATGACGAGGAAATTATTTTTAAATACTTTTAAAGAGTACGAACTTTGAGTACTTAAACTTCCAAAGAGATTCCAAGAGATTCAGAATAGAGACTCATTGTTTCGTATAGAAAAAAATAACAAAGTCCAAACCAATATATTACATTTACGTTCACCTTTTTGTCATTTTATCAGTATCCTGGCAAACATTATAATAGTTATTAATATTAAACTATTTACTATGGATGACGAAATACTGATAAAACTTTCGTCTTCCTTGACCCCGGACAATATTTCTATATATAAATATACACTATTGTAAATCAAGATCAAAGTATTAATTATTGCGTCGCAATATAAGAGGAAACAAACTACATTTATGTAGGTTGGTTGTAGGCAATCCAGACCGTAACATAAGTGCCACAAGGTTTAATTTGCAAACTATTCGGTCTACACGAATTGAAAATTCGAAGTTACGAGTTGTAGGAACCATTTGGGACCATTTGACCCTTAACCGACATTTATTTGTCATTACCGCGACCGACAGCTCTCTTGGCAGAGGATGTCTAAACGCGGAGGAAACAGCCTCCCACGTCATCCTGGACTGCGAGGGAATAGCTAAATAACGGGAAGAAGTCCTCGCAGATGCTCAGCGATAACTCTTAGAAGATTCTAAACTCCAAGCAACTAGGCTGGCTCAACTAGACCGCCTTTTAGAATGCATAAGAGACCGATCGTGTGTCTATCTGCCGAAGGGCTGACGGCCGTTCGAGCAAACGAGTTAGGATTCTAGGGAGTGGAGACACCGAATTGGTACATGGAAGGTAGGAGCCACCCCCCCCAGGAGTTGTATGGACCGAGTATCTACCGATTCTCATTTGTTTTTATATTAAGGCTCATTCTCCTGCGGCGGGCCAATTGTAATTCAATCAGGATTCGGTCATAGGATACATACAAAGGAAATTACGAATAACGTTTTTATTTGCACATTTTTACGATTGAAAATGCAATACCACTTTTGGAAAGAAATTGAAAAGGCTCACTAAACCCGGTTATCTATTTTTTAAATAAGTCTATTATTCAGTATGATGTTATAACGCAATATTATTATCAGCCCTAAAATACTTAAGAAATGACACCCTTATCTACTACAATAAAACTGTCTGCCTTTATCATTGTGTTTTAAAGATAAATATAATCATAAATCAGAATAAACGTATCGCAAGGGATCAAGGGAGATCGAGCAGGACTCGCAGACATCCTTGGGAATTAAATGTTCTGATAGCTGACGCTTTAAATTTTATCAAATATATTAACTACTGATGACTCAGTATATATTTATATATTTAAATTTCAGCACCTCTTTGGTCTGTGAGACGAGGCTGAACTGATTAGTGAATATTTTATAATTTGACTTAGATATTGTAAATGGCTTTGAATTTAGAAAAATGTAGATGTTTGATGTCAAGACCATCAAAGGAAGAATAGTGTTTACTTAACGAATTATATTGTATAAGAGAATTTATCAAATACATAAGAGTGTAATGGGATTTACTTTCGGAATCCCCAATCATCCCCCAACAGTTATATCCGCATTCCGACATCTTGCTGCAATGAGCTCTACTGTATACTATGCTGACGTTACAGTAATTTATCTCGAGAACTCAGATTTTAATGATTTTTTATTAAATCTTGAATTTATTACGAATCACAAGACCGTGATCATAAACACATATTATTATGCAAAGCGGGGAGGGTTATACTGAATTGGAGACTCGAAATTACAAAATAACTATTTTTTCGAGTCTTGCCAACTGTTCAATTAATTGCTTTTTAGAATCATATTTAAAAAAAGACTATGCAAATGAAATACAAATTAATTAAAATTAAACAATAATTGAAATAATATAAAACCCGAATGCATTATGAATTTCCACCTGGTTTTGCTAACGTGATCTTAAAATCATTATCATAATCTTTATTTAAAAATTAAAATCTTGTACTCTATGTCACTTTCACTCACATGTCCATTATTCCATGTCCAATCCATTAAGACTTCAAAGCTCTTGGGCGTGACAAATAAATATAATACATACATACAACACACATACACTGACTTGAAAAAAAAATAACCCTCATTCTTGAGCAGACGAGTAAAAAGGATTTGTTGTTGTTTTTTTTTTTTCACATACATTACCAAGTAATTGTCCACTCGGTAAAACCCCGCGAAGTAAAGGCAAGTATACAACCATCACTTATTTAGCTTTAACAGGTATAGTTATTTTAAAATGTATAACCTGATTTCATCCTTACTTTTTTTTTTTGCTGACTTTATCTCAAACCCTTCTCCTCCACTCACCAATAATTCCGCCGCCAAACATGTTATACTCTAAGAAGTGCTACGTTCTTCATCCCATAATTACGTCAAATAGAGGCGGAATACTTTCTTCTATTGGAAACGGGACTAACATTGAGTACACACAAAAGAAATTAGTCGAATTAAGAACCTCCTTCTATAAGAAGTGACACTTAATTGTATTCATGTCAATACTACCTCGTAGTGACTTTGATAACGTTTGGTAAAAATATATGTCATGCACTCATGACTCATGTGATTCATGAATAATATCAAAAAATTGCTATTAATAATTATTTATATCGTGTCAACTAAATTTAGTTTCACCTTACACCAACGGGTTACAGAGTTAACGATTATAAATTATTAAAATGATAAAGAAAAGTTGCACCATTTTTTTGCTGTTTCTAATTTAGGTCACCTATACTCGTCAATAAAAAATAATTAATTAAGTGTTGTAGCCAAAATTTAACCATGATTATATTATCAGTACAAGATAAGGAAAAACTGTATTTAAAACACTCAAGCTCGCTAATACCACTAAACAAAATATTAAGAAAATCGTTTAAAAATAGTCGTAAGTACACTAAAGATACCAAAAAATTTGGTTAACTGGTTATTTGGTTTAGTTAAATAAATTGTGTTGACCATAATTTATTTATTCATGTATTACTTTTTATACGAAAGAAGACAACCAATTTTTTATTCCAAAACTTTTTCTATGGAAGCTGTGCGCTTATGGAACGCGTTGCAAGTTGTGATTAAGCCAAGCACAAACCGTAACTATGTTCAAAACAATGCTACATGAGTATTATCTGTCTCTGTAGTCTATTTACTTGAAATCATATATATGTAGAAATGGTATTGAGGTATATTTTTTAATTCATATGTACTTAATGCACTGTAGTTAACCTTATACCTGTAGATTAATAAGTAAGTAGTATAAAGCAATGATTGAAACCAGTATTCAATCGGGGAGGAATAGCTTTATAAACACATTCAGACCCCTCCTAGCGCCTGCCCGCACTACCGGGCACCACCTATGGATAACCTATCAATAAGTCAGCGTCCAGATAAACGCGGACGTCACCTGGCCTGCTGGCCACTAAAGCTGGCGGAGGGGAAAACCCGTCCCGAACACCCGCGGCCACCGGCCTCCACCACCCGGTTCGCCGGCGGTGAATCGGGTTCGAGTGGAGGTCATCCACTCGGACCTCCGCCGCCTGTTTCTGCGAGATGACGTCCTCGCAGAAGGTTGCCACCTAGGTAAAATTCCTGTCCCTACCGGCCATCGAGCGTTCTCCATTTGAGAGATTTTGAGAGGATCTGTCGCTACTGGTGTAATAGCTCGTAGCGATAACTGCAATGAAGTCTAGACGCTGCGACGCCCAAGATGGACAATGAGCAAGCGTATGAAGTCGCAGTGGTGATAGACGGGGCTAATTTTCCTCCTAGCGACCGAGTGTGGAGATACTTCCCGAAGTAGTCGTGCCCGGAACGACCTGCGTCAGTCGGAAGGAAAGAGTCCCGTAGTGCCGCCCTGCCCATTCGACGATATAGAGGAGAATATTTATGTGTCTAGCTCAAGGACATCAGGATAACATACCCAAAACTCGAACTGACTATTGCAGGGAGATTTGTGACTGTTCTGCTAAGTATACCGTCATCTACAATAAGCAGCCATATTTGTTTGTTACATCATGTAATCGTTGCATTAAATCTTATCCGTCATTGCACATGACAAAGTACCTACCTTATGATAACTAAACCTTTAAAAAAAAAGACGTGATTCATGTATGTTTATTACAATAATTATTTATTACTTATAATCAAATGGCCGACCCTCACCCTGCCGCAGATGCGTGTAGATAAAATCGCAACTTTAAATAATAATACAACTTCTTGATAGTTCACACACTTAGTGTCAAGAGGCGGCGCTGTGCGGATACAACTGTCACATTTTGATTAGTCTACTCAACGACAGTTATCTTAAAATTATAAATTGAGAAAAATATGAACAGTCGTTTTTAAAAATGTATCTATATATATATTTATTTAGATTTTAAAGATATTGTTCGATTGTTCTTAGCATATTCGGGAGTTCTGATTTCACCGATTGTGAATACTGTGAACAAAACCGGAGGCTCTACGGCAAGCAAACGTAAGTTTCTACTTTTAATATTTTACTAGCTCATATAAGGCTCCATCGTTTTATTACCGGTACGAGTTAAGTTTAAAAAAACACTTTTCATTTTAATATACAATTCTCGAACAAAGTTATATACTTATTTAGGTCATTGACTGTCACTGTACGACCCTAAACGCTGGTCCATATAACATTAACATAACAAAAATGGTTATTCCTTTGTGTTAAAAAGTTACACTTATAAATGTCAGAAATGACCTACTGTATCGGCTGCCACATGCGCAATATTTTACATAAATACACACATAATATATTATATTTCAGTGGTAGAGCCATGCTTAGGCGCGAATGGGCCGGCTCGACCGGTGCGATACCACGGCCTCACAGAAAACCGGTTGTGAAGTAACGCTTGCGTGTGCATTTCCCCGAATTGAGTGAGGTTTCCGGAGGCCGAATTCCCCCTCTCCCCTTTTCTCTCCCCTCATCTCCTTTCTCCTTTTTTCCATCTCCTCATCCCTCCTCTCTTCTTTCCGCTCCCTGCATCCCCCATCCCTTATCACTCTCAAAGGCGGGCAGCGCACTTGCGATGGATGCTACGCCCATGGATCTTTGCAACTCAAGAGTCGTACGTAAGTGCGCTGCCCAGCTTTAAGGGTGGAAGGGAGGGAGGAAAAAGAGGAGAGGTGAAGCTGGACCTCCAGTGCCAGCACTCACTCGACATTACAATGCTGCATTAAAAAATAAATAATTCATTAGTTTATACTTAATTGAATCAAAGCTTTCTAGACCACTTTCAATGTCCACCGGTTTGGTACCGGCTGTATAACTTCCGTCAACCCAGCCCGCTCATGCCTAAGCATGGCTCTAGCGCAGTAGAAGTTTCTAAACTCAAGAGATTACCCAAACTAGTCAACAGCTACTGGGATGAAATAAAAATCGGTAGACAAACATGGTGAAAAGGTTCTTGACTAATTAACATATATAACGATTAAATTTTTCAGTCTCAGATACTGCGTACCGAGTTTAATCAGAAAACACAGTTACTGCAGTGCCATGAGTTACGCGGAGGCTTCACCTCTGCTTCAAGATGCAGCGCCCACCAACACCTACAAAACTCTTAGCCGAGATAGTCTGGACTCTTTGGTAAGTTTTTTTTTATGTATATAATACAGGGGGACAGGCGAACAGACGAGTCACCTGGTGGTAAGTGACAAACCGCCGTCCATGGACACCTGCAACTCAAGGGGGAGGATGTAGAAGGGGAAAGAGGAGATGAGGGAAGAGGAAGGGGAGTTGGATGCAAGCATGGGCCTTCCTTAAAAATATTTTACTAATTTTCACTGTCACTGCCACTTTTAGAACGATTCAAATAACACCTCACATATCGAAATCCATCGAGCCGCTCAGTCTCCAGGTCAAAGATGGCAGAGAAATATCATTCGGACATTTTGACATAATCCTACATAAACATATAAACCTAACCCTAACAAATCGCACATTCAAAGACAATTGCAATTATATAAACATTGTCATGACAGCAATTGTCATGTAGACAATTCGTTCCTTCCGCCTTTCAAAATACTACCAATTTTCCTAATTTTAATTCTCAAAGAGGCGGTTTGACTGCAATAGACTTGCTCGAGTGAGTAAATCATACGTATTGCTTACACCTTCTGGGATATAGGCTTCAGTGTATCCTTATACATATATATTTAAATTGTCTTTGGTATTTTTTAAGAGTAAAGCTCATCGTTAAACAAAAAAAACTATTTTAAAAAAGGTTAAATGATAAAGAGTCCTCAACAAAAAGAAGAATATCGAGTGACTAGGAGAAGAGAAATAGTTGTAACTGTTTAATCAACACCGAATTTACCTATTAATACATCATAAGAATACACTACAAGCACCGATTAGCGGTAAAAAGTACGATACAAAATAATTGTTTGGATGGCGGCAACTCTTATCAGAGAACGTATAATTTCCTTATCAAACAACTAATTTACATGTAATTAATACTTAACAACCATTAAATAGTCGTTCGGGGGAATAAACTTAGATATTGTTTATCTTAACTTTCGTAGATAATGCTTTTATAAGAGGTACAGAATTTTCACTGTAGGTATTGTAATACAATACTGGAAACGTAAGTATCTCTTAAAATTATCATGGCATCTCCAAAATCAGTATGAATAAAACAGATCTGATCCACTATTCAATCAAACACACACTTACCTGAGGTCGAGAAGCGTATGAACTTTACAAGACTCAAAGGTTTAGTGACAGAAGTGGAATCTTGTAAAGTGTGTAAGGTTAGAAGCTAGTGGCGGGCTGGTGTTTCTGCCTACCCCGTAGGGAGAAAGGCATGAGCTTGTGTACTAATGTATGAGTGTTTTTAGACTCGGATTCGGTGTGACCGCGACCAAAAGGCCTTTTAAAGTATTTTTTGAGAGGTTATCCTCACCGTACCAATGACCGCAAAGAATGCATACTGTTGAAATCCATTATCAGTGAAGGTTTCTGTTAAATGTTCAGAGATATATTGTGTTCATTTCTTCCTTAATTATCCAGAAACAGTAGATCTACAATATACTAACCGGGTATATTTTAGGTCTACCGCACTCACATCTTCACGTCATGGAAAGAAATGTTAAAAGTAATATCGACACGAATATAGTTCTAATTGTAATCATACACACAAATAATCAAACTCTTGACTGGCTTGATGGTTTAGTGCGTAGTGATCCTGACTGCTATATCAAGGGTCGTTGATTTGATACTCGAGACAAATTTTGGTGATGAACAAATTGTTGTGCCGAGTCTGGGTGTGTGTGCGTTCTCTTTATGTTCGGCAACGCACTTGCGACTACTGACTTCTTGAGTGACAGGAGTCCATAAACGTCAATAGCTCGTTTTCTTTTATACGAATTGTTAATATTCTTAGATGAGTCGTTCCTTTATGAATATTGTGGTGTACAGAAATTTGGTAGCTAAACGCATACTACGTTTGATGGGCGCTACAAATAATTGTAGTGTGGTTCTCGATGTCGTAGAATAGGGCTGCTCTATTAGACCTTATACATACGACCCTACAGTGCCTGGATGACAGCTATAGGCTTGCCGCCTATTACGTAGGTAGACAAAAATATTGGGGACTTGGACATTTGAGACTTTTCTGAGTACCTCTTCGAGGATAATGATAAACAACATATCTCGGCACCAATATCACCGTCTCACTGATAGTCGCAAGAAGTATTGTCATTATAAACTGCCATCTAATATATTTTATTACGTTTCTTCTAAATTTATAATAATTATTTATCATTATCGATTAACTGGCGATGCTTACTGAACTGAAAGGTCAAATTATATAATATTTTTGTATATATATCGATATATTAGCTCAAGTATTTCTTTTTATCTTCGATATAAAGTAATGGTAGGATATTATTGCAAGAATGAAATTCAATATATCCTAGAGAGGTCGTCGGAACTGTAGCTTTTCAACCCACTTCAAAAAGGAGCAGGTTCTCAATTTATTTTTTTCTTTTTTTTTTATGTTTGTTACCTCAAACTTTCGAGTGAGTGAACCGATTTTGCTGATTTTTTTATTTGAAAGCTGGTGCTTCCCGTGTGGTCCTAAGTTGTCTAGTTCTGACAACGGCATCCATGAGAATACCATAGAAGTCTTAAATTTGCATTAAGTGTGTGCGCGACAAATGGACGAATAACTCAATATCAGGCCAACCGATTTCGATGATCCTTTTTTTTATTGGAAAGGATGCACATCAAGGGTAGCTAGATGAGAGTTTGGTCCAGTTGTGACAATGGTATCCATGAGAAAACCACATTAGTCTTAAATTATATGATAGACGCATTGAAGTCGGTTGTCCAATTTTTTAAAGTCCGATTATTATTTTCGTTGTGGCAACAGAGGTAACAAATTTTTGTCAATTCAGACAGTGTTTAGCTAGTACTTAGATGTAATACTAGGTCAGACTGATGTTGATATACGCCAGCATACTATCAACTCACATTATTCTCAATTATATATTCTAGTATATATTCTAATAACAACTTGAAATAATAAATCTGTTTTAAAAACCTTTTATAAACATGAAAATAATAACTATTTAACATGTTTGTTTAATAATGTCTGTTAATTCTATTACCCAACTTTTTTCATAAGCAGCGCCGTCGGGCCTTACCTCTTGAGAATGTATTCCAGCGTCCATCTTTTGGTTAACTTCACATAATGTCATAAACTTTACATACATACAGTCGCGCCTGTCTCCCTCTTAAACACTCACATTATGATAACTAAAAGTAGGTCTACCTAACGTAATATGGGTCAAGCCTATTGACGTTAACAGTGTTTTAAGGGTAAGGTAAAAACAAGTTTTTTTTTATATATACAATTGAATGAAACGGATAATGCTATGAGGACGGAATAATTTAACTTTTTTTTGTAAATTATTTTTCTCATTTACCTCTTCCCCTAAATTCACTCCTCCCATGAGCCGGCGCTGTTCAGAACAATTCCTATTGTATCGTCCGAAATTAAAAAAGGATTACTGCGTAGATAAAATACTTAGCTTTGTTTATATTAAGATATTATCTCACATACGCACGTTGGACAGATAACATAAAGTCTTATCTGTACCTACAGCTATAAAATTCATGTAATAAGTAATTAACATCAATAATAAGTACCAACATGATAATATTTTCGAGTTTGTTATTAATAAATATTGGCTTTTTTGACCTCTTACTTAGATAAGAGTGGAGTGACGACCCGCCGTTTGCTAACGAGTTGGTGGCCAGGTAGAAGAGCCTACAGTAGGTCTAAATTCATCTGTAGTGTTGTGGTAGAAAAAATATTTTATGGATATTATGGTCTATAAAAGAAAAGTAAAACACTCCTCTCTTAAAGAAATAATCTTTAAGTGACAAGCCCTAAGTAGTTTAGTGTTTCTTAGTTTTTAAAGCAACACAAACGCAGCACCAGGAGGATCTTCTTGGCCAAAATGATTCCGTTTGTATATTTGAGGACAGTTGATGTAATTTTTCAGAGTTTTAAAGAAATCATACATGCATGCATATATTCACGCTTGTATCCCCGTATGAGTAACTTTTGGTGGCAATTTTTTGAAGATATATTGTTTTAAGATCTACAGGATGGGGCTGCTGTTAGTGGCTGGTACTCGTCTAATTGCTTCCATATTTTAAAATGGGGACCCTGACGGTTGAACTGTACCTCCAGGGTCGAATTTTCTATTATTATCAAACGACAATTCTTTAAAGAAAACTTATAAAACGTCCGCCTAAAAGTGTGGGACTGCTCTTAATAAATTCTTAACAATTTATGCAACTAAAATGTAAATCAAAACAGATGATAGGGCACAAGATATTTATGAGTTGTAGTATCCTTGACTAAAATTATCTAAAATAATGAACATTGTAAACATCACAATAAATTGCTCAGATTAATCTAATTTTAAATCCTGAGGCACAATGTTTACGACAGGCTCAAAATAGTAATACCTAATTTGTTTAACGGTAGTAGTAAATCAAATAATGTTTATCAAAATCACACTTGAACTACATTCGTTGAGGGAGGCGCCTTATCTTTAATATTCTCTTATCCTTCGCCGAAAAACTATCATGGATGGACCAGCAATGTTTGACTTTGTACGGGGCAGATCAAATAGTGCTTACAAGTTACCTGCTTGAAGACTATCAAGAGGGTATTTACTGAAGTAGTCTGCTGCCCTCATCGTAGTCTAGCGGGTAAAATATGTCATACGACACGAGCTTCTTTTAACAACGAATGGATGTTAAAAACATGTATAAGAATGGATGTTAAAAACATGTAAAATTGGTGGGTAAACCCACCAATTTTAATACTTATACATGTTTTTTTGTCGAGAAACGGGTGCTATGTCCCACCAACACAAAGGGAGGATTTTCCGATCAAGCGAGGTGATCATGCCTGGCGGAACGCGACCCAACGGCTGATGTCAGGAACATTTATATCTGTTAATCGAGACCTCAACTATCGAGCAGTGCAGTAAAGTAGTTGCTATGAAGTTCAGTTTGTCTTCGCTATATGGTGATGTTGTATGTTTCTGCTGTATGTGGATGTCGCCACATTTTATTTCATATAAATTAAAGACAGCTAACGCGGCTCTTGGAGGTGTCATAATTGCAAGGAGGGACGGATGAAGATGTCGACATGGGTACCTTAGGACAAAACAACGCGGAAACTAGTATATATACCACATATATATATACTCTATAGATAGTGTTCTTCTTACGTGACATTATCATCACGTTGGCACTCATGTGGAGATTACTTTGGCAGAATGTGAACTTACGAATATCTCAGAGGCCTTTGACCGTCGCGCTATTGATGTGATGCTTGTTAATGATATTTTAATTACTTTACGGTGACCAACCGATAACGATACTACGCGTTTAATGATTGTAAGATTATATGTAGGGGGTATTCTTGAAATCTACTGATCTGATTTCAATACTTATAGGAAGGATTTAAATTTCACTATCTTTAACGTCACTTCACGTTTGTTTCCTAAAGCGTCATAAATACTCATTAAATAAGGGTGTAAATATATTAGTTACTGCCTAAAGGATCTTTCTAGACTTACGGTCAAGAAATAAAGAAAGGAAAGGTCACATTAAATAAGAAAAGCGCGTTATATACCATCTTAAACTAAAATAAAATTGGTATACTACTACGGACTATTTGCAACGTAATATGCGTTGCAACACCATTTAAATGTAAAATAGCTCCGCTCATGCTGTTTATCGTGCCCGCCATTGAGCCGCTGTATTTTAAAGTAAAATGAAATGATAACTATTTGAAGAAAAACTTGAAAGAAAGTAGAATGAGATTGCTCAACATTAAAAAAGAGCGCCTCCATGACGGGTGCGTTAAACACTGTCGGGAACAGACATTCACAGTAGAAGCCACAATACTCAGGTTGCATTGCAGCAGTACCCAGCTTTATGTATTAAATTATTGCTGATTATTTTACGTAATGTTTTGGTTGCGTTCCAAGAAGTAATAAAATTGACTTATGTAAAGAAGTACCATAATCTTATTAAAGATATAGATAACGTAACATAATGTAATGTTACATCATTTCAAATATCTTCTTAGTTATCTTAATAGTTTTCCGCTTAATATATATATCAATATATTATATTATTTGTCGCGGCAAAGCCATGCTTAGGCATGAATGGGCTGAATCGACAGGTGCGGTACCACGGCCCCACAAAAGCCTCCTCCATCCCTCTCTCTCTCACTCTCACTCACTCACTCTTGCGACTTTTGAGTTGCAGGTGTCCTTGGACGGCGGTTGTCACTTGCCATCAGGTCTACCGTCTGTTCGGTTTTGGTATTTTATCAAATAAGTAGGTAAGCTGGCCGTAACAAAGAAACAGCATGCATACATACATACATATGTATGTAGATACATAGGTACACACACATCCGTGACAAGCGGAGACATTTACTGTACAAATATAAGCTTAACTTTTTATTCGCCAGGGTCCAGGAGAATTAACAGCAAGCGGTATCCTGTCCACGTATACAAAATTAGAGAAATCTTTAAAACAAGAAAGGCCCACGCAAAGCTCACTTATAACCATGTAAGTGTAAGTTGTTTTACTATAAATTTAATTAAAATACTAATTATTAATATTCTTTGAGAACGTTAAGTGCAAAATGAAGTATTAAAAGGACCTTTATATTAAAAGTAGGTATGAAAGTGTAATAAATTCAACTTGATTTTTGAGTCAAGTGAGCTTCACTAAGTTCTAACTACATTTTGAAAATAGCTGAAGACACCAAATGTTCAGCCTCAAGATAATTTATAACAACTAATTTAGAGAATACGACTCTGTTTCATGATTCATTATAGTGATTCTTTAATGACCCTGAGTGGTACGAGAAAAGTTCTAACTAATATAGAAAAATATCTTTTAATAAAGTACTTTCATTTTACAATTATGTAAGGTGACTTCTGGCTTAAAAACCTTTCAAGCCAAAAGATATAGCGTCGCCATTTTTCTTTAGCAGAGACGGTACATGGCGTGGACAAATTCGCCTACCCTGAATACTGGTTGAGGCATATCGTTACAATGGCATCAGACAGTTATATCTGCTAGAGACCATCAATAGTCGCCAAAGGAAAAAACCTTGAAGTTTTTTATTAGACTGTCACATATTAATATGCGTATTTTTGTCTAGAATACTATAGTCAAAAATATTTTCCAGGATCTGTTTCGAACTGGTTTGATCTCAACCTCTTTTAATTCGAATGCCCTATCCACAACACCTCCTATTATTATACATTGTTTAACCATCAGACTAATTCTCATTATGTTATTGCGATGACCAGTTTCTCAGTATGGAATACGATAATGGGATCATCTCTTCTCACCATGGCGTGGGGCGTGGAGAGAGCGGGACTACCTGCTGCTTTGATCTTGGTGGCGTTCATGGCCGCTCTCTGTCTATATACGGCGTATTTGTTACTTAAGGTCAACAAACACCATGGTAAGTTCTACCTGAAAGTTAGTGTTTCAGTACATTATAGGAGATTGCGCTCAACTGGTCTTCGGGTATTCTGATATCCAGTTAATATTTAGAAACTAAATAACGGTTAAGAAGAGCGGAGATATAGCCTTAATAAAAATAGAGGATGGGATTATTAAAGATATTTGTATATACATTTGCAATACTCAGTACGAAAGTGTAAAAGTAATCGTTTGGATAGGTTCTGCAACATATTCCAGCATATAATTACTACTCACATTGAGTCATAGAATTCTTATATTTCTTCTCCTATATTCCAGGCAGTGAAAGCTGTGAAGTACCGGCTCTCTGTAGAACACTACTCGGTCCTTGGGCTGAAGTTTTAGCTCACATATTCAGTCTGCTGGTACTGGTAGGCGCCAACGTCGTCTACTGGATACTTATCACCAACTTCCTCTACTTTACCGTCAATTATTTTGTTGGTAAGCCTTGAAGAACGTACACAATACAACAACGTACATTTATCAAAGTCTGTTTCACATTTTACAAAATTAACCCCAGATAACTTCAAGTTTGTGTTAAAAGCTGGTCATTCTTAGATGGCGTTCAAAGCAGTAAATGTCTGAGTGCAAGTCTAACAACTTAGAATTTTCTATCGTGTCATATTAAAATGAGAAATGTCATATGCTTAGAGTCCTCTAAGACACTTACATAACCATTACAAACATGAAACAAACAAATGCCACTCTAATGCCAAGGTCTTTAAATCCTTCTCATACCTCTCTTACAGACATGAACTCTTCAAACACAACAGAGTACAGCACAAACTTACTCTGTCCACGTCATCCGAACGAGTCTCTGATGATAGCTAAGCCTGAGGCGGACTCGCCCTACTGGGGGCTGCACTCCACCGTGCCCATGTACGTCGCGCTGATTGTGTTCCCCCTCCTCAACTTTAGAAACGTCTCCTTCTTCACTAAGTTTAATTCTCTTGGTAAGTCTAACCGAACCTGTAAAATTGATTTCAACCCTGACGCTAAAATGCCTCAGACTTAGGGAATTCTGGTGATTTCTCTAAAGTATTCAATGCACATTACTTAACAAAAAAGTTATAACGTAAGTGAAATAAACATAACTACATAAATATGTACATTGTTAGTACAAAGGGCGGTGGTCTTATTGCTAGTTACTTTTTTTCCAGACAACCTTTGAAATGGACTAGTGCGTGGATTAGTAGATACATAGGGTAGCTTGATGGTGTATGAAAGCTCAGTAACATATATAATATTATGATAAAACAATAATACATATTATCTTAATAATTAAGACTGTAATACAATACAGTACATCATACACTTTTGCTTTTATTCCTGATGATATGTTATAGTACAAATTATCATGATATATTCGTTTCTTTTTAGGCACTTTGTCAGTGATGTACTTACTTATCTTCGTGATAGTAAAAGGCTACGCGTGGGGGATTAATATCAATACCATTTTCGCTGAGACAAGGCCCTTGAAGAACGCCGCAGTCCTCAGTGGTATGCTCGCATTGTCCTTCTACATACACAACATCATTATCACTATAATGAGCAATAATGCGAGGCAAGAAAAAAATGTAAGTTCTTAGTTGTTGTTCAGGTTTACAGTATTACAAATTATATTAGTTACAGACGATTTTACCAGGCTTTTAGCGTAATCCTTGATAAAAAAGGATGCTAATTATCTCCAGGGCAACACAGGAGTACCATCTTTATAAACGGCAAATCCCCACAATAGCAGTTCTTAGTAAGTTTTTTTTAAGAATACAATTTGTGTTGAAGTCATCTGACAAAGAATCTTTGCTACCATAGCACGCAGAATTGACAACCTGAAATATAAACAGTTAGACAAATTGACTTCGGTAACTTCACTCACTCGACGAATCACAACGCAAGCGTTGCTTCACAATCGGTTTTCTGTGATGTGTGATTCCCACCTGTTTGTCATACACAGCTCAGTTTCAATTAGTTATAAACATTTTTTGTTTCCAGGGTCGAGATCTGACAATAGCATTCGTGCTAGTTACAATTACTTACACGTTAGTGGGAGCTGTGTTTTATATTTGCTTTCCATTGGCAAAGTCCTGCATAGAGGATGTAAGTATTATACTGGAAAAATGTGAAAGAGTTACATTGTGAAATATTAAGACTTATTTTTGGTTGGTTGGCACCGCGAGTTAGCTAGCCAGTACAGTATAGTTCATTAAAAGCTGTTACGTCTGTTGTCCATTGTACTGATACTTATATGTTATTTCTAGTCGGTAAAATACTTTTTAATAATAGATATCTTTCTATCAATCTAACTCAGAATATGTGAATAATTAACTTTATAAAAAGTATCAACCCACCACAATGCGACTGAATAATGATGAATTGTAATGAGTTCCATATCTCATTTTCATAATATGTGTTATATATAAAGAATATTTTCTTGCAATTAAAATAAGCTGTAAAACAAGCTGTAATTAATAAAATAATAAATTAAAATCAGTTCACCAATGGCGAATATATTAACTTAAACAAACCAAACATTCATTTAATTGGTAAGGACAGGTCATACTTCATTATCATAATTATCAACAGCTTCTAACGCATCTTAATGAGGTAGGATTTGCGATGTAGCTTATGGAGTCGAACCCCGCCCAGTCGATAAGTAGTTATCTATTCTACTGACGTAAATTTAAGCCTTAGTAGCATATATTTGCCTAGGTTAATTAGAATAGCAGTAATAATATAAATGTTTGATCCTCATCATTTGTTACAGTGTACCATTCTCATTGTTGTACCATATCAAACATCATTATTCTTATTTTCAGAATATACTTAATAATTTCGAAAAACACGACGCCATGACTGCAGTTGCGAGAATACTGCTGTTGTTTCAAGTGAGTATTCTGACCTCAAAAAGTATAAATTAAACTAAATAAGGAAAAGAGGAACACTAATTCTAGTCAAATTTCAAAAGAAAACTTATTTAAAATTAATCTTTCGTTGAATGAAAAACCCACCTTTTTACATCGGCTTTCAAAGCTGCTATCAATTTTCTTCTCGGACTTGCATTTTTATATTATAAAAGTTTTAACCGCAGTTTCACCTGCGTTTATGACCCTCAGCTCAGCTCAGTGTTATAAGTATAACCTGTATTATTACTCTGTGAATTCTACAGAAAATAATCGAATCCAACTGATTGTTTAAAAGATTAGGTTTTGTTTGAAACTGAGAAATAAAACTCTTCGGCTTTATTACATAAAGGATTTATTACACGACTGCGCAAGGAGGAAGGTAATAATTATGAGTTTAGAGGAGTTCGTGTGTATAAATGTATTTTTTCTTTAGAATAAGACAACTCCCGCATTGGGAAAGATTCCTGTGTTCGGGGGGCTTTACAAACATTTAATCAAGAGACACAAAGAACACCCAGACTCCTGACAACAATTGTTTTTTTGTGGATAAAACAATTTTTTTTATCAAGTTTGGGTCATCGAACCCACGACCTCCGGTTCAGCAGCCGCAGTGATTAGTAGCCCGGATTGCTGAGCCGGAGGTCACGGGTTCGATTACCCTCATTCTTATTTGTATCCGTTGTTTGTTTGTTTGTAAAGTTGCAACACAGGCGGAATACTTAATTGTCTTTTAAAAAATGAATGATAGAAATGAAATGAATAATGTAACTTGTTTGTAGGTGGTTACAGTATACCCTCTGGTCGCGTTCATGTTGCGCACCGAGGCGATTCTACTGATGTCGATGAAGGAGACGAAACTCCTAACAGTTGGTATCAACATCAGCATCATGCTCATGTGTATACTCTTCGCCTGCTTTTGTCCCAGCATCGGGACTATTATTAGGTAAGCGAGTAACCGCATTTAAACGAATTAACAAACAAAAATCTCTCCATCTCTATTAAGGAGTAGAAGTATACACTTACTAAATTTAATTCAAACCATTTGTCGTTTATCTGTGACTAGGTAACAGACATATACATAAATAGATGGGGTTACTTTCGCATTTATTATCCAATAGCCGTTTAAGTGCAGCTTTAAGTGTCCCGCTCCCCTGAGTAGAAGCATGATGATATATAGCCTTCCCCAATAAGCAGGCTTTAATGCTAATGCAAAATATTTTTTTAATAGTATTAGTAGTCCCTAAGATTAGCGCATTCAAACAAACGAACTCTGGTTCCTTATAATGTTTTTTTTAAGACTACTCCCACAGTATGATTAATTCCTGTAACGCGGTGGACTTTACAAACGTTCAAATAACGGACACAAAGAACACTCAGACTTACAACAACAATTTAAAGTTTACAACACTACTCGACGCAGCAGTGTATTGGCCGCTTCAACCCCTGCGCCGCCCGTGACGTCGTATAATTAAGAAAAAAAATTGATTAAGAAAGATGTCTTGTTTCTCCAGAACTAATAATCCCAAAACAAGCAAGCTTAGCTTTAGAGATATAAAGCTAGTGTATTAGGTGAATGAATGTGTGAGGTGTGTCAGGTACACGGGCGCGGTGAGCGGGCTGGTGCACGTGTTCGCTCTGCCGGCGCTGCTGCGGGCGCGCTCGCTGCAGTTGCGCGGGCAGCTAACGCTCTCGAAGGCGCTCTTCTACGGCGCCATCGTACTCTTCGGAGCGCTCAATCTGCTCATGCAGTTCTTCATCAGCGAGTAGTCGAAGGTGGACACAAATTTTTGAAAAGCAGGGAATAAATCAATGGCCTCGCATTTGACATACATGTATTTATTCAATGTAAGTCACTTAAGTTAGTTTAAGTAGCTTTATTTACATTAAGTCCCTGAATTTACTGCCGTCACTGAGAATAAAAATATTTCGGAGTTCAACATGGATGGCGCTCGGGTGACGAGAGTGCAATAGACAGACGGCCATAGTAATTATGTTTAGAGCTAAATCGTTACCGTCATCACGGCTTGGTGATATCGGTGGTGGACGAGGGGCCCTAAGCCTTAAGTGCTGATGTTGCTGATATATCAAAATCATGTATAATACTCCATTGATTTCACTGTGAATAAACAATCAGTGATAGTACTTTGTAACAGTGACAGCGCAGATAAAAGACAGCTTAAAATTTCCAAGGCAAAAAATATCGTCTCCATTTATATACAACTTGTATACGAATAAACTTAAGCATTTATACTGTATTGACATTTACTTGTAACTGTAAATGAGCGCTTTCAAATGTTATACGCTTGCCATTGTGTTTTTAAGTGTATACCTTTTCGTCAAACTTTTTACCAGTCATAATTTCTTAAGTTTTGATTGTAACATAACTATATACTACTAAATTTTTTCATTTTTTTAAATCTCTCGTCTCGGTCTCGGTGTCGAATTTGAACTGTTTTTTTTTATGCATACAATTTTAGAAAAATTCGGATATGCTACTAACTTCCTTGGTAGTGTGTATAATTTCATTCATGTCAGTTCTCTCACATGAAGTTTTTAGATCAATTTTAAGGTTGGACTGTTGCTGAAATTTTACTCGCTTTAGTTATTTAGAGGTCTATTATACGACCACAAAACATGGCCGTACCTCTTCCAAACACTGTATATAAATACATAGTTATAAGATTAAAGTACATTGTATATAGCTAAGTTAAAATCTAGTCATAATTTTAGATTAAGTAAAATTAAGTAAATCAAATGAAACAATTTTGTAGCATAGTTTATTAAATTAAAAATACACTTTATAAGCAATTACTTAATTGTTAGTAAACTCTGTTATCTTTGGCAGTTTTGTTATACATCATATGTAGACACAAAAACTTACTACTAGTCGGACATATTTGTTTTTTTTTTAACTTTTATGTAATAAAAACATAGAAAGGCAAATATATTTTTTATTATTATTATCATGTATTCCTTAAAAAAACGGTAACAATCAAATCAACTACCCTGAATAAAGTTATGCGCCACACAGCCGCCACATAGTTTTTTTATATACCTATTGCCAGTGTCGATTTTTTACTGAAAACTAACATTTTGTTACTAATAATATCAATAATAACATTCTGTTACATGGTATGCGCCCCATGCTTGAGCTATTCCAATCTATTTGTGTAAGCAATATTACGCTATTTTCTATATGATATGCCAATGATCTAAATTCTAGACGAGGTTATTATTATATTCGGCAAAACTGACTGTTTAAAACGCCTTTGATTACCCCTACGGGGATACAAGCACGAGTATAAATGGGTCTGTAATATATTATTATTTTTATTTGACCATTACGTAAATTAAAAATAAATTACTGTCCTTACATGTATCACAATAAAAAAATATTGTGTAAGAATATAATTTGTGGTAACACCAGCACTGTATACGTCACTTTCTACTTACCTTCTTATACCCTAACCCCATCTACCTCTTCTTTAAGAGAGGAGACACGGACAGCCGCATTGTCGTGAGCGATCGAATATAGCTAACTAGTCCGTCTATATTGCAGCGGAAAAAGAAAAGTACAATAGCTATAGACTTTTTTAAAGGTTGTCACGTACCATCAGGTGACCCGCCTGTTTGTCTGTCAACCTATATATAAAAAAAAAACAGAAATTACTGGCCCGTGTTGAAATCGAACCCACGACCTACAGCTCAGTATAGTCAGGGTCGCTAACCACTAGACCAACGGGCCAGTGAAGTCAGACAATAGAGTTGTCTATTGTTGCAAATAAGACGCAAATTTTTTTTATTCTGCGGCAATAGAAACGGATTATAGTTAAAGCCTAGCCAGAGACAGTCCAGAAGATAAACAGGTCAGTAGAGACTCCTTTTTCATTAATTTTTTAAATTACTTATATTCAATTTATATTTAATTTATTCTAGCTAGTCTATTATTTATTTATTAAAAAAAATATCTTTTAAATACAATAGTTTGCCTTATACACAAAAAAATAACATAATAATGTAAAAATAGGCTTAAAATTATATTGCAACTTTCCAAAATATATAAAAAAAATATCAAAGACTACTTCCAAAAAATATTATTGAAAAGACAGCAGGTCTTAATCGCCATTGATTTAATTTAATTATTGATATATTGAAAATTTTACAAGACTGTAGTATAAAGTATAAGAGAATTTAACCCATGTTCATGCAGCAAAAGCAAAAGCAAAACACAGGAGAGTCATGCTTAGTCAGTATTGGGCAAGCTTGACTGGAGTCCCTTTCTATATCTCACCATAAAAGGCAGGTAGGTACTTGAGGCTTTGCGGCGGTAGTCACTTACCATCAGGTAACACTTCTGTTTGTATACCATCAAAATCAAAATCGTTTAGTTCAACTGAACCAATCATAGGTATTTTTAATTGTCAAGAGCCGAAGGTGATCAGACCAAGTCAGTCATGAAGCTAATTGCCTGTTTCAATGCGTACATGCTATGGAGAAGAACAAAGAACAAGAAACTCCAGGGACACTCTTTTCCAAATATTTTACATAAGTTTATGTATATATATAAGTGCACGTAAAATAAAATAAGAATGTGAGGACAATGCAAAACATCATTCTGAAACAACTTTTATAGTCATTACTATTCTATGTTAAGTAATAGCAGTCAGGAGATGACCAGTCTCAATCAACGGCACTAGTTCACGCCATAAAAGCTTTATCTACGCATACATGCCTTATCTTGCAAATAATAATTTAGTTATATTTTGTAGTTGCCTTTATTTAAAACCCAGGATGACCAATAGTTACTGTCATTGTAGTTTTCGTTGTTGTTACGAGGTAACTAAGCTCATTTTAATTTAACAGAAACTGACACTGCTTACAACCACTTACTTTAAGTCGCTTTATTTGATTAAGTTTTTCACATTAGGTTAATTAGGTAATCCATTTAAACAGCACAAAATGGATCAGTTTAAAATATTGGGATAATTTACCGTACTTAAGTTGCGTAAGTGACTTAATTTTAAATAAGTCGCTTTATTTATACTAAGTCCCTTGATTTAAATTAAAAATAACTTATTAATATACATATACAAAACGATTAAATCCTGCTTCTTTAATATAACTATATATAAATCATACATTTATTTTATTTTTATGTGATGACAGTAGGCGCATCTCGTCCAGTGTACTTCTGCAGTTGTGATATGTTTAATGCTACGTCGATGAGAGGTTTTAACATGACCTGAGCGTCTCCCAACACGTTCTTCGCTTCGTAAGAGTCAATGTATAAGCTGAAAACATATTTAAATGATAAACAAAAGGGACCCCTACTGGTGTTTTCATTCATATTGTTATTTATTGCGTGCCTAAACCATATAAGCATACCCTTGTTTATTATTATAGTGGGGTCAACCACGCATCTACGTCAAACATACACTGAACGAATTCGGTCCTATTTTAAAAAGGAGCTCGCGGATCCTGAGGGCTGGTTTAAAGGTTTTATGACAGAGGAATCTCGTGAGTTTTATAAGGGCGGTAAACGCTCTGTTGTCTCTGCTTACCCTCTATGTTAAGTAGAGGGTAAGCAGAGACAACGTCGTGTTTCTGTTTCCCATTTACGTAATAGAGAGCAAGCCTATAGCCATTCAGGCAGTTTTGAGGATTGAATGGGTAAATTTAGTAAATTGACGTGAAAGAGAGGAGTCAGAGGTCAAAGTCAGGGTCACGTACCTATAACTCTGACTGGCTGGTGCCGGGAAGTCTGAGTCCTTTAACCATATAAAAACACAATAAACAAATATAATTTTCCCATTTATATAAAAGCTATATACAGCTTTTATATAAATGGGAAAATTATATTTGGTAAAATGTGGTTGTTTGCATGCCTTTGCCTTTGATATGTGGGAACCCCCACGGGTTATCACCCACTGGGTAGTAACAGTAGGGTGGTATGTCGGACTCGAATCGACTAAAACCACACGTAACATAGTACATAGTCTTATTGTCGGAGTCACGGGTGTACACTTGAAAGGAAATCCCTGTGCACCCTATTGACCTGGCGCCTATTGAACAGACGACCCCTCTGCCTGCCCTTTTTTTCTACTTCTACATTAATATATAATTAAATTTTATTCAAGAGACAAATTATTTTACCACAGCGGTATATATATCTCGACATCTGGAATTGAATGTCGTACTTACCGAACAGTAGCCCCTGAGCTGCCAGTACCGCTCAGTCTCAATACGATACGAGAACCATCTTCAAAGATTATTCGCAGACCCTGAAATGGACACAAGTAAATCATTAAAATTACAATTAATATTTGTAATAATATCTATGTCACTCAAACTTTTAAGATCCAAATGACACTTTACATGTCGAAATCCATCAACCCGTTTAGGCTCTTGGGCCTCATAAATAGGCCGGCTCGACCGGTTCGATACCACAGCCTCATAGAAAAACGATTGTGAAGCAGTGCTTGCGTTGCTTTTCCTTTCCCCTCATCCTTCCTGTCCTCTTTCCCCCATCCCTCATCACTCCCAAAAGGCGGGAAGCGCACTTACTACTCTTAAGTTGCAAGTGTCCATGGACGGCGGTTGTCACTTACCGTCAGGTGAACCGTCTGTTCGTCAGCCCCCTAAATTCTTGTGCAATCGATTTGTAAGAGATGGTAGAGAATATCTGTGTCTGTCTGTGGTAATTACTAAACAAACGGACTGATATTGCTTTAGTATTCTGTTGTGTGGCATGTGACATAACACTCCTCCTGGCGCAGTAGGGTAAATCAAAATATGGGTGAAGTGTACCTGTTTCATAGCGACGCTCTGGTCTATAGGGTCCATATAAGAGAAGTTGTCAGCCATCTTCACCACGTAGGTCTTCTCCCCGCTGGAGTGGGAGGAGCCCACAAAACCTGGTGATGTGATGGTCTTCTCCAGGCATTGCATCATCTCATTGCATGGGTCGCTTGCGCATTCTTCGTAGTCGTATCTGATTATAAGAGAAGTTTAATTTTGTCACAGCAATTTTATTGGTTACTAGCTATTGGCCGCGGCATCGCTCTTGTTAATACAATTTTGTCAATAAATTTTGACGACTCCCTGGATGGCGTAGCATTTTAAGTGGTCACCTCGCCACCACACTGCCGCACTGAGTGTTGTGGGTTCGATCCCCGCACGGCACAAGTTTGTATAGTGCTCAAAATGTTGTTCTGAGTCTGGGTGTTCTTCGTGTCCGTTATTTGAATATTTGTAAAGTCCCCCGCGACACAGGAGTTACATAAAAAAAATACACATCGAAAGCAATTTATACCCCTTTTAAGTACAATTTTCTCGATTGAGTTTCTAATGCGCATAAAAAATAAACTTACTTTCACATCTTAAGTAAATATTTATTATAAATATGTTTGTTTGTTACGCTTTTAAGTTTAAACTACTGAGTCTTTCCTCGTGAAATTTTGCACACACATTACCATTTAAATAAAAAAGGACGTAAGGTACCTTGCATCAGAAAAAAAAAATCTTGTGTAGACAAGTAGTTTACGGCCTTTCCCGTTTCGAATATCACTATACTGAATTTCATCAAAATTGGTTCAGCCGTTTAGATGCGAAAAGGCACCAGCCAGTCTACTTACAGATGGATTAGCGAGTATTAGTAGTAAAATTACCCATTCAATTCTCAAAACTGCCTGGAGCACGGCAATAGATTTGCCCCCTTTTACATAAATGGGACGCAATTATAGTCGGCAAAATGTGTGCGTTAATCACGCCTCGCCCTAGACTTCTGGCGTACAGCCGTAACCGTATATATCTATGTACGAACACTTACTTTCACATTGTAGAATACTAGTATAGATATATAAGGACATTGGAACGCAAATTAATTAAAACTTTTATATAAATAAAAATAGGCCTGACCTCCCTACTTATTGTGAATTTCCATACAAAACTGAAGTTTACCAAAAAGTGCTGACGAGACTTGTCAGTCGTCTAACCTATTAAAGATAAGTCATACCTTGTAAAGTAGTTCCTTCCGAACTGAGCCCAATGCGACCTGAGTATATCTTCAACAGGCTGTGACGTGGCGGCTATCACAGAGAGCCAGGCGAGGGCGGCCCACACGCCGTCCTTCTCTCGCACGTGGTCAGACCCCGTGCCGAAACTCTCTTCACCGCACAGAGATAGACGACCAGCGTCCATTAAATTACCGAAGTATTTCCACCCTGAAAATTTATTACAGGACATATCAAATTATTTAAAAACAGAAATACCTACATCAATTCATTGAATATTCATAATGACTCCACACTGCCTGATGGCAAGCATTAAGTGGAGTCCAAGAGTGGTGGTCACCATCCTCATTGCATGTCTAGTCAAGGTCACCCACACTATGGCGGCCTGGTGAGATGCTTTTTCACGCCCCGCTTAAAAGAATCGGGATCAAAGTGGGAGGGAAACACGTGCGCTGGTAGGGAATTCCAGACTTAACTGATGGGCTTGGAAAACAGGCCGACCTATAAAAAAAAGTTGTACCTTACTTCTATGTACTATTAAGACTATCACGCCATTTAGACTTTAGGACGTGACAAAGATGCGAAAAACTAACTAACTGTGACTTAATTTGATGATGATGATGATGACATAGACAGCACATGGTGGGTTGTCAAGGGTATCGAAGCCAGCAGGTTGCCTCAAACGCAACTTCCGATTGTTGAGCAGGAGCGTTATCGTGAAGAAGCAAAGCGCCCATGTCAGTTATCAGTTCACAACGTTTTCTTCGGTCGAGAGAATGGTCGTTTCCAAGTAATGCTTTGTGTCGTGGTATCGGGATCGACATGGTCCCACGTCTCATCCATGCCGCGACAGCGTGTGTGTGTTACATTTCGAGATTCCGCTTAGAAATTTCCAAATGTCGCTTTTTGTTTTCGTCCGTTAACAATCGTAGTGACAATCTTGCCGACACTTTTCTGAATCCCAGTGAATCAGTTAGAAATGATTGAAATGCTACCAAATGAAAGCTTTAGGATTTCAACTTAATGTGTTGTGGTTATTTTTAAGTCTCCCAAAACCAAACTCTCGACCTTTTTGAGTCCATAACGGAGGTTGAAGGCCGCCCATAACGCAGATTATATTCACAGCTGGATCTATATTTTTAGAATTCAGCAACCCGTAAGCAACTGTAGAACAAGGAATGTCTAAAAAAAATCCTTTTAGTCAAAACTTTTTTCAGGCACAGATAATATATCACTGCACGTAATTTTTTTTTTCACTCTTTATACAAAATAATTTATTACTTTGAAAAAATATGATGCAATAAATCGAAACTCTGCATAAATATTTTGCAACTGTCACTTTTTAAAATAAATATCAAACTACCCCAAAAATTCATCGTTTTCATCAATCATTTATTCGCTCTTCTAAAAACTTTTGATTCATCTTATGTATACTGCGATAGATGACAGGGAGATCGTCTAGGTCCCCGTCTTTTACATCACGTAGCGCACGTGTTTCCCTCCCACTTTGATCCCGAGTCTTTTAAGCGGGGCGTGAAAAAGCATCTTACCAGGCCGCCATAGTGTGGGTCACCATGCTACATTGACTAGACCCAGCTTGTTGCTTTCTATCAGCAAAGTAAAATCATTATGGTAGACTTATATAAAAAAACCACATATGGGTTTGGAAAACTTTAGCTGAAAAGATTTGTTTAGCGATTGCCACTAACCTGTGGGTACTTCAAACATCTCGTTTCCTGTGGCGGCGGCCACCCTGTCCACTGCCGCGGCCGTGGGCATGCTGCGCGCGAACCCGCGCACGCCCGAGCGCTGGAAGTACGGGATGTGCTGCAGGTTGTTGGCCAGCACCGCCAGAGAGTCTGAAGGCGTCACGAAGAACGCATCCCGACCGATTATCATGTTACGATCACCTGGGGCCCATAACATTTTATGTATAGTCCAATTCCATTACAGTGATGCATTGTAAGTCATAGGTCAAGGATCATCCATTTATCATGTGAGACTCATGGGAGAGGAGAGGAGTTCAGAAAAAAATACCAAATGTTTTGCAAAGTTTTATCTGCAAGAGTTTTCGCCTCCCCCCCCCTTACTATGAAACCGCGCTACTAAAACAGGTATCGGTTTTATTCTATAAGTCGCTAACATAATACAATGGCGTAGCGCTTTAAGTTGTCACCTAACCACCACGCTGACGCGGTTCGATTGATGTTCTGAGTCTGGGTGTTCTTTGTGTCCGCTGTTTGAATGTTTGTAAAGTCCCCCGCGACACAGGAATTAATCCTAGTGCGGGAGTTGTCTTTTTTTTAATACAAAAGCGAGAAAAAAAAGCGAGAAAAAAAAAGCGAGAATTTCGATGAGAGAAACGGACTATAGTAGATATTTTTTCTTTTTTAAAACATAACCCCGCATTAGGAATTATTCCTGTCACGGTGGACTGTAAACACATTCATACAATGGACACAATAACCACCTAGACCGCGACAACTAATTGTGATCACAGTTTTTAGTTCTAGCAACCCTCTATTCAAATAAAGAAATAAAAGAGTACACTGGCAATATTAACTGAAGTTTTTAAATCTTCTGAAATAAATTTTATTCAAATACTTACTTTTTTTAATTCTTTCGTTGAATTACCAATTAAAAAAATTGTTTGTATTATAAGGTCACAAGCAGAGGTTACATTTTATAAACTAAAATCTATTATAAACTTCTCTTAAAAATGAAATACAACTCAAAATCTTACTCACCGTCTCCATCAAAAGCCGCTCCTAAATCATAATCTCCACTCTTTACAGCATTTACAAGGTCAGCAGCGTAAGTAAGGTTTGGATCCGGATGGGCGCCCCCGAAGTCTTCTAATGGTATGATACGACGGACGTTCCCCTCCCTTGCACCCAACTCGTCAATAAATATACGTTTAACGTACGGACCGGTAACTGAAACAATAAAATATAAGGTTAGGCCTATCGTGATAAATTGTAATAAGCTGTATGTATTTTTCATCGGTTAGTTTTCTTCAAATGTAAGTGTACTCTTATATAAATTCACTACATATTGAATGAGATGAGATCACTGCGAAGTATGTGTGCGGTAAAATTGGTTGACAGAAAGAAGAATGTAGATTTTCGGAAGAACTGCGGTTTGAAAGAAGACGTAATAACGAAAATTGAAATGGGGACTCAAAGTCAAAATCAAAGCATTTATTTTGACTTTGAGTACCACCCAAAGTCACTTTCGAACGTCTACATTTACATTTAAATAGAACTGATTCTAGTCGCCCATTACAAAATGTAGTTTCGTGTGGAGAAGAATGGGCAAGAAACTCCACCGTTATTCTTTTAAAATGTTTTGTTTACATACAATCATTATATATAATTAAAATTATCTGTGAAAATGATGCACCCAGAACAATATCATTATACCAAAACAGGTAAAAAGAATGAAATCCCCCCAATGCTTGTGTTAGGGGTGGGTTTACGACGGTAGTGTGCTGGGTGGGGTTTGAACAAGCAACGCAATCGCAAGTCCGACGCCTCGACCATCAAGTTACCGCCGCCCGCGGCGTTTGAGACAAGATATTATGATTGGCAGGTGATATTATAAGAATAACAGTTTAAGAATTCATTTTAAATATTAATTAATAAATTACTTCCCTGAGCCCAATTGTCCAGAGACTTGGAGAGACTGGTAATCTGTCATACAGGTCTCCTAGTACAGACACCAGTCTCTGTAGTTCCAGTCCAGTCTCTCGTAGTTTGTCTTTAATCGACAAAACATATGATAAAAGTACTACTCGCTCACCACTATGAAACCCTAAAACTCGCTTATAATCGAGCTTGCTAGCTTGTTTCCACATTCTAGCCCTACTTATCACACGTCCATCGTTGTCGGTTGAACAACTGCCTAATTATAGTGTAACATTACAAAACAAACATTTTAATCAACGATTGTAGACAATTGACGTGCCCCACGGTTTAATTTTAGTCTAGTCTATGCATATGTTTATAATTCCCACGACTGTATCTATTTTATTATTTTTTGGTTTTTAGTACATTTATCTTAAACATTGCAATGTATGTTTAACATAAAACCGTTTAACTTAAAAAGTTTTTTTACCTATTTTTATTCTTATATTTGTTACCTCAGAACTTTCGACTGTGTGAACCAATTTCGACCTTCCAATAAAATTCAAGGGTAGTTAGATGAGAGTTTGATCCAGTTGTGACAATGGCATTCATGAGAAAACCATATTAGTCTTAAATTGTATGATAGACGCGTTGAAGTCGGTTGTCTACTGTTTTAAAGTCCGATTATGAATCAAAAAATCGAAATGGATTGATAAATATTATAAGTCTTAAGGGCGTTAATGAAACTATTGGTATAAATTACAGAAGTTTTTGAACAACACCCAGATTTTTATAAAAATGTATGCATTGAAAATAAAAAAAATCAAAATAATTCACATTGATAGGAAATATCATAAAATATATTTACAAATTGTATACCTACCCACACTAAAACATTTTTGAGACTATATTTGAACTGTATAAGCTAAATCAACTATTTACGGGCAACACAAAGCTTACCTAAAATTTGACCAAACCTTTTTATAACTCTGTATACACACTCACCTCCATTCATGCTGTCAATGAGCACGTTGAAAGGTTTTCCCGAAGAGCCTTGAATGAGAGCCTTGATCTTATTGAAGTCAAAGATTTCTTTCATATACGCCACATAATCATTCACAGAATCTATCACCTCCACTGTGAACTTGTTCCCGTTTATCTAAAAACAATGTAGAAAGATATTCACGCACACATTATCATCAAAATGTGGGAGTCAATTGTGCCTGTTCATTTAAAATTAAGTACATTAGCTCACGCATTTCTCCCTTCAGTATCCTCTACTGCCATTAAACCTTTTAAACCAGCCCGCGGGTTATCCGTGTAAGCAATATTCCTTCATTCTATCCCCTTTCCTGTACATGTAATCCAAATTTTGCCCAATTCCCAAAAGTGCCCGGATGACGGCCAATAAACATATAAAGTCTAAGCCTAAACACAAACAATACCTACATATATATAACTTTAAAGTTTGTTTTCAAAGTATAAGTAATGAAATCAACTCAAAATCAAATCATTTATTTAAATTAAACCAATCATAAGTATGTATTCGTAATTTGAATTGTCAATAGAAGTCAGTCAGCCTGCTCCTATAAAGAACAATCGGCAAGAGACTCGAAGGACACAAATGTTGCGATCTTATTCCCAAAAGTGCCCGGATGACGGCTAATAAATATATAAAGTCTGAGGTGTGTGTATGCATAAAACTATGAATATTATTAATTAATAAATTAACAAAACATATTATTATACATAAAACCATACAACACAACGTATAATTAGACCTCACGGGTCGGTTGAACGGTTTAGGCTCTGGAACGTAACAAAGGAACATCATTCATACATTTTACCGTGGGAGAGCCCTTAAAGGCGGGCAGCACGCTTACGACTCTTAAGTGGCAGCTTCATGGGCGGCGGTTGTCACTTACCATCAGGTGACTCCGGGTCACTTTAAAAAATATAAAACATATCGTTTTAAAGTTAGGTTATTTAAGTTTTCACAAGAAACGTGTTAGATTTTTGGAACATTTCATGTTGTAGCGACGTCCATGTACAACAATATAAAATCTGACGTCATCTAGCCTTGACCTTAACCCTAGAATTTGACCTTCATCCGTCGCGTCGATTAGTACATATAAATAAGCAATATACAACTTCGTAAGATAAATGTTTGCCAACAATTGAACCTAACATAAATCACACCTACCAACACAAACAATACCTATATATACATTTAAAGTTTGTTTTCAAAGTATAAGGAATGAAATCAACTTAAAATCATTTATTTAAATTAAACCAATCATAAGTATGTATTTGAAATTTGAATTGTCAATAGAAGACAGTCAGCCTGTTATAAAGAACAATCGGCAAGAGACTAGAAGGACACTATTTAGAATATTTTACACAATTTTCTTGTTAGACAGTTTATTTTATAAACGTAAATAAAATGTGAGGACAATGTACAAATTAATACTAAACTTTCAGTAAAGACAGTTCGGAGGTGACCAGCCCCAACAACAGCGCTCGTTCACGAGTATGCAAAACGCGCCAGATGTCGTCCACCTAAACCATACCAAAACGAGCCGAACGACACAACGAGCATATGATAATATATACATATTATAATAGTGATATACTTACATCAAAATTGGACACTCCAATCTTGCTTATATCACAGTTAATATCTGGTACAATCTGATACTGTTTGATGGTGGTGGTGATGGCGTATATTTGGTTGGTAGTGGCGTCGGGAGCCGGGCCACCATTGGCACAGTTGAACTTGATACCGAAGTCGTTGTCTATACCGCCGGGATTGTGGGATGCCGTGAGAACAATTCCTCCTGTAAGTTATTATGTGGTTATACTAAATCATTATAATGGTAATAAGAATAAGTAGTGTTAGTTTATACATTAATATAATAGCATTAAAAATATATGAAGCTTATTCAAAATATTCTCCATTAGCTTTTTAATCAGTACTTAGAATGTTAAGGCCAGTTATCAATAGAAACATGCAGTCTCTAAATGGGATAATTCTTTACTGCCAGTCTTCTTAATTGTTTAGGGACTCTAAATTATTATGGCGTTTAGAACTAGTTTACTGAAGGCCAGTCTTCAGCCCTGATAAAGTCAGAAACATTCATTTCCAA
Source organism: Tyria jacobaeae (assembly GCA_947561695.1). Lineage (NCBI taxonomy): Eukaryota > Metazoa > Arthropoda > Insecta > Lepidoptera > Erebidae > Tyria > Tyria jacobaeae. The sequence continues at coordinate 17,629,577 of OX387223.1, forward strand.
CCACGCTTGAAGGATCAAGCTTTATGACCCGGTGCTGAATCTTGCTGAAAGGACTATCTTGGTTATGGAACATGGTGTTAAGAGGCTTAACCACATTCTCAAGACACACTTGTGCCGATGTTTTGATAACTAACACCCAAATAAACTGTTCAATTTAAAAAATATTTTTTTAAATCAGATCACTAGCGGCGTAGATATATCCTTCCCTGTCGTCCCTGTGACATGTTGAGGTCCAAACTACTAACTGATTCATACTTTTTTGTAGTGCATGATATCTACTGCATAGGCTTTACCTGTATACCCTAAGGGGCAGGCAACACCCACATTTTGACAATAAGAATTTGGCCCCTTTACCGTAATAGGGGCAAGCCTATTGATGTCGGGCACTATATTAATATAAAATGAATAAATCAAATATGCATATATTTGACCAGCCTCTGGTCTAGTGGTTAGTGATTCTGACTGCTAAGCCAGAAGTAGAGGTAAATAATTGTGTGATGAGCATGATTATTTTTTCTGTGTCTAGTTGTAATTTATCTATAGTATGTATGTCTTCAAAAATACATGTAAAAGTGTGTTTATTAGCAGACTGGTTACGATAGTAGAATCTCTACTATTTTGGGATAAGACTGCTATGTGTGAGTTGTCTGAAGTTATCGTATTGTATTATAGATAATTTGAAATAACCTTCATACAGTAAATAATCTTTGGAACGTTTGAGTCGAGCTGCAGAAAAATTACAGTATACTCTTCTCGTTATACATATAGTTCATAAGTATATTGAAATAAAAAATATTTTTATAAGGAATTGTGTTATGTCATGATCAAAAAAAAAAATATATTATAAGTGCCTACCGAATGATAACCTGATGATACGCAATGATAACATACAATATCAAAGAGTAAACCAAAAAAAATTAAAGTGTGTTACAATGAGTGCCTTGTTCAATCATTTGATGCACTGTGAGCTACACCACAGATTACTAAATGATTTATTATCTTGTTTAAAATTTAAATAAATATCTTTATCTACATTTATTTGGGAAAATTATTTTGTGGTAAGCCTTGTATTTTTCATCTAATAATGGAAATATATACCTAAAATTCTTTAGCTGGCTTTCATTTCATTTTCAGAGTTAATATCATGTAATAGCTGTTATGTGGGGCTTTTTTTGTTTGGGATGTGGCACTTGACTAATCTATAATGTCAAGTAGTATATGATGTAGATATTTTAACAGTGTGACAATCAAGAAAAAAAATTCTGTTAGTCACACTGATGTGAAAATCTGGTGTGACTATGAGTCCGCAATGAAAAAAAAACATACATATCTACTGTTTTCATGAAATACCCTAACTGGGCGCCAACCGTAGCGTTTGCACGCACGCAAGTAAAATTATTCTAAACCATATAAAACCCTACTGCATTACATAAAAGGCTAGTTAATTTGTTTAAAGCTGACGTCATCTTGAAGTCTTATACCCTACATCAGTCCCACTAAATTCCACCACTGTGTAGCTGAATAGTCTAAGTTAACAAGTGTCTAATGAACTTTTTGATAATATTCAAAACTTTTCAGATTATAATCTACCTCTGTGCCATATTTCAAAAAGATCCTTTCAGCTGTTCTGGGTCTGGCATGGTTGAGCAACAAGCGTTCATCCAAAATTTGGTGTCTATAATATTAATAATAGTAAAGTAGAGCCTTTGCACTATAAAGTCCATGTTCTATAACTAAACATACAAAATGTAGCCACCAATTATCTCTCCAATATTCTATTATATGTACTTACACCTTTATTTTATTCACTTTGGATCACATACAAATATGTATACTTATACAATATGAGATAAATGCAATAAACTTATAGCCTAGTGTAAAAATTTCTTACAGGTAAGCACATCAATGGTGGGGCACGTGGCATGCTACACTCACAACAGGTGGACGAAGACCGTGACTATGTGAAGAGGACCACATTGGCACAGCGGAGGGAGAACAAAGGCACAGTGGAAGGATGAGATGGAAACCGTCAGAACATGGATTCGCGAGACGGAATCGCGACAAGTGACAATCTCTGGAGGAGGCCTTCACCCGAAGAGGGGTCCAGATGGCATGTATATTGGACTAGCAATATCCACACCTATCACTATTCATAGGAATGTACATGCCGATGGAATAATAAAGGTTTTATTATTATATTATTATACTCTTTATTTAATTAAACAAACATGAAGTACATTTTTAAATATAAATTAAAAAACAAAATATATTTTAAAATATAAAAAATAGTGTCCCACTGGTATCGGGTACAGGGACCAAGCTACCGGTGGTTAGGGCTCAAAAGACATGAACCTCCTCACAATACATTCCGTATCAAGAAGGACTGTCTTTTGCATCAGGCCCTTAACCCAGCTACCTAACGTGAGCCTCTGAAGGTGTTGGTTGAGGCTCTTAGCAATATTATTATTAAGCTCATCATGGAGTTTAATTCAATAGCCATCTATGTCCAGCAGTAGGTAGGTAGGTATTTAACGTCAGTAAATAATGTTACCAGAAACAAAGAACAACTACCCATGAACTGATAAAAACTTAATTTAGGAGAAGTATGGACAAACAGGAAGAGAGGATCTACTTTAAGCAACCATTTGACTTACCAAGAGTTTTGTATTTCCTGATGATATATGACACGGCAGGAGTTGAGAGGATGCCATTTTGACCAACAAGAAGTCTTGCTACCTATAAAACAATATATCACATCACAAGTATCCAAATTTTAAACACATTTTTTATAAGAACTATATTATGAATGTTCTTGGTAGCTTAAGATTGGGCTACCCCCATGCCCAACTCTTCCTATGAGTGTTTTGAAAGGTGACTAAGTTCAGACTGAGAGTTAGATGATGTCCCTATTATATGGGTGTTTGAGGTACCTCTGCTTACCCCTCTGAGGATCTATGAGTGAGTGTATGTTGGAATGTATTTTTTAATATTATTGTGTAACCCATTTATTTATTTTCTCTAAAAGCTTAAGTTCTATTGAATACTGGGACCATATCTTTACTGCTTGGTTCATGTTATTTCTATCAATATATTTTTATAAGTCTTTATTTTTGCTCTATTATTACACATAAATAATTGGAAGTAAGATAAAAATGTAGAAAAGGCATCAACAGGTGGAATGTACATATTCAGTTTCTCAGGATTTTATTAAGGTTTTGTATTTTAAATAGACATTTTAGTTATTACTTAAGTCATAAATATTGTTCTATGTGTATATATATATATAGTCTTGGGTTGAACATGGCAATTGTATTTTTATAGACTGTCGTTTTTATCTCTCAAAATACTTCACATTGTCTCTGTGTTGAATCTGAGCAAGAGAGAATCCATAAACAACTAATATTAATATATAATCTTGCTTTTCTGTTGTTACTAAACTTGCTAGTAATCTGTCCCTTTACAAATTAAATGATTTTGTATAACTATTAGAATAGAAAACCATTATAATAACCATAAAATAAATGTTGTATTCTTTTTTTTAAAAAGACAACTCCCGCATTAGGATTAATTCGTATTATTTCGCGGGGGACTTTCCAAACATTCAAACAATGGACACAAAGAACACCCAGACTCAATACAACAATTTGAGGATTACACATCGCGTTGTCCCGTGAGGGGATCGAACCCACAATACTCGGCGCGGCAGCGTGGTGGCGCGGTAACCACTTAAACCACTGCTAGTCGTAATCGCGTAAAAAGTTTCAATAATAAGATATGTCTTAAAATTAAAATTGAGGCCTTAAGCCTATTTATATATTAGCTATTGAAGCTTGTTATTATTTTTATTTATTAAGATAATTCAAAAAAAATATACACATTTAAATTTTGAACTACTCAGATTAAATACTCACCCCGTTTGCAGCTGAAATTTTTATTATTTTGTCAACAACCTCCTTCACCAAATATCTGCCGTCACCACCTACTACCAAGGTAGAACCAACCAAGGAGTCTTTATTCGCATCTAATATACTCTGTATAAAATTTTCTGTGTAATGTTCTTGTACAAAAACTTTAACTTTTTTACGTAAACCGCTTGTACCCGGTTTTTGTCCTTCAAAGGGATTAGTATCTACTGTAACTACACTTGGCATGTTTTATTAATTAATTATAATGTATTGTACAAAATTAGGTATAAAAATTTTATTCTTTAACTAAATCTACTTAACAAATAAGTTATTATCGAACTTAAGGTCAAAAAGTTCGCGAGACGTGTGGTTAACTTGTAAAAACTGTCAGAAGTGTCAAACCAAAGTCATTACAAGGTCAATTCTTTAGTGCGTTCCAACTTTACGAAACTAATTTGGTGTAATAATAAGTCATTTAATGTGGATTAAATATGTAATATTGTATATATGTAATATTGTAATACATTTCATATATTTAAATTAAATCAAAATATTTTTCAGCAAAGGAGCTATCATCTCTATCACATAACGACTTTGTGAACGCTAAATTTAGAGGTTTGAAACGACATTTCGAATGTTTAATAAATTATCGAATATCGGTGACCATCAGAATGAACGGTCATTCCAGATATTTTACATCGAAATAATTATAAAAGGGTTGCAACCTATTTGCTCCTAGTTGTTAAAAGTCTTAAAATCGGTCAATGACACTAAACGGTGCACCGGTGTGGGCGGAAGCTCTTACCGCCCAGAATAGGGCACGCCTCTGGCGCCCTCAGAGGGTCATGGTGGTTAGAGCCATACGCAGTTACCGCACCGTGTCGATGGAGGCGGCGTGTGCGTTGGCCGAAACTACCCCGTGGGACTTGGAGGCGGTAGTGCTCGCCGAAGTACATCGGCGGACGACTGATTTCCGGGCGGGTAGTGGCAATCGACCCCCGCCCGTGTGAGGCCGCTCGCCGAGCCACTATGGCTCGTTGGTCGTCCCGGCTGGAGGCTCCAAGTGCTGGCTTAGCCACCGTGAAGGCACTCCAGCCAGTCATCGTCGAGTGGACAGGGCGGCAGCACGGGACCCTTTCTTTCCGACTAACACAAGTTCTTTCCGGGCACGGTTGCTTTGGAAAGTACCTGCACTAGGTCGCTAGGAGAGAATTGAGTCCTGTCTGTCACCACTGCGACTGTAGTGAGGACTAGGCCCAGCATACACTCGTGGATTGCACCGCTTGGGCGGCGCAGCATCGGGCCTTTACTGCAGTCATTGGAGAGGATCTGTCACTACCGGCCATCATACGCTCCATGGTCGGCAGTGACAGGAATTTTACCACGGTCGCAGCCTTCTGTGAAGAGGTCATCTCATCGAAGGAGGCGGCGGAGTGGGCCCGGGAGGATGATCTCCACTCGGACCCAATTCACCGCCGGCGAACCGGGCGGCAGAGATGCGCCTACCAGCGCCTCATGCCACCCTGAGTGTGGCTGCGGGTGGACGGGACGGCTTTTCCCTTCCATCCGCCATATGGCTAGCCGCGAGGAGGTGACGTCCGCATAGTGCGGGCAGGCGCTAGGAGGGGTCCGGAGATCTTAATAAAGCTGTTCCCAGATTCCTCCTATTTTAAGCGCAGTATGTCACACCGTGTGGTTTTAGTCGGTTCGATTCCGACACACCGTTCCACACAAAAAAAAAATCGTCTTAAGATAGCTGCTACCCCCGATTTAAAATAAAAATTACATTTAGGTGACGGGCCACTTTGACATCAAAATGGCTGGTCACCTAATCAGAGAGAACAAACCGCGTAAATGAATACAGTTTTTTAAAAAATGAAAACCATGCCAATTTGAATATGTATGATAGGAGGGAATACACTTCAAGAGTGCACTTGACTTTATCTACTAATGTAGGCGACTTTACAACTGCAATCATTTGTCGTGCATGTCCAGTTCAATGTGGTAATATGGTGAAAAAAATACGAATTACTTATTATACTTGCACAAGATGAAAACGATCATTTAATATTTAAGAAAATAATTTTATTAATATCCCTCATACAAAAGTAAACATACAATAGTAATATATAATACATTCAATCTTGGTGACGTTTCAGACTTTTACTTCTCTTTATTCATGTGACCTCTTATAATTATGTCTTATAATTTTTTGAGTTTTATTTTTAATTGTAAAATAAACAAACTATGCTCATGGTATACTGCGGTGACTTACAAACAAACATGTCTAAGGAATACCTTTACAGCAAAGGGGAATAACTTGTTTTTTTTTTATTTAGTACTTCTTTCTACATACCTCAAGACGGTAGTAGTGTGTGTGTGTAATGTCTTTATTAGTTTGTAACATTGACTCTCCCTTCAAGATTTCAAATTGAATTTTTGATTTAAAGTTACTCTAGATAACGCTATACAAGAGATTACACAGTAAAAAACTCACCCTAACATAAAAAATAATATAACAATAATTAATAATTATATTACCATAAAATATTTAAATGAGAAATTTTTTAAATTTTAATAGAGAGAAACTGATTTGACTAAATAGACGTTTTTTATTTCAACTATATCTAACAACTCATATCAATAAAATCTCTTATGAACCTCTTTTGACATAATTTTAGTAGAAGTTGTCCCAGTTTCCGGCTCAGCTTTAAATATTACAATAAAAACTTCCATAAGTTACACTCATATTTAATTAAATATACGGTTTTACTCACGTGTGTATTTTGGGTATGCCCGACTAGTTTCGGTCCCAACAGGAGACCTTTCTCAAGTAAGTCATCTAGCCGCGACGGTACCGGACGTCACACTCTGAACTAGTCGGGCATCCCCGAAATACACACGTGAGTAAAGCCCTATATTTAAATAATATGTTTAATCTTTAAGTTCGCAAGCTCTGGTAACACCATGGAACTCGTTCTCTAGGTATTTAGCAACAGTGAGGCAAAGGGCATCGTTGTGTGGGGCAGCTACGACCTGGATGCCAAGGGGTAGACCTTGGGCGTTCACTCCGAGAGGTACCTGGAGATAAAAATGGTTGCCTGTATATTTTCATTACATTTGACAATGGGTAGTCTTAAATGTTATATGTAAATAATACTAAACCTGGACGTAGTTACCTAGCTTTTAAAAGGGCAATGTTTTTTTATTAGTTAATCGATGGTTTTAAGCACTTTTGCTTTTTTATGACTAGCTTTGAAAAGAATTTCCTATTATATATTATAAATAACACCAGACACAGTACGAATCACCATGCTTATTAAACAATTAGTTTGGGGGGGGAGGGGAATCGAACCCACGACCTCTTACTAATCAAGACCAATAGACTATCAGGACATTGTATAAGTATAACTAGAAAACATTGAAAATACCACATTATAATCACCGTCATCATTATCATTATTCGGTAGACTGGATGAGTTAGTGATGACGGAAGTCAACTTAACATAAAGTTCCTGAGGACAGACATATTTCTTACCTGAGTAGCGGGACATTTGAGGACATTGACGATGCCCCAGTAGGAGAAGTTGTACGGCCTTAGCAGACAAGAGAAGTGGTATGGAGCTGGATGGGGCCCACTCGGCATTAGAAGAACACCATTGTCGCCAAGTTTATCCTAAAAAACAAATTGGAAGATTGTCAGACCTATTACTTAACACGTGCAATGAATTTTACCTTCTTTTCATAGTGGTACGAGAACTGTAAGTCTACACAGGGACCTCCTTTCTAGAGTATACCTGAGGAAGGTGACAACGAGACGGCAGTAAGACCCGGTGACATACCACATAGAGTCTGACATACCACCTTACTTTGGCCCCGGTGACATACCACATAGAGTCTGACATACCACCTTACTTTGGCCCCGGTGACATACCACATAGAGTCTGACATACCACCTTACTTTGGCCCCGGTGACGTGACGACCGGCGGGGTTTCCAGTTTCCACAAAGACGGTACCCGAATTACATTTCTTACAAAGGCAACAAAGACACGGGATATCGCTATCTCTTACGTGGAGATACATGATAATTAATTCTGTTAAAATCATGGGAATAAATTAGGAAAATATATCATATTCAATATATCATTAATATATAATTATATCAAATATAAGAAAATATATCATTAGGTTTGTAACGTTACTTTAAGTGCATTTATTATACACTGTACTAACAATTCTTCTTCTCGTACTCCTGCTACATAAGTTTGAATATATTTTGGTAAAAATTAAAATTTCTACCATCCCGTCAAGTTTGGCGTTAGCCGTCTTGTACGACATTCACGGGAAGAGATGAGCTGGTCCTATTCTACTGTAGCGTTAACCACACGGCTGAGCCTAATTTGTAAAATATTAAATGACGAACTTACAATCAAGTCATTTTTAAACTCCTTAGTCAAGCTTTCTGCCCAGTTAGAGTCCACACTTGGCAAATACTGCTCCTCAATCAGACGGATGATGGTGAACAAACAGTAATTACTCATTCCCAATACCTGCAAATTTGAAAAACAATACAACCACAATTTTATTGTATATCAACAACAAACCTCAAACAAAAATACCTCAATTATTTTTGTTTGTACTGCTTTTTAATTTAGTATTCATATCGCTGATTTATAAAAATACGTGCTATTCGATGTTAATGTTTAGGAAACCAAATTATAGTTGTTTTTATAATGCAGAAAGAGAAAAACGCATAGTGGGTATTATATTGTCTATATGTAATTGAGGTCTTCCTATTTTTACTTAAACTTGTAGTAAATTAAAAATAAAATGTTATTGCATCCTTAGGGAAACATGTACATCATACAAGGGTCGGACACTTTCATCAACAATCGAAAGCGTCCATAAGTCGCAACTTACATACCTATTTAAGTCCGTTAGTCACGACCTAGAGTGCATAACGTTCTTATATTATTATTAACTTCCGATAGCGACTTCGCAAGTTACGTCGATAAATAATATCCTATATCCTTCTTCAGGGTTCAAAGTATCCATTTATTATATTAGTGCAGATTATCTGATATAGAGAAGTATAAAATAAACAGTAGCCTAGGGTGCCATTAATTTCATACTTATTTACTCCCATAAGACAGTTGGTAAATTTTATTCCAGATGTACTTAAAATATTCGAACCTTCTTAGCCAATTCAATGAGTCCATTAGCCTTGCCGTTCCCATTAGTGTAAAGGGTGGCCAGGTCTTCAGGCTCCTTAGTCATCCAATACTTCCAGAGGCTGTACATGTGGTTGAACCCTTTATGGTAGTACCGTTGGGGGGCGTTGTCAGTCGTAGAAGCATCTTGGCTGAGACGGGAGATTACTCTGTGCAAACATAAATATATGTATATATAATGGCCGATTTCTGCAGTAACATCCGAGTGTACTTCGTTGCACGTATATTTTAGCCGTGATGTAATTAGAGTCCGGTGATGACACTATTCCTTTACTCCCATAGAAAGAACACTTTGCTTTTAAGGAGGTTTTAATTATTTTTTTGGAAACGATTTCATAATAAAAAAAACAAAATTTCAGTGTAACAATACTTATATCCGAATAGGAAAAGGTCATTCTTTTGCGGATCACTTATATCACTTATATCACAACACACACATAAGACCCGGTGGTATGGAAGTGCACAATTTTGTTTTTGCCTCTAATCAGAAAGCAATCTAACAGAAAATGTAAGAAATAATATATACCTTTTCATAGCTCCCCTGAGGTCCGCACATACGCTGCTAATCATCATATCTTTGCTGGTTTCCATGTAGAAGACTTTAATGTCCTGAAAGAAACTATCAGTTAAGACTAATCCTTAAATGTGTAGCAACAGGGTAACATTTAGGTTTGATTCTTTCGTAGTGCATAGAGTAGAATTTAATTACCTTAATGTTGACATTCCTGTCTAAATTGAGAAGAGAAGCCTTGTCGCCAGCCACAACCTTGGTAAGGGGTGCAAGATCCTCGACGTGTTTAGATATGAATCCAAGGCTAAGCATCGTGTCCTCTTCATCACCTTTGCGGAAGCAGACTCCTGAATGGTAAAAAAGTTTATGCATTAATGACTATGAATTATCCCATTAGTCCAGTAGTTTATTATATCGGTATGTTTGGATATAATTCGTAATGTTATGATTAATATATAACTAGCAATTTGGTAGACGATTAAAAAGGATGTACAGTGGAGGACACGGTACGTGTGACGACACAGTCTATAAAACTCGTAAACACTCATAGACAAACAACAAAATTAACACTCTGTGGCATAAACATTTGATGTTGTACACTTTTACGTCACATTCGGTTTGACGTGGCGTCGCTTTTCGAATATTTGACTTATCCACATTTTTTATTATCTTTATACAAATTTATTTCTTGTAACAAAAGTAATTAAAGTTACAAATATTGATGTAGGCATAAATCGGAAGTAATAAAGTTTAATAAAAAAAAACATTTAAATCACATATATATTCGATATTAGATCTTTTTGACTAGGAAGGCATGTATACCGCCTGATAAATAACAGTTCGATCCTTTAGTGATATTTTACGATACCCTCCGAAAGAAATAGGGTGGCCCCATTCTACTCCACCGAAAACCATAAGGCAACAACAGCTAAATAAAATATATTGAACCATAAGAGCAAAAGAACATAAAGCAGGCCGTTTATTAAGTCGTTTATCTGACTCGTATTTCTCTAGCACCAAAAGTTACCTCTTAGATTAGTTGCCCCAGGCGTAGGGTGATGTCCAAAAGTGCCGCAGTAGAACGCTGGCATACGAGTTGATCCACCGATGTCAGAGCCTAGAAAATAATGTATTGCTTTTAGATTAACAAATAAAAAGATAGACAGTCGATTCGTGCCCGATTAGGACATTACTATATACCTATTTAGGAATGGTTAATTTACAGAATAAGTTAGTTTAGGTCACAGATTGTCCATAGTGTTTACGCTAGTTCAAAGTCCTCTTCTGGTTCAACAGGAAAACTGAGAAAAAATCAGTCATATTTAAGTAAGTTTATTGATAAGGTACGGGTGTATCGATTTTAAATCGATTTCTATAATTATGCTGCTGATTTTTGTGAGTGTATGTTATATATATTCATATCTTTATTTTATTTATATACCGGTGGCTCGTGATTGGTCTTATTTTAATTTGAATTTTATATTCAATGTTTTAGGGTGGCAAATTAAGGGATGAAGATAATATACATATATTTTTTTATTATATTCATATATTGTAACTTACACAAACTGATAACGGTGGCACAAGTGGCCGTCAACGCAGCCTCCCCTCCGCTCGAGCCACCTGGAGTCCTGCCCGTGTGATGAGGATTGCGGGTCATACCATACACTGGATTCCTAGTCTCTTGCCTGGTGACATACATTTTTTAAATATCGATCATACTTGTCCATTGGAGTACATTCTGGTAACAGACGGGCCTTAGAATAGAACGAACGTCATAAGATCAGAATTCAAATGTCACATTAGGTGAGTAATTGGATGTTATAATGGTAATATCATAATTCTTCAGAGAAAGTAAAAACAATCAAGTATGATTAAAATGTTTTTTTTAAAGTAACGATCTAGATTTAAAGGTAAAATTTGTGGTATTCATGTAAATAGTTTTTTTTAAGAAGAGACGTTTAAAAATAACCATTTAGTAGTGAAATCTTTTTTGGAACGAAGTTCCTTATGGGGCGTTGCGGTGGTGTACCCTAGCCGGCTAAGACGTCCGTAACGTTAAAAAAAAACGTAATATTTTTATGTATAGTCTATGTATGATGGCTATACAGTGTCTAATGTATATTCTACGTGATGACTGTTATAATTATTGCAGTTTTCTATTATTATTCATGTAAATTGAAGTTTCTTTGTATATTATTATTATATATTTTCATAAATCATTGTAAATAAAATAAAAGTGTTAAGATAATTTTGTAAAGTAGTTTTTTTTCATTTTTATCGATAAAAATCATAATAAAAAACGTATAAACGAATAATTATTTTCGTTATACCTCGAATAGAAGAAGAAATTCATATTTTTATAATAAGGAACTTCGTTCATATCTGGTGTCCCACGACACCACACGTTTTTTTTTTAATCCTTACCACACAAGAAGTTCAGGTAAGTTAGTAGCAGCTACAGGAATAGCACCAGCTTCTTTGAGCCTTACAACTGCTTCGCTGTCCTCTTTCGCTACCTCCCTGCGACGGCACCAAAGACCCATGGTTAGTAGTAGGCCTTTGACTGCTTGACATTCCTTGGTGGTAAATGGTACGCCTGTGTAAGAAAATTCAACATGTGTATAAATTGGGTAATTGTATTGCTGCTTTCTAGGGTTCCGTACCCAAAGTGTAAAACGGGACCCTAATACTAAGACTCCGCTGTCCGTCTGTCTGTATCAACTGTATAATTCGACAGTTGAAATTTTCACAGACGATGTATTACTGTTGCCGCTATAACAACAAATACTAAGAAAAAAATAAGTATTTTAGGGGGCTCCCGTACAACAAACGTGATTTTTTTGCTCGTTTTTGCTCGATATCGATAACGGCAACAGGTAGACGCTTGAAATATTCACAGAATATTTAGTTTTATATTCACTTTAAAAATAATTAAATTAATATAAAATTATTTTTTAGGGGGTTCCCCTACAACAGACATCTTTTTTTTGCCGTTTTTATAGATAATGGAACGGAACCCTACGTTCGCGAGTCCGACTCGCACTTGGCCGGTGTTTTACTTCTGATTCTCTGCCAGTCTGAAAGATGCAAACATGATTGGCAAGCCAAGGTTTTTATTTTGAAGGATGGAGTGATTTTATACTTTTGAAATGAATATCAAATATACATTATACACATTATATACAGTCCTTAATTATCGGACTTTAAAAAAGTAGACAATCGACTTCAATGCGTCTATCATAAAATTTAAGACTAATATGGTTTACTCATGGATGTCATTATCACAACTGGACCAAACTCTCATCTAACTACCCGTGAAGTACATCCTTTCTAATAAAAAAAGAATCCTCAAAATCGGTTGACGTGATATTGAGACATTCGTCCATTTGTCACGCACATGCTTAATGCAAATTTAAGACTTATATGGTTTTCTCATGAATGCCATTGTCTTAAATGGGACCACAAGGTAACCACCAGCTGTCAAATAAAAAAAAAATTAGAAATCGGTTCACGCAATCGAAAGTTCTGAGGTAACAAACATCAAATAATACACTCGAATTCAGAACCTCCTCCTTTTTGAAGTCCGTTGAAATTCACCAAGCTTTTAAGTTAACCCAATCATAAATACAAACGTTAAGATATGAGGTACATAGAAAACCAATTACAAAAACAGCACGGTTAAAAAAATTCAAGGAGTTAAATTGTATCGTGAAAATAATATTTTCTTACCCAAGAATGGTTTCTTGGCAGCCTCTTCCTCTGATAGTCCATTAGAAATGAGTTCATCTATCGCCTTAGCTTCCGCAAGAGCAGTCTCATATCTATCCTTTGAAATAGCGTTTACCACAGGGTTCACCTAAAACGATTAGGTGTAAGAATTATAATTATAATTTATTAAAATCAAAGATTAAATGGATGCCCCACTAGTTTTTAGTTCACTAGGTCCCTTTATCAGGGCCAGTTAATAGGCTTGTTCAAAAGGCATGTGTAGCTGCCTCACCCTAATACTAGAGATATGCGTATTTAAAATAAAAAAAACAACTTAGAAACATAGTTCTTAAATAATTTGTGTTGTGTGCCCTTGGAATTAATGCCCAAACTAAGCAGAGCTACGTATGCAATACTATGGTAGTATGGTATAAGCAGTACTGTTACGAGCTGGGTATTTAATAAATTAAAGTAGTCGATTGATTACCAAAAACAACACAATATTTATTAATAACACTCTTTACAATTTCAAATCACTATATCACTCGTTAGTCGCACTAGAAGATCGCTTCGATATTTATTCGCTGTATCGTGAATCAATACTGCCCGTACGGCTAACACGATCCGCTTTTATATTGCTGTCGAGATAACTAGAATGTACGATAATATTCGATCGAAGGCTCTAGACTAAATAGATTATTCTAGAGCTACTTGTAGCGCCATCTAGCGTGATAATGTCCACAGTTGCGAGCTATCCGATACTAGATGGCGTTGTCCCTTCGTGTAGATTGTTCCAGACTATTTTTCTCGATGCCGCAACAGTACTATGGTAACTTACATATTATAGATAAAGTACACTCATACACAGAAAAAATTATCCCGTTCGTCACAGAATTATGTGTGCATCCTCTATCGCTTATATCATGGGGAGTGTTCAGAGGAATTGTTCGGACTTATTCAGGGTGCTGGTTTCCGCCATCGTCCTAAGCGACAAAATATCCATCCCCATCACCTGGACGATTGGCACTCCACCACTGTACGCTTCTCCAGAAGCTTTTTGCCTCGCACAACCAGCTTGTGGAACAAATTGTCGCCTGTCGTATTTCCGAACCGATACGACCTTCAAACCTTCAAGGAAAGAGCGTACTCCTACCTAAAAGGCCGGCAACGCACTTGTGACTCTTGAGTTGCGGGTGTCCATGGGTGGCCGTAGTCATTTACCATCAGGTGACCCGTCTGCTCGTTTGCCCCCTATCGCATAAAAAAAAAAAAAAAAATTGTCTGGCTAAGAAGTTAGTATCACTAACGACTAAACCAACAAGCCCGTCAAGTAAGGTTCAAAGACAAGATTCAAGAGTCGTAAATGCGCTACCTGCCTTTGAGGGAGCGGAAGGAGGAGAGGGGAGTGAGGAAAGTGGAAAGGGAGAGTTGAGCCACCGGTACCCTCACTCACTCGACAATACAATGCAAACATTGTTTGTCTACCGGTTTTCTGAGAGGCCGTGCTAATACTCCTGTAGAGCCAGCCCATTCATGTCTAAGCATGACACTCCCACGGCAACCAGCTTTTGGGAGATAAAGCAATCCTTTACAATGGCGTAGCTTTGAACCTGAGTACATAATTAACTTACTTCTTTAATCCTCTCAATAACGGCTTTGACTAAGTCTTCGGACTTGAGCTCCTTCTGCTTGATCTTCTGAGCCAAAGACACCGCACTGCAGGTCAATATTTGATGCTTCTTATCAAGTGCTGGAATCGGTTTCTTACTCTTGTCCCAGTATAGCGAGAAAAAGAAATCTATTGTTAAATCTATCATCAACCGCCCATACAGAAGTATTGCTTTCCAAACTTTTCCCATTGTAGTAGGTTTCAGCTGTTCTTCCTTCTAAAAAAAGACAGAAATCTAGAAGAATTTACTTTGTTTTGATAGATTTGCATCTGATTAAGAGTCGTTCCGAAAGACAAAATAAGATATACAGATTTTAAGTTTAGAGTTATTGTTGATCATAAAATTATAACAAAATCACGGACGACAAGTTTGAAGCAATATTTATCTTATATATAACTATTTAAGCAAGTTAGTGGGATTGCTGCTAGAAGTAGACGAGTAGCGAAGAACTTATTCTAATAAAATCGGTGATGTTTTGAAGAACTTTTGGATCCGAAGAACCCGAAACCGATTTTTATGAAAGGTTTAATGTCAGCAAAGGCTAGGAATTGGCGGGCTGTTGTCTGTGCCCGCCTGGAGGGGAAAGAAGAGAGGGGGAATGAGGGGAGAGGGGCAGTCTGTTCTCGTTCTGTTTGTCTGTTCGTCTGTCCATCTCTAGAATAAAAAAAAAACTTCAAAACCGGTTTCCTGTGAGGCCGTGGTATCGTACCGGTTAAGCATACCCATTCATGCCTAAACATGGCTCTACCACTGTTAAATATATATATCAAATGTTGTCATCAAATTCCCAAAAGTGTTCGGATGACTGCAATAGATACCTATACTTATTACCTATACTATACGAAAATGTGACTTAATTATGACCAGCAAAATGTGGGCGTATAAATACAGACGTGAGTGTGTATAAATCCCATCTTTTTTAAATATGTATTTGTAATTCGTGGCATCTATTTGTATCCTTAACCACTCATAAAAAAAAATAAAAAACCAACTTTTTAAGTTCGTTCTTGTAAACAATATTTATGCTGGAAAGTTAGATGTATTAACGATCATTCGGACACGATTCGAGTTAAATACATCATTTTAATCGGCTTATCCGTTTCATTCATTTCTTTGATTAACAGAGATATGCAGCATGTACATTACGCAACAAAGATAATTGCTGAATATAGCGTTCAGACAAACAAAAATCAATAGTCTTTTGTATGTAGTTTTTTTACACATATTGCTGTGACTACCCCTTATAGGACACAAGCAAGAGGGTATGTATGTAATACGATCACGCCTGTATCCCTTAAGGAGTACGCACACTTGTATTGAACACTAATCACCAACCCATTTTTTCAACTGAATAAGGTCCCACTAACGCAATAGGCTTAGGTTATTATAGCTGTAAACATAGCACTATATGACTGTATATATACATATATGCTGTTTAATAGATGACAGTACGCTTCTTTTACGACACCAAGACAAGAAAAGAGCTTTCATTATTCTACTGTACCGTGAACGACACTAGTTTTTTTGTTTAAATGTAACTTTAAATGAATTAACAGGGTTTGTATGTAGCACGCTTTATCGTGATACCAGCTCACCTGATAGACATTGCAATGTACATATTTCATTAATTTTTGTTCCTCGTTGTTTTCAACCGACTTCAAAAAATGAGGAGGTTCTCAATTCGACTGTATTTATTTTTTATTTATTCTTTTTATGTTTGTTACCTCAGAAGTTTCGATTGCGTGAACCGATTTTGACGTTTTATTTTAAAGCGGGTGCTTCCCGTGTGGTCTTATTTTAATATGGTCCAGTTCTGACATTGGCATTCATGAGGAAAACGTATAAGTCTTAAATTGGCATTAAGCATATGCGCGACAAATGGACGAACAACTCAATATCAAGCCAACCGATGTCGATGATTATTTTTTTATTGGAAAGGATGTACATATTAAAATTTCATATATATTAGTATAAGAACCTCGGTGTTACGATAATCTAGTTTAAGTAGATATTCTTTTAGTATATTTTTACATTTCTTAGAATATATACCAACAACTTTATTTAGGTAATTATATAATAATATACTATTGATATGGTTATGACTCTCAGCGAATTGATGTTCTATGGACTCAATTGGAAGGTGCTCACCGGACACGGCTGCTTCGGTAAGTTCCTGTGTCGCATAGGCCGGGAGCCAACGTCTGCGTGCCACCACTGCGGAGGCTGTCGCGAGGATACTGCACTCCATACTCTAGCGGAGTGCTCAGCATGGACGCAACAGCGCCATGACCTCGTGACGGCTATTGGTGTGGGAAGCCTCGCTAGATACCATGGTTCAGTCCATGGTACAAAGTGAGAGTGCATGGGAATCCGCCGCCTCCTCCTGCGAAGAGGTGATGCTGATCAAAGAGGCGGCGGAACGGGAAAGGGAGAGGACTAACACTCTCTCGTCCCGCAGAGGACGCACCAGGCGCCAGACGAGACGAGGGCGCAGAATGACCTCCGACCTCCATGAGCGCTGGCCTGGGGGTAGCGGATCGGGCTGCCCGCTACCCTAGCAGAAGCAGGCCTGAGACGGTAGCGCGTCCTGTTCTGCGCGCGCCTCTCTAAGTTGGAGGGGGGCTAGGCTCCCCGCTATCCACGGTGTGGTCGCTCAGGGTCAAGGTCTGCAGGGGTTCTCGGAAGCATCCTTCTTAGGGTATACCCGGGTCCTCTGCAATAGACCTCGTGACGGAGCACCGTGTGGTTTTAGTCGGTTCGAGTCCGACATACCACTTCACTGTTGGCTCCAGTGAGGTGATGACCCGTGGGGGTTTCCACACGAAAAAAAAAAATGGACTGAATTGGAAAAATTAAACTTATTATGGTACTTAAACACTTTTTGCTTTTCATACGTCGACACGTAGACAAGTATTGACGTAATTATTAGTTTTTTTTTAACTTTACTGCTCAGGGTGCTATTCCTCTGTTGCGTAGGTAATCATTTGCATAATAACATTGACGTCATCATTAGACTTTGAACGTCTCGAATGAATACACATGATAAAAAAGTGTGTCTAATGGGATATGATAGAACAGAGTCTTGTATTATAAACAAATAAGTTTTTATAACACTTTATAGTTCGAATATTCGTCGTATCCGAATATTCATTAAATAATTACAGTATAGTTCATTTCTCATTCATTATCCTGCCTGCAAACCTCTAAATTGCGCTGCCTAAAATCAGGAAGTGCTCTCGACAGTAAACTTTAAAAGCTAAAGTACGACACCTCCACACAGACCTATTTATAGAATCATCTGACTAATACTCTTTAAAGTAGTTATATGTACATGTACACACATACAATGTATGTAATATATTAAATTATATAATACGATTAGATTTAGATTTCAGTGGTAGAGCCATGCTTAGGCAGGAATGGGCCGGCTCGACCGGTGCGATACCACGGCCTCACAGAAAACCGGTTGTGAAGTAACGCTTGCGTTGCATTTCCCCGAATTGAGTGAGGTTTCCGGAGGCCCAATTCCTCCTTTTTTCCATCTCCTCATCCCTCCTCTCTTCTTTCCGCTCCCTGCATCCCCCATCCCTCATCACCCTCAAAGGCGGGCAGCGCACTTGCGACTCTTGAGTTGCAAGTGTCCATGGACGGCGGTGTCACTTACCATCAGGTGACCCGTCTGTTCGTCTGTCCCCCTATAGTATAAAAAAAAAACAAAAAAAAATATTCATTAGGATCGTTTCGAAAAATATCAAAGGGCTTTATTAAGTATCACATATCTAGTTAAGTATGTATGTAACGCATAGCTCACTAAACTCATGAATGTGTTTACTTAATATACGAATAGCGCATTTCTGCGAGCACTGCCGCGCCTAGTGTTGTGAGTTCGATCCCCTCAAGTGACAACACTTTGTGTAAACCTTAAATTGTTGTTCTGAGTCTAGCTGTTCTTTGTGTTCATTGTTTAAATGTTTGTAAAGTCACCGGAATAAAGATACACGAATTATTCCTAATGCGAAGAAGAAGAAATCCATTAAGGCCGTCCTGTCTTTAGACCTTGAGAAAGAAACAAAATACATATATAGACATATACATAAATAAGTACATACAAAACATAACCCTTTTTCTTGCGCAGTTTGTCAAAGAGAAAATTAACTGTAACGCGAGTAACACTAAAAAAAAGAAAAGGCTACAGGGCAAAATTGTGTTTTATAGATGTGCACAGATTATAAAAATAGTTACTTAAAGAGCACATCGGATCTTCGTGGCAATATCCTGTTAACAAGTCAAGGTTTTAGGTAACTGACCGATTACAATAACGTAACAAAGTTGCGTCAATTTTTTTTAAATTTATGACAACTAACTTTTTTTCTATGCAACGTGAGTTGTGGCACAGGGGTAACAAGGATTAAGGAGTTAATACAACTAGGTATACTTGACACGTTTATCAATTAATTATTGATAAGATACTCCGATCTGAGATACTAGTTCTGATTAATAAGTAATTTGATTAGTGAGACATCGATGTCCTACTGATTAGTTTTCACTCTTCTCTTTATAATCACATTAAAATTGTATTGGACTTGTTATAGGTACAGATGAAACAGCAGCAGCATTAGAAGAGTTAAGAGAATTTAACAAATAATGATGTTCTGTTTAAAAAAAGAAAGAAAAAGACACTCGAAATACAAATAAAAAAAAACATAACATACATGAATGTATTTAAAAATAAAATATGTATCTATTATTTTCAAGGACTAGATAAAGAGTTTTAATATTTCTCGCTGTTTGGTTCACGCTGGAGTAGAATAGGGCCACCCATTTTCTTCCGTGGATGTCTTAAAGGCGACTAAGGGATCCGACTCTTATCTATCAGACAGTAAACATACAGTTCTAAAGTGCCAGTAGACGGCAATTCGCTGGTCCCCTGTTACGTTGTTCCCGGAGGCTTCCTTGTTAGGGTATTCCCGGGTCCCTTGCAATAGACCCTTTGTGACGGAACACCGTGTGGTTTTAGTCGGTTCGATTCCGACCACATCTCCGTTAGCTCCGGTGAGGTGATAACCCGTGGGGGTTTAGTGGGACCAAATTCTAATAGCAAACGTAGGTGTTTAATATACCTCTGCTGTCCCCTTCGGGAATGCAGGCGTAAGCGTCTCTTAATTACGTCGAGTATAGTGGGTAGTTATAACAGCAACAACAATACAAAAGTGCTCTATATTTAAAACTAAATTTAAATATTTATTCTTAGTTAAAAGCCAATTAAATGTTGCTTATTAGTAGCTAATAACTGTCCCTTACCAGTCTGTGTGTTATTTCCATTAAATAAATAACTTCATCACATTACTTTAACAACAAAAAAAAAAAAAAAAAAAAAAAACAATGGATTCCAGTCTGCAAGAGTCTTTGACTAGCCTAAAGAATATGTTCCATGAACAAATGACCAGTTTTGAAGCCAGGTTGCAGAAATCCAGTAACACTTCACCAGGTGGATCAGGTTTAGCTGCTGAATTTACTGCTTTTAAAACATTCACGGTGACTACCTTGAACTTGCTTCAGCGCCAAGTGGATGCATTGTCTCAAGAAGTAGACAACATAGAAATGCGTGGTCGACGTAAAATGCTACTGTTGCATGGTGTTAATGAGCAGGCGACTGAGGTTGTAGCCGATGTTGTAGCTAATATTGTTAAAGGGCAACTACAACTAAAAACTTTCACTGCAGCTGATGTCCAGCGGTGCCATAGAATGGGACGACCTACAGCCATCCATAAGCCTAGGCCCATCTTGGTGAAATTTCAGAAAGTTAGTGATCGAGACAATATTTGGTTCTCAAAAACAAAACTCAAGGGCAGCAGTGTTACTCTATCTGAATTTTTAACCAAGTCAAGACACGACACCTTTATGGCGGCACGAGCTAAGTTTGGCATTAATAAATGTTGGTCAAGAGAAGGTTACATCCACGTCATTGGTCCTGATGCTTCGCGCTATCGAATCACTTCACTCCGTGAATTGGATAACATAAAAGTCCCTGAGGTGGCTATTGCAGATAAGGAGACGGTTGCTGGTGCTCCAAAACCCCCTAGCGGGAAGTTAAAACGAGCTGTTGCCTCCAAGAAATAGATCTGTTTGAGATTTTTAACTGTTACAGATTGCTACGCCGGGTAAAACATACTTTATATATTTCACTTTCACCCTCTTCCATTATAACTTAATATCATATGTACTGTGTTTTCCGTTATGATATTTGAATGTCAATTTAATTTTTTCACTTAAATTTATTTCTTTGTATACCGGCTTACTTTCATGTTGACAACGTCAAGCTTCATATGTCAAACTTAAATTGCTGCAGCTACGTTCCATTTCAGGTAAAATTTATGACTATAATGGCTTTAATAATATTGTTTTTTGTTTTTTTTTTTATAGTCTTTGTTTCTTTCTTTGTTTTTTTTATTTTTTTTTATTTGCTATTGTATTTAATGGTAAAATTGTTTTTGTTAATATAACACGCAACTGGTGGGTGAACAGGATTGTGTTGTCTTTTGGAATTTTGTTTGTATCTATTATAGAGTTAAAAGATAGTAATATAAAAATATACTATCTAATTGTAAATATATACTATCTAATTATTATTATTTATATAGGCATTTATATTGTAAATTTGTGTCAATGTCAGATATTGACTCAGATAGTGACACAAACACTTTTTTAACAGCAAAGAGCTTGAATGATAGTTTTTCTAGTATACCATCACTTGCAGATGTACTTCAGTCGCAGTTTTCTGATGTTCCCAGTAATTTTAATGTAGTCCACATAAATGCTCAGAGTATTCCAGCCCATTTTCCGGAGATGCTGGCCAATTTTGAATGTAAGAACATTCATGCAATTCTTATTTCAGAATCATGGCTAAAACCATGCCTGCCTTCTATTTCCTACACCCTTCCAGATTTCCAATTAATTAGAAACGACCGTTCGGTTGGTGGGGGTGGCGGTGTAGCCATATATCTTCGCGACAATATTCCTTTTAACATTATTGATGTGTCTGCACAGCCACCGCCATCAAATGCAGGTGAACATCTTCTTGTAGAAGTGGAACTTTATCATACCAAAATTTTGTTAGGTGTGTACTACTGTCCCTCTTCACGTATTAACTTTTTCTCTTCTTTTGAACATCTCTTGGAGCAATTTAGCCCTTCTTATTGCGACACAATTATAATGGGAGACTTCAATACGTGCCTTAATAAAAAAGACTCCCGTTCTGCCTTGTTATGCAACATAGTCGAATCCTGCAACCTTACTGTTCTCCCTTCAAATCCTACTCATAATTTTCCAAATTGTTCTCCTTCTCTTCTCGATTTAATCCTTGTTTCGTCAGCTGAGCATGTTGCTAAACATGGCCAGTGTTGCGCCGATATCTTCTCCTACCACGATCTAATCTACCTTTCATATAAAATTCGAATTCCTAAAACTAAATCCAAGATTCTGATGCAGCGCAACTTTGGTAGTATGGATATAAAGAAGCTTCGGGAAGATGCTGCTAAAATTGATTGGGTTCCCATTTATAATTCGATTTCCGTTGATGAGAAAGTTAACATTTTAAATAATAACCTTATTTCTCTTTATGATGTACATGCACCTGTGCATGCAGTAAAGATAAAGCATTTACCATCACCTTGGCTCACAGAAGATATAAAGGATTTATTAACAAAAAAAGCAAGAGCTAAAACTAAGTTTAAGTATCGACCGACTCAGTGTAACCTGGAGAAATACGTGACAATTCGGAACCTCTGTAACAAGGTGTGTAGGAAAGCACAACGCCAACACATTAAAAAGTCTGTCGAAAATGAAGATCCTTCCAAAGTTTGGAAATTTCTTAGAACCTTGGGAGTTGGAAAGTCAAAGCAAGAAGAAAATTTCAAAAATATTGATGTCGACGCCTTAAACAGGCACTTCACTTCCTCGTCTAGTTTTGATGATGTCACCAAAACTAACACATTAAATTATCTTTCACAGCTTCCAACTCCCCACTATCCACCTTTTGTATTTAATCAAGTCACTGATTGTGATGTTAAAAAGAGTATATTAACCATCTCTTCTAATGCTGTTGGTAATGACTGTATTAGTCGGAAAATGATCCTTCCCATTCTCGACCTAATTCTACCAGTCATATGTGACATCCTAAACCATTCCTTGTCCAGCTCCAAATTTCCATCTATATGGAAAGAAGCTCAAATAATACCTCTTCCTAAGAAGCCTAGGCCTTCATCTTTCACCCAATACCGTCCTATTTCTATTTTACCGTTTTTGTCAAAAGTTTTAGAACGCATAGTTTATTTTCAACTTAACTCCTTTCTCTCTAAAAACAACCTTTTAAATTCCTTTCAATCTGGTTTCCGACACGGGCATAGCACTGTGACGGCTCTAATCAAGATCACCGATGACATTAGGATGGCCATGGAAAATGGTAATCTGACCTTACTTACACTTCTGGATTTTAGCAATGCTTTCAATACAGTTGATTCCCATATCCTACTTGGTATACTACGCTCGATTAACATATCTCCAACAGTGATTGATTGGTTTCAAAGTTACCTGTCTGGTCGCCGACAACGGATTCGCACTGAAAATTCGGTTTCTTCTTGGTGTGATATCTCGGTCGGTGTACCGCAGGGTGGCGTTTTATCTCCTTTACTCTTCGCTATATTTATTAACACAATATCCAAAAGAATAGTTTCATCCTACCACCTTTACGCAGACGATCTTCAAATTTATACTCACGCGCCAATTAATAGAATACACGAAGCCTTTTCTATTGTAAATTGTGATTTGGAACGTATTTGTGAATGGAGTGTTAACTATGGTCTCCAGGTGAACCCTGCTAAAACTCAGGTCATCATGGTGGGCAGTTCTAGGATGATTTCTCAAATCGATTTTACTCAATTGCCTCAAACAATTTTCAATGGTACGCCACTGTATATTAGTGATAGTGTAAAAAATCTGGGTATATTAATTGATAGAACTTTATCCTGGGGCCCACAACTACAAGAGGTTAGTCGCAAATTGTTTGCCGCAGCTGGGTCCTTACGAAGACTACGGAACTTTCTTCCAATCGCTACAAAGATTTCGCTTGCACAGTCACTCTTACTTCCAATACTAGACTATGCTGATGCCAGTTATCTCGATCTCACTGAGGAGCAACTCAATAAGCTTGAACGGCTTCAAAACTTTTGCATAAGGTTCATATTTGGTTTACGCAAATATGATCATATTTCAGAATATCGCAATTCGCTCAAGTGGCTCCCAATTCGCCTTCGGCGGAATACTCACATCCTGTCTCTACTTTATAATATACTATTCAATCCCCTCACACCCTTTTACCTCAAAGAACGTTTTAGGTTCCTCTGTGACACACATTCAAGGTTCTTGAGATCATCTGAAAATTTGCAACTTCAAATTCCAGTGCATTCTACAAAGTTCGCCGACAAATCCTTTACTGTTGAAGCCGCACGCCTTTGGAATACACTACCACTATCTATTAAACAAGCGCGAACTTTAGCATCATTCAAAAAAATGGTAATGCAACATTATCTGTTAGAATAATCCAGCACATCAATCATATATACATTTTTAATTTATTATAGATATAATTAAGTAATCTATGTAAATGTTTAAGTATGTAGGTAAATATATCTTGTTTATATTTATATATATATGTATGTATGTATTATACACACATACACGTCATTATATTTATGCATCCATGCAGCTCCACTTTATATTTTTACACCAAAACCCACGTCTTTCATCACGTTCCTGTCCATCCTAAGGTTGCCTGGAAGATATTGCTTCTTAGCGATAAGGCCGCCCATTGTGCATTTCTTGTTCTTTTATATAATTCTGTTTCTGTGTATTTGTTTGGTGTACAATAAAGAATATATTATTATTATTATTATCTCTTTATTCTAGTTAATATACATATAAATTACATTTTTAAATATACAATATAAATATAAAATACATTTAAAAATATAAAAATAGTGGACCACCGATACCGGGTACAGGGACCAAGACACCGGTGGTTAGGGCTCCAAAGATAGGAACCTCCTGACAATGCGGGCCGTGTCAAGGAGAACTGCCTTCTGCATCAGTCCCTTGATCCAACCATCTAACGAGAGCCTCTTAAGGTGTTGGTCGAGGCTCTTAGCTATTAATCCGTGAGCAGATATGATTATCGGAACAATGATCGCCGAATCGATATTCCACATATCGACAATCTCGTGAGACAAATCCAAATATTTTATTTGTTTATCTTTTTCAACTTTCACGAGATTATCGTCATGAGGAACAGCAATATCGACAATCATTGCGCGGCGCTCTAATCGGTCTATCACGACTATATCAGGCTTATTGGCAATTATAGTCCTGTCAGTGATGATAGATCGATCCCAATACAATGTAGCACGACCATTTTCGAGAACTGGGTCGGGCACATACCTGTAATATGGCACCTCTAAACTCACAAGATTGTATTTAAGGGCAAGTTGTTGATGTACTATTCTGGCCACTTGGTTATGTCTATGCAAATACTCACCGTTTGCAAGACGAGAACAACCAGAAATAATATGCCTGATAGATTCACCGGGACGGTGGCATGCCCGACATATGTCGACCGTACCGTCTTTCAGAATAAATTTCCGATAGTTATTCGTCATAACAACTTCATCCATAATTGCAAAGACAAAACCTTCAGTTTCTCCAAAAAGATCACCACACCGTAGCCAGAATGTAGAAGCTTTTACGTCTACATCAGGCCCATTTAGGGCCCGATAGAACCGACCATGGAGCTCTTTGCCCTTCCATACCTCCGTGCGATCATTAGTACTGAGTACTACAGGTTTGCGCCAGTTCTCTTTAGCCAGACCGAGCGGAGTAAGTCCTTTGTCCACTGCTACAACATTACGATGCACTTCTACATCGGTATGAAGAAAATATTCTCTGAGGTTGTATATCTCGCGATTTTGTAGGGTCTTAATGTTTAAAAGACCACGACCTCCAAACTTTCGCGGGATATACAATCTCATTACCGATGACCGCGGATGGTGCATTCGAAATGCAGTCATCAGTGTACGAACTCGCCTATCAATAGCATCTAGTTCAGTCTGAGTCCATCTGAGCATACCAAAGGAATACGTGAGAACTGGTATAACCCAACTATTGCAGGCGCGTATCTTGTTAGCGCCCGATAAAAGACTTTTGAGTACTTTTTTCAGGCGGCCAAAAAATCGGTCCCGCAATGCCTGTTTCACACTAGACTCAGGTATATTATTATTATTATTATTAATTTTAGTAGTTTTTTTATTCATGTTAAGGTAGTGTACGTAATATATGCACTTCATCCGCATACCGCATCGTTTGATGAAACGTTATGTGAGCATTACATATCATGAATAATCTTACATAACATATGTACATGAACATCACTGAACACTTATTTCTAGTTCTACGTAATTACGATATAACTATCAGTGTCTATAAGGAAACATACGTTTAAAGTATACGCTTTTATACCCCACAAAATCAAACAAAGTATATTCTCACACCTTCTTCTTTACAGACTTTACCCCTACTTCATCGATGGAACGATGACGCGGTTATGTCGGACTCTAACTAGCTAAAACCATACGGCTTACATCATATAGCTTTTTTTATGCGATAGGGGGCAAACGAGCTGACGGGTCACTTGATGGTAATGACTACCGCCGTCTATGGACACCCGTAACTCAAGAGTCAGAAGTTAGGTAGGAGTACGTTATTTTCTTGAAGGTATGAAGGTTGTATCGGTCCGGAAATACGTAACACTGCAGTGGCTAAACAAGTAAACTTGTTTTAAAGCCCGATGGCATAATTAACTTCCTCTCCCTTTTTTCTGTATTTTTTTTTCATTATCTGTCATCTGTCACAAACGATCCAAATGATACTGTAACTGTCGAAATCCATCAAGCCGTCTAAGTTTTAAGTAGTGGTTTTTCTAAAACTTAGACGGCTTGTTTAGAAGCATCATACATACATACATACATACTTGAAAAATATACATCTCCTTTCGCAGTCGGTAAAAAACAAACAGATTTTCTTTTATTTCATCATTAGTTATGCATCTCTTTTTGTGGTGGAGTTGCCACTACCTTTTTTTTCGTGTGGAAGCCCCCTCGGGCCGACATCCCACCGGGGTTTCTGGTGGAACGGTGTATCGGACACACGCACACGGTGTGCCATCCTGCGCCTGACATAGAAGGAATCCGGGAACAGCTTTGGTAAGACATCCGGACCCCTCCTAGTGCCTGTTGCCCGCTACAGGGCGGACACCACCTACAGGTAACTCTCAATTAGGCAACGTTGAGGCGCACCAGGATGTCATCTCCTCGCGGCTGGCCATATGGCGGATGGAGGGGAAAAACCCCTCCCGACCCACCGCAGCCAAGAGTTGCTACTATCTGGATAAGTTCTAACGGACCAAGACTGTCCTAGGTTATTGGCCGCGATGTCCGACTATCCTAGGATTATTTACATATGAACTATTACGGTCTTGAAAAGGACGTTTTCGAAAGAGGAGTACAGTTACGGCTACTGCAAGAGGCCTTTTTAAAGATTATTTTAAAGAGCGTTAGATAAGTCTGCTGTCAATAATCCTCATGATGGTTGCGTGCCCTTCAATTCTCACACGGTTTTAGTAGCTACGACATCGTGAACAAAAGGTTGCAAAACGCGCGCAAAAAACAATGTAACTTTACTTCTAACAAATGCTCACGCCTATATTTCCGAGGCCACTAGGGACTTTTGCTAACAATAATTTAGTCCCACTAATCTGTGCAGTGTAGGACAGTATATTTATACCGTTATAATATATGTATATGCATCTCATTTCAAATTCAATTATACAATATTTATTTCTAGTCTTGTCCGTCTGGAGATTGCGTGGTTATGCGTTGTATTATTTTAAAAGGTACTGCTGTTATTATTTTAGCATCGAATTATGTTTATTTTTGCTAATTCATGATTAGCATTCTCATTCGGTGAATATAACAACCAGAGTTCAGCTTAGAGATCCTCATTAGTGGTTACATCCAAAAGTTTCGCGATGCATGACTTTACACAAGAGCTCAGTAATAACGGGTGCGTTGAAGGTTCATTCACCGACTTAGATAATTTGTGTTCACGTAGAAAGTTTTAGCGTTGCATAATATTTTTTAAGTTTTTCATATTTCACCATACTGGCAGCAATTTTTTTAGTTTCGGAAATTGCATAAAATATAAAGAATTGAAAAGAAAAGTAACGAAATTGATTATGATAAATGGTAAGTCAATTAAAATTTTAATGATTATTTGTAAGTTATATATTTAGTACCTTGATGACTTTGCTCGGTTTTTTTGGTAAATCATGTAAAAGATCAAAAAAAAAAAGTTAAATAAAATAACCATCAGGACTCGATTCGAACCGCGGAAATCTGGTTACGGGACCGCCCTATTTCCCACCTGACCTATTACAACCTTGTAGATCGGGGCGAAATGTATCTTCGTATTCTAATGATATTGTAGCAAATTTTCATTGCCTGGAAACACGGATAAACGACGTTTTCTAAAAATGAAAACTATCTAGATCGATTTATCGGCCCCGAAATACAAAATTTCATGAATATCATTGGAGCCGTTTCCGAGATTCAGATTATATACATATATATATATGTATATACAAGAATTTCTCGTTTAAAGATATAAGATAAGGTTTTGTAATCACTACTAGTAACAACTAGTACTTTTTTGACAAGTCTTACAGGATCACCTCCTTTTTTTTTTCTTTTTTTTTTCGTGGGGAAACCCCTACGGTCATCACCTCACCGGAGCTTACGGAGAGGTGGTATGTCGGACTCGAACCGACTAAAACCACACGGTGTTCCATCACAAACAGTGTATTGCAAGGGACCCGGGAATACCCTAACAAGGAAGCCTCCGGGAACACACAGGATCACCTCCTAGACCAATGTGAAGATTCCCTAAAAATTTCCTCGAAATCGGTCCACCCGTTTCGGAATCCATAGGGAACATACGTAGATAGGTAGACACACACACATTGCGTATGTAATAATATGTATATTGCAACGAAATGGTTATAACGCGCGGGTCGTCTATGTCTTGCGTTTTCATTTATCTCAAATTTAATACAGTAAAGGGCAAACTTAATTTATACGAATGAATATAATTAATGTTTTTATTTTTAATTAATTAATTCTTATTTTTATTTTAACAAAAAGTCATTAGTCTGTGTTAAATGTAACAGTTAGATACATGGTATCGTGGACTTTATTGTAGATCTACTAAAGACTAATATTTTTCCTGTACATTGTATTGCTTTATTACGGAATATTACTTGTAGCTTGAGCTTGCTTACCCAAACACTTGAAACTCTGAATGACTTCAATAAATAAGAATGTAAATATTTATTAAAGATATAACCATTGGCAGGCCTGTTGGTCCCTGACTGATGAGCCAATTGCCGTACTATTCTATTCCCATCATAAACAAACATTCGTGTAATCCATAAATAGTTTGCCAGAGTGTGGTTGTTCTATATGTCCGTTGTTTCAAAATTTATTTTAAATTATTGTTTCCCAAATTCTTAGCAATGTAACGGTAAAACCAATAAAACAATAAAGCAACGCGTAGCCAATTACAATCTTCATTTACAAAAAATATAAGTACATATGTCCAAAGTCATGTTTTGTAAACACAACGGAAAAAATAATGATACATTTATTAAAAACAAAATATAAAATGTACAAAGAATTGCGTGACCAATTACTGAACGGAGACAAGTTCATTATCAATAAATACATTCAATGCTGCCAACCTCCTGGGAACGCTTCCAATTTTACGATTGTAAATATTTATATGTATATAAAATTATTTGATTAAAAATTAAATAATACCTAATAGCACTTATGTAATAAATATATATTTTATTCTTAAGGTTCTCATTGACTAACAAGACTCTCTTGATGTTAAAAACAAACATTTTTATTTTATTTTATACGCGAATGCTGTTTTGCAGGTTTGTATTCGTATAAAGCGTATGCACAAGTCTGTAATAATGCACGTTGGAACAATAATAATATGAGACCAAATGTCAAGGCTAATAGGTTTATTAACCTCCTTCGTAGCGTACTAAGGGCGTTAAGTCTTGCATCACCAGGCTTACTAGTGACTGGTGCTGACCTTAGCGATAAAACTGTTTATACGCTACATATTCTGGTAACGTAGAACCTTTATTATTTGATTGTGCAAGAAAGAGGTTATGATTTTTGATACATGTAGTTATGTATGTATCTATAATATTATATTTCTTTGTCACACTACCGCGGGTTGACGGTACGATGACGGACGATAGATACATGCGAAGTGTTATTTGAATAGACTCTTGATCTATTAAGAAGGTGTGAAATACATAAGGTACATTAGTATTAGGGTAAGTTCAGTAAAAAAAATATTTTTAATTTCGGGTGTCCATGGATAACGGCAGTCACTTACCATCAGGTGATCCGTATGCTCGTTTGCCCCATATCTCATAAAAAATTGCAGTCGGGTTTTATTTTTTTTTAATAACTTTACAGCATTTATTTTCATACTTAGAAAGAAGTTTGTCCCATAGAAGTTTATTACTTATCTATTATTAAATTTACCATTCCTTCGACAAAAGTGGGTATCTCATAACTCATGTCTTCGGACAGAAGTATCATTCGAAAGGTCGCCTCATTCCATGAGAAAGTATGGTCGGGTCCGAAACTATTCGTGTATCTCGGATATTGCCAGTTCGAATTAAAGGTATGTAATCCTCACGTGCTTGAGCTATTGCTGAAACTCCGCAAAGCAATACCCCCTTTCTCCAGTGTCTACCATCCTTTAATATCCTAAATATCCTTCTAATTTTCCCCTCTTTAAATCTCACTGTACCCAGTTGATGGCAAAATCGGCAATAGCCCCTACTATGTGGGTAGAACCAAATATAATTGTCAAAATGAGGGCATTTAAAACGCTTCGAAGGGTAATCGTATCATTTTATTGTATATCATATTTTTATCATACGTAGGCCGCACTGAAACTTCTGCGTAACTTATTAATTAAACAAGTTATAAGTACACAAATATGTATATTCAATGTTTTTCGAAGTATTCTCCTTTACATTTTAAACATTTTTTAATATGTTCGAACCATTTTTCAATATGATCATTGGTCTGGTGGCATGTTTTCAACGTGCCGATTGAACGCTGTCACTGCCTCTTCGGAGCTTGTAAAAGAGAAGCTTCTCATCAAATCTTTAATATTAGGAAAAACAAAGAAATCAGAGGGTACGAGGTCCGGACTTTGTGCTGGATGGGTAACGAGCTCTACTTTTTCAGAGACCAAAAATGTTTTTGTTTTACTGGCGGTGTGCGAAGAAGCATTGTCGTGGTGCAAGAAGATGCGGCTTCTCGGTCTTCTTTCTCGTACTTTTTTCAATTTTGTTGGTCTGTTCTCGATTTTAAACAATCATTCACAAGATAGTTGTTTTTTCTCTTTTTCAAAACAATAAATCCAAGTTTCGTCTCCTGTGATGACGTCGTAAACATTAGAATGTCCATGGTCGTACTTAAGTAACATCTTTTTGCACCAATCCACACGAGCCTGTTTTTGTTCTAAAGTCAGTTCATGGGGAATCCAACGTCAACAAAGTTTCCTAACTTTTAATTCTTCATGTAGATTTTTTTGAATTTGACTCATACCAATCCCCAAATGTCCCCGAATAGTCTCATAGGTGATGCGCCTGTTTTCTTCAATTAACTTCTTTACAGTAGCTACATTTTTCTCAGTGGTCGTAGTTTCGGGCCGTCCTACACGAATTTCATGATATAGAGAAATCCGTCCCCGCTCAAATTCAGCATACCATCGACTCACGGTGCTCAGATGAAGTGCTTGCCTCCCAAAAGCATTTTAAATGCGAAAGGCACAATCTTGTGGAGAAAGAGCACTTTTAAAATTATAAAAAATCAGCGCTCTAAAATCTTTTCGCGTTAATTCCATTTTCACTGCGGATGAAGAAATTCAAAGTATGATATAAACAAATGACAGAGGATTTCCCGCCTATTTGTTTTTTATTTATCAAGGACTTGTGTTTAAAAAAATAAATCATTCGAAATTCAAACAGTTCTGACAAGCCAGAAGTGCAAAACTTTTAGTGTGGCCCATGTACGTGAGAATGACTTGATTTAGAAATTCTCTATGTTATTTCCGTTTGTAATGTACATTAAATACCTTATCGCAGAATGAGTTATTATGCACTAACTCCAGCCCGACCTAATATGATAGTAAGGGTTCTAGAATCTAGACTGTAGATTAGTATAGATTATAGTAATTCATTATGCGATAAGGTGTGATATGAATTATTATGCACTCAGAATGAATTATTATGAACTCACTCCAGCTCGACCTAATAGACAGTCTAAAGTACTGCGTTAACGCTAAAGCTACAGCATTTGCGATTATTTGTAAGATAGGGCTACAATCAACCAACAAATCCTCATTGAAACCTTCGTCTATTTATTCCCTTCGGAATCAAGGATATAGTGTATGAGCTTAAATTAAGTATTTTAACAAGTACAACTTCTTTCTTCCTCAGTGAAATAGGTAGAAAATTTCTACCTTTTCGTTTATAGATTTTTCGACCGTAACACATAATTGGGTCTTACCCTTACGTTAACATAAACCACTGCTATTTTTATTTATTGACTGCACAAATGGCGTAGCGGTTTAAGTGGTCACTTCGCCAATACGCTGCCGCGCCGAGTGATGTGAGTTCGATCTCGGTCCCCACACGGGACAACACTTTGTGTAATCCTCAAATTGTTGTTCTGAGTCTGGGTGTTCTTTGTGTCCGTTGTTTCAATGTTTGTAAAGTCCCCCGCGACAAAGGAATTAATCCTAGTGCGGGAGTTGTCTTTTTTTAAAAGAATAAGAAAAGAATTTAAGGTAACAACCTACAGTTCTATAATAACAATTTGTGACATAATTCTATGTAAATTTGATGTGCATTACATACATACACTCACGCCTTTACATAAAACATAAAACGCCAACATTTGGCAAACCATTAGTTCCACTCGTGTAATAGGGGACAATTTTATTGACGTCAACCTGGCACTGATACTATCTGATTGAAAACAGTGCAATCCTTTAATCGCCTCATACGACACCCATGGACAGAGATGAGGAGATCATATTCTAAAACGAGAACCGCCCGGTATAAATTTGAGAAATAGTTGTTTGCTATGTGGTCAATGAATAATTTAAATTCTAAAGTGCCCTTATCCAGAAGGCTTTTGCCTCGCACAACCAGCATATGGAACAAATTCTCGCCTGCCGTATTTCCGGACCGACACGACCTTTAAACCTACAAGACAAGAGCGTACTCCTACCTAAAAGGCCTGCAACGCACTTGTAACTCTTGAGTTGCGGGTGTCCATGGGCGGCGGTAGTAATTTACCAACAGGCCCGGCATCGACCCGTTTGTCCCATATCGCACAAAAAAAAAACCTACATATCATACGTATTGATAGGGACTTAATCGTAGTTATAATGCAAGGTACCTAACATTAATGAGTTACTCGACGTTTCGATCGATCGTGCATCTATTACCGCGATTTGTACAAGTTCGAAAGTGTATTAAAGTTATGTTTTAGTATAATTATTTTAAAGTAAGAAAATAAAAAAGAATTATATTTAAAATAATATACGTAATACTTTTTAACACATATATATAAATATTATAAATTTAATATGGGATTCTATAAAAACCTAACTAAAGTAGAGTGAAGATAAAACATAACGAAACGTCTTGTATTTTTAATGCTTACTTACTGTCACGCGAAAGTACCGTTTGGAGTTTTTTTTTTTTTTTTTCGATTCTATTTGTAATATTTCACTCCACACAATATGTAGGACCACTTATGACTTCGCTGAATTGGTCACGTCTACAAGAGAGTAATTTAGTTTTCTAAAAATAAGAAGCAACGAGTAAAACCATCAAGCGTGACTCATAATTGGGCTTTCCAGTTACTTTTTAACTGTAAACATGTAACCAAATTACAAAGTTTCAGACCCATGAGCCACATGTTTGGTAATTATGCGATTTATTCAAATAATGAAGAATATGTATATGATTAAAATGTTATAATTTCTTGTAGACCTTGTTACATTAAATAATGTACTGATTAAATACAGAACAAAATGGTGTGCACTTATGTATTTTTATTTTTTTTATATTGTATGAAATGAAAAGAGGTACCTGTAACTAGCAATAAAACCTTTTTTTTTTATATCTGAGTAGCGGTAAATTTACAGCTGGCAACTTGATTATCCAGTTCATAATTACCTTCACGATGCATAACCGCGCAGTTTTGTGTGCCCAATATTTTTAGAGCATTCGAATTCAGAACTCAATAACAACCACATTTTCAAGGTAAAAAAAAAACACCTATCTGACTAGTGCAATAAGTACCTACATCGTTATAAAAAGGTTATATTTAAACCTTTTTTGATGTTAATTAGGACACGATTACTTATATTAAGTATGTACAATTACAAACAAAATATCTTGTTAAAAACTGTATTTTATTATGTAATAAAGATTTTTGTTTTCTTTAAAGCTCTGCACAGGTTTAAGACTTTATGGGTAGGTAGGTAATTAAATCTCTAGCGAACACTGTAGCTTCATACCAAGTCAGGTAACCTCATTTGTGTGCATCTCAGAGAATTAATATTTCATGGCAACGACATAAAAAAAAAAAACAAAATTGGTGATTATTTTTCTGTCGTTCGTATTATGGAGGTCAAAAAGAAAAGTTACCGTAAGGAGTACATTATGCTACAAGGCAGGTATTGTTTTTAATAGTATAGTTAAGCAACAATTTTATCACAAACAATTGTAATACACATAACATTATTGAATTAAAAAAAAACCGTCACAGATTTTAGTTTACATCTAAAACAGAATAGCTTGTTTAAATGTAATAAGTATTCTTATATGCTTATTTCTTTTACCTTATCCCTTATATTATATTATCTTATCCATAAATTTTCTACCCTTGGAGGTTGAAATATTTTCTTCGTATTTAAGTGGGACTTACTTTGAGTACAGCCAATTTGCTTTAACAAAGAATTGTTAAAATCAGTACACAACTGGAGAAGATATCTTGTAGCACACACATACATAGAATAATACGTTGGATAGAGAACCAATTTTTATGTTCAAGGTAAACCACGTTTATTTTTATTAAAAACCCAGAAGCGCTTCAAGCATTTAATATTTTTCTCTTTTTATGACGATTTTAAAGTGTTATGATCACTGTTGCATGTCAGTCAGGACACTTGTTCATATGATGATGAATCGAAATCAATATGTACATTCAAATCAAATTCATGAAACTTTAGACAAATTACTGTAAATAAATAGTGTATTGGTCTCCGCATAGGTTCCCATCGGGGGCAGTACCACCCCTTGAGGGGCGCTGTAGTTTTTCATAGGGGCGGTAGCGTGTCCAAAGGTAAACAGAAGGCTTCATGACAGTCAAGGGGACCGCGTACCTACCTAATTAGAAATGAAATATAATAAAATAATTTGAAAATACCTCTATTTTCATGAAGAAACATTTTATTAATATAGCGCAATTAAACATTAAAACATTTAAATAAGAAATATGCATGAAATAATTGATTCGGTTTAGGACTGTCGGTAACAAGTTTATTATTATTTATGCAATCAAGCATGTTTCGAAAAATACAGGTACTTCTAACAATCTGATTGCAGAGCAAGTGCACCGGGGTACCGTAAACACACAAGCATACAAGTTGTTGCGTGCTCAAAATCAAATCTTTAAAAGGCAGGGTAGCTCTTCTAATATTGTTTTTGTGTGATTCGTCAGTGATCCATACTCGTGCGTGACTGATAAGGTAAAGGATTCATTTACAACTTTCTATAAATCAGTTGAAAAGTTAATGTATTGAAAGCGAAACAAATTGTGAATTCCAAAATGTCTGTAATTGAGAAGAAAATGTCGGCAGTACAATATTGAGTATTTGAAATATGGATTTACGCAATCTCCAACACAAGTTATTACCTATGTGTTTAATTTGAGATTTTTATTTCAAATAAAGCAATGAAGCATCTAGAATGCTTCTCCAATAGCATTTTCTTTAAATACATACTGATAAAAAGTATAAAGATTAACCTGTTTTCAAGGACTTCAAAAGAAATATTTAAAACAGCCAAATATATCAAAACTTTGCATCGTGTTCTAAACAAGAAGATGGTGGACTACGAGCTTAATATAATATTTCATTATTATTCGCAAAACTGGGAAAAAACACAATTGGTGAGGAATTAATTATCGCGGCACTCAGCGGTAATCGAAACTGTTCTTCGTCATAAGGCGCCATCAGATATCAGAAAAAAAATAGAGATCTCTTTGAAATATTTAATGACTTAAAGTTAATTGCAAGGTGAAGAGTGAATTTAATAAAAAAGCGTAACAGCTGCTTTTTCCCCACAATTGGCAAAATTGCTTCTGTTCGTTCGAAGACTATTCGAACGAAATCTAAGAAGAGGTGAATATACCACTTTCCGACATTATCAGCAGTATCGATAAAACAGGAAGATTTACTTACTTACTGCCAACATCTGGATGCTCTTTATGTTGGTTTTACAAAGCGATTCCAGGATATTTTACATATTACTAAGCAGAATAAAATCTAATTTAGAAGAAGAACTCACAACTTATGAAGAATTGAAAGTAAAATTCAGAAATGGATACCAAAAGATTATGTATCAAAAATAAATTTCATCTCTCATCAGTTGCAGCCATCTGTGGTAGAGTCATTCATGCTTAGGCAGGAATAGGCTAGCTCGACCGGTGCGATACCACGGGCTTACAGAAAACCAGTTGTGACGCAACGCTTATGTTGTATTTCCCCGAAATGAACAAGGTTTCAAGAGGCCAAACTCCCCCTCTCCTCTTTCTTCTCCCCTCTCCCCACATCCCCCTCTCCTCTTTACAATCTCCCTAACCCCCCTCTATTCTTTCCCCTCCCCGCATTTCCTACCCGTCGTCGTGTTCGTCTGTCCCACTATATGATAAAATACCATTGGCTCAATCCAATAGTTTTTTTGAATATGAAATAGTACAGAAATTGTTAATTGCTTTTCTTTCATCATTTTTGACTGAGCGTAAGTTCTTAAAAGGTTGGGAACCTATGAGTCTAGCGATTTGTGACCCTGTCTACTAAGCCAGAGGTCTTGGCTTCGATTCCCATACGGTACTAAAATTTTTGTGATCCACAAATAGTATCTCGTCTGGGTGTTTTTGTGACCGTTAGTTATTTATGTTTTTATCAAGTCCCCCGTGACAGAAATTATTCCTAATGCGGGAGTTATCTTTTAAAAATAAAATAATATGAAATATGTATGTACCTAAGTGTGTATATTCATCATTCGTATATTTGTATTTTTGACCACACCTATGCGCAGGCGCAGCATGCTTTTGTTTCGATATTCCAGTGATTTGCAAAATTATTTTCGTACCGTAACGAACGTTACGTACACGTACGACCTGCTTGTCGCAGGTATTTAAAATTGTAAGAGCTAGTAGATAGAAAAGACCAAGGGTCAGATTCCGCATAATAATACTTGACGATAAAAATCTAAAAAAGACAACTAATGGCTGCCTTTTCATCTGTTCTAATAGTAATCGGAGGGTAATTATAACGTTTATTGGTAACATTCTTATTTCCTAAAAATAGTAACTTAACGGTTATAAAACCATAATACCAACGTTTTAAAAAATTAATGAATTATTATTCTCAATAAACAATACTGAATAAAAATAGACAAGTATCTTAAGCACCACAGAGTTGGTCAACAGGCGTTTTTTTTTTTTTTTGAGTCTGACGAGGGCGACTATTTCTTGGCAGGTTATAAACTTACCTTTTCTGATAAGTAGCTACTAGTAGATAAGTAGTACTTTAAACTTGTGAAGAAGGATAGTTTAAAACTAATACCTACCTACTTACTTATCTCCTAATAACATTTTAAAGCAGATTTAGTTTTGCCCAAAACCACTATATGTTTCTAAAACTAAACGTACCCATGGTAGGTAGGCGGACCCACATTATCGTCAGA
Organism: Tyria jacobaeae; assembly: GCA_947561695.1. Lineage (NCBI taxonomy): Eukaryota > Metazoa > Arthropoda > Insecta > Lepidoptera > Erebidae > Tyria > Tyria jacobaeae. The sequence continues at coordinate 17,667,860 of OX387223.1, forward strand.
TTGGTGTAATGAATTAGGAGCTCACTTTATTTATTTATGATAGGGTCTTTATGCGTATTCGACAATCGACAATGTTACAGTCTGATGCTTAATCATAGCCCATAAATCTTATGTAAGGTAATACATAATTAATTATAGGTACCTAACTAATTTGGCCTTTGCCTTATATACCAACATACCTTTGTAATTTAAAATGAAGTTTAAAACAATAACATATTTTAAATAAACACGAGACACATTTAATAAGTTTGTATCTACCTAGGGATCAAAAAGTCAAACTTCAAATACCTACATTCACAATATTCAATTGTTCCTATAAATACATAATAAATCAAACATTGACCTAAAACACACGTATCAGTATTATTTTTATAATGTCATAAAAATAAAACAATCAAACCTACTTGTAGTATACCGGTTCCGTCCCGCGCAATCAGACACGACAGATAATAAAATATTCCGATAAAAAAACTTTTTAAATTATCACAGTATCACTCGTGCACACGGCCGCAAGCTTGAGAAGGCACTGGCACACTGCCTGTTAGTTGTATGCGAGTGGATGCCTCGATTCGAAATATTATACCTTATGTTATTTATTTGGGTTCGAGAAGTGGCTACTGATGCCATACATTCACTAGCAAACTGCACTGCCATTTAAGAGTTCATGACATATCGGCTGGTACTTTTTTTAATATATCGGATTCGAGAAGGTTACCCTTTTTTAGACCTCATTTACTCATATCAAGCTAAATCTCAGATAACTAAATTGGTACTTCGTAAGATGACCAGAAACCTGGGTATACCTGTACATTACGGACTCTGTCTACCTTTGTTGTGACATCTCTTATCATACAATGTGTATACATACGTATACAGTCATACAGTGCCGGATGACGGCACTAGGCTCCCCTCTATTACGTAAGTGAAGTAATGTTGGTAAAAAGTGGGCGCTAAAGACGCCTGCCTCTCCCCTTCGGGGATATAAATCTCTCAAATATCCTTTTCTTTTATTTTAGACTCTAGTGTTTTCTTATTTTATTTATGGCCATACTTGAGGTGTAATGAAGGTGTTCGTTAGCCATCAACAAATATTTCCCTTGGGTCTGCTAATCAGCCTCAACTATTAAATGTAACTCAAATGACCGTTACAAATTAATATTTTTGTTTAAATAAATAATAATTGACAGAAATATAAGGAATTCAAAGAAAAACACTTTAATATTAAACAACAAAAGTTACTCTGGAATGGTTGATACACATAACACTTTTTTTACTTTCAGGGTAAGTAGACAACATTTACTTCTATCGTAATACACCTCACAGCTTCTTCTACTGTAATTAAACCATTCATATAAGCTTGCCGGTTTCGTGTAATTGAGACCTGCTATTCATTTAAGAACATCACCCATTTCATCCATCCATCCAATTCAGTATATTCTTTATCGTACCCTACTGGCCTAATAACATTATTATTACAACATTTACATAATATATATAAATGGTTTTCTTTATTTTAGTTATTAATTAATATATTGGTCAGATAATACATACATACATACATAATATCACGCCTCTTTCCCATAGGGGTAGGCAGAGACCACTTCCTTCCATTTGCTACGATTCTGACATACCTTTCTCGCTTCTTCAACTTTCATTCCGTTCCGCATACAGGCTCGAAAAGGTACTTTTGACCTGGCCTTTGCTTAGATTTTCTTGGACTTGGTCTAAGAACATTCGCCTAGGTCTTCCTCTTGCTCAACTCCATTGCAATCAGCGTGCTGTCCTTTTTCAAATAAACTTTTAAAATATTCCTTCCATCTCTTTAGCACACTTCCTTCTTCATTCAAAAAATCACTTTCATTCCTAATTTTGCCAAGTACTGAGTTGGCTGACTTTCCACGAGCAGTTCTTATGGACTTCCAAAACAATTTTATATTAGACCTAAAGTTATCAGTTAACTTTCGATCCAACGCGTCTGACCATTCATTCTTCTTCTTATTCACGACTATTTTCACTTTTCCTTTAAACTGCTTGTAAAGCTCTCTTTTAACCTGCACGCATTCATCCGTCACCTGTCCTATTCTCTTGCTAGCTTTTGCTGGTAGCCAGTCCAACCATGCTTTTACTCTTCTGCATTCTTCCTCTCCTTCTTTTGGATATACCACATACTTCAACAGCAACATTCACAACTTTATCCTTAAACGTATCCCACAAACCTTGAAATTCTTGTATCTCATCTATACCATCAAACCGATCATTCAACTTCATACGAAACTCTTCTTGAACACTTTCATTCTGTAAGTTTTCTACTTTCACTCGCTCTAAGACAGTCTGTTTGGATACTCGGTGTCGCCATGACTAGATGGTGATCTGTGTCGATACCAACACCCCGGTATACCCTGGTATCCATAACTTTATTTCTTAGCCTTCCATCCACAATTACAAAATCTATCATACTTCTCGAAAATCCTTCTTCTCTAGTGTACATATGAATCATTTTGTGTTTAAACATTTACACATTTACATTTAGCAGTGGTAGAGCCATGCTTAGGCACGAATGGGCCGGCTCGACCGGTGCGATACCACAGCCTCACAGAAAACCGGTTGTGAAATAACGCTTGCGTTGCATTTCCCCGAATCGAGTGGGGTTTCCGGAGGCCCAATTCCCCCTCCTCCCTTTTCTCTCCCCTCATCTCCTTTCTCCTTTTTTCCATCTCCTCATCCCTCCTCTCTTCTTTCCGCTCCCTGCATCCCCCATCCCTCATCACCCTCAAAGGCGGGCAGCGCACTTGCGACTCTTGAGATGCAAGTGTCCATGGACGGCGGTGTCACTTACCATCAGGTGACCCGTCTGTTCGTCTGTCCCCCTATAGTATAAAAAAAAAAAAAAAAAAAACATTGTATTTGTCACAACAAGATTCCTATTTACACAAATTTCTAACAAACTGCCCGTTTCCATTCACTCTTTCGTCACCATATTTGCCTAAAACATTTTCTAAACCGTCCCTCTCAATTCCTACCCAACCATTAAAATCCCCCAGATAATTACTATAATAATTTAAATTATTGACATTAAATGCAACTAATTACGCTTAAGTATTCTATACATTTTTCATAAATAACATGCACAATGGTCTGTCGTTTTATTTAGCCTAAATTATAAATTAAAATATTTTTCATCAATTCTATCGTAACGAATTGACTTGTCATGTAGATGGTAGTTTGTACCTAATTTTTATCGTCCATTTGCGCATTTCTTTTCAATACCAATTTATTGTAGATTTGTTCCTTTCAGAACTTCATACACGATATTTGTAAGCATAAGATTTAGAAAGTAGAATCTTACGTAGGTAAATGACCGCTGAGAAACCAAAGCCAGTAGCAAGGAACATATTATATTAAGATTACGAATAAGTATAGAAATTTCTTTTATTTTACTTAATTTTGCTGACGGCAAACATGACAGTTAAAGACCTTGAAGTACCCAGAGCCAAAACATTTCTCCAAAAAGCAACAGATGTCAGAAACTCCTAAGAACCTAAGACAAGACATGTACCTACTGTCTAAAATAGAAACCGTATACTAAAAAATCTAGATGGCGTCTAGTTTTATGTAACCCTAGACATTAAGTACTTGCGGTTTCACATGCGTTTATGGTCATGCGATGCTAGTTGTCTTAGCCTATATAATTCAGAAATAAAAATTCTATCCAATACAAATAGAAATATTCAAATCCGACTGTTAGTACCAGAGATTAATTAAATGTAAAGAAAGAAACAATCAAAAACATCTTAAGCTTTTTTCATTGTAGTAAGTAGGTATAATAGACTTTTGTGTTGCGTATAAGTAATACTTATATCTTACAAACTTGCCTGCTGTGTTTCAACAGGCACTCAAGAACAAGAATTAATTACATAGTTCTTCTTCCAAGGTAGTATAAGGTAACTTTTCTTGCTTTCGTTAAATCGACATTAAATCAACATTATTTTTAAGGTAAAAAATTTCGTTTGAATGTTCGGTCACTGAAATGGTGAGAAATACTAGTCTTTATTTATAAACGGCTCATAAAAGTTACTTAAATTGATTTGCACCAAGCTCAGTCATTGTCCCCCTATCGTAAAGTTCTGTTTTGTAAAATGATGGTATGTTACAAATAAGTAGTGTTACAAATATCAGGTCGAACATTATCGTAAGAGTTTAATTTCAGTTGAGGTTTGTTAGATTTAACAATCAACTACTTATCTATTGAAATATTCAAAGGTTGCTTCTAACAATTCAAGTTGCCGTATCTTGTATTGTGATTTTAAGGTAAGTAATAGATGTACCCACACAACATCAGATTGGTATCCAAATGTTCTATTCCTACACCTTTTTTTCAGATAGTACCTGTAGGTATCATGTAAACAACGATTAGAAATATGGTAGGCATATCATATCATACACGTAACTTGTACAATATATTATGAATGATATTGACATTGTCCTTTCCAAAATATACCTATATATTTTCAGATAAGTACGATATAATCGACATTGATAGACAAAGCCAAAACAATATATATATATTTCTGAGGAAAGAAAACTATCTCAAAGTCGTCTAAGTATGTGTCGTAAAGGTCAAGGACTCAGGGTGCATTATTATCCTGGCGGGATCATGTTGTGTACAACTGTCATATCATTGTCAAATATATCAAATCAACTTTTAAAAAAGCTTCGGAATTTCGAATACAGTTACTATCTAATATTATGATTTTAAGGTTCCGCCTCTTTGAAGTAGTCTATACTCACGTTCATTAATTCGCTTAAAATATCGCATAAAGTGCATCAGCTATGTGTGTTATATGAAGAATTAGAAAGTTACTGTTATGTTTACTCTCTTAAACTGTGCTCGTTACACGTTGTTCTCTTGTTGTGCAAGTCGATCGCAAACTATGAATATTGCTAGTTTCTGCTATATCATTCGTTTAACATAGAATACAAAATATCTGTTTAATTTGCATAAACTTATACGCTCGTTGTGTTAATCAAACAATGAACAATACAAATAGTAGCAAGACGGAAAGTATTGAGGTATGTATTCAGTTTATAATTTTATACCTTATTATAAATTTATTAAGCCTATTAAATCTAGTTTATAGATATGGGTAAAGATAGCTTTTAGAAGACAATAATCTGTGTTCACAATCACACATGTTTTAAGTTTTTGTTTTCAAGGCAAAGGTCACATTGAGGAAGGCCATATTTATGGATATCCATATCTGTTAAGCTGTTATTGTAGTAGAAAGTCAGAAAGAAGAAAGAAACAATATCTGAATGTATGTTACATTCAGATATTGTTTGTAGGTAAATGAAATAAGTTGACACTTTGGTATGTAATTCTTTTAAATTGTGTTAATGTGTATATTAACAAACTTGGTATAACATGTCCTAACAATAAAAATAAACTTGTGACAGTGTTTTATTTAAGGTGTTAGTTATAGATACAACTACTTCACAAAGTGATAGTCTGATTTTACTTTGTGAAATAAATACTTAGTCTTTTGTATACATAGCACACATAAGTTTAACAAAATTGGCTATCTTGGTTTTTCAATAATTTATTAGAGTTAAGTTTTATATATACATAAATACTTCTGTATCCCTGAAGGGGTAGCAGATGTACATTAAATTGTTGTTTAATATATTGAAACGCCATAATTATGTAGTCTAATTGTCAAGAAATATTGGTTTTTGTTTTTATTCAAATCAAGTAAATATTTTGGATGTTATGATAATTTTAATTTTCACTTTTTCAAACCCACATGGGACGTCATTTTACTGTAAAGCTTCACTCATTCATTATTAACAAATATTCCAAATTCTTAATCACAATATTGTTTCTAGTTTATGCCATCAATATTTTAACCTGATTTTGACCAAAAGTTTATAGTGTACTTTCAAGTATAAATCTGAAATTGGTAATATTCTCCATTGAGAGTAAATTAAAAGAGAAAGGTATTAAACAAGGCAATGGAAGGATATTGCTTATATGGATATATTTATATATTTTAGTATGTACAGTTTTTACAACTTAACTTCTTGATATGAAATATATCCTGTATTATCTATGGTTTTATATATGTACATATGTTATTGTCCATTGATACGGCTAAAAACTAGAGAATTGAGAATTTAGTCAGCAGTATCTGTAATTACTAAGGATATGTTGTGTTGTGGGGAAAATGCATGCATACATCACCCCTAGTGCATGTTGTGCCTGAAACAAGTTTGCCAATGTCATGTTAGTTCTTATACCAGAAGAATTCTTTTGCATTTCAGCATCTCAAAAATAAACCCAGCAAGATACTCTACGGTATAGTCATGAACATGTTAAAACACATATTTCTTATCCTTCGGACATTTTTTGAGATGCTCTTGGATGTTATCTTTGGATTCATATTTGAGGGTCAGAGAAAGAAAATACCTGATTTGGACAAGACACAAAGTTTACTGTTGGAAAGTGCTGTTACTCTGGCAGAGAAAATTCGGACTAAACAGTTGAAGTCCGAAGATTTGGTGAAGGCATGCATCAACAGGATTGAAGCTGTAAGTTTTTTCACCATAATGAGCAAGAAGGATCCTAGTAAGGGAGATTTCTTTTTTAACAAAAAGAAATTACAAAAAAAATATAAATTATTCGCGAATTAGATTCATATTTATTTAAGTATACACTTTTACTCACATGTGTATTTCGGGAATGCCCATTTAATTTGCCCGACCAGTGCATCGTCCGGTACCGTCGCGGCTGGATGACTTACTCCTTGAAACAGGGCCTCCTGTCGAGACCGAAACAAGTTGGGCATCCACGAAATACACATGTGAGTAAAACCGTATATTTAAATAAATATAAAAAAAATATTGTAGAACACTCTTTAAGGGCGTGGTTAAGCAAGTATTTTATTTTTTCATGTTTCAGGTTTTTCAGGGTTCACATAGACAGTAAATTATGTAGAATTTGACCTTGCAGCTGTCTGACCTGTTGGTTCAGTGGTTAGTGACCCTGACCCCAGCTTAGTAGAAGTCAGAGGTTGTGGGTTAAATACTGTCCGTCATATGTATGTTTGTAAAGATCCAAGCAACAGAAGAATAATTCTTAGTGCTGGAGTTGTCTTAAAAAACACATTTTATTTTTTCTTACACCAGACACCTTACTTATTTTTGCCTTGATGAACTTATGTGTAAAACTCACTTTGTTTGATATATTGATCTCATCTGCTTAGCCAGTCTATCATGGCAGTCACGTCTGAAATAAATAAGGAATACTTATATTGCTTCTTGTTCTCATGTTAGGTGAATCCTATTCTAAATGCTGTTACTGATGAGAGGTTTGAGGAGGCTTTGAAGGAGGCCAGGGAGGTAGACCGCCAAATCGAGGAGGGTATATCTGAAGAAGATTTCAAGAAGAAACCATTCTTAGGTAAGTTGTTCATTTCTTTTATTTTCTGAAGAATGTTGGTTGTTATTGTCTAACTAAAAGACCTCTTTGCAATCATACTGTTTTGTCTGATGAAAATTCAAAATATGAGGTAATTTTGGCTTTGTGTCTAGTTGTTAGTCATCCTGACTGATGGGCCTATGAGTCGTGGGTTAGATTCTAACACATCACCCTACCTATTTGTGTGTTCTACTAATAATTTGTCCCGAGTCTGGCTATTCACTTCGTTCTGTATACTTTGTTAATTTTTGAGACAACAAGCAGTTTAATGAGTAGCAATTCTAGAGAGAATGTGTAGGTACATTATATGTATGTATCATGAAAATATTTTGCCTTAGAAAGTGATTGTGCCCTAAATAACAAGCGGTGTGTTGTAGAAAGTTTATTTTAGTTATATAATGTTATATAGCTAATTGGGTAGCTGTTAAATAACCTAATACACAGCACCCCTTGTATTTCAATTATTCTCTAAATACTGAAAGTGAAAGCTGAATAAAGTTTCGAAACTTTAATAATTCTAAATAACTAAACGAAAAGTGTATGCCCTTATATTTTTATCCGACTGCGTAAAAAAGAGGGTTATATATGTTGTGGGTTTTTCAAAGATGGCGTGATAGATTTTGAAAAGTGAAGTTTCGTTTGATAGTTTATTTTTTTATTTTTTTGTTGATGAATATCGTAATTCTTCAATAATATTCCGAATGTTTGAATAGTTAGGCACTCGAAGAACTCAGCTCAATATATAAAGCGTAAAAATGAGTGAAAAATATTCAGGCACCTAAAATATTTGTGTTATAAGCAGGATCGAATCCGCGAACCTTTACTCAAATCGGACTAAGATTTAAAAATGCATTAAACAATTTAGTAATTTTGAATAGACAGTAGTAGGTTTATATATTTAATTATCACTCGGTTACCCCTGCTAATCGACCTCCTGAATAGCTATCTCAATCCATCATTATTTTAACGTTGAACTATATATATTATGTACATTCACATACAGAGGGGAAAACACCTCTCGAAACATTTAATTCGAATATTGCATGAAATTCATCAGCTCGTTGATATTCTACGTGTCATTTGAGTGAACTCGCAAGGTATTTAATAGTCAGGGGTGAAAGGTAATTAAAAAGTCTTTTTAATAATAGACGAACAGACAGGTCACCTAAAGGTAAGTGACAACCGCCGCCCATGGAAATTGCAACTCAAGAGTCGTAAGTGCGCTGCCCGCCTTTGGGGGTGATGAATGGGGAAGAAAACAGGAGGTCTGAGGTCTAACTCACTCGACAATACAATACAATACAAGCATTGTTAGCAATGATAATTTTGTGTATACGTAAGTAAATAATTAAGATTGCCACTTTGCCACATTACTGCATAGTTTAAGATTGGTATTTTTTTTTAAAGAACTCCCGCATTACAATCGATTCGTGTATCGCAGGAACTTAACAAACATAGAAACAACGAATTTGTGGATCACACAAATTTTGCCATTCGTGGGAATCGAATGGCAAAATTGTACGTGGGGTATGGCAAAATCAACATCTCTCACTCAGCAGTCAGTATCACTAACAACCAGATGAACAGGCCAATCAAGTAATGATAGTTGTGATCTTATTTTTACAGGTGTCCCCTTCACGGCTAAGGAGTCTCATGCCGTGAAAGGCATGCTACACACTCTGGGTGTCGTGTCTCGGAGACACCTGCGTGCACACGAAGACGCCGAGTGCGTGCGGCTATTGAGAGAAGCAGGAGCCATTCCTGTAGCTGTCACTAATGTGCCAGAGATTAACAAGTGGTAAGAATAGTTTTTTTAAAGATATAATTAGATAGACACTAGAATTTATTCCTGTATCGTGGGGATCTGACAAACATTCAACAATTTAAAGTTTACACAAAGTGTTTTCCGGGGGTCAAACTCATAATTATCGGCGGCAGCGTAGTGGCGAGGTGACACTTCAACCATTGCGCCATTCGAGTTGTCATTGGTTTTAGGTTTCGTGTGTGTAATCCCGACTGTCGTAAAATGGATTTTCTGTATTTAAAATTGTTTAATTATTAGCAACAGCTCGACATGGTTCAGGGACGATGCAATTGTAACTCAAAATGAAATAAGACATGAAATCCAACTGCATTATGAATGCGAAGCACATAAAATTCATTTTTTGTAAAAACTTGTCAGTCCCTGCAGTTTCAACTGAGGTTATGGTCACTGCCCTGCTCCTAAGGGTCGAAGCGTGTTGATGTTTTATAGGCTATAGTATTTCTCAATAAATACTATCTAACACAAAATAATTAAATCCAATTTATAATGCTAGAAATTTAAATAAGCAAATAACGAAAAAAGGTGATTATATTAGGAAGGAAACACGCAATATGGTGTTCGGCCAGACCCGCAACCCGCACCACACTGGTCGTACTACGGGTGGGTCTAGTGGAGGGGAGGCCGCTCTTCAGGCCGCTATAGCTGTTCCCATCTCATTGTGTAAGTGAAACATAAACACTCACGCGTTACTAAGTTAACACGCGATAACAGTTCGGTCCCTTAGTCGCATTTTACGACACGTACTGGAAGAGATGGGGTGACCCTATTGTACTCCCCCGAGAACCACGCGGCTGAAGCATGTAAGTACGATAACATTCGGTCCCTTAGTCGCACTTTACGACACCTACTGGAAGAGATGGGGTGACCCTATTCTACTCCCGCGAGAACCACGCGGCTGAAGCGTGTAAGTACGATAACATTCGGTGCCTTAGTCGCACTTTACGACACCTATGGGAAGAGATAGGGTGACCCTATTGTACTCCCCCGAGAACCACGCTGCTGAAGCGTGTAAGTACGATAACATTCGGTCCCTTAGTCGCACTTTACGACACGTACGGGAAGAGATGGGGTGACCCTATTCTACTCCCCCGAGAACCACGCGGCTGAAGCATGTAAGTAAAACTAAGAATATTAATACTTTATCTGAAGGTCACATATAATCTTCAAGTTAAAATGGCAGCAACCACTTACAACCCTTTTAATAAAAACGGCTTGACCGTTGCGATACCACGGCCTCACAGAAAATCGGTTGGGAAGCAACATTGCATTTCCCCGAAAGTAGTTAGTTTCCGGAGGCTCAACTCCTCTTCCCCCTCCCCTCATCCCTCATCATCCTCAAAGGCGGGCAGCGCACTTACGACTCTTGAGTTGCAGGTGTCCATGGACGGCGGTTGTCACTTACCATCATGTGACCCGTCTTTTCGTCTGTCCCCCTATAATATATAAAAAAAAGGATTTTTGAAATGTTCTGTTAACAAGATATCGCTAACAAACACACAAAAACATCACTATAGTTGAGAAACTTCTCTATTTTGAAGTCATCATCATCATCATCATCACATCAAGAAAAATCATCAAATTCGGTCAAACAGTTTACGAGAAATTCAGTGCTACATACATATACAGAATGAATTATATATATATAAAAATTATGTTGTTACCAGGTTCAGACATCGGAGGTTCGACTCGCATGCCAGCGTTCTACTGCGGCCTGTATGCCCTTAACCCTACAGCTGGACATACCAGCATTAAAGGTAGTAATATATAGTAATACTCTTGAATTACAGGTTACGGGTGTCCGTGAACTGACGGACTCTGAAAATATCATTTTATTTATTATTAACATGGGACAGCCATGGCACAGGCCTCCGGAGGCTCCGGCTCTCGGAGGCTTAACTCCCCCTCTCCTCTTCCCCCTTCTCCACTTCCCTGTACCCACTTGCATTGTATCACACTAATAAATAATTACGAAACCGTGGACCTTTACCCTGGGAGAGCCATGCTTAGGCACGAATTGGCAGGCTCGACCGGAATAATACCACGGCTTCACAGAAAACCGGTACGCAAACAATGTTTGCATTGTATTACCGAGCGAGTGAGTATATCGGAAGCCCGACTTCCCGTCTCCTCCTTCGTCTCCATATCACCGTATCAGAGTGAGTGTTGAATTGCAGATGTCCATGGGTAGCGGTTGTCATTTACGATGAGATGATCCGTATTCTCATTTGTCCCGTTGTATATAATAAAAAAAACCTTACAACAAAGCTACCAACTCATAATTGTTATTTACGTTTGTGATTTAAAATGAATATGTAATATAAAACTTTATCATTATTTTATTTTGTTTAACATACCAATTGCGATGCATTGCATTTGACAGCTATCTCGAGTTTCATGATACTATATCATATTGAGGTGATCCGCCAGAAAACCAAGGTAAGCGACATAACCCACCGGATCAGCAGGCTAAAGTGGCAGTGGGCGTGCCATATTAGTCGCTGAACCGACGACCGTTGGGGCAAACGAGTTCTTGAGCGGAGACCGCGTCTCGGCAAATGTAGCGTAGGACGCCCACAGGCCAGGGGGAGTGACGATTTGCGCAAGATGGCTGGCAGGAACTGGATGTGAGAAGCCGAGTATCGATCGAAGTGGCGTGAAATGGGAGAAGCCTATGTCCAGCAGTAGACTGCGATAGGCTGATGATGACGTTGATGATGATATCATATTACTTCTTTTACATCACTCCAAATCTATTCCCAGGTTCGACTCTTCGGTCGGGGCTGGATCCCACGATGGCGTCAATCGGCTTCGTATCACGGCACTGCGGTGACCTAGCACCTCTTACGAAAATTGTAGCAGCTGACAACGCAAAGGATTTGAATCTAGATAGACCCGTTGATGTCAAGGTTAGGATCGTTTGACAATATTAAAAACTAACTAGTTGGCAATACAAACCGATAATCGGTTATTTATCGATAACCGGTCCACTTTAAAAATCGATATACATATATCCAAAAAGAGTCGATAGATATTAGTATTCTATAAGAAAAATTATAAAAGACGAACTTGTTAAGGGACTCACATGACTGAAATACAATCGTTGATTTAAAAGTAAGTTGTTAAAATATTAATTTTCAAACCTAAGAGTGTTCTGTCGACTTAATTTATTTTATTGAATCTTTTCAAATAACTTTCTACCACTGGGTGAACACTGTAGTGTACCTACTCATATACATAAAAGACTTTTTAAAACTATTATTAAAAAAGATTATGGGTTTTAAAGAAAAAAAAAAACATTTTTTTTTGTTATATGGGATCCCCTACTAGCTAGAATTTTGAAGTCTAGTCACGTGATTATTTTAGTGATGCCCGACTAGTTTTAGATTCGACGGGGACCCTTTATCAAGGGATTAAGCATCCTGCCGCATCATTGTCAAGGTTGGGTTCGAAATCATTGAGACATCTAAAAAACATACATATATGGGTGGGTCAAATTGCCTTATATTTAAAAAAATATATATGTATGTTGTTTTTATATTACAGAAACTGCGGTACTTTTATGTGGAGACAGCTCAGGACCTACGTGTCAGTCCTATCTGTAAAGAGCTAAGGGATGCCATGACTAGGTATGTTATTTGTCTCAAATAATTACAATAAAAGATAAAATGAAGTGTTTGAAAGACATAATTATGGGAAGTAAAATATAGTTCGACGGTCAAGACTTCAACTTGGAAGTCAAAAGTTTTATTCCCTCTTGGTCGTTGGTTAGTTTTTTTATGAACAATAACACAACAAATGTGCAGACGGGTTACCTAATGGTAAGTGACTATCGTCGTCCATGGATACCTGTAACTTAGGAGTCAGAAGTACGGTGCCTGCCTTTGAGATGGCAATGCGCTCGTGTACTCATTCGATCGAAAAATTGAAAGTCGTTCGACTAATGTCGGAGAAATCGATATTATAGGTATATAGAGTTTATATATTCTAGAACTAGTTAATGATGTTTAATATGTCCTAGAACTTTGTTGGCTTAATTGTCTAACACTGCGAATATATTATATAATGACTGGCCCGTCTAAGTCTAGTGGTTCGTGACTCTTAACTGCTGAACCTATCTTCTTTGGTTTTAATCCCACACCATACAGAAATTTGTGTAATCCACAAATAGTTGTGCCGAGTTTGGATGTTCTTTGTGTCCTTTGATGAAATGATTGTATAGCCTGTTGTGTATGTGAAAAATATAAAGAATATATATTATCATTTGCAGAGTATTAAACAAGATAACAGCAGAGGCGCCATCTACATACCTCGTCCCCAAACCCTTCTACCACATGGGGTTCAACCACATGTGCTCGCTGTGGAGGTACTGGATGTCCAAGGAAACAGATAATTTTGCCAAATTACTTACAAATAATAACGGGGAAGCCAAGTTCTTCAAAGAATTACCAAAAAAGGTAATTATAACCTATTTAGTTCTCAATGTAAAAATTAAACATGGAACACTACTGAAACGCAACCTACCGGGCCAATTGTGGATGTAAACCACCCAGAGGTCCACTCAATCATGCCCAAAAAATCAAGGTCTGGCGAGGAGTTCAGTAATAGACACAAACAAATAAAACAAGCACAATTTTTTTTTAAACTTTGTCTTTTTAAACTGTTTTACATATCTGTCAAAAAATTATGTAAATTATATAAACTTAATGTAATTTTTCAATTGAACTTCATAAATATATCAGTAGACAGGACAACATAGTTTATGTCCTGCCTAATGATATATGTATGTTAACCTGTCGCCCTATGTGTATGTTAACCTGTCGCGTACGGCAAGTCTATACAACAACAGTTCAAGTTATATTAAGTACTCCATAGACGATGTATGTACCTATGTTCTGTATGCACTCCGAAACGACTGGACTGAATTTCAAAAAAAAATTCACTCGCATCTTCAGATATGTCTAGCAGGTGATTCGGTAAAGCTTGTTAGCGATCGGATTATTTTTTGCACTTTTCAATTTATTTTAACTCACTGGGCAGGTTTGCTAGTATAAAACATAATAATTTCAGTTACTTGGCATGTCGGACTACACGTTAGCGGCTCTCATGAAGTTGGCGGATGACCAGATACTGCCTCCAGTTAACAAGGAGTGGGCTGAGAAGCTCACCGCTGAACTGAGAGAGGAACTGATCGTGAGTATTGTTATATACATATACATATATAATGAAACGGAGGAGGGGAAAGAGAGGCATGAAAAAGGGGTATGGCCTCCGGTTACCTCACTCGCTCGGTCAAACAAACATTTATGTAATGCAGTTAAGTTTTGACAACTCCCGCACTAAAAATGATTCATGTGTCGCGGGGGACTTTACAAACATACAAACAACGGATAAAAAGTCATTGTGCCCGTTGTTTGTACTTGGGACAACTATTTCTGGGTCTCACAATTTTTGTCCCTTGTTGGAGTTGAACCCACGAACTCCCGCTCAGCAGTCAGGGTAACTAACCACTAGACGTAGGTCTTTCCACAGTCATTAACCACAGAAGTATACATTTTATTTTTGTTTTTTTTTTATATTAGCCTACCATAGTGACTCCACTTTGCCTGATGGAAAGCAATAAGTGGAGTCAAAGAGTGGTGGTCACCATCTTCATTGCATGTCTAGTCAATGCAGCATGGTGACCCACACTATGGCGACCTGGTGAGATGCTTTTTTACGCCCCGCTTAAAAGACCCGGGATCAAAGTGGGAAGGAAACACGTGCGCTGGTAGTGAATATGTAGGTTTATGCCTTGTTTCCAGAAAGTTCTAGGTGAGGACGGCGTGTTGTTGTTCCCGAGCGCGCCGGCCCCCGCCCCCCACCACTTTTCCCCTCTGCTGCGTCCCTATAACTTCGGCTACTGGGGCATATTCAACGTGCTACAATTCCCAGCTGCACAGGTATATACGTACATACATACACTCATACATACATCCCCGAAAGGGTAGGCAGAAGCGTTTAAAACACCCACTTTTGCGAACTATAATATAGTGGCACTTACGTAATAGTATATATAGTACGTAGTATGACTATATATACTGTCCGGTAGACAACAGTACGATCCGTTAGTCACCTTTAACGACACTTCAGGAAGATATGAAGAAGCCCTCTACTCCAGCTAAAACTTGACTCTATAATTATATATATGTTGCTTATTTCTTTTCAAATATTTCTTGCTTTAATGCTTGTAGTAAATAGTTTTGTTTTTTTCTGTAGTTATACCACATAACTACCTACATTTTCCTTCAAATAAACTGTTATTTTCCCATCTTTAAATGCCAGTATCCGTCGACTGCATAGGTGTTGTTATACCTTTACCAACACGTACACAAAGTAACACGTTTGCAAGGAAACACCAAATTTTTTCAACATGTGGTCCTTGGAACCGCATGTTGCAGAATTTCAACTTCCTGATTGGCAAAACACTGCCGACGTCAACCAAGGTCTTCCTATAGCTAAGGCAGTGTGGCTGATGAATCCTATATAATAAGTACATCTTCTCAACTTTTTTTTTTAAATTTCAAACTTGCTGTTAATCTTTATATGCAGGTCCCGCTCGGCGTGTCCTCGTCGGGTCTCCCTCTGGGGGTGCAGGTAGCTGCCGCGCCGCGCCAAGACGCGCTGTGCCTCGCCGTGGCCGAGCACCTGGGGTCTGCCCTCGGAGGGGTCGTACCCCCCTGTGGACTGCCACACTAGCATACACTGCACACTCGACGCTCTGTGCCTCGCCGTAGCCGACATTGGGGTCTGCCCTCGGGAGTCGTACCCCCTTGCGGACTGTCACACTAGCATACACTACACATTCGACGCTCTTTACATTTAAGAATACGTTTGTTCTGTCAGCCTATATGTATCTAAAGACCAAATTCTAATTGTCAAAATGTGGGTGGTTAACACACCTCTGCGTACTCAGGGTTACAGTCTTGTGCCATTAGGTACTTTTATTGTAGCATTATTCTTCACCCTACAAATAGTATACATTTAATAATTATATTAAACCATATATATATAATAAAGAATGCAACAAATTCAGACACATTCCGATTTACTAGAAAGTACCTGGTTTAAATGAGTTCATAAGAATACAAAGTCTAAACTGACCATAATTTATTTAGTTTCAAGAAACCAAACTTGTTTTAATACAGATTTTATTTCTAATTAAAATCCAATTTGTTAATGTCTGAACAAAGTTGAATGGATGGGTTTTAAAAACTCTATTCCTATGTTGTCTATTTCCATCAGAGAACATTTAAAAATCTCAGTAGGTGGTTATTTCGTTAAGAGGGTATAATATCATAATGGAATTAGTGTTCGAGGGTAAAGAGTGAGTATAAAACTAAGATAAATAAGTTATGAAAACAGAAACAATACTAATGTACTCATTTAGACATAAATATTTCTATATGAATATTTCAAATGCAGAGTTTAACAATATTCGACAAGCCTGTGATGTTTGTAGATTTTAAGTGCAATTAAACATTTGTAATTGCATACTCATTACAATTTATTTAAATTTTACACCATAATGTATGTAATATACTAAATACGTATTTAAAATTGTTATAAATGTTATATACATGTTATATTATATATACGTTATCCAATTATGTGTTTATAGGATGTAAGACAAACGCACTACAATGTGATTTATAAAATGTTGACTTCTATACAAAAAAAATGTGTTGCATTCTACAGTAGTTGAAGGTTTCTAATGAAGAGAAATTGAAGCTTCCTTTATGTCACTGCCAAGGTGCAATGCTTTTTTTTTAATAAAAAATATTTTATTCACGTTATACCTATATAAATTATTTGGACTCATACTACTAATTATTATTATCTAAATTAAATTCTAAAAAAAAAAACATAAAAACTAAGTGATAAGATATTTGTCACTGGCATTCTCTGGAATTGTTACACTGTTAATTAGTGTGTGTAAATTATCTAAAATAATACATATGTAAATGTAACTCGTTATGATGTGATTGTTATCTATTGATAGTTCTGTTTGGGTAGAGAGCGCAGACATTCCAGTTACAGGGACTCAAATTGCAGGTACCAAATCTGAAGTCCTTGAGCTCCTTACACTTCCCAATTCATCCTTCGTGCCTTCCTTACCTTTTTATTTTCAATATACTCCCAATGTTCCCATCTTTATTTCCTAGTGTTTAGCCTATTACGGTAGTGGGATCAAATTGTTAGTGGCAAAATCAGAATGTTAAATACATGTCTGTCTACTCCTTCAGGCATATAGGCATGAACGTATATATAAATGTAGACAGTTAATTGTCATGCCTTTTTATAATACCTGTTGTCTTTACTTTCGCTTGCTTTAAACATTATTTTTGACAACGGTACCTTATTTATATCCTTTTGTGCTTTTATGATTTTTATATCCATATTGATTAATAATATGCTGATAATATTATTCTGTGAGAGAATATATATTAATGTATATCCAGAACTACTCATATGTACCATTTTGTTCCAAAAAATATACAGTTTTTTTTTATTAATATTAATTAATTGCGGTGATTATTTTAAAAGGAGTGATTTCTATTTTAGCCTTTTTCTTAATTATAAGACTGATATGTGTGAACCTAAACTTTAACAATAAGAAACATCAGAATGCAAATGTATAAATACATTGGTGGTCGGTTGACAATAAAATACTTAATAAATTATTTTTTTAATCTATAAGAAAGTAGTTATTCCTGTGGCACTGTGCTCCTTTTCTGGCCTTTACAGGCATAAATGAGTTTAGTGTTTAAATAACTACAATGGCAATCCTATGGGCATCATAAAATGGATACTGATCCCCATACACACCCTCACATCAAGTTGTTTTAATCAAGTTAGTCACGAGAAAATATTCATCCTACTTACTACAACAAAAGAAAGCAATATGATGAGTACGGATAAGTTTTAGTAATAGTTTCGTTTGTTATCGGATGTTAAGTCCTTGCCAAACAGAAAAAAAAAACGAATCAGTTTTGCCGGGGTGACCGCCGCGTTGATAGTGAATGCAAACTACCTAATTATTGATCAAGAATGATCAATAGTTACTTTGTATGTCAACTAATATTCGCTAGATGGCGCTTATATCAGTTTCTTTAAAAACGTTTCACTACTGTTTTGTAAGATAAGGTTACCTGTGGTTACCATTCTAGGCAGTGGTAAGGTATTGAATGAGAAACAAAACGAGTATGGAATGTTTCATTGTATTAATACATATACATTATACATACATATACATTATACATACAAATACATTATAGGCGTAATTTTAGTACATACATAAACAAAGAAAGCTTTATCCGTAAAGAGCCATGCTTAGGCAGGTATGGGCCGGTTAAACCGAATACCACGGCCACAGAAAATCGGTTATCAAAGGGTATAAACTATAATAAAAATTCTTAAGTTGTGTTTCACCGAGTGAGGGAGGGTACTGGTGGCCCATGGCCCCCTCCTCATTAACTTCAAAGGCGGACAGCGCACATACGACGCATTGTCTTGCAGGTGGCCATGGGTTGCGGTTATCACTTAGCATCAGGAGACCCGTCTGCTTGTTTGCCCCAGCCCAGTATTCCATACAAAATAAAAACAGTGTATACCTTGCTGAAGTAGATCTTTAATTTAATTATTGTCATTGATTGATTTACAAACGACCTTCTCTGCACTGATAAATTACGCGATGTGTGATGATATAATGGTTCGATTTGTTCATATATATACTGCATCAACTTAGCATTATAACAGAGATAACAGTTTGAACTATCTCTTAACAGTTTTGTTGATAAAATAATATAAAATCAATCATTCTGATAACTGATATGCCAGTTTGGTTATGAAAAGTTTTTCATTTTCTATTAAAATTCAATACTATACGATTTTCGATCGATCTAAATGCGCAATGTAGAAAATTTATATTAAACAGTTTGCTTACAGGTGACAGGGTGAAGGTTGGGGGTTTTAAAATTACCGATTAAAAACCCACTCAGTGTTTCTCTCTAGATCAACAATGTCTATGGATGTTTAAAATATCAAATAAGTTATATTATTACAAACTTACACTCAAGCATTATTTAGCGAGTAGGAAGTGATTGTTGAAAGTCATTCCTGATAATTATAAATATTAAAGGGCCTAGGATACTGCCTTGAGGAACGCCGTAGAAGGTTTCGATTAGACTTATATGATACATCTCTGTAAATTACTAGTATATTAAATTCCAGTTAAATGACGACTGTTAACAATAGATTAAATTAATTTTATTGCATTATATTCACGTGAAAAACAATATTTTTTAAGTACATTGTGATTAACATAGTCGATGGCTTTTGTCACGTACGTATTAAGTCCTACCACTGGTAATTTTATTTTTCTATAATGGCATATAAATGAATACGCTCAGTTTTAAATTAACTTTGTATATTACTGGGAAACAGTTTAGACGTGCAATAAAAGTGTGAATATAGTGAGACGAATCTTTATTTGATTTGAAATCTCTGACAATTATAAGACGTAATGTAGTGGGCGCTCTGGGCTTTGGGCTTTGGGCTTTGGGCACTAGGCGGGGGCGCTAGAGTTGCGCGCGACGCACACGAGGCGCGCCAGTCGCGCCAGACACGGGCAGCGCGCGGGCGGCGCGCGCAGCACGGCGGCGAGGCGGCGGCGGGGCGGCGCGGCGGCGCGCGGCAGCTCCCGCGGCGGCCGCGCGCCGCGCTCTCAGCTCGGGAACTTGCAGTACAGCGCGTACTGCAGCGAGTAGCCTGCGAACTGGCAGTGCTGCCCGTCCAGCAGTGAGTACGTGCCCAGCGCCGGGAACTTCTTCAGCATGCGCGCGGCGTCGGCGCCGGGGGAGTCCTGGCAAATAAATACCCACTCTTTATACCTATTGCGACATACAAAGACGACATACGATTTTTTTTTTTAATTATAGGGGGACAGACAGTCACCTGATGGTAAGTGACAACCGTCGTCCAAGGACACCTGCAATTCGAGACAACAACCGGTTTTCTGTGAGGCCGTGGTATAGCACCGGTCGAGCCGGCTAATTCGTGCCCAGGCATGCCACTACCACGTAATTTTTTTATCACTCCTGTATTTACCCACATAAGATCATTAATAAATTAAAGCACATTTAGTCCTCTCGACAATATGGTTTTCGTAATCCATTGATCCGACAACGAGACCTATCATCCTAACAAGGATCACAGCTTCATTCAGATTTACTCATGACTCATGGTTTTTGGTTTTTTTTTTGTTTTTAAAGACAGCTCCCGCACTAGGATTATTTCCTGTGTCGCGGGGGACTTTAAAACATTTAAACAACGGACACAAGTAACACCCAGATTCAGAACAACAATTTGAGGATTTACACAAAGTGTTGTCCCGTGCGGGAACCCACTGACCACTATAACCGCCACGCCATCCGTGCAGACATTGGAGACAGATTGAGATTGTATTGCGTGATTTCCACCAACAACGCTTTACCAATTTACCTTTGTATATTTAACACATTTATAAACGTAAATGAATTTAAGAAATAGGCCTTCAATTAAATTTTGCATCTAAATCTGAATGTGTAATTTTGCTAAATAATTTGCAAAATGAAGTCTATAAGCATTCAGAATAATAACAATAATATAATATAATAAACTATAGTTTACTCTACATGGACAAAAACTGGCATCCCATAGAATGGAATAGAATATTCTTTACTGTACACTGTAGGAATTACAATAGATCTTAGTTAAACATTAACTTAGAACCCAATCCTGGTTCAATTCTGTAACGAACACGATTTCTGTAACATATTCTTTATTTAGACGAATGTGTTGTTGTTGACAAATTCTTAGTCTTACATTCATTACAACTCATCGCTCGGTCTAAAATCAATTCCTCTTAGTTTCTCTTCCCAATTCAAGTAAAGCCTTATTGCTAAAACAGCTACAAAATAGTGCAAAGAAAAACTATATATCTGACATTTAAACAACACAAAACTCATTGTTAGCACTTACCGGAGTAGCGAACACGGTGAGCACGAACTTGTTGGGTCGGAAAGCTTGTAGCACGCGCGTAATCACCTCGTCGTAGCTCGACACCGGTACGTTGGACTCGAACGACACGTACGAGCATGACGGCTCAGGCGTTATATGGATTGTCATGTAGGAGCCCTGAATAAAGATAGAATAGATGTGTAAATTATTGCTAAACTGACTATTTCAAGTTTACTTTACCTTTGTAAAGTTTAGCTTTAATATAAACTACGCCTTGTTAAATACCCAAATAAAATGAAGACAAACAACGTCTAAAGCCGTTTAATACTTAATATAATAATACTTTTGTAAGCCGTGGTGGACAGAAAAGAGTGTATATGTACATTTGTTTCTTGTCAAAGCTATAAAAGTATTACAGTAATTAAGTGTTACATTAACATCAGATCAGATTATAATTATAATAATGTGGTTGATTACTAAGAGCCTGGAACAACACCTCCAGAGGCTCACTAGGTAGCTGGCTTTCTTGATACGGCACGTATAGTGAGGAGGTTCCTGTCTCTGGAGCCCTAACCACCGGTAGCTTGATCCCTGTACCCGATGCCGGTGGGACACTATTTTTATATATAGAATAATAGTCATAATATAGCTCTTTATTATACATCATTAAGAATCAAAGGGACGAAAAAAAACAACGAAGTATATAAACTATTAAATGATATCGTTAATTGCTAACGAAGTAGAACAAACAACTTACAGATGATATATCCTTATCTCCCTGCAGCAGCATAAAGAAACAATGTTTACTATAATCGTCTATCTATTTCTGTTACATAAATAACGTTCATTGTCCGTATTATAAAAGATATGAAAGTACACTTTAAAGACATTACAAAAACTTACTCTTTGTTATGTTTATCGACAAAGAAGACAACCTACACCATCTAGCGAAAATTATCAAAACTAAGTGAACATACTGCATCACGCCATAGATGTTTGCATAGCGGCTTATCCGTATGATAAGTATTTATGTCGTCATACAATTAATCTAATCTTATAAATATTTATTGTATCCAATTGCCTTAAAAAACTAAACAACACAAGTCAATAAAAACAAGAGTTTATTGATACGTACATCTTTAGCAACTCCGTTCATGGAATAACCACACGGATCAAATAGGAAATCGTCTATGACCATCCCTGGGATTATTTTGTCTATTCCGGATTCCTGTAGACACAAAACAAAATAGTAAAAAAAAATTAGAAATTATATTTTTATACTAAATAACATGGTTTTCTATTATATTTATATTACTTTGGTTATGATGAGATCTCTATGACTTTTTAACAAATTATCTATAATATTTCCTGGCGAACAAACATACACTTAAACAATTCTTTAAAAACTACCTTAGACCAATAAAGACATCTTGTTTTTAGTATATTAAAAGTATATAAAATAAACATACGCGTGTGGCTTGTGCAGCATTAGTGGAGTACTGTCTTGTGAAGATCTCCATCACAGCTGGATCGAGATCTGACATGAGGATCTCAATGGTCTGGTCCGGCTCCGATAGCTCGTTGGCATCGCAATGTTCCTTCTCTAGGGCGTCAACTGTACCCTCTAGAGGCAGCAGTGTGTACAGGTACCAACAGTCTTTCTCAGGACCCAAGATGTAGGCGCGCCCGTCGCCAAAGAATGAATCAAGAAGTTTTACCTGTAAAGGACAAACATATATATGTTTCAGACGACTCACTTAATTAACAGTACAACAAATGTCAACTAGCATTATTAAATATATGTAGTAATGTTTGGGTCACCTGATAGTAAGTAACTACCGCCGCCCATGGACACCTACAACTCAAGAGTCCCAAGTTCCCATCAAGAAAAGAGCGTACGGGACGTTCGTATCGGTCCGGAAATACCGCAGGCGACAATTTGTTCCACAGATCGGTTGCGAGGGCAAATGTTCGTGGAGAAGCACTGCCAACACCAATTGTCAGGGTGAAAGTTCCTAACGAACGTTGTCTTTTAACATATTATGTAAATGCTACATTTACTAGGCATGCAATGAGGATGGTGACCACCACTCGTGGACTCCACTTATTGCTTTAAATCAGACAAAGTGGAGTCACCATGGTATTACATGAAAAAAAAAAACTATTTACATAGTTAAGAACTTCGTCAATTAACAAGTAATTAATAAGATTAATTAGATTAATTTATAGACATTGGGGTCTCTGAACCCGACTAACAAACTATAAATAACCTTTGTATGTAAATATATTTGTTAGTTTTTTATTTCACAATTATTTGTTTATTTAATTAAACGTGTATTCAGAAGGTTATATTACAGCAAGAGGCCGTAGGATGCAATGTATTGTACTATACTGGACTGGCCTGTTGGTCTAGTGTTTAGGGACCCTGCCAGCCGAACCGGGGGATTTGGATTCCCCCACACGAGACGAAAATTTGTGTACAAATAGTTGTCGCAGGTCTGAGTTTTATTTGTGTCCGTTGTATGTATGTTTGTAAAATCCCCCGCGAAACAAGATTATTCTAAAAGCGGGATTTGTCTTTTTAAAAAAAGGAGAGAAAAATTTAATAAATTTAGTATTTGTAATCATGACAAATTCATGACAATCGATTCAGGAGTTAATAGTAGAATATGACAAAAGAAAAGGTGAATGGTTTGTATGAATGAGGACATAGCTAGAGAGTAAGTAGTGAACGGTGGTGAGTAAGGAGGAGAAAGAAATAAGCACAAAGATAATGATTTTAATAATCCATAACTATTTCCTGTAGAGTTATTGACTAATTCAAAATTTTGAAACAAAGAAGCCGACGATAAAATGGAGAGTCCAGTCAACTCGCACACGTTACAACAATAACTAAGCTACATTTCTTTTATAATTTAAAATAATAATATATATAATTTTATAAATATCAGGACCTGACACTGATATGATATGAATACGAAAGTGATTGCAATGCAACCATAATTTATTGCACAATTAGTATAGACAGCCTTTGAGGGTGATGAAGGTAGGGGGGTGAGGGCAGTAGAAATAAGAGTAGGGGTATGAGAGGGTAAAGAGGAGAGAGGGAATGATGGGAGAGGAATTTGGGTCTCTGGTACCCTCACTCACTCGGCACAATGCAAAGCAAGCATTGTTTGTCTACCGGCTTTATTCGAGCCGGCCTACTCGTACCTAAGTATGGATCAGAAAAAGGGTATAGCGAGAAAGCTGTTGGATTATATATTTTTTTGATATAATTTTTTATTAACAACACTATCACTTATAGGCTACGTTATATCAAATCTTATACACTTTGTCACTTTAGCTAATACGACACAGAATAAAGAAACTCACTTGCCGAAATCCCAAATAACTTTATCACACTGTCTAAAACACCCAGTGTACTGATGCGAGTACACTCAAATAACATAACCCTCCTCCTTGCGCTAGTACAGTCAATTTTTTATTATAACCACTGTTTAGTAAACATAGCAACATATAACATAGAAACCACTGATAAATAACAATGAGCGCACTAATTCTACTTCTCGGAAACATTCAACAGAGGCGATATAATGTATATTACTGAATAAAATGTATCAAGCCAATCTGTAGCGGACATAAACACTGCAAGTAATATGAGTTTCATTCATTTCCTGTTAGCGGTGACCGAAGACACACATTGTCCGACATTCATAATAGGATGTGAGTTTATTGAATGGGGTATCAAAATACTTCATATAACAAATGCTTTCTTAAACAATTAAGTTAGTGGATGGTAAACGATTAACGGCCTATCAACACCCGTAAACTGTATAAAGATCGCTTGTGCGTTGCCAATTTTAAAATACAGATGTCGCGACGTTAGCGGAGGTCCTTTTGTTTCAAACAAAACTACCTATATTATCATCTTCGTTCTCTTTTGCCTAATTTATTTGAGGTAGGTGCAGTGTAAACAAAATAGAGTTTATATAATGGCCGGCAGCCTGCCTGACGCCAATCCTCCTAGGAAATTTACTCAGCTCTTTTTAGAAGGTAGAAAGGAAAATTTGTAGAAAAAAAGTGTCGCCAGTCTCGGATGGGGAAACGGTATTTAGACTGCAGTCAAACAGAAGGAAAGGCCATATCGGCAATGGTTTAAACCAGATAAAAGTAATTAAATTTATTAGGCCTTGAAATAGAATACAATAGAATAAACTTACAGAGATCTCGTATAGCGATGTATTTATTAGGATTACTTGGTGAGGGCCTAAATTTATACCTACCTTAAGTTTCGCCTTTTTTGGAAAGCAGAGCTTTTAAATCCGCTGTAAGCCATGGAGCAGACAAGTGCTTGATCTTTTGCTCGACTGGTAAACGAATATTATAAAGGTCAGTGAGATTGTAGTTCAGGATGGTAATTTTTTCATCCACGGATTCCGCCGTGATAAGTATGCTCCAATCCATAATACGTATCATCACGAAGTACATTGAGGTTCAAGTCTCGAAAATTGCGCTGCAAAAGGATTTTGGGTTTAAGTTAAGCAGGACGAAGTTGGTAAGAGATAAATATTAAGTCATGGTATGAAAATTCGTTGTCTACGCACTGGCCGTGCTTAGCAAGCTTAGTTGTGGGAGGAGTTATGGGTTGCATGCAACGGTAGGAGGGTCAGATTACAAGACACGATAAAAACAATGTTAAAATCGCCCATGACGATACAAAGACTGTAAATGTAGGAGAAACGTTCTAAAAGACTTTCAAAAGAGGAAAAAAGTTGATACAAGAAGGAGAATAATAAACGCCAAGTAAAAGTTACGTATTAAAAACATCGACTTCAGAAATCAGATGATCACCAGCATGTGATGATTGCGGTGGAAAATCAAGAATATGATATGGAATATCATTACGTAAATATGTCGCAACACCTTCGCATGATTCGCAAGATCGTTTTTGATTAGGTAAAAGTCGGGAAATGAGCAGGAGTTCGAAGAGAGATATGGTTTTAGACAGTAAAATATTATCACTTAAAATAGGATAAATGAGTAAATGTTTGTTACATGGACTCGACTGTACTATTGCAGACCAAAACTGTGGAAGAGTTGAGGAAGCCGCGCTCAGCATTAAGGCGATGAATAATTATGATCGACTGTAGGTGTATTTAGATGTTGCGTGTAATTCTGAGCGTCGGTTATGATTCAGTGCACCGATAAATTTTAATATTCAATGAGCTCGTAAGTCGATAATATGCTATCAAATAACCTCTAGCGTCACAGTTCACACGAACTCACTTTATCTCCACATTCGCTTAACTAACCCTATAGCATTATCTGTGTAATTTAAAAGTACAATCAAAAGCAGAATTTGTATCATAAGAATCTGACATTTAAAGAAATTCAATTTTTCGAAGTTGTTTAAAAGAGTTGAAGAAGTTTGGCACGATGAAAGAAAAAACTCGAAGAGGGTTGACGTACATTATAAGGAAAGAAATGAATTAAATATGGTAATTCTAATATGCCATTGACTTTTAAAATAAATAGATGCCTTAAATACGACTTTCATATTCCTTAGCGCAATACTTTATATTGCGCAAACATACAATTTAAAAGCGTATTCGTAATTTCCCTTGTATATGAGTAATCCCCATGATGTATGAGTAATGATGAAATCCTGATTTGTTTATAATGGAACCACATCTTTTGACGATATAGGGGGATAGAAGAACACACGGGTCACCTGATGTGAAGTGATAACCGCCGTCCATAGTCACCTGCAGCTCAAAAAGTCGTAAACGTTTTCTGTGAGGCCGTGGTATCGTACCGATCGAGCCGGCCAATGTTAGTGGACAGTAAAAATGACATGTTACTGGGTCCAAACGGGCTCTTTTAGTAAACCTTGATGTTGCGATATGCAAAAAAAGTTTACACAAATAAACAAGGAAGATTGATAGTATACTTTTATAGTTCGCTATAAACGTTAGCAAGATGCGTTGTGTAATTTGTGGGCAGTTGAAACTTGGACAACCCTTCTTAAGAGGAGAAAAGCTTCAATATTACATAATAGGGTGTCGGACACAGGCCTGGCGTTTCGGCATCAGCTAATTCGAGTTACTGTATGCATTGTACTCTATGTATGTATGTTTAACTGCAGTTTTTTCAGCAGCCCTTAGGCGAGATTGAATGTCCAGCCGACAACAAAACAATTAATTTAATTACACTTAGGACAACGTAAATGTTTTGCGCTTAACTGTACCTACGTGATAGCCGTACGTATTTTTCGAGGAACTGTACAGTCGAGATCAATATGTCAATCAACTAGTTGGTTTACTGAAACTGGTGATAAAGTTGAGTACAGAATATCATTATATTGTAAATTTACGTGAGTCATAGTTTATGGGAATTACGATAAACTATCCCACTGTACATTGAAAGCGATAAAAGCTTGCAACAAAATTATAAATAGTTAAAACTTATTATTTAGCTATCTACATGTAGTTGAGTAAGCGTTAGAACAGTTACTTTTGTCATTATTTTCCAGTTTTTATCACCTTTTAATTGTCAAACATTAAAAGTTATTGATCTGACGATACCAGCTTATGACGTCAAGTTATTATCTATACAGGGATACATATGGGATCAGTAGTTTAGAAGTGAAAGCTTCACAAACAAAAAAACATGATCACATCTATATAATATAAATTAATCACCGAAATGTATGTAATTTCGGAAAGACTGCACTAAATTTGATAGTTCTTTCTTTACTGTGTTCGTTATTGTCAGGACAATGTTTCTACATATTTTATTTAATAACGTGTTGAAAAGTTTTTAAAATATCTTACGAAATACTAAAGTTATTGAGTGAGTCAGGAGACGGTGGGGGACATCTTATTTTTTTTAATAGGTACACCACCCTTGCGAAGGGGGGCGACCAGCTAGTTTATAATATGCGTTTTTGCTCACTACCCCGCTCCTAAAGGTCACAGTGTGATGTTTTATAGCCTATATTATTCCTTACTAAATACTCTATCCAATACAAAAGAATCATTCAAATCCGATAGTCTGCTCCAGAGATTAGAGCGTTTAAACAATAAAAAAAACTACTACCGCTTCAGACTCACCTGATGACAAGTGACAACCACCACCCATTGACACCTCCAATTCAAGAGTTGTAAGTGTTCTGATGAAGAAGATTAACGTAGATAAATGAAGTAAGGAATAGTCGAACTAACCTCTGAATCAAAGTTATCATGGGGCTGCAACTGCGCGGCGGGGCGCGCGAACTCTCGCCGGGAGTAGAACACGTTGTGGACGCGCGAGTGGCCAGCCACGTCGCGCGCCAGGCTCAGCACTGCCCGCACACAGCGCAAGGGTGTCGTGGTGCCGCAGGTCTTTAAGATCCAACGGCGACGGGACACGAACATGCTACTCTCACTGTGGAAGATGTGTAAATCCATATAAATAAGAATAAATTTCTTAACGCCTACGAACAACAAGGTCCTAATTATGGGTGAAGGGAATTAACCCCTTTTAATTGGAACATGTGGGTGTTTAATACACCTATGCCTAACCCTTACGGGATACAGGCGTGAGTGTACTTATGTGTTTCCTTCCCACTTTGATCCTGGGTCTTTTAAGCGGAGCGTGAAAAAGGATCTCACCAGGCCGCCATAGTGTGGGTCATCATACTACATTGACTAGACATGCTATAATGAGGATGGTGATCATCACTCTTGGACTCCATTTATTGCTTACCATCAGGCAAAGTGGAGTCATTATGGTAGGCTTACAAATAAAAAAGAAAAAAAAAATGTATGTTTAGACCAGGTTGCACCGGCCGTGGTCACAGGCAGTCTCAACGTTGACGACGCTGCAGTAATTTTATTATATGTTTATCGATCGCTAACTTTTAAAGTTTAATAACTCTTTACAGAACAATGTACGTCAGATCAGCTAGTTGAAAACCCATAAAAAGAAACAGAGACTGACTGAGAGGTACATGCATAACCCAACCCGGCTGAACGGATTAGATTGAAATATGGTACACAAATGTGATAGTTTTTATGTAGTAATAATACGCACGGAATGAATTTCAGTTTCATGAAACAAGACCATTTCACGAAATGGTTGACCACATCATGAAGTGGCCTTTATAAGATTGGCAACGTACGGTTCTAGTATGATTCCTTCTTAGGGTATTCCGGGTCAGCTGCAGTAGAGCTAATTGTGATGGAACATCGTGTAGTTATAGTAGTTTCGAGTGAGACAAACTGCTCCTCCTTCGGCACCGCTGAAGCGGAGCCTCGTGTTTACTTTTAGATATTAATTTAAAATGCTGGTAAAAAATACAACACCCTGCCAGCTGTCTTGTGCAACATGTGGCTAGTACAATTATAATTCATGAAATTGCAAATAGAAAAAAAGTGGCACAATGACTAATTTAATTAGACACTTGCAGTTCAAAAACGAATGCCAAACGCTAAGTGTGTTTATATACGGTGCATTAAAAAATAACAAGAAGTACGTTGATATTGTTTACCATTAGACAAAATAAAATTTATGATTTTTAATGGACTAAATATACCTAAAACGTGAAAAAGGAATCTGAAATATATACTATAAAAACTAAAACTGCGTTAAATATTGTTTTTAGCTATATATTATATCTACAAAAGCATAATATTAAATTGAAAATGATAGTAAGTTATCACAATGTAAGGATAGAAACAACAGGCGGGTTCTATTCTTCCTATACCAAAGGGCGAAGGGCGGGAGCTGATGTATGAATGAAAACGGGAATGTATTTTTAATAACATGTAGGATGGTTAGAGGGCTTAGAGACTTAGACCAACCGGCAACAGCCAGTTCGAGTTACAGAACCATCGTCCACCGTCCGTCCGACGCGACAAAATATCCATCACCTGAATGAATAGCACTGCACCACTGTGCGCTTCTCCAGAAGCTTTTTGCCTCGAACAACCAGCCTATGGAACAAATTGTCGCCTGCCGTATTTCCGGACCGATACGACCTTCAAACCTTTAAGAAAAGAGCGTACTCCTACCTAAAAGGCCGGCAGCGCCTTGTGACTCTTGAGTTGCGGGTGTCTATGAGCGGCGTTGGTCACTTACCATCAGATGACCCGTCTGCTCGTTTATCTACTATCACATTAAAAGAAAAACAGAGCAGCGAACCTGACAACCTCAAGCTATTGCTCACGTTTCCCGATCCGTAAAAGAACGTCCTTGTGTCCAGGTCCTTTTAGAATCTTACACAAAATTTTAGAGTATTTCATTCCTAAACTGTTCGGTTTTTGGCAATAAGCTTGACACCTATTGTGGGTCCTTAATGCACTTCAACCGACACTTTTAGGGATACTGGCGTCAGAGAATCTATGTATTTAGAATGAAACTTATCAATCAATTAATCAGTCGATAGCAGTTCACTGAAACTAATTTGTAAATAAATAACAACTAGTTATTTAAGTGAGAACAAAAGAACAATTGTTCAAGTATATTTATCAGTTCAAGTGAACAGAGTTTGGGTCATGTTTAACAAGCGAGTGATAGACCCTGGCGATATTAATAGCGTACAGATTGACGGAACTTACGCTTATTAATCACAATATTGACTTATTTGACTTCTGATACCAACGATATGTTGCTAACAAGCATATTTTCTTATATACTATTATAAAAATTTAGGAAATGTTGCACGTTTCAAAAATTCTTTTATTTTTATAAAAGTCGGAGAGTATTGAGAGGATGACAATTGGAAATGTTGAAAAAGAACATAGGTTATTTTTCAGTTTTAAAGGACAAGTGTAACTACATATGTATTTACAAATAAGTTTAACTAAATATTTCTTATCCGCCACTACAGTAACTAACGGATATAAACAGTCTCATGAAAACATAAGAATATTTTTTTGTTACGTAAACAATCCTTGTAAGCACGCTGACTTTCTCTGATTTGTAATGTCGACTGTTTTTAGTACGATAAGTTAAGATCTTGCAACAAATTAGAATTTTGTACATGTTTCATAATTATATTTTAGCTTTAAGAATATTAACATGCGATACAGCTTTGTGTCTAATTACAATGTAATACGTGCAATGGGAGAGGCCTATGTCCAGCAGTGGACTGCGATAGGTTGATGATGATGATGATAAGTAGTTGTAATAGTAATATGATCTACTTACGTATTAATTACTATCCTAATAACTGGTTGCACCTATTCTATGCAAATAAATGATTCTTATTTTTGATCAACAGTATAAATTATATTTATTTTAAAACAACTTTGGTTAAAGATGGCACAAGAGCAATCTTTCTGCGGATTTTTGTATCTTTTTACCCCAAAACCCCATTGTACCCTATCATACCCAACTCAACATTACCTAATATTTATAAAAAAAAGAGGGTAATTATCGAATTTATTGGTATGGCAGACTACCCAAAGCAATCTTTCTGCGGAAGTTTTACGCAGCTGTGGATCCCACAGTTGAGTAGATGATGTAACTTTACAATGAATATATCATACACAAGTATATGAATGATAATTAAATATTTTATCAAAGGTCAATAATACATTTTGTTTAAACTGTGCTCCCAGATATTCAGTGAGCACATTAGCGATAAGCATCTACTACTGTTAACATTCTTGTGTAATCGATTCTTACACTACATGTTAAATAATAATAATATATTTTAATATTAATCATGTATTTGTATGAGGCGATAAAGTGGAGACCTTTGAGACCTATTACGAAAGTGGACTAAATTAAATTGCTCGTAAAAATGTGTCGTTTGTTATATCTGTACTTATCTAAGAATATAATATATAATGAAAGCTGCCCGACTTTAACATTGAATATTTAACTAAACTTTTCACCGATTAAGCAAGAAACAACAAAGACTAAGAATAATTGATAACAAGTAAATTGATGAATAATATAATAGAGTATAAGAATTCATAATAAACTTCACTTTTAAGTTGCATGAAATCTCTAGCGGGCGACAAACAAACATCATATCTGACTATATGATATCATACCATAAATAGGTAGTATTAATATGTAGATAATGTTATTAAATATTGATTGGACATAATAAACACTTGGTAATATTAATAAGGGTGCGGTACGATATATATATGCGATATTTATATAACGATATTGTAAAACATAAAAAATATACAATATATTGTACTGGTTTTATCGGTTAAATACAGTTTTGTTCTTGCATGTGTTCTTATCGTTGACTATTTAACATTTGATATTTTTAATTTTACTTTTTATTGTTCTATTTATTTTATTAATTTTTAGTATTTTGTAAAAAAAAATAGCATGCAGAGAATCTGCACAACATTAGTTTATGTCATTAACATCTTGTAAAAACTGTGTTTCAGGCAAAAAATGATTTATTATTATTATTTCCTTTATTCCACTTAAAATACATATATTATTACATAACAGGCCTGTTGGTCTAGTGTTTAGTGACCACGTCTGCTAAGCCAGAGGTCATGGGTTCGATGCCATGAAAAAATATACGTGTGATCAAAATAGTTGTACCGAAAATGTGTTTTCTTTGTTTTCATTGTTTATAAAGTCCCCAGCGACACTGCAGTAATGCATAGTGATAAGAAATAATAAAATATCATACATATGTTACCTTAAAAAACAAGCCCCTAAGTCTTGCATAGTCTGTTAAAACTTCAAACGTATACAATACTGTACAATTTACACGTACAAAATGTTCCAAAAAGGCAATCTTGTAAGGCCTGTTAGTGTACTGTTAGTATAACTTAAACAGCATTTATTACATAGTCTGTAAATGCATGTTACAATGTACTTATCTGTGGGTCTGTGACGTAGCGTCCACGCGCCGATTGTCCACAAAACTCACTTACAACAATATAGTAAACATATACTAACTAACACGTGGCGAATGAGTGTGATACGTTTTATATTATTATTAAGTCATATGCATATAAGACTGTCCGCTATGAATTGCCGCTCAGTATGCGGGCTTGTTAATAAATTGAGATAGGTTTGCTTAAAATAGATGCACACCAAAACATTTTTACTTGGTTTACCCTCGCATTTTAAAAGAAAAGCTAATGAAAACTATGATGATGTGTTTGATGTTGGACCACTTTTGCTAACTAGTTGCAGATAAATAGAAGCAGTGACTAGGATCTGCTGATGATCTTAGCCCCCTTTGTGTGTCGAAGGAGTCTACATAGATTTTTTAGAGGGGTCCTTCCTTCCTGACGAACACGGTTACGACTCGACCTAAACATACATACACTCACGGGTGTACTCCCAAAAGGGTAGGCAGAGGTGTATAAATTATCGTGGATGCTTAGCCACGAATGGGCCCAGTCGACCGCCGGCACAGAAAACTGGTTGTGAAACAAAAAAGCTTGCTTTGCATTTCGCAGAAATTAGTGAGGTTCCAGAGGCCCCACTCCCCCTCTCATATTCCCCCTCCCCACCCTCCCTCCCTTATCCCTCAAAGGCGGGCAGTGCGCTTGCGAGTTGCGGATGTCCATGGACATTCTGTGTTGAGTTGAAACTTATCATCAGGTGACCCATCTGTTCGTCTGCCGCCTTGTATTATAAAATAAAATATAAAAAAACGAACGCTTTAGACTGGCACTAGACCGTTAGAACAATAAATATTTGACAGCTTAAATGTTAAAAAAAAACTTGCAACCATTCTACAAAACATAACACGAACATAAGGATCAAGTTTAAACTTTAAACCAGCTCAAAACATATTTTGTATATATGATCAAGGTTTTATTTGATGATCTTGTAAATAGTATATGTAAATAAGGTTTCATATACCACCCGCTGGTACCAAGACTGATTTCATCTATTATCCAGTTAACAGTGATAGATTAATTGATCAATCCACGGCGATATTGGACAAAGAGCACTTGTCATGATATACTGACGGTCGTTTATCTTGTTAACCGTACACAAATAGACACCAGCACAAGTTATTTGTGTTACAAGTCAGTATTTTCTAGTAACAATATTTTGATAAGCAAATTAATGTGTATACACTTACCAAACACGACACGCGGTAAAGATATTTATAATAAAATTAAATATATACATAAATAAGTTACAGAACTCCGAATTAATCGTACTCCTAATGGTAATAAAACTGTGATATACAATAAAATAATGGTAAACATTAATACAACAATGGTAATAGACAGTCACGAATTATATATTAAAAATCGTTTTGTCATGTCTGTAGCCTTTCTGCTGCCAAACATAGCTAGAATAGAAAGAGTTCTTCCACGAACCTCCTAATTACTTCATTATCAATGGAATCTAATATTAGTATTGTCATGTTGATATTACATACATTGAACAAGGTTCAAATCAGTACGGCAGTTAGAAGTTTGTTTACAGAGGAAGCTAAGTTGTAAACAAACATTTGCAATAAGCGGTGATCGAACCTAATGCGGTAATCGTGACGTGTAGGAATGTTTCCTTTAAAACTACCTCACAAATTCTTACAATAAAATATGTATCCTTAAAACGAGTCAACAGAACAGTTCCAAAACTCAGGTGCGCTTTCTTTATATCGTATTTTGGCCAGCCTCCTCAGTCCGGTTTCTGAGATAGCAACAATAAGAGTTGAACACTCAGTTTTTGTTCACTTGGGGCGAGCATAAAATACCTACATATACGTACGTATGGCAATTCGAATATACGATAAATACAAAGCGTTTTTAGTGTGATTTGAATGTTTTGAAAATGATTGAGTGGCCTTCCACGTCCGCTCAGGGACAGAGATAAAAGTTTTATGATTGTGACCACGTTTATACGATTACGTTAACACATAAGGATATTTGTGTAAGATCTTACGATGAAAACGAATAGCTGCGTTGAAATGAATGGATGTTGGATCATTGGCACAAAGCCAAGTTCTTGTCAATAAATATTAACTTTAATGAAAACAGTAACGCGAAGTTATGTCCTTACTTGTAAGACATTCTCTTTTTAAAAACATAACATATTTAAATTCTTGAAAGAATTCTTTTTTTTTTTTGAGTTTTTATTCTTAATTTTTTAGAACCATTCAACCTCCTTCAGATCCATTTTCTTCAAAAAAAAAACGTTAAATATTTTCAACGTTTTAATTATTACTCTCCTCCTTTTCGGAGTGGAGACAAAAACAGCAAAGGAACTATCATAAAAATCAGTCTAGCCAAGTTAAACCTTAGGAAATTAAAATTAAGACTCCGTTGAAACTGGTAAATTGTGCTAGACTTGTAACCTTTTTTACATCTCTTTGTGCACTGTAGTATTCATTAGAAGGAATCTTCCTTGCAGGTTTCTTTAATATATTCTTAATTGCTTGTTATAAAGCTTTTTTTTTATTTAGGAGATCGCATACTAAATGTGTAGGAAAGACATAACAGATCTGAGTGAAACATTTGCACAGAGATTATCTGGAATAGGACGTACGATAGGAGGGCACTTTATACAAAAAAAATAGGCTTCATAAGATGAATGCAAAAGGCACAGACAACAGCTAGCGAGACACTATATGTATTTTAACATGCATATTTCACACTTGGTTGATACCTTTGTTGTGAATGACATGACAGAACAAGGTCACGTGTCCTGTAAGAAAATGATCTTAAGGCACTTCATAAAAACATGTTATGACATGATTTTATTTATGTAGTTGAGATAGTTGTGTATCTGTATGCACATACATTTATTCCGCCAGGTGGTGCTTTAAGGTAAACATTGACTCCACTTACAATTATAGAAGATCGTAAGAAAAGGTAAGCAGTAGTCAGTATTTGCAAAGTATTTCTGGTTTGTAATATAGGCGGACAGACAGGCGGGGCACCTGATGGTAGGTCAACCGCCGTCCATGAGATGTGGGGGTGAAGAGAGCCGAAGTTGGGATTCTGGAAACCACACTTATTTCGTCCACGTGCAACGAGACCTTGTCGTATTGGCGCGGGCGAGTCGGCCCATACATGCCTAAGGATGGCTCTACACTATGGTAACCTGCAATAACTTTGAGTGCTTCAAAGTGATTACTGTTAATAAAATCGAATGAACAAATGTTATGTTTAGTACAGGTATTTTGTTAAGCAGGTACTAAAGACGTAAAAAACAAACTCACATTCTTTGTAATATTAGTTAGGGCCAGCGCATACTTTGGCCAGAGAATAGGTAATTTTCGATATAGATCACTTTTGGCATTCCATTTGAAACGATATGATGAAATAATTAAGGTTTAATTTAAATTGTTATAAGTTCTAAGATAGGGTGTCAACACTCGCATAGTTATGTCTACCTAGATATATCAGCGACAACCTAGTTACATCTTCAGTTTCCGTCAACAACGGAGATAAATTATACACGAGTTTTTGCACTCGCTATTTTATTATCAGTATGAAAACATATGAAGATAGAGAGCAGTTGTTAGAGCACTTCAATGGCCAATAACCGTCAGGAATTAATAAAGAATAGGTCGAATATTGCGTCTCTGGCAAATACATGAGTTCTGTAGCTTAAATCTTTTAAGGACGTCAAACTACAGTAAAGCGAGGCTCGAGGTAATAATAAAGCAATACGCGGAGTCCAAGAGTGGTGGTCACCATCCTCATTGCATGTGTAGTCAATACAGCATGGTGACCCACACTATGGCGACCTGGTGTTTTTTTTTATCACGCCCCTCTTAAAGGACCCTGGATCAAGTGGGAAGGAAACACGTGCGATGGTAGTGAATTCCAGGCTTCAACCGATCGGCACAGGAAGGAAGAGCCGAACCGTGTCGCAGGGGGCTTCACAAACATTCAATCAACGGACACAAATTGACTACAGTCAATACAGCATGGTGACCCACACTATGGCGGCCTGGTGAGAAGCTTTTTAACGCCCCACTTAAAAGACCCGGATTGAAAGGAAGAGGGAAACATGTAGTGTACCAGGCTATAACTGATCGGCACCGGAAGGTTTACTTTGATGTTGATGTAAAACTGCACATAGACAACTATGTGCGGTTTGACTTCAAAGTCTCGTAACGTGTCGGTGTCTTTGATCTCATTAATTTCCTACATCTTACTACAATTTATAAATGGATCTAGGCTAACGGTAGGAGTCATCAGCATCTCCATATCTGGGACTTGTACTCGATAGCCGATGGGACTTCAGACCTCACTTCCGAAGTCTGGTTCGAAAACTTATGGTGACGGCAGCCGAACTTTTGTAGCTGCAGGAGACTCTGCTCGGGGATTGTGCGATCTATGGCCCTTTTAGGGGGCTCCAGTCATAGCAGGAACCCTGACGGACGGCAATCTCGCATTACTTCGACGCCCGCAGCATCGCACATTCTCTTCCTATATTTTACTACAATTTATAAATGCGAACGATAGGAGGCATGTGTGTTACTCGAATCACAATTCAATGAAATTGGGCACAGAGATTATAGTGTGAACTAGGACATAATATATGCTACGTTTTATTTCCAAAAAATGTACGGTTTAATTTCTAAACGAACGAATTAGCGGGAAACAGCCAGCTAATCTCTACAATTAAGAGTGACAACGCGACACCTAATAACGTCTTATAATTGAGTGGAATTGGAGTATAGTATTTGTCTGTCTGTCTACTGTAAAGTGAACTGAACGCGAACGTAAACGTTAGTGTAACCAATACTGTTTCATGTATACCTACTTATCGGCAACACGACTTTAATGTTATTTTTATATGCTTTATATAATATTTCACCTGTTGGTTTAGCGGTTAGTGACCCTGTCTGCTGATCCAGAGGTCGTGGGTTCGATTCGGTCGATTGTTCCCAGTTGTTGTGTTCATTGTGTCCGTTGTTTATATTTGAATTTGATTAATTGCTAGTGCGGGAGTTGTCATTTAAAATAAGAAGAAAGAATACAAGGAATAACCTCTGGGGAGGGCACTATGTGTGTATTGCAAGACAGAGCCCTCCCTTCGTGAAAGATAAGTTAAATTCAAAATAAGATATCACTCAAGTAGTTTATATATAATATGAGTAATATTATCAGACGATACGTAATAGCATGATAACGACACCCAGTCTGAAGTGATGGATATCAATTCAGATAGTGCATTAAAACTTGACTGATATGGCATGGTTTACTTGCTTACTCCTATTATGCTTATACCTAATCTGAGACAGAAGAAACTGCCATCTAATACAGGAGTTAAACAGAGGATGAGAATCACGGGCTGGATATTAGCAACGAGTAAAAAATTGCTATAAAAATTTCGTAAATACTTATATGCTCGGGTGCTGTAGGTCTATTTTATCCTACGGGAGAGGTCTAACACTCCCGTCCCGCAGAGGACGCTCCAGGCGCCGTAGAGACGATCTACGGCCTCCATGATCGCTGGCCTGAAGAAGACGGTGGCGTGACGCGATCTGCGCACGCCCTTCCAGTTTGTGTTTGCACCTGTTTTATAAATAGGTGGTCTGTCGGGGGTCGAGGGACATCCTTCCTAGGCTATACCTTAACCCCCGGCTACAGACATTTGTGTCGAAACACCGTGTTGTTTTAGTCGGTTCGATTCCGACATAGCCACCTCATCGAGTTTTACTCGATGAGGTGGTACCCGGGGGGGTTTCCACAAGTTGGATAAGAAATATTATCTATTTTATCCTAAGTTTGGGATGTGATCTTACGTTTTATGAAAATAAAAGCATAATAGTACATAGATCCCAGGATGCATCCATACAACACACATTACCACACAATACATATTTATCTACTAATAGATCTGATAATCCCTGCAAAAGGAGATTCTGTGAACTTATAAATCAGCATAGTACGTACTACTACGAACTAAATACGAACACACAATAACCGCTTGGGAAAAATAAATTTGCACAGAAGAAATTAAGGGGACGCTTAGTGATAATGAGTAATAATGACCAAGCTTTGGGAGTAACAATGCTCGTTATGAAAGCAAGTCAAACTACTAAGGACTCCGGGGACATTTCATGGCACGATATGGCATGACCCAAAAACTAAGCAACGGCCGCTTATCGCCAGTGCAAACAAGCTCACGTAGCTATTAACACCAGGCACGCTCTTATCCTAAAGGAGGGTAAAAAGGGTAACTAACCTTATTGTTAATTATTTTCTTATAATACACTATTTTTAAGACATCTTGACGAGTTTTATAAATGTGATTGAACAAAACACCTAAAAATTAATAATTGCAATCGCTAGACATCAATATATATATATATATACGAGTAGTACATACGAAAACTTTAAACTACGTTTAAAAGTGCATATTTCCTTGAAGTGACTTTGAAATCAGACGTGAGTGCCGTAGACACGTCTGGCCTAAATCTAAGTTTCACGATGTCGAGGCATTATAACATCATACCACAACAAAACCTACATCATATCATAACTTTAAAGTGTTAAACAAATATTGTATTATTTAATCCCATCATATACCATAACAATGTATATTCATGACACGATTAGTGTGAATAGACCCGCGCTGAGACGTTTTGCGCGATGCCTTACTCAATACTAGCGTGACCTTGTCTACAATAGGCTCGTTATTTCTTTTTTAATAAATACAATACGAGTTTGTGTAGGTTTCGCAACAGTTACGTCCTTCTGTTTGCTTTGAAAGGAGACTGTATGGAGACTGAATAATAATTTTATAAATCTGCAGTATTTTAAAATGGTTTTGGAGGTTTAATTTCAGTGTTTACTAAATTAAAAGATTTTAAGACAGATTTCTGAATCATTATTGTCTTAACCATTTTAATCATCCAGGTTATCTAGGTAAAACATAAGTCCTAACACATGCGTTCTTGTAACTGCGTCACAGCCTGTTGCTTGCAGAGTAGCGCGCAGGTCCAGATCGATACACCGGGCCAGGATACACCTATACGTCAATTATATGCACTCAGCGAATTCTAGAACGTACATGCGCACAATATGGCGCATCTGCCACACTTTAGCAAAGTTATGGGTATACATTTGGTTTGTTATGTCAAGATTACCATGTGAAAAGCACGATGACAATAAGAAATATATTTAAATTCTGAAGAAAAGAGGATTTTAAAACTTAAAACCTAATTGTTTTATATTTAATAGTTTATCACAAAACTCAGTTGTGAATATAATTGATTTCGATCTAAACTCTAGGGCTTGAGTGATGAATATGAAATGCTATGCAATAGGGTTGATTTATTTCCCGAAATTTATAAATATGTGTATGCAAAATAGACCGACACGTGTTAACAAGAAATCTTGCTGCAAGTTCATTGCAACGTTATTAAACACCTGTTATAAGATGTACGAAATAACAACAGATGTTTATTTGGAACGGCATATAACATAATGGCGTGGTCTGATAACGAAAATATTAGTGTCTGAAGGTCAACATTTTTTTTTAATTTTCTACAATATAAAAGATTTTACTAAACATTGAATACAAATAGTGTCTTGTGTCAATTTTGGCCAAATCATCCATTAATTTAGAAAATCAATCTATCTGCATGTAACAACGCCAAGGTCAAAGGAATATCTATTCCTGTAAATACATTACGGAGTCAAAGTGTTTGTTTAAAGAAACGAATATCATACGAACTGTAACGAAAGTAATGACTTGTTAAACATACTATTACTATACTACATTAAACATACTAATCAATATTTAATGTAGATATGGTATAAATAATGTGCAGAGACCCTTATATATATATAATATTTTAAACACATAAATATAAACACACACATATCCTGTTGAGAGTTATGTATACAATACTGTAATGGGTGACCTGAAGCTTTAAATAAAATAATCAAATTTTGCAACATAATTATTAATTAACATATTAATATATCGGGAGGTAGGTAGGTAAGGTAGGATCAAATAAAATTCTAATTGGCAAAATGCTGGGTGTTTGATACACCTCTGCTACCTCTTTGTAGATACAGGCGTGAGCGTACGTATATATGTTTTTAAATGTTACCTCTATAAGCCTTGCGATTTATATAAAATACAGTATCGTCTCTTCACGCGAATACGTCAGTTGAAGCTACTTGAACAAAAAAACAAGTATGGTGTTATGCTTCTATGAGTTACTAGCTGTTCCCCGCAGCTTCAATCACGTGTTTAGTTTTTTCGATCTTTCGTTTTAATTATTTCTTCCTCTTTGTAAAGTAAGCCGCGTATTGAAACCGCTAAATATCGAGCGTATACTACCTTTAAACTTTATAATTGAATTTAACGCTTCTTTTGCAGAAGTGACCAATTTCGTATGTAAACTTAGCACTTCTAATAGTCCCTCTTAATGGGCAACATAAAAAAAAATTCTTAACAGAATCAAGTATGTGAAATTCATTTCATTCGCCTGTGTTCAGAACTTACTTCCCATATAACCTAAAGACCTCAAATTAGCCTCTTAGAAATAAAATTTCTAACAATCCCGATATACATGTACATAATAATGTAATAATAAAAATGTTTATTTAAAAATATGTGTTAATATTTATGTATTTAAAATATTTATTTATTTATTTAAAAATCTTTATGCACTTTTCGTACACAGGCGGACTTAATGCCTAAGGCATTCTCTGCCAGACAACCTTGGGGTGTTGCAGATAAAAGTGGTAGGTGCAAAAACGCATAACTAATTGAGGGAAATGGAGATATATATATATATATATATATATATATATATAAATATTCTATATATAAGGGTCTCTGCCCACTATTTATACCATAGGTATATAAACATGTTTTATTTACATACATAAAATCACGCCTCTTTCCCATAGGGATAGGCAGATACCACTTCCTTTCATTTGCCACGATTCCGACATACCTGTCGCACTTCTTCAACTTTCATTCCGTTCCGCATACACGCTCGTCGGTTACAGGTATTTTTGACCTGGCCTTTGTTTAGATGATAATATGAAACATCATACAATATTATAATGAATATATCTTATTACACTATTATATCAAAGAGTTTTTCAGTTTATAGGCAGCTTAGATGGACTAGCCATTTGTAGATTTAATTTACGCATGCGGTTTTATTGCAATTTGCTTTTTGTTTTATGTTCTTCTAGGCGACGAGGCGTTTAAATTGTTTCGACAGTGTTGTTAGTATTGCGATCGGCCATTAATTACTAACAGTGCCTTTGTCCCCGGCCTCATGTATCGGATGTACAAGTGCCTTTTTAACGCATCGGCAAATAAGCCA
The DNA here is from genome assembly GCA_947561695.1 of Tyria jacobaeae. Classification (NCBI taxonomy): domain Eukaryota; kingdom Metazoa; phylum Arthropoda; class Insecta; order Lepidoptera; family Erebidae; genus Tyria; species Tyria jacobaeae. Next base: position 17,710,454 of record OX387223.1, read on the forward strand.
CTATCAAAACAGCGATTTATCAAATTGGTAAGAACAGGTGCTATAGATTGTGTTATGTCTTTCATAACGTTAGCGCTGATTTGATCCCAACCTCGCGCAGTCATTTTTAAGTAGTTAAATAGTTCTGTGAATTTTCGCATTGTCAGTGGGTATTTTTATCAGCGAGATAGGATGAGTGTTCTTTTTTCAATAAATTAGTGCAGTATATTTTATTGCAATAAAAAATATTTGCGATATCGCAAATATGTATGTTATTTTGTTATATAATATTTGCATCCGATTTAATTTATTAGTGTATTTTATATCGATTTCGGATCGTAGCAATCCAGTAGTAGTCCAGGGTTACAATTGAATTTTAGGAATGATTCTAGACAGATTTTACTCGGATATATAGAATGGATATTACTACAAGAATATTATTTGTTGTATTTTATTAATGAAGTTGCTTATCGCATCGTATTTAAATGTTTTCCTGATATACTATTCTTTGTTTTTTTTCTTAATGTTTCTTCTTACCTACATCGGTTCATAAACAAAATGATACAGCTTCATGTTCGGTGATACTTGTACATAATCAAAATGTAATTGCGCTTGTCTTGTTTTTAATTTTACTTGGTCAAGGCACGAATTACTCTGCTCGCGGTATTAATAGCAGGCAGAAGTCTAATGAAGCTAAACGTATCCAAATACGAGGTAGTCACATGTAAGGTTCCTATTGAAAGGTTCTACAGCTCAATGTTTATACCACCCTCACTCCCTCTAGTAAATTGTATAATGAATTTAAGAAAATATCAGGTGCTTTAAAGCTGGGTGAAATACAATCGTTCATTCCTTTTTAACTACTTTTAGTGGTTAAATTTCCAAAGAGAATCTTCTTAAATTGTTAGATAAGGCTCTGCGTTGATGAATTAGTCAGGACAAGTATATGATATGTTCATAGCTTGTTATTTAGTGACGGGCAGACAGTTGTCACTTGCACTAATCAATGTAAATCGGACTAAAGTCCCATTTGATATTAACGTAACCTTGAAGATCGTTAGAAACTGGTGCTAACCGGATTTAAGACCTATTTTGTTATTCGTATATCGTTCAATCAAGTCTAATTTTTTGTTCACAATGTTTTTGTTGTCCAATTTGGTCATTGAACCGTGAGCGTTATATCATCCGTAAATATAGAAGTTAGTATTATATCATATACGAGGTCATAGCATTCAACATGGAATAGGGACTAGTAAAGTTAGTTCATAAAGAAAGAGAAAAAAATATTGAAACGCATTTGAGTTCTCAGAGCAAAAGAATAGGATCTGATGAGATGCTAACTAACTAAAATCTATACATTGAATATATAGGTTTTAGTTAGCGTTTGCCTCTTAAGTCAGGAAAACGACATTGGAAAAGAAATGCGAAAAGATTCTACAAAATAAAAGCTGTAAAAGCAAAATTGCCACCTCCATCAGCTAACTATAAAAGCACGCTTGTCTACTCCAATGAAGTAGCTGCATCAGCGTCTCTTAAAGTGCACTGCGCACGCGCGGAACCGGCTACCTTGACCTTATCCTACCCTCAACCAACAGCTCGACACACCCCCTCCTCCTACAACCTGTGGGAGGGTAGTTGGTAAGTAAAGGGGGGGGGGGGGAGGGTGATGTTTCGTGGTAGCGACACATACCTAGTCGATAGCAAAATTGTTTTGTTCTAGTTTCATACATAATTTGTTTTATAAGAATTCACAATCGATTAAAGGAAATTTACAAATAGATTTTGAAAAATTATAACTACATATTATGATTAATATATCGATAGGTAAAAGTTGTTCGGGCATGGGAACAAATAACGACATGTAGTGATGACAAGCCAAACTACGTAGCAACTACTCGAATGACGTAGTATGATCCTGAATCACAATAATTAAATTTTATTTTTTAAAAGAGAACTCAAGTCTGGCGAGCCAACGACATCGCTAGACTCCAAGAATCATTTAAAAATAAATATCACGAATATTCGTTAAGACGTTCCGTTTTCACAGTTCGCCGGTGCGAGGTAAACAAATCAATAGCGAGACATTCGCAAGGACGTCTATCATAGATATAAAGGATCATAGGTAGGCGGGTTAACTAACAATATTTTAGGGACTGATATACTTATATATGTATATACTTTTCTGGCCGCGGAAGAATTTCGTGTTCCCGCGGCCCTCGGCAGCAGCTGCGAGGAAGGAACACCGTGGTGGTTTTAGCCGGTCAAGTCCGGCACACCCCTCCGCTGATGCCCCCGGCGGAGGAGTCAGACAGTCCATGAGGATTTCCCCACGTAAAAAAAAAAGGGACTGATATAAGAAAATTGATATAGTTAAGTTAATAATACAAGATTAATTGAATAATAATAATAATTATAAAAAGTGCATAATGTTTGTCAAGCCTACAAACAAACTGCTCTTCAGCAGTTATTAACTCGTAAACGTGACTCAAATATAACCAAAGCTAATAGCAATATTATTATTTATATCAGTTAAACAAATAACTTTAAAACGCTTTTATTAGCTTCACCTGCACCTAACTATGTAAACAAATCTTGGAAGTTGAATTCAAACAGTTTTCAACGGTCGGTGGTATAAATTTTAAAAATTGCAAATACATATTTGTAATGCCTATCACAATACAGAATTAGGTTCCATCCGACGATGGAATTGAAAGGAGGCTCATGGACCCTAATAAATCCGTAAGTTTGGGTTCATTTCATTTGTTTTAACTAGTCGAATATATTACTCTAGAATGTAGATGACGAAAGCGTGTTTTATTACTTTTTTTTTTATAAAACAACTGGCGCATTAGAAATTGAGAGATCAACCTTCAACATGACAGTATTTACTTTTTAAAATGTCGAAACACTAAAAAACACTTCATTTTATTTTCATGCATCAACTAGGCCAAACTTTCAATCACTATTTTTCATTTAAGCAAATTTAATTGCATTCCATATTACGACAGTATGTTTTTAAATAGAGCCAGTTTAAAAGATTATTTAACGCTAAGTTTGAATACTTAACGAGTTTAATGAACCGGGCACGATCACACTTTGCTAAACTAACTTTATCGCATATAATAACAACTTGAAGATACAAAACGAGTGCGGTGTTGTTATTCTGAAAACGAGCTGATAAAAGACAAAGATAGACACACTGATATCCACTCTTTTTGACCGGTGAACGATTCTGCCAAGATTTTTTTTTATGTAAAAACAATCCCGTTTCCTCGTTAGGGTTCGAGTGTTGAGAAAAGTTAACAGATTCTAATATTAGTAAATATCTATATATCAATTAATATATTAACACATTAGAGAGCCAATATTTTTTTAAATCAAAGTACCGAGTCGCTTTAAAATACCCGATTACCGCGTCACGTAAGCTTTATCTACACATTTGTAAAAGGTTTCATGGGAATTTCCGTACAAGCAAGCAGAGCATTTCATGATCACAGTCCAAACGAATGATAGGAAAGTTTTCAAGCGATAATATTATGAAGCCTCAGAATCTTAACCGAAGCATATTCATAAGAGACTATTTCTTTTTGTTTGTTAGAATGCGTCATCATTATCATCATCATCAGCCTATCGCAGTGCACAGCTGGACGTAGGCCTCTCCCATTGCACGCTACTTTGAAGTAGAATGCGTTATCTCTCTAAAATTCAATTTCGTATTCTTTTCATTATTTTTGAGATAAAAAAAGGATATATAAAAGTATGATGCATGCTGTCTTTTTGCCAGGCATTCAAGAACAAACGGCTTGATGAATGATGGATGTTTGAGATGTGTTAATATTTGAGAGTGAAATAGATTAACAAAGATTATATTTTTAATATTTACTTTAGATAGTTGATTTATGGAGGACGGTGACACATTAGAAAATGTTTAAAACTTCATTATTTACAACGGTTTTACAGTTTTGATGTAGCATCTTGCTGTTTACATTTTTTTTTGCTATAGGTTACACGATTTCATCATTATCACCATCATCAGCCTAACGCCGTCAGCTGCTGGACGAAGGCTTCCCCTACGCCCTACATTACTATCCACTTCAGTGTACTGATTCTCTGTGCGATATTAGTTACTCTAGTTTTGCGCCGAATTACGTCATAGACTATTTATTTAAAATTTAAAAAAAACACGACAGTGAAACCATTGAGACTGAAAGTCCACAACGAATAAAATTTATCAAAACGGATTTTGTACACAGGAGATGACGCCAAAAAGTACTGAGACTTCATGTCATTCATGACGTAGATATCTTTTTGTTTCATAAAAACATCGTTCTGTCTGCCGACGGTAGTTTGAAATATAGCCAACTTAATCGTATTAAAATTGAGTGCCTCCTACGTAATAAGATAAGTGCTCTCTTAATATTCTCTACGAGTATCATCAAGAGACAATCTTATGAAAATGTTCTACTCTGCGTATTTTTCTTAAGGTACTTAATTCACTGTAAAATTATAGGCATCAATTCTGTTCACATTATGTTTTATACATCTAATCAAGTCCCCATTAAAACTACGTCACGTCTACTAAGTCAAGTTTTTTATTAGGTGTATTTTCAGATCTAAATTCAGCTACGTTGTCGTCACTGACGATATTTTTGTAAACAGAAATGTTCCGACGTCCAATGAATAACGCTATGCCGTTTACAAACGCGCTGTGAATATTTTGTAGATTTGTAGTGTTAGGTCAGGTTTGAAGTATGCCCGTTAACGTAGAAGAGAAAAAAATAGCAACCATAGACAATTGCATAATATCGAGAACTATAATAATCACTCGATGACAATCGATGCAAGACAAAAAATGTACAGCCGTGTTCTTGTGTCAGCAGAGCAAGCAATGTGGTCCTGAGTCAATTAATATTATTAATGCGGAGGTGTATAAAACACCCAAATTTTGACAATAAGAATTTGGTCCCACTAACGTAAGCCTATATTACCGCCTTCTATTATACTTCACCGAGAACCAAATGGCACTTTATATATAATAATCTTGACACATCTCACACACGGCCGTCTGATCCCAAACTAAGCAGAGCTTGTACTATGGTAACCAGACAGCTGATAAACATACTTATATACTACTAAATACATTCAAATTATAGATAAATTACAGCCAGACACAGAACAAATTATCATGCTCATCACACATATGTATGTCCTAGGTGGGATTCCAACCTACGACCTCTGGCTTAGCAGTCAGGGTCACTAACCACTAGACCAACAGGCTTGTCAAAACGACACGATACGCCGATATGTATATTTACGATATGCCAATATGTAAATATACACATCGGCGTATCGTGACGTTCACAACGAGATCAAGGTTATTTTAAACAATAATGCGACTATAGCAACGATTAAGAAAACGGCAGAGTCAAGGCCGATTTGTTATTAAAATGTTAACAGGATATGAGGTACACAAAAAATAAGCAATGGAATATGTGTGTTTATCATTTGTATAATATTGATTATTATGAGTTTTACTGTTTTACATACGTACATATAGATACACTGACGCTTATATCCCGAAGGGGTAGACAGAAGCATTGCCGACCATAATTATTACGGACATCCGCGAACTGTATGACTGCATAATTTTACATAATACTATGTTAGGCCGGCAGCAATTAAAGTTAAAACTATTTTTTATTATAATGCTGCATGTTTAAAAAAACTCTGTAAAAAAAAAATTAAAAAAAAAACCCAACTGAATCAATATCTGCCATATTTATTAAATTCATTGAAGAATTGAAAAGATAGAAACAAGATTTCAATTTGAATATTTTATTTTGGTTTTAAATAATCTTAGTTGACAGTGTTGACAAACGCTGTCGGAGGCATCTGCTCACTCCGAGGTGTTGTTGCTCTACTTATATCACCAACCAAATTATGTGAAGTGAGCGTGTTTTGCCTCCAACAGCGTTTGTTAACACTTCTTAAACATTATATTATACCCCAAAAGCATCCAATTATAAACGATATATAATTATCAAGCGCAATCTGTTAGCCTCGTTAGTGTGATTATTATAAGTTGCTCATCAGAACAGCTCAAAGTTTCTTAATATACAATTGTGTCAAAACTGTAGAAAATATACTAATCGTGTAAGATATTGTTCTTTGTTAAATGTTTACGGTTGGTTTGTTTAATGGTGTTAACATGTGTCTTTGTTGTCACAATAACAAACACTTTTAACTCATACCGCGCACTCGTATCACTTCAACATTTTTTTTTCTTTTTATGCGATAGGCGGCAAACGAGCAGACGGGTCAACTGATGGTAAGTGACTGCCGCCGCCCATGGACACCCGCAACTCTAGAGACACAAGTGCGTTGCCGGCCTTTTAGGTAGGATTACGCTCTTTTCATTAAGGAGTTATCTCTAAATCAATGTTATATTACTATGATACTTATATATATAGTAACTTCGCCCCACCATATCTCTTCCCGGTGGTGTCCATCCGACTCAAAGGCGGGCAGCGCACTTACGACTATAAAGTTGCAGATGTCCATGGAGAGCGGTTGTCACTTACCATCAGATTACCCTTTTTGTTTTAGAGTGAGAGGACTCAAACTTCAAGGAATGACAGTTAAGAGTTAGTGCTCCAACTGTTGTTTACAAGCAAAATCCCATTTATCAAGTGGCTCTCCCGCTTCATCAGTCGACGCTTTCTGTATATTCTATTTTTTTTCAATTTGTATGCAATTCCCAGAATACCTATGTTGATACAGGCTTGTCTTGGCTTGTGTTGTTGGTACAAAATGGGTGTTTATTGCGCTTTTGCATCACTTCGAAGATACAGGAGTGTATGTATTTATGTAACTTAAGTGAACTTCAATATTGTGCGTACATTATATATACATAATAATTACTCGTCCTTTCTATACAAGTCCCAGCATCAGCCCATTTCTTCCTCTACAAATCATCATCAAATGAAGAAAGTAAGTCTGCATAATTTTCAACTCAATAAAAAAAGTCGGCTCTTGTCATTGAGCGTTTGACTCAGAGAAGGAACCTTTATATAGAGCTTAGGACTTACAGCTATTTTCATATGTCATTTTAACTGTACTTATCGGTCTGAAAATCCAGAAGAATTGCAAATTGTAATAGTGCTTTGGATTTCTAGAAGAAGGCTTAACCGTCAAGAAACAAAGAAACACAATTATAACATGTTTGGAAGACCTCGAGTGTTATAGAAAATTTTACTTACACACGGTAAGCGTTCAATCGATAGTTATGCAATAATTAATCGACCTATCCAATCGAAAATAGTCTCATGCGTGTAGTTATTTATAATTGCTGAATCAGTTTCTATAACCGCATATTAATTGAACCGTTTTTTTTTATAGTATAGGGGACAAACGAACAGACGGGTCACCTGATACCCGTCCCTAACCCGGGAGTAGAATGGGGCCACACCATCTTTTCCCGTAGGTGTCGGAAAATGTGACTAAGGAACTGGACTGTTATCTATCAGAGAGTATATGCAATGAAATGAAAAAACTTTTCTTGCAACCCAAACCATTCCTAGTGGCTCTACTTCAGATCATAAAATTGGCTTCATGATGTGGCTAACCATTTCATTAAATCGTCAGCTAAAACTGACCCTATCGTTTTAAGGATCTCCGTCCTGATGCTTCATAAAAACAAAACGCGTCAGCGCCTCTAACAGCAGACAATTTAAATATTTCATAATATGATCACTAACATTTGATCATATCATGAAATAGTTTGCTGTTCATATAGTTACATCGTGTGGGAAACCCCCTTGTCATTCCACCGGGGTTTTCGGTAGAACGGTTAAAACCACACGGTGTACCATGCTGCGCTTAAAATAGGAGGAATCCGGGAACAGCTTTATTAAGACATCCGGACCCCTCCTAGCGCCTGCCCGAACTATGCAGACACCACCTACCGGTAACCTATCAATAAGGCGGCGTCCAGACACAAGCGGACGTCACCCCCTCACGGTTGGCTACTAAAGCGGGTGGACGGGAAAACCCGTCCCGACCGCATTATTGAATGATCTGGTCTGACCATATCATGATGTGATCGACTATTTCATGAAATAGGTTTGACGTATTCATGAAATGGTTAGCCACATAATGGATTTATAAATTCAATTATCTTACCCGGTTGACAAAATTAGCTGAAGTCCAATATTTTTGTTATATTTTATTTTTTAACTAACAGAAACAGGAATTTGGCTTTACATCTGTAAGTCCATTTTTAAACAGACCTTTTAACTAATTTCAGTGGAGAGTTGCAAAATATTATCTTGTTCTTGTTTATCTTGTTTCCCGCATTAGGATTAATTCCTGTGTCGCGGGGGACTTTACAAACATTCAAACAACGGACACAAAGAACACCCAAACTCAGAACAACAATTTGAGGAACACACAAAGTGTTGTCACAACATTAGGCGCGGCAGCTTAGAGGCGTGGTGACCACTTAAACCGCTACGCCATCAGTGCAGTCAAATTATTATTATTATTGTTTTTGTTAATACTATTTCATTCATAAATGAGCGATATTATACAACAATTAATTGCAACTTTGTTAGTCGATTTTCTAAGAATCAGTGCCAGCACATAAAATCGAAATATGCCACACACTGCCGTTTATTTACACACTATTCACGACTAAACCTTCGTCTGAGCTGCTAGCATCACATATGTAGTCAGGAAGAAGGAAGATAAGGGAGATGATCAGCTATTCACTATCAAATCGGTCAAAGAAAACGACTACTAAAAACTGATAAGAAGCCTGATGTCGAAGAGACTATCCCTAATCTATCTAAGTCTAGAATGCCGTCAATTATAGAATGCATCAATCGACAACAACTTTCAACTACACTTATCTGGTATCTGGCACTAATGGATTGATTGCTGCAGTATGTTTAATTGCGATATAATTGCTTAGCTACACCGACTCAAATACCGAAAATATTAAATTATAACCATCGCAAAACGCCTGCTCACTATCTAAGAATAAGAAATGTCTTTTAAAAACATGAAAATTGTAGAGAAAATAACATGTGACGCACTGCCGCTTATATATAGTAATTCATTTGACATTACAGCTGGCAATTGGCAATGTTGGTCGTAAATTATTAGTACCGACACTAACTCTTCACAAAATCAAAGTATTATAATATGTGTTTAGATATGGACAGTAATATAATCGACTTTTATAAAAAGTGGATAAACGAATTCAATGTGGATATCAAGATAAATCGTACTCTCAATACTTTCCCTTGGGGGTGAAAAAATGTCAATCTAAACTGACATAACCTCTAGCACAACTATTTCAATAAAAAAGAGTATAATTGAAATCTGTTCACAAATTACCATGACATCGCTTGACATGTAATGTACATGTCTCAATTTACCACCTTAAAGGTACAATATTTAAAAGGGGAACAAATAGGAAAAGTGTGAAATAAAAAGTATTTATTTTTAATCTAGTAATAAAAAAAAACACCCGAATTGAGAACGACCTCTTTTTTGATGTCTTTGATGATGTTTTTGGTAAAAAGAGAGCCATTGGGTCATAAATTCATATACAAACATATCTAAACACACTACAACAAATACGCCGGACAGTAATATAACCTTTCACCTCGCGAACACAGTTATTATCATTCCGGATAAGATGACCACGCGCCGTAGGTGTGCAGTGTATCAAAGAGACCCCAATCCCATATTCCTAATTACAAAAAAATCGTTATCACTGTAAATACAATACATTTATAGCGATAACCCTTAAAATATTTTGCCGATATAGATATTGGACATGAGAGACGCAGTTGACACTGGCCACTGCCGTCACTATGCGCACTACTAGATAACAAGAAGTAAACCAGGATATGACCACTTTTTTTTTAGATTTAGCTAAAAGTATACATCACTACTAGTTTCTTTGAATAAAAATAGGTAGAGCCATGCTTAGGCACGAATGAGCCGGCTTCACCTGTGCAATACCACGGCCTTAAAGAAGACCGGTTGTGGAGCAAAGCTTGCCCGAAATTAGTATGGTTTCCTGAGGCCCAAATCCCCCTCTCCTCTTTCCTCTCACCTCACCCCCAGCTCCTTTTTCCTATCTCCACATCTCACCTCTTGTTTCACCTCCCCGCATCCCCCTTCTTACTTACTTACGACTCTTGTGTTGCAGGTGTCTATTGACGGCAGTTGTCACTTACCATCAGGTGATCCGTCATATATAATATAAAAAAAATAACTGACAAATCATTTAGCAGACCTTGCGTTAGAATCCAGAAAATTGGAATCTCGTCTCGGGCTGTTGGTCTAGTGGTTTCTGACCCAGACTTATAAGTCAGAGGTCTTGGTTTTCATTAAACGGGATAAAACCCGACCTGAGTTTTGAGTGTTACCTTGCAACACAGGAATAATTCTTAATGCGGGAAAAAACTATAGAGTTGAACACAGACTAGATGGCGCATAGCGATAGGCATTTATGTCAATGCACTGATGAGCTGGTGAGAGGCTGATTGGTGCAAGCGTAATATCTAATGAAGAAGACTTTTAATTATTATGATTTATCTGTCCTACTTATTTTTATGTTAATGACAAATTTATTTGAATGTAATCTAATTCAATAATAATGATTTTAATATTATTTGGGTTAATATATTATAATTTAAGCGTGGTCTAGTTGTACTAATATATAATTAACTTTTGGTATATAATTAACACTAACCGTCGTAAAGTCGGTCTCATCATATCTATCAAAGAATCCAGTAAATTATGTTGCCGTACGTTTTATAGTTACTTAGCATGGAATAAAAAGGCTAATCCAGAGGAATAGAATAGGGCCAACTAATCTCTTCCCGTAGATATCGTAAAAAACGACTAAGAGTTCGGACTGCTATCTATGAGACAGTATAGGTACATATATACAGTCATACACTGCCCGGTTGCGGCAATTGACTTGCCCTGTTACGTTAGATGTACCATATTTATACTGGCAAAATGTGGGGTGCTTAATACACCTCTCCCTAAAGGAATATAGTTGTGAGCAGAGATACTATTTACGTAAAGAAATATACAGAACTACGCTAGCAGACCAATAGTTATCAATATTATTAACATATATCTCATCATTCTTTTCTAAAAGAATAACTCTTTCACAAGGACTGTTCGCATGTTTTTTTATTGTGTTGTAACGACCACGGGTCGTCATCATACCGGGGCCGGTAAGGTGGTATGTCGGACTCGAATCGACTAAAATCACACAGTGTTTCGTCATCGTGACTTGTGGCCGAGGTGTCAGGTATACGCTAGAAAGAAAATCCCTGTGACCCCGGCAGACTTGGTCGCAAGGTGACCCCACCATGGTATTACCCATACTAAATTGGCCTGCTAGGGCGAAAGATAACCCCGTCCATCGCCCCCAAGCAAGCGTTCATGGAGGCCGGAGATCGTTTACCTCTCTCCGGCGCCTGGTGAGTCTTCTGCGGGATGGGAGAGTGCTAGACCTCTCCCTTTCCCTCTCTGCCACCTGTTCGCATGATGCTAGTTCACTGATTTACTCAAGCTAAATGTCCTTCAATATTCATGAACGTAAAACGTTATTAATTTAATCGAATCTTAGAAATACTGCAGAAACAATTACTTTTTTAATTAATTTGTGATTGTCTGATTTAAATTTCTAAAAGTAATACCGCGAGTAGATAAAGGTACAGCTCCAAACAAAGTTAAGATATGTAAACACAACTAACTGCAGCCTCGACTTGTACGTAATCGACTATGAGCCCTAACTGATATTACTGATTTGAGCTGCTTTTGCGGTACAACTCAAACGATGGCCCATCTCACATCATGCTCTGACAAAGCGGTCAAAGTCCCCAGGTTCTAAGCCGCAATAAATTCAGTCACCCATAAAGAACGATGTTATTTTTTTTTATTAATATATCAAACCCGACTACATTACATCAGTTGTTCACTTATAAAAATTCCTCTTTATTTTCGCAGACTTCAGAGGACTTCAAGAGTGAGTGAGTGAGCCTATGTCACTTCCACTTAAGAAGATTCCATTAACTCCTCACTTGTCGTAATCCATCAAGCCGTATAGTCTCAAAGGCGTGATTAAGAAACATTACATATCTACACACGTACACTCAAAATATATAATCTTTCCTCTTGTGCAGTCGTGTAAATAAACTTCACTAAAACCTAAAATAGGTCAAACAGCATCGACAACTGAATAAACAGCAGCGCGGCTGTATATATTTCCATTTCATGTTTAATATTCGCTACAAATTGATTTACATTTAATTTCACGTCAGATTTCATGAATGGTAAACGTTTAAAGTTATATTACTTAGTTACCGGCAACGCACTTGTGACCCTTGAGTTGCGGGTGTCCATGGGCGGCGGTAGTCATTTACCACCAGGTGACCAGTCTGCTCGTTTGCCCCCTATTGCATAAATAAAAAAAAAATATTATAAATAAACGCTGTAGTAACACATATTTAATTGTTCTGTCAAATTGTTATTAATAGTGGGTGGGTCACCATGCTACATTGACTACACTTCCAATGAGGATGGTGACCACCACTCTTAGACTCCACTTGTTGCTTTCCATCAGGCAGAGTGAAGTCATTATGGTAGGCTAATATAAAAAAAACAAAAACTAGTCTTTTTATGACACCACACTCAGGCCACTGCTCTAGGAATGACACCTGTGTCGCGGGGGACTTAACAAACATACTAAGAAGAACTATTTGTAGACTACACAAATTTTGAAATTCGAACCCATAACCTCTGTCTCAGCAGTCAAGTTAACTAACCACTAGACCAACAAGCTTGTCATTCGTAGCTAGACCGATTTTTGTCTATAAGATGAATATGCTAAGCAGTGGACGTTCATTATCTGAATTGCGATGATTAAAGTGGCACAGGAAAATGGATTCCTGTAGGTTTTCCTTTTGAAATTATAAGTTCTAATAAATATATCTAGAAGGCTGAAATATGTCATTGTTATAATGACAAAGCAATTATTGTAAATCAAATTATTGTAAATTAAAAATCAAATGTAGAAGTGCAATAAGAATTAGGGGAATTCCCCGAGAACACCGTATGTACTCATAGTCGCATACCGGGACTCCGGAGCAAAAGAAGTACATTTCCGATTTGTATAAAAATACTTTACTAAATTAACAACAGTTATTAATCTGGCTTCTGAATGAGAAGTACATAGCACCTCATGTTTGACAAACGACCGAAAAATATCGCTTACACTGATAACGAGTTCCTACGATAGCGTAATTCGAATATTATAGGCTATTTCAGTTGTTAGTTTACGTCAATCTTTTTTTTTTATCACTCTGCGGCTGTAGGTGTAACTCGATGTAAAAGAGCTTAAAATTATTAACTTATATAAACAAGGCTTGTAGAAATTGAGATGAGAACATCATGTGGGTCTCGGTTTAGTAGAATAAGGCTCCTTTCACTCCCCCTAGCTGTCGTATAAAAGGAGAGGGGAGAGATGCAGTCATACCGTGCCCGGATGACGTAATAGGGACTTAATTATGTACGTAAAAAGTAAAGCAAATACAGTTTTAATGCTTTATATCGAATAATAGTTTATTATATAATAAAGCTGATGAGATTTTTTGTTTGTTTAAACGGACTAATCTTTGGAACTTCCAGTCGGATTCGATAAATTCGTTCATGTAGTTAAGATGTTTGACGACTCGAGAGATTTTAAATCAATATGCTACGTATTTTCTTTCGAAGATTTATTGCTGTATAAAAGCAAATAATTTTCTACTTAATGCTATTAAACCAGTTTCTAGAAAGGTCATGGCAAACTTGACTAACAAATTAATACCTTTTTTTTTAAACAGCTATGTACATCATGAAGAGTTCTGCGTACTTGAGATACTGCAATATGTTCTGAGAGATTTGTAAAGGCTTCCAACTCGACAGTGACTTAATCTTTATGATTCTGTTTATCTCTTTCTCGCAATAGATATTTGAGATAGTGCAGGATGTTGTTTGTTTTTATAAACAGCTTAGATAACTACAATAATAAGGTACTTCGTACATGCATACGATAACGCCTGTGTCCCTTAGGGGTTATTCAGAGGATTTTAGGTATCTATGTTTGATGCGATAACTTATGTAATTTTATTATGATTGATTATGATAAGTTATCTGTGGCAGTGACCTGGTACGATAAATTAACAAATGTTTTGATGAGATTACATGAGAATAGAGCAACAAGGCTCGGAAAAATTTCAAATGAATAAGAAATTGAGAAAAAATGTATTGACTTCACGATACATATCGTTCTGAAATATGTATAGTATTATTAATGACATAGAAAAAAGAGTGAAAGTCTAAAAAGAAATGCGTATATAACGTTGATCATAGTCAATTAGAACACTTAAAAAGTAGACAAATACAGATTAAATATATAAATATAATTAAAAACGCTTTAGAACACTTGGCGCGTTTTTTTTTTTGCAATGACAACTTTATATTCTTTAGTATATATGTATGTCATATCTTTCGACAGCTGAAAAATGAAGCTGGGCCGGACGGATGCGAAAGGTGGAAAGAGTGCCATGGCGTACATTGCAAGAGGTCTACCAGAGGACTACAGTTAGCTAATTAATAGAAAGCTTATATGTGCTTGTGACCATAGATCACATTGTCTTCCAAACCAGGATTGTCCGTAGCGTGCGGAACGAGAGGCAAGACTGCTTATAAACTAAACCTGGTAGATATACAATATTGGATTTATTACTTAAGTAACTTACCTAAGGACATAAGCGTCGACCAGCTCGCTCTTGGTGAAAGAGATGATCTCACACCGTACTATCTTCAGCACATTCTCCCATTGTTGGCTGCAACAATATTTAAATCTTTAATAAGAACTTACGACAAGAACCAATTCACTTCAGATTAGTTGTTTCCATTTACTACTACCCTATAATAGTTATGGATTAAGACTTTTTAGTGAGTAGTATTTTATTGTTACGTAACTTTTTAATTTTGATAACAAAGAAGAAATACTCCTGTACCTGAAAAACTCACATAATTTTAAGGATACTTAATAAAATATGTATTTTGATATAATGCTATAAAACATGTGTAATAAACTAGATTGAACATTCATAAATTTGGGAATGGTAGGTACTTATATTATGTAAATATTATCTTTATATAGTAAACTAATGTTATAATATATTCAGTGAAGAGGAAAGTAATGATTTCAAATCACGCGCGTCTAGCGTGGCTCATCCAAAACAGCAGCAACCCAAGGACCAACCACAGGCGCTACTCGTCTCGCCGGCACCCAATAGCTATTGAAATACAGAAAACAGCTGATTCCAGAACTTTCCATAACAAATGATACATAATATTGTGTAAATTGATATAAAACCAATTTAAAATATATATAATATTACAATATCAACAAACAACCATTTACAGTTGAAAGGTTTATAAGTTTATCATCGCTTAGATTATGGAAATCCTATATTCTGCCGGTAACCTATACATATAGAAAATAATTACATCATTATATAATAAATCAAAGAAAAAAGATAAAAGCTGGAGGCAAAAAAAAATCTACTAACCGAGAGATTTTTCTCAAATCTGCATTTTTTGCCGGTGTAAACCAAATCTCAATGAGCTTTTCGACTCCTTCGAAAAATTGCTCATTATTCTCACTACTAGATATTATTTCCGTTTCAGCCATAGCAATTCTTATTTATAAAGGTTTAAAGAAATACAAGTGTTACAATTGAAATTAAATTTCACTGAGAACTTAGCACACAAACGCAACGATTAGAAGTCGGAAGTTGACTGACGGGTTGAACAAAATTATTGGCAAAATATGGGTAAAAGAAGAGAAGGACGTATCAACATCTCTTTCGTTCAGAGCGAGCGAGTCGGCGCGTGTTGCGTTCGGAAGCACGGACAAAGAATAAAAAATTGTCAACAGCCTGCTTTTATTAATATAACTTGTATTGCCAATAATTAATACAATGTTTAAAATTAAGGAAACATAAATGTCAATTAGCAAACCTACTATTTAAATATGATGTCCTACGCAGTATATACTTAATGGATTCCACTTAAACTTATGGTCTTGGTATTTCTTACATCTACCGCCTACATACTTAATTAAAAGTTATTGTCTGATTACCTACCATATACTCGACTGGTAAGTGAACGTCGGCAAATTATATAGGAAATTGTTTTAAACTGTCAGGCCGATAATGCATATTAGGTTTATAAACTGGTCTCGAGGGCGGTAAAATTCGATCTCTGTATAAGCTTAAAATGTCTTCTGCGTTAAAATCAAGAGGAAGAAAATGTTAAACATTGGCGTAGGATATACTTAGACAAATGAAGTTTTTATAGGATCGTTAACAGCGAGATAAAATGTACCTATAGGAAATGTTGTTTCTAGAAAGCCATCTTACAGATACCGGGTATTAACACCTCTACTTAGTAGGTACAGAAAGTAACATGTGTAGCAAGTTAATTTATTATACTAACTTGATTGATAGACCATGTTAACTGAGATATGCCTTAGGCGCTACAGACAATGTTCGAGTAGACAGTGCAGCAACTGTCAAGTTCATTTAACTGCTACTGTAAAGTATATATTTTTATATTGCAGAAAGTAGCATTTGCAATAGTCTAAAAGTAGCTAACAACATAAAACATTTGAAAGGAAAGCATTCCAAGTTAATACTTTGAGGTTTCGCTCTGTTTTGAATAATTGGTAAGTTAAAATTATTATTTTGGCAACATTGATTTAACTTAAAACATAGTATCAATATGTATTAGGTCTAGGGTTATCTAAACAATTTGATATCTCTTCTCACTTAATAGTGTACCAGTAACACAGAAGTTCATTATACTACATGATAATAAAAGACTCTTTAAAAATAACCATTAACTACATTAAGAAATATATTAAGTTATCAAAAATTAACACAATATAATACTACATAACAAGAAATAAATGATGTCATAAATTTTCAAATGCTGCGACTAGTTTGTGTAATCTGCCATCTTCTGTTTTTTTAATTGGCTTAAATTTAGGTTTTAAAACTGGAATGTTTGGAGGAGAGTCTATTTCTTTCTCATCTTCATAGAAATCTTCAATGTTAGGTTCTAGATCTTTTTTATTAGACATTGTAGTGCTGGAAGGTCGTCTATCTTTCTTACTTTTAAATTCTTCTATGCTTGCATTTAATTCTATGAGATTTTTATACATTTTATCATTAAAATGGAAGTTGAGTTTCTTAGTCACCTGAAACATAATATTGAATAACAATAAAAAATTATTAAAAACAAGTGTCAATGATATTGGTCTTTATAGTAGTCCTATGGATGTAAATAGGGCTGAAAGTGATATTGAATTATGATAAAGGTAATAAAACCTACTTTTTTGTGAATTATAAAAAAAATATTTGGCTATGGATCAAAGAACATTATATTTCTTACTTTTGAAGATACTTGTCCCTTATCAACATTTAAATCTTCAGTCGATAGTGGTGGTGGAATTGATTTTTTTAGGTCGTCTAAATAATTAGCTAGAGCTACACTAGAACATAGTGACGGTTGGCTTAGTTCATTTTCTTTCTCTGAAGAATTGGATTTTTCTGTCGAATTCGAAGCACAAGCAACATCGTGAACGACTTGCTTACGCGTAGACGGCTTCACTTTCAGTTCATAATTTCGTAAGAGTGTTTTCTTTACTTTAGAATCAGATGCAGCCTTACTTTTATTCATGATAAATTTGATAGAAATTTGAATTACTACAGCTTCACTCTATTAATACCTATTTGTGTACAACAGAATTCAAAACAAGGTGACATGACGTTACCGTTGCGTTGACAATTGGATGTAGGGCTGCCAGTAGTCACTGCAGAAACTACGCTACACTGAAGTTCCAATTTCGGGTTTTATATCCATTAATTTATTACAATTATTAGTAATGTTGTTTCATCATATAACATTATGATATATTCATGAAATTATTGAACGACTATGATATTAGGTAAAATGGTGGTCATGCTAATTAAATTATCGAAACATATAAATCTCCTTTAAACAATTTTTTGATTTATGAACGACTGCCAAACTGTCGTAATCATCTGTGTCAATGTCAAACACCAGAAAGTGAAGTCGTCGACGATTTCAATGAATATTACACGATCTGCAGTATTCTAGCTACGAAGATATATTTTTTAGAAATAAGTAGAGTAATTTAGAACTTTCGAAATCTTAATAGTCTTAGAAACAAACTAAATATACGACTTGTGAAGAAATGTCAAATGTTCATGTTGAATTTCTTGTACGTACTTTGATACTTACACGATACTTAACATCTGTGCGGCAATGTGAATTCTTTTATTAAAATGTTGTTACAGAATCCAGAGAATTTGCCCGTGGAGAAGTTAACTTTATCAGTGAAGAATGCCGGCGTTGTTCGAGAAATCAAAGCATTGGTAAGTTATGTTTTAACCAACATTGTGCAACAGTACTTTACTGTTCGAGAATTATCTTTTTTTTTTATTTGTTGTCTATTCTGCTTTCTGGTTTGTAATTCCCCTGCTTAGAGACAGTTGTGTTGTGATGATAATATCATACATATTTCTTAGTGAAGTCTTAATTTGCTAAATGTTGCACCCTATTATTTGATGTTATGTTATTGAAATTGTATGCACATAGTTGGCCTATGTCCAACCAATATAATATGCTGAATTTTCATAAAGGCATTATCATTATCATGGTCCATATTCATAATTTTTCAATGAATTCATCAAATATGGTAATTTTCTTCTTAAATTATAGCTAGTAATGTTATACTTGTATCTTAAAGAAATAAATTCTGGTGTTCTAGGATAATACTAGCCCCAATAGATATTAAAAATAATAATGGCAGACTGACAGAACCTACACAACTTACACACTACGGTTCATTAACATGAGAGAGCCATGCTTAGGCATGTATGGATCAGCTTGACCCCTTCAGTGGCGGCTGTCTGCTTGTTTGTTCCAATATAATATACAAAAAAAAAAAGAAATTTTGTTGTATGTTAGCATTATCAAACATGAAATATTGGGTTTTCTTACAATCAAATTCCACATTCTTATTGGTCCTCTTGGCTGTTTAATTTCTCTTTATGGAAATTAACTTTGTTTCTGTCTATTTTACAATCCATCCTACCACCATTTTTTTATTGTGATTGTTTGCTTATGTTATTCCATGTTTTATACAACATGCAACTGTAATAGAACTTCAAAAATGACTTGGTTACACTTGTTTTATAGATGTATTTGTCGAGGCTATTTTGTAACAAATAAAATGGGGATTACCCTACAATACTTTGTATGAGTTGAAGGCCTAAGGGTCTATGGAAGGTAAATCCCCTGAATATGCTTCTATAATCTAACAACAACAATAATGTTAATGACTTAACCTTGGATGCTAGTATAGTATGACTATTAAAATGTCTATCCTGTCGCCTACGCTGTTTCTTCTGCATATCAATGACATGTTGGCCCTTGGCAATATACATTGTTATGCAGACGACAGTACAGTGCACGGGCGATATTTCGGGCATCCTACTTCCAAGCTGGCAGACGTTGAGGAAAAACGACAGGAGCTTGTCGCTGAGCTTGACCGGGTCTTGAGCCGCATTTCCCAATGGGGCTGTGAGAATCTTGTCGAGTTCAGCGCCAAGAAAACAAGCGTGCGTATTCTCTACCAAAAAGTCTCCATTCCTTCCCCTTCCTACTCTTCAGAGCACTCAACTGCCACTGCAGGATAGGCTTAGTATTCTGGGTATGGATATTTGCCGGGATGTCAATCCGCGCGATTACATCGAGAGTGTCACTAACGCAGCCTCGCGTAAGCTCGGCGTTTTGAACAAGTTGAGACCGTCACCGTTTGTGCGTCGAAGATATACGTACCCGAACTAAACGGTTTGGCTCTTCTTTCCTGTGCCGATCGGTAAAAGCCTGGAATTCTCTACCAGCGCACGTGTTTCCTTCCCACTTTGATCCCGGGTCTTTTAAGCGGGGCGTGAAAAAGCATCATAAGAAGTGCCACAAATGAAAGGTTGGAATCACTGTCGATATGTTTTTTTATTGGTATAGAGGTCAAACGAAATATACCACTGTCAGCCGGTGACCGTAAACTGCACTCACTCGGTGAAACACTTCACAACCGAACGAGCCGGCCCGTTGGAGCCTTAATATTGCTCGCTTACTAGAATTGGCATGGCAACCTGTTTAACGATTGCAAACATCCATGGAAACTTATTACCAATCCTATTACTCATAGATAGATAAATAGCTATTAAGTCAGTAAATTGTTAAGCGAAAGTAATATATAAATTTAATAAGAAATAACAATAATTGCGAAAGTAGTATGTATACCTAAGTTCTTCTTCCTCGCGTACGGTGTTGAGTCGCTCGATGTACTCCTTGCGTTCCTCGATGATCTTGTGCCGCTGCAGCACGCGGTGGTGCTCAGCGTGTTTGTGTTCGTGATAGTGCTGCACCATTGTGTGTCGCGCGCGCTCTCGCTCAGCACGCCGCCGCGCCGGGAACAGCGTCGCGGCGCAGCGGGACAGCACCTCCGCAGCACGGACTAGCTGTTCACGGACCTGACATACGCATAATACTCATTAACATATTGGTCACTTTAGCCAATCTTACACTAAGTATATGCTTAGAAAAACCACCATCAAGAATTTAAACACTTTTTTTTAAACTTGACGCATTATACGCTACTATATTTTGTGCAACGAGCTTCTGCACTGCTACAATCCAGCCTAACAAAACAAACTTTATATTTAAATAATGTAGCATACATATACAAAAGAAAATTACTAATAAGACTAAAAGTTTTAAATAAAACCCATTAAAAAAATGATATTATTTGCACTTTAAGCAATATTGATAGTAATTTTAGATAATAGTCTTATGAAGTTGGCACTGCTTATGTTAAGAAAAGCATACAAACCTGTTCCGCGGGAGTAGCCTGAAGTATAGCCCCACCGCAGGCTTTATCTGCAGTAGAACACCACTCGCCGCCTCCAGCTTCTACGCCAAAGTGCACACATCTAAAAACACAAGCCCGCCATAGTGTGGATCACCATGCTGCATTGACTAGACATGCAATGAGGATGGTGACCACCACTCTTTGACTCCACCTATTGCTTTCCATCAGACAAAGTGGAGTCACTATGGTAGGCTAATATATGTATATAAAAAACAAAAAAAAAATGTATTTAGTTGCCTACAAATATACTGGAGTTCCTTTTGTATATTATTGTATTGGTATGTTGTTTTTTTATGGTTTGAAATTGATGGATATGTACAAAATTTTTCATCCTGCTTGCAGACCCTTGCTTTGGCACAATTGGGCTGGTTCAACAAGTGTAATACCACATCCTCACAAAAAAGACAATGCTTGCATTGTTTTGCTATGTGAGTAAAGGTACTGGAGACCCAACTCCTAGCCTAGTTCACCTCCCCACATCTGAAATAATATATTTCGATCATATTTTCCAAATCGTCTTAGAATTCGTTATTTTATTTTACTTAAAAAAAATGTGATAAATTTTGGCCATTTCCTATAATATATTGATTGTATCAAGCTGATTAGATCTCCACATTGACAAATACAAAATAAATGAGTCTTTTTGTTTGGTTGTTCTTTGGTGTCTGCCTAGCTTATACTAGATGTACAATTACATACATTCATGAATACGCTTACGCCTGTAGCTTCCGAAGGCAGAGGTGTATTAAACATCCACATTTTGCCATTTACAATTTGGTCCCACTAACGTAAAAAGGTCAAGCTTGTTGCCGTCAACTGGCCACTATATGACCGTAGATAGATAACAACTTTATTTGTACAACATTAGTAGAATTAGAATTATACACATTTTAAGTTTAACACACATATTGTACAAAGGGCAGCCTTATGCTAAATGCAATCTCTTCCAGGCAACCTTAGGATAGAACAAAATGATTCGGAGTGACATCCATTTCAAAGGAAATTTTACCTAATAAATATAAAAATATACAGATATTCTGTACATTCAGTCCTTTTGTTTACTTAAATATATAAGTACAAAACATATATTAACAATATAAAAATATACATATACCTACTTAAGTATAATTAATAAAATATATACATATATACACATAGATACAACTATAAACATACATATGATGGAAAGTATCAAACTAATATGATAAAAAATAATCATCTGTATATACTATATCCTACATACTAGATTGATAGATATCATTTTAATCTCTTAGTCGCCTTTGACGACACTTGCGGGAAGATATTGTTTAGTCTATTTCTACACTACGGAGAACTTAACTTAATTTTGACAGAACAAGAATTGCTCTGTCTCATAAATTTCTATCTGGCTTTGATTTTGCAAATGGACTTATGGTATGGTATGGTCTACGCGGGCTACTACCCACAACTCGACGTCTTCTGTGTGCCTGTTTTGCGTTACAGGGTGAATGGCTGCTATTGCCGTCGCAACTCCTCAAGATAATTTAGCACACCTGTGTCTCGCTGATGACCTTGGGGAGAGTCCTTGGCCATCCCAGGTGTTTGGCCTGGTCAGTGGCCACTCCTGTGTATTCCAGAAGAATCTTAACAAATGTCTCTTCCTACTCCAAGCATGCAGTGCAGAGGGGGCTGTCGGTTACACCTATATTAAACAGATGTTTGTTAAAAGGATCATGACCCATTATTACCTGGGTCGGTATTGAATAGTTTCGGATGTGGGAGCTTTAGCAGCTTGTGGGAAAATCTCCGGTCTATGCGAGGGAGAGCCTCCTTTGCCTGTCTGCATCCACTCACCAGTATTTGTCTTGCCCATTGCATGACAAATACTGAACAGAGACTTGATACACTAGGCAGTTTATATTAGCCAGTTAGAGTATATTTAAGAATAAAATATATGTATACAATTTCATATTACACATTGTCATAATAAAATCAAAGTCATTTTAATAGTTTGATACCTTTTAATACACAAGGCAAGTAAGCACAAAGAATCAAAAATTTGTATTTGCCGAAGATACCATTTGTCCCTATATTTCTTGGGTTTAAAAAATTCAAATTGTAGTATATTCAAATTGTAGTGTTGTATTCACTTTGACTGCATTGTCGTTCACAGACATAAAATAACTATAAATATGTCATTCTGCATTCCAATTGCATTGAAAGCAACTAAAGCTTTCCTTTACTTTTCCAATACAAGAAGTTAAGGAAAAAGTTACTAATTATTCAAGCTAACATCTTCACTTACCGAATGAATATTTTTCTTTTTTGACAATAATATTACCATTCCCTTAATGACTTTGAGTAACAGCCTTTTAGTAACATAATAAATATGACTTTCAGGATCCATATTGGGTGGAGAAGCGTGAGATGACACTGTACGAAAGGCCACCTTCAGGCAACAGATTGGTGCTAGGAGCCGTTGACGCCTGGAAGGTCAAGATGGATGGATACATAGAAGATATGAAGTGGTTGCTTGGCTTAGAACATAATAGGTGAGAGTATTTATTGTTTGTTCTTCGCAGAAACCAGTAAAAGTGGACACATGCTTGCATTGTATTACCGACTAAGTGAGGGTACCGAGGGCCCAACTTCCTCTTTCATCTTACACCCCCCCTCTCACCCCCTATCGGAGATGCGGTTATCACTTGCCATCAGGTGACACATCTATTTGTCTGTCATCCAATATTATAAATAATAATAATAACAAAAAGTCCTGCAGTCACTGTTTTACACTAGACTCAGGTATTCCCAATGATTATGATATACCCAGATACTTGTAGGTTTTAGTAGCAGAAAGAGATCTAAGTTTAGATGGATCTGAAAGTTCAACTCCTTCAGATTCTTTATTACCCCTTTCTTTACTTGCACGACTGCACACTTGTCTACGCCCAATTCCATCTTCATACAGTTACTAGTACTACTGTCAGTTGCAATTTACGGGGCAAATAGTTTAAAATCATCCATATATAGAAAGTGAGATGTAACTTGATCATCACTCCGCAACTTAAAGCCTAGCCCTGAACCCTCTAACAGAGTGCTGAGAGGATTTAATGTGAATGTCACACAGCCATCTGATCCTAAACTAAGCTTATACTATGGTAACCAAACTGCTGGTAAAAATATTTAAATACTTGTAAATACATGCAAATTAGAGATGAATGATAATGCTCATCACACAATTATTTGTCAGATGTCGTGATCCACAAAGACCACTATACTAATAAGCCAGTCGTAATTTTGCCAAAATAAAAATTGGCCGAATGACTTAACATTTCTACTAATAGGATTTAGCATACATAAATGTGCCAAAAAAAAAATAGAAGTCACCAGTAATTATTTTTTCCAGATTTTGGAGCACAATAATTCACCATCCACATTGTATGGATGCCCTGGTATCGTTCTTACAAGAAGCCACTCCGCCGTACCTACCGCCCCAAGAGAGCAGAGATGTTCAGAAACTGTATGAGGAGATCAGAAGGCTGGTGTTGATAGTATTTAGCAGACTTGTTACTAATAAGGAGAGTAAGGTAAAAAAGGATCTTGTGTTTTTTCCCCACTTCTGAAGGAGGTTTTTTTTATAATATAGGGTTACAGACGAATAGACGGGTCACCTGATGGTAAGTGACAACCGCCGTCCATGGACACCTGCAACTCAAGAATCTTAAGTGCGTGATGAGGAATGGGAAATGCGGGGAGGGGAAAGAAGAGTGGGAGGATGAAGAGATTGGATAAGAGATGAGGGGATAGGAAAGAGGAGAGGGGGGGTTTGGCCTCCGGAAAGCTTTTGGGGAAGTGCAACGTAAGCAAAGCTTCACAACAGGTTTTCTGTGAGCCCATGGTTTCGCACCGTGCGAGCCGGCCCATTCATGCCTAAGCATGGCTCTACCACCTGAAAAATGGTATGGTTTATTTTTTTTGTGCGGATTTATATACTGTACTGTGCAAATGCCTCTGTCAAACGGGTAAGGCTGTTGAACATGAAAAGTGTTTGTCATGTTCAACAGCCTTACCCATTTGACAGATTACCTTATTATTATTCCTTTATTTCGGACCGAGATCCATAGTATATTGTTAGTTACAAAAGTGTTAATCTTGTGTATGCGTTGTGGGAATGATGGGTTATTATTGAGAGAGATTATTTCGCTTTTTAATATTTTCTTGAAGTCAGTAATCTTTTTTTGTTAAGTAATTTTTTTTAAAGACAATTCCTTTGCATTAGGAATGCAACGGACGCAAAGAACACCCAGCCTTGGGACAACTATTTGACGATCACACAAATTTATGTCCCGTGTGGGCATCGAACCCACGACCTCCGACTCGGCAGTCAGGGTCACTAACCACTAGACCGACAGGCCCGCCTGTCGTTTGATGTTGTTATGATTTGTTTATTTTCGTTGAGTGTAATTTTTTTTAGGAGCTTTTAGGGTTGAAGTAGTGAAGAGACACGTAGATTCCCAGCGTTATTAACTTACCGTCTACTCGAATATAAAACTTAAAATGTCATGGCTGGAACTGTTATAACCTACGTATGTCACTACTACTTGTGTAATACTTGTGTATTATATTAGTGACGTACGAAGGTAATGTACAAACACATACTTTACTGACACACATTTTTTCTCTTTCTCAATTTAAATTTAAAAGATTAACACGTGATATTTTGGCTTGAAAATAAATTCAAAATTACTTTGATTCACCTATTGGGATATTTTTATCAAACACTCTAAATTCCATATCTGTGCGTATGTATAGTATTATTATTATACGTTTACCTAACATCTGTATGTACCAAAATTTTCTTTAAGTTACAACGTGTAACTGTTTTATGTCCCTGTATAAATAAATAAATAAAAATAAAAAATGATTCAAATTATACGGCTTGATAGATTTCGTCATGTAAACAGTACATGACGAAATCTATCAAGCCGTCTACGCTGTAAAGCCCCGAAACATTATACATACATAAATGCAAAAACATAAACCTGCTTTTTTATGCGATATGTGGCAAACGAGCAGACGGGTCACCTGATGGTACTACTGCCGCCAATGGACACCCGTAACTCAAGAGTCACAAGTGTGTTGCAGGCCTATTAGGTAGGAGTACGCTCTATTCTTGAAGGTTTGAAGGCAAAGCAAAAAGCTTCTGGAGAAGCGCACAGTGGTGGAGTGCCAATCGTCCAGGTAATGGTAATGGCTATTTTGTCGCGTAGGACGATGGCGGAATCCTGCAGCCGGTATAAGTCCGAACAATTCCTCTGAACACTCCCCATAATACAAGCGATAGAGGATGCAGAGTGAAGCTACATCTATATGCAAGGCCAAAGTGTCAAGCCGATCAGAAATATCTTGGCAGTCGATGATGCGAGTCGCTTCTTATCATTCCAGTCAGTACTCAGCAAACATTGGGCCAGAACTGTTCTATAATCTGTCACCTGTCTCGTTTCAGATACATTGGATGAGCAAGGAGTATATGGCAGATTTACTATATAACAAGTTCATATTCACAGTCCCTATTATATGGGACTTATGTATTACATACGGTGTAGACAATGGGAGGCACGTGGGGCGGGTGTTGGACTGTGTGTTCTCGCTGCAACCGCAGTACGAACGTGACGTCACAGCAGCACTCGTCTTTGTTAAAGAGGTAAATACGTGGGTCACACTAAAACATTTTTAGAATAGGCCACTAAATAAACGTCATAAAAAAAATATTTAAATTTCGAAATAGGAATTTTGGAAATTTGTAGATGTGTTGCTTCATATGTCATTTGCTTCTACAAATTGGCAACAATTTAAAAAGTGAGTTCGAAAACGATTGCAAAAAAAAACGCTCAATGATTTATAACGGCTTTCGTTCCGGTTCCCCTATCAAGAGGCAGCTTTAGACGTTGGTATAAGTCAAGTACAAAAAGTCTTACCTGAACATTTACGGAGGTGACTCAAATGCTTTATTATATATACAGTCGTGGTCAACTAATTAAGGACATTCAAGATAGTGGACAGCAATAACCGGCTATGTACATATAAATATAAAACCCTGTCGATTTCTCAGTAACTATTATTTGCATAATTTGATCCGATTATTATACTATAAATGGCTGTAAATAAAAGATTAAGTAAATATAAAAAAGTGTTTAATATCAAAGGTTAACCATGTATTCAATTTAAGGTACAATTCTGTAGCTGGACATTTAATTAAGAACAGTAAAGTAAAATGAAAAATAGAGTTAAACAGAACTAATAATCTGCAGTATTTTAATTTCTTTAACAACTTCATTTTATTACGGGTAAAATCAGTACCCAGTAGCAAAACCTTTGTTAGTAATTACCGCTTGACACCGATGTGGCATAGACATTATCAGTTTCTGACATATTTCAACAGGAATGTTTGCCCATGCCTCACAAAAAGCTTCATTAAGTTCATCTAAAGTTGTGGTACGATAAATGGCAACTTTTTTCTTAATATCGTGCCAAAGGTGCTCGATTGGGTTGAGGTCGGGGCTATTTGCTGGCCAATCTAGCACTGATACCGACTGTCTGTTAAGAAACGACTTGTCTGAACGGGCTGTATGTTTTGTGTCGTTATCATGCTGAAAAGTCCATATAATAGGAAGATGTTCCTCAGCATAGGGAAGCATAGTTTCTTCTAATATTGCCTTGTATTGATGTTGGTCTAATCTCTCTAGTTACCCTGAACTTTCCTCACAGGTCCCACTCCACGTCCAGAAAATGATCCCACATTTTAATGTTTCCTCCGCCATGTTTCACCTGCTTTTTTGTGAATCTTGGATTCATTTCCGCTTTTACAGGACGCCGTACGTATTGCCTTCCATCTGAAGAAATCAAATTAACCTTGGTCTCGTCAGAGAATAATACATGTTGCCATTGGTCGTAGGTCCAATGTCCATATTTACGTGCAAACGCGAAACGTGCATTTCTATGCTCTTTCTTTAACAACGGTACTTTGCGAGCCACTCTTCCGAACAACCCTGCTTCTACCAGACGTCGTCGAACTGTCCTCGCTGATACACTGACTCTTTCGTCTGCCCCAAACACTTCATGTTTAATTAAAATAGAGCCTAGAAACGGATCTTTCTTAGCTAACCTGGTTATCATTCTATCTTCTTGCGGAGTTGTTTTTCTCGATCTTTTTTTTCTGGGCACATTTAAAGTTGTGTTATTGCGCCTGAAATGTTGCACTGCATTGCATACCATAGTTTTTGAACAATTTAAATATCCTGCTATCCTTCGGTATGACCAACCACGCTCGACAAACTTCATGATAATTTTTCGTAGTGTTGCATCGCAACTTTTATTTTTGCCCATTGTTCTTCAAAATAACTCTCAAAACTTGAAATTACAAATCTAGATTGCCGCCAAAACTACCACAAAGAATAGGAGAAGAAAGAAAATAATAATTGAGATTCAGACTTTGAAACTAGAACGCAATATCTCAGTGTCCCTAATTAAATGGCCAGCCAGCATTCTTTGAACAAATAGCACTGTGATCATCTATCAGCTATACTGTAAAGAGGTTTAATGTTTAAGAAGTTGTTATTGTTTGTATAATTAGGCACATAAATGACTAATTATACTTACATGTAAAAGATGTGGAATATTGTTTAGACTCGTTGGAAAATAAAAAATAAATTCACAATTTGGATTAACTAGAGAGTGTCCCTAATTAGTTGACCACGACTGTATATTTTATATAGGTTGTTAAATACCAGCTGTTTCCACAGTTCCACTTGCGTTTTTGGTCGCTGCTCCTTTTCTAAGTAAAATAAATACTATCGAATCTGACGGAAAATAATCTATCAAATCTGATGGATAGTTCTAAAGATTAACGCGTGTAAACAAACAAACAAATTTACAAAAGATTTAGTATACTCTTCTCTATCCACAGGCTTTTAAATATATAATATTACAAGTAAACAAAGACTACGACAGTGAAGAACCGCCTAACTTGCCTGAAACTTTCAAAGGATTCTCGGAGATACGACGTCCGTCCAACACGAAGACACCAGACAGACTGAGTTTTGATGTACTAAAAGATTTAGTAATACACTTAGTAGATACGGCCATGACGATGAGAATATTTGTCGAAGTGTACCCCAAAGCAGTGGATGTGTTTAGGAAAACTAATTTTATTATTAGGTGAGTTAGATTAGGTGATATTAAAAAAAAATTGTTAATTTTATAAAGGGCTTGGACCTCCCGGCTACAGCCTGTTCGAATGACAGGTAAGTGACTCCGACGTCATCCGAGTGTTTACACTTCCAGATTAATGTTTTTTATCACTTGCAACACTTGATATGATACTGGCAACTCTACTTGTTAACCGAAAAGAGGAGTATGCCTGGCATAAATTGGTCACGGCTCTTTCTATAACTCAGTGATTGTATTATGAAAATGGTATTCCAATGAAATTTAATAGATGTTGACATTAAATTATCCTTCCTATATATGGTGAGTTATTTTAAGTAAGTCTTCTCTTTATAAATACCTTATTAAATGTACGTCTCAAAATGGACACAATTCTTACATGATGTGCTTACAAAGAAATAACCTTGAAATTGTATTTATATAAATACCTATGCCGGCTTAAAAGTCGCTGTTGGTTCAAAAGATAATTATGTATAATAATATATATTTTTTGGAACCAACTACTAGATGGCGCTTCACCTATCTATTGCTATGACATTTGTGTGTT
This sequence comes from Tyria jacobaeae, assembly GCA_947561695.1. Classification (NCBI taxonomy): domain Eukaryota; kingdom Metazoa; phylum Arthropoda; class Insecta; order Lepidoptera; family Erebidae; genus Tyria; species Tyria jacobaeae. The sequence goes on from OX387223.1 coordinate 17,740,300, forward strand.
AAGAATGTTTAATCTTGTTCCAGTATAGTTCAACTCTATGAGTATGGCATTCCACTTCTTTACGAGAAGCTAGAAGAGACGGGAGATGAGACGAGTGTGCAGTATACAGAAGTTGAAGGGTACATAGACACGGCTAGAGCTGAGCTGGTGGACGTTTTCAGAGAAGTGCTGGCTGTGTATAAGAATAAAATATTTAGTGGACAGTAAGTATTATTTTAGTAGAGATTTGGGTCATAGTATTAAACAAATAAAATATTGGTTTCCTAAGAATAAATTAGGTATCTCTATAATGGCAAATTATAATTATATATGTATATATCAAATGTATATATATAAAAATAATGGTAAATCAGGTCAGACAAGATCAGACTAGTCTTCAACGATCGAAATCTTGACGTATTAATTTTAATACAAACTTACATTTAGTTATTTCATATTCCAGAGGTAGTGTAGAATCTAACGTAGAAGAATATTTAGCGGTGATGATGGATGGACTCTCAGAGAAACTGCTGATCAAGGACTACCACTCCTGCTACCCTGTACATGAGGACTTGGAAATGCTGCGGCAGGCATACCCTGATATGTATCCTTTTAATAAGAAAAATGTCCAAAAGGTGTATATAATCGATCTGAATGACATCTGTAGAACTAAAGGCTTTTCGATAGGATTTAAAATGATAAAAAAGTGCATCATAGTATTATTTTATTACATACGTACATAATATAATATGTGTTTATTTTAATATATGGATATAGTCTATATATATAAATTGTATCTATACCATTCCATTCTATATCATTAAAACTTTAAGCTTTAATAAAAGGTCTATGGTTATAAACAATATTTATAGAAGTCCGCATGAAACTATATGAGTTTTAAATAAAACTAAATAAATAGACTTGTTACTATTTTCATGTAACATTTGATGTTTCATTTAGAGAAAGACGAAATTTAATTAATAAACGTCTTTTGAAGGAGAAAAATGGTTAAAGAAAATACAAAAAAAAGGAATGCTTTCCCCTCAAATAGTTATGAATATCTTATTAATAACACTTGTATACTTTTTTAAAATTATATGTTATATATAGTATCTAATAACTTCTCTCTGTATCTCGCATCATAATCTTCCTAAACCCCATCCAGAGACACAGTAAAGACTGACTTCATTCTTCAAGCAATATATTCTAACTTGGATGAACCCGCCCCAGATATAACCCCACCGACATCACAACAGTCTACATCACAACTCACGAACGGCCATATTGAATCTGTAGCCACGCCCCCAAAAGACGCAGAAATACCCGACAATGTCCGAGAGGAGTCATTGATAAGTGAAGTGAAGGATATTTTGCCACATTTAGGGGACGGTTTTATATTGAAATGTTTGCAACATTATGGTTTTAATGCTGAAAGGGTTATTAATAGTATATTGGAGGGGAATTTGGCGGAGCCTTTGACAGGTGAGTTTATATTACTGGTTTAAATTCGATGGCTATTTTTTTTTAATGTTTGTTTATCGATTTCTCCACGAATTGTCGTCCGTTATCATTTTTTTTTCGAAAGAGTTACGGTGGTCCCATTGTAACCAAGTCAAGATTTGATAAAGGGATGCCAGGGAATGTCTGTCGCATTACGAATATATTTTTAAATTGCACGTTTTTACAATTTAATTGTATTGTGCTACAGAATTGACTAGACGCATTAAATATGGTTATCTACTTCTTTAAAAGACAATTCTTTTTAATAGATTTCACATCTTCGCTACCCCTGAAGCTGTACTTAAATACTTGCATTTTATGTAAATAAATTTTGAAATAACCTTTAAGTTTATAAACCGCTTTATTAGTATATAAAGTTATAAATTTCTTATAGCAGCATAAGCACCACATCAGTTATATACAGATTGTTATGATTGGTTACAATTATATACATTATTTATATATACTATAATTATATACACTATTTATATATTTATTTATATATTATATACATTTAAAATAAATGGGTTAGTTGAAGATAGGGCCTAAAAGTTTGTTTTTAATAAATTGTTACTAACTGTAATTATTTGATGGAGCTAGCTAAGAGATACACCGTGAATGTCTATGAGGTTACTTTAACTGTTAAGCAGCTCACATATTTGGGGAATGGGGGGGTTTGCATCGAGAACTGTCCGAAAGAGTGGAGGACAAAGGGGGTTATAGGGGTTCATGTCGGTAATGGGTTTACTTTTACCCATCAACCCTTCAATATTCTATTTTAAATTTAGTATTACTTGTGTCTTCGGCTTTTGTTTGCAAAGTTGTATTTCCCTCGTGAACAGTTATTTTTGAGAAGGGTAAACTTGACAACGTATACGCAACATTTAATGATAATTGTTTGAGTCGTTCAGGTGTAATATAATAGGTGTAACAAACAAAAAAGATTAGAATACAAAAAATAATATTATATTTTTACAGTATATGTTTATATAGTATTATAGTTTCTTTGTCACGCTCGCACCCTAGAAACTAGATTGCTCATTGGATTTCGACAGTAAGGTGTTATTCGAATCATCTCAATAGTCGGTGTGACATAATATTTTTTTTTTTTTTTTTTTTTTTTATGCTATAGGGGGCAAACGAGCAGACGGGTCACCTGATGGTAAGTGACTACCGCCGCCCATGGACACCCGCAACTCAAGAGTCACAAGTGCGTTGCCGGCCTTTTAGGTAGAGGTACGCTCTCTTCTTGAAGGTTTGAAGGTCGTATCGGTTCGGAAATACGGCAGGCGACAATTTGTTCCATAAGCTGGTTGTGCGAGGCAAAAAGCTTCTCGAGAAGCGCACAGTGGTGGAGTGCCAATCGTCCAGGTGATGGGGATGGATATTTTGTCGCGTAGGACGATGGCGGAAACCAGCAGCCGGTATAAGTCCGAACAATTCCTCTGAACACTCCCCATGATACAAGCGATAGAGGATGCAGAGTGAAGATACATCTCTACGCAACGCCAAGGTGTCAAGTCGATCAGAAATATCTTGGCAGTCGATGATGCGAGTCGCTCTCCGTTGAATGCGGTCAAGAGGCAGAAGTTGGTACTGGGGTGCACCTGCATAGAGATGAGAACAGTATTCCATGTGCGGCCGAACCTGCGCCTTATAAAGTTGCAGGCGGTGGGCCGGAGTAAAATACTGTCTCGATCTGTTTAGCACACCAAGCTTCTTCGAGGCTAATATGGCCTTACTCTCTAAGTGACCGCGAAACTGGACTTCGCTTGATATATCGACGCCAAGGATTCCGATACTGGCTGATGCAGTTAGGGAAGTGCTCTCAAATTGAGGTGATACGACCAATGGCATCTTTTTAGCGGTGAACGCGCAAACCTGTGTCTTCGTGGGGTTAAATTGGACTAGGTTAAGTCGACCCCAATCTGAAACTTTTGATAAAGAAGTTTCGATTTCAGACACAAGTTTGGATCGGCTTTCGATGACGTTTACCCGAGAAATGTTAGCGCGGCCGGTGTAAAGGGCATCACTCGTGCTATCGTCTGCATATATTATCTAACACTTGCTGATTACTTCCTCGAAAAAAAAATAGACTGGAATATAATATAGCAGTCTTTATAGATTTTTAGTAACTTATATTATTACGTGTAATGTAATATAATTGACCACATCATGGGCCAAATCCAAATATATATATTTTTTATATTTTTCTTCATGGTTAACGATGAACAATCATTGCCAGTATTAATCGTTTTAACAATTTTTTCAGGTCTAGACCAATCCCTTCCAATAATTCCAGAAGATCGTTTAGACAAAAACTTCCTGGAGACAGGTATCCAAAGACTGAACGTGTTCGACGGTGATGAGTTTGACATCATGACGCGAGATGACGTGGACGTCAGTAGGATCCACGTTGGCAAGAGGAAGTCCAAGTACAAGGATCTCAAGTCTATGCTTGATGATAAAAGCCTTATTAAGCAGAGAGAAGATATTTATAGTAAATATAAGTGGGTATACTTATTATTATTTCCTTTATAATATAAATCTTAAATAACTTTTTTATATATTAAAAGACTTACCGGTTTCGAGGTCAAGCACCAAGTTAAAGGTGCTTAGGGCTCCAGAGACAGGAAACTCCTCACCGGGGGAGGCAGGTGCTTTCCGGACACGGTTCAGGGTTTGCGAAAGTTTATATTATGAGAGAGCCAAGCATTGGTACGTATGGGCCGGCTCGACCGGAGTATCACCACGGCCTCACAGAAAACCGGCTGTTAAACAATGCTGTCATTGTGTGACCGAGTGAGTGAGGTTAAAGGAGGCTCTTTACCTTCCCCTATTTCTCCCCTACTTTTCCATGCACGGGGACAGCACTCTTGCCACTCACTTACCAACAGGTGACCCGTCTGCTCGCTTGTCCATAAAAAAGAAAAAAAATGTATTTAGTTTGTATTTGTAACAGTCATACTCGGAGCCTTATCATCGATTTGAGTAATGTTATTTAAATCGTCTTAATAGTGGTGTGGTAATTTTTTTTTTAAGTTTTTTAATAATTTGATCATGTAATGATAGAAAATTAGATATTAGGATGTCCCTCATAATATCCTCCTCCAACCTCATATGTATATTTGTTGTCGTCAGTCTGGTGTGTGACGAGGTAGCGATGTACTCGGACGAGTACGACGACACGTACGACTCGGACGGCGCGGGGCGGGGCGCGAGCGCGCCGGACGACGCTCGCCGACCCGACGTCACGCCGAGAGCTCTGCTCACCACCGACAAGAGAACTGAACCGGAGGTCATTATATGTATATTTACTCTCGTATTAAAACATACATATGTACATACTAAGATTCGATACAACAGCCAGTCATCTTCATATGTTGCAAGTTACAAATAATTAAAAATATTTGCATTGTAGGTCCTAGATATTCTGTTTCTGTTACATTCAAATTATATATAACAGTCATTGTACAAAATGTACAAAATGTGTAAAAAATTGATATATATAAATAAATAAAATACAATGTGTAAGGTCACAAGAAAAACTCACAACAATTTATGTCACTGTACGTATATATCAGAAATCAAAATTCAGTTGGTCGTCATTATATATATATATATATATAATTTATTAAAAAAGCAGTTTTGACTTTATTTGTATTGATATCATTACAGTTGATAGCCGTATGGGGTCATTTTTTTAAGTATAATTTTCCGTTCATTCATTTCATTATTTTACATTTCTGACCTAAAATGCAAAATGTCTTGATATTTTGCATACACTCATACAAGCAATATTTTGTGTATGCATACAAATCTATAGTGGCGCCCTAAAAGAAGCGGCCAAGGCCTGCAGGATTCCTTGAAGCATCCCTCCTAGGGTATACCTAGGTGACTTGCAATAGACCCACTTGTGACAAAACACTGTGTGGTTTTAGTCAGTTCGAGTCCGACATACCACTCACTGCAACTCCGGTAAGGTGATGACCCGAGGGGGTGTCCACACGAAAAAAAAATATGCGTACAAAATTTCTGCATAAAAATTGCAAATGCAATAAATCTACACTGTTTTTTTTTATGTTACAAATGAAACTGCAAGTTAGAAATAAAACAGAATTTCAAATGACAAAATAATAATTACATGATAATCTTTGGTTTGCGTTCACAAACTACATCTTCTAATTTATTTTAAGTTCATATTTTTTGACATAATCATAAAACCCTCATTTTCTTAAACAATGACTAATCCTCAGTTGCTATAATTTACGATAAGTATTCTCTGATTATTCTACAGGAGGAGTCAGAAGAAGAGTCAGATGCTAATGAGGAAATGGCAGGTGGCAGTAATAAGAGCAAGTTGGACTTCTGTTCGAACCCTGAAGAGGTTCGCGCTCGCAGAGAGGCCAACTATAACGCGAGAAGGGGAAGAGGACATCGACCTGCACCTCTGCCAAGGTACCGACTAGTTTCTATCTAAATCTCCACCACAGACTATTTATAGTGGTGATTGTTGGCACTTGGTGGAACTTGCTACAGATCTTGAATGAAAACACTGAGCTGTCCGCTTTCAGTCCGGTTTATTAAATAAATATTGTGGAACACTACAAGTGTTTGTACTCAACTCGACTCAACTCAACATTTAAACTCGACCAAACTTGAGTACTAACAATTCAATAAAAGAAAAAGAATTAATAAAATCGGTTCACTAATGGCGGCCGAAGTGGCAGTAGGCTGGCTATATTAGCCGCAGAACCGATGACCGTTGGGGCAAACGAGTTCTGGGGTGGAGACCGCGTCACACGCCCACAGGCCAGGGGGGGTGACGATTTGCGCAAGATGGCTGGCAGGAGCTGGATTTGAGAAGCCCAGTATCGATCGAAGTGGCGTGCAATGGGAGAGGCCTATGTCCAGCAGTGGACTGCGACAGGCTGATGATGATAACGATGATGAAAGAGGAACATAAACCCAATTTAAGAAGTTCCAAACAATTTTGATTCGAAGTTATTTAAATATCTCATGAATACCACATCAATTGTACTTTTATAGTACACAGTGACTTAAAATCACTTTTAAATGACGCTTGTGCGGAACTTAACTAACCGATTATTGCACGCTATCCTTTGCTTAAAATACGCACTTATTTACTTCACGGAATCGTATATAAAGACAATAAACTATAAAATATATTTTTTTAAACAATCAAATAAGTAGAAAAAGGAGAAATATCATGTAATCATTCAAAGGAGCACCAGAAAATATTATAATACTAATAATATATCTTCACATTTATGGTTAATTTAGACTGTCAAACATGTATCAACATACATACCGACTGAAGTAAGTTTGTTTTAATAAATTTAGAGTAGTTTATTAACTTTGCAATTTTATTTGAGGAAATTTGAAAACTTTTTTTTAATATTTGGAAACCAATGTGAAAGAGGAGAAGGAGATGAGGGATCATCTCCATCTACTCTTTTCCTCTTTTTTTTTATGCGATAGTTTGCAAACGAGCAGACGGGTCACCTGATGGTAAGTGACTACCGCCGCCTATGGACACCCGCAACTCAAGAGTCACAAGTGCGTTGCCGGTCTTTTAGGTAGGAGTACGCTCTTTTCTTGAAGGTTTGAAGGTCGAATCGGTTCAGAAATACGGCAGGCTACAATTTGTTCCATAAGCTGGTTGTGCGAAGCAAAAAGCTTCTGGAGAAGCGCACAGTGGTGGAGTTCCAATGCCAATCTCCTCATCCCCTCTATCTTCTTTCCTCTCCCTGCATCCCCCATCCCTCATCACCCTCAAAGGCAGGCAGTGCACTTGTGGCTCTTGAGTTGCGGGTGTCCATGGGCGGCGGTTTTCACTTGCCATCAGGTGACCCGTCTGTTCGTCTGTAATACTATAGTATAAAAAAGTAAATACCCGTGTGGTTCACGGTGGAGTCGGATAAGGCGTCCCCATCTCTTAGCGATTAAGAGCGATTAAGGCATCAGACTATTATTTATCAGACATTATTCAGTCATACACAATGCAATAATCTTCCTCCTATACTTAGTACAAAGTGTGGGTATTTGAGATGTATATATGTATGTGTGTGTGTTTAATATTTTTTTTTCTAGGAATGTGGACGTGGTCGGTAAACCCAAAGGTCAAGGTCAAGAGAAGGACGTACTACACAACAGAGACCGCAAAGAGAAGCACAAATCCGCTAGAGGGAACCACAGCAGAAGACAAGGCGCGCAGTGGAAGAGGAGTCAGGGGATGATGCCATCTTAGAATGGAATACTCTTTTTACGTGTATATGCTGAATAAGTAGAACTGTTTTGGCGTTTTATACCCCTAAAATGTGGGAAATAAGGTAACTTAATTGAATAAGTAAATACAATTTAAACCTTATTCCGTTGATACAAAGCTGAAAATAGCATGGTGCTCGGACTATATTGATTAAACTTCTTGCATAAGAGTTATAGCACACGAAAGCATTATATCTTTAATGCTTCTACTAAGCGAAGCCATGTGATATGCCTCTATTGTGGTATAAAGAAACAGAAAAAAATATGTTCTAACTTACTTAGTGGAAATTTATAAACCATAATTATTTAAAACTAGCTGTGCTTAACACATGGTAGGTACTAATACCAAAAAAAAACTTATTTGTTAGTCTGTTCTGATAGGCAGTCAGAAACTAGTGGACCTGTTTCGACGGAACTATCAACGAAGCCGTGTGATGCACAGCCAGTTTTAAGTAAAAACAAATTTTACATTGTATACTAAACAATAAAATTTTAGACCCCCATCGAATACTTTGTATAAAGGAATTTAGACAGTGTGATATAAATATGTAATTAGTTTAATTTAATGCACCCTGTATATATAATATTGTATAGTTATACACATATACTATCAGCAACGAAAATCGCTGAATAACTGACTTTTACAAGTACTGTAATATTAGAAAAGTCGTTAAAGCTTCTAATCTTATTAGAATGTTTTAATGAATTTTAATACTCATATGATTTGTGAATTTGCGGTTATAAACGATTTTCAATGCTGACCGTACCAACAAATTAATATTGTAGAATTGTTGGTGACACTGGGTCTAATAATATATACATATAGATGTTTCATCTTTTTTCATTTGAAATGAAGATATATTTATTACAATTTGTTGTTATTTATTTATACAAATAGTTGTGGAAGAGCCATGCTTAGACACGTTTGGGAAAACTCGACCGTCCACAAACACGTCACAGGAAAACGATTGTTAAGTAATGTAAGCGTTGTGTTTAACCGAATGAGTGTGGTTACCGGAGGTCGAACATCCACTTTTCCCCTTTCCCCTCTCCTAAGGGGCGAATACACTTAAGACTTGAGTTGCAGGTGTCCATCGGCGGCGGTACTTGCCCCCCAGAAGACAGTTCCTAAATGACTGTACTTCGCTTCTGGACGGCTATTGGACTATATACACTATACTATATATACTTACATATATATATATATATTATTTATTTGTATACACTATATACACTATACTATATATACTTACATATATATATATATATTATTTATTTGTATACACTATATACACTATACTATATATATATATATACAGTCGTGGTCAACTAATTAAGGACATTCAAGATAGTGGACAGCAATAACCGGCTATGTACATATAAATATAAAACCCTGTTGATTTCTCAGTAACTATTATTTGCATAATTTGATCCGATTATTATACTATAAATGGCTGTAAATAAAAGATTAAATAAATATAAAAAAGTGTTTAATATCAAAGGTTAACCATGTATTCAATTTAAGGTACAATTCTGTAGCTGGACATTTAATTAAGAACAGTAAAGTAAAATGAAAAATAGAGTTAAACAGAACTAATAATCTGCAGTATTTTAATTTCTTTAACAACTTCATTTTATTACGGGTAAAATCAGTACCCAGTAGCAAAACCTTTGTTAGTAATTACCGCTTGACACCGATGTGGCATAGACATTATCAGTTTCTGACATATTTCAACAGGAATGTTTGCCCATGCCTCACAAAAAGCTTCATTAAGTTCATCTAAAGTTGTGGTACGATAAATGGCAACTTTTTTCTTAATTTCGTGCCAAAGGTGCTCGATTGGGTTGAGGTCGGGGCTATTTGCTGGCCAATCTAGCACTGATACCGACTGTCGGTTAAGAAACGACTTGACTGAACGGGCTGTATGTTTTGGGTCGTTATCATGCTGAAAAGTCCATATAATAGGAAGATGTTCCTCAGCATAGGGAAGCATAGTTTCTTCTAATATTGCCTTGTATTGATGTTGGTCTAAGTTACCCTGAACTTTCCTCACAGGTCCCACTCCACGTCCAGAAAATGATCCCCACATTTTAATGTTTCCTCCGCCATGTTTCACCTGCTTTTTTGTGAATCTTGGATTCATTTCCGCTTTTACAGGACGCCGTACGTATTGTCTTCCATCTGAAGAAATCAAATTAACCTTGGTCTCGTCAGAGAATAATACATGTTGCCATTGGTCGTAGGTCCAATGTCCATATTTACGTGCAAACGCCAAATGTGCATTTCTATGCTCTTTCTTTAACAACGGTACTTTGCGAGCCACTCTTCCGAACAACCCTGCTTCTACCAGACGTCGTCGAACTGTCCTCGCTGATACACTGACTCTTTCGTCTGCCCCAAACACTTCATGTTTAATTAAAATAGAGCCTAGAAACGGATCTTTCTTAGCTAACCTGGTTATCATTCTATCTTCTTGCGGAGTTGTTTTTCTCGATCTTTTTTTTCTGGGCACATTTAAAGTTGTGTTATTGCGCCTGAAATGTTGCACTGCATTGCATACCATAGTTTTTGAACAATTTAAATATCCTGCTATCCTTCGGTATGACCAACCACGCTCGACAAACTTCATGATAATTTTTCGTAGTGTTGCATCGCAACTTTTATTTTTGCCCATTGTTCTTCAAAATAACTCTCAAACTTGAAATTACAAATCTAGATTGCCGCCAAAACTACCACAAAGAATAGGAGAAGAAAGAAAATAATAATTGAGATTCAGATTTTGAAACTAGAACGCAATATCTCAGTGTCCCTAATTAAATGGCCAGCCAGCATTCTTTGAACAAATAGCACTGTGATCATCTATCAGCTATACTGTAAAGAGGTTTAATGTTTAAGAAGTTGTTATTGTTTTTATAATTAGGCACATAAATGACTAATTATACTTACATGTAAAAGATGTGGAATATTGTTTAGACTCGTTGGAAAATAAAAAATAAATTCACAATTTGGATTAACTAGAGAGTGTCCCTAATTAGCTGACCACGACTGTATATATATATATATATATATATATATATATATATATACATATATATATACATATATATATATATATATATATATATACATATATATATACATATATATATACATATATATATATATATATATATATATATATATATATATACATATATATACATATATATATACATATATATATACATATATATTTATTTATAAAAGACAGCTCCCGTACTAGAATTAATTCCTGTGTCGCGGGGGACTTTACAAACATTTAAACAACGGACACAAGGAACGCCCAGACTCAGAACAACAATTTGAGGATTACACAAAGTGTTGTCCCGTGTGGGGATCGAACCCACAACACTCGGCGCGGCAGCGTAGTGGCGAGGCGACCACTTAAACCGCTACGCCATCCGTGCAGTATGACATGTATGTATGTAATTTTTAAGGTATTGTTACGAGCTGGGTATTTAGTAAATTAAAGTAGTCGATTGATTACCAAAAAACAACACTATATTTATTAATAATACTCTTTACAATTACAAATCACTATATCACTCGTTAGTCGCACTAGAAGATCGCTTCGATGTTTGTTCGCTGTATCGTGAATCAATACTGCCCGTACGGCTAACACGATCCGCTTTTATATTGCTGTCGAGATAACTAGAATGTACGATAATATTCGATCGATGGTTCTAGACTAAATAGATTATTCTAGAGCTACTTGTAGCGCCATCTAGCGTCATAATGTCCACAGTTGCGCGCTATCCGACACTAGATGGCGTTGTCCCTTCGTTCTCGCGTCTTGTAGATTGTTCCAGACTATTTTTCTCGATGGCGCAACAGTATCTTTACCCAAATTCATTGTTCTCGAGTGTTGTAATAGTCATGTAACTATTAATCCCCATGCGCAAGAAAGAGGGGAGTAAAAGTTTAACGGGTGATCATAGCTTCCAAACGGATGATCAGACTTTGGCTTACATTTTTCTCATTTGAGGAGCAATTTGACCGAAAGTTCTTCTTGCTATAAATTCAAGAAGTGAATTCAAAGATAGACTTTGGTTGTCAAATGTGGGCGATTGATGCACCTATGGCTGCTTCTTCGTGCATAAAAGCATGAGTAGGTATGTGTGTACGTACACAATGTGAAAAACTTTTATAAGAGGCTCTTTAACGGAAGATATGTGATTTATTTTAATAAATAATAGGGCTGAATTTGTATTTTTCTTTCTTGTGTAGCTTGTAGCAGAAAACTTACTTAATTCCTAATGTGACGCCATGAATTCCCATATTTGTCATTGTAGTTTTGTAAGCCCAGTAGCGTTTAAATATTCAAATTGTTTTACATACTATGACATTTTTATTACTAGGTATATATTTTTTTTCTTTCCGTTGTTTCCATACAAAGGTTGTCTGGAAGACATCGCTTTTAGCGATAAGACCGCCCATTGTACATACATGCCGCCTTGTATCAACTGTTTAACTTTGCGTCTGTTTAAATTTGTGGTGTACAATAAAGAATTTTCTATCTATTCTATCTATCTATATAAAACATAAGTTATTAAAGTAGCAATTAATACGTCGTCGGGCGTATGCGACACAATTCAGCCGCATTACGAATTCACGCAATGTCATGTTTATAGGTATTTTTTGTTTCGTGTTTATCTATTCTTGACTCATACAAGTGTTGGTACGAAACTGACATCAATGTGGCGTTAACAATGTTAAATATTTGATATCCGTCCGTCCGATCCATTGTAACGCCTACGCCTAGGCTTTGACTGGCTTGTTGGTCTAATGGTTAGTGATCCTGATTGATGAGCCGGAGGTCGTGGGTTCGATTCCCACTCCGAGAAAAAATTTGTGTGATTCACAAATAGTTGTCCTGCGCCTGAGTGTTGTTTGCGACCGTTGTTTGTATGTTTGTCAAGTCCCCTGCGACTTAAGAATTATTTCTAAAAGGGAAGTTAGTTATAAAAAATGAATGACGCCTTCCTATATCCTATCAATCTCTTTTAACATACTTCCATATGTCCCATTTTTATTTCAATTCATTCCCAAATGTCCGGCTGACGACAACAGGTTTCTTATTAAATGGGTGGGACCACATGACTGCAAAATGTAGGTGTTTAATAATCTCAGCTTATCTCGTCGGGGATACAGCTGTGACTGTATTAATGTTCCCTTAATGGTCTACATTCCTGGGTTAGCAAAGTTCCTTTCTCATGTTCGTCAAATACGTTTTCTTACCTCTGGAACATAGTTATTATCAATAAAAAAATGTTTTGTTTACTAACAGTTTTTGCTCTGCCCCTTGAATGGAGATTTTGCCCTCTGGGTGACCCCTCTTAAATACAACTTAAATATCGTTGTAACGGTACACCTCCAGTCGTAAAATTTATACTCGTAACCACAAGCTGTTAATTTAAAACTTAAAATTAACTTAAGAACTTTTAATATCGTACGGAACCCCGAGAACTGGCGGTAGATATGAAATATATGAAAGTAGAAGCGATTATAAACCTTCGGCTATGAATAGTGCTGCTTGCTAAATCGCGCGCGTGTCTGGAATAGCAATATCTCATTTTTGCGATGATGCTTGGAGCTGCGATGCCATTTGGCCTGTGATACGGTGATAAGCGAAGCGGATGGCGCAGCGCTCTGTGCATCTTTTGAATATAAAATAATATTTTATAAATTTTAGTTCTGATGGCAGAGCCATGTCTGATACCTAACATATGAGTTGACTCGACCACGGCCTCACATAAAATCGGTACTAAAACAATTATTGCGTTGTGTATCACCGAGAGAGTGAGGTTATTGAAGTCCCAATTCCTCCTCTCTCATCACCCTAAAAGGCTAGTTACGACTTTTACGTTCCAGGTGTCCATAGTTGTCACTTAGTATCAGTTGACCTGACTGTTGTTTATCCCTTTATAACACAACAAAGTTAAAGGTGATTTCCATTGTAAAATCACGGTACGAATAGAAATTAGTAAACGTATAGTTACGATCTGATCTCTATTAGCGTAACTAAGATAGGAAACAAGCATAGAGCTTGCCCGGTTGTCAGTGGTAACCGTAACTTACAACATCAGATGTGTGAACAGTTCAACTTTTTATTCTTCTTGAACACGAGCTTTTTAATGAAGATACCTTTGAAACCAAGGCTCACTGACTGAGTCACTGTTCAGTTGCCGATAATAATTAAGTCCGAATCACGTAATGGAGACCAAGTCTATTGCCAGCATCTGGGCACTTTTGGGAATTAGATGGGAAAATTTTGATTTTGAGTGTATCGACAGAAAAGGGAGGATAGAAAGGAAAGGAATGGGAAATTTGCTTATATAAATGGATTGGGAAGCATAAGCAATAGCTGAAGCAAGCCAGAGTGCTTAGAAGTTTGAGCCTTCTAACGTAACTTAAGTTGTATAAAAACCTACTTTCAAAGAAAACGAGAGAATTTTATTCTGAAATACTTGTTGTACATTAGTTAAGTTGGACCCAATTTTATGTTTCAATAATTAACTTAAGAATCTAGCATTATTAAAGAAACCGTTGTTTCTTGTAACATAACATAAATCCGTACTCAGCCATAACCCTTAGCACAAAGCCACACCGCAGTCATAAAAGCATCGTAAGCGCAGTCTATGGCTCGATGTCTTCATGAGGCCACATAAATATCGATGCGTTGTACCGCAGTGCAGACATATATTGTAAGGCCATATGTACACAGGCCGCTAGCCGGTTACGTTCCGTTCCGAGATTTTGATCCGGAAACCGTACATAAAATAGATTACTAAAATTTTAAAAGTAGATTTTACATTTTTAGATTTGATTGATTGTGATTCATTTGTTTTTTTTGCTAATAAAGGTCATCTGATGGTACATAGTGCAACCTGCAACTCAAAGAGTCTTAAGTGCGCTGCCAAACCTTAAAGGTGATGAAGAATGGGGAAATGCGGGGAGGGGAAAGAGGAGAGGGTGAATGAGGAGATGGGGGAGAGTAGAGAGGGAGTATGGTCTCCGGAAACCTCACCAATTTCAGGGAACTTTCCTAACCGGTTTTCTTTGATCGTGGTATCGTACCGGTCGAGCCGGCCCATTCGTGCCTAAGCATGGCTCTACCATTGTTGTCGTAATAAATTGTAAAAAACTGTATTTTTTAAATATCTGTATTTTAGGGTGTAACATTTTCTTCAAATTTGAACTGGTCCGTCCAACCTCAAAAATAGATGACTCCTGTATCGGGACGCATACCTACTCTTCTATTTAATGAAATCTAAATCAGTTAACAAAAGATGGAGTTACTGCAGTAACAAACATTAAAAGACATACAATTTAATTGGAAATCTTCTCCTTTTTATGCAATCGGTTAAAAAGAAGAATACAATTTATCCCGCTGAGACGGTACACATAATTAGGAATTATAAGATAAGGTACAGACATACATACCATACAAAATCTTATTCTATCCTAAAGCCCCTTCTGATCTCAAAGAACTGTTCAAGTTCCTTCATGACACACATGACAAAAATATAAGGTCATCGGAAAATTTGAGATTGGAGATGCCATTGTATTCCACAAGGTTTTATGACAAATCTTTCACTGTTGAAGCTGTACGCTTGTGGGATGCGTTACCAAAGAACATTAGGCTAGCGGAATCATTGAACGTTTTTTAGAAAATCACTTTAGTTCTGTTACCTATCTATTATTTCCATATTAATTGTATGTATTATGGTATGTATTTATATGTGTATGTATGTATTTTTATCTGTATGTGTGTTAGTATTGTTACGAGCTGGGTATTTAATAAATTAAAGTAGTCGATTGATTACCAAAAAAACACAATATTTATTAATAACACTCTTTACAATTACAAATCACTATATCGCTCGTTAGTCGCACTAAAAGATCGCTTCGATATTTAATCGCTGTATCTCGAATCAATACTGCCCGTACGGCTACCCCGATCCGCTTTTATACTGCTGTCGAGATAACTAGAATGTACGATAATATTCGATCGATGGTTCTAGACTAAATAGATTATTCTAGAGCTACTTGTAGCGCCATCTAGCGTCAAAATGTCCACAGTTGCGCGCTATCCGACACTAGATGGCGTTTTCCCTTCGTTCTCGTGTCTTGTAGATTGTTCCAGACTATTTTTCTCGATGGCGCAACAGTATGTATGTTTATATATATAGTTATGTTTTTTAAAGTCCCCCGCGACACAGGAATTAATCCTAATGCCTAGTTGTCTTTAAAAAGAAAATTGTGAGATTTCTGGAGGCCCAACTCCCCCTCTCCTTTTTCCTTTCCCTTTGTCCGTCTCCTCGTCCCACTCTCTTCTTTTCCCTAATCCCTCAACTACCTCAAAAGGCGGGCAGCGCACTTACGACTCTCCAGTTGTAGGTGTCCATGGACGGCGGTTGTCACTTACCGTCAGGGGACCCATCTGTTCGTCTGTCCTCATATATTATAATAAAAAAACAAATGATTAAACTTAACAATGCAATATTCCACTTTAAAAAAGTCTTCGTCTTCTACGAAACTTTAAAAAAGTCTGCAATAAGATTTCTTGACAGAACACGTTGGGGGTGGTTTTTCTCAGTTCGAGTTCAACATACTACGTGTATGACCCCCTGCTCATTATGTTTTTAACGGACGTAAAAGGCATGTGAGAATTCTTCTTAATGTACAGCTAGAAACCAAGGTAATAAGAAGTTTCTAAGCCTAAACATGAGGAATACTAGTTACATAGAGCAATTAGCTAGTGTGTCCGCCGATATTAGGTCAGTTAAAATTCCTTTGAAAGTCCGACGGTTTAATGGTTGCCAACTGTGAATTGACTTCTAATGTTGATACCCGTTGTGTAAAGACCGCATTTTAGAAATGTCTAAGCGGTACCTAAGGACGTCCTAAATAATAATAAGAATACATATAGACATTTCACACAAGACCGTCTGATTCCAGACTAAGCAGAGCTTGTACTGTGTTATAAGACGGTAGTGCCCGCGTTATTGTTGGCAGGCGCTAGGAGTGATCCGAATGTCTTGCTGTTCCCGGATTCCTCTTAATTTAGGAGCAGTATGCCACACCGTATTTTTTACTTTACCGTAGGTTTTAGTTTAGGGTTTGATCGATCCCGTAACAGCGTCCCACCGAAAACCAAGGACGGACGAAGGCTCATATATTTTCTTAACGTTAAGAAAAAATAAAATTGTAACTAGGCTGATGATAATCATACTTATATATTACTACTAAATACATATTATAGGTAAATTACACCCATCAAGCTATTACCAACAGGCCAATCGGATTAAATAAAATAAAACTTTACATCACACATCTCATGTGCACTTTATTTGATAATATATATATATCTATATATATATGTTTAATATATTGGAAATTATTGCAGCTTAGATAGCGTTAATACAGATGTTATCAATCCGTTCATATATACAATAGGTAGCTACAATAATTCACTTCAAAAAGTAGACTACCGGCTTCAATGCGTCTATCATAAAATTTAAGACTTGCATGGTTTTCTCATGGATGCCATTGTCAGAACCTAACCAAACTCTCACGTACATTCAAAAATAGTATAGTACATCCTTTTTAATAAGAAAATAATCATCGAAATCGGTTTACCTAATATTGAGTTATTCGTCCATTTGTCGCGCACACACTTAATGCAAATATAAAACTTATATAGTTTTCTCATAG
The DNA here is from genome assembly GCA_947561695.1 of Tyria jacobaeae. NCBI lineage: Eukaryota > Metazoa > Arthropoda > Insecta > Lepidoptera > Erebidae > Tyria > Tyria jacobaeae. The sequence goes on from OX387223.1 coordinate 17,757,824, forward strand.
ATGCCGTTGTCAGAACTGCACCAAATTGAAAAGAGACCACCTGCTTTCAAATTATAATATAAATATCATATAAATGGGTTCACCCAGTCGAAAGTTAGAGTTAGAGATAACAAACATAAAAAAGAAGCTTGAGAATTGAGAACCTCCTCCTTTTTGAAGTCGGTTGAAAAAGCAAGAAGCATACAGCTGGCCTACTCGACTCGATATGGACTCTGATATCTTATTTTGGTACATTTAAGTAACTATTGAGGACGGGTTGTTACAAAATAGTTGGTTAACATGACATACGTCATACATTTAAAAAGTAACTTAACTACGAAAGATGTATAACGTATGTTAAATTAAACGGTGTTGTTTTGTCATAATTATTGGGGCTGTCGGTAGAGAGAAACATATTATCATAATAACAATAGAATGGATACTTTTCTGGATATAAGTAATTTTTAAAGTCGGTTGAATATAGGTGGTAAGGAGGTCTCTGGCGACGTGTTTGCAAAATTGAAACAATACAACTAATTGACCTCACATTCGTATATATGACAGTTGTGTGCGTACATACTTACTTACTTTTATATTTACGCCGAAAGGGTTGGCAGACGCACATTTGGCCGCTTGTCATTTTGTCTCATTTACATAATAGGGGCCAAGCCTTCTGCCGTCATCCGAGCACTTTTAAGAGTAAGATTTGAAAATTTGGGTTATATTCGCAGGAAGGCTTATATTACTAAGAAATATATTTTTCCTTCGATTGATCTAGGAGTATAGGAATGAAAGTGATATTGCTTACACTGATCGTATGGGGTGTATATATAAGCAATAGCTCAAGCAAGTCGCATTCCTATAACTCGAACTGGCTGGTCCCGGGTACTCCGAACCCTCTAACTATAAGTCGGATACAATACAACACAATACACTATTCATATCATGAAATGGTTATGCGTTTAGTTGTACATGTCGTTAAACGCTGATTGTTCAATAATCTGATTTGAAAATACAATTATGTTATAGACCATTTTATGAAATACGATCTTTTCGTGCAATGTTTGGTCACATCATGATAAGATCAATTTTATGATTTTGCCACGACATATACAATAATTTTGAGGTACTGTATCGTGAGTTCTACGATTCGTATACGTCGTTGTCGTTTGTTTGTTGTTTAATAGTCTATATTCTCAATATATACTCTATCAAATACAAACAAACTCATTTAAATCTGACTGATAGTTTCAAAGATAAAACAAACTAACAAAACCTATGAAGCTTTGTGATATTAGTATAAGTAAGTTGAATAACAGTAAGAGGGCTCGGACTTAGCGGCATCAGATCAAATAATAGCTATGCGACCTTCACCTGCTCGAGCTGTGCTTGTACTCCTCAATCTATTTGTATAAAGAGTATCACTTTTCTTCCAATAACCTGCCCTTACTGTCAATATACTTAAAATTTTCCCATCTTTTCAAAAAAGTGCCCGGATGAATGCAATATTTTTGGCCTACGTAAATGGGACCAAATTTTAATCGACACAATGTTACTACTGATACTCATGACACATCGGGGATAAGTATCACGCATTATGGCCTTGAATGAGATAAGCTGATGTCTATGACTTGACTATGGCTACCTTTACACTACTATATGTAACAGTCCGAATGTTACCAGGCAACCAACATAAAACAAAAGTGACAACGCAATATAATATAATATATACACTACACGTATAATAGTAAGTTTCAATCGTTAATAAAACATAAAATATTCGAACATAAGCCGATAGCTCAGGTTTAAGGAGGTATTAAATCCTTTTTTAATTTAGGTTACAAAGTAAAGTAGTTACGGCCATCTAAGTTTACCGTTTCTACTGCATTTTACTACCTAGATCGCATTGCAATAAGTAGCCATATAAGGGAGTCTTCCTTAGAATCGCATCTCTTTTTCAATCACCGTAATAAAATTGCAATGTTACCTCAAGTAAAATTCCATAGTAGATTAGAAATAAAAAATAAATAATTCAGTTACATTGTGTTTGATTTTACTGTAAATGAAGTTAATATTTTATAGTAAGGAAATAAATTTATTAATAATTAAATATAAAACCTGACTGTATTACATTGAAATCTATATGTGACGACACAAATGGCTCCCTCACAATGTCTCACATCGAAATCCATCATGACGTTTAGGCTCTAGGGTGAACATTGAACATACATATGTACACTCGAAAAACCTTGATAAAATAGTCATACCTGTTATCCCATCCCGAGGTTCTCTGGAAGTAATTGTATTTAGAAATAAGATCGCAGTTTGTTAATTATATTTTACTGTAACAGTGGTGTACAAATCAAAAGTAATATCTCTATTGATGACTTAATAAATGAAGTAACAGTTTAACAGATCCCACAACTATTCGAAGCACGGTGCATACATGTTATAATCAATTTTCTAAAAGGTTACATAAAAAGCAAAGCCAAAAAGATTAGAAACAATTATTTGTTTGATAAAGGTTTATATTTTTGACGAGACTAACTATCCATGGGCGGCGGTAGTCACTTACAATCAGGTGACCCGTCTGCTCGAAAAAACGAATCCTACAAATTATGACTTGAAATTGTGAGTTATAGTCGATTTACAAAATCTAGTGGAATACCATTATTAATAAATATATGTATATGAATATCTTTCTTTATATATATATATGTATATATAAAGCACGGAGGGGGATGCCTGAACGCTGAGGAAACGACCATCCATATTATCCCGCAATGCGAGCGAGTGGCTACACAAAGTTCAGAAATCCTCGCATGCACAAAGACGTTGCTAGAAGCCTCTGAACACCCCAGGAGACTTCTGTGCTTCTGGAATAAGCTAGGCGGTCTCATGAACGCGTAAACGACCATTTTAAATGCGTAAGTAGAGCCCATTATTATTAGAATACCTAGTCTTGCCATAAACATTGTTACAAGGAGAAATCTTTTGTTTTTTCTATGGTATAAAATATTTATTACTGTAAAGCTGTTTTTACCAGCCTATCCTTTTTTAAATTATCACACTTGCTTTGGAACCTGATATTTTGGAATTCATTCCTTACGATTACTACGTCGACGGCAATATATTTTTCTGTCACAAACAGAGATTTTTTTATTGTATCTATCAATAGCTCGGTACACAAACATTCTACTAATACCTAAAATGGATTATTTCAAAAATTGGATTTGACCCCATACCTAGAACATGTAATGCTATCACAGCAATTCGGTTCTCATTATCACCCCACTCCATTTTAATACCACAAAAATATTTAATATCAGTTGGCGCGAAAATGAGAAAACAATGAACATATAAGAATGACAGATTCCTAATTTAAATGTAATATTATGTTTTTTTTATTGTAACAGTATTATTGGCCAGGCTAAGTGTAATGGTAAAAAAGTTAAATTAAAGGTGTCCTAACACACGCTAGCGAGCTAGGTTAGCATAAATTATATTGACCATCATAATATGCGACAAACCTAGATCTTAATTATGCTAACTGTGGCAACATTACACATTTAACATAGTGGTTAAATGTAATGACAAAAGTGGAAAAATACGTATTAGAGCTATAATAATAAAAGCTTTACACCAATAGAGGTTTGTTAATACGGGTTAAATCATTCAGTCAGTATAGACAAGTGGTATGTCATTCAATGTCGCTTTATATTAAGTTGAAGCTTTATTTATTTGTCTGTATATAGATTTTTTATTTGTTTGTTTTAGTCGACTAATCTCATGAAGTTCCAGTCGGATTCGGAATAAAAATATATTAGAGAGAATATGTCTTGATTAATAATTAATATAGGCTATAAATTATTACGACAACATACTTAGGACCGAATCAGTGATCATTACCTCAGATGAAACTCCAGAGTACGGCATGTCTATTTAAATAACGGAATCTTATGATGTAATAGTTGTACAATGCACGTTTATTTTTTTATGGTATGAGCAGACGGGTCACCTGTTGGTAAGTGACTTCCGCCGCCCATGAGCACTAACAACTCAAGAGTCACAAGAGTGTTGTCCGCCTTTTAGGGGTAGGGCAAAGAAGAAAAGGGAGAAGGGAAAAGAAGAAGCGGAAGTGGGTAAGGGAAATGGGATTGGGCCTTCGGTAATCTCACTTAAATGGTTTTCTGTGAGGCCGTGATAATACTCCGGTCGAGCCGGCCCATACGTAAAATTTTAAATTGTGTTATGCCCGATTGCAATACAAGACTAAAGCAGAAAATAAATATTAATTTTGTTTTTATTTTTAAGTGGTTAGTTATGTTGTGTGTTTTAAACTAGGTACCTAACTAATATATGTATATTCTCTGTATTTTCGAAATTAAAGATACTTATCGTTTCATATTAGACATATTAATTTCATAATACACAATAAATCACTATCATAAGTTATAGTTTATTATAAAGATAAAACGGATTATTCCATTTAAGTCTTTTAACTATAAATAATGCAAAATTTAAAGTTTATTATTAATGAAATAAAGCATTCGCAATATTTCAACGAGTCATAAAGACTGCACTGTCTCGACGAGATGCCCACGCGCAGGCGGCGAGCTATGTGACGTCATACAGATAGGGATGTCGCACAAATTCAACAATATATTACTCTCATAAAAGCTGTAATTATTTAATAAATTATAACTGGGATTGAAATGGTTATCATTTCGTTTAATGATTGACTTTTAATGTTTAATTAAGACCTTATAATGCAGTTTTCATGTTGAACGATGAGGTTGAATATTTTTATTTTGCATTAAATTTACATACTTACTACGCAAACTCCTGTATCCCCTAAGGGGCCGGCAGAGGTGAATTAAACATGTGGCCAAATGTGGATTTGGTCAATTAGAATTTACTCCCACTAACGTAAGAGGGACGTCAGAGCGACTACTCTATTCGAACTCGTACCCGTGAAAGTGCCCGATTGACGGCACGAGGCAAACCCCCTATTACGTTAGTAGGAACAAATTGTTATTGGCAAAATGTGGATTTTTTATACACCTTTGCATACCCCTTAGCGAATACAGGGCTGCTTAGCCTTAACGGGCTCGTAAATACATACAGATGTATGTATGTGGAATGTGAAGTAAGCTCCTTTTTTTGTTCTAGGTTTATTATTAGAGAGTCGAGTTGTCGGTGTCTATGAGCATTTAACAAAATAGATCATATTTAAAACAGAAATCTGTTGTCCATAAACACATTTACGAGTTACGAATGACTTTTTCCTACAAATGTATATAACATTATTCAGTAGACATCAAATATTGCTGTAGTTAAAATAAATAAAATACATTAACGTCAGTTTAATGATAGCTACGAGGCGCATCGATCTCCCCGTTTTATTATATTACCTGTAATAGGGGGCATTAGGGCGGGGCGGAAGGATTTAATAAGTGAGCGGCGAGCGCACACGGCAAAATTGCGATGGGCGATGCGTACGCACATTGCTCCGGGCGCTTCTAGAGATGTAGCATTGGTCGATAGTCAGGAATTATTTCTTACGAGACGTACTTTTTATTACATAAATACGCTCAAAAAAAAAATACATAAACATCCTTTGAGACAGTTGGTGAAAAATGATTCACCTTATATTAATTCACACCTCAATACAATACAACCTATGCACATGTTTTAAATATTGCTTATCGCTTAGGGATAAACGTGAAAGGGGCAGTCATCGAAAATTTTACAGAAACCCATTGTCAAGTCTTTATAACGATATGATTTTTAGAACCAAAAAGAGGTAGTTTTGAACTGTCAGAAGTAAGGAGTACACTAAGTCATTCGTGCAGCTAGTTGCCTGTACCAATATGTAGATTCTATGGAGAAGAAAAGGTAAGAAATTCCATGGACACATTTTTATGATTGTTTTTTAATCATTTCTGGTTACATTATTTATAAATTCAAGGAGTATATTAAGACAATTTAACATGTATTCTTTATTAAAAGAAAGAAAATAATTACAATATTAAAGTAATAGCAGTCAGGAGATGACCAGCCCTGACCGATGACACTCATTTATGAGCATGACGCATTGCCATCTTCTAACTCAACCAACTCGACTTAGTAGTATTTAGTAAGTAGGATTAGAAAGGAATCTTTAGGTGCCATTACGATACCAAGTTAAATAATGTATGATTTTAATTGGTGGACAACACACATGTGTGGGCACATTGGATTTAAGAAAGTAAAAGTATTGAGTCAATGATGTTATATTCGGACTTTAAAAAAGTAGACAACCGATTCAATTTCTATTAATTCAATGCGTCTATTATAAAATTTAAGACTTATATGGTTTTCTCATGGATGCCATTGTAAGAACTGGACCAAATTAAAATGGGATCACAAGGGAAGCACCAGCTTTCAAATAAAAAAAAAACATCAAAATCGGTTCAACCAGTCGAAAGTTCTGAGGTAACAAACATAAAAAAAAACAGTCGAATTGAGAACCTCCTCCTTTTTGAAGTCGATTGATTAAAAATACAACGCTTAATCACACTATAAAGTGCGCCGAATGGTGGCTGTTCAATGTTGGTATATTTTTAGTACTATACAGCTTAGTAAACTACCTTTGGAGCTGTATAGGTAATAATTTAGTAATTTGACTGCACGGATCGCGCAGTGGTGTAAGTAGTCACCTCGTCACACGACTTTGTGTAATTCTTAAAGGTCGTCTTAGTGTGGGTGTTCTTTGTGCTCGTTATTTGAATGTTTGTAGAGTCCCCCGCGATATAGAAATTAATCCCAGGGCAATAACGGTTTAAAAAAAAATCTTTTTAGTACTACGAAAAATAGTTGTCAAAACTTTTATCGATAACTTACTTCGCATCTCTATTGTCAGCGTGTGTAATTTATTTGCCATTCAGTACACTTGTGTCGATTATTATTATTGTTCCACGAATGCCGGCGGAGTATATAACATTGTTACAATATGTTCTCTTACAATACTTTAGTTTCTTTAAAACAACTCAAGCACGTTGTTAATTTTTATTTTAGGTTATAAAATGAAACTTATACGAGTTTGTACACGCATTTGCTATATTTTTACGTTAGTGGGACCAATTTCTAACTGTTGCCAGTTAATATGAGTGTTTTAAACACTTTTGCCTACCCCTTAAGGGATTCAGGCGTGAGCGTATGTATGTGTGAACTGTGTGATTAACAATTTTGGTGGTTTTCCTGCAATAAGTTTTTATGTTACCTTTAAAAATGGAATATCTCTGTTTGGTGTTGCAAGCTTTCACACATCACGCTTAAAAATGTTTGATAGAATTCTATAAATAAAAAGGTCAGTTTTTCCTCCAGGTAGACTGCGGCTAACATTGACCTGTTCGACCAATAACCAAACGAGTCATTGAGGGTCATAGGGTCGTCGTTATTATTATCGGTCATGGGTTATCTAATAGAGATAATAGAAGTCGATAAATAGAAGTCGAGTATAGAATCTCTTTGCCTTATTAGAAACTTCGCTTTCTTATGTGTGCCGATTTAACAATGGTTTATTTTCTATAGAGTCGCTTGAGATGCCTTCGGCCAGTTTATAATATTGCATATGACCGGTAGGGAGATTGTGTTTGTATTTCTATTGTATGTTTTTTACCGTTTGTATGCAAGATGTGTCTTTGTCAAGGCCTAGTAACTAGACGGCTTCTTGTATTTTGACATGTGAGGTATTATGTGAATCGTCTTAACACTGAAAGTAAGAAAAGGTATAAAATTTCGAGCAGTCGGGTTCAATATATTTTTTAAACTTAACTTTTAAGGATGTTGCTTTTATGTATAAAGACTGTATAGACAGATAGCGCGATAGTATGTGCTCCTTATAGTGTCATATGAAAAAAGAAATGTCTAATAGATGAAATACAACAATCATCATTGGAATAACAGTATTTACAAGACACCGTACCGAACATACAAAACACATCTTACAAAGATGCGATTCGTTATACTTAGAACATCATTAGCTACAAACTGATTAAACTTTATACTCAGCCATTTTGTTATTTTTAAAACTAAATCCGTTCAATCGTCGCCTCTAATCTTGCGTGGTCTCAGATCTATTTCACGGGCCATTTGATAGAATGAAATGAACATCGGAGTTATTCACGAGAGAATGAGATAGATATAGAGTTATCTGCACTTGGCAGGAAGTAAGACATCAAAGCGAGATGAATTGACCGCGCCAATTAGATAGGCCTCAGTGATGTTAAGGATATCACTCTAATTCTTAGACACTACAAAGATCATTTGATGTAACGGGTAGTTAAAATATTTTAAAATTAAATTCCTGGCACACAGATGGGTCATCGTTAGAAGTTCAAACAAGCTTTAGTCCACAAAATGTCAGCATTCCATGATTAATATGATTAATAATTATTGTGCATATAGTTAGTTATATCACCGGTTTAACCCGCGTTAAACTTGATAATATTTGTGTATGTACATGCAAATATATTGTTTTTATTCAATACTGCGTAGCTCACTCTGGTGGTAGCATAATAATAAAGCATTCCTCAATAAACGGGCAACTCATGCAAAAATAATTCTACATTTTGAGATTACAGATGGGGGAGAGAGGAGAGTGGCATGAGTGGAGGGGGATAACGGGAGGAGAAAAGGGGGGTGGAGGAAAGAGGAGAGGGGGAGTTGGGCCTCCGCTACCCTCACTCACTCGGCAATACAAAGTAAACGTTGTTTGTCTACCAGTTTTCTGTAAGGCAGTGGAATTACTCCGGTCGAGACAGCCCATTCGAGCCTAAGCATGGCTCAACCACGGCATGGCTCTCCTGAGTGCGTTCAAACAAACAAACTGTACCTTTTTATCATTTCAATATACATTTTTTTAAATACTTTAGTAAATAGGGTTTGTATATCAAAGGATTTAAAGTTAATTATTTTGATATCCGCATTATTTATGAACCTCAAGTTGTTGTGGTTTTTACATAATAAAACATAAGGTGCTTAATCAAAGGGCTTAAAATGTATGTTTCTCTGCACTGACTAAAAATACCTTTTTAACCCCCGACGTAAGACAGGGGTGGAGTAAGTTTAACCTGTCTATCTGTATCTGTCTGTGGCATCGTAGCTCCTAAACCAATCGACCGATTTTGATGCCAATTTTTTAGTTTGAAGCTAACGGAATGAGATGTTTCTTAGTTACAATATATTAAAATCTGTTCATTCGTTTGATGATCATCAACTCTTATATAATCTTTAGAGCGAGCGGTTTAAAGTCAGGTTTATTTTTATTTTGTGATTTATATTTTCGTGTATTGAGCAATACACGGTGATATACATTTAGGCATAAAAATATTGGCGGTCGTAATACTCACGGTGACGTTTTATAGACAATCTATTTATAGTCATTTCTATGGGGGAAAAACGTTGTCAGACCATTTTATTTTATCCCCTACATTTCTAAGTGTACGTAAGGTACATCGCCAGATTCTATTCTCTCCCTCTTTCAAGTCAGTTACCCCATTGGTGGTGGAGTCAGCTGGATTTTGGATTTGCATGCCTTAGTGTCCTTCAGCTCTGCTCCTTCCCTTTCTTGCTTTCTTAAAGAATTTAATTCTTCCATAAGGCTTTATTAAGCTGATCAAAAAGACGTTTAAAATTTTAAGCGTCTGTTCACTATCCAAAATAAAAAAGCATTGTCTTTTCTCTGTAATGTCGACGTTTTCCAATTACTTAAACATCGTATAACAGTATCTGTTGCAGTCAGACTATGACCTCACATTCAATTGACCGCATCGTGATCCGTCTCGTTTCGCAACCATACGAACTAATGTTAATTGTAGTCTGGCCCAGCCGCCGTCTATGTTATTATGTAATCAACTTTCATTGCCACTGGGGAATAGACTCAATTGTAATTGATAACGACGTTTTATAAAAGACATCAATTAATTGTGTGAGAAATTTAAGAAATATAAACTAGCTATAACCTTAATAAACTGGGGTAGCTATAGGCTTAATAAACTCTCGTACTACTTACGTAATAGAGTTCAAGCTTAATACAGTAATTCGGATGCATACATTTACACTCTCGCCTTTATCTCTGAAATGGTTGGCAGAGGCGTCTTTGGTGTAACGATGTAGATGTAATGTATGCTATTCTGAATTCCTGACCTGCTTTAGTTATTGCTTACACTTTGCAGTCCATTTGTATAAGCAATACCCTTCCTTCAACTACGTTTCACTTGTTCAAACTTTCAATTTCAATATACTCCCATTTTTTTCCATCTTGAATCCCAAAAGTCGTAAGTGGCAAGTCGTAAGTGGCCGTTGTCCATATTATATTATATATGTATATATATTATTGTCCAGACACCTACAACTCGACAGTCGTAAGTTCGCTGCCCGCCTGTGAGGGTGATGAGGGATAAGGGGAGGCGAAAAAGGAAAGGGGGAGTTGGGCCTCCGGAAACCTCACTCGTTTAAAGTGGTCAAATTCTGGGCAGCAACAATTTTAATGTAGTCTCTGAAAAGCTAAGAAGAAGTGGGACCAGAGCCCAATTGGCGATAAGTGGGTATTTATTACACTCCTGCTCACCCCCTTCACGGATAAAGGCGGTGATCGTATGTATATATGTATGGATTCCTTATACATTCCTTGAATGGATTATACCATGTTAGTGTTTTCTTTACAATACATCGATAAACAAAGTTCTCCTACTTTACACTTACACCGATCATCACTATATTGGCCGCTGGTGCTATTGCCTACCGTGCAATATGTATAGTAGAATATTATTGCTATTCGCCGATACGGCTACATAATAAATTAAGTAGATTACTCTAACTGTTCTCTGAGGGTTCACACATTTGTAAGTATTTTTCCTGTATTTATTTTGTGTACTTGACCGTTCAGCGTTAAAATTTAGATGTTTTTTTTAGATAGTAACCCTCTGAACATTCATCAAGATCTCGAGATTCTATTGATTTGAAAAACAATAATAAATTACGTTTCTGTGGGGGCTGGCGGGGTTCAACTCGCACACACAAGTACACAATGTACAATATTCAAAAAGAAAGAGACGCTGGTAAGCGTGGTATTTTTAAAGACCCCATGAATGGGTCACGTAGTATTGGTACGTTCCCTAAGTCACCTTTCACGATACCGGTGGGAAGAAATAGGCTCTATTCTACTCCGCCCAGAAACACACGGCAATAAAAAACACGTGTTTCCTTCCCACTTTGACCCCGGGTCCTTTAAGCGGGGCGTGAAAAAGCATCTCACCAATTCGCCATAGTGTACCATGCTACATGGACTAGACATGCAATGAGGATGGTGACCACCACTCTTGGTCTCCACTTATTGCTTTTCATCAGGAAAAGTGGAGTCACTATAGTAGGCTAATATAAAAAAATGTACTATATGAGTAAATGTTATTGAAATTAAAATGTTGTTCAGATATATTGTAAAAGCACTTTCTTAACTTGCTTTATGTTGGGTGTAGTGTTAGAGCCATGATTAGGCACGAATGGGCCGGCTCGACTGGTGCGATACCACGGCCTCACAGAAAACAGGTTGTGAAGCAACGCTTGCGTTGCATTTCCCCGAGATTAGTAAGGTTTCCGGAGGCCCAACTCCTCTCCTCTCATCCCCGTCTCCTCTTTCCCATCTCCTCATCACTCCTCTCTTTTTTCCCTCCCCGTAACCCCCATCCCTCATCACCTTCAAAGGTGGGCAGCGCACTTGCTACTCTTAACTCAGGTGTCCATGGACGGCAGTTGTCACTTACCATCAGGTGACCCGACTGTTTGTCTGTCCCCCTACCGCATAAAAAAAGCGACAACCCTATTACTATGATTGGTACTACAGACCCGTCGAAGATTCATCTAACATAGGTACTTGAATTTGCCAACCGCCGCGCCGTCATAACGATACATTAATGTAATTATGTCTAACAGAACGATTATTCACCGTAATGATTTGCAGTGCGTTAGATGTCTGTTTAGTGTTTACTATAATAAATTCGTTGTCTATTTAAATAATCCTATCATAAATCTTAATAATAATCTGTCTCTATTAATAAATACTGATATAAACCAACACAAAACTTTTTATTTTATTTCCATTTGATACTCCTCAAAACATTGAAAGATGTCAACGGTTCGCAATACTTTAAACCAAAGCTATATAAATCTATATTGTTTTTTATTCGATGATATGCCAACTATATTTTTATTTATGTGAAACAACAATGCAATTAAACACTTTCTAAACATACATACGCCCGAAGTAGATAGGCAGAAGCGTGAGCACACTACTTGAAAACCATAATTTAGTGCCATTCACGTAACTTTGGCAGGCCTATTGCCATCGTCCAGGTTCTGTATGACTGTATATATACATACATATGTATATAATGTACACCGTACATGTAACCGACTTCAAAAAGGAGGAGACTCTAAATTCGACAGTATTTTTTTTATGTTTGTTACCTCATAACTTTCGACTGAAAGAACCGCTTATGATGATTTTGTTTTGAAAGCTGGTGCTTTCCGTGTGGTCCCATTTGGTCCAGTTCTGACAATGGCATCGCTGAGAAAACCATATAAGTCTTAAATTTGCATTAAGCATGTGCGCGACAGATGGACGAATAATTCAATATCACGCCAACCGATTTTGATGATTATTTTTTTATTGGAGAGGATGTACTTCAAGGGTAGTTACATGAGAGTTGGATCAAGTTGTGACAATGGCATCCATGAGAAAACCATATTAGTCTTAAATTTTATGCTGGACGCATTGAAGTCGGTTGTCTATTTTTTTAAAGTCCGATTATCTAAGTTGCCTTTTACAACACATTGGAATAGATGGGGTGGCCCTAGTCTACTCTAATAAGAAACACACGCCTGATAATGATTATGTCATTCTTTTTTTCTTTATTCAATCGTTAACTGTAAGATTTCGATCTATAAACCACCACAGAAAATATTTTGAGAGCCATGAAATTGAATAATTGTAGCATAATAGCGTAATATTTATTGTCAATCGACCTGAAATCGAGTTAAGTATGGTATTCCTGTGTATTTCATTATATTTAGCTGTGGGGAGTCCCGCAGTAAGACTATTGCAAACGTGCAATAAATTGTTTTACTCGACTTGAGGTCCGGTGTACTGAAGAGAGAAATAAAGCTGAATATACTTAATTGTTGTTATTTAAAAATCTAGATACTTTTGTCAGGTATACTCGTATATACGTAATAAATAAAATAAAAAAAATCATACATTAAAGCAAGAAAATAGAGTAGTCCTGTTGATGCAGGTTGGTTTTATATTTTCTAAATACAAATTTTGCTTGTCAATGATACCGTTAGAAGGATGATTCATAGTTAACGGTTCTGGGATAAATAGAGCGGACTTCCAAGATACGCTGAATGCGTTTCAGTTATTCGGGAGTGGATTTCTATCTGGCATATGAGGACCACCACTGATTGACAAATGGAAGAGATAGATCAGATAGGATAACTATACTTTATCACACACAAAAAGATGAAAACATAAAAAAAATATGTATTTACGTAGTGGGCAACGGGCAATCGTTATTATTATCATTAAAAGTAGTAAATACTAAGGAAATATGCAATTAGTGTACGAGTATTATATTTAATATAGAACATAACATTTTAAGGTGGGAGAGCAGTGCCTAGGCATGTATGGACCTATCTGCCCAGAGTCATACCACGCCCTCACAGAAAAACGGTTGTTAAGCAATGCTTGCACTGTGTTTCACCGAGTGAGTGATCTTATCGGAGACCCTCTGCTCTAACCCTTCGATTCTATCCCCTCCCCTCTTGCCTTTCCCCTCAAAGACCTCCATTGTACTTACGACTCTTGAGTTGGTTCGTTGCCGATGGTTGGCACTTATCATCAAGTGACCCATCTGTTCACTTTCATTCCCAAATTGTTTTTTGGTTTTGTTTAATTGGCGGCTTTACGTCTTTGATGTTAAGGGGCATAATACCCCGTTCCTCCACAATACGTGGTTTAGCATCAAATTGTGGTGCTTAACACACGTCTGCTTGCCTCGTCTGCAAGTGCATATGTATGTACGTTTATTGTATATAAATCAAGCAGATTCTATGTTCATGAAGCGCACACTATAATTAAATAGCGATAAATGTCAGCGAGATACCGATTTGCAATTTATCGGCGTCCGGTCACATCGGCCCGCTGCGCTACGAAGCCGTAATCGGACAGACACGCATCCGAGACATTTATTTGTTTTTCTTATGTACGGTTTGTAATCTGTAATAGGATTATTTAAGAAATACCAGTAGCATACCACAGGAATCATTCCTACGGCTTCAAGAAACTTTGTCCTATCAAGCGGGGACTCAAATTTGTCCATAAAGTGATCATGTATTAATAGTAATAAATAAATGTATAAATTTCTCGGACATACATACATACACACACATATAGACATAGGTGTCTACCTGCAACTCAAGATGGTGATGATGAGAGGGGAGAGTGGGGAAATAAGAGAGGGTAGGTGGTGAAGTTGGGCCTTCGGTACCCTCAATCACTCGGCAATACAATTCAAGCATTGTTTGTCTACCAGTTTTCTGTGAGGCAGTGGTTCTCCAGTCTAGTGGGCCCATTTGTGCCTAAGCATGGCTTTCCCATGGAACTAAATCTTCAGGGAAGTTGAGTATGTAGAAATGAAGGCAAATTGCAGTCGAATATAACACTAATCACTCCTGTAATGATAAAAAAAATACTTTACAAAATTATCTTAACACCTTTATTTTATTGAGATACAAAGAAACAGCTATTTAGATGAATAATAATAGCAAACTGCAATAATAATAACAGTCATCCTGTAGACTACACATTACACACTATACGAAATCTCACTCTTTTTTTAACGTTACGGACGTTTTTTGCCGGCTAGGTACCCCTCCGCAACGCGCCATAAGGAACTTCGTTCCAATAAAAAGACACTAACATTAGGTAGCTCCGTGAACGACCTGATGCAGTAGTGAATAAGCTGTCCTCCTTGACACGGCACGTGTTCTGAGGAGGTTGTCTCTGAAGCCCTAACCATCGGTAGCTTTGTCCCTGTATCCGATGAAAATGCCCTTGGGACACCATTTTTTATATTTTTAAAAATATTTTGCTTTTTATTTTCACATTTAAAAATGTAATTTAAACGTTGGTGAAGTTAAATAGTGTAAATAATAATAAAACATGTCTTTTTTGTAATAGTGTACGATTGAAAATGAATAATTTAATAAATAGCAATATGTTTTATGTAGACATTTCTGAGTTGGACTTGTGAGAACTGTGTAATCACTTATTTAGATTTATTTTCTAGAAATATTATATCAATTGCGACGGATGGTGCTCCAGTAATGACGGGGCTTCATAAGGGTTTACATTAAAACAAACAGTACCAAATGTGCTGGCTATACATTATGTTATTCATCGCCAGCACTTGGTTGCAAAAAATCATAATAAAAGCCTGCATACGTCGCTCCATTACTTTATTAGTGCAGTCAACAAGATAAGAAACAATTCATTAAATTACATTATTTGTGGTGAAAATGACGAAGACTATAATCGCTTGCACACAGAAGCACGATGTCTCTCGAAAGATGTTTTTCAGAATCACTTTTTATAATTTATCTGATGGGTCTTTCTTGAAAATTTGAAAGGATGGAAACTTGATTGCGTCCAAAAATTACATCCCTAATTTGACACACCTTTTTAAAATATTTAATTAAGTTAATTTGCGATGGCAAGGTGATGAGCTGAATTTAATAAAAACAAAAAAACGTCAAAGCTACTTTTGTAGGAAAATTTCTTCTATTCAAACGAAATCTATGAAAAGGTGAATACAGTCACTTTCTGACAATATAAGTATTATCGATAAAACAGGAAGATTTACTTACTTACTGCCTACACCTGGATGCTCCTTATTCTGATTTTATAGAGCGATTCCAGGATATTTGAAATACAAATATACTGAGCTGGGTTTTAGACCCTTTCGCAAATGCAGATAATGCAAATAAAGAATAACTCGTGGAACTTAACTATTAAATAATTAAAAGTAAAGAAACGGATATCAATAAAGCTCTCCACCCTTGATTGTGAGAAATAGTACAGAAATTTTTCATATTTGGCTGAGCGTGGGTTCAGTGCTATACTTAATTTACTGTCTAAGAAAAGGAATATATTGCAGATCACTAAGCGCGGTGTTCTGCGACTGATGTTAACTAAATTGAAACTAGACATTACCAAATTTTAAACTCCACCAGCCTCAACCACCTCATTGATATTTATGTTTCTTTATTAATTTCATTATTAATCGTCTTGTCTTTCCCTTTGTGAAGGGCCCTAGTGAGGTGGGCTACAGCTTTGTGTAATGTCTTACATTCTTTGGTTAATTTAGAATTTGTTCTAACACTTTGTAGTCTTTGTCTGAATTAAATATTTTTATTATATCATGATTTTGTATTTTTAATTAATGAATAATCACAACGATGCTACTACCACGACCACGAGGAGCATGGTTAGAGAGCGAGAATTTAGTTTTAATTTGCGATAATTAATAGACAATTTATTCATAGACAATAGCATAGATTATTAATAGAGAAATTGTTATAAAAGTATTGTGTAAAAGGAGGCTTTCGATTTTCTTTTTCTTGTAAAGGGCACTGTAATCTTTCAAAGGTTGGGAGCCTGTGGTCCAGGCTGTAGGGTGTTAAATATATACATACACTCGAAAAATATAACTCTATTTCTTGCGCAGTCGGGTACTGCTTTTCACGTTTTCTTATTCATCACAATGCTTGTAATGTAAATATGAGCCCATGTTTAGTTAGATTATTTGCATTTCCTGTCACGATGTTAGATACCGTATCGGGTATCAGCGGCGGCTTACATGTGAAATAGCAACACCTGCGCGTCCTGTCTCAAGAATACAATTTAATACTGTTTGTTTGTTACATCTGTATTGTACAAACAATTTGTAGTTAATAATCAATAAGAGAAATTCTCTGATAACAAAATGGATAAAACGGTTTCAGTGAAGGGAACCCGTACCAATAAAGTATTTTTTGGTATAAGCAGTAATATTATCTATGGTTTCTCACAAACAAAAAATATATTTTTCTTTTATCATAAATCTAAAAAATGTAGTATTTATTTACATAAATAAACTCAGACTTATATCCCCAAGGGGTTAACAGAGAAATGCCCATATTTTGCACAATATTCTGTAGCGCTCTATTATATTCTGTCTGATAGATAGTCTTGTCCCTTAGTCGTCATGAAAACAATACATATATTTTGTATTACTTTATGCAGTCTTGACTGTTGTCATTAAAATATTATTAAAAACAAACATTACGCACAAATAGTACGCTAAATACAACCACTATCATATTACACAGCGACGAAGACTATTAACTACTACCAGACATCATTAATGTCATCACTTCAAGATACTCTTGTAGATAAGAATATGCCAACTTCTTTATCTTGGCATCTGGATGTACATACATATGTGGTTGGTTTATAAAAGGTTATAAATAAAATAATTGACTACACGTATGAAAAAATTGATGGCATGAAACAAAAAGGCTAAAAAATAAGCTCTGCCTAAAATATAATAATAATAACTTGAAACATCTCATACACGGCCGTCTGATCCCAAACTAAGCAGAGCTTGTACTATGGTAACTAGACAGCTGATAAACTTATTATAAACGTCTAAATACATACAAATTTTAGATAAATTACACTCAGGCACAGAACAAATGACCATGCTCATCACTCAAATATTTGTCCTGGGTGGAATTCGAGCCCACGACCTCTAGCTTAACAGTCATGGTCAATAACCACTAGACCAACAGGCCAGTCAATATTTAGAAATGGTTGTCATATGGTTACCATGTGGTTTTCGGTGGAGTATAATAAGGCCACCTATCAACAACACAGGGATGACCCTGTGTTGTAGTTAAGGGCGACTAAGGGATCAGACTGTTATCTATCAGACAGTGTGTATACATTCATATCATGCCCGGTTGACGGCAATAAGCTTGCCACCTATTACATTACTGTCACCAAATTGTGTTCAATACACCTCTGTCTCCCCTTAGGGGATACAGGCGTGATCAAATGTATGATGTACATATGTAGTAGTCTCTCTAGTAGTAGTTAAGCAAAATAGAAATGTACAATGGGCGGCCTTATCGCTAAATGCAATTTCTGCCAGGCAACCTTAGGATGGACAGAAAAAGACAAGATGCAAAAGAACATACGGGTAGTTTAGGTGTAGAAAGAAGAGAGAGAAAAAAACGTTTTATTTAAGAAGGATCAAATTTATAACTAGGTACTTATATTATATATATAAATAAACATACCTACATACAATTATATATATAAAAATGCATATACGTACACATATATTATATACCATGGTTATTGGTTTATTGGGTATTTAGATCGATAAATGCAGCAGTTAGATAAAAAGTATAAATGAGATATAAACAAATAATATACTAGCAAGCCAAGTAATAGTGTTTAACCATATTCTTAAATGTAGCCAGCGATTGGTGAAAGCATTTATAAGACATTAAAAATAACTTTAAATTTAAATTATGGACAGGGTACATGCTGTCATTTTGATCGGAAGTGCAGTGTAGGGTATTGAGTTTTTATGTCTTTCATTCGTTATAGGGTTGTCACATTGATATTCATGGTGGAATGAACAGACTAAATCATTTAAAATCGGTTCTTACAGCCGGCATGTCAGGGCTGTCTACCAATGGAGTTTAATGGGGAATAAAACAATTTATTATGTATTTCAAACCGATTTCAATTATCCTTAACGTAAAAGCTGAGAATGTGTAATTGAAGGAACTATACGCTGTTACAAAGGATACTAAACATGGCCGGCCTTTTCCTTGTAAAGCGAATAATCAGTGCTATTCAAAGTTTTAATGCTTCCAGTTTCCTGGGACGCTACCAGTAGAATGAGGAGCGTTTTTACGACTCTTGTTAGTAACTAGTGAGTATTTTTAATTTATTATACTTTTTCTTTATTTTAGTTATAGACAAATGTGAATATATTTTTGTAAAATCTTTGAGAAACTATTAAATATAGATATGTACTTTTTGCATTTATCATTATTAGCTTTTAACGCAGTTTCACATGCGTTTGTTTTAATTTCACTAGATGTAGCCTAGCCTAGATATTATAAGCGGTATAAATAGTCTATGAATACAAAAACAATTATTCGAATCCGATTGGAAGTTTCAGAGATTAGTCTATTTAAACAGACAGACACGGTAACTAAAAAAACTCTTCAGTGTTATTATATTGGTATAGATATTTATTGAAATGTTGTCTGAACCTGAATATGGATACAGGTGTGAAGTTGCATAAATTAAAACAAAATATAAATAAACAAACTGTTTTTTTATATATCTCATTTGGTATAATATAAATAAATAATTGAAATAACTACAGCGGCTGGCACACCGCTAGTAGTGGGGAGAGCCATAGGCATAAATGGGCCGGCTCAACCGGAGTAATACCACGGCCTCACAGACAACCACCAGAAAAACAAAACCCTCTCTCCCCTGCGGTGTGACTAGGATAGACAAGGTGAGAAATCAATAAACAGTGGTAGCGCATGCCTTGCATATCACCGATATGAGTGAGGTTTCAAGATAATTTCCCCCCCCCCCTCTTCTTCCCCCACCCTTCATCACACTCAAAGATGGACAGCGCATTTACGACTTCTGAGTTGCGGGTGTGCTTGGGCGGTAGTTGTTACTTACCGTCAGGTAACCCGTCTGTTCGACTGTCTATATCATGAAAAAATAACAAGGCCGAGGAAGATATGAAGATTCTTAATCCGAATGCAAAGGAGATTCGTTAGTAACAACATTTGTTATCTTACTAGAAAAAATACTCACGAGAACGAAATTATTATAGTACTTTTTTTGTTCATGCATGTACATGTCGCGTTTCATATCCGGAAAATCAGCGTCATCTGTCGGCGCTTGACGGAGTCAAGTTTTAGCGGTGCACCCGACACTTATTGTGCGGCAGTCGCCCGGAGCGGTTGAATATTGAAACGTCGCGCGTTCCTATATGCGAGCCCAGATATATCGTGTACCTGTATCTGCTTTGTAAATTGATTGGACATTATAATTTGATTGAGTGAACTAGTTTGACTCGCTGTTCTAACATAACTCATCAACGCCAGTTACAAGGTCAGGAATTATGGAACCTATTGAGGACGGTGATCGTGCTCCTCCGTCATATATATTATTTTAATTGTACGCAAGAAAAAAAATAACAAGTCATACACAGGAAAGACATTGTATGTACAAAGGTGAACTTAACCCATAGTTGAGTTTTCTTCCAGAAAATCAAACCTTTGAAAGGAGTTGGGCCTCCGGTAACCGCACACACTCGGTGCAAGCATTCTTTTACAGCCGGTTTTTTGTAAAGTAGTGGTAATACTCTGGTCAAGCCAGCCCATACGTGCCGAAACGTGACTCTCCCACGTTAAAAGGTATATTGTTGAATGTCTGCGATAGCCCTAGCTTACGTCACAAAGCTCGCCGCCTGCGCGTGGGCATCTCATCGAGACAATGCAGACTTGTAGATGTATTGCAAATTTATTTTATAAAGATAAATTGTTTCTTTATTAAATGTTTGATGATTATTTAAACGACGTATTTTAACTATTTAAACTTATGTTTGTATTAAGAAATAAGTTAGTTCTAAAAGTTATTTCTTTTTTACTTTTTTAAATTTATCATTTTTCATAAAACGAAAACAAAACTGGAAAGACTGGAGTCTGGACTGGAAATGTTGATGAAATTTCTGTGGGACCAATTGAATAGTACTTATATCCCTTCACATAAAAAAAGAATGTTTCAAATAGGTTCATAAATGACGTAGTTATGAGGTAACAAACATAAAAAATACAACTTAATTGAGAGCCTCTTTCTCTTTTAGAAGTCAATTAATAAACGGGTAATCTCCATGATATTTTACATGTTTAATGACTCAAGTAAACATCTTGTATTGGATACCAACCGCTACAGACTAAAGGTGGGTTTTTACTCGTCTACTGTAAAATGTATTCGTTAGTAATGGAGCTGTCAAATTTTGCCAACTATTTACACAATATATTAGAAAAACACCGACAAAAAAAACGACGGTCTCTCTACCGACAGCCCCAATAATTATGACAAAACAACACCGTTTAATTTAACATACGCTATACATCTTTTGTAGTCAAAGTTACTTTTTAAATGTATGACGTATGTCATGTTAACCAACTATTTTGTAACAACCCGTCCTCAATAGTTACTTAAATGTACCAAAATAAGATATCAGAGTCCATATCGAGTCGAGTGGGCCAGCTTTATGCTTCTTGCTTTTCAACCGACTTCAAAAAGGAGGAGGTTCTCAATTCGGTCCAGTTCTCACAGTGCACATCCACGGGAAAACCATAAGTTTTAAATTTGCATTAAGCATTTGAGCGACAAATGGACGAATAACTCAATATCACGCCAACTGATTTCATTGATTCTTTCTTTATTGGAAAGGTTGTACTTCACGGATATTTAGATGAGAGTTTGGTCCAGTTGTAACAATGGCATCCATGAGAAAACCATATTAGTCTTAAATTTTATGATAAACGAATTGAGGTCGGTTGTCTACTTTTTTTAAAATCCGATTATTGCCATTTCAAATGTTTGCGTGTAAGCGATGGCAGCACAACAGCTTCATTTCAGGTTCGAACCCTACTAAAGTTAAGCTGAAGCTGTGAACCTGTGATATCTAACATTAGTTTTATTTAGTTTATTTAATATACAGTTCAAGAAAGGTGTGTCTAATTTTAGGAACGTTGTAATTAACCGCCATCTAGTTGACTTTGCTTGTTTGTTTAGAAATGTAAAAACAAAGTTTTTTGTTCATTTCTAAACAATATATTATGAATGTTGCCTACCAAAATATTAATTGCAATTCTTTTTAATTTTAAGTGTCATTTACTTGACTTGATACTGATACTCCAGCTGGGGCTATATGAATAAAGCTCCTATCTCTTTCGAAATATTAGTTTTATCGTTATTTATTTTTTGTATTGACAAAACATATTTGTCATTTTGACATAAAACAATTAATTTATAGTTAAAAGTTTCGTAAAACATAAACGAAATTAAAGTAAAATGATTGAGACATGCTTTGCTTTGAAATTGCGTGTATGCGTCATGATTATACATTATTATTATTGTGTGGACATTAGATTCAGTTTTATTTAATTGCTTATTGTCTGTGTTTGACCACACAACACAACACAATAAGTGTTTGATATCTTTTTACCATTTCTGAACTGTCTTTACTTACTCCCATTGCTTGCTGTTATCTCTTGTATATAAGAAAACGTTAGAACTTATTACTATAACTGACAATATGTATTGTTTGTGACATGAGTTTCTTGTCTTGATCGCAAGTAAATAAATACATACATAAATCTATAAAACAACATGGATGGTCCCATCGTGAGTTTCTAAATTTAATATTTCTGTAATAAAAATCACTTCCTTTTGCGCTTTTGTTTACTCACAGGGTCTACTAATTAACCCTTAAATATAACTATACCTTTTTGTAACACTTTAAAGAGTGTTAGAGAGTGTAAAACCGGTATACAAATAATGGGTGCTTACATTCTATTGGCGAGTGAGTGAGGGTATCGGAGGCACAACTTCCAATCTCTTCTTTCCCTCCCCTCATCCCCTCTCCTCTTTATCTTCCTCTTATCCCCTGTCGCTTCTACCCCTTCCCGTATCGCCCGACTCTTGAGTTGCAGGTGTGCGGTGCGATGATTTTCTCCATCCACTATCAAGTGACTCGTCTGTTCGTCTGTCCCATTTCATCATAAGAAAAGAGCACTTATTGATTAATAACATTTACAGCCTATAAAATTTACGCTCTGCGACCCTTAAGTAGTGAAGCACTGAGAATGAAACGTCGAGTATGATATAAAATATGTATTATAGTGTATAATGTACATTTTTTTTTAAGACAACTCCCGCACTAAGATTAACTCCTGTGCCGCGGGGGACTTTACAAACATTCAAGCAACGGTACAAAGAGCACCCAAACTCAGAACAACAACTTGAGGATTACACAAAGTGTAGTCCCGTGCGGGGATCGTACCCGCAACACCCGGCGCAGCAGACCACTTAAACTTAACTTAAACTTAAACCACTACGCCATCCGTGCAGTCAGTTTTACATTAAACATGGTTCTAACTTCGTAGAATTAGGTACTAAAACTTAACCTATATTAAAATATTTCTCATATTTTTTGTAGATAACCACACAGTCCCCGCATAGCATTCGGTGATCTTATTTCGTGATATTTGAATCGTCAACCCATCATTAAAGGTACTCAGAAATGTCATCTATCTACAAAAACGATGCATTTATCTATTTAGTTGGAAACCCGTCGGAATGACAATGTTCAGAGAACAAAAAACACACGTCCTCCACTGACTAAATTACACTATAATCAAGGATTTTTTAAGGGTCACGGGACGACAACGAAACGGAAAACAATATGCCTTGTAATCTTACAACTATTATAATGACAATGTTGGTTGTACAGTCTGGAATAGCACATACATATCTATACTTTTTATCCCATAAGAAAATAAAGTCTGGATTAATTTTTATACGGTTCAACATGTCCACGCAAAACGAAACTAATTCTCGGGCGTCTATAGAAACATACAACGTATTTTATATATTAGGCAATACGTACAGTAGCTATCGTGTTTGACGTTAAGACTCACCAAATTAAATTTAGAATAGTAACCGTAACATAAATTATATCACAATCAGTGTTTATAAGTAAGTTATTTATGTCTGTTGATATTTTCTATATTTATTTAAAAAAAAAAGGAAAGATAAGTACTTACATAACTTTGCTTAAATAACACCTTGAGCCTGGTTTCTAAAAAATATAGAGTTCTCACTACTCACTCAAAACGTCTATGGAGGAAAGATGAGTACAGAAGGTGGAGAAGACTCTAGAGAAATCTGAAAATCAGATGAAACCTGTCAATCTTGTCTATAATCCCTACTCGTAATAAAGTATAAAGTCGGAGAGACCCCGTCACATATAAATGTACCCTTGGTCGGTAGGTAAGGACGCGGCGATAATTATTTTTTTAGTGATGCCAAAGTTTGGCTTATTTTGATGACACATAATAACAATAAAATGTATCTTACCTTCGCCTCGGATATTTCGTATGTAATTACATGCGTTTTTGTCTAACTACCGCCTTGATGGGTTTTTGTACGGAACCGATTTCATAGCAGTTATTGCATTGTTAAAATAAATGTCAACTCGGGATGATTATCAGCTATGATTTGTAAATCTACAAGAGATAATACAGTTCATCATAAGTTATTTGAAGGAAACCAAACGTTGATGATAAAGAAAATCAGTTTTTTTTTTTTTATGGCGCTAACCTCTGGAACTCTCTATCTTTTTGTATTTGAAAGAGTATTTAATGATAATAATAAAGGTTTCTTAATATAACGCGGAGAACGGGTTTTATAATCATAATGAAAGTTAGTATAACAATTCACACATAATTAATGAGTTTATGTCCTTTGAGAAACAATTGCTTTTTAGTTAGTAATTTGATCAGCAAGTAAGCAAAACATTTTGTGGATTATATTAGTTTAACTTTAGTGTATTATATTAATTTTAGTTAAACTAATATAATCTCTTTCTCACTAACTACTATCTTTTATTTGCGATGACCGGAATAAGTTATACCAAGGCCTTATAGAAACCGGTAGACAAACATTGCTTGCATTGTTTTACCGAGAGAGTGAAGGCGTCGCAGGCGAGTTAGCGACATACCACCTTACCGGCCCCGGGTTGCCACACAAAAAACAAAAGAGGGCCCAACTCCAACACTCATCCTTTCCTTTTTACCTTCCTCTTATCCCCTGTCTCCTCTTTCTCCTCCCTTTATCATACTCAAAGGTGGACGGCGCACTTATGACTCTTGCGTTGCAGGTGTCCTTGGGAGGCGGTTTTACAAAATGACAAATAATATGTACCCTAATCCTATCTCTACAAACAATGAATATGTGTAGAAATATCGAATAGGATCCGGTTCAGGATTAGCTAGTCACACCTTTAGCGAGCCCCACTTCACAAATTAAAAAATAGTATGTATTCCTATTTTGAAAAACAATGAATACATCTTCCGTTGGCAATGGATGCCAATGCGGAGATTTTAAAAGGCAATATCTTGTCTGTGGTAATGGCGCTGGTTGCGGGAGCGGGCTCCCCTCTAATGACTGGTAATTACGACCGGCGTAATGGACTCGGTAATGGCGGCCCGCCACAAAGCGATGCCTCCATTTTGCTTTTTTTTTTTGGGCGATGATGTCTCGCCCGATGCGTTCCGAATCGGACAGTTTTTGACTGTATAAAATGTGTTAAGATTTTTTTTTCCGTTTGGGCTCCGTTTTGATGAATTTTGTTCGTCTATTGTTAATTTCTTTGGAAGTTTGTTACTGATACTTCTTGGGTGACTCAGCTAGGTGAAGACGACTTAATAAAATGATAAATAAGTTTTATACTTAGAAAATACACATTTTAAACTGCGTATTTTGCTATTCACAAGGGCAGAACTAATTGGTTCCTAACAAAATATGCCGTATATGTGTCCGGTGTCAGCTGGGTGGTCAGTAATTACGGGTGGTATTTTGGATTCGGACACAAATATGTAAAATTATGCATACGCGTCTTGTTGCAGAAGTCTTTTTACAACTTACCTACATCATGGTTATCGTGATTAAAAAAGCTTATATTAGGTTATCCGCATCGTTTAACGCACAAATACAATCGAACCTGGAACTGCTCGAAAATAAGTCCTATATCAATACCATTACGCTAATCCCAACACATAATGTATAATACCGACACCTTCACCTATATTCTCGAAGGTTTGGCAGAGATGTCTCAAATGCGGTTTTTTCCACCATAATTAAGTCTCACTTACGTAATTTAATACAGAGCAAGTCTTTTGCAGTTATTCGGACATTGTGTGACTGTATGATTGAATACGATACGAAATAGAAATATACTAACTGATTGATAACTGTTCATATCCCTTAGGAAGCGTGTTATTATCCTCCACTCAGAAGCCATTACCTTAGTACATATTGTCTTTTAATTTTTATCTTGCAAGAACACCCAATCACGGAGTAGTAGAGAAGTACTTCCTGTATCAGTACATTCATTATGAGATATTACACTCAGCGTATCAAAACTATCTTGACCTTTTGTGTTTGGAACATCGATTAGGCTCTCAGCCGAACACAGCAAAAACGGCTTTCAAAGCCCAAATTATTTAAGCCGATATCGATATTAAAACCACCGAGAGATACTTTTTATCGATAAGAAAAAATATGCCGACGTCACTGCTATGAAAACGAAGTTCCAAGACTAATCAATAGTGTGGACATGGATTTGATTTTTAAATAAATTGTGATTTTCATATTGAACTTTTATTCTACAAATTTGTGATGATGTCAAGTTCCTTCGGTTTTTTTTTATTGTTTTTCTTTTTCATTTTAAAGACAACTGCCGCATTAGGACTAGCTCCTGTGTCGCGGGGGATTTTGCAAACATTTAAACAACGGACACTAAGAACACCCAGACTCAGAACATCAATTTGAGGATTATACAGTGTTGTCCCGTGCGGGGTCGAACCTACAACACTCGGCGCGGCAGTGTGGTGGCGAGTTTTTTATATGTTTATGTTTATCAGCTATCTGGTTACCATAGTACAAGCTCTGATTAGTTTGGGATCAGACGGCAGTGTGTGAGATGTGTGAAGTTATTATTATTAATTAAATCACTGTACTGTAAGTCGTTAATTTCACATGTTTTAAAATGTGTGAAACATTTGCTATCTAATTGTGATTAAAACAGCATTATTTTCTGCCGAAACGATTTCATATTGGTGTACTAAGTAAAAAGAAGCTGGTTTTTTCCTTGCAATTCAGTTCGTTCATATGTGTTTTGTCGAATCAATATAGAATGCTAACTGCCAGAACCATTCGCTATTCATTCAATTTTATTCAAAAAATTGTCAATCTGAAAATTCCGATGACTCATCCAAAGCGATGGAAAACCACTCAAATTGATCATTTTTGTCAGCAGCAGCGACGTTTACTGATATTAAAGAAATTTACCTTTTCGGAACACATTTCTTTGGCGACTGTAATTACACATTCTTTGATTCGCCATAGATGAACGGTTTTCCACGTTCCACGTGCAACGTAAAAGCTGGCATGAGCCTCTTGTGCAGCCTTGACATTCGTATATAAAGATTGACTGTGATTCCACGCAATGCTTCAAAGCTTCATATTTATATTTATGTCATATTTTGCGTAATTTTGTGAATGTTTCGATTCTTAATGCCTTTTGATGTTATATTCTTTGAGAACAGCTATGGTTTCTTTGCAAATAAAACATAGCGCCTTATTACCGGACTCAATGACAAAATATTTAAAGATCCATTGATCACTCAACGTTCTGCATTCACTGTCTAACTTTAGCTTCTTTTTCATTTTAATAAGTCATTCACAAAACAAAAATTCAATGAAAACACTGTTACGTACCGGCGTTGCGTTGGACGTTTTGAATATGTCTTTTAATTAAACATGCTTACCTACAGGCTACTACTTTACTTCACATCACACATTATCTCCGTTCGTCTTCTCTAGGCAGATTAACTTGCTTGGTCTAGTGGTTAGTGACTGAACTTCAATGCTGAGCCGGAGGTCGTGGATTCGATTCCCACACGTGACAAAAAATTATGTGATCCACAATTAGTTGTCCCGGGTCTGGGTTATTTGTGTCCGTTATATGAATGTTTGTAAAGTCCCCCGTGACGCAGGAATTGTTCCTAATGCGGGAGTTGTGTTTTTAAGAAAAAAAAATTGCATTTATAATAGCAGCAAAGATATCAAAGAGAAGACTTGCACACAACAATTTATTAAAACGGTGCTTTTTGGCATTTTTTATGTGTATATTATAGCACTATTTTACAGGCGAAGAACGTTCAGACAACCAGGTCAAATGAAGCAGGGAATCCTTAGATCTGGAAGAGAATACAATCCAGCAATAACAAATCCAATAAGAACTTATTCATAAGTGTCTTTCAAGTTTATTTAAAAGAAATAAATTCCACACCTATCCAACATTACTTTATCAAAGTAAAACCTTTACAAAACGAACCAGCGGTATTCATTAGTCGTTATTGAAAGCTCACTCGGCTGCTTTTAATACATTCGATATAGCGTAGTTTTGTTTTAAAAAGTTTTTCTAATTACATCTATCCTTTTATGCCAGGCCAGGCTCTATTCAAGATGGACGCTATCGTGATAATAGTATTTAATTAAGTTTATTAACTATAGATGACGCTCCTTTATGATGGACAATGAAATAAGTTGATTAATGGTTAATGTTCTAAATTATTATATATGACGTAATATGCATAAAATACACACATATATCACACATACACAGGCCCATATTGAAGAAGAGTTAGGCAGGAGTGTATGAAACGCACACTTGTGCCAACATAAAGCCTCACTAACTTTAAAGGTGTTTGGCCTATTGCCGCCAGCCGAGCACTGTTTGATTGTATATATTTTACCTGATATACCACACGGGACACACACGAGAACATGTGGGGTGTTCCGATTCCACAATATAAAAAACCACGGTACGGCACCGCACGGTACGTTCAGCCCATGAACTATGAAGCGTTGTGTTGTGTGTGGGGTGATCCCCAGATGGGACAATACTTTGTGTAAAACTCAAATTATTTTTCTGAGTCAGGCTGTTCTTTGTGTCCGTTCGAGAAATAAATCCTAATGCATGAGTTATTTAAAAAAATAATAAACAATACATAATCCAGTTATATAACTCTCTGATTAACAAAATTAACTTTTTAATACAGGAGTGTATTAAAAAGTTAATTTTATAATTTCGATCGAATTTATACACTAATACCGCTACTAAACAATTGACTCCTTTTAAAGGTGTCTATTATGTATTTAGAGATAAGGCCGGAGGTAATGTTAGCCTAATGAGGATTCACGAATTTCTGGATTTTTCTTAGAATTACTTGAGTAAGAATCACCAAAGACAAGCACAGATTGTTATTTTATTTTTATATTTTTTAAAGAAGAAAGATTCTTATACAACCGGAACTTGACAAACATGCAAACGACTGGCACATTGAACATTCAGACTTACCATTATTTGTCGTATCGAACACATGACCTCTGGCTCACCAACAGGTTCACTAACTACAATACCAACAGTAAAGTCTGTTTTTATTAAAGCGTCTGTTTTTAATAAAATTTTATGACCGCCATTGCATATTACTAAGCTGGTATATTTATAAAATTACAGAATTATCGTTAAAGCATTAAATCGCTAATTTTCCATTTCCTATGAATATATGTTATTACTATATTCTGCGCCTTTTGGATTAATTAAGACCGTTTTGACTATACCAGTAACTTATATTTATATTTCTTAAAGTAGGTGTTGCCCACGCAACACTTAAATTACTACTCTTTGGTTAAAAAAACTATTTTACACCATCATTTAATATTTATGACTATACAGCGCGTAGGAAGCCGCGGGCGAACAACGCTTTGAATTAATTAACTGAACATAAATCAAAATTTGATCTATATTTTCTAATCAAACTAATTTAATTATATTATTCAATGGTGTTCTTCGGAATACGCAAAAAGTATTCATTATGTCAATTACGAAACTAAAAAGCTGTACTACTTAATAACTGACTTAAAAAAAGTTGATAACCGACTTCTATCTTGATAAATCGTAAAAAGGTGTATTCTAACATCTTTTCCCTCTTAGGGATGGAGTAATTTCCTTATTTAAAGAACTTAAATAATAAAACTTAATAAAAACAATTTAAACTTAAAAAATAATTATTGGAATCCGTTCACAAAATTATGAAGATATCGCTTTACATGTATTTTTTATTCCTTAATTTTCCATTTTAGCGGCTGAATAATTGTTTATTAAATTTAAATGGGACAAAAGGTGAATTTAAATTTAAGTAAAATAACTTTCTAAATTACGGACTAAATTACGGACTTAAAATACAACCGAATTAAAATCCTTCTGTTTTAAGGAGTAGGCTAAAAGACACTAAACAATATCAAGATAAAGATTGAATCGTAAACTTTCGTATAACCTACCTTAGGTAATAAAACCGATTTTTTTAAGATACACTTTATATATGAACCAATTAACATGATATTATATAACTCCAGTGAGGTAAGTTGATGTGTATGCATTTATCTTGCGCTAAGCGACGTCGGTGTTTTTAATTAACGTTAAATACTGACCCAGAAAAAGGTTTGATTGCTCATTTAAAACTTAAAAGTTTTGCACCGTATAATATTTTAATATCGCTGAGGCTAATCGTTCGAGAATGGATTTGGAGGAGATAAAATACCGGACGCCGTCGTCGGCTGGCCGTAAATACTTTTCAAGCTACACATAGTTTGGATTTTGCTGTGTTTTGGAATTTAGAATAATTCTGTCATTTTCTAACAAAATTGTTCCTATTATAATTTCAAAGGGAAACAAAACTTTGTAAAAGATTTTTTTGTTGTGACCTCGTTAATAAATTAAGGATAAGATTATGAGAATTTAATTCTATCCTTGATTGATGTATCTTTGAACGACGACATTCTCGGTAGTTGTAGCGACATCAATATATTTAAATTCCATAAACAACTTAAAATAATTATTATCAATATTATTGTTATTTATTAGGTACGTTATTTATTAGTTATAAAACAAATGAAAACGCCTAGATTATTTGCAGACGCCGAGATCTGTAAAATCCTGTTGGAAAAAAGTACGATCGTATGTGATTCCATTTTTCTTAAATGTTCTTAGAAACAAGACTTATTTATTACAAAATATATCTTTGAATGATACGTAAAACTATAAATCAGAAGTTTTGGATAGATAGAGTAAGATGGTTATCATATTTCTACTATTAAATAACATTTAATTTCGTGCTCTTCAAAAATCAATTTAAAAATTTGTATATTGCATATTAAAATGATGACGTACATACCTACATATTTCTAGAAACAAATAAAAAAGTTTTACCTTTCGCCCGCTATCAATATTATCATGAGAGTGTCACTAAGGCGGCCTCGCGTAAGCTCGGCGTTTTGAACAATGTGAGACGGTTCTTCTCGCCCGAGCAACTGTGTCTTTTGTACAAGACCCAGGTTCGCTCCTGCGTGGAGTACTGCTCTCACCTCTGGGACGGCTATGCGCAGTATTTGCTTGACGCTCTCGATCGGTTGCAGCGGCGCGCAGTCCGCTTTATCGACTGTCCTGAGATCACCCAGTCTCTTGAGCCTCTGCAGTTGCGAAGAGATGGCATCTATGGCAGTCCTCTATCGCCTACATCACGGGGAGTGTTCTGATGAGCTCTTCCAATTGGTCCCACCTTCTCCCTTCCTCTACAGGACTGCACGTGCTGGCCTGAGGAGTCACCGTTTGTGCGTCGAAAATATACGTACCCGAACTAAACGGTTTGGCTCTTCTTTCTTGTGCCGATCGGTAAAAGCCTGGAATTCTCTACCAGCGCACGTGTTTCCTTCCCACTTTGATCCCGGGTCTTTTAAGTGGGGCGTGAAAAAGCATCTCACCAGGCCGCCATAGTGTGGATCACCATGCTGCATTGACTAGACATGCAATGAGGATGGTGACCACCGCTCTTTGACTCCACCTATTGCTTTCCATCAGGCAAAGTGGAGTCACTATGGTAGGCTAATATAAAAAAAAAAAAAAAAAGAAATCATACAATATTATTTTGACTTTATTAATGTTATACTTACATTTTTTTGGGACGACAATCTTAAGCTTTTATCAATAGCCGCTGTAATAATTTCTAAGAAGAACTTTTACAAACGCAATAGCTCTATTGCGTTTATAAAAGTTTCGATGAAAGCATAGACAATATATGACAATGACAATTTTTTTTTTACATCCATGAATTCAACACAATCAATGATTATGTCCATAGGGTTTATTCTTTGATGTTTTTCTTTTAGTGCCGAAGGCAATTTGCTTTCTGTGTCTGGTGAGGTGTGTCCAATCGATTCTGTTACAACTTCGCGGTGCGGGTTCGAATCCTCGACTACCTACTATTATGATGTGGTTGTGATATTTTACTTTTTGTATATTATATATATCTGAGAGCAATTTGGACAGATCTAAGGTTGTAGGTAGGTATATTCCATTTGAAAGTTTAATAATCTGATATCGTTCGGATATTTTAGGACCTTATAAAAACATGTTCTTATTGAAAGGATTTATAATTTTACCACTGCATTTCACCTAAATCCATTGTTAGGTTAATGGTTAAGCTTGCAATTGAAGACTGAAAGTAACCTGAAGTACTAGGTATTTATTATTATTTGAATATTTTGTTAAACAACACCCGCATCAAGAATGATACCTGTGTTGCGGGGGCTTCAAGAACATTAAAATAACGTCCAGAAATAAAACCCAGACTCGTGACAGCTATTAGTGGGTCACATAAATTTTTATCCCGTGACGGAATCGAACCCTGGCCCGTTTGACTGCAGAGGGTGTTGTCGTCATTTAGCTGCAGGCCCAGGGTTTTATGTAATTAAACAGAGTGTTTATGTATAAAGAATCGAAATTCCGGCCTGTGGGAACAAAGTTAACGGCCATGATTGCGTTTGTCGGTGTATGTAGCACAGGAAATAGCAACGTGATTTGATTATACGACGTGTGATAAAATCAGATCGCAATGTCAGTACTTTAATTACAAATTTTATTTAAAAGGCGAGATATAAAACGAGGAGTTACTATCAGGCCTATATACAGGTTGTTAAACGAATTATATTATTAAAAATATAGCAAAAGTCAGCCTATTGATTTTTAGTAGGTTACGTTAATATTTGTGTAGAGAATATAATTATTCTGTCATATCGTTTTGTATGATCCTGAATGCTAAGCCAAAGGTGTTAGATTTCCGGATGGCATGTACAAATAATTGTATGATGAGCAAGATCATTTGCTCCGCGTCTGAATGTAATTTATACCTAATATATTTAGAAATATATAAGTATATCAACTGCCTAGTTACCGTAGTACAAACTCTGCTTAGTTTGGGATCATTATTATAGTACGTTATTATAGTTTGGGTTTTTGTATGAGAGGGGTTGAGGAGAGAAGAAAGAAGAGGAAAGAGGAGAGGTGGAGTTGGGCCTCTGGAAACCTCACTAATTTCGGGGAAATGCAACGAAGTGGTTCGGATATCTATTGTTTCGGGTACCTTAATTCAGTCAACCTTAAAAACATATCAATCGTAATTAAAAAAAAGAATTCGTTCCCATTCAATATGAATATCACTACAAATATATAGGATTAAAAAACACAGAGCGCTACTACAATGTGGACAAATGATTAGCCTACTGCTGTCCACTGCTGGATATAGGCCTCCCCCAATGTGCGCTAAAGTATGCGCGTGTTACCCTTGACTAAACATAAATAGTGATAGAACGTTGTGTAGGCACGAATGGGCCGGCTCGACCGGTGCGATACCACGGCCTCATAGAAAACCGGTTGTGAAGTAACGCTTGCGTTGCATTTCCCAGAATTGAGTGAGGTTTCCGGAGGCCCAATTCCCCCCCCCCTCCCCCTTTCCATCTCCTCATCCCTCCTCTCTTCTTTCCGCTCCCTGCATCCCCCATCCCTCATCACCCTCAAAGGCGGGCAGCGCAACTCTTGAGTTGCAAGTGTCAATGGACGGCGGTGTCACTTACCATCAGGTGACCCGTTTGTTCGTCTGTCCCCCTATAGTATAAAAAAAAAATGTATATACACATTGAGTTATGACTGTTGCGAACAGGATTGGCTCCGACGAAGAAATTCTTTAACTGTTAACAGTATATTTAACGAAGTACCAGTTGGATTCAACAATATTCATTTATTCATTTGCGAATATGGGTATACATTTGCAGATCTTATAGGTTAACACAATTGTCGTTGTTTCACCTTTTTTTTTATATGAACGAGCATACGGGTCACCTGATTGTAAGTGACAACAACTCAAGAGTCACGAGTGCGGTGCCGACCTTGAAGGATAGTAGGTATGCAATGCTTTATTCAACCATAAGGTAGATAGGTATAAAAGAACGCGAAAAAGACACACATTTAAAATAATACAACACATTCAAAAATAGCAATGATTTAATGCATAATGTCACACATAAGTTAATATTAAAACATGTGCATATGTTGAGGTTAAGGTATTTATCTATGGGCCTATGCGGCCTGAAAATAAATGACGGTGGTAGAGCCATGCGCCGGCAGGCACGAATCGGCCGATCCTCACAGAATACCGGTTGTAAAGCAACGCGTGTGTTGCATTTCCCCAAAATTAGTGAGGGCCAACTCCCCCTCTCCTTTTTCCTCTCCCCTGTCCCCCCTCTCTTTTTTTCCTCTCCTCATCTCTTCTTTCCCCTCCCCGCATCCCTCATCTCCTTCAAAGGCGCGCACTTACGACTCTTGACTCTTGACGCGTCATCAGGTGACGCGTCTGTTCGTCTGTCCCCCTATAATATGCCCCCTATTATGTGCATGGGATTAAATTACTATGGGTACTAGGTGGGCGTTAATTTCCCAATCCATCTGTACAAGTAATTACCTTTTCCTTCTCTTTCTATCCTGCCTTTCGGCCAAAAGTGCAAGGATGACGGCAATAGGCTTGTCCTTGAGCAAAATGTGAGTAATCACTTACTACTACTACTCATTATCCCATTAAAAAAAAAGAATTCAGAATATGTTAAAATATATCACTCTTAAATGGATGGCAGACGTACACACAAATTTTCGTGACGATTCCACAATGTCGAACACAGAGGTGATGATAAACTTGTTCGGCCATTTAAAAGTATGCGTACTTAAGATGACACACACACACACATGCAGTAAATATCGAAATACAAGTACATGTATGTTACTTCAAAGAGCGTATGCCAACCGCTTAAGATGTATGTAGACCACACACTTCTAGATATTAATTAAAGAAAAAAACTGTAATATTGTATTAGTTTCACTCATAATAATAATTATACTAAAATGAATATAGAAATAACTTATTTATTTTGAAAGAGTAGTGTATTAATAATGTCGAGATACACGCAAGGTATTATAATAATAAAAAGTAATTTGTTATGGGGCGCATGCGCGGCGCCGGAGGGCGGGGCGCGGCGCTAATGCACCACGATTGTGCGCCTGATCATAGGGTATGATGCGTGAGCCCGTCACTAGCGGTTCCATAGTGATGTGCTACTTAGTCGATAAATATGATAATATATAAAAATACTTAAAGCGAGAGCGAGAGCCTTGAGCAAGCGAGAAAAGTTTTGTAGATGGAGTGTTTTAAGGCCGACAACGCACTTATGACTCTTGAGTTGCAGGTGTCCATGGGCGGTACATCATTTACCGTCAGGTGAACCGTCTGCTCGTCTAAACCTATCGCATAAAAAAAAGAGTCTTCCCATCTCTTCCTGTGGGTGTCCTATCTTTCAAACAGTATATATACAGTCATGCAGAGCCCGGATGATGGCAGTAGGCTTCTTAGTTACCAAAAAGTGAGCGTCTGAGACACCTCTTCATATCCCCCTTCTATATACATATGTTATATGTATATATGTTACTCTATTAAGGCAGCTAGGTAGGTTTTTAAAAAACTTACAGCTAACACAGGTACAATTACAGTAACAATAGAAAAGGAGATGGTTCCGAAACTATCTAAACCTAGAGTAAAAAATACGGAGCCGGTGCCTTCCACAGGCTTTTGCAGAGACACTTATGTCGTAAGAAGTGCAAGCACTCGACTCCGACCTCGACTCGTCTGTAGGGGTCCCTGGAAGCGTCTCTCCTAGGGTATTCATAGGTCCCTTGCAGTAGACCCACTTGTGGCGGAACACCGTTTGGTTTTAGTCAGTTTAATTTCAGCAGCTCGCCGTCAGCTCCGGTGAGGCGATCATCCGTTGGGGGTTCACATGAAAAAAGAAGGCTATTTTAGTTACTAAATCTACTTGATCTTTTTCTAAACCCATCTTTTTAAAACCTTTGGATATTTTATAAGGACTTACATATAATATACTGTCAGATTAAGTCTACTAAGTCTACTATCTCTTGGAGCGAAGCAGCGACCATAAGCGCAGTTAAAATTGCTGGAATGGCTAGTAAGTACAAAAAAAAAAAACTGGTAAACAAAACTGACACTATATATCGACTTTAGCATTAAGTATTTATTCACATCACTAGGTACCCTGCAGGCGCGTTCGGCCCTGCTTGCTTTAACGCCGGGATCACGACACGCAGGCCGGCTACCATGCGACGCCGACGAATGAAGAAAAGACAATGTAATAAAAAAAAATCGGCTGTAATTTTTTTTTAAGTGGTTTATTTGGCATTAGTTTAGGAAAAGAATTCAAAAGGTAGATCTACTTCTATAAAAATCAATAATTGTTCTATCCGTCGTAAAACAAACTTTTTTAGATTAAACGTGTCCCTGACAATGGTTACAGACTATACAAAGTTTCATTATGATCGGTGGAGTATTTGTAATTTAATATAAAGAAGGGGATATTTAAGAAATAATAAAAAAAAACATTATGAAATACCGAAAAATATCTGTGCAGTTTTCATATGCCCTTCAAGTCTACACTGATACGAAACTGTAATGTCTCAGTTGGCAAAATATTCGCATAATATTAAGAAGGCTACATAACAAGGCAACAAAACAATATTTAACAATTTAATCTCAAGGACAATCTTATGGTCAATTTTAAAGCTCTTTCAACGTTATCTCTGAATGTTTATTATTTTAAAGCTCAAACGTTATATGTATGTAAATGCAGCATAAATTCGTAATCAAACAGAACGCTTAAATATTTATAAGACTATAAATTAATTAATCGCAAACCATTTATCTTATCGCGAGTTATATATACTTATACATAAAGAATTGAATGAAGTAGGAATTTGTTACCAAAACGGGCAAAATGTCAATAAGCATTAAGTCGGAGATAATCTTGAAGCTCGGATTTAAGTTTTATTGCTTTAAAGGTAGTAAAGTGAGTGAGCCGAGTAACTATAGGCGGAGAGCTAGCGTGATCAACGATTAATATTCTAATTACTCGAAAGAAAAAAGGAGGGTTATATTTTTCAAGCGTATCTGTGTATGTACATATAATGTTTCTTTGTGACGCTGTACAGATGGATTGCGATGTTTGAGGTGTCATTTGAATCGGTTGGTGTCAATTTATAAGTGACATCAAAAAAAAAACTTTCTCTACTTGTTCATTTTTTTTTATATACCATCATTGATGTCAAATATTGAACGAAGCTGTAAATAAAAAAGTGTTTGATAGAAAGAAAGAAAAGAAAGAAAACATATTTTATTTCCAAAAACACGGCGGCTTTCACATACAATAATTTACATACATTTGTATAAATACACACATAAATACATATAAATACATTTTTGGAACACTACAAAGCAATTAAAATACAATATTATAGAAGACACTCTAAACTTATTAATGTAAATAGTAACCCTGCGCTATAAATGCAACTTTTTAAATATTATACCATGTCACTCCCGACCACGTCCTAAACTGCACATCGTGATCTGCTAATGTCTCATGTATCTCAACAATTACTCTCTTTTAATTACCTTATTTTTTGTAGTCCTGATTACCAAACACCATAACACGAAGAACCGCTTATTTCGGAGGCAATAATACTTAAAACAACACGGTCACTACAACTTCAACCCTATTGTGAGGCGAGTCACCTGTGACTAACACATCCAACTGGTTCCACTAGTTATATTATTAGACCTAATCCATTTAGAGAAGATGATATAAATATTATCATGTGCCTCCATGTCCGAAAGTGAAATAAATAATAAATAGTAAAATATTAATATTCTGGTCTGCTACTGACATTTCCACATAATAATTTCTGAGGCATCTCGTAATTAATTGTTCAATTATCTGCTTGCAACCAATAATCATGTATTACTAATTACTGTCGCATTTTTAAAATGGCCAATATATTAACTACTACCAATATACTACATCGTTTATTACAAAAAAATAACGAATTGCTATTTACTGTGTTCCGTATAGTTTCGTTATTTTCTCAACAAAAGTTGCCATATTAAAATATTAAAGATGTGTACTTATATACTTTCAAGGTATATGTACTTTATTTTAACTTTTTTATAGGCCATGAGCCCAAAAATTAAATATATTTTTACTTCACTGTCTTACATCTAGTTTCCAAGTGACGAAAAATACTAATCGACTATCACGGTGTTTCACAGATCATGCCAAAGGTGCCGCCATTTGTAACCTTCATCGCCAGTTTAAAAAGTCAGTGTTAAATTTCTGAACATTAAAACGTTTTAATAGTCCCTTATTACGTCAATTACATGAAATAAAGTGAATAGTTGATCGTTTGAGAGTAATTATTGGTTCTAATTACAACAATTAAGTAAGATGAGCTCATGGCTGCGTCTTTTGGCTTATTAGTTTGATGACTTTCTTGGTAAATGGTTAAACGTTTTGCACTTGGTATTAAAATTGCACTCTTTAGTAGCATTCATTATTGTAACACGCAAATATATGAATACTGATTGTTTATTTATCAGTTAGTTCTTATTCTAGTATACAACTATTTTAACGTTGGCAACTCTTTTTTTTTTGTTAATTATGATATTGTTACAAATTACTTCTACCCCCAACGCCGAACCAATCGGCACAGTATAAATACGAGCGATAAAGCAGGCTCGAACACACTTAGCTGGCAGCGCTCAGAGTCGACGGACGTTACTAGACTGATTTCACTTATTATTTGATTACTGATGAATCAGTGTACAATAAATAATTGTTAGGTTATCAGTACTGTTCTTTTTATTTTAAACTCAGACCTCTTCTGATTTCTAACATCAGAAGTGGGATTGAACTTGCAAGGCTCACTTATTTTCGCTCGATTACAAAATCGCTATTTTTATCCAAACAAATAAAATCGCCTTTTATTATTTGAACTTTGAGGTTATATTTTCGTGTTATTTAAAATTATAGTGCGTGTTTTCCTTATATCGATATAACATGTCGGGACGTTCTTCTAGTATAAAAAAAAAACCACGCCATTCGCGTGTCAGAAGTAGGTCCCGGGATCGAGGCGGTTCGGTCTCACGTCACAATACTCCACCGCCACGTGACAATAGGAGACGAAAGGATGATAGATCATCTAGGCATCGTGAAGTCTCGTGTTCTTCCCGTAGACGTCATGACAGTTCGTATGGACATCGTCATAGTTCACGTGATGTTCCGCTGAATCAAATTCTTGATCGGTTAGTTGCGATTGAAGATAAGTTACCGTCGGAAATTATTTCCTCTAATCCGACGTCTCAAACGGAGCGCCACCCGCCTTTTTCTCTCCCGATCGGTGAATCTGCCGTCGCTAGCAAGCAGACAGAGGAATCCCTGACTGACACGACCGATACGTCGCGGTTGAACAAGACCACCGCTTCGTGTGCAGCGCGGGATTTGGACGTAGTGGACAGGATTATTGGAGCATTACCTAATATAATTCAAGTAAGATCGCAACAATTTTACGTATCATCATTTGATCCTAGTGTGCATGATTTTGACCTGGTGCGCAGAGGCTGATCGCGCTCAGCAATTAAATAATTGCGAGGTGCCGCAAAATCTTGGTTGAACGACTGGGTCACGCATGACCGTACGTGGAACAACTTTCTGATCGAATTCAGATCGCTGTGTCCTCGCAGTGTCGATAGTGCCACGGTGCTATTTGAAGTCATGTCCACAGGTTCAAATAAATACTCAACATACGCAGTATACGCTCGTAAATCTATATTGTGTCTTAATATTGTTAAGGGCCTATCCGAAGAGTTGAAGGTTACCATTATCCTGCGGGGCATTACCGATCCCCAGATTAAAGCTGCGACTTCCAATGCTAAGCTACAGTTAACAGACATGGTGGATTTTTTGTCGGTTTACGTCAAACCAAAAGTCGATTCTCGTAACTCCAATAATGCTGTCCGTCCATCTATCCATGTATCATCTAACCCGCGTAAACTTGAGGCACCCAGGTCATATGATGCTCTATGTGCCAACTGCGGCAAAACTGGCCACAAAAAGTGGTACTGTCCAAAAAAATACAGAACAGAGGCACCAACACCCCGTCAGGACTCTGTCGCATCAGCATCTAACTCTGTACCCTCAGCTAGGTGTAAGGCGGCTAAATTCTGTACTTTTTGCAAACGTAATGGTCATATTATCGACACTTGTTTTCAAAGACAACGATCTCAGGGCCCAAATGACAAAAACTTTAATAATGTAAATTTTTGCTCAAAATCGAGTCCAAACACAAAAACGTAATGGCGGCGGTAGTTCAAAAAGTACCCGTTGATATTTTAGTCGATAGTGGGTCCGACGTTTCACTGATTTCGGAGTCATGCTTGAAACATTTTACTTTTAATCGTGTTCCTACTTATCGACTAATGCGGGGAATAGGAAGTCAGAACGTTGAGTCTACCTCGTACGTAACTACAATTTTAGAATTACCAGAGGTTGAGAATATTAAGACTCCGATAGTGGGTGATGAGAGAAAACGCCTATTGAAAATGATACACGAATTCTCTCATTTATTTATTGCTGGCACAGCCACCTCTACAGTGAATACGGGCAGCATGGAAATAAAGTTAACATGTCCTAACCCAATAAGTCATCGACCGTATAAACTCTCATTAGATGAAAAGCGTCGGGTTCGTGAAATAGTTAGCGATCTACTTGACAAGGGTATCATTCGAGAGTCACAATCAGATTACGCGAGTCCTATCATTCTCGTAAAAAAAAAAGACGGGAGTGATAGGATGTGCGTTGACTACCGCGCGCTTAACGCTATTACAATAAAAGAAAGATTTCCCTTACCACTGATCGATGACCAAATCGATAAGCTTGGTGGCTTTAGATGTTTCACGAGCCTTGACATGGCTACCGGCTTTCATCAGGTACCAATGAGAGATGATGGATCCATCAGCAAGACAGCTTTTATAACGCCTGAAGGGCATTTTGAATACCTCAAAAT
This sequence comes from Tyria jacobaeae, assembly GCA_947561695.1. Taxonomy (NCBI): domain Eukaryota; kingdom Metazoa; phylum Arthropoda; class Insecta; order Lepidoptera; family Erebidae; genus Tyria; species Tyria jacobaeae. The sequence continues at coordinate 17,799,202 of OX387223.1, forward strand.
GCCCTACGGATTAGCCAATGCCCCAATAGTGTATCAAAGGATAATATCTAAAACTTTAAAATCCCTTATCGATACAGGTAGAGTTCTAACATACATTGATGATGTCCTTGTCATGTCCAACAGTGTAGATGAAGGTCTAGAAACATTGGCCGAAGTGCTGCTCGTTCTTAGTAAAGCGGGATTTTCTGTCAACTTAAAAAAATGTACTTTCTTGGACACCGAAGTAGAATACCTAGGACGGCTTATTGGACATGGTCAGGTGCGGCCGAGCACTGGTAAAATTGAGGCTCTTATTAGATCACCTATACCCACAAACGTCAAAGAAGTTCGCCAATTTCTGGGCCTAGCAGGCTATTTTATATTGGGGTCCAGAGCAGAACGCGGCCCGTGAATATATTATTCAATGTTTGACTAATGAGCCTGTATTAGCGATATTTGATCCTAAGTTACCCACCGAACTTCATACTGATGCTAGTTCGGTCGGTTTTGGTGCAATCTTGTTGCAGGAGCACCCCGGTAGGATGAAAAGAGTCATTGCTTATTTTAGTAAATCCACCCAGGGCGCTGAGTCTCGTTATCATAGCTACGAGCTCGAGACTTTAGCTATAGTACGCTCATTGCAGCATTTCCGCCACTATTTAATTGGTATTAACTTTAGAATAGTGACGGATTGCAATTCTCTGAAACTCACTGAGCGGAAAAAGGATTTGCTCCCTCGAGTTGCGCGTTGGTGGGTTTATCTACAAGACTTCACATTCACTCTGGAATATAGAAAAGGGTCTCTGATGCAACATGCCGATTTTCTTAGCCGAAATCCCCCTACGCTCGTTTCTCACATACGTAATCCGAATAGCTGGGCAAAAATCGCGCAAACAGCTGATGTGGAAACGCTAGATCTTATGTGTAAGTTAAGAGATGGTCAGCTAGATACGACTAGATATTCGATCAAAAATGACTTATTGTATTACCAGTACACGCCGACTGGGGAGGAATCGCGTTTACTCTGTTTCATTCCAAAGGGTCATAGACTTAGTTTATTAAGAATATTCCACGATGATCATGAGCATATTGGCATTGATAGAACTACTGATCTCATACTGCGCCATTTTTGGTTTCCGGGCCTTCGACAGTTCATTCAAAAATACATAAGCCACTGTTTAACTTGCCTAGCACATAAAAAGGTACCTAGGGCTCCTTTATTACCTATAGAGTCCTGGACTAAGCCGGAAATTCCATTTCACATAACGCACACTGATGTTCTTGGGCCTCTCCCTGATTCCAATGGATTTAAACACATTCTAGTAATCATAGATGCTTTCTCTAAATACTGCTTATTGTACGCGTTGTACCGGCAAGATACAGATGAACTTAAAAGGGTTTTCTCAAACGCTGTGTCTTTATTCGGCACTCCAGCCACAATTGTTTGTGACCGCGGCAGGATGTTCGAAAGTGCTGCATTTAAAAACTGGGTAAATGAGTTGGGTAGCACACTGCACTTCATTACACCAGGCATGCATCGTGAAAACGGTCAAGCAGAAAGGTACTGCCGGACTGTGCTAAATATGCTGCGCATCGAGGTGGGAAACAAGGATATACAATGGTCCGATGTCCTGTGGAAAGTGCAGCTTACTCTTAATATTACTAAACAAGCCACCACTCAACACTCGCCGCTTCAGTTACTTATAGGCATAGATGCAGCGACTCCTATCATCAGGTCCTTGGTACGAGACGTTGCTCTGCAGAGCAATAACACGAACCGAGAGGCTCTGATGACTCTCCGGAGACAGCGAGCGTCGGCCCTACTCGACGCGAACCAGCGGCGTCAAGACGCCTATGTCAACGACGGTCGTCGGCAACCACGAACCTTCACCGTCGGTGATTTTGTTTTCGTGGATAAGTCGTCGCAATCTACGGGAAAGCTGGACTCCGGCATGCGAGGGCCTTACACGGTCATGCGCGTGCTGCCACATCACCGCTACAGCCTGCAACTTCTGGGCAGGTCTTATGGCAAGACAACTCAAGCGGCCGCCGAACACATGGTGCTTTGGCGCGGTGAATGGACGCCGGATGCTTGTGCTGCTTTCTTCGCGAGTGGTGAGCCATTTCACGAGAACATCGGTTCCATCGACGCGATGGCTCGACGATAACTGCACTTTGTTTAGTGTCGTTTGCAATGTATGACGTTTTCATACAGTTGCCTTTTTGCAATGTGTGACCTTTTTCGCACAGTTGCCTTCTTCCTTTTGCAATATGTGACTTCACATAGTTGCCTTTTTGCAATATGTGACTCCACATAGTTGCCTTTTTGCAATGTGTGACCTTTTCGCACAGTTGCCTTCTTCCTTTTGCAATATGTGACTCCACATAGTTGCCTTTTTGCAATGTGTGACCTTTTCGCACAGTTGCCTTCTTCCTTTTGCAATGTGTGACATGGTTTGTGAGTGCTATGTCATACAGTTGCCGTTTTCTATTACAATGTGTGGCGAGTTTTAGAAGTCCGGAATTCTATGATTCGTGATACATTTCTTTTATAACTCTAAAGTAAAGTGATGAACCGATGCTTACTTTTACGTCTATTTATAAAATTACTTTTGATGAAAAGTATTTTGTTGGAACAGTGTTGGTTGTACTTGAGTGCACGCTTGTGCTTCTAACACAGTTCTTTAGCTGCCTTTTTATTTCTAAATTTGCTCAGCAGTAATTTACTTTTATACAAAAATTGCTTCAAGTTGAGAAATGATAAAAAAAAGGGGTTCAGGATCATTACTGTACTTGTACAACAGGTCCTAAGATCATGCATGATTGTGTTATAGAAGGAGACACAACGGGCGCAGTTGATGAAATTGCACCGGCTGAAAATGATGCAGTGGTCGAGGACGACACGCAAGCAGGAACGGCCGTGTTACAAATTACTTCTACCCCCAACGCCGAACCAATCGGCACAGTATAAATACGAGCGATAAAGCAGGCTCGAACACAGAGTGTTTCGGACTGTCGTGGCGAACGGACGTGCTTGCGCTCCGACCGCCATCGTACGGGCGCCCCTAACACTGCTTATTTTAATATTTAATATTTGTTAAATATTATTATTTGCACCCGAATTGTACTTGTACATTCGGAGGCGAATACCTTCCCCGAGAAAGCCAGCGTGTAAACCTTCGCCGCGGGGTGGGGTCTCCGACCCTAACCTCTACGGTGATGGCAAACATGCCAAGGCGCCACGAGGACGGATCCAGCAACATCAAGAACACCAGCAGCGAAGAGAAAGGCTCGACCGACGCAGCGCTGCAGGACCAGCGACAAAAATACCAGGGCGACCTGAGTATTTTCAACTTCCTTCGAGAGAAGGGAGAAATGTCGCAGGGTCTGCAGCGCTGGTTGGAGGCGTACTTCCGAGTGATGGAAGTTCACATCGGAGAGAAGAAGAAGGAGGATCTCACTGCGCAGGATGTTCACATCCTGACAGCGGTGGGATCATCACTGCCGCCTACCCCTTTGCCTATACCAGGTAAACGGAGGCGGGAAGAAGACCCGGAGCCACAAGCGGCAAAGCGGACGACCATAGAGGCTGCCCTAACCTCGGACTCCGAGGAAGGGGATAGCGAGGAGATGGACGTCCAAGTCCTCTCCACCTCGCCCGAACCGACTCCAGTAATACTGGAAGTCGAACGGGCCCCTACGCCTACACCCAGGCCAAGGACAGCAGCAGCTGTACTTGCCGCACCACCACCCCAGAAACCCACAACAACAACTCAGAGGCCCATAACAACAAAAACGAGGCCCATAACAACACCAGACCCTTCCAAGGCGCCCAGTACCCAGACGTCCACAAGGAGACAACCAATCCTTGTAGTGGATCGTCTGGAGAACTGGACGACCCACATGAAGGAGTTGACCGCCAAAATCGGTCACCCACCCAGCGTGAGGCCCTTTGGGAAGGGATTTAAATTCACTCCCAAAGAAGACGCTGAATTCCGAGTCATTCAGGCTCACCTGGATGACCTCGGACAGGACAAGGCGCCGTATTACGCCATCGCCCCACCGCACCAGAAGCCCTTGAAAATGGCTATCCGGGGCTTACCTGCGGATACTCCCACGGAAGAAATTGTGGAGGACTTGACTAGCAAGGGAGTGCCAGTCAAGTTTGCGAAGCATATCCGTGCTCGCACCAGCAGACCCGGATGCATCTTCTTCGCAGAAGTGGAGAAGAGCCCGACCGCAGCCAAGGCCTACAACATTGATGAGGTCTTGCTCATGCCAGGCGTCGTCATAGAGGCCTGGAGGGGCAAGAAAGGACCCTCTCAATGCCACCGCTGCCAAGGCTTCCGCCACAGTTCCCAGAACTGTCACAGGCGCCTAGCCTGTGTGCGATGCGGTGGCGAGCACCAGGCGCACAACTGCCCTCGACCAAAGGAGGAGCCACCCACGTGCGCCAACTGCCAAGGCCCGCATCCAGCCTGCAGTGCGGCGTGCCCCATCTACAAGCGGGAAGCCCGCAACAAGAAGGCGGGACTCACGCCGAGGACTGGCCCGCCCAAGGTCATCGACCAACCAAACGTGGTCGTCGACTCGGCACCCACCACGCTGATGGCCGAAGCAAACCCGGGGTCAAGCTCCACAAAAAAGAGGAGAAGGCACCGAAGAAAGAAGGCGGCCCAGGAAAAGCCAACCACACCTGCGGCGGCAACCAAAGTCAGCAGCCCACCCGCCAAGGACCCGGAGAGGGACCAACTCGCCGCCTTACTCATGCTGTTCGCACAGCGTGTTAAGGCAGGCGAGATAAACACAACAGGACTGCTGCAAACACTCTCCACCAATGGATAAGCCGCTCAGGGTGGTTCATTGGAACGCGGAGACGCTGAAATCCAAGATAGGCCTACTACGCCTATTTCTCAAGGAACAGCGGGTCGATATCATGCTGATAAGCGAGACTCACCTGAAGGCCAACAGGCCACTCAAGATCCCAGGGTACATTGTGTACCGCCAAGATGAGGTCTCGCCAAGAGGCGAAGCATATCGTGGACTCGCTGTCCTAGTGAAGAGGACAGTAGTGCATCAACCCGTCGAACCGAAGAGACTCGATACCATGTATGCGCTTGGTATCGACGTCCAAATCGGCAGGCGGGAGATGCGCCTCTACGCGGCCTATCGAGCTCCGAATCAGAGAGCCCGCGTCGATGAACTCCGGAGCCTTCTCCAACATACGACGCCGACCATAATCGCGGGAGACCTGAACGCAAAGCACCAAGCATGGCACAACACCACCAACAACGCAATGGGAAATCTCCTTATGCAAGACTCCGATATGCATAACTATGAAATCGCTGGCCCCAGAGAACCCACTAGATTGGACCCAGCGGGCTATAGTGATAGCGTACTGGACATCATAGTGTTCAAAGGACTAAGAGCACCTCCAGTACAGGAAGTGCTCGAGGACCTACCATCGGACCACAGGCCGGTGCTACTCGTGTTCAGGGAGCCCGCGGCTACGGTCGGCCCACCGAAGCCCACAGTCCACACAGACTGGAGGGCTTACCAAGAAACCCTAGCGGGTTACAGCCGCCCTACGGTTGTAAAAACGCCAGTGGAAGTCGATGAAGCCGCCGAAGAAATCACCGGAGCTATCCAAGCCGCACTTCGAGTCTCCTCGAGCACTAGACCGAGCAGCGAGCGACAGAACCCTCTGCCCGCTCGGCTCCGTAAAATGCTCGAGGAGAAGCGAGAGGCTAAGAAGCTCTGGCAGAGAACTCGGCACCCCCGAGACAAGACCCGATACAACCGCCTTACCAACTCGTTCAAGGCTGCTCTTTGGGAGCACAGAGGTGACGCATGGGAGAACTTCCTTATAGATATCGAGGACGAACAGCCCTCGGTACACCGACTCTGCAGGCAACTGACTGCAGAACCAAACCCCACGCGCCCCCTGTTCGCTGAGGACGGGCAAATACGCTACAAAGCGCAAGACCGTGCCGAGATCATCGCGAGCAGCCTCGAAAAACAGTTCACACCTCACGACAATCAAGACGAGGACCACACTCGGGAGATAGAGGCGGCAACCCATCTCTACCTCTCGAGGCCCCTCGCCCAGTCTGAGGGTGAACTGCTCGTAACACCGAGCGAGGTTGCTACGATGATCAGGAAAACCAACCCACGGAAAGCACCTGGTGAAGACGGAATACCGAACACTGCACTGCAGCGACTTCCACTGAAATCACTCATAGCGTTGACACAACTGTTCAACGGTATCCTGAGGACCGGCCACTTCCCTAACATCTGGAAGCGGGGTCGGGTTATCGTACTTCCGAAGCCCGGCAAGGACCTCAGAAAACCAGAGAACTACCGGCCCATCACACTCCTCTCGACGACGTCCAAGGTGTTCGAGCGCTTACTGCTAGTAAGGGCTCAACCCCACATCCGGCTGAGGCCCGAGCAATTTGGATTTCGTCAGGAGCACTCCACCACGCTCCAGCTGACTCGTGTCCTAGACGAGATGGCTACGTGGTTGAACAAGGGCGGGAGCACGGTGACCGTGATGCTCGACATGGAGAAGGCGTTCGACAGAGTGTGGCATGAAGGTCTCATCCACAAGCTGTCGACATCGTCTCTACCACGAAAAGTAGTCGCGATCATCGCATCGTTCCTGACCCAGAGAACCTTCCGTGTGGCTATAGAGGATACCACATCGGAAATCAAAACCATCAGTGCCGGAGTCCCGCAAGGGAGCTGTCTGTCACCGGCCTTGTACGCCCACTACACGGATGACATCCCTGTAGTCGGAGACGTCAAGCTGGCACTGTTTGCAGACGATGCCGCGTACTTGTCAAGTTCACGCAACGCCGCACACGCTGCACGGAAATTGCGCCCCACACTCGATGCCCTTCCGGGCTGGCTGAAGCGATGGAGGCTCAAGTGCAACGTGTCGAAGACCCAGGCGATGATAACCGGTATGGCACACTACCCGCCAAACCTACGTCTGATGGAAGAGGACATCCCATGGTCCCCAAAGGTCAAGTACCTGGGAATCACCATCGACAGATCACTGTCGATGAACCACCACGTCGAGACCATCACAGCGAAGGCCAGAGCTGCGCGGACGAAGCTGCGTCCCCTGCTATCCTCCAGACTACCAGTAAGTGCCAAACTAGGCATTTACAAAACATATATCAGGTCGCGCCTCACCTACGGTGGGCCGGCCTGGTACAACTTGATAGCAGGGACATCGCGCCAACGTTTGCAGGCTGTAGAGAACAGCTGCCTTCGCATGGTGGTCGACGCCCCCAGGTACCTCAGGAATGCAACAATCCACCGAGACCTGAAGTGGGAACCAATAAAGGAGTTTGTGAGCAGACTCGCCACGGGGATGTTTGAGCGGGCTGACCGCTCGAAACTTCCCCACCTGGTAGGTATTGCTCCGCTCCCACATCCAGACGACACAACACTCATCCGGAGGCGACTCAAACGCCCCGCTCGGGAGCTCATATCAGTTCCTTCGAGCGGGGCATTGGCTTTGCCATCGGATGCAGATAGCCAACCACCGACCTCTCGCAGGCGGCTCGCTGGACCCCTCTTCAGAGGAGCGATCGGCGAGCAAACCTCGAGGCCGGTGAGCTAACTCCAATGACCGGCTCACAGTGGTGAGCTGCGAGGAAAATCACTATAAGAAGCCCAGTGCTTCAAATAGTCTCCCCACCCCCCCTCAACAGGGGTGAGATGATACCAGATGATGGCTCGAACACACTTAGCTGGCAGCGCTCAGAGTCGACGGACGTTACTAGACTGATTTCACTTATTATTTGATTACTGATGAATCAGTGTACAATAAATAATTGTTAGGTTATCAGTACTGTTCTTTTTATTTTAAACTCAAACCTCTTCTGATTTCTAACAATATAGATAAAGTAAATCACGTATGTTTTTTACGTAGCCTACCATAATGACTCCACTCTGCCTGATGGAAAGCAACAAGTGGAGTCTAAGAGTGGTGGTCACCATCCTCATTGCAAGTGTAGTCAATGTAGCATGGTGACCCACACTATGGCGGCCTGGTGAGATGCTTTTTCACGCCCCGCTTAAAACACCCGGGATCAAAGTGGGAGGGAAACACGTGCGCTGGTAGTGAGTTCCAGACTTTAACCGATCGGCACAGAAAGGAAGTTTTTCGAGATCGTATATTTTCCACTCTCAAACGGTGACTCCTCAGGCTAGCACGTGTTGTCGTGTAGAGAATGGGAGAAGGTGGGACCAATTGGAAGAGCTCGTCAGAACACTCTCCGTGATGAAGGCGATAGAGGACTGCCGTAGAGGCGACATCTCTTCGCAACTGCAAAGGCTCGAGGGACTCGGTGATCTCGGACTGTCCGTAATGCGAACTGCGCGCCTTTGCAACCGATCGAGAGCGTCAAGCAAATACTGCGCATGGCTGTCCCAAAAATGAGAGCAGTACTCCACGCAGGAGCGAACCTGGGTCTTGTATAAAAGACACAGATGCTCGGGCAAGAAGAACCGTCTCACCTAGTTCAATATATCATGTATGTACACTGAGCTTTACTTGAGATTGAAATGAATCAATAAAATAAAGGTATGCCGAACAGTCAGAAATACTACCCATCAAATTCTTTAAATATAAAGTATGTAATCTTTTCCTTTAAAAAATATTAATTTATTTATATTTTTATTTTTTTTTACCAAATTGACCACATTTTTCTTAGAACAATTCTTACCATAACGTTTGTCTGCATACTCCTAGCCTACTCGGTGGGTACAAAGTGGACGTAAATATTCAAATTGTATCTTTAATTACTTCGTTTTATCTGCGGTCACCATTAGCGGGCTAGCAGAGTGCCCACGCGGCGTATATCATTGATACCGATTCACAAACCCACTGAGCCACGGTCCAAATGATATTAAGATAAGCGATTTAGAAACATTAATTTAATATCAGATATCAAGAGATCGTTATAAGCTTTGATCTCTTCATTTCTACCTGGTTATGGAGCAACCTTTTTTTATGCCTATTTCACAAGAAAGAGGGTTATGTTTTTTGAGTGTATGTATGTATGATGTTCCATTGTCACGCCCTAAAGCCTAGAGCGCTTGACGGATTTACACATGTGAGGTATTATTTGAATCATGTTAATGTGGGAATGCCATAAGGTATAAAATTCCGGGACAACATCATCAAAAATAAAATATAAATTGCAAATTGAAGAAAAAATCAGTCGGGTTTAACATTTAGGACTCTTGATTTGCGGGTGTCCATGGACGGAGGTTGTCACTTACCATCAGGTGACCCGTCTGTACTTGTGCGTCCCATTATATAAAAAAAAGCTATTGTATGTAGCTTATCATGATGATCGGTTGCGTTGTTTAGGCGGCAACGCTATGAAACAAATAAATCCTATTTCCCCCCCCCCCCCCTCTATTTTTTTTAATAAATAGAACTCCCGAATTAGTAATAATTCCTCTAAACAACGGACATGTAGAGCACCTAGGCTCGTGGCCACTACTTGTGGATCGCACAGACTTATGTCCCGTGTGGTTCAGCAGACAGGGTCATTAGCCACTACACCAACAGGTTGGTCAGTTTTTAGAAGGGACAGAGCGTTAGAATGATAGAACTGAAGTTTTTGTTATTTTTGTTGAACGCGGTCATTCCAAACTACCAGCCTCATTTGAAAAAATATTTTGGCATTTAATAGCTGCCTAGTTAAAGTCTAATTACTATTACGCTACGACCCTTAGCCTGCGAGATATGTACGTAAAGTGTCAAGGTGTGCATGTAATTGATGGCAAAGAGCGGCTTAAAGTGAGTGCCATTTTATGTTCCGTAAAATTAATGTTTTCAAAGAATAATATGAATATTAATATCGTATTAATAGGTTTATAGCTTATTTTTATAGTTTAAGCGAAGAGTTTAATGTTTTTTTATAGTTTCCTACATTACTTTATTACAGTAATATAATATATGTAAGTACATATGTACTTATTCATAACCACTTACTTATGCAAAAAGCACACGTACGTTCAACCACGGCGACAAGAAGAAGGTATGTTTTAAACTGGTTTTATTTAGCTTAAACTGATAGTTTTTTGTTTGGGTCAAAAATACTAGAAATTTTGCCCTCTTCCTATTGACATAACGATCTGATATTTGAAACACATCTGTATTTCTGATAACAATATAATTTCTATATTCAATATCCAAAGGTGGGCATTAACTCGTCAATCTGTTAACAATCTGTTGAACAGATTAAGTTTTAAGTTAACGCTTAAAAAAAAGTTAACGCTTTTATGAACTGCCGTTAACTATAGTTATATTAGTCGTTTGTTGACATGCTGTCATTTTCAGTTTGTTTATATGAATTACGCCCTACTATTATTATTAGCGGAAGCAGCAATAATGAAGAAGGGGATGATTTTTACAGCCTGTTACTTAATTATTTTTTTTATGCTATAGGGGGACAGACGAACAGACGGACAACAACAACTGATGGTAAGTGACAATCACCGTCCATGGTCACCCGCAACTCAAGAGTCGTAAGTGCGCTGCCTGCCTTTGAGGGTGATGAGGGATGGGGGATGCGGGGAGCGGAAAGAAGAGAGGAGGGGTGAGGAGATGGGAAAGAGAAGGAAGGAGATGAGGGGAGAGGAAAGGGGAGAGAGGGAGTTGGCCATCCGGAAACCTCACTCAATTCGGGGAAATGCAACGCAAGAGTTACTTCACAACCGGTTTTCTGTGAGGCCGTGGTATCGCACCGATCGAGCCAGCCCATTCGTGCTTAAGTAATTCGTAATTCTCTCCCTACCACTTACAAATCTAAATTTGAGAAAATGGGTCTAGAAACCACGAGTCTCTGATAAACAAAGGTCAGAATTTTATAAGAACTTGGCTATACACAAAGTCAACAGAATCTTTTACGGATGCTGTATTTCTAGGTGAACCAGTGTTAATAAGTATTTTTATTAAATATAACACTGCTATCCCATCTACTGCTGAAGTAGAACGTCTTTTTTCTACGCGCAAAGATATTTTTCGAGCTAAACGATCATCACTGTCGGATTATGTACCTACTTAATTATTGTAATAAATTAATAAATGTGTTTACTTCTTCGTTCTACTTGTTTTTGTTTTATTTACCTATTTCTCTCAGTCCAAAATTATTTTTACGGTTAACTTTAACTTACGTTAAATTTTCGAAAATTTAATACTGTAACGATTATCGGAGTTAACTCTTTAACTAACGAATTAAAGATTAACGAAGTTAACTTGGATTAAGTGTACCCACATATGTCAATATCATTGTAAATCCAAGATGGCTGCCGCTTCAAAATGGCATGGCCGCTTTTACTGTATTATCTAATTCATTATTATCTTTATTTTCAACAAAACCGTTTAACTTAACAACAATGTTTTATTTGTTTTATTAAATGTATGTATGTATGTGTTTTGTAGCGCCCTAGAGCCCAAATAGGTGTAGATTGAATTGTCTCAATAGCGGGAGTGTCACAAGATTAGTATGCAGTCGAGTTTTATATTTTTTAAATAATTTTACTGTTATTGATTGGACTGTTATTTATCAGACAGTATGTATGTATATACAGTCATATAGTGCACGGTTGGTGAGAGATAGTTTGAACAAATTCAATTGGCAAATCTTATGTCTATAACCCTGTTAAGAACGTTAACTGGAATTTGAACAAAATTTATTAAAGATTATTAATAAGTAACCTTTTTTTCCTTATTCTCTTATTTTTTCACCAGCTTGTTATGTCACTGCTCTCCTTAATCTCGTTGTATGTTTAATAGTCTATGATATTGGTCAATAAATATTATATCAAATACAAAAATAATAATTTAAATCCGACTCATAGTGATATTAACACGATTAAATTAACAAAAAAATTCTTCACTTGATAACACTAAAAAGCTAATAAGAAAAAGCGACAAGTTTTTTAAGATGCAACTTTATCTGACCATCGGTGACTGTACTGTAGTTATTCATCTCATCATTATACAGAGGATGGGGAAACTGTTAGGAGCGCTGGGCTCCTTATAGTGGTGTGCATCGCGGTTCATCACTATGAACCGGTCATTAGAGTTGGTTCCCCGATCTCGAGGCTGTGCTGGCTGTCGGTAAGGATGCAGACGCCCCGCTCAAGGAAGACGATATTAGCTCCCGAGCCCCCACTCGGGAGCTAATATTCGCCTTCCTTGGCGGTCCAGAGCGGTGGATCAACAGAGTCGTATCTGGGTGAGGTAGAGGGGCAATGTCTGTCAGGTGCGGCAGTGCTGAGCGGTCGGCCCGCTAGAACATGCCTGTAGCGAGCCTGTTTATGAAGGCATAGATCGGTTCCCACTTGAGATCCAGGTGAAAGGTCGTGCTCCTCAGCTACCGGGGCACGTCGACATTCACATCGGTTTTCAGCAGCTTGGAGTGTGGAACATCTTGGCTTGGAGTGATTAGAGACTACCCGCTCATATTCGGAACACAGCCTTACCTATCAAATATGATTCGAAACACCAAATTAAGATTTAATTCAACAACCTCGTCTATGATAAAGCAACTGATATAATCACGGACTCCATAATACTTACAGATAACTGCGCATGGGAATGAGACGTAACTAATTTGTAGTACATTGAATATAACCGAACTTTTATTTATGCATATCATTTGGTAAAAGCTTAGCTTTTTATATAACTTTTAGAGTGATTGAATTAATTGATAGAATTAATTACGAGAACTAAATATTTTATATAAGAAGCCAGTTTACTTCAAAACGGTGTACGGCATAAAGATACATTTATATTTAATACTGGTATATATAATTACATACATACACGCCTGTGTCCCCGAGGAGGTAGGCAGAGTCGTTTACGCCCATATTTTGCAGATTATAATTTATACAGATGGATTGGGGAGTATAAGCAATAGCTCAAGCAAGTCAAGGTTTTAAACTATAACTGGATCTAATGCTTGCATTGCCCTGAAAGGAGTGAGAGAGTGATCACCTATCCCATCACCATCAAAGGCGGGCATTACGACTCTTGAGTTGCAGGTGTCCATGGACGGCAGTTGTCACTTACCATCAGATGACCCGTTTGTTCGTCTGTCCTCCTAAAGTATAAAAAAATACATACACATATATTTTTATAATTATAAATAAATCTTTTCCATCCAATCGTTACCTTGAAAGAAATCACAAATCGCGATTAGGTCGTCAGATGTACTCACACACAAATCTGTATTTAATTTGTTTCCAGAAACCGGTGAAATATATGACATTGAGCTGAGCCGTAAACAGTCCCGGTAGACTCCTGAAACACACCGCGAAATTGGATAGCGTTCACCAACCTAACATTTAATTAACTAAATTGCTTCACATAACTCGTGATATCCTATCTCTACTTCTTACAACCAAAAGCACTCGTTGCATAAACTCACGCATAAACCACGCATCCAATTCCATTTTAAATAAATGTCATTATAATAAAAAAAAAGTTTTAAGTATGGCTTTGAGATCAGCCGCATTTCATTTAATACAACCATTATAAGAAGACCTCTGGGACGGAGACCAAGGCAGCTTTTGTGGCCAATTTCTTTACAACGTGAGAGGGGGGGAGTAGTTTTTTTTTAAATGGTAGTGGTGGTCACGTAGGGTTACAATAACTTGCAATTAAGTCATCGTTAAATACGGTTTTCTTCGAGTTGCAATTTGTCACGTATGTTGTTACGCCTGGCCATCGATCGCTTAAGGGGATGAGGTAAATTGTGCTTCAGATGGGCAATAACGTCTTGGAGCGGCTAACAATCGAACACTCCAGAATAAAAATGGATACCTCTTATAGATTCTTTTAAACACTGTGGTCTTTATTAAGACGTGGCCATGGATGGTTAGGTATATTTTCATTATTATTAATAGTATACCCATAAGAGATCATTAAAATCCTGTCCATCCAAAGGTTGCCTGTAAGATATTGCTTATTGTGATAAGGCCGCCCATTGTACATTTTATGTGAAAATATCAGATATATTTTATGTGTATTTGGTGTACAATAAAGAGTACTTACTTACTTACTTACCCAGGTCCCTTGCAATAGATCCATTCGTGACGGAACACCGTGTGGTTTTAGTCGGTTCGAGTTCGAAATACCACTTAGCTGTCAGCTCCGGTGAGGTAAAGACCCGTGGGGTATTTTTACTAACGTTTACTTTACTCTTTATTTGGGTAGAGGGGGTTACAGGTTTGCGACCCCGATATTCTCAAGCTATTGCGAAGATTTTCGAATAAATCCAAATAAGTAATATCTCTTTCACGCCTTTCCTTGTTCTACATTTAAGTTTTACCTTCGACTTCTAGTAGTATTTCCAGCATTTCACCAGTTTAAACAAACAAACAAAACACTTATACTTTATTTATACAAGTATATCTGAGAGATCGCCAGATCTCTTCATTTTGAGCACCGCAGAATGTACCCACGCATTACGTGCGCAGTTGTTTTATACGTCTTATTATATACAAACTGCTTTTAGTATTACTACCAGGAAGTACAAAACAGTTGGCACGACATACATATGTAAGGTAGCGGAATATATAGGTTTATTTTGAATGGGACATTACGATTCTGAAGTATAACTGTAATTTCGGGGATGTCAGTACCCCTGTCAAACCGAGCAATGGTAGAGCCATGCTTAGGCACGAATGGGCCGGCTCGACCGGTGCGATACCACGACCTCACAGAAACCGGTTGTGAAGTAACACTTGTGTTGCATTTCCGGAGGCTTCCGGAGGCCCAACTCCCTCTCTCCAATTTCCTATCTCCTCATCCCCCTCTCTTCTTTCCCTCCCCGCATCCCAATCCTCATCACCCTCTAAGGCGGGCAGCACACTAACGACTCTTGAGTTGCAGGTGTCCATGGACGGCGGTTGTCACTTACCAAAAGGTGACCCGTCTGTTCGTCTGTCCTCCTATAATATTTAAAAAAAAACATGTTCCGTGAAACATACTACACGTACCGTAGACTAGCTCATTATTTTCGAAACTTAAATTAAAAATTCAAAATATAGATAATTTTATTTTCTTTACATTTTTTAGTTTTTAAATACATAGCAACCTAACTTATTTCAATACTAGTTAAGCATGTGTGACAAATTGTGGTATCCAACTAAATTGAAATAGGGATTGAATCTTGAACGAAACAATTACTCATTCATTCTCAAAATCATACAAAGTTCAAATATATTTACTAAATACTTAAAACATAGTGAAACAATAAAACAATGAGTGTAAAATCATAAAAGAAATTAAGTGTTTTTTTTTAAAGTTAACAAAACTCTGTCTTGTCTTTTAAAAATGGCAGTAAAATATTATTATAAGGATTTGAACGTAATCGGTACAAGTATAATGCAATTTAAACACAGTTTTGAAATTTTACATCAACGGTCCTTAAGTCTCGTATTTTTTATCCGACTGCTCAAGAAGGAGGTTATATTTTTGAAGTGTACATATGTACCTAACTAATAGATAGTTAGGTACATATGTATGTATTTATTTGCCTGCCTAGAGCTTAAACAGATTGATGGATTTTGACAAGTGAGGTATCATTTAAATCGTCTCAATAGTGTGACATGGATGTGTAGTGTGTAGTATGAAATTATTTAAAAATATGTAAACCCTTACTAACATTCTCTCTTTTTGTGCTGACGTTACTCGTTCGTGTATTAATCATTTTCTCATTGTATTATAGTCGTTTTAATCATGATAACATCACTCTTAATATTTATAAGTCATCAATATCTTACTAAATAATTACATACAAAGATAAGTAAAAAATATGGAACATTGTAATTTTAAGAGGCTTAACCACCTTTTCAAGAATCGTATCTTAAGACACATGTGCCAATGTCTCGACACCGTTGTCACAAAAATACGTCTCAGTCAATCCTTGATAGCTAACACCCTACCAAACCACTGTACCACAGTACACAAACGTTCGAATACTACTAAGCGAATGTAGAGTTTCATAAACTGCCTCTGGCTCCATACCTACTTCGTGTAATGCTATCACGGCAACACGGTTCTCTATATCACCCCACTACATTTAAATATTACAAAAATATTTAACACCGTTTGGCGCGAAAATGAGAAAACACAATCACTTTTCATATAAGCATGACAGAATCAGATTTTAAATGTAATATTATGTTTTATTTAATGTAACAGTATCTATGGCAAGACTAAGTATACTCACGACTGTACTACCAAAGGAGCAGGTAAAGGCGTCATTAACGTCCACAACGATTGATTGAGTGTTTATTGTACAGTCAGATAAAATATTAGCTTATAAATACTTAACTAACGATATGAACAATTATCGGACTTATCGAATTTAGCAATCTCTTCATCAACTTCAACATTTTGCTGATTATAATGTGGCGTACATTATTTATTTACATAACCTTAAGGAATTGGATTGAAAAATTGGGAGTATATTGCCAGGATATTGAAGATAGAAAGGAAAGTATATACTCATACATTATGGATTTTACATATGATTGTATAATCAACAGCTCTAACAAGTCAGGGTCTCA
Source organism: Tyria jacobaeae (assembly GCA_947561695.1). Taxonomy (NCBI): domain Eukaryota; kingdom Metazoa; phylum Arthropoda; class Insecta; order Lepidoptera; family Erebidae; genus Tyria; species Tyria jacobaeae. Next base: position 17,815,795 of record OX387223.1, read on the forward strand.
CCCATGCACCCCTAGAGAGTACGAGAGGCGTCGGTCTGAAGTGAGGGGGGTCCTTGTGGCGGAATGGCGGGTGCGACTACTGCACCCGTCATATGGCCTCAACACCATCGAGGCCATCCGGCCAGTATTCAGTGATTGGGTCGAACGGAGGCACGGCTCCCTGTCATATAGGGTAACGAAGGTGCTTACCGGTCATGGATGTTTTGGGAACTGCGTCACTGCGTCAATTGCGAGGTAGACACGGCGTGGCATACGGTACAAGAGTGTAATGTTTGAGAAGAGCCGCGCCGTGCCTTAGTAACAGAGATAGGGACTGACCTCTCGCTCAATGCGCTTGTGCGCGCCATGGTCGAGAGCGAGAGGTCATGGGATGCAGTGGTCACCTTCTGTGAAACTGTTATGACACAGAAGGAGGCTGCGGAAAGGGAGAGGGAAAACACGACTTCTCTCTCCATCCGCAGACGACGCACCGGACGTCGGAGGAGGGCCGACAATGCCCAATTCCGGCCTCCGTAAATGGACCCGAGGGCGGTGTACGTGGGGTAAAGTCCACCGCCCAAATCGTTTAACAGGTCCGAGGTTGCGGGCGTGTAGTGTTCCGCGCGCCTCCCTCAGGGAGTGATGGTGGGGGAGAGGCGCATTTCCCCCTCAAAACGAGGTGGGGTCCGCTCCGGACGGTCACCTGCTGGCTGCGGAAGAATGTCGTGTTCCCGCGGCCCTCGGCAGCAGGTGCGAGGAAGGAACACCGTGGTGGTTTTAGCCGGTCAAGTCCGGCACACCCCTCTGCTGATGCCCCCGGCGGAGGATAGTCCATGAGGATTTCCCCACGTAAAAAAAAAAAAACAAAAAAGGGTCTCACCCATAACTAGAACTTGCTCATGCCTGAAAGTCCAAGCCCTCTAAGTAACTAAATAACTATCAAGCTGATAAAGTATATTTTACTGCTTACTCCCCTTCGGTACATAAGCGATAATATTCATCTAAACTTATTTTATATACTTACATTCATGGTCTACTGATCTTACATATACTGCAGTCTGTAGAGTTACCAAAGTTTAAGGATTTTGTGGATAATTCATATTATACCTCAAAATTATAATAATTCTTATCTATCAAAGTACAGACAGGTAACATTAAACTATATCTAACACATAGTATATTATTTATACCTGTGTGGCGTAAATACACTTGCAAAAATCGGTAAACAATATGTAAACTCTGACCTTTAACTAGGTCTAGCCAGTCTTAAGAGACAGTGTTCGACTCGGGTGTTTAGTGCGAATGATTTGTACCAAGATGCTGATGACTTCCTTCAAGGTATCCTAAATAAATGAAGAATATTTTAATTATAAGTAATACTTCAACTATTTCTTTATTTAAGTACAACTGTTCGTGTGAGTGCGTGTGTGTGTTTTGGGTTTGCGATTGCGATGCCGTGCTCAGTGCCGGTGTTATGTTTGCGATGTAACTGATATTTTCCGTTGTGGAATAAGTTTGAATTAATTACTAATAGGTGATCTTAGTTTAAACCGAATGTCTATTAAAGCTTACATGCTCGAAGTTAGGGAATCTGTTTTGAATAGTGAATTTTTAAAATTATTTTTTTTTATATAATAAGAGTTTGTTTGTTTGATCGAGCTGATATCAGGAGCTACTGAATTTAAAAAATATTTTTGCTTCAGATTGCCTGTTTACTGAGGAATTCTATATTATATAAAACATAACGCTAAGACTCTTAGGAGCGGAGCTGTGAACATACACGCAGATCAAACTGCGGGAAACGGCTCTTTGGTTAAAAACAAATACCTATTTCATTTTCATGAAGTTTCGCTACACGTTGTCAGCCCTACAGAAAAGAATAAATACTACCTTTCTATTTAAGAAAATTAGCTACTGCTATTTGATAAAAAACTATTTTTGAGGAAAGTTTATTATATTTGATAATTACTCACTACCTAGACTCACAATCATTTCCTGGATTATTAGCAATCCACCACTGCGCTTTCGTAAAGCTTTTTGCCTCGCTTAACCAGCTTGTTAAACAAATTGTCTCTGGGGGTATTTCCGTACCGATAAGACCTTGAAATCTTCAAGAAAAGAGCCTACTCCCACTTTAAAGGCCGGCCACGCACTTGCGACTAACAACTCTTGAATTGCAAGGGTCCACTGGTGGCGATGACCCGTTTGCTAGATATCACATAAGAATTTTCGGTTTAAAAATCCCAGTTCACGTGGAAACTCTGTCACACTACAATAAAAGTGCTATCTAGCGGGGTTTGTTCTACATATTTTCATGGACGAACGACGCCGAGACAGCAGGAAGTAATAATGCTTTACACCAAAACAAAGACATTACGTACAATGTTGTTTATACTACTATACTTGCTGAATACTTTCAAACAAACAAACAAACATTCGTATTTATTCATATTATTTATTGTACACAATGACAAAAATTAACAACAAACCATTTACAGGAAGGAAAATATGCTGTACAAATGCGAGCTTCACCCATTGTATGTTCAATAAAACCTTGTGAGTGAAGATAGGATGGCTAAGAAAAACTAAAGATGAAGTATGTATATACTTACATACGAGAATTCAATACACATTATAAACACATACAATACAATATCCTTTATTGTACACCATAAAATACATGCATACATACATACATACATACATACACCCGCGAAGTTCCCAAGACCGGATACTTGCAGTTTGTCGACGTCCTGGTGTGCACGTTTCCTAATTGAGAGTTATCCGAAGGTGGTTTGCGCTTTTGCGGGCAACAGGCGCCAGGAGGAGTCTGGTTGTCATACTAAAGCTGTTCCCGGATTACTCCTATTTAGGGCGCAGTATGGCACACCATGTAATTTTAGTCGGTCCGTTTACGACACACCGTTCCACCGAAAACCCCGGTGGGATGACGGCCCCACGAGGTTATAAGTGAAAAAAAAAAAAAAAAGGCCTTCGCGGACAGCGATGAGCTGATGATAATGATGAATTTATACCCAATTAAATAATAAAGGCATGCCTATAAGATACGTAATAGTATTAATAGTAAAAACAATTAACGATACAACAAGAAAAACATGTTGGAAAAGAGAGTCCATGAAGTATGATGAGTTTATTGGCAGTTCTTCATTGGATCTGTCTAAGTTCTTTTTTTTTTTATTTGCCTACCATAGTAACTCCACTTTGTCTGATGGAAAGCATTAAGTGGAGTTCAATAGAAGTGGTCATTATACTACACCCACACTATGGCGGCCTGATGAGATGCTTTTTCACGCCCCGCTTAAAAGACCCGGGATCAAAGTGGGAAAGAAACACTTGCGCTTGTAGTGAATTCCAGGCTTTCACCGATCGGCACAGGAAAGAAGAGCCAAACCGAGTGAACAGACAACTAGCTTCACGACTGACTTAGTGTGATATTGTTGACGTTCTAGAGCGTAAACCACAGAACAGTTAGTTGTAACTGTTTTGTGGCGAAAACGGCTTTATGGATTTTAAATGATATTAGCGATACAAAAATTAAGAGAAAGTAATGCCTAAGTAATTTATGGAATTAAATAAGGATTTTTAAAAACATTTTACTATTTTAAACTGTATTTGCTAAACATCTTAACATGAATTGTGTTCGTAAATACCAATTTTTGAAAGTATTCCTCTTTTCTTACAAAAGTTTCTTAATCTATAAGATCGCTTTTACTCAACAGCATTATTAAGAACCCTTTTTTGAATATTGATTAAAACTTTCACATTTGTAAAGGTACTCCACAAATCGAATACAATAAAATCTTTTATCTTACTCAGAATCCTTTTACAATACAATATAGAAGACAATTAGAACCGGCAAGACTATTCATATAATTAGAAAACAATAGTTTTATTCTTTTATAACAACCATTAAAGGGTGCACAATAGTTTGTTGTGCAAGTTGCACAGCCATTCAACACGTGTGGGCACCGGACCGGTGTAAAATTAACGTCCGAGCGCCGACATCAAAGGGAACGCCGACCTTTGTAGTTGCCGCCTATTGTCTCACACATGTTGTTTTAATACTCTTAATTTCGTGTTGTCATGTTAAAACTTTATTACACGGTACATTCATATATTGATATAGGATTTTGAATCGTATGTCTAACTAAACGAAAAGTAGGATTTACGGTACAATTATTCCTAAAATTTTGAAGGTTTTGATTTAAATTTGTGTTTTGTAATTAATGCAAGAAGGTTTGGTTTTCTTTGTGAATGTAGTTTATATTTTTGTTCACACTTTTTTAAAGTTTATTGCGAGCGTTAATAGCGGATGTGTTAAATGGGTTCCAGTGATTGAAACCTGAGAGGGTGTCTTTGATGAGCTCTCTATTAATATTATAGGTGGGTTGGATGCCGACGCGTTAAATGTGGCAATAATGTTGTAAACTATCTAAAATATACGTACTTTTAACTGTTTTTACTTCCTTCTTTTCGGTTATTTTTTTAAAGAAGAGAAATTTAGAAGAGAAATTTTGGAAATGTCATCAATTTGTTCAATTCAATCAATCAATTGGTTTAGTAGTTTGGGTTTTCAAACAAAATAGCACGAAAAAATGTGTCATCAAATTACGAAAAATGATAAAGTAAACAAGTGTAAAATAAAATCCTTTTGAAACGATTTCAAAAAAGAGGAGGTTATAAATTTTCAATTGTATATTATTTTAGTTGCACGTTTATACGATTGAAGTAATTGCGGCTAAGAATTAAGAAAGCACATTTAAGGCAGTTATCAAATTTCTTTTTAAGTTCATTACGTATGTTTAAAGTTTTTTTTATATTACAGGCGGACAGACGAACAGACGAACGAACAGAGATGATATATGGATGATTTATACTATATTTTTCTTGCTTGCACTCTATTACGTTAGTGGTAGTACTAAATTTTTAATGGCAAAATTTGGGTGTTTTATACACTTCAGCTTACCCCTTACTGGTACAGGCGTGAGTATATGTACGTATGTATGTTTAAAACTAGATTGTGTGTTTAAAACTAGATTCAATAAGAATGTCATATCCTTTGATCACTAAGAAGCATTTGTAGTCAAAATTAATTTTTTGTCTAGTCTAGATATCAATAATGCTTCTCCTTTCTGACTTCTACACAGACACATTGACTGCACAGAATGCGTAGTGGTTTAAGTGGTCACCGCGCCACCATCCTGGCGCGCCGAGTGTTGCGGGTTCGATCCCCGCACGGGACAACACTTTCTTTTCACTCAAATTGTTGTTCTGAGTCTGGTGTTTTTCGTGTCCGTTATTTGAATGTTTGTTAAGTCTCCCGCGACACAGGAATTAATAATCGTAATCAAGAGTTGTCTTATAAAAGGAAAAACATACACTCGCGCCTACAAATATGAACAGACGGGTCACCTGATGGTAAGTGACAACCGCCGTCCATGGACACTCAAAGAGAGAGATACTCAAAGGCAGGCAGCGCACCTAAGACTCTTGAGTTGCGCTGCCTGCCTTTGAGTATCTCTAGCTCAGCAGTCAGGATCATAGCCAGACAGCAACATCTACATACTATTAATAAAAAATATTAAAAAGTAACATCTACATAATATAAAATAATTGTAGATAAAATTATTATGACACTAAAGCTTTCTTTAAGAAATTAAACTAAAGAAATGACGTATATGTTTGATGTATATGTGTATGAATGTAATACGTTTATTTGTTTTCTATATGACATTATTCCAAAGGAGTCAAGATATATGTCGTACCCAGATCATAGGTCATCGTGATAAGGTCAGACCACATAAATGAGGGGGTTCCCGAAGGCTTCCTTGTTAAGGTATCCCGGGTCCCCTGCGATATAGCCCCTGTGTTTTAGTCGGTTCGAGTCCGACATACCATCTCACCCTCAGCTCCGGTGAGGTGATGACCCGAGGGGGTTTCCACATGAAAATAAAACAAAAAAAGACCAGATACATGAAAAATGAGCGTTGAACGACATGGACAGCTAAACCCGGTCATCTGGTAGTAAGTGACAACCTCCGTCCATGGACACCGGGGAGTAGAAAGTACAGAGGTGGGTTAAGGCCTCTGGAAACCTGACTATTTGAGGGTAACGGTTCTCTGTGAAGCCATGGTAACGCACGGGTCGGAATGAGCTGCCTTTCGTACCTAAGCAACTCTGGCTCTACCAAAAGTTAAACGTGATCATATATTATAAATTGTTAGATTAAACACAGATTAAACACATGTGTGTACACACATTATATATGTAGTTTTCGAAGAATCTGCGTTTTCCTAAAGAAAAGTTTGAAAAACCACCGACTCATCTTACTCTTCATTACAAAAGTTAAATTTGAAGGAGACAAATCAAGAAAAGAGCGTGCTCCTACCTAATAGGCCGGCAACGCACTTGTGACTCTTGAGTTGTGGGTGTCCATGGGCGGCGGTAGTCAATTACCATCCGGTGACCTGTCTGCTCGTTTGCCCCCTATCGCATAAAAAAAAATCAATATAGCATTACTTAAGTGTGGACCAACTGTCAAACAAGTTAGACTATGAATAATGTAGTGTTCCACTGGGACTCACGCACGTTGTCATGGGCGTCATTGGTGGCGCAGGTTGACACATTCGAAATCAACTCACAATGTGGTTGACGTAATCTCAACAGCTTCAGCAGAAGCTTGCCTTTAAGAATTTTATTCCTAGTAGAATTTAGAAATATTTGATGTATTTCTACGGAAAAGGTCGAACGTACGAAATCTACTTATCAACCGACCGAGAAGTAATCTGAACTAAGAAATTGAAAAATATCGCTTTATATTTATATCTTTTTTAAATCACTTTTTTATTATTTTACACAAATCATTTGTTTTTTACACAGATCAAATTTCATTCACTGAAATAGCAAAAGATATGAAGACGAAATAAAACAAAACTGAAATATCACTAATTCTTTGGACACAAAAAAATACATTTTAAAAAGTATAAAACATTTGTTCTTCCTCAATTTTGATCGACCGGCCGACTTGAGAACTTCCTTTTTGAGGTCGGTTATAAGCCGACTTTAAAACATTAATCATGCAACCGACCACTATCCATTGTTAAGGAGTGTGTAGCGCTGTGGGAAGTCGAGTTCACACTTTCTTTAGCGCAGTATGACGTTGGTGAGTGGACTCGCAGACGTAGGCAAAAACCTTTGAAACTTGACAACATTAAAAAAGTTATGCAATGTTTTGTTTCTTATTTAAATATTTTGAGACAGCGCCAAATTACTGTTCGTAATTTAAAAGTTCGTTTTTGTTTAATCCCGAACCCCGCGTTTAATTTTTTGTTTAAGTTGACAAACGCCTTTAAAAAAAAATACGAATTATTATTTTAATGTTTGATAGAGTATTTACACGTATGTATAGTAGAGAACATGGCAGACGTCGTCTTGCCTTTTTTTTTTTACGTGTGGAAACCCCCACGGGTCGTCACCTTACCGGGCTAAAAGGTGAGGTAGTATGTCGGACTCGAACCGACTAAAACCACACAGTGTTCCGTCACAGAGTCTTATTGCCGGAGCCTCAGGTGTTCCCCTAAAAGGTAAACCCTGTGCACCCCGGCAGACCTAGCCGTCTGTTGAATAACAGACGACCCCACTACTCCTGTATCGGTCATCATTTTAAAGAGGAGCGAGCACGGCGCCGCCGCCTTGGGCCTGCTTCTGCTAGGGCGGTGGATAACCCAGTCCATCACCCCCAGGCCAGCGCTTATGGAGGCCGGAAATCAGCTTGTTCTCTCCGGCGTCTGGTGCGTCTTCTGCGGGTCGGGAGAGTACTAGTTCTCTCCCTTATCCTTTCCGCCGCCTCTTTGGCGAGCATCACCTCCTCGCAAAACGAGGCGCCGGAATCCCATGCGCTCTCGTTCAAGACCATAGACACAATCATGGTCTCCAACGAGAGGCCACCCCCACCTATAGCCGTCGCGAGGTCTACGCGCTGCTGCATCCACGCAGAGCACTCCACAAGTGTGTGAAGTGCGGTATCCTCGCGGCAGCTCCCGCAGTGGTGACGCACAGACGTTGGCTCCCGGCCTATTCGATACAGGTACTTCCCGAAGCAGCCATGTCCGGTAAGTACGTGTAAGTACAGTACAGTAATTGTTCAACAAATCAAATTTTGTGGCATACCGACAGCAGTTGTGTTTTCAAATCATCGTGGAACCTATTCAAATATGGACACAAAATTTCATACTAATAGGTGAAATCGTTTAGAAAGAGGTAGTTGAAAAACACACATACAGAAGAATTATATATATTAAAAAGTAGCACTGACCATAAACGCAGGTGAAACTTTTAGGACCGACTATATAAAAAAATAATTAAAGTACATACCCTTTATATTCACCGTAATAACAAAGGAATTATTTACACGTGTCTATAAGGCAACAAACGAACAGGAAAAAACAGAATCGACTTTGAAAGTACTCCAGTCACAGGTGTCATTTAACAACGGCAAAGAGCTACATTTTACACAATTACCATTAATAATTGTCTAGACGCGTACCATAGACACATTATGAATGACGTCTAAACGCTTATGAATACATCCGATTAAAAACATAAACCAATTTAATTCACCCGTTTTTAATTGGAATGGCAATATTCCAGGTTGGTCAGATTTAAAATTTAAGAAAACGTTGACCTCTATGGTTAAAATTTAAGGATTTCGGCTACTATCTTTGAACATATACCTTGAAAATGTTATTTGTTAAATTTGTTAAAAACGTTACTTAGTAATAAAATTAGATTTTCCTCTTAACACACTAACATCTTCAAATTTTGAGTTGGAGGCGGGTTTTCAGGGAGCGAAATTTTTTCTCCGCTACGCCGAGTGACGCGCGATCGTCATTCTTTTTATGTCACTGCGCTCCGCTGACATTCCGCTTAAATTATACTTACGAAGTAGACTATAACTTAGCAGGAAAACAGGACTGTCCTGACAACAGTTTGGGATATAGCTGGAATACTAACAAGGCCTACCCTAAAACCATGTCAGCCTAACACCTGGACGCTTCACAAGGTTTTCTGCCTCCCCACTAAGAATATGTCTTGGTAGAAAACCATGCGAAGGAACCTCATGGAATCGAAAACGAACGAAAATCTGTGCCATATTATGTCCATCGTTTTAAAAGAGTTTACTCCGTTGTACTGTATATTAATCAATTAATGAAAAAAGCCGTCCGCAAATTACGGCCATTTTCTCCGCGACAGAACATAGCCGGTGACATCTCGACCGGTAAAAGTGAAGTAAAAGGTAAATAAGAGAAACAAAATAGGTACATTTCTATACCGAATTATTCAGACAATTGGGTGTCCCTTATCTAGTGATAGGAGGAAAGCTCCTCCAAAATGTAAACATATCTATCCCAAATCGACTGTATCTTATGGGCACCATACATCTTGAGCCGTCCACAGTTTTTGCTATCGCCTGGCAAATTTATTTAATTGTGTCTGCGACCCCGCGACGCGCGAGTCGCGCAGTAATTGCACAGTCGTCGCAAATAGGCTTTTTGGTTTCTCCCGTAAGGACCAGTGAGCCATAGTTATACACTGCTACGCTGATTACATCTGACATTCTTACCATGTCATTATGTTGTCTATTATTTAATGAATAGAAATGTTCTTTTGTGCACTCTCAACGTTTTATTTTTTGTTAAAATGTGGCTCTCAACCAGGTGTCCATTTTAAACCTTTTCAGGATTTCTGTAGTTTATTAAAGACAAATGATGTGTAGAACTGGATTATACAGCGAATAATAAAATTTGAAACGTATATTTTTCCGGGTAGCATATGCGCTATTTCAAACTATAAATCTCTGTGCCAAATTACATACTGATTTGTCCTGCCGTTCTGGAGTGATATAGTAACCAACATCCAACCACACTTTCACATTTATAATATTACATACATACACTCACGCTATGACCCTAAAGGAGATGGCAGAGGCGTCTCTAGCGCCCACTTTTTGCCAAGAATAGTTAGTTAGGGGTCAAGTCTATTGCCGTCACCTAGGCACTGCATATATTATGTCTGATAGCTAACAATCCAATCTCTTAGTCGCCGTTTAGAACACGACATTATTAAGATTAGTAAGTTAGTTACTTGTGTCCTTGTTTCTCTGTGTTAAGAACAAAGCTTTATATGTATAGTGGTAGAGCCATGCTTAGGCAAGCCGGCTCGACCTGTGCGATACCACGGCCTAACAAACCGGTTGAGATGTAACGCTTGCGTTGCATTTCCCCGAAATGAGTGAGGTTTCCAGAGGCCCAACTTCAGCTCTCCTCTTATCCCCAATCCTCTTTCCCATCTTCTCATCCTAATACTCTTCTTCCCCCTCCCCGCACTCCTCTATCCCTGATCACCCTCATAGGCGGGCAGCGCACTTACGACTCTTGAGTTGCAGGTGCCTATGGCACGGCGGTTGTCACTTACCATCAGGTGACCCGTCTGCTCGTCTGTCCCCTTATAGCATAAAAAAAAAAGAAAATATGGAATTTAACAAAAAAAAAATTCTATGGGCTGTACGAATAAAATAAGAAGATAAATAACAAATAATAATTTTAGTTATATCATTTGGAAACGGGTGATCATAGATCACCGCAATATTTTTAATATTAATTTCACATTTAACAATGTGAAACCTATTTAATTATATTTTTAAATAATAAATGTAGACCAATTTTATATTAATTTACCTTCATAGTCTCAATACTATTATTACTTTAACTGCACATCGCATGACGTAGCTCCAATTTATCATACACTTACTATATAATGTATTTGCAAAAACTGGACGGTTTGTGTTGCCAGTCATGCATGTCTGTATTTCACGGCAGCTGCTACTAAACTGTCCCTAAAACATGGTAAAATATCCTGATTTTGAGTCATAAAAGCGCATTATTGTTTTATTATATTAAAATTAAAAGTCTTAATATTTAATCTGTATATCACGTGACCTAAAACACGAGCCTCCATGTTGTGACGTCATATAGGCAAAAACTGTCAGTTCAGTATAAACATCTAGATACATATCTATGAGCTGTTTATTTAAGTATATATTTTTGTGGCTTTTTATTAAGAAAATAAACATTTTGAGGTCCTTTTTCAGCCATAGTAGAATACCCTATTAAAGATGGGAAAATAACGAGTATTTTGAAAGGAAGGAAATTTAATGAGAGGGATAATGGATATTGATATGGGGGTCTCATATCTGTAACTATAAACTGTAGGTCCAAGGGTTCTACCCAGATATCAACTATCTCTCCTTACATACTTGAATAATTATTAGTCTCTCATACAAACTTTGATACCATATTTTGCAGCCTTCAAGGTTGATTTACAAGGCAAAAAGTAGCATATGTCATTTCTAAAGGTCCTGTTTTACCCTATACCAAATTTCATTTCGATTGGTTAAATAGATCAGACGTAAAAGTGTAACAGACTGGCTTGGTGGTCTAGTTGTTAGTGACTCTGACTGCTAAGCCAGAGTTTCGATTCCCACCCATGACAAATATTTATGAGATGATTAAGAAGATTTGTTTTATGTCTAAATGTAATTTATGTATAATATATATGTATTTAGAATTATATATGTATGTTTATCAGCTGTCTGGCTGTCATAATACGTATACAAGCTCTGCTTAGTTTGGAATCAGATCAGACGTCTGTGTGTGGAAATAAGTTATAAAAATGAAAACAGATACATTCGCTGTTATAATATTAGTATGGCGTATATTAAGCGTTGATACCTTTTCTTAAAACTAATTCTGTACATGGCGCTCATTACATTAACAACTCAGTGACACAAATATTTGAGTTACTACTTCATTGTTCTATTGTAGTTTCAAGGAACCGCATAATAAAAATAAACGAGTAATAGGAAACGCTTGTACTTAATTACAATGTCGTTATTGTTTTAAAGTACATACTTGATGGAAATATGTAATATTCATTGAAAGAGTTACAGCTCAATCTGAAGAACCTGACTTCGTTTCATTTATTTTCTGCTTATGTTGTATTTATACATTATTTTACATATATAAATGTATGTAAGTAATGTGTATGTATACTAGTTACGTATATTATTCTCGCTCTCAGAGCATATGGGCCGGCTCGACCGGTCCGATACTACACAGAAAATTGGTCGTGAAGCAAGCTGGTGTTGCAATTCACCGAAATTGGTGAGGTTTTTGGAAGTCCAACTCCCGCTCTCCTCTTTCCCCTCTCCACATACCCTCACCCCTCATCACCCTCAAAGGCAGGCAGTCAAATTTACGACTCGAGTTGCAAGTATTCATGGACGATAGTTGTCACTTACCATTCGTGTACCATCTTCGTCTGTCCCCTTAAATTATAATATATATATATATATATATATATATATAGGACCCGGTTGACGTCAATATGTTTGCCTAGGGGGCAGACCTATTACGTAGTAATATTATGGTTGGCAGTATATGGGCTTTCGGATCACTCCTACTGTTGATACGGTTCAAATAATACTTCACATGACGAAATAAATCCAATAAAAGAGGCAAGACAAGGAAACATTATACATATACATACACTGTAACACAGAACCCTCCTTTTGCGCAGTCGAGTAAAAAATGTAGCCTATTTACCTGATTGATTACAAGACAAGCATTCGCATACATTATGTCATTTGTTGTTTAAACAAACAACCAGTACGAAGAAACGTAAACAATCATAAGTAAACAAATACATATGTACTAGATTATCTCATTAATATCACCAATCACGGCTCCATGCATAATGCATACATAGCACGTATCAATTGTATGGCTTCCATACATCACACCTCCACTTTTGGTGATCAATGGCGGTGCTCATCATCAACATTAGTTATTCGTTCAGTTGAACAGTCTTCCTGTCGAACAATTGGGTGATATTTGCATTTGGCGTTGATCGGCATGGAGCCAGCCATATCTGACGTTTTAATTACGATTCCGGACTGTATGCGGGTGAGGTGCGGTCGCAGTGACAGCAGGATTGTTTCTCAAATATTTGACCGTATTTAATGAAATGCCTACTTCTAAAAGGTATATTTAAAAAGTATAGCTTAGACATAAAAGACATTGCACTGCTATGAAACACACCTCAAATACTCTGAACTCAAAGGAGAATAATCTTTTGCGCCCTTTGCAATATAACAAAGGTGGCAACAGTATTCTGCTCATTGCTAATGTGTTCACAAAGTATACTTTCATTATCAGGCCATATTAATGAGGATATGCAGTAATCGCGATAATACACCAGATTGCTGAAGCTGAAGTACTCGGCTAGCTAGCTATTTGTAAGTGTGTGTTTACGTGTGCACAAAATCTTATCCCACAATTTTTGCAGCACAGGAATCGCAGTCAAGAAGTTTTAGTACAAATAAATAATATAATAATATTGAAAATTATTGGGGTCGTGTTTCACTAGTGATTCAGGACTCCAGTGCTCGGATGGCATCGTCCATAGACTCTCTTCAATTTTTTTTTTTCAATAAAAGCAATTGTTTTACATATACTGCATAATAACTTTCAGATGGAAATCTCTCCCGCTCTCAATAGAACCCCTCACCTCACCCCGCAGTCCACGCATGCGTCCTTAATTAGGCATTCCGGCGTCGTCCGGCCGGCGTACGCGCACCGTGCAGGCGGCGCCTTTGACACCGCCTCGCGCCATCTCGCTCACACAATGCAACTATTCATGTTACAACCCCAACAAAACCTGATCCTCACTACTCTTTCAATATCAAACAGTGTCCCTTACTGTGAAGGGCCAATTTATGTTGGCAATGATATCTTAGGAAGATACCAAAGCTGTTATTAGAATTAGAACTTAGCGGCACACAAAATAGGGTGGAATATTAATGTTTTGTATGGCTGTATCAAAGGTGTTATTGGGAGTGATGTAATGAAGGGACCTAATTGTGTATTCTGCTTGGGATGTCGGCCTTTGAAGATAAAAGAGTATGGGGTGGTAATATCTACAGTCTCTTTTTAGCTATCTGTACTAAGCTTTCAATAAGATAGACCTAAATATGAACTTTGATAAAGATTGGAGCTTCGGCACTCTAAGTATTTAATTATCACCAAACGACGGTATACAAAAGAAAGAAATAAGTGTCGTTATGTTAAAAATCTCTCATAAACGACCTTTTTTAATTATTATAGTACCAGCCGTAAGTAACTTCACCCTGATTATGCCTCTATGACCAGTGTACAAATAAAGTGTTCTCTATCTATCTATCTATGACTTGGCTATCCACATATTTGCGTTTTACCCGACTGCACGGAGAGAAGGGTTGTTTTTATTAACTCTATCTCTATCTTTAGTAATTTAAGAGAGTGGCCATGAGTTTATTTGCCTGTCTTCATGTCTTCCCATTAGGCTCAACCTTTTGGAAACGGGCGGTTATAGATCAACACAAGCAGGTATTTAATTATTTCGTCTTTTCAATATTTCTTTCACATTTGACAAGGCCACCTATAGTTGTGATGTTGTTATTGAAGGAGAAACCAATTAATATTAACCACATAAATACAATTTAGGTATTATTATAAGAAAGTGTATGTGTGTGTACAATACATTACACAACACTACATAGGATAATATATAACATACACCCACTTTTCGCCCCCCATGTTTATGTCCCATATGCAATATAATAGGAGGGGAGCCCATTGCCATCCACCAGCACAAACCGAGACTGGATGCTGCTATTCAAAAATTGCAATAAAAAAACGGAAAAAACCAACAACACTTTCCCCACCTGGGAATGGACATGCTAATCTAGGTTCGGGACAATTACTTGTGGATCAGACAATTTTTTGTCACGTGTGGGAATCGAACCCACGACCTCGGGCTCAGCAGTCAGGGTCACTAACCAACAGGCCAATCTTTTTACTTTTTTAATTATTATTTTTAATCCTACTTAGTGTAAAAAATGTATTCTGTTATCGTACATTTCTATGCGAAGAACTAAGGCGGTTTGAACTAATATAGCTGATAATATTTTATATGCATAGTAAATAAATACACTATAGGTAGGTACTAATAAAATTTTGCAGATACGTTAGAACAATATAACAGCAGTAGCTGGCCTAATGGCCTGTCCACGGTGAATAAATTATGCTTTACAATTTACTTCGAGGCGACATATCTTTTTGATTAAAACTCTTCTTACATTTAAGGCTATACAACCGTTTTAGATGTAGACACCTTCTTAGGCGTAATTTAGAAATGTCCGGGTAGAACACCCATTTTGTACATCAAGTACAGGCACCAACAACGTAGCATAACGTCCAAGCTATAAAATAAAATGAACCTCTCAATTATCCAACACTTTTATTGCAGCAATTTCGTAAAATAAAATCCAACCTCATGGGCAGATACACTTAATTTTATACGTTCTTCATTGTTCTCACCATCTCTCTCGATCATCAACAGAAGACAAAGACGGCTAAAATTACTCCCACTGATTGCAGTGAGCCGTACACGAATTAGGCCCTTTTCGTTTTTTTTTTTTTTCATTTCATCTTAATGCCCTGTTCATGCGTTCAGACCTTTTATCGAAACATATGCATGTTTCTGAATGCACCGGTCGACCGGTTTCGTTTCTTTGCCTTTGAATTGAGACGCCGCGCCGCGTTCGAAATTCGAATCAGTTTGCGTCGAACTGTAGACGAGAGAGCGCGTGCGCCTTGGAGATTAAATATAATATAATGTTTACGATTCACCAGTGTTTATTAACAGTGATTTTGTGACTGTCTCTTTTTTAATATGACCTGATATACTCCTTAGTGATATTTATATTCTGAATAGCACATGATGGCTCGGATTTTTTGTATTCTCCTATTTGTGTGGGTGGTGTCTGCTGCTGACCAGGAAGAAGGTGGCAAGTGTGAGAGGATCAAGCTACCACTATGCCAGGATTTGGGATATAATTGGACTGCCATGCCGAACTTAATGGGGCATAAAGATCAGAAAGAAGCTGAAGATGCGGTAAGAGAACATTCTTATAGTCTAGACATTAAACAACAATACAATAGGACTTAGAGTGCTATAAATAAAATTTAATTTACCATTAGGCCAGCATCTAAAACAGAAGAAAACACTAAAGAGACAGGCTACATAAAAGTTTAATGAAGAACATAAACTTGGCAGCAATAGTAATGCAATTTCCTGGCAATGTCTTCACCGAAATAATTAACTCTGTACTTCAATATGATTACAAAAAAACATTGCAAGAGTTAGGGACACATAATAGCATTCGTTGAAATAATTAACTGTCTCGTGTAACATGCTGATGCTGATGAATTACAGCGGCTGTTCAATTCATAAACAATTTGTGTCATGGGAGAACTTTTTGTCATTTGATTTACGATCAACTGCTGAATAGACTCGATGGCTTGTAACAGATACTGGTCGTATTTCACTAGAGTACAGTCACCGTTATATATTTGCGAGGGGTGCTTGAACAATTGGCAGTTTTAATGCCCTTGTTTCACACGGGAATGTCTTTAATATTCTATTTAATAAACGCAATATCATTTCTAGATCTGCTCTTTTTACCTACAGACGGACAGATCCTTGAGCATAAACAGCTTGATGGATTTCGACGTGTGAGGTGATTGAATCATGTTAATAGTGATGATAACGTCAGCCGAAAAATGGTGGTTAAATAAAGCAGTCCGTTTTATTTCTTAAAATAACACTTGTGCATATACATATTTATGAAGAAAATAAAAATTCCTTTTTAGGATTTTATGACATGAAATATAAAAATGTTATAGTTGTAAAAAAATAAATGCGACTTGATAATCTAATTCTTGTTCCATATAAAGTGTTCAGCATTGTTTACGTGATAAATAATAACGTGTGGGCGTCGAACGACAGACGTGAGCGATAACAGCCGGCAAATAGCCGCTGTTATCACGCGGCACATCAAAGGCGCGATCTTGAATGCCGCCGCCTGGCCACAGCGCTCAAGTCCACTACACCTGTCTGTATATGTACATGGTGATTAATTGCGCAAAAAACATAACCAACATTGGGTCAGAGAAGACCATCCTGTACTAATTAGAGATACCAATTTAGAAGGTGAAGCTGCGCTGAGAATAGACATCGCAATTCTCCCATCGCCCCCCCCCCCCACGTGATACAGGTTGTAAATGTGTTGACACAGGAATCATATCGTTAGTATGGTACATATAATCAATAAAGAGTGCCGGCACTTTCATGCGTACTATCGTGTGTGTCGGATATTCATATCTTTACAACGGCATAACGCAAGAGTAACCATTTATTTTTATTTATATCCCTTATCGAATCGCTGCTATCTTTGCCTTAAGTGGCGATGTGTATCGGTTAATGCCACTTTATCGGCGGCATCACTTTTAAACTCAAACTTAATATCCTTAGTTATAAATGAAATTCGCTAAGCTGATAGAGCAATATATTGGCGTTTTGGTCACAAATTACACTTTTGCAAGAATCATGAAAATTATCGCTTCCATACCTAGGCTCTTATTGTTTTTTTTTTTAATTTTGTTTTTTTCAAGCAAATTTCTGTTCCGGCAACCTTGTATGTGATCTATATAATCTTTAATATCTTAAAAAAGAAGGATAATTTCAAATAATTGATGACCGGTTTCATGAAAAAACGAAATTGCAATTTGAATTTAGAATTCTTGGTTCTTAATTGTACATAAATGAGTGATCTATAAGCATTTTGATTGGAAGTGTTCACTTTAATTTTATTCCAATCATCTCTTGTAAATATAATTATCTTGCCGATTACAATCAATATCGATATCGCAAGAGCAATATTAAAAATAAACTTTATACGTATATATACGTATAAGTCATAAGTTCATAACCGATTAATTTATAAATCGTATAGAAATAATATAACTACTAGCTGACGAATCATTTGTAGGTGTTTATAAGCATTGTTAATTTGACGTTGCCATGTCGTCATTTAAAATAAAAAGTGTCCCAACCTGAGTCTTTCCAGAATTTAGTGCAGCCTATAACATCGTCTATATCGCTACTAAAATCTTGTTGAGCTGTAGTGGGCCGGTCCATTCACGAACATCTCTGTTCTCTGCAATAACAATCACATTTCTTGAATTACGATTTGGTACTTACATCTTATCATCGCAACATAACTTTAACAACACCAAAACGAACAATGCACGTATTAAAAACATATTAAAACATAAATATATAACGCGTAAGACATTTGGTGAAAGATTCTGACAAACAATTTCACATCTAAAATTAACATATACAATTTCCTGTACATTTTTTTATAAATACAAACTCCAAATCCCGTACAAACACGCGGCCAAAGCCAACAAAGCCCGGCTTTTAGCTCTCTGGAAGGTGGTAATGAGCCAATTTTGAAGCACCCACACATTTACCTCAAACTATTAACACCGCCTCGTACTAACAAACTATTCTGACTCTAAATACGAACATAATTTGTAGAGTTTATGATATACTGTGTTGCGATTTGTTATCTACGAGAAAGATTTCTATAAAGCAACTGGGAATAGGGAATGTAGAATGCCTAAAAATATTACGGACAATGGGTATCTAAGAAAACAAATAAAACCGCCTTTTTTTAATATTCATAAGCCGGTTAAATGTAACAATGTAGTGTTTTAACCCTGTATCTGTATTGCAATAAAATAATAAAACATTTTTGAAGAGAGATAAGATATGTTGCGTACAAGATAACCCATTTCCCTATATTACCGGTGTCTTTTGTGGGTTAAAATTACGCTCTGTTACCATCACCAGTGACGGGACAAAGATACCAGGTACAGCTGTGAAGTGTTATTGAGAAGTGCTCGGAATTTTTCTTTGAACCGACACCCTATCATTAGAGCAGGTATGTGAGTATAATACACTAACATAAAAGCGTCGTTGTCTCACGAATGAAATGAAGTTTTTTTACTCTGTTATATTCTCTTTCTTTTTAATTATACTGAAAAGTCATTTGTTTCATAATTATAATCATGTGATTTACTGTTATTGTATATAAATTTATGTTTGTTCGCTAATACGAAGTTTCCTGGCTAATAAATAGCAGTTAACAATAGCTTACGAGACTTATTGCTAATAAATTCCGCAAAAACTTGATCGATGTTTTTAATTTTTTTTTTCTGAAATGTGAAGTAAAATTTTAATTTATACATGATGGAGCTCCGAATCATATTTATTGCTATGCCTAACCTGTTTTGAATAACTTAGCACTTTTTATAGTAAAAAAGGAACACTTTGTGCGGCCGCCTACCTGAGGTAATTAGGGGAGGCAATTTGTGAGTTGTTCGGATCGTTTTTGCCGTTTTAACTGCGCGGGCGCCGCGGGCCTTGTCTTCTTGCTTGTTCGGCTTCACCTTGACTATTATATAGTAAAATAACTTTAATTGTAGGTCTCGCGGATGATGCAAAAACATATGAAATATGATGTCAAGGTGTTAGATAATAATGATGATGACATTTAATTGCTAAGGTAAAGTTACAAGTATTTTTAAGGATTTAGTTTGAAGTGTCTGTTCCCAGCAATTTCACTTGTTTTTATGGTCGATGCATGTTCTTAAGTGTCGTAGCGTGATTTTGTGAAATCAAAAACAAAAGGAATTTTTCAAATCCGACCGTCCGTTCTCGAACTTTGCTTGTTTAAATAATCTCTTCAGATTTATATATGGATGTGTTACGAGTAGTTATGAAAGTGTTTTATTTAAAACATCATTCATTAAACTTCTCCAGTACACAACAAACCAAAAAAAATCGTTAGACAGTTTTCCATGTAAAGGCTAAATGTTTCTAAGATGCATTAAAACGAAAAGTTATTTTAATTACAAAGTAATTGCACCGCTAACAGTCACAAATTACTCGTAATAAAGTCGTACTTAACTGCTTTGTGGAGGGGAAGGGGGAAAGAAAGGCGGCACGATCAAAGGCGCACGATTACCGCACGATGCGCAGGCGCTTTATTTCGTCTCGTTTTATTGCGCGCTTCGGTGCGTCGACCCGATGCAATCGGTGCGTGTGTGCTCGATACCTACTCGATTCTCAATGCGATCTTATGCGATTGACTATCGGAGCTCGCTTAATTAGTGGTTTGGTTTTAATTGCTACTTCGTTTTTTAGTATGCTAATTGGAGATTGGTCTACAGATGCGGTTGAATACAAAATATCATGATTGGTGAGCGGTAATTTTTCAATCACAAATTGTAGACTTTGTCTCTATTTGTTCTTTTATGAATCGCTTCCAGAATGTATAACTTTATGAGAACATACATATTAGTAAATTCATCAGTCAGTCATAGCACAATAATCACTGATACAATCAGTAATCATAAACAAATCAGAAAAATTATAAATTTTGTTCAACAACAAAAAAATCTCTACTGAAGTTATTACAAAAACTTAAGCCGTTATTATATTGAATCTGATCCGTGTGACGAATTGATTAAAATGGCGAATTCTTTTAATGAATCGTAAAGTTACTGAATGTATCCCAAAAATGGCGGCGTCATCGCCAGAAAGGGCCCTATTGTGCTTGCTAGTAGTCCGGGCGAGTGGAATGTTGCCCAATTAGCTAGATTCCATGTTATATCGTAGCATTCCGACTTGTTCACACTTTATATTAATTTAAATTATTACTATATACATACATATATAAAGTTTTAAATTATAAGATTTTGGGACAATCTAAATCATGAGACTAAGGATATCTTTTAAGAAGAAAACATCTAAAGATCTTGTGACATCAATTTTTGACATAGACAATCTTGTAGCCAGAGAAAAAATTGCAAATAAAATTTATGTAATTCATATGGCAATTTCGGCAGATCCTTTCGCCTAAGAAAAAGTTGCTAGTAAAATTAATACAATTCGTTTGGCAATTTTGGCAGATGACAAACATTATTATAAAAAACACTATTTAAAGAATGACTAATGATCTAGTGGTCAGGGATATTAACTACTGAGTCAGAGGTTGTGGGTTTGATCGCACACGGAACCATAATTTGTGCGATTCACAAACAACAGTTCAGGTTTCAAGGTGTGTGTTTTGTGTGCAACAACAGGAATCATGCCTAATGCGGGAGTTGTATTATGATGTATATTAATAAAAAACGAATCGCGGATATCTATCTAATCTAAGGTCAATTGTCATGCCATACCTTGTAATGTAACGAGTAAAAAGGTTGGCGGTATTGGAGAGTGTTTAATTCAACCCGTGCCTTTTAAAGGTGGGTCGTTGCGATCGGGCGCACGCGCATAAATAACCATTAAAAACTATTTTATCTCCGCTCACGACAACGCCGCCTCGTTCTCTTGTCAATTACACTTCCCCTACAGACGCATACGTTAACCGCCATACAAGCTGAATGGCTAAATCCTTTTTGTTCACCGCCATAGAGTTTTACATGTGTTTAAAAATAAATTAACTATCAAATGAATAGTTGAAAATGCCACGACACGAACGTAAGACTTGAGTTTATTCGCTGCGCTTGTCAATTAACAAGAACTGTCCGACGGAATTAACATGTATATCTTTTGGCATAAATATCCTATTCGGGCTGATATAAGCTCATCCTTTTTTTAGATTGAGTGTATAAACTGTATTGAGGTGAATAAAATAATATAAATATATATTTAATTTATTGACTTATATAAGTCAATAAATTAAAATACCATGTTAAAATTATTTTATATACAAAAAGATTAACTGACAGAATCGTTAGGTCCTACACCAAATAAAAAAAAACAATGCGTCAATTAAATTTTACAACCAGATTTACATTACGTACTCGAGAATATTTTTAGAACCTTTTATCTCAGTATTATACTTTATTTGTATTCTCTCAATAAAACATTTAAAGTTATCAACTCACATTTAGTATCATATACCCGCGGCGGTGCCGGCTGAAGGCGATATGCCAGTGACCTGTGTGTCAGTGACAGCAGCGCTATGAAGTAATGAGTGGATAGCAATAGAAAGTCATTAGAGCCGCGGTAATGTCCGCCGCTAATCGCTGAAGATGCAATATATTGAGATTTTTGTCTTTTATCTTCGTCACGAATTTATAAGATGTCATCTTGAAACTTTTATTACGACTAGTTTAGGTGTATGTGCATATTTTTTACATTATTAATTTAAGTAAGATATCAACGCGAGATTTTTACAGTTGTAGTACTTTAATGCTTTAGCATTGAAACCGTGCGATTATAAAGATTTGTTAATATAGACTTTAGCCATTTTTAAGAGTATTTTGATGGTATCATTTACTTTAATTATTTCTTGTGGACTCCGATTGTGTTTAATAGATACAGTACAAACGTGTAGATTTAAATTTCGTTAATAATATAATGTGTTTTGACAATTTTCTTTCACTTTCCGTCATTCTAATGATGAAATAATGGAAAAGACATATCAGAATCATGACAGTTATAGTCAGTTATGTAAAATTATTTTTGTTTTTACGTTATTTTACCGGCAATTTCGATGTTTTATTGGCGAAGATGTTTGGCAAGAAGTAGTTCGAAAACGAATAAACGGTGTTACTGTCTTAATGTTGACGTAGATTGTTTTTATTTGCGGTTATAAATGTTCGATGCTTTTGCGCAAATGCATAACTTTTCTTGAATATTTGTAAATGTCATGAGACGTATTCATTGGAGTTATTTTTTGACATGAATTCTATTGTAAAAAAATGTCTTTATGGAACAGATATTTAAATAGATATTTATTCGCTGAATAACACGAATAACTCAATGTTTAAGTATATTGTTTCAATATAGTTTAAGTAGCGCTATCGTACATCACATCAGCCATTAAATATGTAATTAACAAACTGGTTCAAGAATTTCAGAGTCTGTATCCTTTCTGAAAGCTCTCGTCATCTGTGTGTCTGTCCTAATTAACTTTATCAGCTGATAACAGCTGGCGCCATTCTCTCCTTGGACTATCTCGGCCTATTAACGGAACGACATTATGATACGATAGAGCACATCCTGCTTTTTAGAAGGGTGATACGAAGCAGCAGTATAATTAGAAATAACTATTTACTTCATATCATTTGTCTTTAGTAAAATGTTAGTTAATAATAAAAAATGCATTAACAGAATATAAAATGAATAAGTTTAAGGGCCGGTTGTGAAATAATTGTAGGAAGGATTTATAATACATTAATACTGTATCTATAAACAAGGGTTACTATAACACTAATGCTTGTTCTATAAATAGGTGTACAAATAATCTTTGGGTAAATCAATAAAAGAACATGCAATGGAAAATCGTAATACACATTTAGGCAAAGGTATCACAAACGGTTTAGAATTCCACCCCATATAGTTCCAAACACTAGCGTTTATAAGAGTTCACGGGAACACTGCTAATGTGTAATGACACCTTCATCGGAATTGGTGTTGAATGTAGAAAGAAAGGAATCTTCGGAAAGCATAACCAGATTATATTGATTTTCCTTGGTAGGATATTTCTCAAAATTAGTAAATCAATTACCTCTTCAAAAAATTATTTTAAAATCACTATTTAACCTGCAGCAAATATTTAGCAAATAATCACTACGCAGTCGTACTTACCTTCCATGGCGAGCTTTATTTGTAAAGACACACAAATTATCTTGGTTACTCCCAGTAAAAGTCAGAATGTAAAATATTTGTTCATTTAGTCGTATTCTACCGAATGTTACGAAATCAGCCTTTTATATTGTCTATGTGTACCTGTACGTATGTCACAATCGAATATAGAAGTTTAAAGAACACTTTTATCAAGTAAACAACTGTAACAAACTGACAAACCATGCAAAAAGTTAGCAGAAAAAAAATAATTTCACATCTCAGGTATACATTTTTTTTTAATCTGTTCATGTAGGTTACATATTGTGATGTTAATAAGAAGATTTACAGTAATTCCTTTTTATTATCTAATTTTATGAAACTTTCTATATGTAAATAAATACATTTTTGTTGGTTATTCAAAATTCTATAAAAATACTCTACTAATGATAAAATTAAAAGAAAAACATCTAACTTCTGCATACTGGAACTTCGCCACTGTATTTCTCTAGTTATTCTGAAAACTAAATTATAAAATGCCTTAAAATATTTTTTCTGATCAAGATTTTATAACTTTGTAGGCACCACCAGTATTCTTTATAATTTTTTTACATGCTGCCGCGAAAATTCTTACGAGACATAGACAAGAAAATATTTAAGCTGTCATTTTACAACGTTTAACTGGTTTTATTATCTGTCCGGAGACAATTTTATCTGTCATCTGTAATAAAAAGTGCGAGCGCTAGATGATAGATGTTTTATTATTATTTTATAACGTATTTGCGTAGGTTTGCGTTTAGTTTTTAAATTTTTAATAAATGTCGTAAACGAAGTCAGAGGCAGCCAAAATAAGAAGTTATGTATGATATACATTGGATAAATGAAATCTAACATCACATTTGAAATTGTAAAATATATAGCACTACATTATATTTTTATTCCTTAATGTATTAAGTTATGAAGTCTTACAGACAAGAGGTATTTCGAACAAATTTTAAGCATAAAAAAGTATTTCCTTCACTCTAAGGGGCATCATTTTAGTAAGTTCTGGAAATTCTTTGCAAATGTGGTTATTTAATATGAATCTGTCTAGCATTGGGGGGTACAGGCATTTGTGTATATGCATTTAAAACACGTAATCCAAATCTTGAGTTTTTATTAATTGTTATTAAGTTCGAACGCATACTTTTCCATCGACATTCAACACCTCAAAGACGTTCTCGAAGTTTAACGGCGGTATGGTGCATGTAATTTTATATGCTTTCCGCTTTACTACTTTGAAGCCCGAGGTATCGATTTAAGATGAGATCAATGCCCACAACTAAACCGATTGTAGACCAAATACTTTACATAGAAGAAAATCCTGGCACTGTACGTTGCGAATATATTTTATATCACCAGAATTTAACTACATAGAAAAATAATTTAAAATTAAAATTAAATGAAATCCAATCAAATCTTTAAGATGCCGAGAAAACTTAAATTCAGAGTTCCAAACTCATTTAGAAAAATGAACATTATTTTATTTATCTTTCTCCAAATGTTTTAAACAGAGTGGCGTAGCGTTCTAAGTGTCACATCGCCACCATGTTGCCGCGCCTAATGTTGTGGGTTCGATCCCCACACGGGACAACACTTTGTGTAATCCTCAAATTGTTGTTCTGAGTCTGGGTGCTCTTTGTGTCCGTTGTTTGAATGTTTGTAAAGTCCCCCGCGACACAGGAATTAACCCTAGTGCGGGAGTTGTCTTTTGCCTTTTGCCGTCAATCGGGCACTTTATGTAAAAAATAATATTAATGATATTTATGAGAACAGCAATCGAACTACAAAACAAACAAAGTACTTATTCCATTGACTGTATAACATGCTTTAATTAAATATAATTTTCATCTAGTATTTTTATCAAAATGTCTCTTTTTTCAACCGACTTCAAAAAGAGGAGGTTCTCAATTCGAATGTATTTTTTTTATGTTTGTTACCTCTCAGAACTTTCGACTGCGTGAACCGATTTCGATGATTTTTTATTTGAAAGCTGGTGCTTCCCGTGTGGTACCATTTTCATTTGGTCCAGTTCTGACAATGGCATCCATGAGAAAACCATATAAGTCTTAAATTTGCATTAAGCATGTGCGCAACAAATTGACGAATAACTCAAAATAACGCCCACTGATTTCGATGATTCTTTTTTTATTGGAAAGGATGTACTTCAAGGGTAGTTAGATGAGAGTTTGGTCCATTTGTGACAGCGGCATCTACGAGATAACCATATTAGTCTTAAATTTGATGATAGACGCATTGAAGTCGGTTGTCTACTTTTTTAAAGTGAATTATTCATCTAAAAGGCTATTAAAGCTATACAATTTGACAGGTGTCCTTAACTTCATCATAAACAGGTCTAGTCAAACTTCACGGAAGCGATGGGTAGGATTGGCAGCCCAGGGATATTCTGCAATAAAATTCTTCAGAGACTTCGCTAGCCGTGAAATGTTACGCACAATAACTAGTTTATTTTTGTAAAATCTTATAGTAAATTCCTTTCTTATGTTCGAACCATCATTGCAGTAGAGAAGAAAAGTAATTTATTACCACAAAACCTTTAAATATAGAAAATATAAAAATACATATATCGATTAGTTTTTAAGCGTATCACCGGCATAGCGTTAGGGTCATCACTCTGTTCAGAATTTCCTTTAATATCTTTATGAATTAACACGCATCAGAGCGCAGCCGTAATCACGGTACAATTGTCTTCTCTCAAGAAGCCGCCGCAACGAATCTGACCATCTACAAAAACCTATCAAAGACTTTACAAGCAAATATAAACTGTAACACTTTGAAATAAGATTATTCCCACACGCAAATAGTAGGCAGCCCTGATCAATGTTATGATGAGGATTATGAAACGATTTTGAACCTTATGTCTTAAGAGTAAGGTAGTTGTGAAAGATGAACAGGTGTGGTAAATGGATTCCATCAGTGATAGTCACGAGCGTCGTCCGATTATTATGAATTAGCCACGCTTCAACGGGGAACCGTCCGGCGGTTATTCTCTGCTGGATTTTGGAATAACATGTTGGTTTACTCGAAATAAGTTTCGGAAACATTAAATGTTTTTGATTTTTGGTTAGTTTTTTTTTTTATTTCTATGTAAAGGAGTAACGAGGCTGGGGTTTTAGCTTTCGGCATGCAAGATTTTCACGCACGTGTTATAAGACAATTTTATTTTGTTGATTTCGTAGTCTTAAAGTGGAAGTTTTCTTCTTTTCACGAGCGCCAATTGTTAACAAAGAAAACTTGACCGGTTCAAGATTTTAGCGTTGCTTGACTTACTTATGAGAATAGTCCACATCGGAGAAAAGTTGAGAAAATTAAATAAGAAATTGACTATTATATGTCAAAAGATTGTTAAAAAAGAAATAGCAGAAATGTCGTAACATAATAATAATAATTACTTCAGACATCTTACTCACACCCGTCTTATATATACCAAAATAAGCAGAGCTTTTACTATAGTAACCAGATCGCTGATAAACATATATATATATATTTTAAAATAAATACAACACAACGGCAACGCACTTGTGACTCTTGAGTTGCGGGTGTCCTTGGGCGGCGGTAGTCATTTACCATCAGGTGACCCGTCTGCTCGTTTGCCCCCTATCGCATAAAAAAAAAAATTACACCCAGGCACAGAACCAATACTCATACTTATCAAATAAATATTTGTCCTGGGTGGGGATGTAACCCACGAACTAGTAAAGTAACTCCGTGCGTAATTCTACATTATTTTTGAGAGTCTTTTATGGTGTGTGGAAATAGCCATGTCCAAGAACGTGCTCCAAGAACGTGCTCCAAGATCTCTCGGAATGGTTATGTCGGTAACGGTAAGACGAATTCAAAAAGTCAAAACATGCAAGAACATGTCTAGGCGCGACGTATTTGGGAAGCTGTCACATAGCTTTGAGATTGTTTATATAAATATTCTCTCTCGTCTGTTGCCGTGTCCATACGACTTAAAAAATATAACTATTAAACCGTCTTAAGAAAAACCAAATGTTAATCAGATAAGTTGATGAAGTATTAACCCTTATTAGTAAATTATGACATATTGGTCATCATCATCATCAGCGCTGTCGCAGTCCACTAGGATATATATTATATATAGAGTTAGGCCTCTCCCATTGCACACACCTTCGATCGATTTTCGACTTCTCGTATCCAGTTCCTGGCAGCGCAAATGGATACTTCACCTGGCCTGTGGGCGTCCGAAGCTACGTTTGCAGAGACGCGGTCTCCGCTCAAGATCAGATGCTGATTACTGATTGATTAGAGTATCCTATCATACAACAAAGATATGTACATACTTACTTTTACCGCACGGCACCTTTAACAGGACTGCATATTATTATACATATTATATTAATGATTGCGAAATATTATATGTTAGTAATTAAAAATTAAGTATGATCTGAAAGTCAAGAAAGATGGCGGCGCAAGCGTTGCCCCGGCTGGCCCCGCCCGTATATCGCCAATTAAACCGTGACGGGGAACATACTAGAGGGCGCTTAAGCATTTTTTAAACAGTTTAAAATAAACGTAATAATGATAAAATCTCTGATGAATATATTGCTACTTATATTTAAAAAAGATCGATTAACAAAATAACGGTTAAATGCTAATTACACAAAAAAGTCGTCCTTGAAATCGGTGAAAATATAAAAATCCTGCTTCTCCGTCGCCATATGTCACGTTTAAACTATATGTGTATGACCACATTAACGCAACGGTTCTGCTCGCGTAAAAGTTATTTTCCTTTATATAATTATATATCCTTCTGGAGACAAAAAGGACTGTTCATTTTTGCCTGGTTGAAAGGTCGAAAGACATAACTCAACATATGAACAAAAAACAAATGTTGTTGTTTCTGAATAAGACTGACACACGCGCTGTTTTTCCTTTTGAATAACTACTGCCCATTGATTACAACTCTCGTGTTTAATAAATTATAAACGATGAGTGACTTATTTTTGAATCACCTTTTCTCCCTGCAAATTTCGTAGTGATCGATACAGTAGTTAAAACGTGAAAGATTGTCAAACAAATATTTAATTAGTTAGGATGTACACTATCTATCACACATAGAGTGCTACTTTCATTTCTTATAAGTGAGACGGAAGTTTCTGTGTGAAGAAACTCAGCTGTAGTAAGTGGGTCGTTCTAGAGATGGAACACACGGCAGGCGGAACTTACCAATGGTTTTGTTACTTTGTCTAGTGTCTACACTTAATAATAGTAAAAAAGTTTAGCAAATTGATTTCATTTACTATATCTAAATGATGTCCTTTCCAACGTACTTTTTTAGACCTTAGCATTTATATATGATGTTGGTAACACTAAACTCGAATAAGACTAAGATTTTTAAGTTTCTCAGCAGGGCACCAATTTAAAAAAAGTTAAAGAGTTGTAAAATTAAACCTGCTTGATTGAATTTTATATCGTTGTAAATTGAATATATCAAATGTATATTAGTTTTTTCTACTAATTGATCTTTCGAATCAAGATTTAATTGATGCATAAATACTCATTTGAAGGTAACTTTTTAATTCGGTGCTACGGTGTCACAAAAAGCAGCTTATGTAATCTATGGCTGTAGACAATCAATAAATTTGAATCAAATAAACTAATTAAGGCCAATAAAGAGCAGTCACCAACCTCACGGTGAGAGTTTTTGGTTGATTGCTTTCTTACATATATGTTGATGGATTTCTTTAAAGTTGGAATGTGTCGAATGAATAGTTCTTGGGAGTTATGACTTTGAAGTGTTTTGTAATTATAAATTGTTTTCGGTCATTCGAGAACTTCCTCATTCGTTAACGACGTTCAATTTAGAGAAAAATAAATAATAATCTGTACAAAAGCAATCGCTTAGAAATAGCTATTAGATTTTTTGTGTAATGTACGTCTTTAGAGTCCTTAAATTAGTCATGTATTCAGCAATAGCAATAACTGGCAATATTTTATTAAAACGAAAAGAAAAATACTTAAACAACATTACAAATTCGTATCATCATCTTAAATTACATATTATTAGAATTAAAATTACATATAAAAAAAAATATACATTATAATCGGACTTTCTATCATAAAATTTAAGACTACTATGGTTTTCCTATGGTTGCCATCGTCACAACTGGAAAAAACTCATCTAACTACCCTTGAAGAACATTATTTCCAATAAAAAAAACCATCGAAATCGGTTGGCGTGATATTGAGTTATTGGTCCTATGTCGCGCACATGCTTAATGCAAATTTAAGACTTATATGGTTTTCTCATTGATGCCATTGTCAGAACTGGATCAAAATAAAAAAAATAATCAATATTTTTTCGAATAAAAAAGAAATCGCCGAAATCGGTTCACACAGTCGAAAGTTCTGACGTAACAAACATTAGAGAAAAAAAATAAAGTTGAATTGAGAACCTGCTTTTTTTAAAATCGGTTGAAAAGCTATTCAATCAATGCGAAGAGGCTCATACGCAGTGTGTTTCGAGAGGGTATGAGGAAGGCTGGAGAAGGGCCTGACAATCAAAATAAACGGGATTGTAGTGCGCGTGTTTTTATGACGAGCCGTCACTCCGCGCCTTCTCTGTTTATCCACCGGTAAAACGCTTTGATGTTGCCGTTGCACAGGGCTACTACACCTGAAATAGATAACGTAATGAATTATGTTTTATCTATAGCAAGTTTATTGTATAAATGATGTTATTAAGTTGATTAAAAAAGCCGGTAAGTATGACATGATTACTTAATCATATACAGTTGTCAAGTTTAAAAAAAAAGTAATGTTCAGAAAGTTATCGATTAGAAACAAAGAACTAAAATAAATATTTTTTTATTGTTTTTATGAAATAGTTTATTATTTTCTAGATGTTACAACGGTACGCTAAAATACGGCACTATTTTTACAGGCTATTATTTTACTTGTAATTAATGTTTGTTCGGGTTTAATCTCTTGCATACACCTTCAGTTCTGCATCTTCTTGATAAGCAAGGCTGCCTCTGCATACATATATATTTTTAAATAAATTTAGTGTGTGTGATAGCCCTGACTCAGTTTTATTCACACTACGTTACATCAAAGGGCTTCGCCGTAACTAATGAAGTGATAAATAGCATTGCAGTGACCATTACACTATATAAATAGATAAATAGTTATGATAAAATTCAAACAGTACGTTAGTCACATTAGTCACGTACGTCACATATAATATTACACATATTATCACTTACTTATTTTACAGATAATAATTTAAAAAGCAGGCGGAATACACCGCGAGCCTTATTTTATTTAAAAAAAGCGTGTGGTATCGCGGGACACCAGACAGGAACGAAGTTCGTTATTATAAGGAAATGTTTAAGTTCCGTTGTTTGTAATACTTTCACTAGATGGCAGTGTTACACCATATTTGTACATACCGTACTTGTTTTAAAACAAAAATCCCTTAACTTTACAGTTCATAATATAAACACTAGATGGCAGTATTATTAATAAATAAAAAAACTTACTCTTTTTTGTTTAACGTTACGGACGTTTTTACCCCTCCGCAAGGTATAATACCCCACAAAGAACTTCGTTCCAAAATAAACCCGAAAAAATTTAAAACCTTTACGGTAAGCCGTCTGGTTCGCGGTGAAGTAGAATAGGGTCACCCCATCTCTTCCCGGTGGTGTCATAATAAGAGACATACTGATCGGACTGTTACCTATCGGACAGTATATACACAGTCATACAGTGTCCTGTTTGACGGCGATAGGCTCGCCCCCTATTACGTTCGTGGGACCAAATACTAATTTTAAAAATTTCCGTGTTTGATACAACTCTGCCCACCCCTTAGAGATATGTATGTGTAAGTAATATACTCACTTTTTGCCGCTGTTTTTTTTTGTGTATTTTACCAGATATCTTCACATTTGTGAACTGAAAGTATTTATTACGGTATAATATAGGCCGTAACAAATCAAGCTGCTATCCTTAGGTACAGGGCAGTGAAAAAAAACGCAAGCAGTCAGACATACATAAAAGATCTATCAGCAAAAATAAATTTAAACATTATTTTTATTTCTCTTTTGCTTTTAGATTAAGTATACCTACAATTATTACTTTGGTGCACTTACTAAAAAGAGTAAAATAAACCGTAATTTGATGTATATGCAGGATAATGGCCATAACGTAGATTAAAGATAAATCAGAGTTATTTGTTCCAAGCGAATGGATCGGTGCGAGCAAACTTCTTTGATCAAAACGATCAAACCTCGGCGGCAATATCTACAGTACACATATCTACAGTACACATATAGCTAGCTATAACGCTGGGCTTTGAAGTTTTACGTTGAATTAAGATGCGTATATAACCTTAAAATATCACGATAATACGATTTTAGACCGTTGAAATGAGGTGTCATCTCATTTTTATTCTGAAAGTCTTGTATGAATAAAGATGTGATTAGTCGACTTATTTAACTTAGTTAAAAAAGAAGGTTGTCAAAATTGCACAATTTTTATAACGTATGTTTACATAATATAGAATATGTACATTTATTATGTACTTACGTCTGTGTATAAACCGTCCACTAAACACATAAACCACTATTACCTAATACTTTGCAGTATAGTCCATCAGGTTGTCTGGAAGAGATCGCAGATTGTGATGAGACCGCCATTTGTACTCACCTATTATTATGTACTTTGTTTGATACCTCACTGGTACAGTAAAGAGTATATAAATAAACATTTTGTTTTTACGTATTTCTAGCTTTTTCATTTATTTACATACATACATACATAGTCACACCTATATCCACGAAGGAGGAGGCACTGGCGTTTTAAAGCCCAGTGTTTGCCAACCACCAAATTATTTAGTTTCGAGGTGGCATTTTCTGCACAAACACGACATTTATTTTTGATATAAAAATTCTAAAACCCAAGCAGTAGCGTTACCCTTAACACAATATTAACGTTACTAAGTAAAAATCATCACAATCAGGCCGGTACTCCCTGCAACTGTACCGTGAAGACATCAAAGCTGCGCTTGCACGGCGCATCGGGCACACCCCGCTATTTTCGGAATATGTTGGTCATTAATTTTTTGTCACGGCCTGTCGTCCTTTGTTGTTCATAGTTATAAAATAGCCATTTTTACTGTATACAGATTTAAAAGAAAATTACGATGTACACGTTCTAAATTATGATTCAAAAACGTTTACTAAAAAAATCGACCATTGCTTTTTTTAGAACACGTACAGACATACACTACTCACGTTTATATCTAAGAGGTCTCCCAGACTCACCTTTTCCCAACTTTAATTCAGTCCACTGTCCCACATCCACTTCATATTGCGCAAACCTACTAACTATTTTTTTTTTAATATAAGAAACAAACGAGCAATTGACTTATCTGATGGTAATTGACTTCTGCCGCTTATGGACAGCTTTAACTCAAGAGTTGCAAGTACGTTACAGCCTTTGAGGTCGGAATCGTTCCCGGAATAATATCAATAATTTGTCTCAATTTGATCATGAGCCTGGGGTTCTTGGTGGAATAGAATTGGACAACCCAGTCTTTTTCGGCGCTGTCGTAAAAGTTACTTAAAGGATTGGACTGTTATCTATCAGACTGTATGTGTACCGTCTTGAATAGGCTTGCTCCCTATAACGTTAGTGGCACTAAATTCTAAAATACGGGTGTTTAATAAGCCTTTGTCAACCCCAAGGATGAGCATATATATGTATGTTTGATCGTGAGAGGTAAAGTGTCGCTTTCATAATTAATCGATCCTAACTTCGAAACAGAAAAACAGAAGAGCCACTTTTAGAACAATAATTTTATTTGAACAGTTAAATGGTGCACGGTTTGTGAGTCATGTGACGTCATCAATCAATCCGCTTACACCACACTATCGAATGTTTATCCAAGCAAATAAATAATACAACTCCGAGAACTAACTCAATGGTTCAGCTAAAGTAAACAATTTCAACCATGAATACTTAACAAATATACTGTCTTTAGTCTTTATTGTGTATAAGTAAGGTTTAAAATCGTATGCTTAATATAATCTCGTTATTTATATGAATGGAAACCCTTGTACGTGATCTAAAAACATCCGATGGCACTCTTGCGAGCAAATGTTTGTTAAGGGGATGTTTACAAACCACTTTTAATTCAAGGATTGGTTTATTATTTCAAGGCACATTATCCTTGTTTGAGTAAGACATTGTTGTTTTTTCTATTCTTTATATTAAAATGCATTGTTTTATCAGCTACTATAATGTTTAGAGAATATTAGATAGGTAATATATTCTAAAATTAAGTAATCATATTTGAATCTTATTTTATTCAAAGGATTCATTAATATCCCTTGATTAACTTACCTGTTGGTCTAATAGTTAGTGACCTACTTGCTAAATCAAAGATCGTGTGTTCGATTCCCACAGTTTTTCAGAGTCCATGTGTTTTTTGTGGCCGTTGTGTGTATGTGAGTCAAGTCAGCAACAGACAGACCAAATTTGACTCCAAAAGAATTAAGTTTTTTTTTTTTATACTATAGGAGGACAGACGAACAGACGGGTCACCTGATGGTAAGTGACACCGTCGTCCATGGACACTTGCAACTCAAGAGTCGCAAGTGCGCTGCCCGCCTTTGAGGGTGATGAGGGATGGGGGATGCAGGGAGCGGAAAGAAGAGAGGAGGGATGAGGAGATGGAAAAAAAGAAGAAAGGAGACGAGGGGAGAGAAAAAGGGGGGAGGGGGAATTGGGCCTCCGGAGACCTCACTCATTTCGGGGAAATGCAACGCAAGCGTTACTTCACAACCGGTTTTCTGTGAGGCCGTGGTATCGCACCGGTCGAGCCGGCCCATTCGTGCCTAAGCATGGCTCTACCACTGCTAAAATAGTTATAGGTATCATTATTTGCCGACTCTTCAATTTCAATTCAATTTATTTCAATTTCATCAACAATGTTACATTGTGTCTAAAATCATACATCACAGATGAAAAACAATCAATCAATCAACATCATTTTAAATAACATATATATTAAATTCAATGAAAGGATAAAATAAAATACTTGCAAATTAAATACTCAATGTCGCAATCAGCATATATATATCTTTCAGGTCTTCAATAGGGTCCCCTATAGTTTCGTATTTCAATCCAAATAAAAAGTGGGCAGACCTGCCATTCCTCGCATATTTTGTATAAGTTCAAGTTATAAATAATAACGTTTTAGTAATTTAATACTAGGTACTACAAAAATATCTTAAATTTATTTATAGATAATATACCATAGATCTATAATATACGTATATTACACACCTCTACAAGTTTAATCTAAACAAATATAAAACAAGCTTAAACCAACAGGGGCTTAGCCTTAACTGAAATATCACAGCGAAGCCGACAAGACAACCTTTTCCGAACGCAAACAATTATGTTTGTCTACATATTGTTAGCTTAAAGCGAAACGTTTCAGAACGAAAAAAAAATACTTCACTTCTAGTGTAGTCTACCGTTCTAATAGGATAAGCACAGGTAACGGCGGCCATCGGTACTGTACTTGAGTTAATCCTATAAAAATGAGGTTCAGTTACTAAAACTCCTTTGTAATTTTTTTAATAGCAAAATGAAGTTGTTTGTTACGATAGCTGTTATTATGTCAGTACGATCTTTTATACTCATTCAAGCAACATCTCGATTCCAAAAATGGCAATCCGTTTTTTAACCAAAGTAATTTGAGATCAAAAATCCCAAAAACGCTTTTAAAATAATTGCAAAGATACACTGCAGTAATGGTAGAGACAACCGACTAATTAAGGTCCAGAAAGTTGAAATGAATCATTTTTAAATACAGATAACGAGATATAATACGATAACAGCACGTGTCATGATGATTTGATGACAGTTAAGATTCGGTACCCTGTCAGGAAACCAACAAATATGAATCCACATAAAACATATCACACCACATACACACTCACGCCTGTATCTCATAAGGAGTAGGTAGAGGTGTAGGAATCATCCACATTTTGCCAGTTAGAATTTGGTCCCACTTACGATTTTGAGTATTAACGAAACGTACGACGAAAATTTGAAGTATTGACGAAACGTACGACGATATTGACAAGAAAGGGATATTACTTATACAGAAGTCAGAGTCACGCATACTTATAACTCGAACTGGCTGGTGCCGGAAAGACCGACCGACCTTCCTTCTTCTTTCTTCCTTACCTGTCAAGTTACTT
Organism: Tyria jacobaeae; assembly: GCA_947561695.1. Taxonomy (NCBI): domain Eukaryota; kingdom Metazoa; phylum Arthropoda; class Insecta; order Lepidoptera; family Erebidae; genus Tyria; species Tyria jacobaeae. The sequence goes on from OX387223.1 coordinate 17,851,744, forward strand.
TAAATTTTCCCATCTAATTATCAAAAATGGCGTGATAGTTACGGCAATAGGCCCACCCCCTATTACGTTAAAGGAACAATTTTTTTTTTCAATTATTATCGACAAAATATTTATGACACCTCTGCCTATTCTTTCGTGGACAAAAGCTTGAGTGTATGTATTTAACACAAGAGAAGTTAAAATTTCAAACACAGTTGATTATCATAGGAATTTTTGAATCAGCTGTACATAAGTAGTGATAAAAACGTCACTGATTCGTAGTTAAACGGAGCTATTAACAGCAAATACCCACAACAGACAATACAAAAAAAAACGCGCCAAAAATATAGCAAATGTCACTGGGGATGACGTAAGGATTATAACGGTGCCCCATACATCCAAATCTGTTCAAAGTATTAAAAAGTTATTTTGTAATAAAAAACTTTCATACATATATTATGTACATGAAGCCTAAAAATTATATATTGTTTATTTGAACAGTCGTTTAAAAATTAAAAAGAAAATCAAGTGGGTAGGTAGGTTAGGTATATACATTTTATTAAAAAACAACTATTATTATATTGTAATGCTATGTAGTGTACCTTTAACCTGCGGCTTCTCTTGCGTTAATGTGGATTGTCATTCATTGTTATTGCAGGTATCACTAGAAAGCAATACTCTTTTTTAAATAATAGTACCTTATGTCCTTTTCTGTAACTTACAATTTGTATGCAATTTCATGGTTATGCTTTAAGTGGCTTTAAAGTGTCACAGACAAAAAACAAACTTCGCATTAATAACAACTAACAACAATCTTCTTTCCTGTGCCGATCGGTAAAAGCCTGGAATTCTCTACCAACGCACGTGTTTCCTTCCCACTTTGATCCCGGGTGAAAAAGCATCATATGTGGGTCACCATGCTGCATTGACTAGACATGCAATGAGGATGGTGACCACCACTCTTTGACTCCACCTATTGCTTTCCATCAGGCAAAGGAGTCACTATGGTAGGCTAATATAAAAAGAAAATAAAAAAAATAAGGGTTGTGATGTAAACCAACATCAAGAATGTCATTCGCAAATTCGTCGTCTACCAATTACATCAGTCTTAATTGATTGTCTGAATCGGTTTAATTGACATTTGAGGCACTCGTACATGACGGGTAATTAGTAATTAAAATACGGTTTCTTAAACAATATTTATTTTTGTATAACTTGTTCTGGTCATTTCCTAGTCCAGCTAAGCTACAGACCTCGTCCCTCAAATATCATATTGTGCATTGTTTTTTAATTCCCCTTCTCAGCTATGGATTTCTGAATATCTTCGATTAGATGTTGTTATCTACAGATATGTTATAATAACACGTGTTATGCTGTAATTTAAAAAACAAAGCTACGTCTACAGGTAAAGTGAATCTCTTTACCCCTATTCCATAAAGCTAGAGATTATTTAACTCGTAAAACAAAACGAATGAATGTAGTTTATGTTTGATGATATTTCTAACTTTACAAATGGAAACTAGACGTTCCTTATTGCTCAGATCAGGCGTATGCTTTTTTGTCAATTTAGTGAAATAAAAACTACTATATAAACACCCAACTGTGCAACGAGGAGGGTTTGTATACGTATGAAGTTTCTTGGTCACGTCCTAGAGCTTAGGCGGCTTGATAGAGTTCAAAATGTAAAGTATTATTTGAATCATAATAATGGGAGCGATATAATGTATAATATTAACCGATAACGTCAGCAAAAGAGAGACACAGTTAATAATGCAGTCGGGTTTGATATTTTTGTAACAATAAAATTTTACTTGTTCAATTTATTCGTTCTTAAACAACACACTTGTAGCTGTTATCAAATTTCTCATCATATCTCCAGAGAATATGACATCTAATAAATAATTTATTATTTAAATTAAAATATAAATAATTTATTATATAAATTATTTATAATTAGACACCATAATTAGAGTTACGAAGACATCTCCACGATTGAAAGACACCATTTCAAATTAGCCAGACGAAATTGGTCTCTGACTCGCCTCGCGTAATCCGTCCCAAGGCCGGTTGTTTTGTGAAATAACGTTTTTTTGCGCAGCTTGCCCAGAAGGCAATTATCCTACAACAATGCCACAGAGGCACAGACATCCGTTGGAAAAAAGCCTTTCAAACGTAAGCGTCAACAAAAATGAGCGTCTGTTTTTAGCATTGAAATGATGAATATTCGTTTGGTTAACCTTTGGAGTTTTGTGATTGTGATCCAAGTTATTACTTTGGTTTTAAATTAGGGTCTTAAAAGATTCTACGTTGTTAATCTGCGGGCAGGTGCAAGGATTTGAATTATTACTTTAATTATATTTTACTTATTACAATTTGTTTGAATGAAGTCGTATTCTTTCTTTTTAATAAATGTTTCGATGTGGTTGAACGTATGCGATTTGTTTAACAGGAAATGTAATGAAACTTGAATAGTTACTTAGAAAGAACTAGACGCTGTTTATCCACATGGTACAAAGAATTTATTCATCCATAAATCACCTCTGGTTGTTGTGCAAATGCCACTGATATAGTTTTACTTGCGATTTAGACCTGAGAATATTTACATAAGGTATTTCTACATGCGGTACTTTCAAATACCTGTATATACATATAATGCGAGGTCTAATATTGTGTAAGCAAGTTTTGAAAGAACGTCTTAATAGAAAGTAGGTAGCGCGGCTAAAGTATTGATGCACTGTGTCAGGTACCAATTGACATGACTGTATTGCTTAATATTTGATGTAATATGCGTTACAAAAACTCAAGTAATCAATTTTAACTTAAGATATGGGAACGCTCAAAGAAGGTCCGCTCAATTCTTCGGTTTTCAAATGATTGCGGGACATCCGTTGTCGTTGAACAAAAACGAGTCTCTGGGTCGACCTTGCCATTGTCTGTCAACCTCAACCAACCTGTCTTTTTATACTCTCGAGCCGTGGAATACTGTCGCTCATCAACGTTGAATAATAATTAACTAAAAAATTACGCGCGAGAGCGCCTTAGCAACATTTAAACGTTATTTAGTAACCTACAACACAAAGTTGTTAGTGCTAAACTGCCTACTCCTGTTACAAATCTTTAATTTATTTTGTCTCCTTGTTCCAGATGGTATCTTTCGCTGGTATCCTGTCCAGCGGATGTTCGCAACACGCTCGCTTCCTGCTCTGCTCGGCCTTCGCTCCCCTATGTTCGGAGGAAGTGTCGGGCTCGGTGAGCGCCTGCAGAGCGCTCTGCGAGACGGTCGTCGGTGATTGCAAGGAGCAATTAAAACAGATGGTCCCTGCCGTCATGCTTGACTGCTCAGCTTTTCCTTTACGAGCTGATCGAAGATTGTGCATGAGACCACCAAACGCCAGCGAATTAGAGCCCGAACCTCCCCCAACAGCCCGCTGGCCTTTCCATGACCATGAAATAAGCGAGCATGGCTGTCCCCCTGCATATACAAGAGCGCCGACTGGAGAATGCTGGCCGGCATGTGGTCAACACGCCAAGTACACCCAAAAAGATAAGAGAAAGGCAGAGATCTGGATGAACACGCTAGCTTGGTTCTCCCTGCTATCTACATCATTCGCGTTGCTGACGTTCTGCGCTGAACCCTCTAGATTTAGATACCCGGAGCGGCCCGTGGTGTGGATGGCGGCGTGTCATGCAATAGTAGCACTGGCTCATGTGACGAGAGGTTGGCTGGGATCCAAAACGGTGTCCTGTGCCGGATCCACGTTAGCTGTTGACGGACTGGCATCGCCAACCTGTGTAGCATTCTTTTCACTAACTTACTACTTTACACTAGCAGCCGATGCGTGGTTTGCAAACGCCTGCGTAGCTTGGTATCTTACTGCAGCAAGTGAATGGTCAACGGAGGCACTAGAACGTGCAGCGGCATACCTTCATGCTGTATCCTGGGGCTGGGCAGGTGCCTGGACTGCTGCAGCATTAGCACTGCGTAGAGTCACCGCTGATGAATTAACTGGGACGTGCGGAATCTCCGATGCGGCCGCAGCTGCCCTGGTTGGGGTGCCTCGAGGCGCATTGCTAGTGACATCAGTGGCCTTGGCAATAGGCGCGTGCCCTGGTATTATGAGGGTGCGGCGAGCTTTGGATTCTCGAGGAGCTAAACGAGTTGGAAGATTAGCAGCGCGAGCGGCTGCCGCTGGGCTCTTCTACTTTATTCTGGCTGCTTTGGCTACAGGAGCTAAAGTAATTGAAGCTCGGATGAGGGAAGTGATCTCATCGCAATCTGGTTTTGCAGATCTGTTGGCGCTAAAGTCTGCTAAAGTAGAAGGTGCAGGTGCTGGAGGATTGTCAGTGTGTTTGTGGTTGTCTTGTGGGATCGCGGCTGGAACGTGGGCTTGGTCGAGGAAGTCGGCAGCCGTTTGGCGCCGGGCGCTATGCCCCCCACGAAAAGCTCCGTGTTGCGCCCCACCGTTGCTTAGGGCCCACCACCCCTACTACAAGAGACCGTTACACGTGTCGCGCGTATGATATGTATAGTGTTAGACTGACTTGTATTTATAACTTGCGTAAAGTGCCTAATTATGCCTTCTGTGAAGGCGTTCTCGATTATATGTGTACAAAACTGTAAATAATGTAAATTTTATAATATACTGTTGTTTTTATATATATGTTGTTTTTTATTATACCACACAGCTTGCTACTATAAATCAAAGTCTCACAATCATAGTGACACTCTCCTAATTTTGTATATTGCTAGTTACAAATAAATATTCAAGATTGTATCTAGAAAAGTACTTTTAATTAGACATTATTATGTTAACATTAGCCGTTCCCTCCACTTTTGTCTGCATTCACAGCTCCGCTCCTCAAATAACTAAATATTTTCAGTTATGTGAATTAAAGTAGCCTCGTTAAGCACGAAATGTGATTGAAATCTGATGAGTTATTTCTTACGCCTTATGCGTTTACATATAGATGATACTTCGGAAACCGTGTCGTTTTCGATAGAGTCGAATAGGTACCAAGGGTTCGGACTTATCTATAAGACAGTTTATATGTATACAGTCATACAGTACACGGATGACGGCAACTTATATATACTTGTAAGGGACTAAATTATGGGTGGCAAATGTTGGCGTTTGAGACCAACTCCTTCGAAAATAAAGACTTGTTTTTCCGTAATTAAAAGTTGATACCTTTATGAAGTTACTTGTTAATTAATTAAATTTGGTAGCACAATAAACGAAATTAATTGAATTAGAAAAATCTATTTTGGATAGGCTAGTACTAAGTACAGTACAGGGTCATGTTGCGGGTTCAAATCCCGCCCACTACACAATTTTAGAAGTGATTAATAAAATCATTTAGAAGTTCTTCAATGTCAATGTAACTTGCCACTATTTTAAACTACTTGCAAATAAAATAACAAATACACGTTGCCTCTCAAACCTACTTGTATTATAAATGCGAAAGTAGCGTCATCTATATATCTGTCTGTGAACTTTTTGATTAAACTCTGGGGAAGAAGTCTTTTTATCGACATACAAATAAATAAATACAAGCCATACTGCAGCCATATTCATTTATTTTTCAAAATATTTATAGCCAGTGTATATTCGGGATGAAGTAAATATTGTATAATTAGCCCACATATCTTTTGTTCAGGCCTTTTCAGATATACATAGTGGAATAAAAAACATACAAACAAGCACCTTAAAAATATAATATTGCTTTATTGGGCAGTAGTGTAAATATACCACAGAAAGTAAGCATCTTGTTTACCTGTTATGTTTTTCGAGTGTAGCAACGTATGTATGTCTGATGTTACTTAGTCACGCTCTAGAGCCCGCACGGCTTCATGACTTCGACATGCGAGGTATTTTTTTAATCGTCTTAATTATTGGAGGAATAAAGATGTCTTCTTTTTTGTTTATGGGGTAGAAGATCCTCATGTAGGCCGTCGGGCCTCGGGAGGTCGTAGGGGTCTGTCGGACTCTTACCATCTAAAAACCACCCCGGCGTTCCTCTGGTTACCAATGGTCGGGGGAGCGATAATCATAATTGCATTGTTACACCAAGAGTGACAAGGATATATAACATTTTGTAATAAACGTCAGCGTAAAAGAAAGGAAGTTAATAAGTAGGTGGGGATTATAATAGGCTATTTAACCACTTTTTAAATAATAATAATAATAATAACTTGACACATCTCACACACGGCCGTCTGATCCCAAACTAAGCAGAGCTTGTTCTATGGTAACCAGACATCTGATAAACATACTTATTATATTTCTAAATACATACATATCATAGATAAATGTGAATAAATGTTTTGACATGGTCGTATAGATTTAATAGTCAACTGGTATTTTCATTATCGTGGCGTCATAATAGCAGAAACACGAAACTTCAAATGTGCAGTGCATAGTGACTGACCTTTATTGATGTATCTATAACTAAAAATCTACTATAATGATGAAAATAGTGGTCGGCGTTTTCGGTCACGTGACATACATGTTATAAAACTACAAATTTAATTTTGAAAATATAAATAATCTCGTGTTTTTAAAACACAAAATTTAACGTAAAAGCTGTGTACATAAGACACCACAACTCCATTTTATTTTTATTTGTTAAAAGAACACCCAGACTCAACAACAAAAGAACAACCAGGCACAACACTTGTGACACACTAGTTTTTACCGTTTTGGGAATTGGGAATCCACACAGGATAACTAACCACTGTGTTTAGAGGCCAGTCAATTAGAAGGGAGGAATCAAAATTATAGAGGTATACGTCTTTATGTACCGTGGGACTAAAAAACTTTAATAAAAGCAAGAGTACATTACTCATCTAGTAATATTACTTTCAAAGTATTTGTTTCTTTGTTACGCCGTTACGTGGTAACTATTTAACCAAAACAGGATACTGAAAAGGAACATACAGGATACTGACATAGGTAAGCTATGATCCTAAAAAAAAACTGATTCTGAGGCATAGACAAATTATTTAGACGCGGTCCAAGGTAGGGACGGGTTTTTTTAAACTTATTTAACTTGCAATGTATGTTTCTTCGGCTTCAATCTTGCACGTTAAATTTAACCCGCTTCCCGTTATCGTATTGAACGTCATGTGTCTGTGTGTATCTTACCTTTATGATAAGCATAACCTAACTCTGATTCTCAAAGCTTGTTTCAAACATTTTTTTTTTTATATTTTACTATCCTAAAACACGAAAGGATCCACCAACCAGGCAGGGTAGTAATGACCGGCGTTGATTTTAGAAAGTTTTACATACTGAAGTCTAGCGAGAAACGTCGTCGAATCGGATTTTCAATACGGCGATGCAGGATTAGTAGTTTCTACGTAGTTCGTCACATCTTCGCTAGATGGTGTTGATTGAAGTATATTTTATGCTGTTTGGATATGGATGTCGCCAAACATAACATTTTATCAATACTCATATAAAAAAAAATAACAATCAAGTTTTGTTAAACACATTTTAATAATAAACTGTTAAACGTTATATTACACCGATTCAATAGTAAGTATATATCTCTCTATACAAATTAAACATCGATAATTACATAATTTACATCCCCCGCCATTTTCGAAAAATTTTGGTCATCATGAAACACTACAATCTATTATAATAAATAAAAGAGAAGCAACGAAATATATCTAACTTAAATAAATACAAAAATAGAATGGCCTGGAATGTTATACATAAAACAATAAATCTAAAATATATTATATTTGTTATTAGGCCGTCAGCTTTAGATAACAGTTAAAATCGATTTAAATTGTCTATCAAACACAGAATACCAGTAATAATATACATATTGTGATAGTTCTAGACAGTAAATTGGTTTTTATAACTAACGTAACAGAGTTCATTTTGGTGTAATAAGATAAATTCATAAGAACTGCTTTTGCAAGTAAATTTTTTTAACTAGGGTGGGTAGTTATAGAATATATAAAATCACGACAAATATTATAGAATCGAATCACACGATAAACAAAATAATTTATTTAAAAAGAAATCTTTAACCTAAATGTTTATAATGTGCTTGTAGAGCCGTAGAAAACATACATTAATACTTTCAAATTTATCTATTTACTTTTTAATTTAAAGAAGGATATTTTAGTAAAATATTGGATTAAAGACACGCAATATTTTTAAATTTAGTTTAGAGTACATATAGCCTATATTTATTGCAGCTGGTAAAACGGCCATTGACCCCTTCTATTATGAGTATGATCTAGATAAGTGATAGAACTTTGACCATAAATACATTTAAAATTGATGCCTGTCTACTGTTATCTGCTGAAGTAGATACCACATGTGTATTACATTTTTAGATAAAAAAAAAAAACAGCATGACATAGAAAAGAAAAAACAAACAAACCTTTCAAACACATAACTCATTACAACTTCTTTCTAGAAAATTCAATTTATTAATTTATTTTTGTGTGCCAGTGATTTGAAAAATTCGAAGTGTTTATCTACTTTTTCTGCTGACTGTACGAATTTTGAGTGAGTAGTATTTTTATATTTATCTGGTCTAACCAACTCCCATTCAATCTAGAGCCACGTACCAACATCATATTCATTTAGCTATCCTTCTTGTGTAGACATTAACGTGTCGAATACTTCAGATCCCGGAGCAATATTCTCACTCACAGATCCAAAGTAACTAGAAAAGTTAAAAATTGATTCCTGTCTCACATTGTCAGTTGAGCCAAATTCAGTTTTATTTACAGTATGCATAGGGGTGGCATTAGCGCTGTAAGACTTTTTATCTAAGACGGATAGTAGGGAATTTTTCTCTGTGTTTTTCGGGTGTTCAGGGTCGTATAGAGTTGCTTCTTTTGTTATGTCTTTTAGTTCATTGTATGGATTAGTAATATATTCTGCGTATAGTTCACTCTGCTCGACTTTTCTTTCAGGACTGACGATTGTTATATCTTGTGGGATCTTGTCAATGTGGTCCGCGTAAAGGTCTACACGGGGCTGGTCTAGGCAAGGTGGTTCCGGTCTGATGGGTTGGATGTTCGGTGTCTGATCAACGCTTTGAGGGTATAATATCGGTATTTGTGACTGGATAGACATGCCTATCGGTGTAGATATCATCTGAAAAATAAAACAGAGAATACAGTTATGGAAATGTTTAAATGACAATTTAATAAACATTTAATTATTCACGTTTTTCGTTGTCTATTCACATAACTGCAGTGTCATGTGTACATTATCAATCTTTTCCGTTTTTTTTTGTGGCAATAAAGTTGATATTACTTCGTAAATTATTAATTTACATCTAACAACATATAGCTCTTATGATATGGTTTGGATGTATTGTAAATACAACTCCAGATCCAATTTGGTCACATGTTTTTGAGTATACATAGGCATGATCTATATATAAGTAGAATTATAAATAAATGTACATACATAAATATACATACATAGCCGTGTGGTTCTTGGTGGACTAGAATACACATACATAGCCAACACCGTGGCTGTAGTAAAAAATCAGACAGTACATATATACATTGCCCGGTTGATGTCAATAGGCTTGACCCCTATTACATAATGTTACCGTACCTACAATTAAAAAAATATCTCAATATGTTTATTCCTTTTTTAATATGACTTGACCGTTTATTCAGGACATAGAAAGCGATGCCATTTTTCCTATCCTATATATAGTTAATAATGAAGCTAATAGGTTATATTATTGACCGACTTAAAAAGGAGGAGGTTCTCAATTCGACTGTATTTTTTTTTGTTTGTTACCTCAGAATTTTCGACTGGATGAACTAATTTTGATGTTTTTTTTTCTTTGAAAGCTGGTGCTTCCCGTTTGGTCCCATTTCAATTGGTCCAGTTATGACAATGGCATCCACGAGAAAACCATACAAATCTTAAATTTTATGATAGACGCATTGAAGTCGGTCATTGTCTACTTTTTTTAAGGTAAATTACCACGTACCTCGTTCAAAGGCTGTAGCAAGACTGAGGAGGTCAATCCCGTCTGGTCGTACAGCGAATTCCTTATTGGCACCATACCACTGATCGGCGTTGGTGCCACCAAGGTTGGCGTGTTGGCGGCCATCGGTGGCGTCTGAACTATAGTTACCGGCGAATGCGCGTTGCTTTGGGCCAATATCGGTGACTGTGTTGGTACTGGGATTGGACGGGGAACGTTGGATTGGTGCTGTGGGGAGGGAACGGGTACAATTGTTGGCGTACTGTTTTGTCCAACAGGGATTAACGTGGGTAAAGATGGTGGGAATTGGGGTTGCATGTGGCTCGGTAAGTTCTGTAACGGCCTGCTGGTGTTGTCTCTCACTATAAATAATAATAATAATAACTTGACAAATCTCACACACGGCCATCTGATCCTAAACTAAGCAGAGCTTGTACTATGACAGACAACTGATAAACATACTTATATACTTCTAAACATATAAGTATGTATGATAGATAAATTACACCCAGACACAGAACAAATGATCATGCTCATCACACAAATATTTGTCCTGGGTGGGAGTCGAACCCACGACTTCTGGATGTCAAATTGAAGACAAATAAATATATGATTCTCTTTGTCATACACTTAAAGCATACAAGCACAGGGTTGCAACCTTGCTTATATTTTCTATTGACTTATAGTGGAATGGTAACACTGACCACATACATGTAGGTATGCTTATAATACTTTAGTATTTGGTATAGTCTATTTTTACTTAAGGCGGAGAAACTGATAATGACCCTTTATTATGATTACGGCAGAGACGAAAGAAAACGATATCTGTTTTTAAAACCTGTATCGTTAACATTTAAAAGTGCGGTTTATTGGTACAGGGGGAGAAGTGGAGTGCTGGTAAGCTGTATACAATTTTACTTGCATATTTTTTTCCTGTGTCGCGGAGTGTTTGATCCCACGATCTCCGGTTCAGCAGTCAGGGTCATTAACTACTCGACTAACAGGTAATATTTTTATATTTATATGTTGATAGATGTGATGTGATGATGGATGATAGGTAGTAGTACCTTGGGGAAATAGTTCCTCCTTCAAGTTGGGCAGGAATTCGTTGATTTTGTCCCAGGTGAGATACCACAGATCATTGTAGCCGTCCCCGTTGCTGAATATCTGCAATACGTAAATGTTTATAATGATAAATGTTTTTGTATCTGTGTATATATGTGTGTGTGCACATGGCACTTATGTGTGTGTATACATGTGTGTATCATCTTTTTTTTTATTTTAGTTTATCCATGAAGTTTTATTAAATTTCAGTCATTTATACCTTACTTCTCAGCTTAGTAATCATTACACCGAAGTAACAGCCTTAGATAAGACATGATTTTATAACAACAATATAGAAAAGGAACACATTTTTTTTATAAAATGATAAGAGTCACAGCCCTAATCTCGTTTGTGACGACATATACTGACGTAAATAGCTATGTGTGTCTGGCACTACACTTACAAATTAGCAGCTTTGCACACGTACCTAGGATTCCATTTCACGTACCTAGGACGGGGGAGTAAAGTCCATTATCTTGATGCGATTTATGCATTACCTTAATAAACTCAATAAGCACGCAAAAATATAATAACCAGGGGCCTCCTTCTCTGTTGATATTTACAGTCTTCAATGTACGGCCGCTAGCACGACTACATCTGCCAGTATGTGTGGAGGGTGAGGGGTACATACCCTGACAGAGTCCATAACGAGTATCATGTTCTTCAGCGACTCCAGCGCAGCCTCGGTGAGCGGGTCGTCGGGTGGCGCGGCCAGCAGCGCGCGCTGCACGCCCAGCACGCGCGACCACACCTGCCCGAAGGTGCTGCGACTGCTCAGACCTGACAAGTGCTGGAGGAATACCTACAAAACACATATTTTATTTCAACATTAACGACGCGTCTCACTGCCACTAACGTCACACTCTTTTTTACGTGGTAGAGCCATGCTTAGATACGAATGGGCCGGCTCGACCGGTGCGATACCACGGCCTCACAGAAAACCAGTTGTGAAATAACACTTGCGTTGCATTTCCCCGAAATGAGTGAGGTTACAGAGGCCCAACTCCCCCTCTGCTTTTTCCTCTCCCCTGATCCAAGAGGAGGGGATAAGGAGAGTGGAAGTGTTGGGCCACCGGAATAATCACTCATTTCGGGGAATTCAACGCAATCGTTGCTTCAAAACTAGTTTTCTGTGAGGCCGTGGTATCGCACCGGTCCAGTACCCACCCCAGTACCACCGGTAAGCATGACTCTACTTAGATACGAAAGTGTAATGACAGTAGACGAAGCTATTTCACGAGTTTCCTCTAAGGTATATAGTGAGGTTAGAAGCAACTGGCGGATCAAGTGTCTCTGCCTATCCCGATGGGGAAATAGCGTGAGTTTATGTATGTACATATGTATTTTGTATAATTAAATCAAATACATATTTGTATTTTTTTTTTCTAAAATTTATACCTTGGTGTATTACTAAATTAAAAAAATCGGTTTAGCCGTGAATAGGTAACAGATAGATTTATAGATACTTGCACATTTAAAAACAGGGATGAAGTGATTTACCTTGCACATAATGGTGTTAGCCCTTGCGGTGGTATCAGCCCGTCGCGGCAGCTGTTCCAGCAGAGGGAACAGTACGCACTGAAAACAAGCCTCCCACCCTCCCCCTCCCATTGCTGACAAACCAGGTACTAGGAGGGCGCGTTGGAGGTATGCTATAGCGCTGTTTGCTACCTAGAAAATAAAAATTACAATCATGAATAAATAATTATAATATATAAATAAATAATTCTATGACTGACTATCTGGCGGCTGACAGGCCGTATAGTGGTGAGTGATTCTGACTGCTGAGCCAGAGGTTGTGGGTTCGTTTGTAACACTGAAACAAAATTAGTGTGATCCACAAGAGGACAACAAAAGACCAGGGAGGGTCTGGGTGTTTTTGAGTCCGTATGAAAATTAAAAATCAATTTAAAAAACATTTTTATTATTTGTCATTTTGATACAACAATAGGGACCAATACTTGCTGCAAATTAAGAGAATTATTAATTTATTATAGTTACTTTGTTTATCAGGTGGTTGTTCATGATCTGGCCGAATTTGGACGGTCTGTAAGATGTAGGGAGGATAGAAACGGAAGGGCTGGGATATTGCTTATACAGACGGATATTGCTTATACAGCTGTAATCCTAAAAATGTGGGCGTTATTAACGCCCTTCGGGGATAACAGTATGTATGTATGTTTGTTTTATAATAAAATAAATTAATATAAACGCCAAAAAAAAATTGCAACGAACGCGACAACCCAAACAATTAAAACAATTCTATGTCACACGAGCTTTATCCATCCCGTTATAAATGCCAAAATAAATACGTCTGTCTATTACAAGTTCACGGCTAAATTTGCTAGAACACTCTGGATGTAATTTAGTATAGAGATAAATATAAACCTTTAAGGTAGCAAAATTTTAGTCCTCATAGAGATCGCAGTATGCAATAAGATCGCCCATTATACTTATTTGCTTGTCACTAGTATACGCACTTACTACTCTTGAGTTGCAAGTGTCTATGGACGGCGGTTGTGACTTACAATCAGGTGACCCGTCTGTTCGTCTGTCCCCCTATAGTATAAAAAAAAAAACGAACACAACACTCACGCCTGTAGAGAAGGGTACATTTTGCCGATTATAATTTAGTACCATTAACGGAATGGGGGCAAGTCCATTGTCCTCAACATGGATTGGGGAGTATAAGCAATAGCTCAAGCAAGTCAGAGTCGCATACCTGTGTATAACTCGGGAGATTCGAGCAATCTAGCTATTTATTTATTGTTTATTGTATATTTCGGAGCCTTAATAAGATATTCTACAATCTATTAAAACATTAAAATGGACGTATAGATCCGATAGATCTGGTGTTTTTAATTACTCAAAATAATATTGCTTTATGAAATATAAAATACGACGACGTCATAATAACAGAAAAAAGCAACATTAAATATTCAGTGGACTTTATTGATTTTTGTAACTATAATTTAAAGCCACAAACAAATTCACAATATAAACTTATTTAAATTGTTCGCTGTTGCTTACAAGCTAAAACTTATTTCTGATATAGTGACGTCACTCACGATTATGGTGGTCAGCGTTTTCAGTGACGTGACATACAAACAATAAAACTACGATTTTAATATTAAAAATATAAATAAATCTCGTGTTTTTATAGAAGTATTAAATACGTTATTTATGGTAAAAAGTCTATAAACAACACACTCATAGTTTAATTTTGATAGATGAATCTCCCCTATTCATAAAGGCTGTTGACGGCAATAAGAAAATAGCCGAATAGGGGTGTATAATATTCCTCTGCCTACTCCCTCAGGGTATATGAGTAGTGTTGAAGTATTATACCTGTTTCCGTCTGTCTGTACAAAACTGTGCAATGCCTTGTAGTAGCGGCTTCCATGCCACTTCCCACAAGTCGTATTCTTCAGCATCTGTAACCAAATACAACATTTTGGGACAAGATGATATTTTAAAAAAAGACAACTGGTATTATGAATAACTCCTGTGTCGGACACAAAGAATTAATATATATGATATATAAATATAATTTTCTTCCGTGTGGCATTCGAACCCACGGCCTCCGGTTCAGCAGTCAGTGTCACTAACCACTAGACCAGCAGGACCGTCTCCCGTAATGACTCATGTTATCATAACTATCATACATTACATTGTTAGAGCTAAAAAAATATACATATGTCGGAGAAGGAGTAGTATTTAAGTTTAAAGATTAGTTTTATTTAGTTCATTCGATTATTGAAACGTCAAACTGTACATGGAGAAACATGGCAGTTTGGGTTGAATCTGTGGATAGTGCACGTAAAAGACGGCGCACTGATTATTTGTTAATGACGTGTTTATGTATTATAAATTAAATTATTGTTAAATAACGTCTTAGTTAAATCATAACTTGATTTAATAATAATGGTTTAGTTTTAGTCGATTCTGTGAGCAATATTAAGTTACTAAAATAAGAGCGGGTAACCCCGAATACAGTGGTAGGTGTCCACTAGCAATGGCGACGGGCCGGCATTCTAGAGACAGCTGCCGCCGAGGTCGGACGTGTATCTTCCGCAGGGATCACCACGTTTTGCTATACACATAATCACGTTGTATAGCGTTGTGTTTTGTAAATGTGATTTGTGATTCGGAGTGAAATAACTGTGTTCTATCTGCCTGTGAGTATATTTTTGGAGTGTGACGATGGATGGCAATTCTGAAAACCCGAATGATGGAATTGTGGATCGATCGCCGCTGGGTCGTGCCTACTCTCCGACACATATATTAATTATTTATTGAAAGAAAGTAATTACATGCTAGTAACAGTGTTTTACAGTGTAACAGTAGAGATAGAAACGAAAACATACTGAACCAGTTTTAGCAGACGCACTTTAGTTTTATGATAATGGCCTTTTACCAATAATTTGTTTCTTTTTCAGACGTTTTTGATTTTGAAAATTAATACATAATTATTTCAATTATATTTATCATCATCATCATCATCATCATGATCATCATCATCATGATCATCATCACCATGATCATCATCATCATGATCATCATCATCATCATCAGCCTATCGAAGTCCACTGCTGGACATAGGCCTCTCCCATTGCACGCCCCTTCGATCTATTTTCGGCTTCTCGCATCCAGCTCCTGCCACTCACTCCACCTGGCATACGTGTAGCATACACAAAAAAAAGCAAAATATAGAAGTATACTGACTAGGTCCTTGATCGGCCTCGTCCCGCCACCACTTGAAGATCTGCGCCGCACGGCTGTGCAGCGTGTGCATCAGGTCCAGCAGCTGACACAACAATATCACACATTATTGACGACTGAATACTGTCAAATTACTACAATTTAAATCCTAGCATTTCCTAAAAATATACAATTTTACATATTTCTATAATAATATGTTACCGACACCAGCCAGTTCTAGTTACAGGTTTGAGCTATTGCTTAAGTGTAATTGTGTAAGTGTGTGTGTGTAAGTGTACTTAAATGGATTGGGGAGTGCCCCAATCCTTCTGTGTAAGCAATTTATATTTCCTTCTCTTTCTGTTCTACCTTTCTTGTCAAAATACTCCAAAATTTTTCAACTACTTCCCATAGTGCCGGGGGCAATAGGCTTGCCCCCTATTAGGTAATTGGGACTAAGCTGTAATCCTAAAAATGTGGGCGTTATTAACGCCCTTCGGGGATAACAGTATGTATGTATGTTTGTTTTATAATAAAATAAATTAATATAAACGCCAAAAAAAAATTGCAACGAACGCGACAACCCAAACAATTAAAACAATTCTATGTCACACGAGCTTTATCCATCCCGTTATAAATGCCAAAATAAATACGTCTGTCTATTACAAGTTCACGGCTAAATTTGCTAGAACACTCTGGATGTAATTTAGTATAGAGATAAATATAAACCTTTAAGGTAGCAAAATTTTAGTCCTCATAGAGATCGCAGTATGCAATAAGATCGCCCATTATACTTATTTGCTTGTCACTAGTATACGCACTTACTACTCTTGAGTTGCAAGTGTCTATGGACGGCGGTTGTGACTTACAATCAGGTGACCCGTCTGTTCGTCTGTCCCCCTATAGTATAAAAAAAAAACGAACACAACACTCACGCCTGTAGAGAAGGGTACATTTTGCCGATTATAATTTAGTACCATTAACGGAATGGGGGCAAGTCCATTGTCCTCAACATGGATTGGGGAGTATAAGCAATAGCTGAAGCAACTCAGTGTAGCATACCTCTAACTCGAAGTGGGTGGTACCGGGAACTCCGATCAATCCAAGTAGTTTTAAAACACAAATAAAATAAATAAAACATACCTGTATGCTAACTAAATGGTACTGATCCAGTGTATCCGTCTCCTCATCGCTGGAGTCCTCGTACTTTCTGCGGCCGGAGTTTGGTCGAGACTTGCGACCCGAACGGGATTTGTTGGTTTTTTTGGCTGTTTACACAATAAATAATAGGGATTTTGAATGTTTTTTGTATATAGCATAGGGGGACAAACGAGCAGACGAGTCACCTGGTAGTAACTGACTTTCCCCGCTCATGAAGACTTGCAACTCAAGAGTCACAAGAGTACTGTCCATCTTTAAGGGAAGTGGAAACGGAGGAGGGGAAAGAGTCGAAAGGTTAGGGTTAACCCTACGGTAAACTCACTCACTCGGTCACACAATGCAAGCATTGTTTAACAGCCAGTTTTTTGTGAGGCCGTAGTAATGCTCCGGTCGAGCCGGCCCATACGTGCCGAAGCATGGCTCTGGAATATGTGATGCCGTTTGATGTGATTTAAGTGACAGTTACGTACTTTTTTAATAAACTTTATAATTTCAGATTTATCCCTTCATCAATAAATCTGAAATAATAAAGTATTTGAACCATGTTTGCGAGTGATATAGAATATGTCGTCTGATGAAGGGCGCCAACAATTTCAATTAAATAAAATACATAATTAATATAAGATAATCACAATTTTTTATAATTGATTTCTTGGTATATTTGTTTTATGGCGCAGGTTGACAAATGAGCAGACGGGTAACCTGATGATAAGTCACTATAGCCGCCCATGTACACCTGCAATTCAAAAGTCACAGAAGCGCTTTTAGAGTAGAAGGAAGGGAGGAGGAGAAAGAAGTGAAGGGAAAGGCGATAGGGACTCCGCTAACCTCACTCACTCGGTAACACAATGCAAGCAATGTTTAACAGTCGGTTTTCTGTGAGTCCGTGGTTATAATCCTATACGTGCGAGAGCATGGCTTTCCACCGTTAAATACCCGTACGGACTACGTAATAATGATATGTTGTAAAATCACACGCAATTAGTAAAAAGCTGTTACTTTAATATTACAAACACACACCTCAATATCATTAATTAAATAGAAATAACATAAGTTCATTAATAAATATAGCAAACAGTGGCAACAGTCAATATTTTATAAATAGGTTTTATATTAAAAATAGGATTTTCAAACGACAAAATATCGTCAAAGCAAAGTCCAGTAGACATCTATTAATTACTTACCATGAGGCGTTGTCTGCTGCAGCGTAGCGCTAGCGAACAGTCTCACAGCTCGCACGGCCGCTCTACAGTTGTACGGAGTGACGTGCGCCACGTCGCGTACGACCAGCGCCAGCGCCTCGCAGCACCGAGATAGAGCACTCGCACGGACCGCACGCAGCTTCACTGAACCTTCCCACTCTGAAGCCTGGTGACCTTCTCCTTCCTTCTTCACCTTCAAACGTAACAAACATTAACAATCACCAATCATCAATAAATTCACTTATAACTTTCACGTGTCTATATTGCTGTCTGTAGCTACTTATCTTCTAAATCCCTATTTTCGCGATCAAGAGTGTTCTTAGCTATGTTTCAAGAAAGTCTGTTGTCGTTTGTAGATCATCAGATCTTTTGTAATCGTTCAAAAGGTTTTTAGTCGGAGGTATTTTAAATTTATAGTTATTTTATAATATTAATAACTTCAGAAATGTCACACACACAGCTGTTTTATTTCAAATGAAGTAGAGCTTCTACTCTGATAACCAGGCTGGTGGTAAACATACTTATATATTATGAAATATTGCAGCGTTTTGTAGATAAATTACAACCAGATATAAAAAAAATCTTGAAATTAAAATTGTAATACTTTTTTTTTCATTTAACGAGTAGACGGGTCATCTGATGATAAGTGACAACTGCCGCCTATGGACACATGCAACTTAAGAATCGTAAGTGCGTTGCCCACTTTTGTGGGTGATGATGGGAAAGGGGGCGGGGGGGGAGGGTAGGGGAATAGGGCTTCCGGTACCCTAATTCACTGGGCAATACACTTCAAACATTGTTTGACTGCTAGTTTTTTGTGAGGTCGTGTTATTACTTCCGTCAAGCCGGCCCATTCGTGCTTAAGCATGGCTCTCCTACAGTAAAACATAAAGTTGGTTTAAAACTGAAAAACAAAGTCAGGTACCAACTGTAATGTTTTCCACTCTTAAGAACAAAACAAATGAGCCAAAACTTGAGGGGTTTACTAGCAAACATCATAGAGTTCCCCCTCCTCTTCATTATGATCATCAGTCTATCATTGCAGAAACCCAATCTATTAAACTTGATATATCTATTCATAAGAGCATCAATTCGAGGAGTTTGCTAGTAACGTTTGAAGATTTATACATTACAACTCCTGCCTCAATCAGCAGATGAGCTCTACGATGACATGTTATACTTTTTGTTATTATTTTAAATCGATACGAAAATTGAAAATTTACTTCAAAAGTTTGTTTACAGTTGTTAGTTTACAAGTGAAGCTAAAAAAAACGTTGTTAAAAAACACCTCATTTATAAAATTACAAACGGGTTTAATTTTGAGTTCTGTCTTCCTGATTTAAAAAAATATTATAATTACGGACAATATGTACACATGTAGGTTGATTCGTCATTACAATTGTAACATTAAAATTAAAGATACAAGATAAATAAGTACCTGCCTGTTTTGATCTATAACCGACCGTTCCCAATTGTGGAAATTCCAAATCGGGAAAATAAACTCATGGCCATTCTTTTAGAGCAACAGGTCATAATAATATTAAGTCAAATATACTATGACTGAAAACAAAACCTACGAATCATGTTATTGTTTTTTTGTAAAAAAAATATCACATGTAAGCTATAATATTAATAAACGCTAATTCACTGAGAAATAGTGCCTAGATTCGGTACAAAATTAATAATCTACAGAAACAGTTATAATCACTACACCATACCAGCAGATCACCAATGATTGCAGGTCGCAGTAAGCCAGATATCACAGAACGATAGATATATTATTATCATTATCATAGACTATATGTAGAGAGGAGGCGCCGGTACGTAGAGGTAGCCAACAGCCTCTCTGATATAAAAATTACGTGTTGGGTATGTCTTGATAACCATACCCCGCTCACCATAACAGTGAACGTGCCATCAAAGCGGCAAACACCCTTTTGGCAAATACACGACAACGCGGCTATTTGTATTACATTGCGTAATGAAACCATAGTGCGATTTAATTTTAGGTACACCGCCATCTATGGAGATAAGACCAAAACTTTATATAAAATATCTATACAAATAAATAAAATATGGGTGTCTGTTTGTAATATTAAAATAACCGTTTTTTACTAACTGAATATGGATGTATACACGGTACATATACCAAAACAACATTTTTTTCAATTTTTGTCTGTCTGTCTGTCTGTCTGTCTGTTTGTTCCGGCTAATCTCTGAAATGGCTGGACCGATTTTGGCGTGACTTTCACTGGCAGATAGCCGATGTAACAAGGAGTGACTTAGGCTACTTTTAATTTAGATAAAAAAATAGGACCTCACGAAAACAAAATAAAACCAATTAAAATTTTATAATATTCAATTAAAAAAAAAATTTCATTGAAATTAGTATAGGTATTTCTTAAACACAGAATTAATAAGTTATCGTAGACTTTGCGAACTGAACAATCACTTTTTTGTTAAATACCACGCGGACGAAGTCGCGGGTAACAGCTAGTATATTATATAATCCGGCCCCTGGCTATCCGGTAACCCTTGCTATACCAATGCTATAATCAAAACTAACCTAGTGCCTAGACGGCTTGATGAATTTCTATATGTGATATATTTAAATCCGAAAAAATATATAAAATGTAGATAATAATTTAAATAAAATAATTTAAATCAATAAATAAAATACATGTAATAAATTTGACATTTATTATCAATTTCTCAACGCGATAAGTTGTGTGGAGTCAAAGAGTTTAAAAATAATACGTTGGTACTTCCAAGTAAATAATATTATCGTGCGTGGTCCGTTGATTCTTCAACAACCATATGTTTATTTAAAACTTATAAGGTTCAAGGTTGCGAGAGACTAGTTAGTTTTTAAGACACCATTTTCAATATTTTCCAAAATAAAAAAAATATAACTATTATATTCTTAACATTAACCTGAATATTATAACTTCTTAAACGACTATTCTTTTAGGCATTGTCGTCATTAATTGACAGTAACAAATAATATTCGGCGCCAAAAACCTAGTTTTGCATATTTTGTAACTGCTAACCAATTACTATATTTAGTAAAAAAATAGTCCCACTTTTATAATTTCTATTTTTTTTTTTTAGAGTAAAGAATACTAGCAACATAGGTCACACAATACTAGTATTCTTGTTAAGACCCTCCTCAGTATTCTTGTTAAGCTAAATGCTGAATGTGTTATTGGTGGGTTTGCGACGGTAGTGTACTGGGCGAGGTTCGAACCCGCAACCACTTGATCGCAAGTCCGACGCCTCAGCCATCACGCTAACGCCGCTTAATTTATTGTTTTATACTATCTAGTTGGCCTAGTAAACACCATGCATATTTAGTTGTTTCATTAAATTCACTGAATCATATATCTTCTATATATTAAGAAGAATAATAGTAATATAGAATTAATCTTACTGTATTATGGATAATATTTAATTTATCCAAATGGGTGGTGTTCAGTGATGCACCTTAGGGAGAATCCTAAGGAAGGTCTAAGCCATGAAAACGGTGTGGGTTCAAAGAGGATGTAATGACACGAATAAAGAAATGAATGCTTCGTTGGTTTGAACAATGTTGAAAGGAATGAGTAAAGAGCGATTGTGTAAATGAATTTATAAGGTGTCTGTGAGTGGGCAAGTTGGTGCGGGTAGGCCCAAAAAGACCTATACTGACAAGATCGGCAGTATACTAAAGAAGTGCCAAATTAAACGGACCCGTAACGGACTGATGAATGTCGAAAAGGCGAAAGTTGTGTGTAAGGATCGTGGTAAATGGCGTTCTGCCTACCCTTGATGGTAATACGGCGTGGGCATAAGTATCAATACAAATAGGTGGTCTTTTTTATATATTATAGGGGGACGGACGAACTGACGGGTCGCCTGCTGATAAGTGACAACGCCGTCTAAAGACACTTGTAACTCGAGAGTCGTAAGTACACAAAACATATATATTTAAGTGAGACTCACCAGTATCCATCCCTGTGTCTGTGGCGAGTGCGACAGTTCGCTCTCGGACGACACGCTCGTCGGTCGTCTGTCGCTCTCGTCCTCCGAGCCCTCTGAGCGACTCGATGCGGCGGGACATAAAAAAAATAAATTATGATTATTACATTTTCGTTAATTTCTAATAGTTATAAGTCACGTTTATAAAATATTTTTTTATCATACGTGCGAACTAGGTGACACAGTATAAAGACTTTAAGCTAGAATCGAAACTTTGCCAGCATATATTATTAGTTTTATAAAATCTTTCATAATGCTTACCAAATATTAATGTAATGATGACAGTATTAATGATGACTGACATACATATATTTTTTTTCTGCACTGCGCAAGAAGGGAAGTTATGTTTTTCTAGTTTATGTATGACCTGTTCTACTACAGGAGGACTAAACAAATATTTAAATAATAGACACAAATAACACCTAAACTCAGAACAGCAATTTTAGGATTACACAAAGTGTTGGCCCGTGTGGAGATCGAACCCACAATACTCGGCGTAGCGTAATGGCAAAGTGACTACTTAAACCATTGTAATCCGTGCAGTCAAAATTATGGTTGTTGTAGGAAGAAGATAATATACACGTAACAAATTATTCACTTCTGTGACGCGTGTTTTTATCATTATTATTAGATTATTTTTTTATGATGATTTAGTCAGAAAACAATGTAGGTTGCAAGGGGATGAAGTTACTGTTAGTGTCCGTTATTTGAATGTTTGTAAAGTCCCTCGCAACACAGGAATTAATCTTAATCCGGGTCTTTCAAAACAAAACAGATCATACATATATACACTCGAAAAACATAACTCAGGAATGAATCCTAGTGCAGGAGTTGCTCTTTTTAAAAAAGAAAATTGTGCGTTAGGATCGTGGCCAATGGCGTTCTACCGTCTCTACCTACTCTGGGCGGGGATAACGCTTGAGCATAGGTATGTATTTTTTATATTTACTAGGTTGTCTAGCATCGTTGGGCCAGGCGCCAGCACCAGCGGCACAGAGTAGCGCGAACACCACGTCCCACTCGCCCGCACTGTGCACGTTCTGCGCCGACGTCTTCACTATCTCGTACACGCCACATGATATCTGCAAAACAATCATATACCATACTTGTTTAGCGATCCTGATTGCTGAGCAACGGGACAACACTTTGTGTTCCATAAAATTGTTGTTCTAAGTTTGGGTGTTTTTTGTGTCCGTTATTTAACTATTTGTAATGTGTGTAAGAGTAAGGTAATTTGGTCCTACTAATGTAATAAATCGCAAGCCTACTGGCATAAACTGAGCACTTTGTGACTGTATACATACTGTCTGACAGATAAGAGTCCGTCCCTAAGTCGCCGTTTACGACACCACCGGGAAGAGACGGCCTTATTCGACTCCACCGTGAACCACACGGCTATATTTTGTTTTTTTTAAACAGTATTGTCACATATGCATATGACATACATACGACATCCAGAAAATTATCCATAATCCATGAAATTATATAAAAAGAACACTCACAACATCAGCCTGCTGATAGAACAGCTTATAAGGCAGTTGAAACAGAAGCGTCAAATGATGCAAAACACTCGGTGCACACGCGTCACACCGCATCAGCCTCGCTGACGTGCGCAGCAGAGCTGTCACACAGCGACGGACCACTCCTCCCCCCCCACTGCCTCCAGCACCAGCCGTAGACCAGGCCAGCACTCGGGCCATGTGACCACCGGCCTCCTCCCATACGCTTAGCAAACGGTCCCTGTACACAAATGTATACATTATATTTAATCCAGAAAAAGTTAATCCCATCTGTGGCTGGGGTGGGTGTGGTACCTAAACCGTAAAGCCAATGTACATAAATACAGATGGGGCCTTGAAGAAATACAAATAGAGTACAAACATTTATGAGAGAGATTCTAC
The DNA here is from genome assembly GCA_947561695.1 of Tyria jacobaeae. NCBI lineage: Eukaryota > Metazoa > Arthropoda > Insecta > Lepidoptera > Erebidae > Tyria > Tyria jacobaeae. The sequence goes on from OX387223.1 coordinate 17,875,793, forward strand.
ACAGGCAAAATCGCAAAAAATGCGAATGTGAGTTAGTTGACTTTCACGCGTTAACTATTACCAATATTCGTGTAAAGCACACATGTCGGGAGTCTACCACAAAAAAATACTGTTCGTAAATGATACCTGAACCTTGGGTGACCAAATCTTAAAAAAGTTACAGTCAATAACAATTTTTACTATGTGTGATATATTAAACCTTACCGGTTTTGAATAAGGGTTTGTCCTAATACTTCCAAGAAAAATACTGTAATGTCTTCTAGTTGAGGGTTCAGCTGCAGGCTGTCGCTGTCTGGTGGAGTACCTACTATCACCATCGCGCGAACCAGCTCCTGTAATTATATAGTACAGTTCAATACGTTCTATATCTCTATAAGTTTCATATGTCAAGGTATATTTATGTCTGAAGTTTTGTATAGAAAATCAGGCCTAACCCTTAGAGACCTACAGAGAGCATACATATCCTACATCAAACATGCAATACCGACCTAAAAAAACAACAATAGTATTGTTTGATTTTAGTAAAACTTTTAACACCAGTCACTAGTTACCATTAGGATAAAAAAACTACTAACATAGTGGTGGTGTGCCACAGGGGAGTCTTTTAAGTCCAGTTTGATAAAATCTGACTTCAATAATATATCAACTATTTATTACATTTTGGCTTTGAATAAGAACCAAGGAGACAGAGTCAATAATTTTTAACTTTACAAAATTTGCAAACATGTATGAGCGTACCTGTAAGCTATCCAGATGCAGGAATTTAGTCTCAGTAATGAGTAATCCGGGCAGATTACACTTGGCTACACAATCCATAGCTTCATCTATTAGCACTTTCTCATGAGGCGTAGGAGTTCGCATCCCTGAAAAAATATAACAAAACATATTCAATTTGTCATTATTATCGTCTAGTTAACACTTATTATTACCTAATACTTTATCTATTAAAGTCAAAGCATTCATTTCAAATAGGCCCAAAAGGCACTTTCGAACGTCTACATTTACATTTAAATAGAATTGATTCTAGTCGCCCATTACAAAATGTAGTTTCTTATGGAGAAGAATGGGCAAGAAACTCCACCGTTACTTCTTTAAAATGTTTTGTTTACATACAATCATTATTTATAATTAATATTATGTGTAAAAACGATGCACCCAGAACAATATCAGTATACCGAAACAGGTAAAAAGAATTACATCGAAGCAACGACAGATAAAATAATTTTATGATAGATACATGGTGCTCACACATTAACAAACATAGTAGAAGTAGAATACGATTTACACAGATATAGAGAATATTAACAAGTCATAAGTCAGTGCGTGAGTTAAAATAATCGTGTAAAACAATGTTACAAAATATAATTCCTTATAATTAAATTAATTATTAATTTCTATTAGTTCTTCATTAATCAAAGTGTAGTTAATCAGCTCAGGTACAGTCTAGTAACCCAGTCCGGCACTTCGCATGGGTAGTCTGTAACGCGCACGTTTTAATTTTTTCAGACATCTCCAACATTCATCTTCATATTGCAGCCATTTTATACAATAATCAAAATTAATTATGTAATTAAACCTTCTTAATAGACCACTCCATCCATTGGTGAACACCGTAAGATATTATGATTGCTATTTTTGGAAGTTATAGTTTACAAATAGCCAGACACATACAATACACACGGGACGTGGAAGAGGTTTTCGTTTTTTTTTGTTAGATGTAGTGTTGGCTAAAGAGTTGTTAATACGGCTTGTGTCAAATATAAATGGGATGTGATTTAAAACATTAAATGACTGTCGTTGCTTTGAACAGCAATTTTCTATTTCTTTTAAAAAAAAATCACCCAAAGATATAGTTACCTGATTCACCAAGCGCTATGTAAGAATATATGCTGGAGAGCAAGCCCGCTTCAGAACCTCTCGCAGCTTCTCTGATAAGTGATACTGTTCCATTAGGTGCTAAGTAATCTTCAGCTTCAACAAGGCACTGAAAACATCATTTTGAGTCTCTATTAACTTCAATTATATACTTTTTTTTAAGCAAGACGTTAACAAGATGGTAGTTTTAATAAATACGTTATACAATACAATAATGTGCAATAATACTGTAATACGATTTATAATTCTATTTCAAAACGGTTAGTTTAGTAGAAACTTGTATGAAATTATGATTCGACCCATTATATTTCGGTAGTGCTAATTCATTTCCCAGTATATTTAGTGACGAACCTCGTTTTCTATCTTCGCAAATGTATTTGTTAACACAACGGGTATTTGTCTTTTTTAATTAGGCTGCATGGAACAGCCTGAATTGGATTATAGGAGTATATATTCCTTAGAGTCTTTAAATATGCTAGAGATGCTATTAAGTATTCTTAGCCAGAAGCCATCGTTGTTCTTTAAAATAAAATAATAGGTACTTTATTATGAATGTCTAGTTTGGTAGACAGTACCTTGGGCAGCAATCGTCCAAGGTACAGAGTCTTGACGATCTCTAGCAGATGTCGCCACGAGTCTCGCACGCAGTCCGCGTGTCGCGCCGCCAGAGCGCATGCGCGGCGAAGCGCCAACTGCGCCTTTGTGGCGCCACCTAGCGACACACCTGACAACAAACACACACATCACGCTGTACACTACAACTTACACACGATCGCAAAAAGAACACACACACAAACGCCCAACAATTAGAAGTGAAATTATAAAAATACATTAAAACCGATTGCTTTAGATTGAAATGTTATACTCTAATATAACTCCTACTTTCTTGCGCGGTCGGGTAAAAAGACGTATGACCTTATGAGGTAATAATTTGTTGAAGTAAATTTTTTTAAACATGTAGATATATAGAGAATATATTTCATAAGGCACAATACCTGTGTTTAACTCATACTAATATAAGCTGGAAATAAACATTAACAATAACAAAAGCAATGACTATTTAAATTATTAAACGATTTGAAAACTGTAAAGCTTCTTTAATATATAAATGACAGTTTTATATTTCGCCTACACGTCCACCTCTACCACAAGTTGATTCATAATAAAGAATAAAAAGGGGAGGACCCAGTGTCCTCCCCTTTTATTTTCCTCCTTCCTTTTAGTTTTTTTTTTTTAAAACAACTCCCGCATTAGGATTAATTCCTGTATCACGGGGTACTTTTACAAACATTCAAACAACGGATACAACTCAACGGATACAAGAACACCCAGACTCAGAACAACAATTTGAGGATTACACAGTGTTGTTCCGTGCGGGGATCGAACCCACAACACTAGGCGAGGCAGCGTGCGAGGTGACTACATAAACCGCTACGCCATCAGTGCAATAATTCTGAGATTATAATAACACAATTACTGTCAATAAAAAAAAAATATTATTACTATTTACACACACACCTAACGTTTACTCTCATCATAGATTTTAACTACCCACTTTGTACGTTTTTTCATTTAAAAAAATTGAAAAATAAAAGGAGAAGCATTTTGTTACTTGAGTGAGTCTAATTACCTATAGCTATATAAGTGGCGTGCTGCGGCGCTAACAGTCCAGTAAATTTGCAGAGGGTAAGCAGTATAGTATCTATAGTGATGGCGTCTGGTGGCAGGAAAGGCAGTCGCGCCACTATCGCTGCACAGCGCTCCATGCCAAGCTGCGCTGCTAAAGCACCAGAGCTACTTCCTGTAGCTCCCACTGTTTCTAGCTCTTCGGGTGTCGGTGGGGGGGCACGTTCGAAGGCGGCTGATAGTGCTGTCACCTAATCGGATAGTCGTAATGTTATTTTTTTTTTTAAAGTAGATTCTTAGTCTAAGTAGACACTAAGGTTGGGTGGGATAGACAGATACAGTTAATACTCTGTCCCCATTAAAATTTAAAATATGACTAACTAAGAATAACTAAGTTAATATATAAGAATAATTAAGTTCGTAATTAATGTTAATTTAATTTAATTTAAATTAAAAATTAATAATACTTAGTATAAATTTAATAGTATTTAGATATTATATAGATTATTTTCTGTACAATTTGGTTCTCCCAGGTCCTCAACTGAAACACAAACTGCTCTGCAACACTGAATTTATTACTCTAAGATTATCACACAATACAGCATAAAAAACGGGTTCGTAAAAAACATGAACTACAGTCGTTCAGTCATATTATTGAATTTTAAATTTATCTGACATTCAGGGACATTTTATTTACAATTGTAATATACTTATAATTAATATTAAAAAATGCTTATCTTATTTTTTTTATAAGATAAGCAGACTGGTCACCTGATGGTAAGTGACTACAACCGTCCACCTGCAACCCAAGAGTCACAGGATGTATGCTGTAAGTACTCACGGTCGGCGGGCAGCAGAGCGCGAAGAGACGCGCGTGCACGCTGTGTGCGGGCGGCAGGGCGCGGTAGAGCGCGGAGGGGGCGGAGCCGCGGCGCTGCAGCACGCGCCACAGGTAGGCCTCCCGCACGGCTCCCACGCGCTCCGCTGGCATCACCATCTCTTCGTTCCTTACACACAAACACTCGTTACTATACCGTCGACACCACACACCTAAATTGTAAGTTTAAACTAAGAATTACCGTTACCGTGACCGCGACCAGGGCAACAACGAAATTTTCTTTTTTCGTGTGGAATCCCCTCACAGGTCGTCACCTCACCGGAGCTGACGGAGAGGTGGTATGGCGGACTCGAACCGACTTAAACCATACGGTGTTCCATCACGAGAGCGTCTATTTCTAGGGACGCGGGATACCCTCAGAAGGAAGCACCCGGGAACCAAGGCGTGTAATACCGATTTAGTAGGTCGATCACGTTTATTCTCACTTACATACCTAATTGCATAATAAGGTACGTGAAATAACAAAAGAGCTTGACCTTTTCAGTTTGAGCATTAGCAGATTAGGCAATAGGGTTGTCGAGTATCAGCCCCTATAAACTTGTGTAAAATATGGTGCGCTATTTATTTGGTATACTAACACTAAAACTCTAACAATTTTGGTCCTTCGAAGCTCTCGGTTCGAAGGACCAAAACTGTCCCATAGCGACCATAGCTACTCTAGAGGCTGTAGTAGGTATTATCTTTGATTCTCATCAACAATCAAAGATAATACCTACTACAGCCTTACAATACAAATAGACTTAAATAATATCCTTATCTTCACTAAACGTCAAAACTGTAGATATAACATAGCGTGAACATTATCAAACATCAAATTATTTATTTTTTAAATAATTTTAAGTTCATAAAACCAAAAACTTATTACCTATCTTACTGAGCCTTAATTAATAATATTATAAGAATTAATTAATTATTAATTTAGATTATTTAGAGATAAAACATCTCTAGGCCACTACGTAACAAATTTCTAAGAATAATTGTACACCTAAGAAACTATCCGATACTAACTTGATAGAATGAAACACGGCCTCCAGCATGGCTTGGTCGAAGTCTCCAGAACCGTTACACCCTCGGAGGTTCTTGACAAAGTCCTCGACAGTCATAGGCACGTTGAGTTTCTTAGCGTTGTGGTTATGTTGGTCCATGTTCAACATTATAACTGCGTACGCGAGACGGAACGCGGCGTCTGTGTTTGCGAATGGTTCGCCATTTGTACTCTAAATAATAACAAGTAAAATTATTACGTTCGTTCGGATAAAAATAGAAAGTTAATAATGTACCTGTAGATAATTTACTATATCTACAGGTACATTATTAAAATTTTATGTTAATAAAAATAATACTATTTATAATTGGTATTGCATATCCTTTTATCACAACTGCAGTTATCTATGACACATTTATCCACGAAAAATAAAAAAGGAAAGACCATTTGGACTTTGGACCCTCGATAAAAAGTTTGCAATTAACAAAGTTACATTGACGTTGGTAATATTGGCTGTAACGTACATGCCACCTCTCAGCGAACCTCTCCATGACGAGGAAGATTAGAGGCGCCTCCCCGGGCAGGCGGAAGGTCTCAAGGTAGAGGCGCAGCGCCTGGTCGATGCGCAGCCCCGCATAGTCAAAGCTGTCAGCGAAGGCGCCCAGCACACTCGGCCCGCCCTCTTCGTCCTCACCGCGAGACGAACGCTTACAGATGTACTCGCCTACACAATTTATACAAGCAAGTTAAGAACTCACATTCGTATAAATAGCAATAGGGAATATGTTGGGACAGGCTTTTATAAAGCTGTGGACTACGAGAGAGAATATTCAACAAAGTATTAGAAACTAAAAAGTTAAAAATAGCCGGCCAACGAGGGCGCTTCACAAGCCCGCCACTAAGTGGCCAACGGGGGTAAGGTTGAGCAGCTTTGTTGTAGACTTTTACGTCACATTGGCTCTAAATAATGACAACGCTTTTCAAATATTTTAATTTGACAATGTTTTTGCACCTTTTTTTTTATCTCAAACCTAATTAAAATAAAAAAAATAATTATATTATTATAATTACATTATATTATTATAATTACATTATATTATTATAATTATTTTATTTAAAATGTATATAATTAACTCTTTATTTCAATCTCATGCCCATTCCATATTCTGAAAACAGAAGCCCCTAAATAATCTCTTTAAGTGTGTAAGTATGATTTTCACGATCATCCGAGTCGGAATCCATATAATGGAAAACTCAATAATATTAAATGTTTGTTTATGAAAGTTATTTATCTAAGAAAATAGAATCGGTGTGTGGTTCCCAGTGAAGTCAAATAGAGTGTCTCATCTATTTCTGTGCGTGTCGTAAAAGTCTGAAGGATTGAGCTGTTATTTATCGCACCGTATATATACAGCGCCCTATAGACGGACATAAGTTTCCCCCTATGGCGTTAGAGGTTGAAATATGGGCCTTTTATAATATATCTATATATATTTTTTTATAAATTCTAAATGTTGTCGACATATCGAAACTCCGAAACTTAAACTCGAAATGTGCATATACACAAACAAGTACGAAAACAGACGATAGTACTAATTACCATTGATGATGAGTCAGAAAAAAAATTGATACCAAAGAAAAATCACATAATATTATTAGCATTAGTAACATTTCATCATGTTATAATACTTAAATGTAACGATAATTTCACAAAAAATATATAAGTTAGTTAGTAGTAGTAGTTAGTAGTAGTACTTAATAAATAAGCCAGCAGTGAAACGTTACAGCATGACAAATTAGCAACACGTGTGCGAAAAGGACGGGTAGAGTGAGCCTCGCATGTACTTTGACCCCAACGTCAGCTGTTTCATTTCACTGCTGGCCTAAATAAAAAGGTAGTTCTTCTCATCGGTATTTTATTTGTGCCACTCATCAAAAGGAATTATAAGTGCTATCGTCAGTCTTTGTTTTCAGGAGCGTTTTCCTAACACCGTGTTTAATATACAGATGAGATACGACGAATTTTTTTTTTGTTATACTAAAAGCATATATGATTCAATAAAATATTTTTTTTTTAAATATATGAAATCTGCAACTGCATTAACTTCTATGCATTTTTTTTTTGCTCAAGTTACATGGAAATGTTATGAAATTAATACACCTGTTAAGGCTCTTGGCCGTGACAAATAAATAACATACGTACATACATACATACATACGCTACAAATATGTATTCCTCCTTATTGCGCAGTCGGGTTACAAAAATACTCACCAATCATCTTCTTGTCTAGATCTGGGTTCTCTCTAAGAAAGATGGCCACTTGATGCGGTTCTAATGGTATACTCAACACTCCGTGCTCTTGTAAAAACTCTATTCCACGCTCCGGTTTCTGGTTAAATAGTTCTGTCCCTTGAGTTACCCACTGAAACAGTGGAAAAAATTAATAGAAACATACCTAAGCTTATGCCGTTCTTCCATCAGGAAAGGCAGAAACAACAGATCGCCACTTGCTTCTATCCTTTAATACCTCAAGAGACTCCTTTATTGTCTTAAAAACTTTCATACAAGCCTATCAGCATCGGGTACTTCTAACCTAAGTAACCCTGGAATGGATCAAGGGTTATAGCGAATCTAGAGGCAACGATGCCGCGGACGAATTGGCTAGGAGAGGATCGGAGTTATGCGCTGTGGGCCCAGAACCTATAGTGCCCATCCCCTTCGGACAAATTCGGACACTGGTAAGTAAACGTACTAAAGTTCAACACAATACTGTGTGGGCAAGCCATGAAGACGAGTCGACACTACCCGCCATCAAAAGCCGACGGCTACTACTCCGGCTGGATAAGAGTGTTTTTACTGGACTCTTTTAACAAACACCTCTTTGCCATAGGTGCTACGGACAGCCCACTCTGCAGAGCATGCATGGGAGCGGAGGAAACAGCAGCCCATGTACGTGACGGATGTCGATGGGACGGACTGTCAGGCGGTTGTAAATTAACCGGGCTAAGTTTGCAAGTAGAATTCTCAATTTATGTCGGAGGGACACGATACCTGTTTCTCCGTACAAGTAATAAGTTGTCTAAAAATTAATACAAATAAATCAAATATAATGTTTTTCAAATCTTCAAATAAAAAATGGGACAGAATCGCATGTACTCTTAATGGTGATAGGTTAGAGGCAGTAAATGTAGCTAAATTCTTAGGGTACATGTGGACAGTTTCCTGAACTGGAAATGTGAATTGGCCAATTTAGAGGCTAGTATCCACTCTGCATGTTAGGTTTTAAGAAGTCTAAGAGATGTTGTACAATTGGAACAGATGAGAACTATATACTTTGACTTGGTGGAGTCTAATTTGAGGTAGAGCATTCTTCTTTGGGGTGGTAGCTATGACTGACATTCAGAGAGCCTTCATTGCTCAAATAAGAGCTGTAAGAACTATAATGATAGACAATCAGGGTTCACGTAAACAGTTTTTAAGGAATTTAAAATCCTCGCAGTGCTTAGTCTGTTTATCATGGTCGTGTTATTTTTTTATGAGAAAAATATAAACCACTATGAAAATCAAGAGGAATGACTGCTACGTGGAAGCATGTAAAAAAGATATGCACACATGATAGCACAGAATCTTAACGTAGTAAAACATAGCTCGTGTTTCAGTCAGGGTATTCAATGGACTTCCTCATGAAATAATATGTTTGATTTATGCAGAGAAATTTGAGTCTAAACTTAAGCCATTTCTTGTTGATGGGTGCCTTTATTCAATTGCTGATGTTATGAAATGACATGATGATATAACTTGCATTGATATTTGTAACAATTTTTTTATCTCTTGACATGAAAACTTAATTTTTAGTGACTCGTTGGCTTTATTAGGGTCTGGATACTGGGTGCAGACTGACTCAGTCTGCATCCAGTATCGGAGATGGAAGGACCTCTGAAGAAGCTGGCCACTCGTGCTAGCGAAACGTTAGGAAGCAATTCAAACATACGACGGCCTTTAGACCCGAATAAAGCCAACGAGTCATCAATCGGCCGCGAAAGCCTCAACCAATTTGTTAATTTTTAGTTTTGACATAATTGTAATTTAATATGTTTGTCTGTCTGGAATTGAAATTATTTTATCATTCATTTCATGAATGTTCTTTTAGGTTTTAATGATTTAATTTAGATAGATTAAGATAATTGTACTTCAACACAATGTAACATTGTTTAAGACATAAATAAATAAATAATAAAAAAAAACAAACCTTTTTCAAATTCTTAATATTATCCAATTCAGCATCAGTAGGTATATCCGTGGCCGGCTTGTGTCTGCCCATCCTCCCTCCACTGAAATACTGACTTATATCATGAGTCACAAGATCAGACACCACAGAGGCATCATCCATCCCTCCTAGCTCTAGAGAAACATGTCCCACTCTAGAGTCTCTCTCTTTCTCTTCTTCACCATTCTGCATCTCAATCTCTGTTTTCATTTCTTTATTTTGACATCCCATTTCGATAGCCTCTATTATAGTCATAAGAGCTTCTAAAGAGAGAGTATGAATATTATAAGCGGTAGAGGAAACAACATTTTTGGATAGTAACTTAGTTAATTCTTCGAATATATTTAGACAATAAACATCACAGTCATAATTAATGTACAGTTCAGCGGACAACCCAGGTATTCTGAACATTTGAGCTAGACTTTCCAATGCTAGGTGATGTATTTCTTTCAATTCATATATAGCTTTGGTTGTATCTGCTGATATTATTTCTATAATTTTCTTAAAGAACGCTTCCATTTGAAATTTAAGGTGTGTTCTTAAAGCTTCGAAAAGGAGAAAAGAAACTTGCAGGTCCAGTGCAAATATTGATATTCTTTCCGTACTTAATAGCTGCAAAGAAAAATAAATGTACTATATAAGATGAATTTCGATAACTTTAAGTAATTTGTTTGTTTATAAAAGAAACTCTCGCATTATGATTAATTCCTGTATCGCGGGGAACTTTATAAACATTTGAGGATTACACAAAGTATTCCGTGTGGGGATTGAATCCACAACACTTGGCAGCATACTTATAGGTAAACATGTCATGCCACTGTCTAGTTAACTACTTTACATAAATATAAGCAAATGTTTATTACAAAAAGTTATTTTGAATTTAATTAAAATCGATTAACCCGTTTAACTTAGTTAATGGACAGATAGATACACTGTTAATTTTTTTTTGTAAAATTACAATTGTTTTACAAAACAAATATCAGCAAAATTCCAAATCAACGTATACTAATACGAAACATAACACAATTTGAGTAAAATTACAAGACATGTGAAGGAACTTACTATAATGAGTTGTAATTTTGGAACCTTTATGCAATAACCCGACACGTATTGTAATTTTTCCTAACTGTTGGTGAATTTCTAATGAAAGGCTGTAAATTTACCAAAATTGTTTGTAATCCGATTTAGAATACTTTTTTTGTGATATTACGAAAAAATGTTGAAACTCAAATTACTATGAAGTCATTAAAAATTTACAAATAATTTTATTATTTTTGTAACACAAAGTTGAAAATAACAATACGTATTATAATTCTATCGAAAGTTTTTATTTTTCTAACACGTGTTGTAATTTTCTAAAACTGTTGATTAATTCTGAACAAAATGATTTGAAATTTAGAACAACTCTTTGTAATTTGATTTACAATACTTTTTTTAAGAAATTACAATAAAAGTTGAAACACAAATTAGTATGAAATCATTAAGAATTTTTATAACAAATTGATTAACAACAAATGTTGTTATTCAAATTGAATAACAACAGAGGATAATATATTTATCCGATTCATGAAATTTTGAATCGTTGGACACCTATATTGTAAGAACAAAATTTTAATTGTTAATTAACTATTTGTTTAAAGAAATAGAAAAAAATTGTTCTCAAGAGGATAAGATATTTATTCGATTCATGAAATTCTGAATCGTTTGATACCTATATTGCAAAATCAAAATTTTAATTGTTAATCAGTTTGTTAGAAAAAAAACCAACAAAAGATCTCAAGAAAGATTTCAGTACGTTGAGCATCGTTTCTTGAAAAATTACAAACTATTTTCAACTGATTTTTTTGATAAAATTACGATATTCGTCTTGTAATTTTGCTAAGCAAAGTTCCAAAAGCCGTTTGGAAGTTTGTTTATAGAAGCAGGCCTGAGACGGTAGCGCGTCGTGTTTTGCGCGCGCCTCTCGAAGTTGGACGGGGGCTAGGCCCCCCGCTTTCCACGGTGGGGTCGCCCGACGCTCAGGCGACCAAGGTCTGCAGGGGTTCTCGGAAGCTTCCTTCTTAGGGTATACCCGGGTCCTCTGCAATAGACTCGTGCCGGAACACCGTGTGGTTTTAGTCGGTTTTCGAGTCCGACAGGCCACTATTTATCTCACACATACCACTTCACTGTTGGCTCCAGTGAGGTGATGACCCGTGGGGGTTTCCACACGATAAAAAAAAAAGCCGTTTGGTATATTTGTAAAAATACTTTGTCATTTTTTTAAACTGAGTTGAAATTAATTACGTTGTAAATTTACAACACATCATTTTAAAATTGTAAACCATTTTTAACAGAATTTGTTTAGTAAAATTACACTATTTGTATTGTAATTTTGCTAAGTGAATTTCCGATCGCCGTTTGATAAATTTCATCTAATGTTTTGTAATTTTTCGATAAAGAGTTAAAATGAATTGTGTAGTAAATTTACAACACATTATTTCGAAACTACAAACCATTTTCAACAGAATTTGTTTAGTAAAATTACATTATTTGTATTGTAATTTTGCTAAACGAATTTCCGATAGACGTTTGGTAAATTTCAACAAATGTTTTGTAATTTTTCGAAATTGAGTTGAAATAAATTGTATTGTAAATTTACAAAACGGAATTATATTATTACTTTATAGTTGTGCGTAAAAACTTCCAACACTTTTTTTGTAAAATTACTACAGAAATTTTTAACAGTGTAGATGGCATTACTTTCGCATTATTAACATTAGTATAGATATGTATATAACGTATAAGGTACAATTTTGACAATAAATGGTCCTACAAACGTAACAGGGGTCAAGGCAATTGCAGTCAAGCGGGCACTATATGACTGTATACATACTGTCTGATAGATAACAGCCCGATCCCTTAGTCGACTTTTACGACAGACACGGGAAGAAATGTACTCCACCGAGGACGACTACATCACTATAGTAACAGCTTACTATAGTAATCACAAATTAAAAAACCCAATTTGACTAACAACTAACCTTGAATGAACATACTAACATGAAATGGACAACAAACACACATATAATACATTTCAAACAAATAAGTTTATACTTGTTTGTAACCAAGAGTCATGTAATTTACAAACTGAAAAAGCTTACATTTTAATAAACATTTATTCAAAAAGTAATTTTGTAGTCGTCAAACAGATTGCTGTTATTAGGTTGTAACAAAAATATGTTTTCATAGTGTTGAGACTACTTGCAATCAACATAACCCAACCGAAATCTAAACATTATATTAAAACCAATATTTATTCGCCAAAGAAACAATATGTTACTAAAAAGATTTAATCGGACCAAGGACTTCAAAAACAGGATTATTGGTTAATATTTTTTTTAATATAACCAATAATCTATACAGATACAGATTTTAAATGTAACGATAATTAATCTATATATTTAAAATCTGTATCTGTATAGATATTATATTATATATACATATATATATATATTATAACAGAAAACTTTAATTTGTAAATAAATTTAAGACAAACATAGAGTATTGCTATTACTTATTAGTACACTGTATAAATTATCTGTGATATACTGTCAATCAATTTGTAAAAAAGCATCGCCACAATATATTTAAATAATTAATATTATTAAATATAATTATTGTTATTTTTTCTAACTACAGATACTGCACTTTCCCATATAGATGTAGTTATCCAATAAGATAATATACAAATTTTCAAAGAAAACACCATTATAAAACTAAATTTTCTTCTCATTTTTATTGCACTCAAAAGTTGTGATAGTAATGCTAATATGCTTTCAATGGTATTTATATATGTATATATAAATTATAAATTTTGAATACTTTAAAACCAAAACAATGGAATCGATAACGCGATTTTTATCGATTCATTTTGAAAATTTGGTACTTAGGTTATAACAATTTTGTTAAACTAATGTCACTGTGATCTCATTTGTTGAAATGGATCATTTAGTTTCTGATGACTATAAGTTACATATAATCCACCACTGGCGCAGTACGTTTTATTTTAAGGCTTTTCTGCATGCTTACACAGACAAATTTTAGGGAAAATAACTTTTTACCATATGTTTTTATCTATGCCCTGAAGTGTGTTTAAAAAATAACATTTAATTTGATGTTGGATACTTCTAAATCTTCTTAAATTTGAACACAGCTTTCTATAACACCAGATATATAAACAGAAACTAAATTCAAATACTTACACTCAACAAGTTTCTACACAGCGGATCTTTCACTAAATACAACAACGAAGGGTACTTGGCGAGCTGGTCTGCTGACACTTCTAGTGCTGTGCTGACCAATGACAGACCAAGGTGCACCATGCCTGATGTGTTCTGACTGTCCAGTGGATTGCACAGTGATATTAGGAACCTGTAACAAAATATATATATATATATATATGTAATATAATGCGGTGTACGGCTAGTATTCTATAAAGCCATCACTAACCTAAACAATTCTCTGACACATGCGAGTCCGTAGGGCTGCAAGTTAGCATCCTCCTGCGGAGTAAACCTTATACCGCGGTGGTTCACGTACTCAGAGGGTTTATGTTCTGTCTCGCTAGTGTCTAAAATGGGTTCTGGCGGGGGTTCTACAGTCTCTACACTTGTTATATCTGTTTCAACTTCTTGAAGTTCTGTAAACAAAATATGACACATAGTACACTTATTGTGAGGAGGTTCTTGACACCGGAGGCCTCACCACCGGTAGCTTGGTCCCTGTACTTTCTGCCGGTAGGAAAATGGTATTTATATTTTAAATTATAGGTATTTTGGTTTTATTACACATTTAAAAAAAAATTGTTAATGATAAATAGGGCAAATAATAATAATAACTTTTATCTTCGGGTTACAGAGAACAATACCTTAAGGTAAGGTATATTTAAAAAAAATGCTTATTCCTGCTTTATTTAAATATACGGTTTTACTCACGTGGGTATTTCGGGGATGCCCGACGAATTTGAAAAAATATAAAATATCCGTTGTACAAAAAATGTATTCAATACTAAAACAAATCAACTGACCTTCTTCTTTAGTTTCAGTGTCGACAGTAGAGTCCACCTTCTCATCAGCGCTGTCAGCGCTGACACACTTCTCTAGCAGTTGTGTGATGGAAGTGTTGCCACTGGCAGCTAAATCCATAGACGAATGGCGGCCGTGCTTCTTTACTGGACTTTTGAGTGCGTCAACTGGCTCAATTGTAATTTCAGCCTCGTTCAGAAGATTTTTGTCTTGGCTATGGAGGAGTAAAAATAATACAACATGTGATTATTAAACAATTTAAAGTAGGTACGTATTACGGAAAAATATAAATAGATTTACAGATTATAGTGGGTTGGGGGAGCTCTTTTATGGCAGCATATGAACCGCTGCAGGCTGCTGCAACTGCTAGAGGTAGCTACCCTCCCCTGCACCTCCCTGTCTAAGATAGATAAGGAACAAAGTAAACTAATTACTATACCTTTGTCCAACATCAGTTTTATTAGGATCACTGTCAGGTTCCATCACTTCTGCTGTGATCGTGCTTGGCTGCTCACTCACGGATAATTTGCGTTCCAATGAGTTACTGCCTACAAAATGATATTAAAGTATAATTATAAACTCAGAAAGATTTATAAGGCTATATAAATAAAAAATAATGGCTAAATGTGAACTGGCCAATTTTGCTTTTTTTTAATATTCATTGAAGTCCAAGGAAGGTTATTATGAACAAATTTTTTTTTTTTTTCATGTCAAAACAAAACCATGTCAGGGCCAGCTAGTTATGTAATATAAGAAATGATAATAATATATTAGGATATCTTATATTTGACTGTCCTGGGGGTCTAGACTTTAGCCTTTACGTATTTATTTATAGACTAGCTTGCACCTGGTAAATCGATAAAATCCTAAAGCCTGTGTTCTTCTCCAGAATTCGAAGGATCCACATACGAAATTTAATGAAAAATGTTAAATAGATATTGTAGATACCCACTGCTCAAACTAGTTACACTCTTCTTCTTGCTCGATTTCTCCCTCTTCTTGAGCGAGAGGCCGACCGTAGAGAAACTGGCCCCGTTATCTTCTGGTGCGAACTGCGGCAAGCGCATGAATATCAGCTGCGTCATGTCACGAAGACATTGCTCGGCATTACGTCGAAGTAGTTCTGCCAAATTGGTTAGATAAGCTATATAATTCACTTTAAAAAAGTAGACAACCGACTTCAATGCGTCTATAATAAAATTTATGACTTATATGATTTCTCATGGATGCCAATATCAGAACTGGACTAAATTGAAATAGGAACACACGGGGAGCACAAGCTTTCAAATAAAAAGAAAACCTCAAAACGGTTCACCAAGTCGAAATTTCTGAGGTAACAAACATAAAAAAAAAAATACATTCGAATTGAGAACCTCCTCCTTTTTGGAAGTTGGTTGAAAATATATTAAGTTAGTCAGTGTCAGTACGAGTTACATGCTATGGAATCCTGACAGCTATTGCTTACCCAACCCACCCGTATAAAAAAAATCAATTTCCATCCCTTTGCTATTCAATACAGTTTACGGCAATAACCTTGCTATTACATAAATGGGACTTCTTTTTGGGATGAATGATATCCTATACAATGTATTTGCATGGTTGAATACTTAAGGTGTGATAACGAACCAACAAAAAATATGTAATACCTGTTAGTCTCGTTTCAAAACATATTCTGAAACAGCTGAGCATAATTTCACAGACACTTTCGTCCGTCAACATTGCACCTTCTGGACTTAACATTAATGTGCGGAGTACCTGTAAATATACAAATTTTAAACACTAAATAAAAAAATATAAGGTTGTATAATATTTTTTATGTTAGAGGGCAGCCGGGTCACTTAGTAGTAAGTGACTATCGTGCCCGTTGCAAGAGAAGAGAGGGGGTTGGATCTCCAATAACTGCACTCACTCGGTAAAACACAACGCTGGAATTGCTTCACAAACGGTTTTCGGCAGTTTTATTACTCCTATCGAGCCGGCTTATAAGTGCCTAAGGATGGCACTCCCACGATACTTAACTACTGCGATGAGCTCGCTCCTCCTAATCGAAAATGAATAAAATTTGGTATGACCTATACCACCTAAAACAAATGCAAAATTTGCATTTTTTTTATATATAAGCTTATAAAAACTCTAGATACAGTTTTGTGTTAATGCCCACTGCATTCGTCCTAATGTTATTATTACACTCTGCATTCTTAGCAAACAGACCTAAAACTTATAAAAAAAGTAAAAATAATGATAAGAATATAATCTATCTCTGGATTTGTACAAACTTTGTACAAAATTGTAGATAACTATATACATCTACTACCTACAGACAAACACACAGATATACAGGCCATGAAATCATGTCATGTCTGTGGAGCTGAAGGTTGTATGTTCAATTCCCATAAACAATTTGTATTATCCTCAAATAGATGTCCTGAGTCTGAGAATTCTTTGTGTCCACCTTATATATGTTTGTACAGTCCCCCGGAATAATTACTAGTGGAAGTAATTGTTTATTTTAGGAAAGGAAAAAAATATACTACTTTTAGCCATCAGCAGTTAAAACATAACCACAAGCTTCAATGTTACACCACATTATATCAACTGGCCTGTAGTGGTTAATGACCCTCGCTGCTAAGCCATAGTCCGTGGTTTCGATTCGTACCCATGGCAAATATTTGTGTGATGAACATGATTATTTGTTGTGTCTGAGTTTAATTTATCCATTGTATGTATTTAGAAGTATGTTTATCTGCTATCTGGTTACCATAGTACAAGCTCTGCTTGGTTTGGAATCAGACAGCTGTGTGTGAAATGTTTCAAGTTATTATATCTCTTTATTCTATTAACAAACATATAAATGACATTTTTAAATATAAAAGAAAAAACTAAATATATTAAAAAATATAAAAATAGTGTCCCACCCCACACCCACTCACAGTTAGGGCTCCAGAGACGGGAACCTCACAATACATGCTATATTAAGAAGG
This sequence comes from Tyria jacobaeae, assembly GCA_947561695.1. Taxonomy (NCBI): domain Eukaryota; kingdom Metazoa; phylum Arthropoda; class Insecta; order Lepidoptera; family Erebidae; genus Tyria; species Tyria jacobaeae. The sequence goes on from OX387223.1 coordinate 17,893,492, forward strand.
ACTACATTTTGCATCAGGCCCTTAACACAGCTACCTAACGTAAGCCTCTGAAGGCGTTGATCGAAGCTCTTAGCAATCAACCCATGTGCTGATATGACTATCGGCACAATGATTGCTGAATCCACATCTCACATTTCGACAACCTCATGGGCCAGATCCAAATATATTAGTTGTTTTTCTTTTTCTTTTTTTCTTTATGAGATCATCGTCATGGGGAACGGTAATATCAACAATAATTGCTTGGCGCTCTAAACGAACTATCAACACTATGTCAGGTTTATTGGCAACAATAGTTCTGTCAGTGATGATAGATCAATCCCAGTATAATGTTGCACGACCAATTTCAAGAACTGGATCGGGCACATACCTGTAGTACGGTAACTCGACAGCCACAAGGTAATATCTAAGAGCAATTTGCTGATGGACTATCCTGGCCACTAGATCAAGTCTATGCAAGTAGTCGCCCTTAGCAAGAGGAGAACAAGCGGAAACGCTTGAGAGTTCCTCCTGGATAATGACATGCCCGAGAAATGTCAATGTGTGTGTTGTGCCGTCCTTCTGGATATGTCTTCGATAGTTGTTCGTCATAACAACTTCATCTGTAATTGCACAAATAGAACCTTCAGTTTCTCCGAAGAGCTCACCGAAACGTAGCCAAGAAACAGATGATAATAGATCTACATCGGCCTTATAAAAACGTCCATGCAGCTCTTTACTCTTCCATATATCCCTACGATCTGTAACATTAAGTACTACAAGTTTGCGCCAGTTCTCTTTACCTAGACAAAGCGGAGTAAGTCCGTTATCAACTGCTGCCAGATCCCGGTGTATCTCCAAGTTAACATAGAGAAATTTCTAACATTGCATACCTCGCGATTATGGAGGGTCCTGGCATTTAAAAAATAACGATCCCCACATTTCCGCGGGATATATAAACTCATCATTGCTGAACGTGGATGGTGCATTCGATATGCGGTTAACAGTTTAACCAAATTTTTTTTGCGATGGGGGCAAACAAGCAGACGGATGACCCGATGGTAAGTGACTACCGTCGCAAATGGATATCAGCAACTAAAAAGTCACAAATGTGGTGCAGGCCTTTTAGGTAGGAGTAAGCTCTTTTCTTGAAGGTTTGAAGGTCGTATCGGTCCGAGAATACGGCAGGCGTAAATTTGTTTCACAGGCTGGTTGTGCGAGGCGCACAAGCTTCTGGAAAAGCGCACAGTGGTGGAGTGCCAATCATCCATGGTGATGGGGACGGAAATTTTGTAGCGTAGAACGTGGCGGAAACCTGCGGTCGATATGTCATGCAGAGTGAAGCTACGCCTCTACACAACGCCAAAGTGTCAAGTGGATCAGAAATATCCTGGAAATTAATGATTTACTTTATGTTTGCCATACAAACCTGTAATATTTTCATAAGAACTACCCCATCTGATGAGTGATCTGTTCCAACAAATCTTGCATGTGTAACAGCATCTGCAATGTCTTCTACTGTCGCCGGCACACTAGAATGTGTTGGATCTGTAAAATGGTTTATAGCTTTCATTAAATGTGACCTCTACTGTAAGCTATAGGATCATATATAAGCCAACTTTCACCATCCATGCCACTAAGAAGACCAAAAGAAAAAACTTCTGGATGAGAGATACAAATATATACACTTATTATACTAATTGTTCACTTGAATTTATCTAATTGTTGTGGAGTAAAATAAAATAAAAGTGATTTGGTTAGCGATCTATTTGACACTAAATGTTCAACAGTAATTTTTATATACAAAGGTGTATAAAAATTCCAATTCCAATCAGTTCATATTGAACCACCTTACATATAAAAAAAAAAAGTTTTACCATCTAATTCCCAAACATGTCCAGCTAGGCTAAATAAGGGCATTATTATGTAAATGGCACTAAATTATAATTGGCAAAATGTGGGGATAAAGGCTTTAGTATATGTATGTATGTTAGTTAAATTTGAAGACATTAAAATTCAATAAATAAATATCTAGTAACTACTACTTAATTTAAGTAAATATATATTTACAAACAAATTTATACTGACCTAAAATGTAGAATAAAAGCTTTTTTATTATTATTTTATTTTATTTTATATGTCAAAGGTGGTACAGTTGAACTAAATTAGAATTGGATTTTTTATACACCTTTGTGTATAAAAATTTCTCTAAGGCTATGTCTATACGTTAATATTTTATATTTTATTATAGGATCTAAAATCAACACCCTGAAATGGAGGTGGACAGGCCAATGCTTAGGGAGTAAAAAATAAAACAGATAGAGTAAATGACTGAGTGGACTCCTCAGTATAATACTAACAGTAAGAGGGGCAGACAGATCAGTAGGTAGTTGGACAAAGATAAAGATAGCTTATTTGTTAAATATGTGTACACACCATTTAAGCATACAATAGGTCAAGTAATAACAGAAGCACTGACATATTTTACCTATTAAGTCATAGCTGCTACTAGCTGCTAGCCCACTATTGTGCTTGCTAGAAAAAGAGACCTAAGTGCTAGAGGAGGCCTTCATGCCATGGAGGCATTTTATATCCTATACTATTTTTAGGACATAGGGGCTTTGAAATTTAAATATAATTATAGGACCTAACTTAGTTTGAAAACACACATCCAAATGTATGATGAAGTAAATTGCTAAAGTATGAATATCATATTGAGCTCTCTATAACACACTGATTTCTAAATTACTGTGTTTTTTGAACTGTGAAGAAAACATAAAGGTGTAATTTTATTCTAAATAGATTTCTGGTCATAGTTTTACTCACCAATTAATCCATACGACAAGAATTTATGAATTGCAGACAGAGCAAGACTAGTGACTGGACCAGTGGTCTCCTTGCTTCTAATCACTTCTAAGAAAGGGCTCAAGTACGTAGCAGGGTCTAAAAGCCGCAGGTCATCAACTTGATTCAGTATAGTCTTCAGATCTTGAAATGTACGCATGAGTACATCATATTCTTCGTTTGGGAAAGAGTGTGAACCCCATCGCGTGCTTCGTCGCATGGCAGTGACGAGCATAGCCATTTCGCCCTGCACCACGAAGATTCCATTTCCTGGTAACGACATCTTAACTTATCTCAATAAAACTCGTCAACATCAACAACTTCTTGATAATTATTTGAATAATTAATATTTATAAACTACATATTTAAAACGCTTGAAGCAGTCGCTCACACTTCACAATGTAAATTTTATTTTAAAAATTACAAATCCTGGCATAAAAATAACGAAAATCAATGAAAATTCACAATTTGATTAACAGATTCCATCACAATCATGTTGACGTTTCAGAATTTTAGTTCAGCTATTCGGCGCTAGACGTTGATAGAGACGGAGCTGTCTCTACACAGCTAACAGCTGTTAATAAGACAATCATTTCAAGTAGTCGATATTTTTATGTATTGAGTTAGATATTTGTAGAATGGCACACATTTGTTTCTGGTTTTTTTATGTTGGTAACACTGTTAGTTAAGATGGTTGACGGTCGTATACTTTTCTGACAAAATTTTCGAAAAGGCAATTTGTTTGTTATTTTAGTCTATAAAACTTAGTGAATCACCATTGTATGTAATTGTAAGTGGTTACTATTTTTAACTAATTATGTTTGCCTTTGCTATATACTTCCTGAAAAGCATACGCGATGAATGTGCGTTGTCACGCGTGCAATGGCTATCGACACAGATTTGACATGACATTTTATTCTTTTTGTGCTAGTGCGGTTATTCTTACCACATGTATCTTGTTACGTATTGCAGGCAGTTGCATTGAGACGTGAAAATGGTTAAGAAAAAGAGACAAAGCGATCCTGGCGAGAATGGCGATGAATCTACAGAATCTTGCGATGAGAACGTCAAATCCGCATGTCCTCACGTTGCTAAAGCTGTTGACCTCACTCGACTGAAGAAATGTCTCAAAACTGGAGGTTTTGAAAAGGAGTGTTCAGAGTGTAAAAAATCGTCCAAAAACGAGGTGTCTGACCCCGATTATGAAGAGGATCTTACGTTGTGGATGTGTTTGCGCTGTGGTTCTCAACTGTGCGGACGGTCTCGAAACAAGCACGCACTGAACCACTTTAACACTCCTCACTCTGACTGCCATGCACTCACAGTTAACACCACTACTTGGGAAATCTTCTGTTACAACTGCAACAATGAAGTCACAGCATCAAGTGCTAAAAAACTTCATGAATGTATAGAGTGGCTGAAGAAGCAAGCAGTTAGCGGTGGAAATACTAAATCTCTCCCTCCAATAGAACTACCATTTAATTCAGATCCTAAAATTGATATGACCAATGTAGAGACTATAGTCAAGATTGATTCCTCATCAAAACCTGTTATGAAAGACAAAGCCATGTTGAACTTACCAAGAGTAAGAGGTCTAACAAACTTAGGAAATACTTGCTTCTTTAACTCAGTTATGCAGTGTTTGGTGCAGACCCCTTACTTGTTGCAAGTTCTTCAAGAGATGGCCAATCCTGGGGAGAGGTTTACTCTTCCTGGAGGAAAATTAAAGATGAATGGCGAAGAAGGTAAAGAGGTGGAACTACCTGCTATAACAGGACAGTTGGCTGAATGGGGCCCGGTTACTCGTACCCTGGCTGAAACTTTAAGTGAACTTCAAGCAGGTAAGTCATTTTGTTTTACATTGTTGACTGTACTTTATTAATCTACAAGACAAAAAAAAACTCCATTTTAAACAGATTTTTACCAAAGGCTAAATTGTAAGTAGTGTAAAAAAAAAAATCCAACTGATAGTTACAGAGGCCGGCAATGCACTTGTGACTCTTTAAATTGTGGGTGTCCATGGGTGAAGATAGTCACTTACCATCAAGTCATTGCCCATCTTCTTGTGTGCCCCCTATCCCATAAAATAAAAAAAATTAAGAATAAAGAACTTCACATTTATTGTAATATTTATAGATATACAGATTATGTGACCTTGTAGTTCCAAATTGTGTAATATTTCAGTGATAACAAATGATAGATAGTATGATTGTCTAATTATAAAGAGTTGTTAACTTATGCCTTAATACTCAATGTAACTACATTGATGATAAGTAAAATATCCTCTTTGTCTAGGCAGTCTTTGTCCTGCTCCTTTATTATTATCTATATATTTACAATCACATATTGCATTTGAAAGTGGAAATAATTTTATCATAACTTATTATCCTACTTATAAATTCATACTCATAGGTTTATTGTTATAATTAAACTTTTCATTGCTCACTTGTTCATTGAAGTGGCCTTCTGCAGTTCTATGAAAGGGAGAATCACTCTCGTAGCTTCCTTCTATATCTCTAGCATATCATCATTATTAACAGTTTGAGTTAGGATATCCAACATACCCTGAGGTATGCGACTTTGATTTTTTATCCATCCACGCAACCTTAACCTGTATAAGCAATTTTAATCCCTTTCCTATCCTTCTTTTCCCATTTAATATATTACAACCTTTCCTGTCTACACTGCCCCGATGCATTACGTAAACGAGACTCAATTATAATCTGTGGACTAATAACGCCTCTGTCAATCTCTAAAGGGATACAGGAGTTAGAGTATATGTGTAAAAATTTCAAACAATAAGTAAATAAAAGAAATGAAAAAACTTAAAACATATATTTGATTCCTAAAACAGTTATAAAAACTAAAACAGTAAAGTAGTAGATAAAATTTAGTATAAAAACTTAATGAATAAATACTCCACACATAACAGTATAAAATAATGCAATTTACTAAACATAGTGTAGCTAAGGTCAGCAGTGTATGTCTAACTGTAAAGATTGGCAAACATCTCTTGGTTATGCATTTAATAGAGCTGTTTTCCTGTAATAATGACAAAGAAGTGGTTATCAGTAGGATAGAGGCTTTATCTATCTTTCTATTTAATGTATGTGCATATTTTTTAAAAATTCTTTGATTTTTGCTTCCTTACCTTGGAAACCCCTATACACATAAAATGTTAAATAGCATTGCTGCAGCAAACAATCAACAATATCTTGTAAATACAAATTGAACTATATAGCACCTACCCCATATTTGTAAAAAGATCCATCAGCACAATATAAAACTTCTGGCACCGATTTCTTTATTTATAAACTTGTTATTGGTGATTCAAGTGAACTCAAGAGTCACAAGATTGCTGCCTGCCTTTTAGGGTAGGGGAAAGAGGGCTTGGGCCTCTGATAACCTCACTCACTAAGTCTCACAATGCAAGCATTGTTTAACAGCCCGTTTTCTGTGAGGCCATGGTAATACCCCGATCAAGCTGGCAAATATGTGCTGAAGCATGGCTCCCCACGTTAAATATAATATATACCCATGTAACATGCTGCCAGCTGCCTATAGGCTGCCTATATTTAGATAGTGACCTAATTTCACGCTTGTACAGCTCTGCTCAAAGTCTGGAGATTTAAAATTAATTTGAAACATTTTTGGTCCAAATTTCTAACTAGACAGTGATTTAGAAAATGTGTAAAGTCTATTTATACAAATACCTTTTTTTTTTATTTTCTGTAAGGTATGTTGTTGAACATAATTATATAAATCCAACCTAAAACAGTGTCACCAAAAAAATAAATATTTTTAAAAGTTGATAATGGTTATGGTTTTGCACATCAAAATCGTGTTTATTTTATGCTCATCTTCACTTGCCATCATGCATTGGAAGGCAAACATCTATTCAATTAAAAAAAAACTACCTGTATGTTATTTACTTCAAGTCTGACATAAACCTTACCTTCTTGCTAAAATTTATAAATAAAATTCTCCTTGTTGTTATACTATACTTAAGCAATATATATTAGTTATTAATATGTATATGGGGCACCAGTAGGTTCCCTTGTCAATACATTGTGTATTTATGAGCCGCATATTTGACTTGTAAACAACAATTCAACCTTGCAATCACATTTAGACATGTGTCTCGTAAACACCATTATCACCAAATTATTTGTACTATGAAGTACACTTTATTAACTTATTTAAGTGATTTTTAAAAGGGAGAAGGTTAAGCGAGGATTTCTCTGCCATTTGTCGATCGTTATTTTTTTTTGTATTAAAGTAAACTCCTGTAGTGGTCCCATTGTAACTAAATTAAGATTTCATTGTACCATTTAAAAATAAATTATTGTATTAACAAACTTAATTTGAACTTTAGAGTAAGTAATTGACTCTAAAAGATGCGCAAAGTACTTATTATACCTTACCATCTGTTTGTAATTATTACACCAATGTCACAGTCTCACAGAAACCGGTTGTGAAGCGTTGCATTTTTACTCTTTCCTCTCCCCTCATCTATCCTCTTTACCATCTCCTCATCCCCCCATCGCTCATCACCCTCAAAGTGGTTGTCACTTACCATCAGGTGACCTGTCTGTTTCCCTGTATAATAAAAAAATCCACGTCTATTTATTGAAGGAAATAAAAAAACCGTTTTAAATCTCACGGTCGTCGACCGTCCTTGTGGCTTGTAACATGTTGAGAGCTAGGGCGTAATCAACGTCCAGATTCAAAAAGCTTCATTGTTTTTGAAAACAAATCTATACCAAGATGTCTTCATCTTTTGAGAATATAAAATCTTAATAAAAATATATGGCGTCAAGGTCAAGTAGCGATACATATGTATATAATACACCTTTTATTTGTACTAGAAATCAATTACCTGGATATTATTTATTTATAGCGTTTATTGTTAAGCGGTAGTGTTTTAGACGCTCGATTCTCGTTTTCTTTTTCGTTACATAAATACATACATACATGCGATTGTAATATTCATGCAATGGTTCTTAACATAATACATTACATGAATACAGTACATAAAGTATTAGAAAACAGAAACTAGCGGTGTTTTATGTGCTTTTTTTTGAGGTCCAATGATCTGTGGAATCTAGGGATTTTTACTCCACCATACTTATGACTATAAATCCTTTTTTTCATTCTTAAACATATTTTTTTTGTTATCAGCAAAGTTTGTAGGCTTAGAGTAAACATATGTATATTGGTTGTATGAAAGGATTGATGGCAGTAGAGGAAGCTCAGGAGGTATAGGTTGGTAGTGACGTAACGTTCATTGTTAGAGCCTCTGCGTCTAAAGAAGCTCTGCTAGGTAACGACCGCGTGACGTCAAGGGGTGTATATAAGTATAACAGATACAAGTGGTGAACTGTTGTCTTTGCTTTACTATGTACATACATATATTAGATCTTTAAAAGCGTGAATGTCCTGTGAAGTCTTACATTCTAATCTATGTCGTCGTTTATATAAAAATCTTATCGACCAATCCTTCGCGCAACTAAAGAAAATATCTCAAGACGTATTTATCTACGAAAATAAAGTTGGTTTTGGTATTGGCCGTGCCACTAGTGTTCCTCAATGAACGGGTTATCTAATGCAATAAGATTTTTTTTCAAAACGGATCAGTAGTGTCTGAGATCAGTTCAAACAAACTAACTCTTTAGCTTTATTATATATATGTATATATATATGTATGTACACTTCGACTACGAAGGCGATTTAAAAATGACACCTCAAATGTCAAAACCCATCAAGTGGACTGTAGACCGTGTCAAAGAAACATCATACAGACACACACATACATACAATCAAGCCTCTATCCCCGATGAGGTAAGCAGAGGTATCTCAAAGGCCAACCTTATAATTTAATTCCACTTCCGTATTACCGTCATCCAGGCACTGTATGACCATCCGATCCCTTATACGCCTTTTTCTACACCCACGGGAAGAGTTGAGGTATACCAAAAACCACCGAAGCCGCACAACATACATATACAGTCGTTAAACATAAAACTTCTTCTTGCACACTTGAGTAAAAATATAATTGTATAATAACATGACCTTTCCAATTAGAGCGTTGCAATTTAAACAACACAATGTAGGTAATTGCATGAACAAAGAGTGGCCGTCAATATTTATTGTTTATCTTATAGGTTCTTTTTATTGTATTATCGACTTATGCAATAATAAATCTCGGATTTTTTCCCCCACTTAAAATGCACCAGAAGTATTGATTCTACGTTCAGTAAAAGTAATGTCGTTTTTTGCATTTTACATCCCATTTATTATCCTTGAACTGATAGGCAGACGTGTATTACACACCCCCATATTGTCAATTACAATTTGATCCAACTATTGCCCGCAACAAACCTTTCAGAATTATAGGTGGAATAATCCTGAGTGTATTGAAAGGGAACGGAATAATTTCTATTCCGTTCCCTTTCAATACACTCAGTATTATTCAGGGATTTTGCATATACGAAGGGATTGGCAATAATTAGTAAGCAATAGCGAGAATGTCGAGGTTGCATATCTTTAACTCTTAATAGTCTGTTGCCGGGAAGTGCGACCGCTCTACCCTAATTTTATTTATTTATTTATTTAATAATTACGATACCATTTTACTTTCCAACTAATCGTCCGATGTAAACCGTCGCTCTGACTTGTCGCTAAGTTCTTTTAAAAATAAGGCTGTTAATATAATTATTTTTTTACTAGCTGTTGCCCGCGACTTCGTCCGCGTGGTATTTAAAAAAAAAGTTGGTTTTAATTGGTTGGGTGGTTTTAAGTTTTTTTTTGGTGAGGTTCTATTTTTTTTTAAATAAAAGTAGCCTAAGTTACACCTTGTTACATCAGCTATCTGCCAGTGAAAATCCCGTCAAAATCGGTCCAGCCATTTCAGAGATTAACCGGAACAAACAGACAGACAGACAGATAAAAATTAAAAAAAAATCGTTTTGGTATATGTACCGTGTATACGTCCATATGCACTTAGTAAAAAGCGGTTATTTTGATATTACAAACAGACACTCCAATTTTATTTATTTGTATAGATTTATCTTTTAAAAAGGTATCCTAATAATGAATGTTTAGAATGGGTTGGTAAAGACTCATCAATGTATAGTGTGTGTAAAGTAACTCTTGCCGGTTAGCAACCTTTTTTATAAGAGCAGTGTGAGTGAGAAAGCGCGTCTGCATAAAACTTTCTCGAGAGTGACAAGGACAAAGCGTCTGGCAGCCTAACAGTGCAATTGAAACATCTGTGGTGTTTTATTTATTTTTATTTTATGATATTTATAAGAAACAGACAACAGATTAATAATTTCTTAAAATAACAATGAGCATAGACAATTTGTAAACCTAGAGTCCCATTACAACTACACAACGTTAATGAGTTATATGTTTTTTTAATTTATTTTTGAAGAAATGATAATATATTCATAATAATGATAATTGATTACAGAAGAATTATACCAAAAAAAAAAAACAACACCTTATATATAATAACAAATATTAATAAATTTAAGTGTCTTAGTATAAAGCTTCTTTAAAACTATAAAAGTTTTCATAGAATATATCAACTTGAGAGCATACACAATTTTATTATGTTGTTAACACATTCTCTTTATATGTACGATCAAAGTCCTTTAGAAAAGCTTTGATGCTATGAATTACTAGAACACCTGTGCCAGGATTCAGAACCACAATTTTATACTGTTACAGGCGAAGGCGGCGTGTACACTCCTCGCAAGCTACTCTCGGCCCTTGTCACCAAGTTGCCACAGTTCGGCGGTGGGGATCAACACGATGCTCATGAATTGCTACGACACTTCCTCGAAGCCGTCAGGTACATATTTGAAATATATATTTTCTTTTTTTTATTGAAAACCCTAACTTACTGGATCATGACTCCACATGTTTTATTGTTTGGTGGTATCTTAAAATCGTAGAATTCGCCTGTAAGAAAGAAGTCTTCGAGAACCATTCCAGGTCTTGTCCTTGAACAGTGTAAGAATTTTTTGCCTCCACAACCAGCTTATGGAACAAATTGTCGCCTGCCGTATTTCCGAACCGATACGACTTCAAACCTTCAAGAAAAGAGCGTACTCCTACCTAAAAGGCCGGCAACGCACTTGTGTGAGTCTTGAGTTGCGAGTGTCCATGGGCGGCGGTAGTCACTTACCATCAGGTGACCCGTCTGCTCGTTTGCCCCCTATAGCATAAAAAAGAAAAATGGAAATACTGGCCACCAAAGTGGTAAAAAAAAAATAAAAAATTCTAATTTTACCACAAATGTGCTTATTTTTTTTTTCACAATTAGTTTTTTTGTTTGTTACGGCATAGTTATGTCATTCATTAGCTGATTTGCTAAACTCTTACTTAAATTAGATGATATTACACATAGATGGTGTAATAATAAAGGATGAAGGAGAACACATGTTTCATTTGTAAACTGAATACAATAACTATTTCTTAGTGTCACTTGTTGTATTTGAGGTTGGTGTATGTAAGTCAAATTTAAAATAATTTTTCCAACTTTAAGGTGATGATATTGAAGTCCATTCTATACTTTTTTAAGTTAATTATTTTATTTTTTTGTTTTAATGTCAGTCAACACTAAAGTACAACCATAACCTACATTCCTACTTAATCTATTCACGATATTGTTCCAGGTCAGAAGACCTTCGGCGTTATCAATCAGTGATACTGAGCAGCCTCGGCATGAGCTCAAAGGTAGACCCAGCCAAGGTTGATGGTGAAGTCAAGGCTAAAGTGAAATTTTATGGACAGCAAGCCTCTGACACTATGTTAAGACCTGAACAGGTAAGAATTAAATTTCAAGAACCGAAGACTTGGACGCATCTTAAATTCCTTAGGCAGACTCTAGTGTCAGAATTCGCCCCGGTTAATTTACGAAACACTAAAACTTACTTTAAATTCGAATGGTCCTTGGTTGTAAAAACAGAAAAATAATAATATTTTCTTATGTACTGCACTCGCTTAAGAAAAGTGTAATTGCCAGCAAAATGTAAACTATACATCAAATACAAACTATGTATACATACAGTCACTACTATATCTGCGAAGGGGTAGGCAGTGGTGTATCCCATATTATACCAAACGGTTTTAGTCCAACTTACGCTATAGGCTTTATCTTTCTTTTTTCTTTTTCTTGTTCAATACACATACAAATATTCTGAACACACTACAGAAACCTTACAAATTATATGCGTAGTGAAACCACTCATGGCAACTAATACCGTCATTTACATGTTTGTAATTTTAAATTCGCGCAGTAATACCCAGGTAATACGACTTCATAATGTTTTTTGAATATTTAAACTTATTTTTACAACGCTTCAGGTATTCCGCGGTTTCTTAGTGTCAACCCTGGAGTGCCAGGAGTGTCTCCACCAGTCAGACCGCGCGGAGTACTTCCTCGACTTGTCCTTGCCCGTCGCGGCGAGTAGGCCGCAGCCCCCAGCAGTAGTTAGACGAAAAACGCCCAATGGTAAGTACGGAAACATGTTTCGGGCGTGGTTTGTTTTCAATATTCAACATAACGTTAAAATGTCCCCTGTTGTTAAAAGTATGAATTAGTTACTAACTAGCTGTATCCGGTATGCGTTGCACTTTAAACTTTAAAAGACCAAAGTTTCATTACGATTTCGTCGATGGTCTAGGAACGCATAGAGAACAAACATTAATACATATATTTACTACTAATATGTCATATTAATAATATATAAGCACATGCATGGAAGGAAGGCTTAACAAAAAAGGTCTTATGTAAATAATATTATATTTGGGATTTCTGGTTTCATAAAAACATTAAATTATTCACATTAATGTTTATTAAATATTGAAAGCAAACAGCGCTATACACTACAAATAAATGTACTTTCGTGTTGTAATGTGCTTAGAGCAGAATTGAATGTTTTATCTTATAGTCTGTTATCTTCTACTGTTTCTTACATTGTTTTAATGTTCTTTAGAAATATTGAATCTCAAACAAATGACACAATGTTCAGTGGTAGAGCCATGCTTAGGCACGAATAGGCCAGCTCGACCGATGCGATACCACGGCCTCACAGAAAACTGGTTGTGAAGTAACGCTTGCGTTGCATTTCCCCGAATTGAGTGAGGTTTCCGGAGGCCCAATTCCCCCTCCCCCCTTTTCTCTCCCTCATCTCCTTTCTCCTTTTTTCCATCTTCTCATCCCTCCTCTCTTCTTTCCGCTTCCTGCATCCCCCATCCCTCATCAACCTCAAAGGCGGGCAGCGCACTTGCGACTCTTGAGTTGCAAGTGTCCATGGACGGCGGTGTCACTTACCATCAGGTGACCCGTCTGATCGTCTGTCCCCCTATTGTATAAAAAAAAAATATATCTCTAATGAATGAACGTGTTCCCGGGTCCCTTGCAATAGACTCTTTGTGACGGAACACCGTGTGGTTTTAGTCGGTTCGAGTCCGACATACCACCTCTCCATTAGCTCCGGTGAGGTGATGACCCGTGGGGGGTTTCCACACGAAAAAAAAAAAATTTATAAACATAATAATTTAACAAATGCTGAGCAGCGCTGTGCCATTGATGAGTTAAAAGACAACATATAAATATTTCTTAAGATTATTTACCATGACATAAACCTCATATTATGTTTAGTAAAGGTATGTTACAATGAAAGCTAGGCTATTGTAAGCAAGTAGGCTCTTATATGTACATGTAGAATAATATATGAATTGTAGTAGGTCACTTTTTCATCAATTAATATTAGGCTCCTTACATTATTTCGAACCGGCCACTCTGATCTCAAATATCTGTTATTTTTTCATTCCAAATTCAAATTCGGTGCTAGTGATAAAACTATTTTAATACACTTGAAACAAATTGGAAAGGTGAAAAAGCTTGAGAAATGGGTACCACATGAATTAAGTGAATCACACTGACTAAAACGCTTTGAGGGCTGCGTTACATTACTCAACCGTCACAATAACACGGGTATTTTGAACCTTATCGTTACTTGTGATGAAAAATTTATTGATTGAAAACGCTCATCACAGTGGTTGAACACAGGAGGACGGACCAAATCATGTCCCAAGTGAAAGTTGACTCAGGAAATAGTAATAGTGACAGTTTGGTAGAACAGTGCATACTTACATACACTACCACTTCCTAAGATATCCGGCCAGACGATTACCGCAGATCTGTTTATTTCAAACCATTGTGGAAAAACTATCCGCTAAGCCGAGACTGGTCAATTTCTGTAGCCTAGTGCTGCTTCAGGACAATGCTAGACACCATACTTCATGACAGACGGTTGCCAAATTAGAGGAGCTGCGATTGGAATGTCTCCGACACCTACCATACTCCCTGGATGTAGATCCAACAGGTTACTACTTTTTTAGGAATTTAGACAATTTCTAGCGCCGAAAAATTCAATTCTGATGAGGCAGTCCAAACTGTCCAAAAGATTTTATCGTTACTCGTTCCCACAATTTTTGCAGATTAATTTACCTACGTACAAAATGGCATAAGTGCATAGATAATAAGATTAATTACATACATATATAATTTAATAAGATTTTTTCGTTTTACTTTATCTATTGTAAAACGCTAATTTCATATGTAATATATGTAATATTAAATTATATTTTACTTATCGCAACCTTTGTTAAGAGTTAATTAATATTTTAGAATTAAATTATACATAATCTTTAAACCATTCAGTCACCCTATTATGGTATACTGGAAATATGAATTAAATTAATATCAAATAAAAAAAAAAAATATACATGATGGACATATTAGATGAAGCTCCAAAACAGTGCCATAGGTATTAGTTATCAGCCTTCTGCATCTAATATGCCAGCTACCTTCTTCAGATGTTCATTCAATCGTAACGATCGTGTGTCCTTAGCTGTACCGGTCCAGCGGTTTTTACGAATGTTATGTTTCATAGCACCATGTTTAATTTATGAAAAAGAAAGGAATTTTACGGTTGTTTTTAGTCGTTATGCAGTAAAAAGTACGGCTACGTTTTCGCTATGGTACACGTCCAACGGATTACGTCCATTATATTCGAAATCAAAGACAATTTGTGTCGCTTTAATAAATTCATGTCAGTGCAGTGACACAAGAGCAGCCGTAATTTATTAGTATTTTTTTAAATTTGATTTGAATTAGTGAGTTAATATAACTTTAAAAGCTTACGCACTAGACGTACTAAAAGACAAAATATTAAAAAAATGTATAAAACTCCCATTTCGTACCATAGATGATATCTATTAACTTTCCCTATGTTTGTTTTCGCGGACGCCACCTTGAATCTTACACCTTATGTCACTATTAAGACTATGTTACCTTATATTTTGATCTCCACACATATACACTTTAAAGACATAACCCTCCTTGAGCAGTCGAGTAACTGCTGAATCTGATTCCCCTCTTGTTTGACTTCCCTTGTGGCTGCTGGACAATCCTTGCATGCTTTCCCCAGCTTGTCTGTAACGCGCCTCGATGTGTAGTAACTAAAGCATGTATTGACTGAGAGCATATTTTCAGAAGAGAATATATACAATACTCAAGAGGAGAACAAACCGTCTAAACACCAATTGAAGAAGGAGCGGATAGCTGCTCGCAAGGCTGCTAGGAAAAATAAAGGTGGTACTATGAAGCATGCATATGTGTAGAGTAGAGTAGTAGTAGTATATATATACATATATAATAAATATATTCTGGTTTGTCGATGGCTGCTTATAAATAAGTTCTGGTTGCCATGGTGGAGGTAACAGTTAATAATGTCGAAGTAGCCGTTAGGTGTACTTTAATTACTATTTCATGGACACTGATCATTCAAAAAACTTTTTATTTTACCTCATGCTTTGTAAATAAATTCTACTTAAGGACGATGACACAAAAATCTGTATTCTTGTTTACAAAAGAAACCCCCACTTGTAGGTTAAAAATAAAGGTATAGAGTATAGCATACGGTTATCATATCTTTGCTCTGTTCTTAAACCGTTTTCTTCATTATAGGTAATTCAACTTCAAAGGAAGATGCTCCGCCTGGTGACACGAATGGCACGGCCAAGGTGGACGGTAAGTCATCCTCAGAACAATCCGACGCTGATGTAGAAGATAACCTAGAGGACCTACCCCGCCCCGTTGACACTCACACAGTGTCTGTTGGCACGCAAGCCGTCGCTCACACTGCTGCGAACTTCGCCGCTTACCACATGGAGTCTGGCTATAACTCCGAGAAAGTCATCAGCTCAGACTCTATCCGAACCAGTCCTGTCGATATGCATAAAGAAAAAGCGGACAATACCCCAGAAAATATTGATAAGGATAAAGTCGAATTTGCTGACTCATCCACATCAACGACCGCTGTTCCACTTGATTATAAACCGCTTATATCTCTAGAGAATCTATCTAACCCAGATTCTGGAGTTGCAAGCCCGGAGGCAACCAAACATAATTCCACAGAAACAGTCGATAATGTTGACTCCCCGACTAATGGCAAAGAACTTGGTAGCCATAGTTCTCTCTCAAGCGAAATCAATTTAGATCTGTCGAGTCCACAACACAATAAACTGTCACCCAAGACGGAATTTGAGAGGCCAGTGTCGAGAATATCTTTCGTTCCGGAGTACACTAATGAGGTAGTATCTAGAGGTATTAGCGTCCAGGGGTGTCGCAGTTTGTTAGAACATAGCGGAGAAAGCAGTTACGAATCTCTGCCTGAGAGCAAGACTCTCAACGACCTAAACAGTCATTTGGACAAACTCAAACTGTACATGGACGATTCCAAAACTAAGAAACCAGCATTACCTTCGCCAGTTGCAGCTGAAACTGCTGCAGGTCCTCCTCCACCAGCGCCAAAGCCTAAAATCAATAACATTGAGGCCGAAAAGAGCCAAAGAGACTTCCTACCATACTCCCGCCAAAGTCCGCTTTCACCGCGCTACGTGTGCGATGAAGATGAGTGCAGCATACAATCATGTCTTAGCCAATTCACCGCACTTGAACTCCTGACTGGTAACAACAAAGTTGGTTGTGAGACTTGCACTGAACGCCTCAATGGTAAAGATGGCAAAACAGTATACACCAACGCCACAAAGCGGTTCCTAGTATCGAGTCCACCGGCAATCCTTATTTTACACCTGAAGAGGTTCCAGATAGGACCGCGGTGCATGTTCAGAAAGATGTCTAAACATGTCGATTTCCCAACCATACTGGATCTGGCTCCGTTCTGCGCGATGGAAAAAGTTAGAAAACTTCCAAACGTGATGAAAGGGCAAAATGAACTTCTCTACTCATTGTATGGAGTCGTAGAGCATTCGGGAGGTATGCACGGAGGTCATTACGTAGCTTATGTCAAAGTTAGAGGTCCTGTACGGGCTGGAGACCCGCGGTGGTGGTTTTTACCTAAAAGTGGTAACATTGTGGCGTCTCCAGCCGGTAGTGGAGATGTCGAGAACGACTCTGAATCGGAGCTGTCAGGCTACGAGTCTGGAGAAGGCCCCATGTCAACTCCGGACCCGCCGGCCGGTAAATGGTACTATGTTTCAGATAGCATGGTCTCCGAAGTGAGTGAGGAAAAAGTACTCAGGGCGCAGGCTTACCTCTTGTTTTACGAGAGAGTTTTATAAGCGAGTCGTCCGTGTATGTTGGCCTAAGATTTGGATTGGCATTTAAGTGGAAGACTGGTAGGATCAGTTATACATAGGGTCTGAATGGAATTACATTTTTAAGAGTGCTGTAAATAGCTTCCGAATATCTACCGTCGTTATTGTAACACGAGTAGCTGGCCGCTTATGCAATTAGTTTATTAATTAATTGTTTATGTATATTATAACTTGTCATATATCCTGGCGCTGGTTGTAACATATGTTCGACGATAGCACGTTGTCATGTAGTACGCACTGTAGAGTGCAGTTACCATAGGTGCTAGACAAAGCGTTCGTACGAGCACATTGAGCATTATTTTACAACCAATGGGATTTCAAACACAAAAATAAAACTGCTAGACACTGTTCACAGCTTCAGCTTTACTCTACGTGTATGTTTAAACAATCATGAGTTTCTAATAGCATAGACTAATCTGTGATGTCACACGCAATGACGCAATATTTTCTAAGATTTTTCAATGACTGTGTATTTTATATATAGTAATACATGTATGGTATAATCACTTCAACTTCGCAGGTATAAAATTTAGAAATTGACAGGGACCCAAGTTCGTAAACGCCAGATAGCTAAAAACTCATTTTCCAAAAATTTGTTTAAGAGGTTTTGAACATATGTATGTACTAAATTTAGCTATATTCTTCCTTTACTATTTACTCTATATTTTGTTAGTATGTTACAATTTAACATGGTGTTTTGTTGTCCTGGGCTTTTCGAATACAAGTTATTGTCCCATTTCTGTCTCGGTGGCGTATAGTCTTCCATTGAGGTGTCAAACGAAACGTAAAGTCATTAGCAACGTTTATTAAAATTAATTGTTAAAATATTAAATGCATTCGATACCCGCTGTTAACAATCTAGATAAGTTATTTATTCAATGTGTTGTTGTCAATTTTTGGACTACGTCATCTAGTTTTAAAAGTGTTTCGTTCTCATCAATATGTATGTACGGATTATGAGATGTATATTTTAACATTGATTACTTTCGACTAATGTATGTTAACTATTGTTCGATTCATAGTAGTGGTTATCAGGCATTAATTCATATTTTGACAAAAACATCACTTGAATTGTGAAGAACTAGTATATATCTGTTGTCGACGCAAGAATCGCTATATGGGACATAAAACAATAAATAATAAAGTAATCCTAGATCTCCAATTGATCTCGCGGTGTATGGATATTTTAACCTTATTTATGACTTATAACATGGTGCCATTTTTAAAGAAAATGGAGTTTTATAGCCCATCATAAAACTATTATAAATTACGTATGCCTTAAGGTGCGGTTTGTTTGAATGACCAGAGAATACTTTAGTAGCGACTCAGTCTGCGGTCTATTTCGGTTCTGAAGCATTGTGAACGACCTATATAATACAGATTTATATATAATCATGAAATAAATCGGACACAGAATTAGTTAATTTTCATGTCTACGGCTTGTCCGCACTGCGATATTTAACCGCGAGATTTTTTTCTCGCAATATTGTAACACATTTAATCTTATAGGAGTAACCGTACTGGTGGTTAAAATTTAACTCGAAAAAAATATTTACAATTAAATACGATGCGGGATGTATTTCTGTGAATAAAAATCGCGCAGTGAAATGTCGCAGTGCGGACAAGGCCTTAAACTATTTTTTATAGTCGATTGTACATACACTTTTATAATATAAGGCTACCCGCAAGGTACCGATAGCGGCGAGTTCGCCGCAGTCGGTTATCGTAGACCTATTTGCTTTTATCTGTCGTGTATATTAAGTTTTAAACGCATTATGTAACATTGAGTGCTCAATTTAGTTGTTGATTTTACCGTGTGCAACTAATTATGTTTTTGAAACTTGTTACGATGTTCATTCGAGTTTGAGAAGAAATTACTGGAATTTAAATGTAATTTTGAAAGTGCGGCCACATGAGTGGTGAGTGTAGCGAGAAATGTCATAGTGGCTGCCTCGTCAAAGGATGGGGCTGTTGCTATAAATGTCGCGAGAAGGCGAGCCAGAACAAAGCGAAATGACCCTCAAGTGGCATAGTAAAGCCCCCACCATAAGATCAGTTTACACTATGAACTCAAAGCTAGGTGCTAATTATGTTTCTTAGAGTCCCGGTACTAATTTAAGGAAAATAAATAAAAAATATGTTAGGCGTTGCATAGGGCAGTGTCAAAAAAATAATTAACTTAATAATAAATCATCTGAAATAATCGTCATCTTGACGCAACTGAATCGTGCTTTACATCTTACTGTACCTATGTAGCTATCCTTCATGTTTTTTTTATTTTTAAATTAACTGATGAAAATAATGCTACATTAAACATTTTAAATTTACCACTGATTTGTAAAGCTAATGAAATATAACTCGTTTTTAGAGATTTTTTCGACTCCCCATTAGTCATTTGAGGAATTAACAGTTGTCAATGGAGCAGAGCTCTCTACTCCGGTGGTTTGGTGGCTGTTCCCAGTGCAGTGGGTTAATTTTGTACTTCTTCATGTGCCGCCAATACATCTTTGTACGTAATGAGTTGTCCGCCATGCTTACGCTTGCGCCCTCTTCAGGTTATGAATAAAACGTGCCACGTGTCCGTACTATCGGAGCAGTCGCCGCATAAGAAAAAGTAAGCCTTTATCCCTCCTTCTTTAGCTCTTCGCAGTTCTTCGCTGTTCCTCACCGATTCCTTAGGATCTGTGTGTCAGCAGCATTTGAGATGGAATTTGTCCCAGCTTGAATATGACGTCGATACACAGTCCTCGGCAGAGAAACGGATGTTGATTATAGCCACAAGCTGCAATCTTACTTTAATGTTAGTGTGCTTCCCAGGAGGTGAAATGTATTGACTTGCTTCAGTTCCTCTCCAAGTTTAATGGACAGCGTCTCTTGTTGACCGTGAATGTCTAGACATCACCTCCGTCTTTTTGACGCCTGATCCTTGGCCAAATCCACGATAATATTCGTGGAAAGCCGACATGAGCTGGGGCTTTCGTACACAAAGCAAACGTCGTCTGCATGCAAGATCTCGGTGATCATGGCATATGATACCCTTGTGCGGGCCTTGAACCTGGCCAAATAAAAATACTACCATATGTGCGGGATCGGATGCAATCCTTCAGAGATTGTTAGTAATACTTCTATATCTTGAAAATTGTAGGAATTCGGATGCAGCTGGATTTTTATTTCGGATGTAATTTCAAAGAAGGCTTCGTATGTAGACGACATATTTTTTTTTTATAAATATATTGATCTGAAATGAAAGATAAAAAAATTACTAATGGAGATACTGGGACGATTGTCTGTTTAAACAGTAGTCCCACTATCTCCATTGATCATGATAATGGGGATAGTGGGATGCACCGATTATATCCACCATCATTTAGTTCCACTTATGTAGGACAAAGGCATGTAGCCGCCAACCGGGCACGGTATATATACCGTATGATAAGAAGAGATTTGGTGGCCGTATTTTACTCAACTCAAACCACACAGCTAGGTTTAAATGAATATTTTTATCTCAACTATTCGAAAGCGCTCAAGTTTCACGTCGCGCTAGACGATTTTTTATGATTGCATTTGAGGACATATGTTAGTCTTGTACCGTTAGTTATTAGCTTGTGTTAATTATTTGATATTTTTTTTTGTATAATATGAATTCACATAATTGAGTTACAAAAAGTGTATTAAAATATAGTTGTAAAATGTGTATTTGTTTTTCTTAAAAATAACCCCAACCACTATCTACCCACATTATTAAATTTACTGTTTCAAGCAGCATAATAATTGGGATCTCTATGGATTTTTGGGATTCTTATAATAAGTAGTAAGCATCTCCTGACTGAGATGCTACGTTAACTTGCAAGTTTTGTATCAATAGCGAGCAAGCAGTAACTGAATTAGATTTTTGTTTCTCAGTTTATATACATATTTAGATACTACTAAAAAAATAAGGTTTACGTGAAATACAATTAAACTAATTGCCACTTAACAAATTGGTAATGAAGGTGGAAAACTTATTTTCCAATAAGGTGGCGAAACTGCAAGCTATTAAGCTTAAACCTTTATGGATTCAGATTCCAACTCAATCCCACTTCATATAAATATTTTTAAGAATATAACAAAAAAGTTAACAGTAAATACATATTTATTATTTCAAAATATAAAAGTAGATTCTATTTAATCCTGAACTATGTTACCCTCCTCTTCAACAGTTCCACGTCCATGCAGTCATAAGGCTTGTAATCTGTAATCTTGGGCACCTCTAGCATTGCTATCTCTATAATGCAATACATCACTTGAAGTTTGTCTCTGGCTTCCTTTATGGCCTAAAATATGAATTGAAAGAAAAACTGAATCCTTGATATTAATAACAAAAATGGCATTTACTACTTATGTAAGAAAGATCATTTTATAATATTTTCGTTGAGGTGGCAACTTTGGGATGTTTCAGTCAAATGCATTTAGCGCCTTACATTGGTCGTAACATTAACGTCGAATATTTGGAATATAAGTTTGATACAAAAACATTTCCTGGTGTAGAGAAATCTCATCTCATAAGAATAATAAAATTATTAACAAAAAAAATTTACATGCGACTGCAATATACATTTTGCTGACATTATGTAGAAATGTTATAGACTATGTCACTCTCACTATAAAAACAGTTCAAATAACACCACATATTTCAAATGTCGAAATCTATTAAGCCGTTTAGGCTCTAGGCCGTAATAAACAAAAGCCATAGACACACGAAAAAATAACCCTTCTCCTTGCGCAGTAGGATAGAAAATTTTTGAGATCAAAATAGTTTTAAAAATTAAATGATAGAGTAATATGAACAACTCACCGAAACAACTTTCTCCTTCAACTCAGGTTTTGTCGCCATTTGTTTCTTCATCACATTCATTTCCCGTGGGGTGACACCAACTAATTTAGACAGTACATCACTCGTGAATTCCACGTCTAATCTTCCCGTACCATCTACAATAGAACACTTCAAACTCCACTCGTCTTTGCTTACCGATAACTTAGACAAAAGCGTCATCACTTGACCCTTCACCTTAAACACTTGCCCATTTCTATCTCTTTCACTAATCTCTTGCAACTGCTTTATATACACAAACGGTTCTGTTGATACACGAATAGCACCCATATCATCTACAGTTTGAAGTCTATTTTCCTTCGCATCTATTTCAGCTTCGATCTCTCTCAAATAATCGTCGTCTTCTTCGAATAGTAAGTCATTTTCATCTGGGTAGTCTTCAGGATTGTTAACAGTTTCAATCTTTAGTTTCTTTACTGGGTTTGAAACATCGCTATTTGTTGGTCTTTTGCTAGAGTTGTCGGTAAGCTGTGCTTCAATAGCGGCTAATTGATCTATGTCTATGTCATCATCTACAAAGTTACTAGCTGGCTGTGTGATAGTGGTCAATGTAGCAGGTGTGTAGTTTGCTGCTAAAGGCATAGCTATTTGTGGTGTTGATATAACTGGGTTTCTTAATTGGTTTATCGTCGCGTCCGGGCCTGGCCCTGTCGATTTATAATATACAGGTATATAAGATATACAAAGTACCTGAAATCTGTAAAGGTCGAGTCGATTTTTTTGTCTTTTGCATTTGATAACACAATTTTTTACATAGGTTTACAGATGATTAGAGATCATTTACAACCTTTAGTAGTTTGATTTTGTTTGTTTGTCCCCCCCCCCTCAACACCCTCAAAAGCGGACAGGGGACTTACGAATCTTGGTTGCAGGTGTCCATGTTCCGCAGTTGTCACTTACCATCAGGTGACTTGTCTGTTCATTTGTCTACCTATATCATAATATAGATATTTCTGTAAGCAAAAGCCAAACTTTTTTTCTTTTTTTTTTATACTATAGGGGGACAGACGAACAGACGGGTCACCTGATGGTAAGTGACACCGCCTTCCATGGACACTTGCAAGTCAAGAGTCGCAAGTGCGCTGCCCGCCTTTGAGGGTGATGAGGGATAGAGGATGCAGGGAGCGGAAAGAAGAGAAGAGGGATGAGGAGATGGAAAAAAGGAGAAAGGAGATGAGGGTAGAGAAAAGGGGGGCGGGGGAATTGGGCCTCCGGAAACCTCACTCAATTCGGGGAAATGCAACGCAAGCATTACTTCACAACCGGTTTTCTGTGAGGCCGTGGTATCGCACTGGTCGAGCCGGCCCATTCGTGCCTAAGCATGGTTCTACCACTGAAATTTATTTTATTTAAAAAAAAAAACTAATAATAAAATATGTATACACTTACTCTGTGTACCTGACGTTATAGTGACGCCTAATTTAGTTGACAACAATCCAGCAAGAGAGTTGGATATTGCTATCTCTTGCACTTCTCCTCCCAACAATTCCACTGCACTCTCTGTCAATAGGAGTGTTCCTCTACGACATTCTATTGGCCCTGTGATTGTTGTAATAGAAGTAAATAGTAAACAATAATAGGCGGCTGAGTTAAGGGCCTGATGCAGAAGGCAGTCCTTGATACAGCATGCATTGTTAGGTTTTTGTCTTTGGAGACCTATCCACCAGTACCTCGATCCCTATTCCTGATACCGATTTTTTAATATATTTTTTTCATTTGTGAATGTATGTTGTAATGTTGTGTAGTAATGCATATATGTGTATTTAAATAAATAAAGAGAAGAGTCCAATATAGGCGCATCAAAGACTGCACAGATCGCAGCGGTTTAAAGTGTCTCCGCGCCACTACTCTGCCACGCCGATTGGGCATGGGTTAGATACCCACAGGGGACAACACTGTAATCCTCATATTCTTTTTCCGAGTCTAGGTGTTCCTTTTTTTTGAGACCTCGTGATACAGGAATCAGACCTAGTGATTTCTTTTTCAAGAAAAAATAATTGTTATCTACATTTTTTTAAACACAATTACAAGTAAAAATACTTTTCATACCCTTGATGAGGACTTTACAACCAGGTGTGATGTCACAAGACAAATTCCTCATTGGCTTGTATTCTATAGCAGAAACCTCTTGAATACCATCCGTTAGAAATAGCTTTATCATCCTAAAAATATACAACTATATTAGCAATTTAATGTATGGATGAACATACAGGAGCTAGATTCACTTAAAACTTTAGTATAGATAGAACCTATTAGTTTGTTTTGATAAAAAGTGACCTATGCCATATATACAAACCAAATGTAATCAATATTGGTTTAGTTGTAAGAGACAGATAGAGAGATAGTCACTTTTGCATAACAAATGCAAAAGTGATATAATATATGACATATATATACATATATATATCATAAATTATGAAAGACCTGACTCATCAACTCAAAATTGCAATTGAATAAATAAAAATATATATCAGAAATGTATGTACCCGCATAACTCATGAATGGTGCGCAGCTAATAATTAATATTTACCTGTGACTAGATACCTTATCCTCAAAATTTGTAGTAGCTTCAACATTTTCCATATTGACTTTCTGCAATTTTAAATACTGTTGATAAGCTGGAGTACCTGTTTACAATTATTATTAATACATTATTAAAATGACAGATGACTGTATAAATATTTTAATGAATACAATATTTGTTGCAATAGACAGAACTAGAAGGAAAGTGAGGAGGATGTATATACAGAGTTAAACAGCCCATAAGTAGTCTTCTATTCTCTTTTAATTATATAAGTGGTCTCTATTTAATTCTTTTTACCTGTTTCGGTATAGTAAATATTGTTCTGGGTGCATCATTTTCACACATAATTTTAAACATATATAATATGATTGTATCTAAACAAATCTTTTTAAAGAGTAACGGTGGAGTTTCTTCCCCATTCTTCTCCGTACGAAACTACATTTTGGAATGGGCAACTAGAATCAATTATATTTAAATGTAAATTTAGATGTTCGAAAGTGCCTTTTGGAGTGGCCTACTTGAAATAAATGCTTTGACTTTGACTCTATCTTTATTGCAATCTTAAAGTAGGGGGCCTCTTTAAAGGAGCCTTTTATAACATTGAATAGTCTATTTTAAGATTGACAGAATGATTTAAACACATACATAAGCTCACACCTTTCTCCCTTTATGAGGTATGGAAGGATATAAGCAAGCTTCTGTGACTCTGGCTACACTGAAGATAATGATTTCCTTGACCATGACTCACCTATATCAATTGTAGAATTGATCTGCAAAACAAATTTACCCGTCAGAACCGTCTTCTGTTCGGTTTTTAAATTCGGCGGCAATGAGCCGGGGCAAATGGTTTTCAAGTCATTAAGTAACCATTGCTCCTTAGCCAAACTTTTTACTTCTGTTTCATTGTAATTGCTGTCTTCAGACAAATACTCAACGCACCTGTAATTATTGCTTTATTAATTAACTGAATAAATATCATAGAACAACATAAAATACTGTTAATTCTAACCCAATGAGCCATTCTTCATCAACAAACATGTAATGTGATGCTAAATACATTCGAACCGCATTAATAATGGACTGCGAACACATTTTGATCACTACTCTGATATAAAACTAAAGTAGCTAAAATTTATTACTGAATTTACTATAGTATTTTTTTGCCTTTAAAATCTGAAATCTTGTATCTCCCATCCCGTATTTACAAACAAATTTACAAACGTCAAGCTGCGTCAATCTATTGGATTCCGTAACTACAGAATCTACAGATAAATTGAATCTATGTAATATATCTTCTACTAAAAGTTAACTTGCTAAAAATACTATATACTTATCTAATTCATAAAATAGTTTAAAATTGGCAGGACTTAAGAGATACAATATAAAAAATGACTATGTATAAAAGTGTTAATTATATACTTTATTTTAATTAATTGTATGTGAAATATAATTTAACTGTAACTTAAAATTTATTTGTGGTAGATTCTTTACACAACATTATTTTCTTCTAGTTTCTATACATATTTCCCCTTAGATGTCGTTGGTATGTCAGTAATACCAAAGTAGATACCTAATTTCCAAACTTATTTAAATTAATAGGATTCGTTCTAAATGGCCAATGAACCAACGATCTATGCCAGTTGAAAACTTCTAGTATTATATCTTATTTATTTGGTTAGTGTTAATTTTTTTCTCACATAAAATATTATTATGTTGGGATTTTACGCCCGTGAATATGAAACACAGTCAAAACTTGATGTTAACTAAAATAACAGGTGTGACACCATTCAGTGAAAGTACCTTCTTTCACTGAATGGTGTCACACCATCTAAAATACTATCAATAATTAACTTAAAATCTTGTTCTTGCATATTCAATGTATTTCGATTCTTCGAGCTTGTTTTTTTTTAGATATTATTATTGATCTGGCGACCTCCACATACAGAAAAACACTTGTTAACTACAGTTCTACAGTTTGAGTTAACAAGTGTTTTTCTCCGACACAAAGGGCCTGGCGGACCGCGGCGCAACGGTTATTGTTGGGAAGTCGTATATATACTTATCGCTGCAAGAACTTTATTTTCCTGATTCGGGATCGTCGACGACATCAGAGTCGTAGCTACGTAGTTTTTTAATATAATTAAATACCACAAGAGAGACCTCAACAGATTACTCGTAGAGTTGTTCTTGCAATGGTTCTTACCATTTTGTTAAGTAATGAATAAGTAAGATACGAGATATAGTTCCTATCAATTTTACGGGACAACGAAATCCTATAACTAAGTTAGCGCCTTGGAAATGAAAAAAAAATCAAACAATAAATACTGTTAATCTGAAATCTACTCAGAAAATCATATTTTATAAAAATAGTTGACTATTTTGACAAGGCAACACAAATTGTGTGAGTGAAGTGAACGCAGAAAGAGCTTACTGATATTTCATCCGTCTCCCTCGTAAATCTTAAACTGGGCTGATTGACAACAAAAGGCACTATTTAGAAGATCATTATTGTTTTAGATGTTTCTTGATAAATAAGTGTTGTGGAACGAGCGCCTATATTTGAGATTAACATAGTGGATGAAAAAATATGAAGCGGCGAAATGCCGAAACTGGGAAGATGCGGCGCCCCCTGAAGCGCACAAAAATCACCGAAGGAATGTACGGAAAGTGAGTATATATCGTTTATGTTGTTAACTTTATGTCCAGAAGTAGTTCTATGTCCCGATATTTATGCAATTCTGTGATAAAATTTAGTTAATAAGGTGATATATCAGCTATGGGGGTAGAGGGTATCATCTGGCTAACAGCTCACGTATAAAGTCGCGATAACAAATAAAGAATTACGAATATAGTCTTAGCGGACTTACGTTTCCAGAAGCGCAGCATATGTTGACTGAAGTTCATGACTGTTTTTATTGTTGCATTTCATAATATACACATACATATTGTCTTCAAAAACTAGTTAAGCATGATCATTGTTGACCTTATTTATTCGTCTATCATACAAGTTCAAAACGTTCATCATATGTAACAAAAACATATCAATCTTATAAGCTCCACTTATTGTAGAGTAATTAGTGAATGAATGTCTGTCTCAACTTCTTAAAAAACTAAATATATATGTATGTACTAGTATTTTATATAGAATAGCATTCCGTGTCGGTTAACAATTTTTCTATTGTAATAATAATCATTTATTTGTTTTAATATAAGTTATTTATTATGATGGTCACTGCTCTACTCTTAAGGTTTGTTGCATGATATACATAGGTTGTATATAAGTTTATTTCTTAATTCGATAAAAATAAATATATAAATAACCTATATTATTCCTTAATAAATATTCTAACTGATAAAAAAAATTGAACCTGACTGGTACTTCCAGAGATGACCCCAAAGTAAATAACAAAAATATTTTAGCTTTAAAATATTAGTATAGATTACAAGCTTAACATATACTATATTATTTATTATACACAAGAATGTTCCTTAATATTTATATTTGACTAGAACTAAACAGAAAAACAATAAAATAAAAATTAATTTCTTTCAGTTCATTGCTGTACCTGAAATTTGTAATGATTTGGGCCACAGTTGTACTGGCTGACTATATGTTGGAGTTCAGATTTGAGTTCCTCTGGCCCTTTTGGATGATGCTGAGATCATTATATGATTCATTCAAATATCAAGGACTTGTAAGTATTGTTTTAAATTACTCAATATACTAAAGCTATTTTTTTTCTGAACTTAAAAGTTCAAAATCATAACTAACTCAACTTTCTTTTATATATATAATAAACACAGTCATTGTTAAATTAAATATGGTATAAGAATTTAAATGGTTGGTACGTGAGATTTTTATGAAACCTTAATTCTGCATTTGAATAATAATAGTAGCCTTTATTCAAGCATCATATACATTAACAGATTATAATTATACTCAATCTAATTTATTACAATAAATACAATCATCATCACATCTTAACTTTTGTTATTAATAATAATATATTATTTATTTACGTATTTTAACATTTTATCAAGAATTATAATAACTATTCTATTGACTCTCGTCTGTGTACCTTTTGCTGACAAAGGCTTCAGCCAACTATCTCCATTTTATCTATCATTAACTATTGCTGTCCATCCACCTCCAACCATAACTTTTATAACAATTTTCTTGGCTCTTAGCTTCTGATAGCTTAGAGATCAACACCATAATAAAATCCGATAGACAGTGATTGATACAGTTTTCACTGTGTACATTGCTAACTACATTTAGACTCAAAGTAAATTTGTGATTCGTTTTTCGATTTCGTGATTTTACATTACACCTTTCTCCCTGACAGGGCTTGCTTTGATAAAACACCAAAGTTCCCATGACTAACATACTAAAAACAGGGCTTTTGGAGGTTTCCTGGCCAAGCACTCAGTTAACATGCAACTACCAAGATTTTATTCATAGCATTTAGAAATAATTTAGCGCTACCAACCGCCGACTAAAACCAAATGTAAACACGAAGTAAATACAGACCTTTTTGCGTTGTATTAAAATTTTAAACACAATAACAACTGAGACTCTCACTTTATCGTTCTTGTTCGCCAGTAAAAATTATGAGTTTTGAGCAGGTACGTCGGCGTAACTTATAAGTGTTTGATCTGTACAAGAATGTATACAGTAAGATTCAGAACAGACGTGTATGATTCACTATGTACTTGTAATTTTTATACTATAGGTGGACAGACGAACAGACGGGTCACCTGATGGTAAGTGACCACCACCGTCCATGAACACCTTCAACTCAGGAGTCGTAAGTGTGCTGTCCGCCTTTAAAGATAATGAGTAATGG
This sequence comes from Tyria jacobaeae, assembly GCA_947561695.1. Taxonomy (NCBI): domain Eukaryota; kingdom Metazoa; phylum Arthropoda; class Insecta; order Lepidoptera; family Erebidae; genus Tyria; species Tyria jacobaeae. The sequence goes on from OX387223.1 coordinate 17,923,253, forward strand.
GGGGATACGGGGAGTCGAAAGATAGGGGGGATTAGGAGATGGAAAAGAGGAGAAGGGGAGTTGGGCCTCCGGAAACCTCACTTATTTCAGGGAAATGCAACGCAAGCGTTACTTCACAACCGATTTTTTGTCAGGCCGTGGTATCGCACCGGTCGAGCCGGCCTTTTCGGCCATTCGTGCGTTAACATGGCTCTACCACTTTTATAGCTTACTTATCTTAATGTTTGTTTTCAGGCATTCTCAGTGTTCTTCATTTGCATAGCACTCACATCTGACATGATATGTTTCTTCTTTATACCACTGCAGTACATATTTTTCGCTGCAAGTACCTATGTATGGGTACAGTATGTGTGGTACACATGTAAGTATTTAATTTCTTATTAAGATGTTAGATTAGAAATATTCATATTACTAGTTGCATATGAAGGTTGGGTCAGACAGTGGGCAGCATGGAATGGCGATTTGAACATGTGAACTTATAGTAGCTCAACGGGCTATGCTTGGTGTTTCTTTGAAGAATAAAATTCGAAATAAGATCATTCGACAAAGAACTTAAATTACCAACAGAGCTCTAAGCTTTTTAGAGGAATCGGAATGTGCAAAAAGCTGGTTAGATGACTCGGATTTCCACACCACCAGCCAGTTAACGTTATAAGTATGCGACCCTGACTTGCTTCAGCTATGGCTTATATTCCACATCCATCTGGATAAGCAATATTCCTCCCCTTTCTATCCTTCCTTTCCTGTCAATATACTCCAAACTTTCCTGTCTAATTCCTAAAAGTGCCCGGATGATAGCAATAGGCTTGCCCCCTATTGATATAATCGGTACTATCGAGACTAAATTATTATCGGCAAAATGAGTTCATTAATTACGCCTCTGCCTACCCTTTGGAGATACAGGTGTGAGTTTACGTACCAAGATAACACATTTTTACACAGTAGATACTTTTATTATTATATTCTTATGAAATATACGAGGGTAGATTGAAAAGTTCGCGGCCTGAATATGAAAACAAATCCAGAAATTTGTAAAATTAATTTTATTTTTCGACGTAATCACCACTTTTTTCATTGCAACTTCCATCTGGTTTTAAAAGCCCTTATACCATTTTCAAAAAATGCCTTATCGTGGCCTCAAAATTGGCAGGAGCTTCAATCTCTTCGTTTGATGAAAATTTCTGTCTTCCTAAATGTTTTTTTAAATTGGGAAAGAGGTGGAAGTCAGATGGTGCCAAATCAGACGAATAAGCAGGGTGTGGAAGTAATCCGAACCCACAATTATGGATTTCAGCCATCGTTTTGCAGGACGTGTAAGGCCGTGCGTTGTCTTGATGAAACAACACTTTTTTTGTTAATACTCCTGGGCGTTTTTTTCTTTATTTCATTGCGCAACCGACGTAAAAGCATGCAGTAATAAGTAGTTTATGGTGGTTCCTTTCTGTAGGCAATCGACCATAATGACCCTCTTCGAATCCCAGAATACTGATACCATCACCTTGCTTACAGACAAAATCACTTTAGCTTTCTTCGAAGGCGGTGAGCCTGGTCTCCACCATTCTTTTGATTGTTGTTTTGACTCAGGAGTATTGTAATGAACCCAAGTATCATCAGTAGTAACAAATATCTCTAAAAAATTTTGTGGTTCGGCTCCAAGCAACTCCAAACAATGGCGGGAAATCGTAAGTCGGCTGCGTTTATGTTCGGCTGAAAGAAGCTTCGTTACCCATCTAGCAGAAACAATGGAAAAACCCAATTCTTTATGAATTATATTTTGAGTTCGTTCATACGATATGCCTATGATCCCAGCTATCTCTCTGATTTTCAATTTACGGTCGCCCAGTATAAAACCATTATTTTTTTCTGTTTTCTTCAGTAGTCGAGGTTGATGGCCGTCCAGTATGTTGATCATCTACAATGTTCTGCCGACCACTTTTTCACGGTTGTATACGATGGAGAAAATTCTTCTAAAGTCGCCACCATATCTTCGTGAATCTGTTTAGGCGTTAACCCTTCTTGAACAGATACTTGATAACGGCGGGATGTTCGATCTTCTCCATTTTTAAAAATCACTTCTCTTAACGCTCAATAAAAAACTGTAAACTGTTACCCAAAAGTAATACTGAAATGAAACTTCACACAATGACAAAGAGTTACTGAAATAATGAAAGCAGAAAGAATTTTGTTTTTTACTCATGTCTATATGAGGCAGCGAAATTTTCATTCCACCCTCGTATAATTTAATATTCAAATCATTAAATTCCAAATAAATGTAAAAACAAATGCGAGCGTACCGTTACTGGACTAGTTTAACTATAATATATGTGAAAATACTCATAATTAAGACTAGATATTCTAAAAGAAATACTGAAGAAGCTGCATTGTTTAAGACTTTCAAATCTCATTCAATATCCGTGGGAATTAGTCATTTTCACTTACGGCTCATATTGTTTAACGAGAGTTGAGTTCCAGATATAAATACATAATGCATCATATTGTAGGGTTCTCGGTTGTACGAGAAATGTCTTTTTGTGATTTTCAAGACATACATACATCAATATCCCAGAAGGGTAGTCAGAGGCATCTGAAACGCCAGCTTTTTACCAAAAACAATGTAGTCCCACTTCCGTAATAGGGGCAAGTCTATTGCCGATATCCGGGCACTGCAAGACTATATATATACATATATATATATACATATATACAGTTTGGTAGATAATAGTACTATCTCCTATTCGCCTTTTAAAACCCATGGGAAGTGACGGAGCTGCATTATTCGACTTCATCGAGAACAACAACGCAGTATAGTGCACGTGTTGAAGATCATAATGATTCCAAATCATTAAATTTGCATATACGGCTGTTCGAATCATTATCATTAAATAGGGATATGTATGTAAGTAGTGAAATCCCGTCTAAAATATGAGTTTAGACGGGTATATTTTTATGATTTTAGCCATCTGTAATTTTGTCCCACTAACGTAATTGCCATCATCCGAGCAATTTGTGATTAAGATGGGGATATTTGGAGTATATTGAATAGTAAAAGGAGGATAAAAAGGGATATAGGTTATACGGATAGAGATTATGGATAGTGTTAGCTATAATGTTAGTCCGTGCTCTCTAACCGTATCCAGTGCCGGATTAAGGTAGCTTGGGGCCCGCAGTAAGTTCTGTCAATGGGCCCTGTACAGACTACATAAGCCAGAGTTAAGATGGCCTTCGCAATTTAGATATCAATAAATAATTTAATAACTTAATAAAAATATATAAAGCCAACGAGTAACAATTGACGATAGGTACTACGTGGATTGCAATTTGTTTTTTCTACATTAAAAAAAAAACGATCATCAGGATACACGGGGCCCGCTTTAGCAAGGGACCCTTAATAATTGCTACTTGTGCAATATGGTTTAATTGTTTAACCATCCATAGTATTTATTATAATCCTGGAACAAAAAGTTAAAATTGGAGTTAAAACATTTCAGAGAGGCGTGTACCATCTTAGAGTTTAATACCTCCATCAGATGAGATGAATAATAATGACTGTTTTGTTTATGAATAAAAATATAGAAATAATCAAAATTTGAAATTTAATTTTATACAGTAACTTTGAACACTCAACGAAGCACTATGAGTTATGATTATATTTTTAATACATCGATAAAGAACCGATAAGGCAGTAATGCATGTCCTGTTTCTTTTATATAAAAGGCGTGCACTACCGTTTAATTTGAATTTCATTATATTTCTCCCATAATGTTACTATTATTATTAATACGAAAGTTTGTTACTCAATCAAACGGATCCGAATGTACTTTGGCACAGAGATAGATTTTAGTCTGGAATAGTATATGGGATGCTTTTATTTCCTAAAAATGTACGGTTTAAATTGTTTTACGCTGTCGTCGAGTCGCAGGCAGTAGCAACGATATCTGAACATTATAACTGTGAGAGTATGTTTCTGGCCTGTTGGTCTAGCGGTTGGTGACCTTGAATGCTAAGCCAGAGGTCGTGGGTTCGATTCCCACCCAGGACAAATATTTGTGTGATCCACAATTAGTTATCCCGGATCTGGTTGTTGTGGCCGTTGTATGAATTTAAAGTACACACACACGGCCTCGTGTGACCGAGCGAGTGAGGTTACTGGAGGCCTAAGCCACTTTCCCCTCCCCATTTGCCCATCCCTTCTTTCCTCTCCTCCCTTTCCCCTACTCAAAAAAGCGATCAGAAGTCTTCTGACTCTTTAAGTTGCAAGTGTTCATGGGCGGTGGAAGTCACTTACCATCATGGGACCCGGCTGCTCGTTTGTTCCCCTATACCATATAAATACTACCCCTATACCTATAAAAATCTTAAATTAGTAGTAATCTAAAATTGGAGTGAAATCTCAGCAAAAGTAAGTTTGCAATAAATGCTTTTTTTTTTTCAGTTGCAGACAAAGGAGTCTGCGTACCGACAGTAGCAATATGCTGCATCTTAGTTTACGTAGAGGGGCTTTGGCGAGGCTCTAGGGGTGGCGGGGAGTTATGCAGGCCGTTGGCCGCGCACTGTGTCGGCTACCCCGTAGTTACCCTAGGTTTTGGCGCTAAAGCCTTAATAGCACACCGTCTTAGACAAAGGCGGCAAAGGCACGTCAGAGCCATGAATGAGTTTTACTTCCAGCTCATGAGAGATGCGTTGCCAGAAACTGCACTTGACCAGGTTTGTAGAAATTTTGCAGTAATTTTTTTCTCATCCTGTTTTGAAAAGTAACCAAAATTATAGATCAATACACAGTGTCACCACAAATATTGGTTGTTTGTCTAAATATAAAATAAATATTTAAATAAGCTAGTTAAGATCTGTATGTGTTGTGGGCCGGCTCGACCTGTGCAATACCACGCCCTCACAGAAAACCGGCTGTGAAGTAACGCTTGTGTTGCATTTCCCCGAGATGAGTGAGGTTTCTGGAGGCCCAACTCCCCCTATACCCTTTCCACTCCCCCATCGTCCCTCTCCTCTTTTCTAAGTACTCCTCTATTCTTTCCCCTCCCTGCATTTCCCATCCCCCATCACTCTCAAAGGCGGGCAGCGCACTTACGACTCTTGAGTTGCAAGTGTCCATGGACGGCGGTTGTCATTTACTTTTAAAACTAATCACCAGATATTTGTAACAATTTAGAAGACGAAAAGCCAGTTCACCAGAGATGATCACCAGAGCCAAAAGTGAATTGGACTCGAACTAACTAAACCACACGGTTCACAAGTGGTGGGTCTATTACAGGGGTCCCGGGATCCCCTAATTAAGCCTCTGGAAACTCGTGAATTTGTTATTACACATAATCATACAGTTGACTGCACGGATGGTGTAGCGGTTTAAGTGGTCACCTCGCCACTACGCTGCCGCGCCGAGTGTTGTGGGTTCGATCCCCGCACGGGACAACACTTTGTGTAATCCTCAAATTGTTGTTCTGAGTCTGGGTGCTCTTTGTGTCCGTTGTTTGAATGTTTGTAAAGTCCCCCGCGACACAGGAATTAATCCTAGTGCGGGAGTTGATTATAAAATGAAGTTCGGTCATGCAGCTTTGTTCCAGCCGGTGTGACTTAAATTATCCTTATTTCTTTAATAAGTTATAGGCACGTCCTCAGACTTATTTAATAATTATTACCTTTTTAATATTAATAATACACACTCTCTTGTAAGACAGTTTTTAATAGCCCAGAGCTGGCAAAAAACAATTATATATTACAGAGCAAGGATTCCAAATAACTGTAACAAACACATATTTTATTTATCAGATTGCATTTTACTTATTTATTAAGTTCAGAAACAGTTATATAATAAATTTTTCTTTCATTCTCATTGGCCACCAGTTAACATTGAGCTAAAGGAACGAGTGCTTTATGCGGACGATGGTGGCTTACTCAGGTGTTTATTATTATTCTGTTTAGTCGCAGTCTCAGCAGCAGCCAGCCACAAAAGATGCGAGTACCGCAGCCAACGGTGGCGCGGAGTGCGGGGCGGGCACGGGGGCGCAGTCCCAGGGGACGAGCGCAGACACGAGACATATGAACGGCTCCTTGAGACGTAAATGCTTTAAGGCAGCGGACCATAATGGCCACTGTGTGCAGGAGCACGCGCAGCTACAAGCTAAGGTATGTCTTTTTAATAAGCTTCAGTTTAGAATATGTTGTACTCGGATTATGGATCAAATTGTCTGTTGAACATCGTTACTAGTATTTTCTTTTTCAACTTATAATTTGCACCTGATGGTAAGTGACATCCGCTGCCCATGAATACTTGCAACAGAAGAGCCAAAAGAATGCTATCCGCCTTTTAGGGTAGGGGAAAGGGGGTTAGGCCTCCGGTAACAACACACCCTCGGTCAAGTGCAAGCATTGCTTACCAGTCGGTTTTCAGTGAGGTCGTGGTAATACTCCGCTCAGGCCTGCCCATACGTGCCGGAGCATGGCCCTCCCACTTTAAAAATTACCGGTTTAATTACCCGTGTTCTAGTCTACACAACAATATCTAAATTCAATAAAAATATTGTTCTTCCAGCTAGAGAAATTAGAGAAGCATTTAGCTGCGCAGACCGCAGCACGCGAGCGTGAGAAGGGACAAGCGCAAACGAACAGTTCGCACGTGAACGCCAGTACCGGTGGCAGCAACCACTTGCTCAGTAACGGCTCAGCGTGCCACGCACCGCCTGACGATGAAGACAAGCCTGAACATAGTAGCAGAGGTAACGTAACGTAACGTAAAGAAACAGGTGTAACGTAACAGTTGAGTAACCTAACTGTTACAAATAACGAATTCGTTTTATGAAAACAGCAGACAAACTGAAGAGTAGTTCATTGAGAGACAATGTGCGCGACATTCTTCTGAATGCTATTACTTTATGAGGAGTTCTACACCATAGGGTCTTTGGAAAGTATTGAACTATGATAACAACTAATAAATTCATTATAAATAGATTCTGGTTTCATAGTTCTTACATTAATTATGTGATTAACAATTAAATTAGGCAAGTAAATTAATTAATCATCTTGCCAATTTCTTCAATTCGCCTCAATGATATGCTCCATTTAAGCAGTTGCGCTGATATATAAGTTGACAAACGAGCAGACGGGTCATCTGTTAGTAAGAGCTGGAGAACTAAGCTAACTCTAGAGCCACAAGAGTACTGTCCGCCTTTTAGGGTAAGGGAAACGGGGTTAGGTCGGTAATCTAACTCTCTCGGTCACACAACGCAACTATTTTGACAGCCGGTTTTCTGTGAGGTCTTGATAATACTCTGGTCGACCCCCCTTATACGTGACTAAGCTTGGCGCTCCAACGTTAAATAAAGGATTAGTCATGATAGTCAACTATTGTGTTATTTATTATTGCATCACGCTAACGAAATACTTTTCTTTCTCCAGGTGGTGCTAAAAATCCAAAGTCAGAAAAAAAAGAGGCTAATACATTAAAAGAAGAGAAAAGAAAGCATAAAAACAGAGATAAAGATAAGGAGAATATTGATAGTCATAAGAGTACAGAACACAGTGAGTATATCTCAATCTCAATCTACCATGCTATACATAGGAATGGTTTATTCCTCGTGTCAATTTCTTACCATCATGCCTCTTTTTTTTATATAAAGAAGAGTTTTTCTGTCAAAAGTTGCAATCTTTTTTATTCATTTATAGCTTGTATAAATATGAGAGTTTTTAATTGTATTAGGAAATATAATCAACTACTAACATACATACATACACAATTTGTGAAGAAAAGCTATGATCCAGTATAATATTCCAGTGGTTCAACAGTCAAATTTCGTAGAAATGTAATTAAATTACATATTGAGTTTAATTTATTTAAAAAAGAAACATAAAAAGAATACTACATTAAATGTATTTCACTATTCCAGCAAAAGAACAATTAGTTAAAGAAGTAGAAAGTACAAAAGAAGTTATAAAAATTAAGGAGTGCAACACTAATAAAGATAAGGAAAAAGAACAGAAGGATAGAGAACGAGAAATAAAAGAGAAAGAGAAGGAGCGAGAACGAGAACGAGAACGGGAGCGTGAACAGGTTAGACCTAGTCGAAATGTCATATACATATGTAATATGTATGTTTAACAATGTTTGTGTAATACACATATATATGTGTGTGTGTTTAGGTTATCCTACAAATTTAGTTTTCTTGTCCAGTTAGATTTAGTGTCAGTCAACAGAAGTTATATTTTGAAGTTGTCTGCTTGACTTTAATGCAGATTAAATTAAAATTAAATGATTATTATTCGATTGTTCCTATTATAAATTTGATTGAACGTTGGAGAGCCATGCTGCCGAGACACGTGTTGGCCATCTCGACCGGAGTATTACCACGGTTCTCTAAGAAAACTAATCGTTAAGCAATGCTTGCGTCGTTTCGTGAGGGAAGATACCGGAGTCCCCCCCCCCCCTTCCCCCGACCCTCAATGGCGAGCAGCACTTCTGACGGCGGTAGTCACTTACCATCAGGTAACCTGTCTACACGTTTGCTTAAACATGTTATAGCTATTAGGTGGTTTAGGATTGGAAGCTGTATACGTACACTGTTGCATGGTACGTGCACGTACACAACTGGTTTCCGTACGCGGTTCTCGCTCGCACTCGAAAGTTAGTAACGTGCCCCTTTGTTTAAATATGGACCGTTTTGGTTTTAACAGTAAATAGAACTCTTAACACAAGCCCATACCTATTATAACGTTTTGTATGCCGTATGTGTTGTGTGCGGAGGAGTTGCGGAAAGCACGTGCGGAATTAGTAGCAGCACGAGCCGGCGAGACGGAGGCGCGGCGAGCGCTGGCAGCCGCTGCAGCCGCTGAACGACAGCGACGCGCTGACCACGCACAGCTCAAGCAAACGCACGCCGCTCTACAACAGAGGTAACTGACAATACCGCTAAGTCAATTCAGCTTCATATTTTGTATGTTTCCATGTACATACATATATACACTTATATATACATATACACTTATTTATACTTTATATAAATACACTTGTATGGGGTAGGAGGGATTTAGATTCCTGGGGGAGGATGTAGATTGCTTTTTATCTCGCTGACGAAGCCATGAGCGAAAGCTAGTATAACTAGTTGACGATAAAAGCTAATTAAATTTAATTTGGTAATTAAATTAAAATCTTATTTTATGAAATTTCTGAATAATTATTACACAGTCTGAAAATTTTTAAAGTAAGTCTTATAAGGTATGTTTGTTATTGTTCTGCGAAACCAATTTTTTTTTTAAACTTTGAACAACGCAAAACTTTAATTCAAAAAACTTTTGAAAAACATACTTAAACTCTGTTCTTTGTTTTTGTACCGTTTTTCTGTCATTAGCTGGCAAGCGATATGTAAACATTTTTTTATGTCTGATGTCATTGGTATCTTGTTAATATACAAGATAAATTAATTACCGTTGTTTTTATCTGTTTTCCTTAATAATGTTCCATGTGTTTTCAACCTTAACATCATGAATTCGGAAAACGAGACTCGAAATTGTTCGCTATTATTGTAATTCCTTATAAGTCATAACGTATCTTTCTAGTATCAGTGTTCAAGTACTTCTTGAACTGAATTCTGAACAATATATTCAAAAAAATGCATTACAAGAAGTATTTTACTAGGAATTTCTAATTGATCTTTTAATTTTTAAAGCGCGCTTGTTGGTTTTTTTACTGACACATTAATTCTTTTTGTCATGTTAAAATAAAGGTGACCTCTATGGTGGTCAGAGTGTAACTAAATAAAAATAAAGTTTTTTTTTATTTGGAACTGATAACAGATTACAATAGTTCATGTTAACTGATTTATTATTTTCTTAGTCTTTGATAGTGATATGTAAGTAATCATATATGTTTATTAAAATATGTGGTTCTATTCACGGGTGTATTTCGGAGATGCCTTACGGTCCCGACGGGGGGCCCTTATCAAAGAGTGAGTCATCCTGCCTAGATGGTGTCAGGTGCCACACTAACTAGACATCGCTGGCATCTGTTTTTATGTCATCTGTAGTACATAAACAACTGACTGCGTCGGTTTTCTGAACCGGAACTAAAACCATATATACAACAAGTAATTATCGCGTTGACAGAGTGTCAGCGTGGCGTAACGGCGAGCGAGCGACACTTGAGAGGCGCCTGGGCGAAGAGCGTCGCGCGCGCACGCAGGCCGAGCACCAGCTGCTACGGGCGCGACACGCCGCCAGGACACCCAGGTACCCATGGGGCACATCTTGTTTATTTTAAATAATTGAAGTGAACACTTCTTTGGGCGCGCTGAGCACTTTTTGGGTGAACAAAAATCATGAAACTCGCGTCCATCCATGAGCTATATGTATACTGTGTATAATCTAATATCTCGACGATACAATTCACAAGTTAATTAGTTTTCACTTCTATCGGCAGTCCCCAAAGACTGCCTATAGAAGTGAAAATAGAAACAGTAATCTTATTAAAATATTTTACAATATCGTCACTTAAACTCATAAACAGCTACACAACCAAACTAAACTGTGTTTGCCGTCAGCGGCGAGTGTGAAAGCGAGGCGTGTCGGTCGAGGCGCGCGGCGGCCGAGGCGGAGGCGGCGGCGCTGCGGCGCGAGCTCCAGCGCGCGCGTGACTCGCAGCATCTGCTGCAGAGAGACCTCACGCTCGCAACTGAACAGGTACCAACTACTTCCATTTACTCTCTTTACACAGTTGGAGAGCCTTGCTTACTACAGAATGGGCCGACTCGAGCAGTGCAATACTACGGCCTCACAGAAAACCGGTTGTGAAGCATGTGCATTTCCCCGAAATTAGTGAGGTTTCCGGAGGCCCAACTCCTCTCCCTTCATCCCTCCTCTCTTCTACCCCTCCGCGCATCCCCCATCCCTCATCACACTCAAAGGCGGGCAGCGCACTTACGACTCTTCTTGTCCATGGACAGCGGTTGTCACTTACCATTAGGTGACCCGTCTGTTCGTCTGTCCCCCTATAGTATAAAAAAAAAACATGTCATTCGGTATTAATATGGTATTATAATGGTATTATTATGTATTACATGGAAAGACAATTGATAATTGACTTGATATTAACTGAAAAAAGAAAATAACAATTATATTATACAGGTGCGGTCCCTAGAAGCGCGACACGAGCGCCAAGAACAGCAACAGCAACAACAGCAACAGCAGCAGCAACAGCAACAGTGTGAAGCGTCGCGTCTGGCGCTGGCGCCGGGTGGCTGGCAAGCGCTGCACGAGCGAGCCTCGCATCTGGAGCGAGCGCTCTCAGCCGAGACACGTGTAAAACTGGACCTGCTCTCAGCGCTTGGTGACGCCAAGCGTAACATGCAAATACAGGAAGGTACGTAAATACATTTTAGTTGAGGATTCCATTATGTATATATTATGCAAAATCGGACTATATGCCTGAGGCATTCTCTGTCAGTCAACCTTTTGGTGTTGTATAAAAAAAAAAGTGCTAAGTACAAAAACAAACTCGTTATTTAAACGAGATTTAAACCGTAAACAATATAAAAAGTCCTAAATATTAATATTTGTTGGTTCAGTATTAAAGTACATAGTTTAAAGGATTGTGAATTAAATAATTCTATAATAATTTGTATAATCTGAATATGTAGTAAAAACTTAAAACAACAATGTTATACACATTGTATATTTTTTGACCAATTTTTTCTTTACATTTTTTTTAGAGGACAACAATTTAAAAGCAATCAACTGTGTATATTCTTACTGGCTCTTAAAGTAGACTGCATTACTTCATTCGGCTCGAAGGACCATATTTTGCGGGGGTGTAACTAATCAACATATGGTTTATGTTGTCCCCCCCCTACCACAATGGGTTGGGTATGTGGCGTGATAAGTAATGTTAACTGTTCGTGTTAAATGATTAGACTACCAGGCCCTTTTTGTATGAGAAACATCCCATTATTAGTATAACCACATAACTATATACTATATCTGAGCTATAACCAAGGCAAAATATGCCTATTCTAAATTTGCCCAAGTGAGTTGTTCCCTAACTGTTCTTATTGTATATCATCACGAAGGGATTGATTTCCTTATACGTTTCTAAATATGTTTCTATAGCTAATCTGAATTTTGTCTACAGGTGTAATATCGAGACAAGAGAAGGAAATAGAGGAACTGAAAGCTCAAATGTTGGCGGTGATGCCGTCGGAGTTTGTAACTCCGAGAAGTGGGGGCGTGTCTAAACTGCGTTTGTCGGACGGCTCCCCTTTGGACCCTAACGCTTCCGTGTACACTCCCAAGCAAATGGCGCAGTGCTCCGACGCCTGAGAGCCTTCGTCCTGAAGACCTAACCCTATCACTCGGCTGGCCGCGTTGGCAACTGCCTCTGTTAATTTTTGGTGAGTTCTCTAACTGTTTGACATCCATAAATTAACTGAGGTACAAAATATTTGCTTTCGCTGACGCGTTCGACTTAGTGAACCGGAAAAACCTAATAAATAGATCTGCGCCTTACTTCTAAGGATAGTGCTGTCGAGCCCTACCTGACCCGTAATGGAACTCGAATTAGTTAATAACGGCGATAGGCGAGCGTTAATGCATTCTCCCGTGTGATCGCGTTGCTAAATAATATTGTCTAAATTGTTTCACTAAAGCAATATTCTTACTATTTTTAAGTCTTAAAATATTTTAGTTTCACCACAATACAAGTCTGGCCACATAACTGTTAGTCTTATTTGCTTTGATATAACATGGCCGCAAGCTAGATACTTTTATAGTTAACTTCAAAATAATATAAAACTATAAGCTATTTTAATAAGGAATAAAGTTGCAAAAGATTAACAAATTTATTCTTGATACTTAATAAAGTGATAGTATTAAATTTTACTTGTGTGTAAGTGGGTAATTGTGATTATAATTTTATTGTTATTGTGTTCAGATGACACACAGATTTTCCAACAATATTAATTTGACAGGAATAAGTACAATTGAAAGTATATTCCAATACTGTTTTCTAAAAATTATAAACTAGTTATGTTCCGTCGCATCTTTGTCATATAATATAGGGTAGAAATATCTCAAGCTGTCTTATCATTCGAAATTTAAAATTGCAATAATTGTCACTGCGAGCCATTGGGAATAGACAAAATAATCTGAATACCATAGACTGCAAGTGATTCTAGAATTAAACAAAGATCTTATTTTTGCTACAAACCTCTTTTTGTTGTAGTTATTGAAGTGTATTACCATGAGTGTAATAAATTAGTCATACAAATGTAATATTGCTGGATATCAAATACTGTAGTGTGTTATTGATCTTTAGACGAGTATTGCTATGTATATGTATTTTCAGTAATGCCATAGTTTTACTGTTCTAAATCACCTTTATTCAAATTTTTTATCTAGATGTCAATGAAAAATTAACTGATGGGTAATAATTAAGTCTCATACCTCTTAAAGTCATCAACTTGTCTAGAGAGCTTTGTCACACTACAGCCAAATCGTTTAATGTACCGTGTGTTTTAAAGTAGTCAAGCAATAATAATTGTTAACATAGCTTTACAAGTTCGAACAAATTATTAGTATGTGAAACGTGTCTTCTTAATATGATATAATGTTTTATGGAATAATTTAGACAATACAACAAAATCTGAAGTTAATTGGGTTCTGTTATCCAAGGAGTGAATATATTACACCTGTTGGTCAATAAGGAGCTTTGAACATAACCCTTAGAGCCAATACTGGTATTTGTATGGGCGTTTTCTGATCTCAATTTGTTTTTTTTTTATATGTATATGTTTTTTTCTAATTCATACGCGAGCTGACAATGTTTCGTTAATTTAATGTTCTAGTTAAATTTTAAAAGTGACTTTTTTTGTAAGTCATTAGAACTTGGCTGGTGTGTTATTAAGTTTGATTTGTATATCGGTCGAGATCATTCGAGATTATTTACTTTTTTTTGTTTCGAAGTATTGACTGAGATTTGACGTTTGCCATTTACGTTATTGAATACTGTTCGGAAGTCTGTTTTAATTGCATTGCCAAGTACCCGCCAAATGTCCATACAAAAATCGGTACTTAAATTTAAATAGTAAACTTAATAATACAAGTGTGTTAGTTTTGTAACATTGTACGTACATAAATGTCGAGACAGAGTGTTTATTTTTTCATATGAATTGTAACATTTTTCCATTTCACTCATTCTTTGATAAATATAAGAATTGCTGACGATTGTCTTTGGAAATTAAAACATTCACTGTTTTGCAACATTTAATTTATAATCAAAACAGTAAATGTGAATATATTGAAAAATCATACTGCGGTTCATCCTAAAGTGTGTCTCAAAAAGTTTCTTTAAAAACATATTTAATTGTATGGTAAAAGATTTCAACTGTATTACAATGATCTCGCGATGCATAATTGATGTCGATCGACAATCGTATGTGGCCACAGCTGCAGTCTATTAAATACGTGTTCTTTTAAATTTATGTGATAAATTGTACAAATTAAGATCTGAAGTGGAGTTTTCTTCCTTGTATATTAAATTTGTAGTATTATTCGACGTTTTAGTCTAAATTTGTCTGTATTTACATGCTGCGTCTCATCTGCTGGTCTGATAGATCTCAGTGGGATGTCAACATATTCTTGTTGAACGTTTAATGTGCTGGATATTGTTTGACTCGTGTAAGTATGCACCATGACAGATGTATTTTAGTGTTCCGGTTAGCATTGTGCATGTTTGTCGTTTTTTACATAGTGTTTCAAGAGAGATGAGATTTCTCATAAATGTACTGTTAGTAACAATTTTTGTTTGAGATTTAATATGTGTTTAGTAAATTATATGATTCATATAGATACATATTTATTAAAGTATCAAAAAAGTAATTAAAATCATACATACAATACTATTTCATTGCAGAATAGATTTTTTTGTTATTTTGTTGTTTTTCAATTGTTCACAATGTTTTTTGTGTTATAAATTTAAACGTTATAAATACCTATTATGTTCGTTTTTTATTACTGTGTAAGACCTATTTGCTATTGCGATGAGTATTAAAAGAAGGAAAAAATATTATTTGTTTATAAATTATTCTGGTTGCATACCTCTATCTGTTTATTATGTTTACGACCATAAAGTAGGACCACACTTGTCGGCAACACATTAGAAGTTATTACTGATTTTCGTAATAAGAAATTATAAATATGTATGTAGTTTAAACGACAAACATGTATACAACTATGAAAATAACCCATTAAAACCACTATCTGACTTCATTCTGCATTTATATCCTGTTTGAGTTGCGACTAATTCGTTTTGTTTTAGTTATATATTGAGAGATACCGATCACTTCACAGATATTAAGTAAGGAAGCTTACACATATCTAATTATCATACTTTTTTTTTTACTAAAATTATCAAATATGCGTAATAAAATTCCCACTGGTAGCGTTCCCAGAAGCCGTCTTACCAAAAGCCTTGTTCACATTATGAACGTATAAGAACGCCGTTGATAAAGTTATATTTTCTACAAGTGGTTGGAATTTCAACTTAATGCCTCTCTGATTAAAGTTTGAAATACTACCTAACTTTATTTAATAGCAATATTATTATAATGCGATATTACGCTGCCAACTTGAGTATGTACATCTAAATACCATGATTCCATCCATTCTATAATACATCCAAAATATAGACTTTGTTTTTCCTCCACTAATCAAGTTCTTATATAAACCTGTTGCATTTGTATAGTACAATTATTTTTAAACGGAAGGTCATGATGTGCGCTGTTAGCTAACGGAATTGTAACAATACGTAGTTAAATGGAGATGGTTGTGTCTGCTAAGTGCATTGTATTTGTCTCTACTGAATGGACCCCGAGTATAATTAATTGGTACGATTGTTGAACGCTTGTAAGTGCCAATTAATCTCTAATAAATAATACTTTTGTGACAAAGTGAAATACAGAACTCAACACAAATACTTCCAAAGCTAAAGAAAGCATTTCAATTTGATTATTTTTTATAATAAAAGTCTTTAATTAAATTTCAATAATAGAAAAGATTAGTTTAATTTATTTAAGTTTGCGTTTGTAAAGATTGTAAATATCAATATATTCTGCACAAAGATGAGTCATGACACTTAATCCTTGACTCTCTAATGGTCTCAATGCATTTAAAGATATTTCTCAAACGATTGCATTAGATTTGTAAATTTTATTGTCCGTATTATATATTATGTTGAGCGTATGTATACCTGAAATCATCTGTCACATAAGTATTGTATAACCGAATATTTAGTATTAAAAAGAGACTAGAACTGACTAAATTATTTTCTTTCTTAAGTGATAACACGATATAGATTTGTGACGTCAACTGTAGCTTATTGTCTGATATATAGAACTAAAAGTGTGTGTAAAGTCATTATTTTAATACCTTACACTGCTTATACACTGACTTACTTGTTAAGTCGATGGCTAAAGAACATGAAAAGACTTTGTTTGTTATGAATTATGTGATTTCGAATTAATTTTTAGAAATTAATAATAGTTTTTCCTCTACAGAGATAAAAAAAAAAAACTCTTAGCTTGAAATCATGTTCGAAGGAGTGTCGCTTTTGTCATTTACTTCTCAACCTCCTGTAGGTGTCTATATATGATATCGGTAGAGACAACGTGTAGCGTACTAATGTAAGACAATCTGGTCACATTCATTGAGCCTTTGTCTCCCGTCTACGTTTAATACTATGTGTTCGGTTCTCGATGAGGGACTACACGCACCACTACAGTTTCGATAAAACGTACATTTGGAATAATAGAGTAAATACTTCTGTATTGAGATTGCTGCAAAAACATTCAATCTAGTCGTGAGGAAGGTCGATTTAACATTGTCTTGCAACAAAAAGATACTAGTCACTTGTATACCACGGAGTGAGATGAGACCAAGCAGTCATCTTGGCCGAGATGTGATATATTTAGTAAGATACATTAACAATTTATTGTGAAACCAAACGTTCAATGAATTTGTCTTATATTGAACTACGCACCATTAGTTATCTAGGAGTGAGATTGTTGTTCAGTAAGGGACGAGTTCAGACAAATATGAATCGACCTTCATAATAATGTTGTATTCTTAAGTTTTAAGATGATTAGTATTTTTTTTTTAATTAGACTGCGCACTGACCTCGAAGTTAAACTTCCGTTCCATATTTGGAAACTACGTAAAATGATTGTGAAAAAGTACTTAATCTTAGCTTTAATTTGATGATTGTTTTCGGAGCGATCTGTTTGGAACTTGGACACCGATGTATATTTTTTTCATATAGGATCAACACGAGAGCGTTATCGTAAGAACGAACGTACAATCGGAACGACCTGAATTTCACTAGTGAAATGTAAGTGATAATATTTGTTTGTATTATAAACAGATGCTGTAACAGCAATAAAAAATCAGACTTGCAGTATTACGTTTTTTTTTAATCCCAACCTTTTTCTCTTGTCTGTCTTGCGCTGAGTCCTTTGCTACTACCAAGGATTAACACTGCCGAGTGACGTGAATTACACATTGCCCGCCTAAGCCCTCCTGCCGTGCACCTGTGCTATGCAAGTGTCGTGTTATTAGTGAATAATAATGTAACCAAATTGTTTCATCGACTGCATCTATATTTTTTATAAGAAAAATACTAGGATTCTATCCTATAGTAGTAGATAGTATATTCCTTTTTTTTTTCGCAGATCCTAAGGTATTTTGCGCAATTTTGTCGCAGGTAAATCCTGATTTGAAACAGGCACAGTTAATAAATTCATTAATTTAAAACTGCAAAGGAAAAATTCATAAGTTCATCTTGAACGTATTTAATATTTACGTAAAATAAGTTTGCCTTCGTACTTTAGGAGAAATAAAGCTTGAAAGGAATACAATCTCCTCTATAAAGATCTATTAGTATCGCGTTTTAACTACCTATCCAGTATGTCACAAGCTCTATTTATTGTTTCTAAATAGAAGAATAGGTATGTCGCACATTGACAACAAGAGTGCCACTATCCAAAAGCTTGTTTTTTCAGAGGAACCCTTTAACTTTATCAAATGGAAATTACAAGTTTAGCGCTTGGTTGGAGACCCGTGCTTCGGCACGGTTGGGACGGCTCGCAGTCATATACTTTTATTTATCTACACTAATATTATAAAGAGGAAAACTTTGTTTGTATGTTTGTTTGTTTGTAATGAAAAGGCTCAAAAACTACTGGACCGATTTTAAAAATTCTTTTACTATTCGAAAGCTATATTATCCACGAGTAACATAGGCTATATTTTATTTTGGAAAAAATAGGGTTTCGTAAGATATTTGGGTTTTTCGGACACAAGGTGTAAAAAATCAACCAGAAAAGTTACTTATTTTGCGTACGCTGCCTAAACTATAAAAGATAGAACCATAAAATGTTCTAATTAATTGTAGATCTTATGAATATCTACAAAAAAGTCCGCGACACACTATACCTATCTATGTCATAGTCATGAGGCACAACAACCATTTTTTTATTTAAAAATCTTGAATTTTTTTGGACTACATTTAAACGCGTTTATTTTACTCATGCTATTAATCCTTATCAAAATAAATTATTTCATCACTAACTACAGTTTATGTAGATAATATTTGGTCTTTGAATGATAAAAATTGGACGTTTGGTTTTGAAGTTATGGCAAAATTAAAATATTATATAATATATTGTTAATATATATAATTTACGATTTCTGCTGCACGGCCCGTTGCGAAGTGGGCGTCACCAAGGGGAGTGCGGGAGGGGATTTTAGATCTATGAGTAAGGTACCCGCGCGGCTCAGACGCGAAGTTGGCTCCCTACGCAGCGGTCGTGCGTGAAGTCTAATAATTTTCGTGCGTTTTTTTTTAGATTTCGTTCTTAAAACTACACCTACGCAAAAGTTCTTTTCAGAACTAAACAACAGTTCTTCTCAGAGCTAAACAACAGTTCTTCTCAGAGCTAAACAACAGTTTTTCTCAGAGCTAAACAACAGTTCTTCTCAGAGCTAAACAACAGTTCTTCTCAGAGCTAAACAACAGTTCTTCTCAAAGCTAAACAACAGTTCTTCTCAGAGCTAAACAACAGTTCTTCTTAGAGCTAAACAACAGTTCTTCTCAGAGCTAAACAACAGTTCTTCTCAGAGCTAAACAACAGTTTTTCTCAGAGCTAAACAACAGTTCTTCTCAGAGCTGAACAACAGTTCTTCTCAGAGCTAAACAACAGTTCTTTTCAGGGCTAATGTTGTTTATAGAGAAGCTCTACAATAATCGCTTTAGTTATCTATCCTAAAACAACGGGTTGCACTCGGGGACTGCCGGCAGAAGTGAAAACTTAGTATTAATTACATTTAAATATTTTCCTCATTAACAACTTTAACATCCACAGAAAGACAATCTGTGCAGCCTGCGGATAATGACTGCGTCGATGTTAGTGTCGGTGTCTGTGAATTGACCTGGGATTCATTTTGCTGACCGTGTCGTTCCTGGGTAGGCTTTTTGCAGCGGTAACCACGCTGCACGCCACGGTACATCCACGCGGGCGACCGCTAGTATACCATCAGCATATTAAATTAATTAATTGTGTTGATCCTCTAGTTAAAGGGGACGTGAAGTGAAGGATCTCCTTTGAGGCGGCGAGTCTCCTGGCCGGAACTCCACCATGGGACCTGGAGGCGAAAGCCCTTGCGGCTCTACCAGTGGCGCAAGGAGGCGCGGGAGTTGGGTAGAAGTCCTGAACCGCGTGAAATCGACGATCAGAAATCCCAACTCCGCCAGGTCCTCGTGGAGGAATGGAGGGAACGACTTGGGCAACTGAGCGCTGGGCACGCCGTTATTACGGCTGTAAGACCCGTTATGGAGGATTGGCTCGAGAGGCGTCATGGGACCCTCTCATACCGGCTGACGCAGGTGATCACTGGAAAGGGATGTTTCGGAGATCACCTGTGTCTGATCCGCAAGGAGCCAACGCCTGAGTGCCATCATTGCGATGGCCAGACCGTGGACACTGCGCTCCACACGCTGGCAGAATGTCCGGCGTGGGAGGAGCCGAGGCGTGATCTCGTGGCGGCCATCGGGGTGGTGGTTCTCTCGCTCGGTAACATGATTGCGGCCATGTTGCAGAGCGAGAACGCGTGGAACTCCGCCGTCTCTTTCTGCCAGCAAGTTATGTTTGCCAAGGAGACGGCGGAGCGGGATCGGGAGAGGTTTAGAACTCTTCCGGCCCGCCAGGCCCGGGAACGGGCCAGGTACCACAGGCGACTCAGGCGCCGGAGATCGGAGAATGATCTCCGTCCTCCATAAGCGCAGGCCTGGGGGTGACAGATGAGGCCATCTGTCACCCTAGCAGAAGCAGGCTTGGGTGGCGGCGCGGACGCTGCGGAGCGTGCGCGCCCTTGGGGGATAGTTACGGGAACATTGGGGTTCCCACACAGGAGGGGGCCATCTACAAACCGTAGGTGGCCCGAGGTACGTCGGGGTTCCAGGGTTTTCCTTTCTAGGGTGTACCTGGTTCCCCGGCATCTAGTACCCAAGATGGCGTGCGGTTTTAGTCGGTTCGAGTCCGACATGCCACCAGAAGGTGGTATCCGAGGGGATTTCCGCACGGAGAAAAAAAAAAAGAAAAAAAAAGGGACGTGAAGTAGACCATACTTGGAGAATGGATACATGATTGAAATGCAAGCATTTTATATTTAGTCAGTGTCTCAAAAGTTCTTGCATGCCTTATATCTGAAAATATGACGGCAATTTGCTGAGAATACTATTGGCTTGTCATCAGACCGTTTGCCTGTTATTGCGACACCTTGTTATTTCAAATTTGGCTCAGTAGTTTCAATCGAAGACGCTCTTCTGTAATAGCGATCTCTGCAGAGTTTTGTCAAATAAAATTACTATTGAAAAGAGGAGGAAAGTGTTTATTTTTTCTTAATGTCCCTTTGGAACTCTTATTTACATAAGTTAAAATTGCATGATTATGGCATCATGTAACAAATGTCTACAACAGTAATCCTTCAACTTAGTTAATGACTTGAAAACTATCCAAAAAACAATTATTTTATAATTATTTGATATTTAAATCTGATATCCTTGCCTCACTGACTAAGCCCTGTATTTCTAACTGCAGTCTCAAAGCCCTTTGTAAGTCTATCTTCCTCAATTGAGAAGCAATGTATTTGCCATAGATATCAAATTCATCTTCTTTTATAGCACTATCTGAGTTAGAATCTGGGCTCCCTCTATAGCTAAGGCCGTCCATACTTGGACTTCTATGTTTAATTTTCTTTCTTTTACTTTCGTATCTACTATCTAAATTGGCTGCATGTCTGAAAGTTCTGTCAATATTAACAAGTGGCTCTTCTCGAGGTTCCGGTTTCAAAATTAAATTATAATCATCATCAGCTTCAGGAAATGGGTCCAAAGTTTCTTCTAGGTTGTCTTCATTTTGTGAAAGCCAAATTTTTTGGCATTGGTCTTCTGATATGTCTTGTTGCTGTAATATTTAGATAATTAACATTAGTTCTTTACTGTATACTAATATTACAATATCACAATAAATTATTAAAGTTTTCAACAATTGGAGCAAACAAAGGTTTAATGTGGTTTCTGTGATGATTGAACAGTATTATTAAGTAGTATATTGAATAGTATAAGTGTTTATAGCTAGAATTAAGTTAATCATTGAAGTGATTGTAGCAGACAAATGTCATGACAGATAATACAATTGTGCATTGATAAATGTGATCTATTAATTTAAAATTAAATGATATTAGAATCACACACTATTAGAACGATATTAGAATCACACAATGTGATCATTGTGAAAAAGTATGAAACATATCATAGGCACATATGCTAATATTATAAAGAGGCTAAGTTTGATTGTTTAAATTAATCTCAGGAACTACTAATCTGATTTGAAAAAATCTATTTACATGCAAAATGAGAAAAGAGAAAAGATTTATCTGTAAGAGGAGTGAATAAGCTGCTAAGTTGACTTGCATGTCTATTTTTATATCATAACTAGCGGACCCGACAGACGTTGTCCTGCATGATATTTCAAGCGATTAGGATCAATATAGATAAATAACCTAGATACCGACTGCAGCGCCATCTGCCGGGCTGATTTGTGAATCTAAACCATTCCCAGATCCCCTTAAACAGGATTACTCCCTTGGATTTACTACCAAGTGGTGAAGCAGTAATAATAAATGTTAACAAATCACCCAGACTTTTATAAAAATAATCATATAGAGGGGAGGTGTATGCGGATGAAACCATGAGGCACAGCTAGTTAAAATATTATTTAGGCTTAGGAAAATTCTGCTGTAAGAATATTCCTTTTATATTAAAAATTTGTTTACAACAACATTACACAGAAGAATAAGTGAAGGCAAAGATATAGCTACTTAGGCTTCTTAACTAATTTTACAATAAATATTTATAGAGAACTACTTACACTATCAATGGAGGAATCCTCTGTAGTTTTTTTTAAGACGCTGAAGCATTTATGCCATTCACCAAACCATTTCATGTTTGGTGTGTAAGTCCAACTAGGTCCTGACCGTTGTCTTATTTTCGAAATTTCTTGCAGGTATGTCGACCGAAGGTTCTTTATTTTAATCTTTAACTCAGTTTCATTAAGTAATATACCTGTTTTATCGTTTAAAGCTACAATGATGTCTCTGTATGCTTTTAATCTTTTACCTTTCGATCTGTAGTTTGTGTGTGCAGGATTCCACAGACATTCGTGACTCAAATATATTTTTACGAACTGATGTGTCTCGTTCTCACTCCACCTCATTTTTTAATTAAACTTCGTGTCTTTCAACTCTTGTCAAATTATTATATTATTGCGGATATCAACTTTAGACCAAGTGCAAACAAAATCGCAAAGCAAAGTAAATATCGCCACAGAAAACGGAGAACAAGAGCACAGAGCCTATAATATAACATAGACGTTCAAGCGTAAATAAGCAATATGTCAACAAATATCTTTTTTGATTTTTTATTATTCGTAGATACCGTCTAGACAAATTATATAAGTACTTTATCACTGATAAAGATTAGGTTAAAAAAATACATTCGATCTTTGTACAAGCTTATACCTCGTTTACTACGAGGGCTTGTTTGCCTCACTCAGGGTGCACTAAATAAAACAAATGACACTTTTTTTTTTTTGTATTGTCTATAGTTGTAAGCCTTTAGGCTGTATACAACCTTACGCGGTCTATTGGTGAGCGTTAGCTCTCAACCAAGGATGGTTGTGGGGTTTGTGTTTAGGATGGTGGGAATGGGGATGGGGATGGGGATAGTGTTTGGGGTTTTGTGAGAACCGTTGTGTGCGGTGGTGTGTCTTGGTTGTCTGTGTCTGCCCCTCCGTCTGGGACGAAAACGTGGACCTCTGCGTGGTGTGTTGGTGCTTGAGGAGTGTGCGGCGAGCGCAGCGATTTGTGCCTTTGTTATTTCATCGTCTGGCTCCCCGAGGACGTGCCTCGGTCGGCGCTTGCGAGTTATGGCAGATGGTATGTAGTTCGCTGCGGCTGCCACTAGTGGGTTTTTGTGTATGGTGGCAGTGTCGAAGTAAGTTTGTGAGCAGTGTTTCATGAATTGTCGGACGGTTGGTAGTCCTAGGTCTATGTGGAGGTTTTCATTGCGAATGAACCACGGGGCCCCCGTGTCTCGGCGCATGAACCTATTTTGTAGTGTTTGGAGGCGATGTAACCTACTCGGGGAGGAATGGGCGAAGACTATGGAGGCGTAGGTCATTATGGGACGGATACAGGTGGTGTAGAGACGGATTTCGTTGTTGAGCGAGAGTTTGGACCTTGGGTTTAGTAGGTGATGGAGTCTACTAAGTGCTCTCGCTGCGCGGGTACGGACTACAGAGATGTGTTGGGAGAAGGAGAGGGTGTCGTCGAGGAAGACTCCTAGGTACTTGACCTGAGTTGTCCACGGGATAGCCTTTCCGAATAGGGTGATCGGAGAGGGCATGGGAAAGGAATATCGGGAGTTCTTATACCACCGGTATAGGATGGCTTGGCTTTTTACGGGATTCACTTCAATTCTCCATTTGGTGAACCACTTGCCAAGAGTGTTGGCTGCGGTTTGGAGAACCTTTGTGATGTTTGCAGGTGACCTGCCCGAGTAGTATAGGGCTAGTTGGACTGATTCGTGTTTGGGCATGTCGCTAGTGAAGAGCGAGAAGAGTAGAGGGGAGAGTACTGATCCTTGCGGAACACCGGCTCGGATCGTGCGGGAAGAGGAGAGCGTCCCTTCGAGTCTGTAGCGAAATTGGCGGTTCGTCAGGTAGTCCTTTATGATGAGTACTAGTTTGTGGGGTACTCCCATAGTGAAGAGTTTGTATAGTAGGCCATTGTGCCATACTTTATCGAACGCCTTCGCAACGTCGAAGAAGAGTGCGCCAGTTAGGAATTTACGTGGGAATCAGGAGGATATGTGTTCAACGATACGGTGGACTTGATGAACACTGGAGTGATGGGAGCGGAAGCCAAACTGTTCATGTGGTATTAACATGTTTAATTCCGCATAGGATTTGAGACGGCTATGGATGAGTCTTTCATAGATCTTACCCATACCGTTGAGGAGGCTGATGGGGCGGTAGCTGGTGGGTTCGTTTTTGGGTTTGCCTGGCTTATCAATGCCTATGACCACAACCTCCTTCCACTGACGTGGGAAGAGGTTGTTGGTCATTGCGGCGTTGAAGATGGCAGACATGAGGGCTATGAGGAGGGGTGGGAATAGCTTGATGACCCGGTTGGTTATTTTATCCGGGCCAGGGGCTTTTTTCGGGTTAAGCGTGCGGATGATGTCGCACACTTCTTCGGGGGTGGTGGGAGGGACGGGGTTGTCTTCGCCTTCAGGGGTGTTGGGAGTGGGTAGTGTGGCTCTCCGTTCCACCTCGGAGTCTATCTTTGATAGGTGGTTTGGGTCGACTGGGAGGGTACTGGGTGTACACTGAAGCTCGAGACTGTCTGCTAGGCATTCTGTCTTTTCATAGTCGTCGAAGGCTGGTGGAAGGTTAGGTCTGTTAAGAGGGGGCATGGGAGTAATTGTGTCTTTTAGGAGGGCGCGTGACAGCTGCCAGAAGGCAGTGTGCGAGGGCTTGAGGCTACTAAGGTGGTTATCCCACTTTGATTGTCGGAGATTGTCAATTTTATTTTTAACGTCACGTTGGAGAGAGCGCAGTGTTAGTCGATTTTGTTCGCTCGGGTGGCGGTCGTACCTTCTGATGGCTGCGTTTTTCTCCCTAAGCAACTCACGTACGTCCACGGGGATGTGCCATCAAGAGTCGTCTCTAGCTGGCACTCTCCGGGTGCAGTCGCTAATAAGCGCCTGGACGTGGTCGTTGAGGGATTCAATTGCAGCCTCAGTCTCCTCGGTGGTCTGTATTACGTCGGGGATGCGGTCGAGATGGGCAGATGTCGTCGACTTGAGTTTCTCTTCAAGCCGACTCCAGTCTGTGATCTCTTTTGTAGGGGGAGGCTGTGTTAAGTCCCTGTCTGTTGTGCGGGGGCGGAGTTCTAGTATGAACGGTCTGTGGTCGGAGTCTATTTCCTCGAACACTTCTAATGAACATAGACGTAAGTTTATGATCCTTAGGAGCGCGAGGTCGAGGATGTCAGGTCGGTGTCTGTGGTTTCCGGGATAGTGGGTAAAGTCAGTGGGGGCGATGATGTCGAAGCCTAGGGTGTCTGAGATGCGATCTAGTTGTAAGCCTCTTGGATTTGTCACCTGACAACCCCAGAGGCTGTTTTTGGCGTTGAGATCGCCTGCCAGGATGGTAGCTCCTCCTAGGTCGAGTAGGGATTGGATGTCACTTTCTAGGGCTGGAGGGGTGCCGGTTGTTTGACCGGGTGGTAGGTAGGCAGAGATGATGGTGATGGGTTGGTGTCCTGTCATGCCTATGTGACAGATCGGTGCCTCAATGTTTATGAGGGGAGGAGGGTCCAAGGGGACGCAGTGTAGGGATCGTTTGTAATATATGATGGTGCCACCGCCCGCTGATCTCTCCCTATCATTGGGGACTAACGAGTAGTTAGCAATTTTAGGGTGTCTGTCGGAGGGTTTAAGGAAGGTTTCTTGGATTAGGAAAATGTCAATTTCGTGGTCGCGGAGGAAGATGGTAATTTCCTCGCGTTGAGTTCTTATGCCATTGGCGTTAAAACAACCTATGCGTAGGGCTTTCGGTTTGAGTCTGCCCGTTGGGTGTACGTCTATGTTAGTCGACTCTGATGTCCATGACTCGAAGTAGGCCATGTGCTCTAGGGCGATGACTGTGATCGCCATAGGCCTAGGTTGGCTAACAAATCTAACAATTTAGCACCGATTTCGCGCATCTCTGTGTAGTTCACAGTGATGGCGAGTTGGTGGAGGGCTTTAAGTTCCTTGTCGATTCCTGACAGAGAGGGAGTGGGTTTTGGAAGGGGTTGTGTGCGTGGTGGGGGAGGGGGATTGGTAGGCTGAGGGGCTATGGCGGTGTTTGATGGGCCTTGGGTTGGGCTGGGGGTTGTGAGACAGCATTTTTAGTGCTGTTTGGTCCCCATGGGCAGGGTTTTCTTGGTGGGGGTGCTGGTATGAAGGCGGATTGGGTTGTGGGGGCTGATGGGCGTTTGGTTGCACGTGTAGGTTGGCGGGGAGCTTTCGGACATCCTCGGTAGTTAGCGGGATGGCCTGTCTCGCCACACAGTACACATGCGGGAGGGGTGGAGCATTTGGAGATGTCTTTAGGTCTGTGACAGTCGGCTGTGGGGTGGTCCTCGAGGCACTTGACGCACCTTGGACGGGCATAGCAGTTTCGGGATGAGTGGCCATACATTTGGCAAATATGGCATTGGGATATGATATCCCTTTTTGGGGCTCGATGTGTATGCCCGATAGGTTACACACCGTTTTGATGTTTACGTACGTAACGTTTTTAATTCATTCTTGTAATGTTTCCATTCAATCAAAATATTAGTTGGAACACTTTCATCCCAATCTATTCCGGCTAGCCATAATTTTTGAATCAGGATTTTTGAAATAATAATACTAGGAGCTACCCATCCAAGGGGATCGTAGAAACGACAAATTTCTGATATATTTTTCAGGTAACCATTCTTCAGTCTTTTTTCTAATGAAAATAACTTGCTTTTTGCTATTCGTAAAGAATTTTCTACTTCTGGCGTTGAATTATTCAGAGGCAATCTTACGATGTCTTCGTGATCTGTGTCTTTTCTGTGTCTGTCTTGATCTACTTGTTTCATCCCGTTTTGTAGTAGTATTAAAATACCTTTCACAGAGTTCTTCATCTTTAGTTAGCAGTTTTTCTTTAGACATAGGTATCTCATCTTCGAGCTGCCAGAATTTCATCAATAAATTATTATTTTTTAATGTATGCATCACTTTATATTTACAGGTAACATTATCAGTTGTCTCGATCGCTCCCGATAACACCCACCCGAAAGAGGTGTCTTGAGCAACCAACAAATTATTTGGACCCCTTTTTAATCCCACCCTTAAGATTTGAGCATAGACTTCGGCACCTAACAACATATCGACACGATTTGGCGTATGGTAGCAAGGATCAGCTAATGTTATTTCCTGCAGCTCTGTTCAGTCTACGCCTCTTAGCTGCGTACAAGCAAGAGAGATGTGATAGATTTAATAACGCATGCCTTTACTTTAATTATTATATTGCGATATTTGACGGGGTTTTTCGTGTACCTAGCTGTTGAACCGTTCCTTCTGTAATAAACGAGGTTTGAGACCCCTGGTCTAGTAGTGCACGAATTGTGTGGATGCTCCCATCCTTCCCTATAGTGTTAACTAACGCAGTCGATAGCAAAATTTGATTGGAATTTTTAGTAAAAAAAGAAACCAAAGGACTATCTCTGCCTGACCCATTCCCTGCATCTCCGCTTGTATCTGGTTCAGGAGTCACGGTACGAGCGACCATACCCTTCAATGTTTCCACACCCGTGTAGGGTGAAAAAGAACATGATGCTTACTCTTACAAATGTTGCATCTGAGATTCGATTTGCAATTTTTAGCTAAATGGTTGCTTTTTAAACAACAAAAACAAATGTTATTTATTTGTACAAACTCACGTCGAGCTTCTATAGATTTCTTGCGAAACTCATTACAAGAATAAATATTGTGTTCCTCGTTACAAAGTGGACACTGATTACTATTAATGTGCATTGATTTTAATTTATTAAAGTTATTTCTTACATTCGAATTAGGAGTTTTGGTACTTGTCATTGGGTTTAGAAACTCGATAGCACGATATCTTTGAGTTATGAACTCTTTAAATTGACTATAAGTAGGTAGATCCTCTGCAGCTATATTCGAATTAACATAAAATTCCCATTGCCGATGAGTTTCTGAATCCAACTTTGTGCTCAACAAAAATATCACGAGTATGTCCCAGCTAGATACATTTATTTTTAAGTTCGATAACGTGGCTAAACAATCATCGGTTGAATCAACCAGCTCCTTTAAACCACTGGCCGATTCAATATTTAACTTTCGTAAATTTAATAACTTATACAATGATTGATGACATATATATTTTCTATTGTTGTATCTTTCTTCAAGTAATTGCCATGATCGAAAGTAATTATCCTCGGTTATACAAATTTGGCTTATCAATTGCTAAGCTTCACCCGTTAAATAGATAAGGTACATTAGTTTTTGAACATTTGTTAAGCTATTATTGTTATGCACCAGCGATCTAAACAAATCTCGAAATGTACTCCATTCGGAATATTTCCCCGAAAAAGGTTGAATGGTTATTTTAGGTAGCCTAACTTGAGCAACCCCTAGCCAGTCGTCTACGGCTAGAAAGCCAGGGTCCTGGACATTAGTCCAGAAGAAAAAAAAAGGAGAAGGGGAATAAAAAGGGCTCCCAAATAGGAGGACAGGCCCAGGCCAAGGCCCGTAAACTTTGCCCCCCGAAGTCAACAGCTGTGGTAATCACAATGACACCGGAGGCTGCAAAAAGAGGAGTGACATATGCCTCTATATTGAGAGAGGCAAAGGACAAGGTGGACATTGCCAGCGTGGGCATCCAGGGTTTCCAAGGATTAAAATTCAAACGTGCGGCCACAGGTGCAATGATTTTAGAGATATCCCTGGTGCCACCAGCGGGCCGACGTCGGACGCATTGGCCGCCAAAATTCGTGAGTCCATAACTGAGGAGGACATACGGGTCTCCAGACCTACCAAGAGCGCGGAGGTGCGCATAGGTGAGCTGGATGACTCAGTAACGAAAGACGAAATCACGACGGCTATAGTTCGTGACTGTCACTGTCATGGCGACCAAGTTAGAGTGGGTGAGATCCGCCGAGACAAAAGCGGCCGAATACTCGTGGGATGGGTAGCAGCGCATGTGAAGCTTCTGCAACCCAGAGCCATGAGGTGCTTTAGATGCCTACAAGAGGGTCACGTAAGGGCCCTCTGCACTTCCGACACAGACCACAGTGATGAGTGCTACCGCTACGGTCGGCACGGTCACAAAGCCGGAGGATGCACCGCGGAGCCACACTGCAACCTGTGCCACGCCGCAGAAAAGCCCGCAGGGCATAGAATTGGCGCGAAGGCCTGCTCCGCCTCTGCCACCAAAAAAGGCAAGAGTGGGTCTGAGTGCCCAAAAAGCTACGGCTGCAGGGCACCCTGGCAGTTCTCCGGCACAAATTGTTGCCAGGGATGAGGCGGCAGAGCAAATGGAATGCCACTAGGTATGGCTATCCATTTCCTTCAAGGAACATCAACCACTGTGCCAGAGCACAGGATCTATTACTCCAGACTATTGCACAATTGTCGATCAATGTGGCGGTCGTGGCGGAGCCATATTACATCCCCCCCAGGGGTAACTGGATTGGGGACAATGACGGCCTGGTGACCATAATTCCCGGAGTTCCTGAGGACGTGTCCAGGGGGAACGGATGGGTGGCCGCCCTCCTGGTCGACATCTACGTTGTTGGGGTTTACTTTTCCCCCAACAGGAGCCTTGCCGAATTTGACGGCTACCTCACTAACTTTGGTGCCGTTGTTGGTCGGTGTCATCCTCGACAAGCCTTGGTGTTAGGGGACTTCAATGCAAAGTCTGCGGCATGGGGTTCCCGCATCACAGATCGTCGGGGTTACGTTCTGGAGGAGTGGGCACTGACCACAGGCCTCTCTGTTCTAAACCGAGGTTCGGTTGGCACGTGCGTGCGACGGCTGGGGGAGTCCATTGTGGACATAACTCAACTCCTGCCCTAGCATGCCGAGTACAAGGTTGGACGGTGGAGGATAGGGTGGAGACACTACCGGATCACCGCTACATCCGGTTGGTCGCTACATGCAGCTCTGCCCCACATCCGATCCCACCACAAGAGGCGCCAAGTGTACTGGTGGTCAAATGAAATCGCCCAGCTTCGCGATGAATGCGTGGCGGTCCGCCGGCAGTACACCCGGTATAGGAGGCGACGTCGACGTATTCTCGAAGAAGAGGAGGAATGGTACGAGGCTTACCGCCAGGCCAAGCTAGCTCTGCGACTAGCCATCGGTGTCGCCAAAGATAGCGGAAAAGAAGAGCTGCTGGAGACTCTGGATCGGGATCCGTGGGGACGGCCTTACCATCTGGTAAGGGGCAAACTTCGCCCCTGGGCGCCTCCCCTAACAGAGAGTCTCTGGCCACAGCTGTTGGAACAAGTGGTTACAGCCCTCTTCCCCGCGGGAGAGGCGCACATCCCTCCTACGATGGCTCCACCCATAGTCGCAGAGACTAGAGAGGAGGAACGTGTCCCCGAGGTGACGCAACCAGGTCTTCGGGTCGCGGTGTTACGACTCCGAGCGAAGAAAACTGCTCCGGGGCCTGATGGCATACCCGGCCGCGCAATGATACTTGCACTTAAAGAGCTGGAGCCTCGACTCAGAGAGTTCTTCACAGCATGTCTGGAGCAGGGCCGGTTTCCTTCTATTTGGAAAACCGACAAGCTGGTACTGCTCCGAAAGGGGGGACGCCCAGCGGACTCACCATCCACCTACCGGCCCATAGTGTTGCTCGACGAGGTGGCCAAACTCTTTGAGAGGATCATTGCCAACCGCCTTGTCGGCCACTTATCCACGTTTTTGCCGGACCTGGCACTATTGGCGCGATTAAACGCGTGAGAACTCTCGCGGAGGAAGCGGTCTGCCGGGGCGGGGTGTTGCTTGCAGTTTTGTTGGATATCTCCAACGCGTTCAACACCCTACCCTGGTCATGTATAATGGAGGCCCTAAGATACCATCAGGTGCTACTTGTCAGGGCGTTGCGTCACCTACGCGGGGAAGGACGGTATCGGCCGTCGAGAGATGTCTTGCGGTGTTCCACAGGGGTCGGTGCTAGGACCACACCTGTGGAACATCGGATATGACTGGGTGTTGAGGGCTGCTCTCCTCCCAGGCGTGAACCTCACCTGTTACGCAGATAACACTTTGGTCACGGCCTTGGGGGCGACATATGGTGAGGCAACGTTGCTTGCTGCGGCTGCAGTCTCCCAAATTGTAGATCAAATCCGGCGGCTCGGCCTACAGTTGGCCCTTGAAAAGTCCGAGGCGATAGCTTTTCACGGTCCTCGAAACCCGCGGCCGCTGGACTTCCACATCGTCGTCAGCGGGATTGCGGATGGCTGTCAAGGACACTATCAAATACTTGGTTTTGGTCCTTGACAGTAGATGGGACTTCCGCCCACATTTCAACCAGCTGTCGACGAAGCTAATGAGTACTGCAGCCGCACTGTCTTCGCTGCTTCCCAATCTTAGGGGGCCGAGTGTGGCGTGTCGGCACTTATACGTTGGGGTCTTGCGGTCCATGGCCCTTTACGGGGCCCCAGTATGGGCCTACCAACTGACGGCAGCCACCGTCGCCATACTGCGCAGGCCGCAGCGGACGATGGCCGTCACAGTCGTGAGAGGATACCGCACGATCTCCTATGAAGCGGCGTGCTTACTGGCCGGATCACTACCCTGGGACCTGGAGGCGAAGGTTCTCGCGTCGCTACATCAGTGGCGTGAAGAGGCGCGAGAGAGAGGACACCAACCGACGCCTAGAGAGTACGAGAGGCGTCGGTACGAAGTGAGGGGGGTCCTAGTGGCGGAATGACGGGTGCGACTACTGCGTCCGTCATATGGCCTCAACAAAATCGAGGCCACCCGGCCAGAATTCAGCGACTGGGTCGAACGGAGACACGGCTCCCTGTCATATAGGGTGACGCAGGTGCTTACCAGTCACAGATGTTTTGGGAAGTACCTGCGGGATATTCGCAGGGAGCCAGACGCCCGGTGCCACCACTGCGTCAACTGCGAGGTAGACACGGCGCGGCATACGGTAAAAGAGTGTACTGCTTGGGTTGAGCCGCGCCGTGCCTTAGTAACAGAGATAGGAACTGACCTCTCGCTCACAGCGCTTGTGCGCGCCATGGTCGGGAGCGAGAGGTCATGGGATGCAGTGGTCACCTTCTGTGAAACTGTTATGACACAGAAGGAGGCTGCGGAAAGGGAGAGGGAAAACACGACTACCCTCTCCATCCGCAGACGACGCACCGGACGTCGGAGGAGGGCCGACAATGCCCAATTCCGGCCTCCGTAAATGGACCCGAGGGCGGGGTACGTGGGGTACAGTCCACTGCCCAAATCGTTTAGCAGGTCCGAGGTTGCAGGCGTGTAGTGTTCCGCGCGCCTCCCTCAGGGATTGATGGTGGGGGGAGTGGCTTTTCCACCCTTCAAAACGAGATGGGGTCCGCTCCGGACGGTCCCCTGCTGGCCGCGGTAGAATGTCGTGTCCCCGCGGCCCTCGGCAGCAGCTGCGAGGAAGGAACACCGTGGTGGTTTTAGCCGGTCAAATCCGGCACACCCCTCTGCTGATGCCCCCGGCGGAGGATAGTCCATGAGGAGTGCCCCACGTAAAAATAAAAAAAAAATTCTTGTAGTATTTATCATCTCTACATGATGTTGATTTTATTATTGTGAAGGACGATTCAGATTATTCTGATGATGGCTGCTTCGAAACTGAAGAATCAAGTTCCAGTGATATTGATATGGACATATAATAAATAGTACATAAGTTTACTTAATACTTTATTTTGTTATACATACATACTTGTTTGATTCAAACTTTGTAGTTATTAATTTTCTAATAAAAATCACCACCTGTTGACCGTTAACCACTTAACCTCACATATCTTTAGAACTGTTGAGTGCACATTTCTCCTCTCGTGTATCACGCTAAGAGAGCCCGCGGCCTGCACCTCCCCCGGTCACCGTTCTTGACCTCGCTGTACCCCTTAGGTGAGGGCTCAATTGTGGTTGTTTGAAGGGATTGGCGCCTTATTGAAGGTAATGCAATTAAAAACATTAATTTTTGCTATAGCTGCTATATTCATTATCTTTGGTATGTTATTTTGCACTTTGACATAAGTATGAATAATATAATTAGACTTTGCACCTACCAATGAATAAAGTTTATAAATTATTGTGGTCTTACATAAAATAAATTTTAGTATCTAATTTTCAAAAAGAGGACTTGTTAATAGTATAAGAAGTAAAATACTGAACTTTAAACAAGACAATGGCAGATATCTTTAGATTTTAACTTAAAAAAAAGTAGAAATTATACATGATTGATCAATTATTATTAAATTATTCACCATAGTGAATTAAAAAAGGTGGTCTGTTTTAATCAGCCATAAATTTTTCAAAAAATGAAAAAAAAAAAAATGTCATTATGGTGTGTACAACTTCATTCAGTGGGGTGTGCAACATAAACACTTACTTAAGATACTTAAAATTCTTAAATACTATATACTCATTTCACTCGCTAGAAACAATATCGGAAATCCTAGCTTCACTAACAAGGTTTTGTATTTCTAATTGAAGCCTTAAAGCTTTCTGCAAATCCATTTTTCTCAACTGCGAAGCAATATATTTACCATAAATATCAAATTCGTCTTCTTTTTCATATTCTGATGCAGACTCTGAATAGTTTTTAGTTGGACTTCTATGCTTCATTTTTTTCTTTTTTAGTTTCTTGTAATATACTGGTGATAAATTTTGTTCAAACTTAACTTTTGTGATTTGTTCATCAGGTCTATTAGAATCATATTCATCATCAGTTTGGGGTACTAGTGGGTCAGGGTTTGTTTCATTTGTGTTTATGTTCTGCAACTCTTGGTCTACCCATATTTGACATGAGGAGTCCACTTCTGGAGTTTCTTGCAACTACAAAGAAAAATGCAATTGCATTGTATTGTAGTGATTTGGTACACATTGTCTTATAAAAATTTGAGATTTTGATTTGAAAAAAATAAGATCAATTAACTAAACTAAAGATGCTTTATTTTAATAATCAATGGGCCTGTTGGTCTAGTGGTTAGTGACCCTGACTGCTGAACCAGTCGTGGGTTTGCTTCCCACATGGGACAATAATTTATGTGATGCACAAATAGTTGTCAAGAGTCTGGGTGTACTTTGTGTCCGTTGAATGTTGAATGTTTGTAATGCCTCCCACAGGAATTATTCCTAATGCGGAGATGTCTTTTTAAAGAAAAAAAAAAAAAATTGCAAGTTGAACCAGTACTTACAGTACAGTTATTGGAGTGACGATTACTTGGTATGTGTTTCAAGCAGCGGTCCATTTCATGGAACCATACAAGCGAGGGTTCATAAATTGAGTCAGGACTAGATTTAAGCAGTATTTTGTGTACTTGTTGTACATATGTTGTCCTCAAATTCTTAATTTTCATCTTCACTTCAGGAACTGAAAGTGACTTCGTTGTGCATACTTTAAATTCTGAAATAATTTCTGTATAAGCCTTTTCCCTTTGATATCTCAGTTTATATCCAGGATGTGTAGGATTCCATAGACATTCATGTTTAAGGTATATTTTAACAAATTCTAGAGTCACCGCTTCGCTCCACCGCATATTTATTACAGTAGAACTTATTATTATTAGTTATTTATGAATTCTATCCAGCAGATTCTGCCAATGTTATTTTTTTACTCTAATTTTGTATAATTTGATAGGCGTTATAAAAGGGAGATGACCTACAGTAGAGTACAGTAGTATGTACAATAAGGATAATAATAAAGAAGGGTATATTAGAACAAATGTCTTTATGACAGTTTAACTCTGTGTTTGTATTTCACTGACTGTCTTTTTATCCCAACTAAAACATTCTAGCAGTGAAAGCATGTAGACACAGATAACTATATACTAGTCAGAGATTAAACATTTCAATAATATTTATTTGACAATTTGACATCTACCTTCCTACTATCAGCAGTGTTGCCAAATAGGTAGTATAGAATAATGGCTTTTGAAAATTTATAAAAATCGGTAGATATTAAAACGAATCGGAAACGGAGGGTATTATATTTAACTTGCGATGTTTGTATATAAGTAAGTATATTTATGATTCGCGTATATCTTTCAATTCTGTGGAAATTTTTATCTCAGTACTGGCTTGTTGGTAATTGCTTGGTTCTGAATTGCTTGCTTGGTTATTCAACCAGTACCGAGATAAAAATTTCCACAGAATTGAAAGATATACGCGTGACGCGTTTGCCACTGCTACGCGTCTCAACGCGTATCTTTTAGAGTTCTAGGTATTTTGTATCATACTCGTGTTACAACGCTGCGTCAACGGAAACTTTTTCTTTTCGCCACAATGCCGTACTGGTCTGTTTTACAGTGTAAGAATCATAGCAGGAGAAGCTTTAGTAATGGTTTCTTGCCATCGGCAGGTACAATTTATTTATTTTTCAATAAAAGCTTAATATTTCAATTTACTAATAATTGACTAGAGATATAAGCTTAACTCTTCATTATCCCATTCCCTTAAAACTCAATATGGTACGATCGAGTGTTATCAGTTTTCAACATTATTCTCGAATATTTTTTGCTACTCGATTAATAATGTAATTAGGTAAGACGTTAGTTTTATAGATATGTATTCTTTTAAACTTTTTGTATACTTACTATAATACTATAAATTTGAAATTTTTGCGTGGCCCTGAAAATATATTTTTTTTATAACTACTGAAAATTGTATATCTAGAACGCAGTTACAGAATTTGTGTATAAACTATACAAACTTTGGTTATATAAATTGGTTAATATTAATTGTGTAAACATTGTATTTTGAATTTTGCTAAGTAGGAAGTTAATATAGTATTTATTAAAAATAATATGATTCATAATACAGATACTTAAAAATAATAAACATTATTATGTAAGTACCTATTAATTCAGTCGCCGCGTATAGCACTATAGGTCAGCAGACTGGGATGGAATGCGAACATTCTTTGCATCCTACTCATGGAGGCAGGTTTGCTTCTCGCCGGATGATCCCAATGTCGTTGCCGACTCTGTCGCGGATGTTGTGCTTCAGGGTATTTAACTTTTCATTCCATTTTCCCTGATTCCCACAGGTGGCAAGTCCCAGCCTTGGTTTGGTCGAACCTGCAAAGCGGCGTCCCGCCGAAAGCAGGAATGTTACCAAGCATGGGCTAATGCAGCGACAGCACGGGATGTAAAGACCAGTACATTAAAGAAGCAATTTAATTTAACTTTGCCTCCAGGTCCCTCAAAAGAGTAATTGCTGGGGCGAAGTCGGCTCACATCGGCAGAATTGGCGAGAGACTAGTGAGTCTCCCCTCCGGAACTCGTGCATTCTGGTCTCTTGCCAAAGCTGTCCAGGGGAACTTTTGTAAGCCATCCCGTCCCCCTCTGCGCATAGGAGATAATTCGTTGGCCCACGACGCTAAAGAAAAAGCCGATCTTCTGGGCAAACTCTTTGCGTCCAACTCGAACCTGGACGACGGGGGAAACGCACCGCCGACCATACCGAAGTGCGAGAGCCGCATGCCGGAAGTCCGGTTTACACAAAGGGCAGTGCGTAAAGCGCTTCTTTCCCTCGACGTTCTTAAGTCGAGTGGGCCCGATAGAATCTCTCCTATCATGCTGAAGACGTGTGCTCCAGAGTTAGCACCGGTTTTAACGCGCCTTTATCGGCTTTCCTACTCTCTTGGCGTAGTCCCGAACTCATGGAAGACAGCTCTAGTGCACCCAATCCCTAAAAAAGGAGATCACTCGGATCCGTCCAACCAAAGACCCATAGCCATCACCTCCTTGTTCTCCAAGATAATGGAATCCATTGTTAACTGCCAGCTCCTCCGGTACCTAGAAGACCACCAGCTCCTCAATGATCGACAATACGGCTTCCGTCAGGGTCGTTCAGCTGGTGATCTTCTCGTATACTTGACTCACCGGTGGGCACAGGCGATCGAGACCAAGGGGGAAGCGTTGGCCGTTAGTTTGGACGTGGCGAAGGCCTTCGATCGGGTCTGGCACAAAGAGCTCCTTGCGAAGCTTCCTTCCTATGGACTTCCCGAGAAACTGTGCAATTGGCTCACCAGTTTTCTGACAGACAGAAGCATCAAGATCGTTGTTGACAGTGCATGCTCCGACTCCAAGTCTGTTAATTCTGGTGTCCCACAAGGCTGTGTGCTATCACCCACGCTGTTTCTTCTGCATATCAACGACATGCTGCAGATTAGCAGCCTCCATTGCTATGCGGACGATAGCACGAGTGATGCCCTTTACACCGGCCGCGCTAACATTTCTCGGGTAAACGTCATCGAAAGCCGATCCAAACTTGTGTCTGAAATCAAAACTTCTTTATCAAAAGTTTCAGATTGGGGTCGACTTAACCTAGTCCAGTTTAACCCCAAGAAGACACATAAAAAGTTGCCATTGGTCGTATCACCTCAATTTGAGAGCACTTCCCTAACTCCATCAGCCAGTATCGGAATCCTTGGCGTCGATATATCAAGCGAAGTCCAGTTTCGCGGTCACTTAGAGAGTAAGGCCATATTAGCCTCGAAGAAGCTTGGTGTGCTAAACAGATCGAGACAGTATTTTACTCCGGCCCACCGCCTGCAACTTTATAAGGCGCAGGTTCGGCCGCACATGGAATACTGTTCTCATCTCTATGCAGGTGCATCCTTTTGTAAATCTTTTTTTTTCCAATGTTCTCTACTTAATTTGGGATCAGACGGCCGTGTGTGAGATGTCAGAGGTTATAATAATAATTATTATAATATACGAGTATAAAAATCTTTATATTTTACTTATGTATATTGTTGTATTTAAAATATGAGGGCACTGCATTAACAAAAAAAAAAAAACTCAAAAGATACGTTCCGAAGTTATTCGTATTGACTGGCCTGTTGGTCTACTGGACAGTAGTACTGTTTGCTGACTTGGTTACTTTGTCGAGCTTCCACACACTGAAATCTTTCCTGATATTTGAATTGTCTCTTTAAAAACTCGCTTGCTGATCTCTTTGCGGCTAACTCCCGAATCGACGACCGTGGCGCTCACCCGCCCACCATTGCATCTTGCGACTCCGCAATGCGGGATATTCGCATCCGACAGAGGGATGTCCGTGACTAGTGGACCCGACGGTATTCCGGTTAAATGATCGGCAATATGGTTTTAGGCCGAACCGATCCACGGGTGATCTTCTAGCGTACGTCACACACCTTTGGGGTGAGGCTATGGATAGGCATGGGGAGTCCTTGGCCATCAGCCTCGACATTGCCAAGGCCTTCGATAGGGTCTGGCATCGCTCGCTTCTCTCCAAACTTCCTGCATTTGGTCTGCCATCTAAGCTATGCAACTGGGTTGCTGCCTTCCTCCACAAGCGCCGCATTAAGGTTCTCTGTGACGGCGCGGCCTCTGACTTCCAGGAGGTTAGCGCTGGTGTACCTCAGGGCTCCGTCCTATCGCCCACGCTGTTCCTTATGCATATCAATGATATGTTGGCTCTTGGCAACATACATTGTTATGCGGACGACAGCACAGTACACGGGCGATACTTTGGACATCCTGCTGCCAAGCTAGCAGACGTTGAGGGAAAACGACAGGAGCTTGTTGCTGAGCTCGACCGGGTCTTGAGCCGCATCTCTCAATGGGGTTGTGAGAATCTGGTCGAGTTCAGCGCCAAGAAAACACAGGCGTAGGCTTAGTATACTGGGTATGGACATCTGTCGGGATCTCAATCCGCGTGATTACATCGAGAGCGTCACTAAGGCGGCCTCGCGGAAGCTCGGTGTATTGAACAAGGTGAGACGGTTCTTCTCGCCCGAGCATCTGTGTCTTTTATATAAGACCCTGGTTCGCTCCTGCGTGGAGTACTACTCTCATCTTTGGGATAGCTATGCGCAGTATCTGCTTGACGCTCTCGATCGGTTGCAGCGACGCGCAGTCCGTATTATAGTCTCTTGAGCCCCTGCAGTTGCGAAGAGATGTCGCCTCTATGGCAGTTCTCTATCGCCTACATCACGGGGAGTGTTCTGACGAGCTCTTCCAATTGGTCCCACCTTCTCCCTTCCTCTACAGGACTACACGTGCTGGCCTGAGGAGTCACCGTTTGCGAGTCGAAGATATGCGATCCCGAACGAAACGGTTTGGCTCTTCTTTCCTGTGCCGATCAGTGAAAGCCTGGAATTCCCTACCAGCGCACGTGTTTCCTTCCCAATTTGATCCCGGGTCTTTTAAGCGGGGCGTGAAAAAGCATCTCACCAGGCCGCCATAGTGTGGGTCACCATGCTGCATCGACTAGACATGCAATGAGGATGGTGACCACCACTCTTGGACTCCATTTATTGCTTACCATCAGGCAAAGTGGAGTCATTATGGTAGGCTTACAAATAAATAAATAAAAAAAAAAGAAAAAAAAAAAACAATCAACTCTTGGGGTCAATAATTTAGCGATTTATATTATATAATTTGTTGTGGTCCAGCGAGGCACATTAGGTTTCACGACAGGAAATATAATCATTATGGATTGCTCTTACATAAATCAGTAAAGAGGACTATATAAGTATATGTACATTATAGTCATTCTTCTATAATCAATTCTATATTTGGTTAGATTGGCCTTGGTCAAGTTAACCTCTATAAAAACTGCTTTCGATGATAAAGCTCTATTGCTGCAGCCCTATATTTACCCTGTAGGAAACCCGGTTTATAATTTTATTGAAAGATAAAAAAATATGTTACAACTAAAGTCACTGAACAAAATATTAAGCTATTCGTTCGTCCTTTGTTAAAAGACAAGATAAGTGAAATAAATACATTTTACAACAAAACAACAGAGTTTTAGATTTAATCTGACCGTTACCAGTCTTGAGCACAAACACGTAAATAGGCATGCAACTTTAGCAAACAAATATTTAAATTCATATTTAGTGCCAGTCACTTTACTTCAACTTGTCTAATATTTTGTAAGCCCTCAGGTATAGAAAACCTTTGGCAAAATGTTCAATTAAGTTCATTGAGTAGGGAATACAAAATGCAACACAATAAAACGTAATGATCGTAACGTAACGAAACGCAGCATTATACAACGCTACGGAACGGAACAGAAGGTAGAATTTTTAGAAGGTAGTTTTAACGTGGGAGAGCAATGCGTATGGGCCGGCTCGACTGGAGTATTAACACGGCCTTACAGAAAACCGGCTTTTAAACGATGCTTACGTAATGTGACTGAGTCAGGTTACCGGAGGTCCCTTTCCCTCTTTACCTGTCTCCCTTTCCTCTGCCCAAAAAGGTTGACAGCACTCGTATGACTCTTGAGTTGCAAGTGTTCGTGGGCGGTAGAAGTCACTTACCAACAGGGGGTCACCTGTTTGCTCGTTTGTCCACCTATAACATAAGAAAAAAGAATACAGTTATTATTTATTTTTTATCCTAATATTATATTATATAGAATGGTAAGTTGTTTCCAGTGCACATAGACACATTTATTTTAAACTTTTCTGCCTTTCATTATATAATGTCTAGATGGAGCGTCGCCCTGTCACCTAACCAACGATCACAACAGTAATGAAACAATTTTAAAATTAGCCTTTTTAAGTTACTTAGATATGCAGATATAATTTAGCTTTTTTTATTGATGTTGGTTAAGTTATTTACGTAAATATGTTATTAAATCAACTAATTAAAGTAGTTTAACATTATTTAACTTTTTTAGCATTTTGTGTTTGGAAATATGTATTTATTTATGAATTTGAGAAACCATATAAATTTTTGAATGAAATTTAAATTCTAGATATATAAAGTGAACAAATTCATATTTGATCGTTAGTATAAAATAATACATCTCACAAAATTCAGTGATAATCAAGTACCTCAAAGTTGGTAGTTTCAAAGTTCAATACTTTGAAACTACCAACTTTGATATCTTTAATATAAAAAAACAATATTTGAAATCGATTCATAAACAAAAAGTACAGCTTTACAAAACATAATTATATAGTAAAAAAATAAAGAAGCCTTGAAATTCTCCGCCTTTTTTTTTAATCGTATAAACAACCATTCAAGTCGGTTTAAAAACTAAAGTGATAATAAAATATAATTACTTACAAAAAAATAAAAAATAAAAGGCGAATTAATTTTTTTTAAATTTAAGTCAACTTGTTTACAAAATTACGTTAAGTTTGAAGAATTGAACAAAGTGTTTAGTTCTGCTATAAACAAAAATTAAAATACTCTGCTGACAGCACTGAGCTGACAGGTGATTTTGGAAACAGCTTCTTAAACAACAAAGAGTATTGAAGGTGCTATCTGATAAGCGGCATGTTATGTCAGTCGCTATGTACCCAGAGGCTGAAAATGCCCTGTTTGATTCAACACTGGTTGGCACCAGCGTAAGTGAAACATTATAAGCGAACTGTAAACAACTACCCCTTGTTCCTACACACTCACATAGATCCTTCTCTTTCTTTAGGGGTGACTCTAACCTATCCAAACTCAGCGCATCTATCTATCTATCATCTATCTACAAATTCTTCACGAAGAGAAGAATATCCTTGCTCTTATACAACTGGATATATTATACATTTGGAAAAACGGACAATGACAATACGTTTAAGTAAAGTTTGTTTACCCCGCATGACCTCGCGCCCACTCCTCTTCCAATATACTTCACTGTTTAACGTCAACATATTACAACGTCATGCAGAAAGACTGTTACCGTCTTCCATCGTCACCGTCGCGCATATGATAGTCATTGTTGTTTGTTCTTCTATCTTTAATAGAAACATACTGTACAGCGTTATATTTATATACCTATCCTAAAATTTACCATTGTAAATAAACACGTGTCCTCATCTTATAGGAAAAACACAATAAGTAAGAATTACTACTTAACATAGAAACGATTCGTGCAAAAATCGTCTTTATTCGAGGAGTTTCGTTAGCAGTGCTGGACTGTTGCTCATCATTTAAATTAAGTATTTAAATAAAAACGCCAGTAAAAATGACCATGGATCATGAATGTTTACTAACATACAAGTTGGAATATTTTTTAGGTTTGATCCTTGAATCTTTGATCAAAATGTAATTGTTTGATTACATTTTGATCTTGCTTGTCGGTCACTGGTTAAACAAAAATATAGCTTGCAGAGATATGAACGAGGCCTAGTTAATCAGACTTCCCGTCTGGTATGAAGACAGAAATTCATATTGTTGTAGGTATTGCTGCCGATGTGAATAATTAAATAAACTTATATAAAAGGCGTCAACAGAGTCAGAGACAATTAGGTGACGTAATTTTAAGAAGATATTTTTCTGCCATTATTCAACAGCCAGTAACTATACTTTTCTTGTTAAAGAAACTTTTTCTAAACGTATAAACAAATCAGATGCCTCACACTTTCTCTAAAAAAAATTCCTAGTATAGGATCTAACTAATTAATGAGTTAAGATGCGAATATTCAGTGTCAATTGTTTGGGTCCCCCGTTTGTGAGACAGATATTTGAGGGTAGTATTTATAGGGTTCTCAAAGTTACAATTGTTAATTATGATATTGTATAACTATCTTAGACCCTATCCTAAATAATATAACTTATATATATATATACTCACTTTGATTAGAGTTGGGGAGACTTAATTATCAATGAAAGATTGATTAAATTATAATTAAGTCATGGAATTATAGTTATTTCATGGATTCAGTTCTGCGTTATGATCGGAAGATATAATTCATGTTTTTATCTTGTGGGTCAACCCATCTCTTCCTGTGGGTGCTGTAGTCACCTGACTATGGGATTGGACTTCTTGACTATGGATTTGGATTCCATTAAAATTATCTAAGAGGATTTCGACGACACTTCTCTGAAACGCCCAAAGTGTGGGTAAAATTTTAGGAGTGTGTGATCGTCAAATAGTTAATTTAGAAAAAAAAAACTTTGTAAAATACTGTTTATGGTGTGGGTACATATTTTCAAACAACTTACTATGTACTTTCTTGTACATACATTTACAACGATTTTAAAATTTTTTTTTGCATAGAAAGCTAAGCTTAGAATGCGGCTGGAATCGGAATGCAGGTCCGGGTGTTATAGCGCGCATTCAGGGAGGCCTAAGTCCAGGAGTGGACTACAGTCGGCTAATGGCATTTGATGATACTTGTTACTAAATACCTATAATTTTATTCATGTCCGTTACAGAAGTTGGTACTCTCTCTTACAGAAGTTGACTTTAAAGATCATTTTTAAAATTATATCCTCGCGGCAGCCCCCGTAGTGGCGGCACACAGGCGTTGGCTCCCGGCCTATACGGCACAGGTACTTCCCGAAGCAGCCGTGGCCGGTTAGTACCTGCGTTAGCCGGTAGGAGAGGCTCCCGTGATTCCTCTCCAGCCAATTCTCCAAGATGGGCCTTACCGCCATAATTGTGGCGTGCCCTGCGCTCGGCCGCTCAAGTCGCTCTTGCCAGCAGGACCTGGCGGAGCTGAGACCGATGCCCCTCTATGTCGGAAGGAGTGGACCTCAGCTCTTGCGCCTTTCGCCACTGATATAAAGACGCAAGGGACTTTGCCTCAAGGTCCCACGGGGCAGTTCCGGCTAGGAGGCTCGCTGCTTCGAAGGAAACCGTGCGGTATCCCCTTATGACCCTGACGGCCATTGCCCTTTGTGGTCGCCGTAATATGGCGGCATTACGAGCCGTCAGGGACTCCGCCCAAATAGGGGCACCGTATAGCGCCATCGATCGCACGATTCCTTCGTAGAGCCTCCTGCAGGAGGCGTCGGGCCCTCTTAAGTTGGGCAGCAGCCGTGAGAGTGGCGTTCAGTGAAGGTAAATATAAGAGCTTGCCATCCTACAATACTCGTCCTAAGTACTTCAAAGTCCAACCTTTATCCACAAATTAACACAATATACAAATTACGGAGAAATTAAATTGACAGTCCCAATTTATTAAGTCTCATCAGATTTTGATATTCTAGATATCCCAGGAATAGCATTACAACGTTGTGCCCAACTTTGCGCCGAACTATACTCGGTTCACATTCATCTACACCCTTTTTTTTTTTTTTTTTTTTTTTCGTGTGGAAACCCCCTCGGGCCGTCATCCCACCGGGGTTTTCGGTGGAACAGTGTGTCGGAATCGAACCGACTAAAACCACACGGTGTGCCATACTGCGCTTAAAATAGGAGGAATCCGGGAACAGCTTTATTAAGACATCCGGACCCCTCCTAGCGCCTGCCCACTATGCGGGCACCACCTACGGGTAACCTATCAATA
This sequence comes from Tyria jacobaeae, assembly GCA_947561695.1. NCBI lineage: Eukaryota > Metazoa > Arthropoda > Insecta > Lepidoptera > Erebidae > Tyria > Tyria jacobaeae. The sequence goes on from OX387223.1 coordinate 17,967,892, forward strand.
AGGCGGCGTCCAGACACACGCGGACGTCACCCCCTCACGGCTGGCCACTAAAGCGGGTGGAGGGGAAAACCCGTCCCGACCACCCGCGGCCACACTCAGGGCGGCATGAGGCGCTGGTAGGCGCGCCTCCGCCGCCCGGTTCGCCGGCGGCGGATTAGGTCCGAATGGAGATCGTCCTCCCGGGCCCGCTCCGCCGCCTCCTTCCGCGAGATAACGTCCTCGCAGAAGGTTGCAACCGCGGTAAAATTACTGTCGCTACTGGCCATGGAGCGTATAACAGCCAGTAGCGACAGGTCCTCTCCGATGACTGCAGTGAGGGCCCGACGCTGCGACGCCCAAGAGGGGCAAACCGCAAGCGTGTGCTGAGCCGAGTCCTCACTACAGTCGCAGTGGTGACAGACGGGGCTCATTTCCCTCCTAGCGACCGAGTGCAGGTACTTCCCTAAGCAGCCGTGCCCGGAAAGAACCTGCGTCAGTCGGAAGGAAAGAGTCCCGTGCCATGCCCATTCGACAATGACCGGCTGGAGCCACTGACATGACACACACACACGCTGGCCTCCACGGCGGCAAAGCCAGCACGTGGAGCCTCCAGCCGGGACGACCAACGAACCATTGTGGCTCGGCGTGCGGCCTCACGCCACTCGCGTACCTCTTCGGGCGGGGGCCGACTGCCACCAACCGCCCGGAAATCAGCCGTTCGCCGATAGACCTCGGCGAGCACTTCCGCCTCCAAATCCCACGGGGGTGTTCCGGCCAATGCGCATGCCGCCTCCGTGGATACGGTGCGGTAACCGCGTATGGCTCTAACTGCCATAACTCTCTGAGGACGCCAGAGGCGTGCCCTATTCTGGGCGGTCAGAGCCTCCGCCCACACCGGTGCACCGTATAGTGCCATTGACCGGACAAGTACAGCCGTTTGTACAGCCGTCTTGTTGCAACGCTGGGTCCTCCCAAGTTGGGTAATAGTCGCCCAAGGGCGGACGCAGCGCTGACCAGCTTTGGAGCAAGCTGCCGAAAGTGCTCGTCGAAGAGCCACCTCCCGTCAAGGATCAGGCCCAGATATTTTATGTGGGCCCGAACCGGTACGAGAACCGAGTTGACCATGATTGAGGCGCCAGGGGGCGGACCACGACGGGGCCCATGGAATAGAAGGGCCTCCGTCTTGTCCAGGGCCACCCGCAGGCCCAGTGCCTTGATGCGCCTGACCACCAGCGAGGCTCCTCTGGTGGCCAAACGCACCGCCTCCTGAAAGTTCGCCCCCCGAGCCGTGACCAAAGTGTCATCAGCGTAACAGATTACGCCCAGCCCGGGGGGGAAGTCACCTCGAAGGGCCCAGTCGTACCCCATGTTCCACAGGAGCGGTCCAAGGACAGATCCCTGCGGAACACCGCACGACATGGGCCGACGACTCAGATGTCCCTCTCGGTCCTCGTACATGACGGTACGCTGCTCTAAATAGTCTGCCACTAGTCGCCTCAGGTACTGTGGCACCCCGTGATAACGGAGTGCTTCCCTGATGCAACTGAATGGCAGGCTATTGAATGCGTTGGCGATGTCCAACGACACCGCCAACAACACGCCGCCACAGCTCACCGCTTCTTCAGTCACGGCCCGCAGACGCAACACAGCCCCGACCGTCGAACGACCCGCTCGGAAACCGAATTGGGCGTCAGACAAATCGGGGCCGACCTCGTCCAGGTGCCGGACGATGCGGGCAGAGAGTACCCTCTCAAACAGTTTACCCGCTTCGTCCAGCAGCACAATGGGTCTGTAGGCCGTGACCGAATCGGCAGGCCGTCCCGGCTTCCTTAAAAGCACCAGCTTCCCGCTTTTCCAGCAATCAGGAAAGCGTCCGGACACCAAGCTAGCGTCGAACACCTCCCTGAGGCGGTCTACCATGTGGTCAAGGGCCAGGGCCAAGACTCGGGCAGGGATCCCGTCAGGCCCCGGGGCGGTGTTTTTGGAACGGATCCGTAGAACAGCCGCCCCTATCTCCGCCTCCGTGACGGGTGACATTCATCTACACCCAGGTTAAGCAAACTCATTACAAGTTGTAGCGACTTGTTAAACATAGACCATGACAAGATTCGTGATTTCTGTATAATAATAATAATAAGTAACAATAAATGTCTAGTCCATTAATAATTTAAAGAAATGAAATCAAATGTCTGATTATACTGTACAATTTAATTTTAAGCAAGTGTTATTCCTATCGTAATGTGTTTCGAGCTGGATGCGGGAAGCCGAAAATAGATCGAAGTGGCGTGCAATGGGAGAGGCTTATGTCCAGCAGTGGACTGCGATAGGCTGATGATAATGATGATGAATGTGTTTCAATTTTATTTAATTTATTTTAATGCAAGTGCATCATAATCGTATCGTGGTCAGCATCATCGTGTTGTAGTTTAATTGTATGTTTTACTGCCACTGTTAATACTATCTTAAGTTGTTCATCTTCCATAATTTTTATTATAATATTAGAATTGTTATAATTTGTATTATTAATTATTACTATTGTTGTTATTATTTTTAATTTCTACAGTTTGTTGTGCATGCGGTGTTAGCCTATAAGTAATTGTTACAAAAGCAAATGTTGTTTAGTTGATAAATAGTAAATGTAATGTTTCAAAAATTGTTGGCTAACCTAAAATAAATAAATATAACTTAATAAGACCTAGTTTTTTTTTTTTTTTTTTTTATTCGTAAGCCTACCATAATGACTCCACTTTGCCTGATGGTAAGCAATAAATGGAGTCCAAGAGTGGTGGTCACCATCTTCATTGCATGTCTAGTCAATGCAGCATGGTGACCCACACTATGGCGGCCTGGTAAGATGTTTTTTCACGCCCCGCTTAAAAGACCCGGGATCAAATTGGGAAGGAAACACGTGCGCTGGTAGGGAATTCCAGGCTTTCACTGATCGGCACAGGAAAGAAGAGCCAAACCGTTTCGTTCGGGATCGCATATCTTCGACGCGCAAACGGTGACTCCTCAGGCCAGCACGTGTAGTCCTGTAGAGGAAGGGAGAAGGTGGGACCAATTGGAAGAGCTCGTCAGAACACTCCCTGTGATGTAGGCGATAGAGAACTGCCATAGAGGCGACATCTCTTCGCAACTGCAGGGGCTCAAGAGACTGGGTGACCTCAGGACAGTCTATAATACGGACTGCGCGTCGCTGCAACCGATCGAGAGCGTCAAGCAGATACTGCGCAAAGCTATCCCAAAGATAAGAGCAGTACTCCACGCAGGAGCGAACCTGGGTCTTATATAAAAGACACAGATGCTCGGGCGAGAAGAACCGTCTCACCTTGTTCAATACACCGAGCTTGTGCCAGACCCTATCGAAGGCCTTGGCAATGTCGAGGCTGATGGCCAAGGACTCCCCATGCCTATCCATAGCCTCACCCCAAAGGTGTGTGACGTACGCTAGAAGATCACCCGTGGATCGGTTCGGCCTAAAACCATATTGCCGATCATTTAACAAGGAGTGATCCTCTAGGTGGCGGATTAATTGGGTGTTGATTATCCGCTCGAGCACCTTACAGAGTATGGAGGTGACGGCTATAGGTAATTAGCTGGATCGGAGCGGTCGCCTTTTTTGGGAATGGGTTGGACGTTCGCCTCTCTCCAGGCCTCCGGAACAATTCCCGAGGAATAGGACAGGCGATACAGGCGCGTCAGTACAGGAGACAACTCTGGTGCACAGTTTTTAAGAACCACCGCCGGAATACCGTCGGGTCCACTGGCTTTCCGAACATCGAGTGACCGAAGCTCCGCACGGACATCCCTCTGCCGGATGCGAATATCCCGCATTGCGGAGTCGCAAGATGCAATGGTGGGCGGGTGAGCGCCACGGTCGTCGATTCGGGAGTTAGCCGCAAAGAGGTCAGCAAGTAGTTTCACTTTCTCTTGCGGCTCGTGGGCCAGTGATCCGTCAGGGTACTTCAGCGGTGGCAGCGAAGGCTGGCAGTAGTTGGACTGCACGGCTTTGGCCAATCGCCAAAACTTACGGCTACCCGTAGGGTATGCGACGAGTTCTTGACCAAACCGTGCAATGCGCTGGGCATCAGCTCTGATGTAAGCCCTCTTGCATTCCTTAGTGGCTTTGTTAAACGCTGCTTTTAGGCGATCAACGTCTGGGTCTCAATGAGCGCGGGCCCTGATCCATGCGCTTTAGGCTGACTGCTTTTGAGCGACAGCACGGGTGCACTCGCGATTGAACCAGGGACGGGTCTTTGTGCTGGCGACTTCACTGTAGGGGATATAGTACTCCATACCGACAGTGATTTCGTCAGCCACGTCAGACGCACTTTGCGACAGATCCCTGTCTTTAAAGCAGCGTTGAGCCCACGGGATGGATGCAAAATAATCCCGCATTCCATCCCAGTCTGCTGACGAGTAGTGCCATAACCGTCGCCTTGTTACCACAGGCCGTGGTGGGGCAACAAGAGGCACCGAGGTGGACACCAGGCAGTGGTCGGAGGATCCCAGAGGGGCGTGAACCATTACTCTGTACTGTAGTACTCTTCCGTCCCGCAGAAGATCCATCAGGCGCCATATAGGGCAAAACGATCTCCGGCCTTTGCCTGACGGCGAAGGACGGGGTCATCCGTGGCCCCAACAGAAGAAGGCCTGAGGTGTGTTCCGCGCATTACATGACAATTACCTTTCTGTAATAAAATATAAACTATAATATCAGTTGTTCTATTGGTTAGCTATTCTGACTGCTAAGCCGAGGTCGTGGGTTCGATTCCAACCCAGGGCCAACATTTGTGTGATAAACACGATCATTTGCTCTGTCTGGGTGTAATTTATGTATAATATGTAAATATTTAGTAATATATAATGAATGTTTATCGGTAGTCTGGATACCATATTGTACTATACTATAAGTAGATGAAGTGGTTGAAGATCATTCAAACCTAGTAATATCGCGAACCATATTATAGTTTAACGTGAACTGCGAGCTGCTTTCATGTCGATAGTAAGCATATTAGCTTAGCTGTATGAGTTAATGGGGGGTTTTCTCATTAATCTACCTATATATCTATATTAATAAAGTAGAATAGTTTTATTGTTTGTTTGTTTACACGAACCAATCTCTGGAACTAACGGGTAGGGTTTGAATGATTATTTTTATCTTAGATAGAGCGGAGTACTGAACTTAAACGCAGGTGAAACTGATGTGAACTGCTAGTTATTCATAAATGTTTTATTTAAAAAGAATAAACTACCAGTTGTCATTACATTTTATTTCAATAGACAATTGAATAGAACGAGAACCAATAAATAACTATGGACACATTCAATTCCACGGTGAGGACACTCGGTCACTTGTCTTGTGAAATGGCGCCCGTTAAAATACTACCCCATACAGCCCTTTGTATCCCTATTGCCAATCTGCAGCAAATATTTGAAGAGTTTTTTTTATTGTTATTTTAGGTAGAGATGGTTGAAGTGATCTGGAAAAAAGTGAAGTAAAACAGCTCAACGAGGACCAAGGCTGGAATTTATCAAAAGCCTTTAAACTTTACTAAGACAGATGGTGTCTCAGAACAAGTCAGAAATTACAGACAGAATCAAAATTTATTAGGAAGTGGTAATATGCTGTACAATATACTATTTTTTTTTTATGTGATAGGGTCAAACGAGCAGTTGGTACTGGGGTGCACCAGCATAAAGGTGATAGCTGTATTCCATGTGCGGCCAAACCTGCGCCTTATAAAGTTGCAGGCAGTGGGCTGGAGTAAAATACTGTCTAGATCTGTTTAGCACACCAAGCTTCTTCGAGGCTAATTTGGCCTTACCCTCTAAGTGACCGCGAAACTGGACTTCGCTTGGCTGGCTTACTTAGAGCTGGCTGATGTAGTAAGGGAACTGCAAGCGAACTCAAAGCGAGGTGATACGACCAATGGCATATTTTTAGCTGTGAACGTGTAAGATCTGAAACTTTTTCTAAAGAGGTTCCGATTTCAGACACAAACAACTTAACATCAAGTTATATACTAATATACCTACGAATTTATATAATTTGACCATTTCCCGTCATGAGTCCTAGCGTAGCTCCCTAGAACACAATTAGTTTTATATAAATACCAATCTACTTGGCCCAAAGAGTTGATTGTTTTAAAAATACAACAACTGCGCTAGAAATGATTTCTGTGTGTGACGGATTAGACAAGCATTTAAGCAACGGACACAAAGAACACCCAGCGTCGGGACAAATATTTACAGAACGCAGCAGTCAGGATCACTAAAACTTAGAGTAACAGGCCCCAAGAATATAAAATATAAGAATATAATAAGCCACACAGATATTGTACATAGCTTTTCTACCGCTAGCACGAACATTCCGACTAATAATATACGTAACAGTATTTGGGAAGAGAATTTGTACAAACGTCTTGATAAGGTCTACAGAAATACTCAGGTATTATAGCATATATAGGATTAGAATTTAGATAATATGAGTGTATATAGTATATAAATAGCGGGAATGAAAAAAGAGTACATAAGTAAGATAGTGGAACCACATGGTATATGATTCACCGCAAGGTTAAAATAGTCACACGTATGTATGTGTAAACTGTTACAACATTTGCTGTATAAATATCCAATGTAAAATCATATTTAAAACATAAATTTGTTGATTATATCGTCACTCTTCAACATAACATTGTTATGAAGTTAATACGTTAGTATTTATCGTAGCAGAAATGAAAATTGTATAAGCTGTGGTACTTAAATTCAGCTTATTCAATTAATTTTTTTTAGATTTAATATGTATTATAGATTAAAGATACTTACACCCAGATACTTACCGTACCGTACTGTGATGCTGCGGAGTGTTGTCACTACACAAATGAGCAACTCACGCTACACTGACTACAAATAATGAAGATGCGCCGTGTCTGTGCCATATCTTCTAGAGCATTCGACACAAAAGACTTTGTATTTAGCATTTCAAGAAAACACTAGTAAATAAGTCATGCATATTTTAAATTTTTAACCTACTTCTAAAAGGTGTTAGTAATAGGTTTGTGACCCTGACTTGCTTAAGCTATTGCCATAAGCAATATTCATGTGTTTCTTTGGCGAAATCGATCCCATTTTTTTTTAAATTATCTCGAGGAGGTTAGACCCTTTTGAAGAAATATTGTAATTTTAATGTGGAAGATAGGGGATTAAAAATACAGTTCATTACAATATTAATTGTAGCAATAAGCGGTGCATTTGAAGTCAGTTATATACTCCTGCCAAAGGTTTAATTATCTGTAATTATACGAACTGATGGAATTGCGATAGAAATTTGCTTAAAGTGAAGATTGTATGTTTTCATTACCAATTTAAAAAAAATAGTTAAAAAAATATATTTATCATCAACATCATCATCATCAGCCTATCGCAGTCCACAGCTGGACATAGGCCTCTCCCATTGCACGCCACTTCGATCTATTTGCGTCTTTACAAATAAATACATAAAAAGAATTAAATAAACTATAAAGTAATCAAATATTACCTAGCTACATGTAAAAAACAGTCTCTTAATGCGTCCTTTTCTATTCCGTATGAAAATAATAACTTCTGATGTCCTTCTTCAACTATTATCCTAACTGACAGAATGTGAACTTGAACTGAGACTTGACTGTCGTGGGAGAGCCATCTCAGGAATGCATGGGCTGGCTCGAGTAATGCTTTGCTAAAAACGTGTTGTTTTTCCGTTGTTTGAGCTGCGTTTCACCACCTACCACTATAACCCACCACTATAACAAAAAAATACTAATATTACAAATACAAAAGTGAGTTTGTTTGTTATTCTTTCACGCCCGAACTACTCAGCCGATATATTATTTGTATCCACGTTGTCAAGAACATTAGAAAAATAATGACATGATGTATCTTATTTAGAATAAGACAAATATAGAAAAATAACTTATGTTATTTGTTACTTGCCGCGGGTATGTTTAATATACATGGTAACTAGAAAAGTAAGATAAAAAGTAAGATTCTTAATACGGCACGAGCACGTAATAAGGCACGAGTCTTCGGGGATTACTGCAGCAGCTCGGGACACAGATAGATTGCGTGAGACCGACGAACAAACAAATTATTTGGTTTAACTTTCTTTTCTATTGATTATTAATTTGTTGTTACGTGGTATCCCTTGAGGGATAGATAAGTTTGTTTTGGGACTGTGTGTATAAACCATAGGTATTATTAGAGTAAACGTATGTATGTGTATGCGTGTTCTGTGGCCGGTTGATGTCCCACATACATACATGCTAACAATTTTCCAAATTCCAACTTTTCAACTCTTAAAATAAGGGGCAAACTATGATAGACGATAAGACAGAGACAGACATAAGCAACACTGGAAACGCCTTTCTCACAACATGTAAGTTTTAAGTTTTATAACTGTCATTTGAGGGCCGATCGAGACATGAACAACATCGCGGCTATTGTTATTTCATTGTTTATAGCTATATGGTTGTATTTCTCACACCTCTTTGTTGCTTAAGAATACAACCCATACGAGAGTATTGTGTTCTTCTCGTCTTTGTTTTATGTTTGTTACCTCAGAATTTCGACTGCGTGAACCGACTTCGATGTTTTTTTTTTTTTGAAAGCTGGTGCTTCCCGTGTGGTCCCATTTTTATTTCGTCCAATTCTAACATTGGCATACATGATAAAGCCATATAAGTCTTAAATTTGCATTAGGCATGTGCGCGACAAATGGACGAATAACTCAATATCACGCCAACCGATTTCGATGATTCTTTTTTTATTGGAAAGGATGTACTTCAAGGGTAGTTAGATGAGAGATTGGTCCAGTTGTGACAATGGCATCCATGAGAAAACAGTATTAGTCTTAAATTTTATGACATTGAAGTTGGTTGTCTCCTTTTTAAAGTCCGATTATAGTATAGATTATTTCAATAGTCTGTAACCCGACAACTGATGGCAGATTTTACTTATTTACTTTAAAATATGTAAGTACGGTAAATTTGCTTTGTGGTTAGAGTATATACAATGACCTTCAGTATAGATAGTATTCAGCATAGTAGATTACACTAAATCAAAAATTTAAAGAATTTAATGTAGCGTGACCCGAATGAATGCAGATTTGTACTATTTCATTTATTTTATACAACTATTATATTCTGACAGGAAACAAAATATTCATTAGGAAACTATATACAGCATTATAATAAAGCTATAGAGTTTTTTTTATTTGTTTAAATGAGCTAACCTCTAGACGTACCAGCTAGATTAAAATCAAAAAAAAAAATACCATCAAATGATCCGTAAGCTGGTATCTATCAATAAATGATGATGGCAGCTATAAAACTAACTCACATTCCTATTTATAAAATTTGTTAGAATAAATATATACATATATAATACAACACTGGCATTTATATAATAATTAATTAGCTGTTGACCGAGATTTCAATACAGTATACTTTTCCAGGATATTCCAGAGTTTACTTTGTTGCACACCAAAAGATAGGACACACAGAATAAATAAATTATTACGTAGTGGGACAGTGGGAGGTCTTTTCGTAGTCTATACTTACAGTCTATAGTCTAAATGATAACGGTGTGACTCAGTAACTCGCATAGGCACACTGAAAGTTTGGCATTTATAATTTGTAAAATTACATGCATACATACATAAACAGAGCCAGGGTGTCAAACGCCCACAAAAAATTTTTGACATTAACTCATTCAAACTTACGTAACTAATGTAATCTTATTGCTGTCATCCATTAATTTAATGATCAGAGTGAACGCTGCTAATAAAGTTTATCTACTTTGTCGAAAACCGTTTGTTCTTGTTGTTAATTTTATGTTCTGTTTATTTAGAAAATTTAATAACATACTGTTAAAAACCTTTTTTTGTTTGATAATATAAGTACAAGAGTAATTGCCTTATAATTATTACGCTCCTTTCTGGCACCTTTTTATATAATGGCTGACCTTAATCAGTGTTAAATCAGCGAATTTTGGATGGTATGATTGAGAACTGGAGTAATATGGTGAGTAGCGTGGACGCACCGTTTCCCAACGTCGTGGTAGTTCCTGGCGGAAGATCCGAGGAGTACAAGGAACCTCCTGACGTAGACTTTACCGATTAGGTCCTACTACTAGAAAAAAAAGTAGTCGAAAACCTTCACAAAATGTTAATACTATTCAAGCGATGACAAAACCCAGTCTATTAGATATATTTGTTAACAAATTTAATGCAAGGATACAATATTTAACACAAACTTTACATTTCCAATCAGTTAAGCAAATTCAACGCTGTAAATGAGACAGTATCTCTACCTACTCTGAATAATTAAGATATCACTTTGGAGTTATACCTAACTACATATTTTATTTTTATTGTGTATACGAATGGTGATCCGACAGTAAACAAAGATAATCGATATAGCCCACCTCTGGCTGAAGTGGCAGTGGGCTGGCCATATTATCCGCAGAACCGTGGGGTAAACGAGTTTTTAGGTATAGACCGCGACTTGGCAATGTAGCGTAGGACACCCACAGGCCAGGTGTAGTGACGATTTGCGCAAGATGGCTGGCAGGAGCTGGATGCGAGAAGCCGAAAATCGATTGAAGTGGCTTTCAATGGGAGAAGCCCATGTCCAGAAGTGGACTGCGATGGGCTGATGATGATGATGATAATGATACTAACCTGAATAGATATACATACACAAATAATAAATACATGTAACATGTAAAATTTTTGCTAACTTATTATAGAGGAGGTCACGTAACCTCCTTCTAAAAATGAAGTGGTTAGTGGAAATCTGATTTGTATCGTGATTTGAGCTAAATAAGATGGCGGAGATAGAGAGTTAAGAGAGGGGAAGAGAGAAGTTAATGCTCGTAGATTTCGGTGTTTGCAAATAGGAAGCCATTAAACCCTGCACGCAAAGCATATTCGTGGTCATGTATGAAACAAATGGAATGTAGTTATTGAGAGAACGGTCTAGTTAGTTGAGAAGTTCTGCATAATTCAAGTTAATTTACTATCAATTTCTGATTTTCGATAGACTACTGTTTTTTTTAATACTTGATGAGATTTTAATAATGATTACAATTTAATAGCCTCTGTATAAATTAAATGATTACTAGAGCCGACTGAATCTGCTTCTATTTCGGCCTCGGCCTTCGAACATTTTTATGTAAAGAGCTGAATTTTCGAAAATGCAAAATTGTACAATCTATAAAGCTAAACAAATAAAGCTTCACAAATATCGGAAATCGCCCCACAATAAGTTGAACCGACAAACGCAAAAAAAACCGAATCAAAACAAAACATGTTTGTACACGCATTTCCAACAAGTAATTAAAATATATATGTATGTATAACTTTTCCAAATTATATTATACATAACTTGGTAATTACTGGCAATAAAATGGTAATAAATAATACTTTATGCTTTAACTGACAGTTTATTGTAAAAAAACGAGATAAACAGTAATAAATAGTTGGTCATTGATAAATACATATATAGTTGATTTAAAATGCTCAACAGAAGTTTCTAGCCAATGTCTCAAAACAACAGTAGGCGTAGGCTGTCCTTCATTTCCTATCTTGGTCATGATAAAATTATTAGGTCTTCCGATTAGTTTTGAGGGAACGTGTCGCGACACGTCGGTACAAGTTACTTAGATATTCGATGCGGCGTCGTTTAGCTTGCACTTTAATTATTCGAACTAACTCACTTACAGTAAACACACGCAAGTTTTTAGTGTTATTAAATATGGAACGCGATAAATATTATTTTCGTTATTTACTTTTTCGATTCAAGAAAAACAGAAGCAGAAGCTCGCAGACTTATTGTAGATACGTATCATGAATCTGCACTATCTGTTTACTGGTTTCGACGATCTAAAAGTGGTAATTTTGATTTAGAGGATAAAGATCGTAGTGGAAAACCAAATAAGTTTTAAGACGGTGAATTGCAGGCGTTATTGGATGAAAACCCTGCCCGCACACTACAAGAGTTGGCTGAAGAATTAAATGTAGGTAAATCAACAATTTCTGATCATACACACGCAATGGGTAAAATTCAAAAACAAGGAAAATGGATACCACATGTTTTATCAGAATTAGCGATGCAAAATCGAGTAACCATTTGTGCTTCACTACTGTGCACTTGCACTTCAAAAAATGGATCTACAATGATAATCCAAAATGTAGGAAATCATGGGTAGATCTTGGTCAACCGTCCACATTAATTCCGAAACGTAACATTCACGTAAATAAGGTATTGTTATGCATTTGGTGGGATATGAAAGGTGTTATTTATTATGAATTGTTAAAACCAAACGAAACTATCACAGCTGAGCATTATCAACATAAATTAATTGAATTGAGTCATGCATTGAACCAAAAATGTCCAAGAATTGCACATAGAAAACAAAAGGTCATTTTACTGCATGACAATGCTCGCCAACACGTCGCAAAAACTGTAAGAGATACACTTTCAGATCTTCAGTGGGAAGTGTTACCGCATCCCGCATATTTACCAGATTGTGCTCCTTCTGATTATAATCTATTTCGATCTCTGCAACACACCCTTGCAGATCAGCACTTTCAACCTTACGAATGTATCAAAAAATGGATCGATGAATGGATCGCTGCAAAAGATGATCAGTGTTGTTATGATGGAATCCATTCGTTGCCCGAAAAATGGCAAAAGGTTGTAGCTAGTAATGGAGCATATTTTGATTAAAATATAAATTATCTTTTTATAATACAAGAGTATTTCATTTTTAATAAGTCCCTCAAAACTAACTGGAAGACCTAATACTTATTTGAAATGCTTATTATCACCTATCTAGTGTTGCAGGCAGAAAATCGGTGTGTGTGATCTTAAAAATATTAATATATTCACTAACGATCTTTAATTACTAATTGTGAAGACTGTGTTAAGTATTATTTTTAATCAGGTATTTTTTATGATCTTGATAAGTTATACATTCAACGAGGCAATTTTTAAGGATTATTGTTGAACCTTCGGCTTTGGTTGAAGTTCTCGGCATTGGATTATTAGTCGGCTTCGGCTTGGACCATAAACCGACCCTAACAATTACCTACTAGTAAATCATCTAACGCAAGCTATAAATAATGAGACCACAGATTAATTGTGTTCTATTCTACATATGTATTTATTTGAATTTACATACTCATCGTTACGCACAATGTATTTCGGCTTAATTTTTATTCTGTATATGTTTTTTAATATTTTTAACGATAATAATAATTGCAAAGCAGAATCGGTGAGTATAGAAGCATAACCTTAAATATTGTAAGTTATTAAGTTCTCCATAGTAGGTATGTGGATTAATTATATAAGAGTACATACAAATTGGTACACTGTAGTAATGATTCGTTACAAGGAGGAAAAAGGATGGAGGGCTGATAGTCATATTCATTTATTGCTAGAACCAAGGATTTATAATATAAAGGACCGAGGGAGCACACGCGATGGCTATTAATACTGTACTGATCGGCATTTTATAATTAGCGAACTAAGGTAAAAATGCTTGTTCGGCAACGGTGTATGGTTCCATCGTACATACCCGGGTCTAAAGACACAAAAAAATACACATTTTGATGGATAAAACGAAATTTTTGTACCATAGGTGATGTAGTTTTATTCCGTTTTGCACTGAGTGTTTTCACAAATTGATCTCACTTCACTCGGCTGTCGGTCAGCCGTACTCTATTTTCGCGAAAACACTGTACTTTCTGTCACATTTTGAGATATTGCTACCGAAGAAACTGCTCGCTTCTTTTGCCACACGAAGTATGCAGTCAAAATGTTTGCTATGCACAGCAATTCATGACAAACAGCACACTGACGAATGTCATGCGTAGACAAGATGTCTTCGAAAGAAATATTATTGGTTGAATTGAATTTTATCCTCTTAGTGTGAGCAGAGTCTTTCTAAGCTCTGTACAAACTTTATAGTGACGATATTCATGTCCCAAAAGGGAATCTTGTCGTAGTAAACGATATGATTCAATGGATAACTTGCATGTTGTTTATATGATAAAAGTAAAGGGAGTTATTGCTCCGTAGCTACATTCTAAGCTGTTTCCTGCGGTTCAAATCTTTAGTTTACGATTTTATTGTTGCTATTACTCTTGTTTTCCGTAATATTGGAAACGTGCAACATCACTAGCTAAGACGGTTTGGTACTGGCCTTTTCATAAGTAGTATATATATCTATAAAGCGACATATCATCCTTTTACTAGTCGGCAGATTGTCATCCTGGATTGTTCTTTTTTTATTATGCTATAGGCATATAGACAAACGAGCAGACGGGTCACCTGATGGTAAGTGACTTCCGCAGTCCATGAACACTTGCAACTCACGAGTCACACGAGTGCTGTCCGCCTTTTAGGGACGGGATAGGGAGGAGCGGAAAGAGGTACAGGTAAAGAGTGGACGGGAAGGGAAAAGGGGTTGGGCCTCCGGTAACCTCACTCCCTCAATGCAAGCATTGTTTAACAGCCGGTTTTCTGGAAGGGCGTGGTAATAATCCTGTCTAGCCAGCCCATGCGTGCCGAAGTATGGCTCTCCTGCGTTAAACTAAGTTTCCTATACTCATGTTATATTCAACGCTTTTCCATTTCGTTGATAAATGCTACCTTGTTCGATCTATTTTTGTCTTTATCACACTATAACCACTTTTATCGATCAGGAAATGAGTACGTAAATTTAAATATTTGATTTTTTTGGATAACGCCTACTGTTTAAGCAAGACTCCAGTTGTGCTAAGATAGTGGTCAATTCTTCGTAGGTTAGCTTCTGTTCTCGAAGAATTCGCTTAAGGTGATATTTCATTTCAAAACTTATGTGTGATTTACTTAATAGAAAAACTGAAAACTGTGTAATTTATTATAATTTCTCAGAGTGAATTTCTTTATAAAATGTAGTTCTCAGTACATATTTTATCTCACAATATATACGGCTTTCTTCAATTCACACAAAATAAGAAATCCTGGCAGAAGGTTATGGTTGATTGACACAGTCGCGCTTTTAGTAAATCTCTCTCTGTTTTGACCAGAATTTACAATGCTCGCTGATGTAATTATTTTAATTTCTTGATCAGTGGTGTAAATGATGCGTACGGAATTCTTATCATGAAACAATCTTAATGACTGTGGCCCGTGCCACCACAGTGTTTGATTGGTCAATGGGTGTGTGTGACGCTGAGATTACTCTGCTAGCTGCATCTGCTGAGTTGTCCTTGGATGTCACATAACTCGAGCAGTTTGGTTTCATCGTTTCCGTTATTATTTTCGTTCTATTTGCTACAAATTGTTTCCAGCAGCTAGGTTCAACTAGCAGCCACCTTAAGACTACTATCGAATCCGTCCATCCGTAAATACGAATGTGTGAACATTGGCTTAGACAATTTACATAACCTTTTTGATTAACATAGTTAATAATTACGCGCCACTTAGCTCTAACCTCGGTGAGGAAACACTTTTAGATATAGGCGATAGTCGAGCTTCGCCGATGAGTGTTACAGATAGCTCGCTGCAGACGTTTGTAAGTAACTGTTGCGTAAGCTCTGGTGGAACTACGTTTACACTTCACAATTGATCTATGGACCGATACTGATTCACGTAACGCATTCACTCACAAGTACATAACACACACCACTTCCGTAATTATAACGAACTTTAAATCTAGCGACTTTACGGCCGTTGGCTTCCAAGGACCGATGTAGAATCTAGGAATTATGTTAATTTATTGCTAGAACTAACAAGGACCCAGGGAAAACAAGCGATGGCTGTTAATACTGTACTGAGCGCTTTATAATAATTAGCGAACTAAGGTAAAAATACGGTTTCTGTTGTACCTGTTGTCCCGAATATGACTAGGAATTTAAAGGACTCCTACTTTAAATTCCTTTATTACCTTTGTATACCTTTATACTAACTGCTATACTAGGGCACAGTAAGTTTAAAATGGTATCCTCAGGAAGTACTAATCTCATTGGATTTTTTTTTTGCGTTATTCAGGAACGGTTTGATTATAAAACTCCACGATCCACGAAAAAAGTAAAAGAAACAAGATTAAAAGTATAATATATATATATTTTTTTTATACTATAGGGGGACAGACGAACAAACGGGTCATCTGATGGTAAGTGGCAGAACCGTCCAAGGACACTTGCAACTCTTGTCGTAAGTGCGCTGCCCGCCTTTGAGGGTGATGAGGGATAGTGGATGCGGGGAGGGTGAAGAAGAGGGGGGGGTGAGGGGATGTGAAAGAGGAGAGTGAGGATGAGGGGAGAGGAAAGAGAAGAGGGGTAGTTGGGACCTCCGGAAACCTCACTCATTTCAGGGAAATGCAACGCAAGCGTTACTTCAATACCGGTTTTCTGTGAGGCCGTGGTATCGCACCAGTCGAGTCGGCCCATTCGTGCCTAAGCATGCCTGTACCACTGTCAATGTGTGTGTTATATACTTTTAATCTTGTTGTTGTGAAGAGGTGTAAGTTAAATATATAAAGCGGTAAAGTTAAATATTTTAAAATCGTACATGGGTTTTTGTTTCGCAAGGATTCAAGGATTCAATCCGCTAATGAGAATGGCGATTTTTTTTTAAAACTGCATTACAGAGATATAATTTTCTGTGGTCAAAAAGTGTTCAATTTTCAAGGTGACGCCTTACATGTTTCTAAAAGTGTTCTAATTTTTAATAACTTTTCTCTTTTGACGTGACCACGTCTAATAAATCGATGAACGCCGGCTGCGCGCACGAAAATGGATGACTCATTGCCTGTTACGCTTATTGTCCCGTTACGCTCGTTGTACGCATGCGCCGCATCTATCTTTCTTGCACTCGATTGGCCTATGGGTCTGAACATTTCATCAATGTTTTGTTATGACGTTGTCACGTTAAACTATCGCCTGTAAACCGACTTTACAGACAACCAATATTTTCTTTTTAAAAGAATAACTAATTAGAAACTTCTCTTCCTAAAACACAGTTTACTGAAAGCCAAGGTGGGTTTTGCGATGAGATAATCATCAATCAATCAATCATTGAACAGAAAGAACACCCAGACTCGGGACAACTATTTATGGATCACAAAAATAAAAAAAACCCGTGTGGGAAACGAACCCTTAGACCAACAGGCCCGACAGGTGCATGTTCACTGAGCGAGACGAGAAAGAGTTTCATAGTGTCTTTTGTGTGTGTCGACGTCCCGTATAGGTCACCAAAGTGTGACGAAACAGCTATTTTATGTATACTCTCTTTTTCTTGCCTAAATGGAGTTTGTGAAGGCAAGACTAAAGCTCGTGTTAATAATTGGTGTTAAATATAACAAAGATACTTACTTACTTTAAACATAAATCGATGTTAAAATATTTAAAAACAAGTTTTTCATATCAGTCAGGTCATGCTTATCAAAAAGCTGCATTGTTATTACTACTGAAAGTGTGCACAAAAGTACATACTTTGGAAGATAAATATAACTTTGTAAAATAAGTTAAACTTAACTTCTTTTAGCCATCTTACTTTTGCTTGGAACGTCCCGTTGTAACCTACAGCAATCAATTATATTTGAATGAAGTTATAGTAACTAGCCGCCGGTTTAGCCGCCAGGACCCGCGCTATTATCTAACCGTGTACGTAGATACCAACGTTATCGTGGGCAATAACTTAATGGTAAGTACTGATTGGAAGTTTCTAAATAATCTAAGAATAGGCTGCAAGATTGCTACTGTAAGAAACAACCATATTACTTCACCTAAAAATATCATTCACTAAATAACAGTAACCGCGATGTTGTTCGTACATCAAGCCGCAATTAAGTGACAATTACAAAACATATAAAGTACGTCTCGTCTTATCATCCCACCATTCCGTCTTCGCTGGGCGGACCAATTGCGAGGAGCTTCCGGCGTAGCTTATCATTGTATCTTACCTAATTTTATTAAATACTACACTGTTTTACTTATACATTAAAATATAATTGTTTTTGATGTGACGGTAACTCTACGTTCATCAAGTATTTAATCGGAATTAAAAACTGTTGAAGCTGGCAATCGCGTGTCTGTCGGGTTATGTAGTACTATCTTGCAGCCGGATCAGACAGACATACAGATTTTTAATAGGTACCCCTATATTATAAAACAAGTAAACTTATTGTAAAGCTATAAAACCCGATTGCTTTATTATTACCTTCCTGTGATTGTTCTTTCGCTAATATTATCTCGCAATGCTATACCTATGTCAGTTCCACTATTAAGAAAATTTGGGCTCTAAGCAAGGCAAAATAAATGACAAGACAAGACAAGACAAGACAAGACAAGACAAGACAAGACAAGACAAGACAAGACAAGACAAGACAAGACAAACATAACCCTCTTTTTGCGAAGACATGTAAATATGATGTGTTGTGATTATTTGTTATTAATGCTTTAAAAATTATTACAGGTAGATTTATATTTTTACCAGTTTCTGAGTAACAGATACCGTCCAAGTTTTATTGAATTGCATTTTAAATTTTGCGAATTGGTTAATAAAGATTCACTCATTGGTCCATCAGTTAAGAAAGCGCTTGGCAGTAACTTGTCTTGTCCTTACCCCCCGGTGAGTAATTTTGTCAAAGATTGACGCTAGAGGGCTCGGAGCTCCCGGCAACAGCCAGTTGGAGTATATATATTTATATAAATTGGGATGGGACAGACGAACAGACGGGTCATCTGATGGTAAATGATAACCGCCGTCCATGGACACCTGTAACTTAAGAGTCGTAAGCGACCGCATTTATTGTAGTGAAAGATGAGGATTTGCGGGGAGGGTAAACGAGAGAGGGGGGATAAGGATATGGGAGAGAGGAGAGGGGTAAGAGGGGGAGTTGAAGTTGTGTATGTAAGTTGCTTCACAACCGGTGTGATGTGTGGCCGTAGTATCGCACCGTTCGAGCCGGCCCATTCGTCCCAAGCAAGGCTCTACCCCCCTCCCTGCTCACTCCCCAAATCCTTCCGTACAAACAAAATCGTTTTAATTGTACTGAAGGCCATGCTTATTTATAGGAAACCGGTTGTGAAACAACGCTTGGGTAACATCTCACCGAAATCAGTGAGCTTTCCGAGGGTCCAACTAACCCTCCTTCTTTCCTCTTTCCTATCCCCACTTCCCTCCGTCCCTCATCATCCTCAAAGGTGGGCAGCACACTTACGACTCTTGAGCGTTTCCATAGACAGCGGTTGTCACATACCATCAGCTGACATGTTTGTTCGTTTGTTCCCCTATAAAAAAAAGGAGTAGTGACCATAGATGAAGGTAAATAAAAATAGAAAAATCGATTTGTTTAATGACAGTGACATCTTTTTTCAGGGCAAGTATAATGCTTCAAATATGGTATGGAGTTATATACCAAAAAATTTTCCATTTTCTCGAGGACGTGTTTATTTGAATTTCACGTATCACGAAAATGGTATATCATCTGTCTTTGCTAACTTTTTCATTGATATGGAAATAAAAAAAGTTATTGAAAATAATCGTAAAAAATCAAATACATCCACTGGCCTGTTCAGTGGTTAGAGATACCGACTGCAGAGCAAGAAGTCGTGTATGAGATGTCCGAAGTTATTATTACATACATATACATATAAACACTACGCAGAAGCGTATGACCATATTAACGCCTACGTTTTGCCGTTCATAGTTTCGCCCCATTCACGAATACTACTATTAAGCCTTTTGCCGTCATTCTGAGACTTTTGGGAAGGTGATGGGAACATTTGGAGTATATTGACAGGAAAAGGAGGATACACAGGGAAGCAAAGGGGTATTGCTTATACAGATTGATGGAATAGTATTGGATCTTTTTTTTCTTATTATATTCAACTTAACGTTCCCTAAATAAATATGTATATAAATAAAAAAATGCAACAAAGTTTTTGTATAATAAATTGTATGAATTTCTAAATTAAATAACATTTAGTCTTATCCCATGAACAACATTACTAAATAAACAGCCAAGTTCAGTACTCAGAATAACCGTTGTCGACTTCGCCAACAAAAGAATTGAGTTCTGTATGTTAGGGAGAGGGGTTACCAAGTAAGTTAGGTGTAGAAATCCAAAAAATATTGTTACAAGAACATGAAGCTATCTAGAATAAATTTATGTAATAATTTCCTGTTTCTTGGTTACGAGTACACCATATATAATGTTTACTTGTAACCAAGAAACAGGAAATTATATATATGTATATAATTTAAGCTACAAACAGTAATAGAGCCATGCTTAGGCACGAATGGGCCAGCTCGATAACTGGTGTGATACCACTGCCTCACAGAAAAATTGCGTTGCATTTCCCCGAAACGAGTGAGGTTCCCGGAGGCTCAACTCTTCCCCTCCTCTTTCCTCTCCCCTCATCCAACTCTGCTCATCCCTCCTCTCTTCATCCCCTCCCCACATCCCCCATCCCTCGTCACTCAAAAAGGCGGGCAGCGCACTTACGAATCTTGCGATGCAGGTGTCCATAGACGGCTATTGTCACTTACCACCTGGTGACCAATCTGTTCGTCTGTCCCTTATTTTATAAAAAAGAATATACTTGTCTTGGCTTCACATCCTGTGCGAGAGCATCGGGGCTAATACAGGTGGTATAAAACCTAACTCTCAACAATCTTAACTACTTACTATACATGAAACAAATTAAATATAAATATATATAAATACTTAAGTTTGCTGTTACTTTGTTGATACTAATTATAATTAGAATAAATCTGAAAACTGAAAATATTCATAATTATCAATCAATAACAATGTTTCTTTAGTATGCTCCTAACAGGCTGCCTTGATGCCAAATATCAAGTTTCTAGGTCATCTCGAAGTGGATTAGGTTTTTGAGCTGTAAATTAGTGAGATAGTCACAAAAATGCCAGTTTTTATACATTAAAACTTCAAAAACTATTTGAGCAAAATTTTCGAAATTTTGTATTCTAGACTTACTAAGGGGCTTAAAAAAATATTACACACGGTTGCTGCGTAGTGAGTTCCTTTTTCTTTGAACTTGGCTGACACGCTGTCGTGTATCTATATTTTTACTTTGTATTTTACTATAACATAAATATTACAATTCAAATACAAAAGACATCGTAATGGCTTCCTCTCTCTGCATGGAGTGGATTCTTTATATCATAGGGGGCAGGGCCCACAGGTCCGGGGTGGCTTGGAACTGTTCATGTCGTATTTAAACCCCTGCAAAAAAGGAGGAGGTTCTTTACTCCGATGTATGTATTTCTTATTTTGGTCCCATCGGTACCAAGTCATATTGTGATGGGAAATCGAGGGAAATCCTCGAATCTCATGGGTCCAATTACTTTTTTCATATACAATTAAGATATTTGCGTCTCATCTTGCTGAGCTGAGTTGATACTGAAAAGTACAACTCTCCAACGGTAAGAAGTTAATGGAGAATTCTTCATATTACTTTACAGTTTTTGAATTGCTCATTGAGTGAGGTTTCCACAGGCCCAACTCCCCCTTTCTTCAACCTTCTTCTCCTCTTTCAAAGCTTCTAATCCACCTCTCATCTTTCCTCCCCCCGCATCCCCCTATCCTTTATCATTATCACAGGCGGGCAGCGCACTTACGACTCGTGAGTTGCAAGTGTCCATAGACGGCAGTTGTCATTTACCATCAGGTGACCCGTCTGTTCGTCTGTCCCCCTATAGTATAAGAAAAATGACGATATATCATTGATCATCAAACCAAACTAAGAAGTACAAAATATTTATTTTAATAATTCAAATTGAGGATAGAGTGATAATGAAAAAGCGTGGGGTGCTTTCTGAAAATATTTCGATAATGTCGCTTCTCCTATCAGTATCTAGTCATGTGAGGCAAGTGTGCGCTATGGGTAAGAGAAAGCAAATCCATGTTTGTTTAAAAAAAAAATCTAAAGCGTGTTTTTTAGTTTTTGTAAACTATTTTTTTTTTCTATTGTTTGGTTCGGCTAACTACTAAGAAGCGTGTTTTTTTTTTATTTATTATTAATTCCGTGATTACTATTATGAGTGAGAGGGATGATATGAATGAAACTGCTGCTATTTAATAGCAAAAAAAATATGTTGTCCGGATTTAAAAAAAATATAAATAAAATCTTTGAAATTACCAGAAAACCATTATAAGTTCCTTAGGAATGTGTACCCACAACAGGAGAAGCATACGCATGCATTTGATACGAATCTGCCTACCCTTTCGGGCATGAAAGCTTAAGTTTTTTTTTTGTTTATTGCCTTATCTTTGCCCCGATCATCATGCAATTTTGCAAACTCAAGTGTAGAGTAAAATCTATATGAAAATAACATAAAAATCAATGGACTATAATAAATCGGAAAGTGACATAACCACTGACAAGTGGTTAAGACAGTGGGAGAGCGATCGGCACAACCCTCCGCTCGGCACACCCCTTCGCCTTACCCCAGGCGGAGGTCAGTCCATGATGGATTTCCCCAGAAAAAAAAAAAAAAAAAAAAGTGGGAGAGCGATAGCGACCCCTACATGAAACGAGATTTGATAAACTAAACCTAGAAAGTAAAACACCAGGAGTTACAGTTGTCAAGTCAATACCATGTCTCTAAGACAGCTTGCTCGCAGTAGTTGTCAAGTATAATAAACAACATCTGAAGTCTAATTGAATTCTCATCTCCTTATGTGAATCTGTAATTTTCGAATTTTCGGTCGCAAAAATTCACCTACACCTGTCGAAAATATACGTACCCGAACGAAACGGTTTTCTCTTCTTTCCTGTGCCGATCAGTGAAAGCCTGGAATTCCCTACCAGCGCACGTGTTTTTGATCCCACTTTGATCCCGGGTCTTTTAAGCGGGGCGTGAAAAAGCATCTCACCAGGCCGCCATAGTGTGGGCCACCATGCTGCATTGACTACACATGCAATGACCACTCTTTGACTCCACTTATTGTTTTCCATCAGGCAAAGTGGAGTCACTATGGTAGGCGAATATAAAAAAAAAAAAAAAAAAACTAAATACACTCGCCTCTTTCCCCGAATGGGAATGCAGAGACGTAATTAACGCCCACATTCTTCTGATTAAAAATTTTGTCTCATTTAGGTAATATGGGGCAAGCCTACTGCCGGGTTCTTTTGGGGATGGGAGGGGTAAATTTGGAATATATTGGCTCCTGCCAATATATTCCAAATTTTCAATTCCAATTCCAATTCCAAAAGTTAGGACAGAAAGGGTAGGAAAATATATTGCTTATACCAGATGGATTGGGTAGTACAAGCAATAGCTTAAGCAAGTCAGGGTCGAACCTCTAATTCGAACTGGATGGAGTCGGGAAGTCCGACTCCTCTAAAAAAATTACCTCACCTGTCTTTGCAATTTAAGTAGTTGTATCTCTTCTCAAAAAACAATAAACGATGTACATGTATGTAGTTTTGTTAGTTATGTAGTGAAAGTAATGTCATTTATTGTAACTAAGAAAACAACACTATGTTTGATGCATACTATCAAAATGTCAGGGGTTTAAAAACTAACTTAATTGAATTTTATAACAAAATATTATTAAATACTTATAAAATTGCGGCTCTCTCACTGTAGAAAACATGGTTAAATCCAAACATATGGATTATTTGACACTAGATAAAAAAAAATGGGTTCGAAAAGCTGTAAAAAGAATGGTGTTCTTTTTTTTTATTATTCTCTGCCATTTCTGGAGTCAAATTCTTAATCTAACTTAACTAATCTTAAGACTAGACACTAATATTTCTTTTATATATCTTTTTCATTGAGTTATTCATTAGTGGAATAAGTGTTTCATGTATTTTGCCGGAAGCGGAGGAGGATGACAATACGGATAATGATATTCTAATTAGCAATATATCAAACCAAAATACTCATAGACCTACGGCGTGAAATACGCTTTAGAAAACCAATGATACGACTTAAGGAACACATGCAAAAATCTAGCTACCCGAAATGAGACACTGGAGCATAAATTATCGCTAATGGAGCAACTACATTTATCGGATCATGTTGAATTATGTGGTATAAAAGAAAATGAAAATGACAACTTATCAGAGATATGTTTTAAAAATATGCCCGCTCAAACACAATATTTCACATTAATACGTTTTAAACAAAATTTATATACTTTCATAAAAATAAAAAATGTGTTTAGTTTGTAGGTATTTTATGATTATATGTTTTTTTTTTTACCGATCGGCACAGGAATTAAGAGCCAAACCGTTCGTAGTTCGGGTATGTATATTTTCGACGCTCAAACGGTGACTCCTCAGGCCAGCGCGTGTAGTCCTGTAGAGGAAGGGAGAAGGTGGGACCAATTGGAAGAGCTCATCAGAACGCTCCCCGTGATGTAGGCGATAGAGGACTGCCATAGAGGCGACGTCTCTTCGCAACTGCAGAGGCTCAAGAGACTGGGTGATCTCAGGACAGTCGATAATGCGGACTGCGCGCCGTTGCAACCGATTGAGAGCGTCAAGCAAATAATATGTTTTATGTCAACAATTTTTAGTTGTTCATGTGAGAACTGTGTTACTGTAATTTATTTTTCTATACCGTCTGGCAGTTGAGTATGTCATGTCGCTTAGAAGTCCTGCCAATGGAAGCGTATGTGTAGGGACGTTCGACTCCCTTTAATATGAGCTCGTGCTTTATGCTCGTGAACGAGTGCCGTTGATCAGGGCAGGTCATCTCAAATTATGTATTGCATTGTCCTCACATTTTATTATACACTTATAAAGTTTAACAAGAAAATTGTATAAAATCGTTCATGTACACCAGCAACTCACGAGGCATAAGTGCCCTGCCCACCTTTGAGGGTGATGAGCGATGGGGGATGCGGAGTTAAAGAAGGGAGGGGGTGAGGAGATAGGAATTCGGGGAGGGGAGATAGGGGGAGAAGGGGAGTTGGGCCTCCGGAAACCTCACTCATTTCGGAGAAATCCAATACAAGCGTAACCTTCAAGAAAAGAGCGTACTCCTACCTAAAAGGCCGGCACCGCACTTGTGACTCTTGAGTTGCGGGTGCCCATGGGCGGCGGTAGTCACTTACCATCAGGTGACCCGTCTGCTCGTTTACCCCCTATCGCATAAAAAAAAACTTCACAATCGGTTTTCTGTGAGGTCGTGGTATCGCACCGGTTGAGCAGGCCCATTCGTGTCCAAGCATGGCTCTACCACTGTTATTGATGCATCGTGATGTTAAGGTAGCTAAATGTATGTGTAAACCGTGACATAATGTGAAATAAAATTCCCAGCTGAATATTACATCATTTGCAATATTGTTTTTACATACCACACGGTAACAAAAGTTGTGCGATTTACAAATAGTTGTACCGAGTCTTCTTTGTGTCCGTTTTTCGAGTCCGTCACACAGAAAACTTTTCTTATGCGACCTCAATCTGCGGTACTAGACATAATTATAATCTACGGTGTAATAGTTTTAATTAGTCTATGGCACGGTCTATAATCTATAAGACATACCTTTTCCCGCTCTCATTCTGAACATTGCTCTGTAACAATGATTGCATTTTACATAATATTAACAATACAAGGTAGAAACCAATACATCCTTTTATTCAGCAAGTCCTGTGCACCGTACAATAAATTGAATACACAAACGTTATCACCGGTGCCATCATCGGAGATAAACAACTCTTTAAAACAATCAAGTCTTGGGGTTAATAAATTTGCAATTTATATGATCGGTCTATGGAGCTACATTAGAGCTCATGACATTAAATGGTACCATTCTGGGTCCATTTCATGTCAAGATCTGTATATAGATATAATGCATTTCTGGCTAGTTGTGAGACCTAATATTTCTTTACCATCTTTAACTCATCCTAATATTTTAAAACCGCACAAGTATTGATAAACTAAATCTTAAAGTGTACATATTAAATTCAATTTTTTTTTTTTTTTTTTATAAAACTGATCAACAATTATTTGAAATCGTCCTATTTTAAAAATATCTAAAATTATAGACCAATACACACAGCGTCACCGCAACTGTAGCTTGGAAACCCACTCGGGGGGTCATCAGTTCATCAGTTTGCAGGTTGCAGTTTGGAGGGTCATCATCAGTTTGCAGTGGAACGGTGTGTCGGAATCGGACCGACTAAATCGACACGGTGTGCCATACTGCGCCTAAAATAGGAGGAATCCGGGCACAGCTTTAATATGACATCCGGATAGTTAGTTAGCCTGTGTTGATCTATTCCATCCGTTTCCAAAATGTTTGAGCTGTATGAGAAGAAATCAGGCAAACAAGCTCATGACCACTCTTTTAAGTCACCAGATAGATATAACAATATTTCGTGTACAACATTCAGTATACAATACAAAACTATTCTATCGTGTCCTATTTTGCTGCTTAAAGTAAAATAAAATTAGGCTATACAATATAGTTACATATAGTGCGTCTTCTATGATGCTTGCTTTATTGAATATAATTATTTCTGATCGACTTGACACCTTGGCGTTGCGTAGAGATGTAGCTTCACTCTGCATCCTCTATTGCTTGTATCATGGGAAGTGTTCAGAGGAATTGTTCGGACTTATACCGGCTGCTGGTTTCCGCCATCGTCCTACGCGACAAAATATCCATCCCCATCACCTGGACGATTGGCACTCCACCACTGTGCGATTCTCCAGAAGCTTTTCGCCTCGCACAACTAGCTTATGGAACAAATTGTCGCCTGCCGTATTTCCGAACCGATACAACCTTCAAACCTTCAAGAAGAGAGCGTACCTCTACCTAAAAGGCCGGCAACGCACTTGTGCCCCCCGAACGTATCCCCACGTTGTCGCCGTGGAGGGGCTTGTGTGTTTCAATGATCTCTGGAGCTTTGCCGGTAGAGTTACTCATGCCGGATAGGTTCAGAGGGAGAGACCAGACCAAGAGGGATACCCGACGAAGTCTATTCTGGACTTTCGTGCAGGGCGGGACATCCATTCTTCGGATGCCGCGCCGCTCTCCATGCGTTCCTCTGATTTAGCAGAGTGCGTTGATGGATGAGCATGAGACTTCTCTAGAGGGGAGAAGTTTTGAGGCGAGCTCGGTGTGCACTTACCCTGTCTCCGAGCAGGCGGTGTGGGAACCAGTCCCTCGCTGCCTTCGCGGTCAAATTGCAATCCCAGTAGGAGTATCGTGTTATGGTCATGGTTCACAGTTTCAGTGCTGGGATCGAGGGTCTTGGCTTAACTGCCCGGATTGCGAGGAATAAACCTCTATAAAAAATTATCTGAATCTCAAGTTTTGGTGTGCGGCGACGGGATGAATGGCTGACAGATTTTGCTCCTCACCTCAGAGGGGATTCAGTCACGAGCGCACCCTCAGCCAGGGTACCTGTGGACCCCCTTGGTTGGGAAACAAATTTACACTTGCTCGGGTACTTACGGCTCTGCCCGGGTCGACGTATATTTCCGTTGTACTTGTGGGACTTAATATGGTTAACAAAAAAGAAAACAAAAACACAACACCAAAGGGAATGGACGAGAAGTCCATGAAGAAAGCTGTCACCCTCTCGTTTTCCGAGGGGAGCAGCGGTGCACATCCCTCCGGGGATGTTAAAAGAAAAAAGCGCCCGAAGCCCGATACCTCGGGCAGCGCTGATGCGTTAGGCTCTTCCTCAGATGAGGAAAGTAAAAGGATGGCTAGCCAAACAGTCTCGAAAATGCCAAGGGCACGGAGGGGTCGTGGAGGGGCGGTGGCGCTTTCGCGTGATGCCAAGGGTCGCTTTTTAAAGGGATCCCCTCGTCCCAATACGCTAAAACCGAGTCAGGGTGAGGAAAGTGACTCCTCCTGCTTGATGCAGGTGGAAAATGGCACGGAGCAAAACAGTGCTGCTAATTCCTCAAAATCTTTTAGGAACAGCGATGGAATAAGATCAGGATCGACCTCAAGCGATGATGCTGCCCCGAACGAGGCCGTTATCGCCAAGCGCGGCAGAGGTCGGCCTCCTACGACGGGGAAGTATGTTGGCCTTTATAAAGCCAAGAAAGAGTTAGAAATCGCTATAGTCCGCGACTGTCAGTGTCCCGGCGATCAAGTAAGAGTTGGTGAAATCCGTCGAGATACAACTGGCCTGGGTACGGCTTGGGCGCAGTGCCCTATAACGGCTGCCAAAAAATTGGTAGCAAGCGGCCGAATACTCGTGGTGTGGGTAGCAGCGCAAGTAAAGCTCCTGCAACCCAGGACTAGGAGGTGCTTTAGATGCCTACAAGAGGGTCACGTAAGGGCCCTCTGCACATCCGGCACAGACCGCAGTGATGAGTGCTACCGCTGCGGTCGACCCGGTCACAAAGCCGGACAATGCACCGCGGAGCCATACTGCAATCTGTGCCACGCCGCAGAAAAGCCCGCAGGGCATAGAGTTGGCGCGAAGGCCTGTTCCGCCTCTGCCCCCAAAAAGGGCAAGAGTGGATTTTTGTCCAAGAGGCCCCAAAATGCTACGGCTCCCGTGCACTATGGCAGCTCACCGGCACAAGTTGCTGCTAGGGATGAGGTGGTAGAGGGAATGGATTTCCACTAGGTATGGCTATTCATTTCCTCCAAGGAAACATCAACCACTGTGCCAGAGCTCAGGATCTCTTACTCCAGACTATTGCACAGTGGTCGATCGATGTGGCGGTCGTGGCGGAGCCATATAACATCCCCCCTAGGGGTAATTGGGTTGGGAACATTGACGGCCTGGTGGCTATAATCGGTGGGGTTCCTGAGAACGTATCCAGGGGAAACGGTTGGGTGGCCGCAGGAGGGCTCCTGGACGACATCTACGTTGTCGGGGTGTACATTTCACCCAACAGGAGCCTCATCGAATTTGACGGCTTCCTCAGTAGCTTGGGTGCAGTTGTTGGTCGTTGCCATCCTCGGCAAGTTTTGGTGTTAGGGGACTTCAATGCGAAGTCCGCGGCTTGGGGCTCCCGCATCACAGATCGTCGGATCAACATTCCCATGGATCCATGATTCCCTATCCGAGGGAGACGTTGACGTTGAGGAGGAGGCACGATGGTTTGGATCGGCGATGGCAGGCATCTGTGATGCAGCGATGCCCCGCATCCGATCCCATCACAGGAGGCGCCAGGTGTACTGGTGGTCAAGTGAAATCGCCCACCTTCGCGATGAATGCGTGGCGATCCGACGGCAGTACACCAGGTACAGGAGACGGCGTCGACGTATTCCCGAAGAAGAGGAGGAACGTTACGAGGCTTACCGCCAGGCCAAACTAGCTCTGCGACTAGCTATCAGCGTTGCTAAAGATAGAGGAAAGGAAGAGCTGCTGGAGACTCTGGATCGGGATCCGTGGGGGCGACCTTACCATCTAGTAAGGGGCAAACTTCGCCAGTGGGCGCCTCCTTTAACGGAGAGTCTCCAGCCACAGCCGCTGGAAGAGGTGGTTGCAGCCCTATTCCCCGCTCGTGCGGCGCACATCCCACCTACGATGGCTGCACCCATAGTCGCAGAGTCAGAGAGAGAGAGAGAGGAGGAATATGTCCCTGAGGTGACGCAACCAGACCTTCGGGTCGCGGTTTTACGCCTCCGGGCGAAGAAAACCGCTCCGGGGCCTGACGGTGTACCTGGCGGCGCAATAGTCCTTGCCCTAAAGGAGTTGGAGCCCCAACTCAGAGAGCTCTTCACAGCGTGTCTGGTGCAAGGCCGGCTTCCTTCTATTTGGAAAACCGGCAAGCTGGTACTGCTCCGAAAGGGGGGGCGCCCGATGGACTCACCATCTGCCTACCGGCTAATAGTGTTGCTCGACGAGGTGGCCAAACTGTTTGAGAGGATTGTTGCCCACCGCCTCGTCGGCCACTTATCCACGTTCGGACCGGACCTGGACGAACATCAGTTCGGGTTTCAGCGTGGGCGCTCCACAATTGGGGCGATTAAACGTGTAAGAGCTCTGGCGGAGGAAGCGGTCTCCCGGGGTGGGGTGTTGCTCGCAGTTTCGTTGGATATCTCTAACGCGTTCAATACCCTACCCTGGTCATGTATCATGGAGGCGTTAAGATACCACCAGGTGCCATCCTACCTCCGCCGCATAGTCGGGGCATACTTATCAGGGCGTTGCGTCACTTACGCAAGGAAGGACAGCATAGGCCGTCGAGAAATGTCTTGCGGTGTTCCACAGGGGTCGGTGCTAGGACCACACTTATGGAACATCGGATATGACTGGGTGTTGAGGGCGGCTCTCCTCCCAGGCGTGAATCTCACATGTTACGCGGATGACACGTTGGTCACGGCCTGGGGGGCGACATATGGTGGGGCAGCGTTGCTTGCTGCGGCTGTAGTCTCTCAAATCGTGGAACGAATCCAGCGGCTGGGCCTACGGATTGCCCTTGAAAAGTCCGAGGCCATTGAGTTTCATGGGCCTCGAAACCCGCGGCCGCTGGACTTCCACATCGTCGTCAGCGGGGTGCGGATGGCTGTCAAGGACACTATCAAATACCTGGGTTTGATCCTTGACAGTCGATGGGATTTCCGCCCACATTTCAGCCAGCAGTCGACGAAGCTAATGAGCACTGCGGCCGCTTTGTCTTCGCTTCTTCCAAATCTTAGGGGGCCGAGCGTAGCATGTCGGCGCTTATACGTGGGAGTCGCTTTACGGGGCTCCAGTATGGGCCGACCATCTGACGGCAGCCACCGTCGCCATACTGCGCAGACCACAGCGGGCGATGGCCGTTAGAGTCGTGCGAGGATACCGCACGATCTCCTATGAGGCGGCGTGCTTACTGGCCGGATCACTGCCCTGGGACCTGGAAGCGAAAGCTCTCGCGTCGCTACATCAGTGGCGTGAAGAGGCGCGAGAGCGAGGACACCAACCCACCCCTAGAGAGTACGAGAGGCGTCGGTCTGAAGTGAGGGGGGTCCTTGTGGCGGAATGGCGGGTGCGACTACTGCACCCGTCATATGGCCTCAACACCATCGAGGCCATCCGGCCAGTATTCAGTGATAGGGTCGAACGGAGGCACGGCTCCCTGTCATATAGGGTAACGCAGGTGCTTACCGGTCATGGATGTTTTGGGAAGTACCTGCGGGACATTCGCAGGGAGCCGGATGCCCGATGCCACCACTGCGTCAATTGCGAGGTAGACACGGCGTGGCATACGGTACAAGAGTGTAATGCTTGGGAAGAGCCGCGCCGTGCCTTAGTAACAGAGATAGGGACTGACCTCTCGCACAATGCGCTTGTGCGCGCCATGGTCGGGAGCGAGAGGTCATGGGATGCAGTGGTCACCTTCTGTGAAACTGTTATGACACAGAAGGAGGCTGCGGAAAGGGAGAGGGAAAACACGACTTCTCTCTCCATCCGCAGACGACGCACCGGACGTCGGAGGAGGGCCGACAATGCCCAATTCCGGCCTCCGTAAATGGACCCGAGGGCGGTGTACGTGGGGTACAGTCCACCGCCCAAATCGTTTAACAGGTCCGAGGTTGCGGGCGTGTAGTGTTCCGCGCGCCTCCCTCAGGGAGTGATGATGGGGGAGAGGCGCATTTCCCCCTCAAAACGAGATGGGGTCCGCTCCGGACGGTCACCTGCTGGCCGCGGAAGAATGTCGTGTTCCCGCGGCCCTCGGCAGCAGGTGCGAGGAAGGAACACCGTGGTGGTCCATGAGGATTTCCCCACGTAAAAAAAAAATAAAAAAACGCACTTGTGACTCTTGAGTTGCGGGTGTCCATGGGCGGCGGTAGTCACTTGCCATCAGGGGACCCGTCTGCTCGTTTGCCCCCTATCGCATAAAAAAAAATAAAAAAATTAAAAAACCAACACTAAATCTCAAATGCAATATTTATTCAAAGAATAATAATAATCTTGGGTCCTGAATTTCTCTTTTCTTTTCATCTTCAGATTTGAGTACACAGAAGACAGCAAATAAACAATTAATAAATGTTAGCAACTTACATTTACTGTAGCAAGCACATTAAATTTATGATACAAATCTATTACTCATATTGCTACAAAATATACTATGTCAGCTGGGAAAACTTTTAATTGGTTTTGACCATGCTAATTCCATATTTATTGTACGTATTTTTTTTCAGTGGTAGAGCCATGCTTCCGCACGAATGGGCCGGCTCGACCGGTGCGATACCACGGCCTCACAGAAAACCGGTTGTGAAGTAACACTTGCGTTGCATTTCCCCGAATTGAGTGAGGTTTCCGGAGGCCCACTTCCCCCTCCCCCCTTTTCTCTCCCCTCATCTCCTTTCTCCTCTTTCCCATCTCCTCATCCCTCCTCTCTTCTTTCCGCTCCCTGCATCCCCCATCCCTCATCACCCTCAAAGGCGAGCACTTGCGGCTCTTGAGTTGCAAGTGTCCATGGACGGCGGTGTCACTCACCATCAGGTGATCCGTCTGTTCGTCTGTCCCCCTATAGTATATATAAACAAAAAGAAAAGGAATTTAGCTGTGGGTTTTCCAACTAGTGTAAAATAAATAAGAATAAAATACTGTATTGTGTTGCATTCTGTAATGATTCGTTGCGTAGTTTCAATTCAAGTTTCTATTAAATCTAACTGCGTAAGGTTAAATTAAAATTCAATATCTTATATTTCATGTAATGGATATGCACTTATTTCAATTATCTCATGAGCGGTTAAAGATCAACACATACAATGTTAGTCATATGTTGCATGTTGAAAGTAAAAATATATAAAAAAAAAAATAAAGTCAACTCCCACACTAGGAGTAATATCTGTGTCCCGGGTGATCTTAAAAACATTCAACCAACGAACACAAAGCGCAAGCGCCCAGACGCAGAAGAACAATTTGAGGATTACATAAAGTCTTGTACCGTACGGGAATCGAACCCATAACACTAAGCGCGGCATCGTGGTGGGGAGGTGACCACTTAAACCGCTACGCCAGCCGTGCAGTCAAAAGTTGAATGGTAACGGTTAATCGATCAATCGATTAAATAATCTTATTTAACGAGTTCCAAAGTTGCCCGTGCATTACCTCCGTAAAATAATATTCTTTGGAAAAATTCGTGAAATTAACAAACTAAAACTCAAATGTGACAGCTAATATGCCAAGTCTGGGGCTGAGACATTTCGATTATTAGGTCGCGACACATCGGTCCCAGCTCCAGGTGATCATGATCGAGTGGGGAGAACGACTTGGGCAACCAAGGATAGGGTACGTCGCAATCGTGGCGGTAAGACCCGTTGTGGAGGATTGGCTGTAGAGGCGATATGGTGGGATTGGCTGGAGAGGTGATAACAGACATGGCTGCTTCGAGAAGTACCTAAGAACGTAATATTTAAATATTACGTTAATCATATTTTTTTTCCATTTGATAAAAAAATATTACGTTAAAATATAAAATTTCAAGGCATAATTTAAAAAAAAAAACAATATCCGTTAAACATATATAAAAAGAAAAAAAAAGTACCTCTTACTTTTCATTTTTGAAAAGATCCTGATACGTTACATACTTGTAGTGTTTTTCAAATTCAGTGCTAAATTGTCTCAATTTCAAGTGTATAATGTTAATTTATCAACCATGTTACACATATCCAAGCATGGCTCTACCACGATAAAAAGAATAATGGGGAGTGTGTCTAATTTAGCACGCAACGGGACAGGGGAAAATAAATAAAAGCTTATAATAATCAAACTTTCTTAGTCACTATTTGGCGGGTGCCACGTACCCATTACCTGGCTTTAGCATCTCTTGAATTTAGGCCTTACGACACCCGTCACAATATAATTGTGATGCATCAACTTATAATATAATGTACTTTTGGCTTTTGAAATTAAAATATACGCTATAATAACTGGAGTTTAGAACTTCAAAAAAATTATTTTTTTGAACAAAACACATTGTTTAAATTAAAGTGTCCATCGATCGATCGATCCTTCGAAAAGCCAGTGACATTATTGCAACTATTTTTATATTTATATTGCATTGAATATATTCATAGGTTAATGCAGAAATTAATTCCTTTTTTTTTGCTACCAAGATAATTATTAACTTGTTTCACAAGTGTAGGGTAAATTTTTAAAGGGAAATGCTATCATAACATATGTATATTACTTATATAGTTATATATTACTTACTGTATATTACAAAAGAACACTCACAGTTGTAGACACATTTGTGTTTTAAATATAGATATCATGTTTATGACATAATGTTTTATGTATGTTTACCTGTCATGGTAGAGAAAGTCAACATAATGACGGTTCAAGGGATACTGGTCAATTAAATAAAACAAAAAAACTGTCATCTTACTGTCATCTCAATTTGACCGCCACGCTATCTCAGGTATGATTGACATAAGATGAAAATCCATTTGTTATCTAACACTAAGATAATTGTTACTAACATTTTGTTGGCTTACCTTGCCAGATTAAATTACTATTATTCTCTACATTAATCTGAAACAACGTATACATAACTAAATTTTAAATTTATAAAGAAAATACAAATTTACTTCTTAAATTCTTTGTTGTACACCATAAGAGTAGTGAAAAATACACACATAACACACATCAGATTAAAGGTAGTTAAGGCGTATACACTTCAAAATTATCAAAATAGTGTCCCACTGCCATCGGAATTGCCATATCAAGAAATACTGCCTTCTGCATTAGATCATCTGTCCAACGTGAGTCAGGTGTAATATTATTAGTATAATTGACTTATTTTCAATACAGAAGCCTCTAAATTTTGAAAGTAATATTTATATAAAGATAGGTTCATGGCTAGTTTTTTATTAACTCACAGTAACGTGGTGTGACAATTTATACAGACTCTGTGACCTTACTTTAAGGTCATTATTTATTGGTCTTTGATTTTACTTTAAGGTCAT
The DNA here is from genome assembly GCA_947561695.1 of Tyria jacobaeae. Lineage (NCBI taxonomy): Eukaryota > Metazoa > Arthropoda > Insecta > Lepidoptera > Erebidae > Tyria > Tyria jacobaeae. The sequence continues at coordinate 18,002,767 of OX387223.1, forward strand.
TATTTATTGTACCATTAGTTTAATATTTACGAATCAACTACCAAATAAGAGACAATTTAAAGGCTCAAAGCTGTTGAAAGTAATGGTTATTTTTAATAAAATAATAAAAATAATAATTGAGTGTTGGGCATGTTAATTTGTCCAGTGTATGGGTGTAATTTATGTATAATACGTATTTAGAAATAAATGTAAAAGTACTTTCATCAGCAGTCTGGTTATTATAAGCACAAGCGCTACTTAGTTTGGGATCAGGGGGCCGTGTATGATATGTGTGAAGTTATTATTATTTGTTTTGATAAAAAAAATATATAACCTGAAATAGGACTCTCTCAAAGAAGCTAAAAGAATACGAGTAAAATCTAAGTCCTTGAATTGATTTATTTATGAGTCCTGAGAAATCAAAATATTATTATATATATTTTTTTATACTATAGGCGGACAGACGAACAGACGGTTCACCTAATGGTAAGGGACAACCGCTGCCCGCCTTTAAGTGTGATGAGGGATGGGGGATGCGCGGAGGGGTAGAAGAGAGGAGGGATGAAGGGAGAGGAGTTGGGCCTCCGGAAACCTCACTTATTTCGGGGAAATGCAACGCAAGCGTTACTTCACAACCGGTTTTCTGTGAGGCCGTGGTATCGCAACGGTTGCGCCGGCCCATTCGTGCCTAAGCATGGCTTTACCACTGAAAATTGTATTAAGTGTTTATGTGTGCCAAACATTGCAGAACCTTTGAAACTTAAAATGATTTAAACAATTTTTCAGTTATGTTGTTGCAATAAAAACATTCGGGCAGTGCAAATATCTCTTTAAAAAAAATCAGTACAGACTATATATTCAGCCGCCTGCGTAAGAGTTATGTTTTACATGTAAAACGAAATATAGCGAAACCAATGGGAATATATAAAACATACATATATACAATTATTTATAGCAAAACATAAATGCGTGCGCTCAGTATTGCGTCCGACCGCATCGATCTGTTTTCTTGTTCGATGAATGAATTCACAAAGGCCACTTATTGCGTAATAACGTGGGATTAAAATTTTGTTTCTAAGTGATAAGTGTAATTAGAGTGGATTAATTTATTTTTAATGCATCATGTGTTGTTAATGATAGATTGTGTTTTGTATTATTTTTAATTCAAGTCACACATATTAGATTTATTCTGTAATAATAGTGAGTCCGCGTTATAATCGGAGGTTCAAACAGAATTGGAATTTGACGTTTATCTAACAGACAGTCAAGAAATAAATTAATAATCTCATAATAAATGATACAAATTGACAATACATGTTCTTACAAACTATAGAACTTGTGCAATTAGTGGCCTTACCGCGTTTGTCGAGCTCTTTCCAGCATCCATTGTATGGAAGGAGCTTATAGGCACTGTACAAAGAAAACGCTTCTCAAAACGAAGGCAGACAGAAAAAGTCAGAAAAATCGATCCGATGAAACAAAAAATCGTTTTATTAGCATTATTATATTTGTATAGCTAAATCCTGTAAATATCAAAAAAGTGTGTAACACCTTCCTGTATTAAACTTTTATATATAGTCGTTTAGATGCCACATTACTAGACGAACTAACATGCAAATAAATAACGAAAAGTTTCAACTCAATTCTTTCAGGTGTTCAGCAGAAAATAGGTCTTGACTAACAGACAGATAAATAGGTACCCAAAGGATCCTTTAAGGATTCCTCAATAGTTAAAATCTATACTTATATAATAAGTGATCAATAAGTAAGGGTTTCTTGTTTGTTTGTTTGAACGGTAATCTGTGGAAGTAGGTTTCAGCAGGAATAAATTTTTTGTTAAGGATTTATTTATTGAGGAGTAATATAAAAGGCTATAAAACGTTGCGCTGCAAAACTACACTACAGCGACCATAATCGCAAGCAAATCTCCGGGTAATGGTTAGTTAGGTATATTAAGGCCAAATAGCATAGTAATAAAGTAACGTGACGTGTGGTAGTAATTAGTTACACGACCAAAATGTATACATATTTAAATGTACATTAAATATTATATCTTATAGTGAACAACGTGGCACAGACATTTCGTTTCGTTTGCCCGCTAATCGATTAAAAAAAACGAAATTTGATAAATAACTATAAATAAAATATAAAAAATATTTAAATATGAGGAAAAATTAAATTACCTATATACAGTAGACATTTTATAGTATCTATTAAATCTGTAAAATAAGCCATTTATTTCTATATGAGATTTAAAATACTCTATGATGAGAGTAATTTACGCAAAACTTGTTTTTGACATTGTTTGTGTAACCAATGAATGAGTCCCCACTATTAAATAGTTCATTGTAAGAGTGAATTAAACGTGATATTACACTAATTTAACCGAAATTTGTCGACTGAAATAAAGTGCAAAATAATAACGTCTCGTCTCTTTTGAATATTAAACTTGATGTGTCCATTATAATCTGCCGTCGGACTCCATGTACTGCGGACAACAATTGAAGAGTCGTAAGTGCCCTGCCCGCATTTGACGGCTGAAATCTGAAAATTAGGTCACGTAAACGTTACATAAAAAGTTTTATACAAAATTGTATATAAACAAAATACAAATGAAATAAAAGCGTGATGGTTGAGGCGTCGGACTTTCAATCAAATGGTTGCGGTTTAAACCCTGCCCAGTACACTAACGTCGTAAACCCACCCCTTTTTTTTTTTTTTTTTTTTTTTTAACGTGTGGAAATCCCCTCGGACCGTCACCCCGCCGGGGTTTGCGGCGGGGCGGTGTGTCGGAATCGCACCGACTAAAACCACACGGTGTGCCACTCTGCGCCTGAGACGGAAGGGATCCGGGAACTGCTGATATTAAGACATCCGGACCCCTCCCAGCGCTTGCCCGCACTGAAGCGGGCACCGTCTGCTGTTAAACTCTCTAATTAGGCGACGTACGGCACACGCGTACGTCACCCCCTCGCGGGTGGCTACTAGAGCGGATGGAGGGGAAAACCCGTCCCGACCATCCGCGGCCACACTCAGGGCGGCATGAGGCGCTGATAGGCGCGCCTACGCAGCCCAGTTCGCCGGCGGCGGATTGGGTCCGAGTGGATATCGTCCTCCCGGGCCTTCTCCGCCGCCTCCTTCTGCGAGATGACATCTTCACAGAAGGTTGCGACCGCGGTAAAACTGCTATCGCTACCGGCCATGGAGCGTATGACGGCCGGTAGCGAGAGATCTCCTCCGATGACTGCAGTGAGGGCCCGGCGCTGCGACTCCCAAGCGGGGCAGATCGCCAGCATGTGCTGGGCCGAGTCTTCACTGCAGTCGCAGTGGTGGCAGGCGGGACTCAGTTCCCTCCTGGCGACCGAGTGCAGGTACTTCCCGAAGCAACCATGCCCGGAAAGCACCTGCGTCAGCCGGAAGGAAAGGGTCCCGTGCTGCCGCCCTACCCACTCGAGGATGACCGGCTGGAGAGCCTCCACGGCGGCAAAGCCAGCGCGCGGAGTCTCCAGCCGGAACGACCAACTAGCCATCGTGGCTCGACGGGCGGCTTCACGCCACTCGCGTACCTCTTCGGGCGGAGGGCGAAAGCCAAACTCCGTCCGATATTCAGCCACCCGTCGATAAACTTCGGCGAGCACTTCCGCCTCCAAATCCCACGGGGGTGTTCCAGCCAAGGCGCACGCCGCCTCGGTGGACACCGTGCGGTATCCGCGTATGGCTCTGACCGCCAATACCCTTTGAGGCCGCCAGAGGCGCGCCTTATTCTGGGCGGTCAGAGCCGCCACCCACACCGGTGCCCCATACAGCGGCATCGACCGGACCACCCCCGTGTAGAGGTGTCGCGTTGCGACGCTGGCTCCACCCAAGTTGGGCAAAAGTCGCCCAAGGGCAGAGGCAGCGTCGACCAGCTTCGGACCAAGCTGTCGGAAGTGCTCGTCGAAGAGCCACCTACCGTCGAGTATCAGGCCCAGATACCTCATCTGGGCCCGAACCGGGACGAGGACCGAGTTGACCTCGATGGAGGCACCGGCGGCGGCAACCCACCCCTAACACAAGCATTTAGCTTAGCTGGGGGTTGACAAGAATACTAGTAATGTATGACCCACGTTACTAGAATTCTTAAAAAAAAAAAACAATATATGAAATGAACGTTATACTAAATGTTAGTAGAGCAAATAAAAGTTATATGAATATAACATTAGATCACACGAAATAAGGTTATTTGTTATTATCTTATATATCAAATTTTCGTGTCACAATGCTAGTTACTATACTCCTTCAAAACGGCTTGTCCGATTTTTCTGAAATTTTATATGCATATTCAGTAGGTTTGAGAATCGGCCAACATCTATTTTTCATAACTCTAAATAATAAGGGTGACCCTATACACATTTTTTATGGCAGAACAACGTTTTCCGGGTCAGCTAGTAGTATATAAAAATGATCAAAGACGATTCTGACTGTGAAATTTCTGCGATATGATGGTTCTACTTTTTAATTATTATGGATATGAAATTTATTCTTAAAGATGATTCTGACTTTGTATGAGTTTTGAATGTATGATAAATGAGTGTTTGCCAAACGATTTTCTGTAAAATAAAGTTAATGCCATTCGCTCTTATGCATATTAATATTATGACATTTATAGTTCTGCTATGAAGAGTAGACCCGCTCCCGGCATCATTAACTTAAATTTAAAGTTGTAATACTACTTACAAAAGAGACATTAAAATATCAATGAAATTAAAATATAAATGTGATATTCATTAAAAAATTAAATCAAAACACGGATATTTTTTTTTATGCGATAGGGGGCCAACGAGCAGACGTGTCACCTGATGGTAAGTGACTACCGCTGCCAAAAGACACCCGCAACTCATGAGTCACATATCCGTGAAAGGGCTTATAAAACTATGACAATGGGGATAAGAGAAGAGAAAAGGGGGGGGGGGGATAAGAGGATCGGGTGAAGGGAGAGGGAGACGAGGGAAGGAGGAGTTGGGAGATGAGCCTCACTCATTAGGCAAATATTCTTTATCTACCGGTTTTCTGTGAGGCGGTGGTATCATTCAGGTCAAGCCGGTTGATTCGTGCCTAAGCATGGCTCATCCACGGTTATATAGTTAGCGACCCTGACTCGCTTAACCTATAGCTTACACTCGCCAATCTATCAGTATATATAATACTTCTCGTTCTGTGCTTTCTTTCTCATTCAATATAATGTACTCAATTTTTCCGATATAATTCGCAATCACGAATGTTGAAATCGAAAGTTATGAGAATATCAATAATAAGAATAATCCTTCAATATTGAACGAAGCAATACATAGTAAGTCTTTCATTTAATATAATACTTAATGCAGAATTAACTTATAAATACCAATATTAATCCCCTACGTCTTTGTGAGCACATTTTATTTTGTGAATCGTAAATTGAAATTGAATCCGTAATAAGCTTTGGAAATCCAAAATTTGTATGGAATTATTGCGTACATATTATTTTGGGTACTTCATTCCTATGGCAGCATATACAGAGTGTTACTGTAACGTATGTGTATGCTTTAGTGTCGTATAGTAGACCCACTAAATAATGCAAAATGCTAACAGTTATAGGAAATGTGACGATTTTTATTAAAAGCTAAACTCCCGGGTCCAATGCAACTAATAATAATTTTCCCATTTATTTCTTACTTTTTTACTATTTTTCAATTTCAGTTTTATCGTATTTGACTGCATTGATGGCGCTGTGGTTTAAGTGATCACTTGCCGTGTATTAGCTGTGATAAGACTAAACGCATTAAACGATCCAAATGACGAATGAGAGGACACGGCGAGGTCGGTTACCGGTCCGGACCGCTACATAAAAATAATATATGTAATCTTTTAAATTTCATATAATATAAACCAATTACAAATATATAACATGTGTGCTGTTCCCCAAACTTGGGTGAGTGTTGCCAATTCTACTATTTTATAGCTTAAATAAGTTTTAGTGACCTAGTTAAGTTTAAAAAAAAAAATATAATGGTATTACTACTTTATAGTAATGTCATGAATTAATCGGTTTTTATAGTTACGAATACAAAGTATACCGGACTCAGCAGTCTGGTATACTTTGTATTCTTTATTTGAATTTTAGTAAATTCATATTTGAATATAAGCATCTATTTCTTAAAGCAAGCAAAAGTTATGGCTAATTATGTTCAAAGAAAAAGGTCTTTGGAGGTCAATAAATAAACCCCCCCCTCCTCTATTTGTCCCGTTTTTGTGGTGGGAAGCACATTTTAATCAGTGTTCAGGTTTGACCACATCGCTTGTGGGGGCGGCCAGTATACGAGTAGCCTACAATTTCCTGCAGGGCTCTGCCACCGAATAGCTCATTTTCGAGCCGTTCTGCCGATGTGAGCGATCGAGCTTCGTGACACCATGATGAAGGAGATTTGAGGATATTTCTTATAAGACAATATTTTTTTGTACAGTATAGTTCATACTACGTCAGATCATGTTGTTTTATTACATACTAGCACACCTGTTGACACAATATATCCATATAAATGAATATATCGGTGGAAATCTCTTCTATATATAGCTATACATACTCGCGCCTGTAGCTTCGAAGACGAAGGCAGAGGCGTAATTAAAGCCCAATTTGGACAATAATAATATGAGTTGGGAAGTATAAGCAACAGCTCAAGCAAGTCAGGGTTAGGTATGCGACCCTGACTTGCTTAAGCTGTTGCAATTAAATCGAACTGACTAGTCAAAAATTTTACATAAATATATTGTAACATCATTGGCATTAGGATTAATTCCTGTGTCGCGGGGGACTTTACAAACATTCAAACAACGGACACAAAGAACACCCAGACTCAGAACAACAATTTGAAGATTACACAAAGTGGTGTCCCGTGCGGGGATCGAACCCACAACACTAGGCGTGGCAGCGTAGTGGCGAGGTGTGTAAATAAGAATAGTTTACCAAATAGTATTTTAGTTATTTGTTAATTAAAACAGTTGAATATGTGCCCATTATTTGTAGCTGTAAAGTGCGAATAACCGAATTACTAAAAACAAATCTCCCTGAGTTGGAAAAGGGTAAAAAATAGATTCTATTATATCATTAATTTTTTTTTATGATTTTCTTGACTACAATTTTGCTTTTTGTAATTGTGATTTTGTTTTTTATTTCACTTTGTTCGGAATTTACCTCCAAGTTTATGTTTTAAGACTGTGAAGCCTCAAAACAACATTTATTAAATTCACTTGATGGTAACCCTATTCGACGTCGTCCTGATCTCATAGTGGGGGACAATAGGCAATTTATTGCTCCGAAAGTAGACTTTTAGTAGCGGAAAATGCTTTGCTACAGAATTATGATTGTTTGTGAATATTAACTTCAAGGTACTGCTTTTTATTTACATTTTATAAGCAACTTGTACCTTAACTTCGTCTGCTTTTACCAAAGCTCGGAGATTTATTCCTAATATAACGGTCCCTTCTCTTTTCCAATAGTTTATTAAAAGTACGTATAAAAAATTCTCTTTACGTATTACTGGGGAAATATTGCTACTAGCCGTACCACTGCCACTGCTCCAATCCTAACAGTTGCGGCGAAATGTTTTATAACTTATCTTTGTCAATAAATTCTCTACTCAATCGAATCTGAGAATCATTTTAATTTAAATGACAGTTCCAAACATTGTTGCGATTAAACAAACAAAATAATCCTACGCTCAATTATGTATACCAGATATGTGAAATTTGGCGTGTGGTTCGCGGTGGAGTAGAAGAGGACCACCACATCTCATCCCGGTGGTGGCGTAAAAGGCAACTAAAGGATCAAACAGTATGTAGGTATACAGTGCCCGGTTGTCGGCAATAGGCTTGTCCCCTTATTACTAGGCTTACTATTATTATTAGGCTTGTCCCTTATTACTAAGCTTACTATTATTATTACGCTTGTCCAATATTACTAGGCTTACTATTATTATTAGGCTTGTCCCCTATTACTAGGCTTACTATTATTATTAGGCTTGCCCCCTATTACTAAGCTTACTATTATTATTACGCTTGTCCCCTATTACTAGGCTTACTATTATTATTAGGCTTGTCCCCTATTACTAGGCTTACTATTATTATTAGGATTGTCCCCTATTACTAGGCTTACTATTATTATTAGGCTTGTCCCCTATTACTAAGCTTACTATTATTATTACGCTTGTCCCCTATTACTAGGCTTACTATTATTATTAAGCTTGTCCCCTATTACTAGGCTTACTATTATTATTAGGCTTGTCCCCTATTACGTTAGTGGGTCCTAATTCTGATTGGCAAAATGTGTGTGTTTAGTACACCTCTGCCTAGTCCTTAATGGATACAGTTATGATCGTATGTATGTATGCAGATATGCATGTGTGTTTATTTAAATTCTCCTATTCCCTACGTTATGTAAACTCAGCTCTTTTGTTAGGTTTACTTATATTAAGTTATTGCAGTGGATATTTATAATATTTATTATTTGTATTTACAGTAAGTATACATAAATATAGGTTTATAATTTATTTACATTAAATAATAAAAAAAATGCTTTCACTTTATTTTAGTCTGTTTAGTTACCATGCCTTTATTACGGCATATATACATACAGGTCGCCTTAGGAATGCATCACCTTAATGCTTGAAACTTCAGTATCACGTTGTTACTTATACCTAATCAATAATATATGATTATTTCATGTTTAAAATCACAATCATATAATTTAAAACCTGTATGTATATATATATATATATAGATACATTTACTGCATGTATATACATATATTTAAACAGTAAAACGGGAAACGGTAGACGGCCGTTAATGGACAGCTCAATAGTCGCAGACGCGTTGTCCGCCTTTAAAGGGACAGAAAAAGAGCGGAGTGGTTAGGCCTTTAGTAACCTCACTTACTCGGTGAAACAGTCGTGCACACGTGTTGACACATGAGATATCTATGTAGGTATAGACTATTTTTGCTTCTTAAATGTTTTTATTTGGTCACACTCGTGTGACATGCCGTACCGTCGCGGCTGGACGACTTACTTCATGAGGAAGACCCCCGTCGGGACTGAAACTATTACTACTTATTACTACTATACGTGATTATGAAACGACACTGTATTTTACCGATTATTATAATTACAATTTATACTTTATACAATTACTTCTCTACTAGAAGTTTGTGACGGTGATGTAAGATTTAGGTATATCAACGAGGTTCACTAAGGTCGAGCTGCTGATAGGGGAATATTTGCTAAATCAAATTTAAAAGAGACTTTGTAGGAACGCTCTTTGAACACTCCAAAAGGAATGGTATTATTGGGAGACCACGCACTACTGACACCAAATGGTCATCTAATAAATTGATAAAAAAAAAACATTTACCAATTCTGCAGAGCTCGAGGAACTATAGAAAATCTTTTTGGTGTGTTGGTTAGCAAAATTTGGGCTATTTGAAAAGCCTATCGCTGTCCTCTCAGAAACTGTGGACAAAATTATATAGACATGCTGTGTCTTGCATAATTGGCCGAAAACTAAATCACACACATTGAACCGGGACTGCTTAGTGAAGAAAATGCAGAAACTGGAAAAGTGTTTACAAATGCTCATCGAATTAGAAAGCATTATACTGACTATTTTGTGGTTCAGGGGTATGTAGAATGGTAAGACAGAACGATTAATTAAAAACTGTATGTAGTTGTGTGTACAGAACAAAATAATAAAACTTAGGAAAATTTCTGTGTTTTCTCCGGTGTAACTGTCAATATTAATAAACCATATGAATTAACCACGGCATTTCATAGATATACTGGTTATTTGATGCCCAATCCGCAGTTATATTATATTTGTTTACCTTCAACATTTCATTGTTATAAGTGTTACGAAATATTTGTATTTTGATAAGTACATCTTTCACACTTGAAATCTGCATAATTCTTTTCCATATCTTCCATAATTTCTTTGTACACTGCTTCTCGAGCATCTCGTTTTTTAGTGTGTTTTGTATCCTTAAGACACTCGTTTCGCTGAATCTATGTTAATGTTTTGTTAGCAATCTTTGGTTTACCTTTTATGAATACAGTTAACCCACACCCTAACACGTCCACTCCGTGCAAACGCTTTCCTGGCAATAGTAATTACGCGCTTAACGATGAAATTAGTTACATGAGTTTAGTTTAAAAAAAAAATCGGTGGTAACACGTGGACAGACAGACGGACAGACGGACAAGAGAGTGATCTTATAAGGGTTCCTTTTTAACCTTTTGAAGTACGGACACAAAAAATTGTACATGGCACGACTCTATTTCAGTCTCATGAAATTAATTAGCCTATTTAATGCCAAAGTAAACGTCAAATCGATAGGTTTGTTTGACATTTTTTATGAAATACGTTGTCCCAATACATTGGCCACAACTTCAAAATATAAATATATTTAAATTGTTCGCAGTTGCTTGCTTTATTTTGATAAATTAAATTCCCCTGACTATATTGTACTTGTTGTTGACCTGATAGAGTAAGCAAATGACTATGCCTCAATCTATTCTTTGTTATTAAACCAATAATGTGTCTGAAGTTATAAATATTAATATATTTATGATGAGATATTAATATTATATTTATCATATACTCTATTATGAAGAATTGAACCTCTTGGCACTAGAGTTATAGGTATGTGAGCCTGCCTTGTTTGAGCCATTCTTTATACTCCCCTATCCATCTGTATAAGGAATATCAGTTCCTTTTCTTACTTGACTTTCTATCCTTCCCTTCCCAATATAAAAATCACCAAGTGCCAAGAGGTTCAAGTCTTCTAAATATATTAATATTTATAACTTCAGACATATAATTGGTTTAATACGACAGAATAGATTGAGGCATAGTCATTTGCTTACTCTATCAGGTCAACAACAAGTACAATAACGGCGGTAGCGTGATGGACGTCGGACTTGCGATCAAGTGGTTGCGGGTTCAAACCCCGCCCAGTACACTACCATCGTAAACTCATCACAAACACAAGCATTTAGTTTAGCTGGGGGGTTAACAAAATACTAGTAACGTGTGACCCACGTTGCTAGTATTCTTTAAAAAAAAATTTACTAGGTTATAGGATTGCAGTAATCATCTGCCAACACTTTTTAGGGATTTGAATCAAAATAAACCGTATACTTAAGAAGGGCCAAATTAAAAGCACCCGTTATCGACGAGCGTGTTTGAAATGACTGATGAATATACAAGAATTTCTCGTTTAAAGAATAAGATATTATTTTTTCCATATATATTTATGTAATAGTAGATGTGCATTTTTGAACTAGCTTAATAAGCCCTGTGTTCGTAGGAGAACCAACGAAAGTACTTATTGGTAGGGTAATTCACACTGTCAACCTTTCTACAAAGTAAACAATGAAGCGGCTTAGTGGGGTTTGGGCTAGGAATACAATTAGCTAGTTAGCTGACACGGATGCAAGGATTATAGATAGGCCATAGGGATTTAATAGTAGAATACTTATTTATGAATTTGTAATGAACAAAAGGAGACACCAAAATGTAAGGTAACGTGGTAAACCCAAGCCCATGCAGTGAGGTTTCCGGAGACCCAACTCCCCCTCTCCTTGTTCCTCTCCGCTCATTCCCCCTCTCTTCTTTCCCTCACTGCATCCCTCTATCCCTCATCATCCTCAAAAGCGGGCAGTGCACTTATGACTCTAGAGTTGCAGATGTCCATGGACTACGGTTTTCGCTTTCCATCAGGTGACCCATCTGTTGGTCTGACCCCCTAGAGTATAAAAAAAATGTAAAAAAGGGAAAAAGATCTGTGTGTACCTATAATATAAAGAAAAGTTAAAAGAACCATCCTTTTTGGTGTAGTTATGCATATAAGAATAATCTTATGATAATATATTGTGACTTTTAGCCCTGCATATAGCGAAAATTACTCTTAAAAATTCATAAGATGTATATACATATATTTAACTAGTTGTGTCCCATGCAGTACATAAATATTTGTATTAATTGTGCCTCACTCTAATGATATATTACTCGTATTCCAAAAAAAATGTATTCGTAATTACCCTTGAAAATCGGTGAAGTCATACCGTAGATTGGCCGAAACAAGCGGGTAGACAGACAACGTTTTTAATAACTGATACATATCGTGTAAAAAATCACTCACCTAGTAATGCACTGGTAAATACCTGTTGTAATGACATTACCAATAAACATTCCAATTTACATCAACACATTTTTTTAAAGAATAGCTAGAACACTCATCATCGTTTTATCCGTTCAGAATCTATGATGCCACAGACAGACATAAAGTCATGCATATAATCATATACACAGATGCTAACCATATATACAGATACACACTGTAAACTTTAAAAACCCTATTTTTCGTCGGGTGATAATATTGTCTCATCTAGTACTGTTTTAGATGGACGCGTAACGCTATTTGTTCAGGACTGGGCAAGTTTTTGACTGCTTTGCTCTTTTCTTTTTGCTTGCCTAAACGTCATAAATAGAAATTATTATAAAATATTTTTAAGGTGGGCGAAACATGCATAGGCACTAATAGGTAATACGACGACCTCACAGAAAATCAGTACACAAACTATCACACAGGGTGAACAATTACATCGGGCTACGCTCATCTGTTACCTTTTCTAAATTTATATTTTTATTCGATTATATTCAGTCATATGTTGTAATAAGTGAGGTTTCTGGTGGCCCAACTCATCCTCTCCTCTTTCCTCTCCCCTCATCCCCCACTCCTCTTTCCCACCTCCTCATCTTTCCTCTCTTTTATCTCCTCCCCGCAACCCCCATCCCTCATCTCTCTCAAAGGCGGGCAGCGCACTTACGACTCCATGGACACTTGCTACTCAAGGTTGTCACTTACCATCAGGTGATCGTCAGTCACCCTATAGCATAAAAAAAATATTTTTAGTGTGTGATTGTTAGTGTTTTTTTTTAGAACAGTACCACAGAAGAGCAATGAAAGGTTCTAAATACTTGCTTGAAAAGTTACGCAAAAACACTAACACTACGTAATAAAGGGCTAGCCTATTGAAGTCATCTGAGCACTTTTGGAATGAAAGGTGGGAAAATTAGAAGTACTCGTATATTGATCGCATACCTGTAACTCAAACGGGTTGGAGCTGGGAGAACTGAGCTCTTTACCCCGACATTTATTAGAAGTGAGAGGCTAAACGAGGAAATATTTTCATGTCCCATATAGTTTATTTACAAAAAATATTGAGTATATGAGTGATGAATGCTTTTAATCGATTGATTCGTACGTACGTGCAACTTGCCCAGCTAAGCTTATGGGTCTTTTATTTTAATGCCTATAGCGCTAGTTATTTCAACAATAAATGTTGTTCATCTTTCGATATAGTCTTTAAGTCTGTGTGTCAGGTATATTTGATAAATAGTGATTTGTGTCCAAAAAAAGTCAGTTGTTATGAATAGGATTAAACATTAATACACTGGCTTTACTCGTAAGTATAACATAAGTTTCACTAGCCTGTCTAGTCTAGTGGCTAATGACCCAGACCGCAGAGTCAAGAGGTGGTGGGTTCGATCCACAAATAGTTCCAATCTAATCCAATCAACATTGTACACCTACTTATAATATTACCTTTAGAATATATATACATGTATATATATCTCCATTTCCCTCACTTACGCGTTTTTGCACCTACAACTCTCTTATCTCTGCAACACCCCAAGGTTGACTGGCAGAGAATGCATTAGCCATTAAGGCCGCCTGTGTACGATATGTGCATGAAGATTTTAATAAATAAAAAAATTAATAGTCGTCCCGAGTCCTCATGACACAGGTATTACCTATATAATATAATAAAACGAAACAGTACTGCAAGTAGTATGGAGGTGGCATTTAAATAATAAAGATATCAATCCTTATGTAATTAAAAAAAAACGCAAATAAATAGCTGGCAGCTTAGTCTACACAATGGTGTACCACAATTTCAAATTTAAATTTACATTTTCGAATCTTAGCCTCTCTGCTGTCAATAGAGTGTATCAGCGTTATAGGGAAACTAGTATGTTGAGTCGCCGTCTAAGATCTGGTAGATATCGATTCACGTCTGAGCAAGATGTATGTTGCGTCAATTTCTCGGAGAAATTATCATTAAACGTCAGAAACCAACTAATGGTCCAAGCAATTGACGGTAGATCACCAAAGACCGCGCCTTAACTTTGCACGGGAGCACTTAAATTGGTCATACCTTCAATGGAGCAAAGTTTTCTAGTGTGATGAGAGTAAGATCATGGTGCATGACCATGGTGTAACGACGGAAGTAAGAAGGTGTATCGAAGAGAGGACGAGCGTTTTACAAGTTGCACATTTTAATTTCGATGAGTTCATTTCCATACAGATTGTAAATAATTACCTGAGCGCAGTCGGTATTCCGGGTTTAGGCTGGCCAGCAAGAAGCCTGAATTCCATACAACACCTATGGGATGAGTTGAAGAGTGAGTGAGAAATCCTGCTCTAGAGACGCTTGGCCATCTTAAAACAGTTATACGAGCTCATTTTAGCGCCAATCAGTGTTAAATATTTTTGTGATATTAAAATAGAGTGGGGTGATAAAAAGAATTGCATTGCTGTAATAACATTATACAAAGTAGGTATGGAGCCAAATGCAATTTTTGAACTCTCTGTATTAGTCGAATGTTTATGTACCGGGCTATTGATAGGTACACTAAAACCTCTTCTGGTTGTGACAGCAAAAGACCTGACCATCCACGTAGTATTTGTACGAAAAAATCTTGTCTGAAAGCAAAATATTTTATCTTGGGAACTGAATATAGCACCTAGAACCATATTGCGTATTTTAAGAGATGACTAAGAACTTGCAGCCTCTAAAAGACGCACTGGTCATTATTTAACTGATAATTTAAAAATTATAACAACTTCCTAACCAGTACGCAAATGGAGGTACCAGAAAAAAAAATACTGACGAGTTGTTTTTCCTATCGGGCAAGCAGAATGAGCAATTAATGAGCAGAGTACAACGTGCGCATTGTCCGGCATCAGCGATGGTTTGCTAGAGTGTTAGCTATCAAGGAGTGACTGAGACAAATTTTTGTGAAAAAGGTGTAAAAACATCGGCACAAATGTGTATACGATTCTTGAGAAGGTAGATGAGCCTCTTAATGGCCTAAACTAAGAATGGCCCTTTCAACAAGACAGCACCAGGTCATTAAGCTTGATATATCGTCAACTAGTCCCGATCTTAATCCAGTGTATGATAATTTAAGATCAGTTTTAGATATTAGTGCATGTTCTAATTGCCATGATAATTTGGAGTCTACATCCATAAGATACGGAGAGAGTGCGTGTTTCTATTCATAACTGGCCTCGACGTTTACAGGTCCGTATTACAACTAATGGAGAGCATTTGTAATGAGGTTCATATATTTTTAATGCTATAATATTAATATATAAACTAACACACAACAGTAATGATTGTTTTGTGCAATATAATAAAGAGGCAAGGCTATAGACATATATTAAAGTTGGTATATAACTAATATACTTTTTTATTAGTTAATTAATTAGACAGTGTTTCTAATGGTAAATACGGATGAAAACTGCTAAATATTGAAGTCTTTGTAGGCACCTATTTTAGAGCATCAGTCACCACAAACTGAATGTCTGCCTGTCATTGTTGGTAATTTGATAACAATCTAGAATACGCATCAGACAGGATCCAAACAAACATAATATATTATTTTTATGCTTTATTCAAAAGAGAAGTCCTGTTACCGCAAGTTAAAATTCACGACATGTCATAAAGGTCGAGTCAGTTATGTTGTTTTAAATTTTTATGTAGGCCTCCGTAGCTGGATTTAATGAGGTTGTAAATTTAGGTTTAGGAGCGGATGTGTGTCTTGGGGTTTAATGTAAAGTAATATGACAAATTGAAGTATGATATCTCATACTTGACTTTTGTTATTGCGATGAAGGTAAACCCAGAATTAAAACTAGGATATATGTATGTATTTATTTTTTAGGAATAACAAACAGTTATATGTTCACTTATCCTCATTATAAAAGCTTCATGTTAATTTATTTATAACCCACAGCGTCATCCACGTATTTTCCAAAACTAAAATATCAATTATGAACTAATGCAAGACGAGTAAACACGATACATATTTCTATCAATAGTGACATTTATGCACCTATCGTAATAAATCGAATATTAAAATAAAAACAGTTGAAAGTTTCTTACGTAACGAAATTGAAAGAATTAATTCCTAAATCTTAACCAGTAAGGAGTTTTACCGAACATCCTTATCTTAGCAACATGAGACGCAAATATCTGAATAAGAAGAAAGTGTATGAAAGCAACATTGTTATTGCCATTAAAATTTGAAGGTTACCAGCAATTTCCTTGGGATCAACTCACCTAATCCTGACTTGGTTACAATAGGATCGCACAGCAGGAGTATACGCTCGAATAAAAAAAATATATAGATACGGTTGATTATATATCCTTTTTTTTAAGTAATGGAATATGGAAAACTGAAATATTTAGGAATGCGAACATGAAGTACTCATAAAAAAGAAGTCTGTCAAACATTTAACTTGATAACCATATACTCAATATTTTTTTTAAATAAACTAGATGTGACATGAAAATATTTCCTCGTTTAGCCTCTCACTTCTAATAAATGTCGGGGTAAAGAGCTCAGTTCTCCCAGCTCCAACCCGTTTGAGTTACAGGTATGCGATCAATATACGAGTACTTCTAATCTTCCCACCTTTCATTCCAAAAGTGCTCAGTTGACTTCAATAGGCTAGCCCTTTATTACGTAGTGTTAGTGTTTTTGCGTAACTTTTCAAGCAAGTATTTAGAACCTTTCATTGCTCTTCTGTGGTACTGTTCTAAAAAAAACACTAACAATCACACACTAAAAATGTTTTATTTTTATGCTATAGCATAACCTGTCTGTTCGTCTTTCATCCTATAGGGTGATGTTTTTACACCTTTTTCACAAAAATTTGGGTCAGTCACTCCTTGATAGCTAACACTCTAGCAAACCATCGCTGATGTCGGACAATGCGCACGTTGTACTCTGCTCATTAATTGAGAAGCTCATTCTGCTTGTTAAGATATAGCCCAATAGGAAAAAAAACTCGTCAGTATTTTTTTTTTCTGTGACCTCCATTTGTGCAGTTAAATAATGACCAGTACGTCTTTTATAGGCTGCCAGTTCTTAGTCATCTCTTTAAATACGCAATATGGTTCTAGGTGCTATATTCAGTTCCCATAGATATAATAGATAAAATATTGTGACGCCATGCCTACGTCACCGCACAGACAAACAATGCATAGAAGTTTTTCAAACAAAGATTGACAAGTCACGGTAGCTGAGCGGTAGTGGCTACGGCTGCGAGCCGAATGCCGTGAGTTCAAGCCCCGGCGGACTCTATGGGTTTTTGTTTGTGATTTCGGTGTTTTATAGAAAATTCTAGTAAATGGAGATGATTCTTTACAAAATTCGAATATAATGGAAAGTACTAGATGAATCAAAATGAATAAATAAATTAAGTTGTAGAAGACAATCGAAAAGAATAACGAAATGACGGTCGAAATTCAACAAATTACGATCGAAATTAGGGGTATATAAAGAGCTCCAGACGCGCCTACAGGGCAGTTCAGTGGAAAGTGCTCTCAAGTGAAGAATAAGAAGAAGAAGTGAAAAAATAGTACAGTGAAGTACAGTGAAGTGAAGTGAAAGTGATTAGTATTAGTGAGTGGTGCAGTGCTACCGTTGGACTGAGTTAAGTGTAGTCCGCGGGGACAGTGTGGAACAGTGCTACGCGGTTCGTGCAGTACAACTCGTTCTGTGCTGTGAGTGTTACGCGTTCGGAATATTGTGAAACGCAAATAAATCGTTACTCTCGGCAGTGATATATTCGTTTCCTTCCAATCCCTGTACCCACTTCCGTAACAATATTTTGCGTTCGGACAGGATTTTTTCGTACGAATCCTACGTTAATGGTCAGGTCTTTTGCTGTCACAACCAGAAGAGGTTTTATTGTACCTATCAATAGCCCGGTACATAAACATTCGACTAATACAGAGAGTTCAAAAATTGCATTTGGCTCCATACCTACTTTGTGTAATGTTATTACAGCAATGCAATTCTTTTTATCACCCCACTCTATTTTAATATCACAAAAATATTTAACACTGATTGGCGCTAAAATGAGCTCGTATAACTGTTTTAAGATGGCCAAGCGTCTCTAGAGCAGGATTTCTCACTCACTCTTCAACTCATCCCATAGGTGTTGTATGGGATTCAGGCTTCTTGCTGGCCAGCCTGAACCCGTAATACCGACTGCGCTCAGGTAATTATTTACAATCTGTATGGAAATGAACTCATCGAAATTAAAATGTGCACTTGTAAAACGCTCGTCCTCTCTTCGATACACCTTCTTACTTCCGTCGTTACACCATGGTCATGCACCATGATCTTACTCTCATCACACTAGAAAACTTTGCTCCATTGAAGGTATGACCAATTTAAGTGCTCCCGTGCAAAGTTAAGGCGCGGTCTTTGGTGATCTACCGTCAATTGCTTGGACCATTAGTTGGTTTCTGACGTTTAATGATAATTTCTCCGAGAAATTGACGCAACATACATCTTGCTCAGACGTGAATCGATATCTACCAGATCTTAGACGGCGACTCAACATACTAGTTTCCCGATAACGCTGATACACTCTATTGACAGCAGAGAGGCTAAGATTCGAAAATGTAAATTAAAATTTGGAATTGTGATACACTATTGTGTAGACTAAACTGCCAGTTATTTATTGGCGTTTTTTTTTAATGACATAAGGACTGATATCTTTATTATTTAAATACCACCTCCATACTACTTGCAGTACTGTTTCGTTTTATTATATTATATAGGTAATACCTGTGTCATGAGGACTCGGGACGACTATTAATTTTTTTATTTATTAAAATCTTCATGCACATATCGTACACAGGCGGCCTTAATGGCTAATGCATTCTCTGCCAGTCAACCTTGGGGTGTTGCAGAGATAAGAGAGTTGTAGGTGCAAAAACGCGTAAGTGAGGGAAATGGAGATATATATACATGTATATATATTCTAAAGGTAATATTATAAGTAGGTGTACAATGTTGATTGGATTAGATTGGAACTATTTGTGGATCGAACCCACCACCTCTTGACTCTGCGGTCTGGGTCATTAGCCACTAGACTAGACAGGCTAGTGAAACTTACGTTATACTTACGAGTAAAGCCAGTGTATTAATGTTTAATCCTATTCATAACAACTGACTTTTTTGGACACAAATAACTATTTATCAAATACACCTGACACACAGACTTAAAGACTATATCAAAAGATGAACAACATTTATTGTTGAAATAACTAGCGCTATATGCATTAAACTAAAAGACCCGAAAGCTTAGCTGCGCAAGTTGCACGTACGTACGAATAAATCGATTAAAAGCATTCATCTCTAGTTACAAACTTTCAATATTCTGTACATAATTATTAGAAAGCCTTTACAGTATATTTGAAAGTTTCTTGACGTTGACAATCTATTTAGTTATTAATTTGCTTTAGATGAGACTCATGATTGTCATATTGTGATTTAGCATCACAGAACTTCCCTTAAGAACTGAACTATAAATACACAAACATTAAGTTACGTTTACCCGTTTCTTTATGGTATCGGGGGCAAACAACCAGAGGAGACGCCTGATGATAATAAAGAACTACCGCCGTCCATGGACTGCCCGCCTTTGAAGGTGATGAGGGATGGGGTATGCGGGGAGAGGAAAAAAGATAGGAGGGATGAGGAGATGGGAAAGAGGAGATTGGGATGAGGGGAGATGAAAGAGGAGAGGAGTTGTGCCTCCGGAAACCTCACTGATTTCAGGGAAACGCAAACGTGGCTTCACAACCAGTTTTCCGTGAGGCCGTGGTATCGCACCGGTTGAGCCAGCCCATTCGTGCCTAAGCATGGCTATGCTACTGTTAAATTATTATGGAAGTATAGTTAGTACCAAGTTCAGGTACATACACGCTATGTTACGCCATTTATTTACTCTCACCCAATATAGTAGTAAGTGAATGTACGTATGTTTATTATTTTTATTTTATTTAATGCTTTATGCACGAAATGTACATAGGTGGACTTAATGCCAAAGGCATTTTCTGCCAGTCTACCTTAGGGTGGTGTGAAATAAGTGAGGTAGGTGCACTGAGAAGCATGAAAATAGATATGTTTAGGAAAAAAAGTTGTACAAAAGATAAATAGTATAACCATTATATATATTGACATCAGATACACACATGCATAAATAATAAATATATACGATAATATATATAAATAAAATAATATATAATTATATATAAAGATATACACAGCCATATGGTTCTAACGTTCTGATGACTTTGCCAGCTTACGGACAAGGAGAGCACGTTATTACGTTCTCAATATGCAATACGTACCTATTAACATGTCACAGAATTAATTATCCTAAATAATTAAGTCTAACACCAACACAATACTTAGAAAGGTCACCGTCTCACTGAGTTCTAGAAGAGTTCTCGAGACAGCAATTTTACCCTGAACGACAGGGCTGCCAAATGTATAGCAATTTCAAACTTTTCATAAACTCTTAAGGATGGTGAAATAATGGCATACTTCTGATTCATTGCAGGTTTGCAGTCTTGCCCGGAATTCTATAATAATTGCGAAAGTTTGGATGGATACATATGTTGCTCAATCACGTCAGAACATTGGTCCCACCTTCTCCCTTCCTCTACAGGACTACTCGTGCTGGCCTGAGGAGTCACCGTTTGTGCGTCGAAAATATATGTCGGCGATAAGCCAGGATTTTTAGGATCAGGATCCATCGCAATGAACACACGCACTTAAGATAACTTCGTTTATTTACGAACAACTGCTAACACAATACTGAGTTCATTATTACAGTGCACACGCTTTTATAAACTACCTCACAAAGGATTTATAAACGGTTATAGCAAGTATAACGTCTTTTACATAACACAAATAAAATTACTATACAATCATTCTTAAAATGTAGCTAAATATTTAAATCGAATTTATTAATGGATTTTACACCATGTTTTATTATTTATATTACACAAATTACATTTGTATAAATTATATAATATAAATATATATATGTATATTATCAACCGTTATTCCAGAACAGTTTCAATAAATGGCGCTGTTATCAAGACTTGATTCTAAAGTAGATATAATTTAGTAAATAATAACATTTTATTACAGAACAATCGTAGATTTACACATTTACTTGAATAAATGACTAATTTGTTTTTAAAGTCATTGTTGGAATGATAAGTTCAAACTACACCAAATTACTTCTAATAGTCTAAACAGTGTTTTGACTCGAGTATTTATGCATTTTTTAGACATTTCTGTAATAATACCAACATAAAAATCACTATATGATGACTTGTGCCCATATATACGTACCCGAACTAAACGGTTTGGCTCTTCTTTCCTGTGCCGATCGGTAAAAGCCTGGAATTCTCTACCAGCGCACGTGTTTCCTTCCGCCCCGCTTAAAAGACCCGGGATCAAAGTTGATGCTTTTTCACGCCCCGCTTAAAAGACCCGGGGGTCTTTTAAGCGGGGCGTGAAAAAGCATCTCACCAGGCCGCCATAGTGTAGGTCACCATGCTGCATTGACTAGACATGCAATGAGGATGGTGACCACCACTCTTTGACTCCACCTATTGCTTTCCATCAGGCAAAGTGGAGTCACTATGGTAGGCTAATATAAAAAAAAAAACAGCTGAATGATAAAATCTCAGACACTCAAAGACCAATTATAGAATTAAATTATAGAATCAGTCATATTGTTTCTTATTTTTCAGTTTTATAAAACAATTAAACTATTGCTTACCGCCGACTTAGCAATAATTTATGTACTGTTAAAACCAATTATGAAAACCAACAAAAACATCTTTTTTTTCGTGAAACTCCCTCGGGCCGTTATTCCGCGGGGTTTTCGGTGGAACGGTGTGTCGGAATCGAACTGACTAAAACCACACGGTGTGCCATGCTGCGCTTAAAATAGGAGGAATCCGGGAACAGCTTTCGTTTTCTCTCCGATGACTGCAGTGTGGGCCGACGTTGCGACGCCCAAGCGGGGCAATCCGCAAGCGCATGCTGAGCCGAGTTCTCACTGCAGTCGCAATGATGACAGACGGGGCTCATTTCCCTCCTAGCGACCGAGTGCAGGTATTTTCCGAAGCAGCCGTGACCGGAAAGAACCTGCGTCAGTCGGAAGGAAAGGGTCCAGTGCTGCCGCCCTGCCCTGCCCTGCCGCCCTGCGACGATGATCGGCTGGACCCCCTAACGGCGGCAAAACAAGCACGTGGAGAACAAAAACATCTATGACTATCCCTATTTGGTTTGAGTTGTCAGAGCAAAATTCAAAAACTTTTAAAGAGGTCCCTTATCGCGCGGCAATCAACAATTTATTATTTTATAACATGCAAGTTGCGGCTTTGAACATGAAGTTTTGAAGATCGTTTGAGACCATTGAAAGGTTCACTTCAATATATGACAATCTCAACTTTATTTTAATTGACAATATTTTGACAATTAAAATGAAGTTGACTTCGAATATAACTTACAAACAACTAAATAATAAGAAACGATGTACAATAAACTGTGTTAGCTGTGTTTAGCCCTGCAGTTCTCGCTGTAGTAGAATAGTGCCAACACATCTCTTACCGTGGGTGACGTAAAAGTGGCTAATGAAGGGCTTTTTATTTTGTACTGTCTGATAGATAACAATCTATATAAACCATGCCACTCAAAAAGTATTGCGAAGAAAAGTTTTTGTGTATGAAAGACTGGCCAGTTATAAACTATTATAAAAATAATGGTTATTTATAAGTGAAAATAGGTACGTTACAATTTAAATATTTCTCGTATAAATTATCTCACTTAAAAACAGGAACGTTTTCGCGCTATGTTTTTTTACGATTTCAGGTGTCGCCGGAAACCGGATGAATCATATGATAGACTTCTAATTGCATTCATGGATGAAGGCCCTTCCAAGGCAACTGTGAATTGTTGGTATAACGAATTCAAACGTGGTCGACTAACTTTGGGGGATGAAGAACCAAATGTGTGGCAAAAGTTTTCTCTGTTGTGAGCAACAAGCGACCAAACACAGGGCTCCGCGGGCTACTGTTCCACCACGACAACGCGCTCGCTCGAAAAACGAGGGACTTCTTGGACAGCGTGCCGGTTAAACTTCTGGGTCACCCTCCTTACAGTCCTGACCTAGCACCGTGTGACTTCTTTTTATTCCCGAAAATTAAAAATCAGCTCAAAGGGATACAAGTTAAGATGCGCTGTCAGCGGTCGAGCAGGCTAGGCTAAACGAGATGTCTGCGGTAGACTGGGAAAAGTGTTTCTTAAAAGTGTTTTGTAAAGAGGCTAGTGGAGAGTATTTTTAAAAGATTTAATATAAAAATATTTGACACTTTTTTTTATTATCACAAAACTTTCTATGAATGAAGTGCCCGGATGATGGCAACATGTTTGCCGCTCTACATAAGAGGAACTAAATTATGATTGTCAAAAAGTGGGAGTCAGAGATGACTCTCGGCCCCTTATGGGGAATACTCGGCTACTTATCTTGTAGAATGTAGCCGGTTAAAATACTACCCCAAGAAGCCCTCCGGAGCCCTACTGACAATTGTTA
This sequence comes from Tyria jacobaeae, assembly GCA_947561695.1. Classification (NCBI taxonomy): domain Eukaryota; kingdom Metazoa; phylum Arthropoda; class Insecta; order Lepidoptera; family Erebidae; genus Tyria; species Tyria jacobaeae. The sequence continues at coordinate 18,026,582 of OX387223.1, forward strand.
TAATATGACACCCATCGGTTGTTACGTACTTCTTTAACACTTTATAATTACAAATAAAGCAGAATATTAGTATGTTGCATAATTTATAATGTATAAATGCGGTATGGTACGGGTTAAAATATACATACATGTGTACATAGTCTATTCGCACGAAATACAGACGGTGACGTGATAATTATTGAGGTCTTATTGTATGCAAGTGGTGTAACAGTTTGAGAAGTGGGATGATAAGTATTGAAGATGACTGGACCATTTTTGACGGGTTTAGGAAAACCCTACGGGATTGCTACGGACACGAAAGGACATAGGGTATCTTTCAAATTTATCGAGGCAGCAATCTGAAATAAAATACTGTTTGCGTGGGCAGCAGCGCCCTAATAAAACAACAAAGATTTTTCTTTGACTGCCATTGACAGGCACGAATGAATAAATTACATTTTTATCTCTTTCAATAATAATTATGGTTGAATTTCAATCTCCAGTGGAACAATCGTAATATGTAAAGTTTTTTTTTGGTTGTTCGTTGATACGGACTAATCAAAGTACTTATATATATACATATGTAAACAGGATAAAAATACATACTTAAAAATTGGCACACATTACTTAATTATATCTGTATATATAATAATTAAAAAAAATACATATGATTGATGTGCTAATAGAGTTTTTGTGATGATATTTATAAAAGTAAAATAATATATAAAAGGCTACAAAACTTGGGAGCTCATCAGTGACCATAAACGCTGATGAAACTGCGAGAAACGATTATTAGGTTAAACGGTTATTTAGGTATATTAAGGTTGGATAGCCTTGAAAAAATAATTTGACGTACCTGTAGGTACACGACCTAATTGTATATTCATTTCGTACATAACGTGGTATAGACGTACCTAGAAACGATAAAAATGTTTATAAAGGCATTATTATTTTGTATGTTGTGGTGTTCGCTTAATATTGATAGGTGCAGTAGCGTAAGTATATGCATATATATGCATATTTGAATGGTTTTTTTTATTAAGGGTTAATTGTAGTATTGTTAGTACTTAGTTCATGGCTCAAAATTTTCTACTTAGCCATTTCTTCTCTTTTTTTTTGGGTGCGCAAACTGTGTTTTCTCTTTTCATTTTTCGGTGTAAAGAAACATTTTAAATGTATAAAGTTTACATTGCCTAATGTAACACAGGTGAACACTAGTGTGTCAATAAAGGGCGAAGTGTTAAAACCCGAAGATTCCACAGTGTTCTTAGGCTTAACTTTGCATGCAAAGCTTCAGTGGAGCCCCCATATAGATAAACTGTCCAAAAAGCTTAGTTCTGCAGCGTATGCCGTTGGGAAAATTCGTGGTTTAACTGATTAAGAGACAGCCCGTTTAGTATACTTTAGCTATTTTCATAGTGTAATGTCATACGGTATTCTGTTGTGGGGAAATGCCGCCGATATTCAATCTATTTTTGTTTTACAAAAAAGAGCTTTACGTGCAATTTATAAATTAAGTCCCAGACACTCCCTCAGAGATAAATTTAAAGAGATTAATATTATGACTGTGCCCTCTTAGTATATTTATGAAAATCTCATGTACGCACATAAAAATATTAATCTGTATAAAAAATACAGTGATACCCATAGTATAAATACTAGGAACTAAAACAAATTTTTTGTTCCTAAAACCAGGCTCAAGAAAATAGGTGGTTCGTTTAGATGCCAAAGTATACATTTCTATAATAAGCTTCCTAGCCAAATACAAGAACTAAGCAATCATAAATTTAAATCATTTTTCAAAAAAATACTAAGTCAGAAAGCTTTTTACACAATTAAAGATTACATTGAGGATAAAAAGGCTTGTGAATGAGCTGCTTCATTAATGTACATGAGCCTTTGTTTTTCATTTATACTTTTTGCTGTTTTTTTTATACACATTGACATTTTATATTTTACTTTTTATCATTAATACTCACTTTGTTGAGTATATTTTTTTTTTTTTAATTTAATAAATTATTTATTTATTATTTATTGTAGATATGACGACTATGTAGGTTATTTCTTTTTTTTTCCTCCTTTTTTCCAGCAATTTTGTTTTTTAACGATGTCTGACTGTTTGAGTACTTTGCGGCCTACCCAAATGTCCTTGCTTTGGTACTGTTCGTTGGTTCGTTGAGCTCCTTAGAGTTCTAAGTTGAGCTACACGATAACTGACAAATGCTTGCACTGTTTGGACGGGTCCACTCAAATGAGCGTGGTGCTTTCTTCAAAAGCTCATCTCAGACGTTAGCGTGCATGGTTCTCATATGTTTTTGATCAGTACATCTGTATGGACTTTAAAACAGAGGGTTCTTCTTCTTCTCAGGGTAGTCAGCTAGGAAACACCGGCCTCATCTAGCTTAAACTGACAAAAAATAAATATTGACGTGTAAAAGTGTCGTTATAACCAATTTAAAAAATAAAGATCATTTATCATTTATCATTTATCGAAAGTCTAGGCAGTCCATAAAAGATACTAGCTATTGAATGGTTGCTCATTTGGCTTTTGTTTTGCTCTAAACTTTTGTTACATAATTATCACCATAGAATATGGGGGCCTAGCCCCCCTCCAGTTTGAGAGACGTGTGTGGAACAAGTCACGCCACCGTCTCAGCTACCCCCAGGCCAGCGCTCATGGAAGCCGGAGATCGTTGAGTGTTTCACAGCCTATTGTATTATACTTTGTCAGGGTCAAATGATGTATCCTAAATTTAGTTAGTTACACTATTATAATAATGTATAATTATTTTTTCAAAGTCACAAAATAACATTGAATTACATGAGAACTGTTAAATGATTGTTCGGAAGAAATCACTATGAGTCCTAAGACCGCTACTTGTCCAACTTGTGTGCTTACATATTCACACAACAGACTGGTCACCTGATGGTAAGTGACAACAGCCGTCCATAGAGACCTGCAACTCAACAGTCATAAATGCGCCGCCCACCTTTGAGGGTGATGACGCATGTGGGGATGCGGGGAGGGGACGGAAGAGAGGGGGGATAAAGAGATGGGAAAGAGGGGAGGAGAACGAGGGAACACAATATATAATAATATAATAAATAATATAGTAACTGGATCCTACAGTAAAAGTTCCTATTTATCTATTTAAATTGTCAACATCTCATACGGGTCTCCTTCTAAGGATTTTCCAGTTATTTTTAAACGGACATAACAGCTTTGATTTGTCAAAAGAGGCAGCCAGGCGCGTCTTCCAATACGTATGTAGATCCTATGAAGAAGAACAAGCAAGAAACTCTAAGCACTCTCTATTTCAAATATGTATTCGTATATTATATATTATCCTTCTGTATTTTTCTAGACGTCTTACATTATTACCGAACGACCCGTAGTAACTTACTTGAATAAAGCATTTGTGAAATATTTCATAATTACAAGTCGTCGTAGAAGTCGCCAGGATCCTCGCTATTATGTCAATGTGTACACTGAAACATTAGTATATATGACTAATAAAATTAGGGTAAGTTTTATTTTTATTTACCTCAAAAAAAAAAAACGGTATAAGAACCGGTTGAAAACTGGTTGTGAAGAATGCGGTATTTTGTGTTCAAGTCCTCTTTTCTTAGATCTTTTTGTTCTTTTGTATTTTTTTTTAACTCCGAAATGAGTGAGGTTTCCGGAGGCCCAACTCTCCCTCTCCCCTTTCCTTTCTACCATCCCCCTCTCCTCTTTCCTATCTCCTCATCCCTTCTCTCTTCTTTCCCCTCCCCGCACCCCCCTCATCCCACCATCCCTCATCACCCTAAAAGGCGGGCAGCGCACTTACGATTCTTGAGTTACAGGTGTCCATGGATGGTGGTTGTCACTTACCAATAGGTGACCCGTCTGTTCGTCTGTCCCCCTATGGTATGAAAAGAAACACCTGATGGTAAGTAACGTCCATGGACACCTGCAATTCAATAGTCGTATGAGCGCTTGCCACTTTTGAAAGAGAGGGAGGGGAGAGAGGTAAGAGTGGAGGCATGAGGGAAGAGGAAAAGAGTGGGGGAGTTGGGCCTCCGGAAACCTCACTAATTTGGGCGAAATTCAACGCAAGCGTTGCTTCACAACCGGTTTTCTGTAATGCCCTGGTATCGTAGCGGTCGAGCAGGCCCATTCATGACTAAGCATGGCTCTCTCACAATAATTATCCCCCTCCTTTGTAGTTAAGTTCAATATCAATCATTAGAAATTTTGAAGGTCAAAGACGAGATCTAGATAAACCTTGTTTTTAAGATGAAAGGTACATTAATCTTGAATCGATTTGTTGCGGATAGCGTAACTTAATTGTTCGCCTCGCCACTACTACAGGTCTACATCGCACCGAGGAGTGTTGTGGGATCATATCATACACAGTCATTCCTTTGTGATCCACAAATAGTTTCTGGACTATCTTTGTGTCCGTAGTTTAAATGTGTGTGGAACCATTGCAAATCGAAAATATTCCTTATGTGAATTGTCTTCGTGTATAAAAATAACGAATGAATAATCTCTGTTACAGATGGACTTTTACTTAAAACACCTATTGACTACAGGATACCACACAAGTTTTGTTGAGATCCATTTCGGATTTTGTGATTTGTTGGAAAAAGATGCAACTTTTGGTGCACAGATAAAAGCGACACTTCTTAATTCTACTTGTCCTTATCCACCAGTAAGTAATGTTAATTAATTATGTGTTTTAAATGAGAAGAAGAATGAGAAGTCTCTTCGCCTGTCAACCTATTTAATAAAAAAAGAAAACGTTAACTGTCTAACGTGTCTGTGCTTCGCAATTGACTTCGCAATAACTTCACTGTGTAACATACGGTTATAAAAAAAATGTACTGTAGTAATAAATAGATTATGAAGTATTGTGAATGACGGTTAAGGCAGCTTACCGTCCGAGACGATGGAGCATCGTGTACACTGCAGAGCCGCGTTCATCAACATTTAAATGATTAATAATATAATAATAATTAATAAAATATCGATCTATCATCACTAACAGGACAATTTTTGCCAATAAACCTGATATAGTGGTGATAGACCGACTAGAGCGACGAGCAAAGATTGTAGACATTACCGTTCCACATGACGACAATCTCATAAAGGCTGAAAAAGATAAACAAATTAAATATTTGGATCTAGCCCATGACGTGGTCGACATGTGGGATGTTGGTTCTGCAATCATTGTGCCGATAGTCATATCAGCTCATGGGTTGATTGCCAAGAGCGTCGACCAACATCTGCAGAGGCTCACGTTACACAGCTGGGTTAAGGGCCTAATGCAGAAGGCAGTCCTTCTTGATACGGCACGTATGGTAAGGAGGTTCCTGTCTCTGGAGCCCTAACCACCGGTAGCTTGGTCCCTGTACCCGATACTAGTGGGACACTATTTTTTATATTTTAAAATATATTTTGTTTTTATTTTATATTTAAAAATGTAATTTGTATGTTTATTAATGTGAATAAAGAGAATAATAATAATAATATAACTTCATACATTTCACACACGGCCGTCCGATCCGAAACAGAACAGAGCTTGTATTATGGTAACCACAAATTATTTACTTACATATTTACTTTTTTGTTTTTATAAATTTATAATATTAATAATTAATAATTTCAGGCATAGTGGAGTCATCATGGCAGGCTTATATATACAAAAAAAACTGTTTATATGATACAATAACAACGAAAAAATCGCTCCTCGGAGCTGTGAGGAAGGAAACCTCAATAAAAAATCACCAAGTGGGACCCTTCCATGGGTAGGAGTTTCTTCGCTATCCACAGTGGAGAAAGAAGACGGGCTCGGAGTGCACTCGCACTGCCACCGAGCAGGTATTTGGAGATTAGTCTCGATGCCACCGTTGGCATATCGTAATCCCGAAAGGAGTGTCGTGGTTAAGTCTCGCAGCTCTGATCGGGGGCGAGGGTCTTGGCTTAACCGCCCGGACTGCGAGGAAGAATACCTCTATAAAAATTACCCCGAATCCCGTGTTCTGGTGCGTGACCATGGGATGCATGGCTGATGGGTGGTTCAGTCGCAAGCGCACTCCCAGCCAGGGACCTGCGGACCCCTCGGTTGGGCATAAACTTACGCTTGCCTGGATATTGGGGATCTCTGCTCAGGTCGACTCTTAATTCTCCCCCTCTCGTGGGTCTAAAAATGGAATACCAATTATTAAATAAAAACAAAAATGATGAAAAAAAGAAGGAGATGATGAATAGGAAGAAGGCGGATGAACCTTCGTCTAACGATGAGGAAGATGCTTTATCAGCTTCTACCTCGTTGGAGCTCCCAAAAGTCGATATGACTTCTGGGAACAAGAGAAGCTCCAGCAGTCGCAGGTCGGAACGACTTCTTCACAAAGCCGACTCCCGTACGTTTGCCGAGATGGAGCTTGACCTCGAGACTCGAAATCGAGGTCGATCGACGGACGATGATACTGATACGTCCAAAGAAATGCTCCCTCCCAAAGTGACTAGCAGCCTTAGAGGGAGGTCGAGGTCGCGTACGCCAGTCTCAGTCCCATCAGGTTCCGTCTTTTCGAAGGCGGGTGTGTATGCGCAAAATCGTGCGGAGAGCGAAATCATCGCGGAGGAGGAGATCGCGGATCTCCTTTTTAAGATAAGTGCACCGGCAGAAGGGAGTTCAATCTCTCAAACACCGGTGTCATTGGAGGAGAGAACGAGTGCGGCGGTGGCCACCAAGTCTAACAATTGAAAGGGCTCATTTGTCAAGGCCCTGAAGGACTCCTCCTCCGCGGTGTCCGAGGCCATGGAAAGCCTTAGTGAGGACGTTTCGCGTCTTCAAGAGGCCAATGACCGCCTGTCGGCAGCAAACCAACGCTTGACTGAGCAAGTTGCTGAGCTTAGTGCCCAGTTTGCCCGATTTCGTCCGGGGACGAGCTCAGGCTGCACTGAGCAACCAAATCCCTCTGGATCCCGGCCTGCTCCCTCCCCTTCCCCCGTTCCTGATGCCCACTTGCGTCAAATTATTGACGCAGTGTGGCGAATGATGGACGGGCGCTTGGCCGGATTAGAGGCAAGGCTGCCTCCAGAAGCCAGAACTCGACCGCCTCTAGCCACGGATAAACGAAACGCTGTTAGGTCGGCGGCGGTTCCTGTTTCAGCTGGTCGCGTAAAGTCCTCATATGCAGCGGCGGTAACTGCACCTGAGCAAGCGCCTGCAGCTGTACCGAAGACAGGACGCCCGTCCAAAACCACAACAAGATTCGTGAGTGAGTTCCCTCCACTCCCCTCTCCATCGCCCAGAAGTACGGGTGCATCTCGTACCCATTCCAGCGTCGTCTCTGGGCCTGGACCTTCGACACATGCCCCTATAAAAGACGGTTGGCAGGTAGTTCAAGGACGTAAGAGGTCTGGCAGGAAGAAGAATAAGGGCAACAAGAAAGCCGCCTCACCACAAGCGCCAGCAGAAGCGATGGTACCTAAACAGACGCGAAAGCTAAATCTACTGCTGCCGGAAGCGGTTAATAAGGGCGTTACGTATGCCGCCGTCTTCAAGAAGGCCCGCGACTACCTCAGTAACGAGTTTGGAAGTGCGGGTGCTCGCCTGCGCCTCGCACAGACGGGGGCCCGCGTTCTCGAATTTCCCGGGGCTGAGGGTACGAAGCAGAGAACCTTTGCAGAGAAGTTGCGGGGAGTGTTTGCAGAGACAGATGGTGTTAAGATCGCCAGGCCCACCAAGTGCTCGGAGATTCGCATATCGGGCCTGGACGACTCCGTTTCGGTCGACGATATCCGGGTAGCAATTCAGCAGAGGGCGGGTTGCACCTCGGATAATGTTAGGATCGGCACCATCCGCCCCGGTCAAGGTCTTGGTACGGTGTGGGTAAGCTGCCCCGTGGCAGTCGCTAAAGTTCTAGGCGATGCCGGAAAGATCCTTGTCGGTTTCGTGAACGCCAAAGTCACAATTCTGGCTGCGAGACCGATAAGGTGCTTCAAATGTTTGGCGACGGCGCACACCCGCACCAAGTGCGTAAGTTGCTTTGACAGCAGCGGACTTTGTTTCCGCGTGTGCGGCGGGTAATCTGCCCGCCAATCACCAGATGGGGCAGGGTGGCTGCAAGCCTCCCCGCGCTTCTCAGGTGACATCAGGGGTCACTAGCCTATCGACCCAGGCTGCCTCTGATGTAGTTCGTGCGTCAACGCCGTCGCCCATGGAGGAGGCTGTAGAGACCCCTTGACTCCTTGTCCAGACGAACCTGAACCACTGTGCCGGTGCGCAGGACCTCTTCCTGCAAACCATGGCAGAGTGGTCTATTGGTGTGGCCGTAGCTGCGGAGCCCTATTACGTTCCTCCCCGTACAAACTGGCTGGGTGACCGGGACGGCTCCGTGGCAGTCGTCGGTTCCACAGCGGCTCATTCCCCGCCCTTGTCACTAAGAGACAAGGGTACTGGATTTGTTGCCGCTGAATGGAGGGGGATTACCATTTATGGTGTTTACTTCTCCCCCAACCGGAGTCTGAGTGATTTCGAGGTTTTCCTCAATAGCCTGGAGACCTCGATACGGCGACTAGCGTCTGGGCACGTTCTAGTGCTGGGGGACTTTAACGCCAAGTCCGTTGCGTGGGGTTCCCCCAGGACGGACGCAAGGTGCGACGCTGTAGAGGAGTGGGCGACATCTGTGGGCCTCTGTCTCCTAAACAGAGGCACCACCAATACGTGCGTGCGACAGCAGGGTGGGTCGATAGTGGACCTTTCGTTCGCTACCTCTGCTCTTGCCGCACGAGTAAGGAACTGGTGTGTCCTGGAAGAGGTTGAGACGCTCTCGGACCACCCTTATATCCGATTTGAGCTCTCCCGGACTCAGGACCCCAGAAGGGGTCACATGGCGCGGCGTCCTTCCCGCTTTCCGCGGTGGGCTAAATAAGCTAGACCGGGACCTACTGGAGGAGGCAGCTATCGTTTACTCATGGCTGTCTCCGCAGCCTCCGACCGAGGAGGTAGACGTAGGGGCGGGCCATTTTCGCGATGAGGTTACGCAGATTTGCGATGCGGCCATGCCCCGCGTTCTAGGTTGTCGGCCTCCAAGGAAGGAGGTCTACTGGTGGTCCCAGGATTTGGCGGACGTCCGCGCAGCCTGCATTCGTGCCCGGAGGTCATACACCCGCAATCGTCGGCGTCACCGCGAAGAGCGGGAGGAGGACCAGCTTCATGAAGAGTACCGAGAGGCACGGAGAACTCTGAAACTGGCCATTAGCCGTGCCAAAGAAGTGAAGAGAAAGGAGATGCTTGAGGGTCTCGATCGTGACCCCTGGGGTCGCCCTTATCGTGCGGTGCAACAAAAGCTGTTGGGCGTTGCCCCCCCCCCCCCTTACTGAGACTCTCCAGCCCAGCTTCCTGCAGGAAGTGGTTGAGGGCCTTTTCCCGCAACGGGTGGAGTACTCACCCCCGTCGATGGCCGCCTTGGCCGGTGACGACGGGGAGTTCGTGGAGGAGGATGTTCCACCCGTCACGGAGGCGGAAATAGGGGCGGCTGTTCTCTAAGAACACTGCTCCTGGGCCAGACGGGATCCCTGCCCGAGTCTTGGCCCTGGCCCTTGACCACATGGTAGACCGCCTTAGGGAGGTGTTCGACGCTAGCTAGGTGTCCGGACACTTGCCTGATTGCTGGAAAAGCGGGAAGCTGGTGCTTTTAAGGAAGCCGGGACGGCCAGCCGATTCGGTCGCGGCCTACAGACCCATTGTGCTGCTGGACGAGGCGGGTAAACTGTTTGAGAGAGTACTCTCTGCCCGCATCGTCCGGCACCTGGACGAGGTCGGCCCCGATTTGTCGAACGCCCAATTCGGTTTCCGAGCGGGTCGTTCGACGGTCGGTGCTGTGTTGCGTCTGCGGACCGTGACTGAAGAGGCTGTGAGCTGTGGCGGCGTGTTGTTGGCGGTGTCGTTGGACATTGCCAACGCATTCAATAGTCTGCCATTCAGCTGCATCAGGGAAGCGCTCCGGTATCACGGGGTGCCACAGTACCTGAGGCGGCTAGTGGCAGACTATTTAGAGGAGCGTACCGTCATGTACGACGACCGAGAGGGAAACCTGAGACGTCGGCCCATGTCGTGCGGTGTTCTGCAGGGGTCTGTCCTCGGACCACTCCTGTTGAACATGGGATATGACTGGGCCTTTCGAGGTGACTTCCCCCCCGGGCTGGGAGTAATTTGTTACGCTGATGACACTTTGGTAACGGCCCGGGGGGTGAACTTTGAAGAGGCGGTGCGCTTGGCCACCAGAGGAGCCTCACTGGTGGTCAGGCGTATCGAGGCGCTGGGCTTGAGGGTGGCCCTGGACAAGACGGAGGCCCTTTTATTTCATGGGCCCCGTTGTGGTCCACCCCCCGGCGCCTCCATCATGGTCAACTCGGTCCTTGTACCAGTTCGAGCCCACATTAAATATCTGGGCCTGAACCTTGACGGGAGGTGGCTCTTCGACGAGCACTTCCGGCAGCTTGCTCCAAAGCTGGTCGGCGCTGCGTCCGCTCTTGGGCGCCTTATGCCCAACTTAGGTGGACCCAGCGTCGCTACGAGACGGCTGTACACGGGGGTTGTCCGGTCAATGGCACTGTACGGTGCACCGGTGTGGGCGGAGGCTCTGACCGCCCAGAATAGGGCACGCCTTTGGCGCCCTCAGAGGGTTATGGCGGTTAGAGCTATACGTGGTTACCGCACCGTGTCGACGGAGGCGGCGTGCGCTGGACTTGGAGGCGGAAGTTTATCGGCGGACGGCTGAGTTCCGGGCGGGTAGCGGAAGACGGCCCCCGCCCGAAGAGGTACGCGAGTGGCGTGAAGCCGCTCGTCGAGCCACGATGGCTCATTGGTCGTCCCGGCTAGAGGCTCTACGTGCTGGCTTTGCCGCCGTGGAGGCGCTCCAGCCATATTTGAGGGTCATATTTGAATGGGCAGAGCGGCAGCACGGGACCCTTTCCTTCCGACTGACGCAGGTTCTTTCCGGTCACGGCTGCTTCGGAAAGTACCTGCACTCGGTCGCTAGGAGGGAATTGAGTCCCGCCTGCCACCACTGCGATTGCAGTGAGGACTCGGCTCAGCATACGCTCGCGGAATGCCCCGCTTGGGCGGCGCAGCGTCGGGTCCTTACTGCAGTCAGCGGAGAGGATCTCTCGCTACCGGCCGTCATACGCTCCATGGCCGGTAGTGACAGGAATTATACAACGCAACCTTCTGTGAGGAGGTCATCTCGCAGAAGGAGGCGGCGGAGCGGGCCCGGGAGGACGATCTTCACTCGGACCCAATTCGCCGCCGGCGAACCGGGCGGCGTAGGCGTGCTTACCAGCGCCTCATGCCGCCCTGAGTGTGGCCGCGGGTGGTCGGGATGGGTTTTCCCCTCCATCCGCCATATGGCCAGCCGCGAAGGGGTGAAGTCCGCGTGTGTCTGGACGTCGCCTTATTGATAGGTTAGTGTACCCGAAGGTGGTGCCCGCATAGTGCGGGCAGGCGCTAGGAGGGGTCCGGATGTTTTAATAAAGCTGTTCCCGGATTCCTCCTATTTTAAGCGCAGCATGGCACACCGTGTGGTTTTAGTCGGTTCGATTCCGACACACCGTTCCACCGAAAACCCCGGTGGAATGACGGCTCGAGGGGGTTTCCACACGAAAAAAAAAAAAAAAAGTACAAGCTGTGCTTAGTTTGGGATCAGACGGCCGTGTGTGAGATGAGTTAATTTATTATTATTATTTATTATTTTTAGAGTATAAAATGGTCTAATTAAGTGTATTTTTTGTATTTGTTGAGTGTACTGTTTACAACATTTATAAAAGATAAAATAGAGTAGCTAATATTATTGAAATAATTAATATTACATTTTTGAGACTTGAAAATTTGTAATTTTTTAATGTGTATGTAATATTTTTTTATGTATTTATTTATTTATTTATTTCATAACAATATAATTTTGTGTAGAACCTTACAAATAGACATGGTTATTTAAAATTACAAGATTCCATAATTTTCAATGAGTTTTTAACAATAATATCGCAATTAAAATGTAATCAGAATAAGTACTATTCAGATTACTCGTTGGCTTTATTCCGGTCTAAAGGACGTCGTAAACGACGAGTCATCAATCGGCCGCGAAAGCCTCAACCAATTTATTCAGATTACATTTTATTTCAAATATGTTTTTTTATTTACTTTGTAAATTTAAACACAAACAATAATAACCCATCATATTTGTGTAATTAATAATACAATTGTTTATAAATTTCAATTTAATTAAAATTATTTTACTCGCATTCATTATTTAAGTCTCATTCGTTGTTGCCTTACAAGTCATTTATGGAATATTAACTACTTATATACATGAAAAACTTTATGTTTATAGTTTTATTCTTTAAGATAAATATCTGCTTATAGTTCTAAAGGAAGTTTATCAAATATTTTGACTGCCATGTAATTTGAGCTATGCTTCACTAAGTTCAGAGCAGGCTTTGTATTAGACGGCATATCCATTCGTCGTGTCTTGGCACGTAATTGTCTCTGTTCGGAAGTTTCATACTTATGGATAATTTAAGCAATTTCATAATTAGTATAAATGAGGTACAGTTAAAATTTTAAGATCCTTGAAGCACTGTTTACAAAACTACTGTTAACAGTTTATCGCACAAAAAAGGCGATTAGAACTATGGTCCAGAAACACTATTTGAATACGCTATTTGAATATTATATACTCCTAAAGTAAATAATCAAAAGCTGCTCAATGTGTCTCGTTTCTCAAGCTCCTAAGAATATAGCATGCAGAGCTAACTGCACTTTCTATATGAGTAAGTTCATGTTTCCAATTTGAATAATAATCAACATGTACCCCCACAAATTTAACAGCCTGTACTGTACTTATTTTATCTCCATTCATTGTGTTACTAAGAATGTCATTATTTTTTGTAGTAGTCTAAAAAAGTATCAAATTTGTCTTCTTAGTGTTTATAAAAGTCTATTAGCAGTAAAACAGTCATGAAAAGCTATAAGAGAGTCACCTTCTCTTCTGTTCAAATTATTAATGTGTTACTTAGATACAATAGCATTTATATCATCCAAAGACGCAGTTAATTTTATGGAGCCTGAAATATTGTCATGGACATATTCAATTAGATCTTTATTCAAAACTATAAAAAAATATTGCTTCAAGGATCGGACCTTGAGGAATGCCTACTTTTAAATATTTCTTATTTTCTTTTTTAGTTTTAAAATGTGTATTATTAACCTTTCCATTATCATAACTATCAATTTCAACAAATATCTTCAGATTCTCTAAATAGAACTAAACAACTCTTTAGCTAAACCTCGTTCACCGTAATGTTCTAGTTTGTTTATTAATAATCCATTATCATTATTATTAAAATTTCATCTAACTATTAAAATATTAATCATATACATATGTCATGTATGTCATGACATGACATGTTATGTCATCTTAATAGCCAATTTTTCTACTATATCAGTTTGGTAGTTAAAGTATTGTACAGGTTGGAACTACAAGGTCGTAGACAAAAGAAACCAAACAGAAACCGTAATAAATAGTCGGACCAAATATCTGAACAGCTGAAGTTACCGATCACCATTCAGCAAGCGGCGGACCGGATCAGTTGGAGGCGGACAGCTGAGAGGCTGGGAAGGAATCACAATCCTCAGCAATGGGAAAACGATAAAAAATATATTATACCTCTGCCTACCTTGTCAATATCAAGTGTACAAACTCATATATATATGCACACACGTATTAAGTTATGAGAGTCTGTTCAATAAAATTATTTTTTAAAATATTTTTATTAATTAATTTATATTGTTTCAGGGGCCATACAACCTCACGAACATGATAATTCCATCTGTACCAAAAGATTTTCCTTTTCAACGAGGTCGTATTTATTTAAATATTTCTTATCATGAAAGTCGAAATATGACCTTAATTGGGAGTGGTCATGTTGACTTGGAAATAAAAAATATCATTTTGAAGAAAAATAAAAAATAATAGTACTGCTTTCGATACGAAATATAAAAAAATCATATATGTAACTATCTCTTTATTATGTCAACATATGGATGAATATCACCTCCGTGCCTATTTTCCCTTGGGTCAGCGAAAAGAGTTTAATTTTTGCTCATTATTTGAATTGTATTTGTATCGGTTTATTTAAGACCTTCAATAATTGTATTTACCTATATTTAACAAATAAATAAATGATTATGAATATGATTATTATTAGATTAATTTAATTATACGCTCCACGTCTCTACAAAAATAAAATAGCACACACCCTTAAGAACAAACATATATTTTTTTGTGACCAGAATTTACATTCACACGTACCAATCAAGTGGTAAGCGTGGTCACATGGATGGTCGATCCTTGCCTGGCATGCATAGAGCTAAGGCGTGATTAAATGTAAAATGTGTAACCGGTGGTTGCTACATAGATGTAAATTAGCTTTATGCACAAGTCTGCTTTGTTAGTTCGAATTAGCAAAGTTTAAAGTCAAAGCAATGCAATTTTCCACATACACATAAATTTAAAGCCATGCATTTATATTGTAAAGTAACATGACAGTGGTAGAGCCATGCTTACGCACGAATGGGCAGGCTCGACCGGTGTGACCACGGCCTCACAGAAAACCGGTTGTAAATTAACGCTAGCGTTACATTTCCCCGATATAAGTGAGGTTTCCGGAGGCCCAACGCCAACTCTTCTCTTTCCTCTCCCCTCATCCCCCCTCTCCTCTTTCCCATCTCCTAATACCCCATCTCTTCTTTCCACTACCTGCATCCTCCTATCCCTCATCACCGTCAAAGGCGGACAGCGTACTTACGACTCTCGATTTGCAGGTGTCCATGGACGGCAGTTGTCACTTACCATCAGGTGACCTGTCTGTTTGTCTGTCCCCCTATAGTATAAAAAAAAACTATCATGTTGTATTGTGAACACTTATTTGTCTTTTATAGAACTTCCTTAATATTATTTTAGTATTTATTTTTGTCAATTTTGTAATCACTCGCAATTTAAACGTTTTCATTATTTTATGTACTAAGATTTATTGATAATTTGAACAACTATAAAACTATAACTCAGGCACGTGCGGTAGATTTCCACACGACATTTTCTTGGGTTATTTAATTGTTGGTTTCGATGAATATTTAATAATATAAATATAAATAAAATATTCAGTATTTATAAATGAACTTACGCTACAGTAATATAATTAAGTGATGATGAGTCCCAAGTTTAACTGCATCCTAACATGATGTGACTACATGGATTGGTTTGATACTAGCGGACCCGACAGACGTTGGCCTGACTGCAGCGCCATCTGCAGGGCTGATTTGTGAATCTAAACCATGCGTTGCGCCACCCAAACCCATACACAAAAAAAAAAACATACAAATCGGTTCAGCCGTTTAGGTGGAGTTCAGTGACATACACATGTACAGTAGAATTATATATATAAAAGATATGTATATTTCATCTACATTATGTAGTATTGTTGTATATATATTCTTGTGAAGTGAATGTAACCATAAAATTAGTACCTACATATTAATCTTGTTATAAGTTTCATTTTGCCATTTCACATTTTTACAAAACATAAGGGCTGACTGGTTGAAAATACCTCGCATATTAAAACTTTATACAAAATTTTGTGCATTAAGCATTTAATAAATAAATAAATTCATATTCAACTACTTCAACTAAGGTGATTAAAGTGAGACAACTATGCTCACAAATTTACTTCCAACGACGAGAGAATTAATAAAAAAATAATATACGAGACGAGAATTAAAACTTTAAACTCACTCACTCAAACATAAATAAATTGTTATTAAGTGTAATTTACATACATATTCAATTAAACATGAATACTCGTAATAAAACATAACAGCGAGCAGGTTTACTTTCTATAGATTTTTAGTTTGCAATGCCTATGAACAAATGGCCAATTTCAAAAAAATTGTGTACAATCAATATATTAAATATATATATTTATTATTATATATATTATTATAATTGACATATTTTTATATAACTCTAAGATATTAATTTAGAGTTTCATAAGACCTGATTTTATACTGAATTAGTAAGACTCTGAAAAATAATTAATAACGATTAAATGTAAAAAGAGTTAACAAATCAAACAAAAATAACTATTTGTACTGAGAAATTAATAGCTGGCCAATATTTTCATAGCGATTTGGCTTTTTCTAATGATCTAGTGGCAATAGAAATGAACCCTTCGCGTGTTACTCTCGACAAACCCATTTACCTACAGAGGCTTTGTTGTTTTGGTAGTATCCAGAAGTCATATGTATCATTTTCACAATTCCATCATAAAACCTTTTAATGGTAACCGAATTGATTGTGTTATACTGACACAATGACTAAAACGTAAATACTTACGACCTTTACAAGAATATTCACCTGCATTTTCTAAACATTTACGAATTTAACAATGAGTTCAAATTTCAGGATTGGTTAAGGACGGACGGACGAAAGAGGAGGTAAAATTATCAAAGAATTCAAAGAACTCCTCTCAAAACTTTATTGCATTAAAACATCAGATTATTCACACCTTTGTCGCCTCGAAGTAATTGTTTCTGAAGTTTTGTACCCGGTGTGTAATCGTTGTAAGCAGGCTAATTAAATTCAAACGGTAAATTATTAATTACACTGTTAACAAGTCCACCGGCTTGCATTGATCAAAGTTAAATAAAATAATTATAACAAAATATAATGTTTATGAGAATTTATTATTCAATAAATTTACTATTGCACCTTTGTCGATGTTTATATGTATATTGCTATTTTGTTAGTTGCCTACACCCAACCATATTAGAAAAAAAATAATTTATTTTCTTTTTAGTCTTTTTTCAATCAAATAAGCATCGGGTTGATACGATTTTTGTAGCTCCTGTTCTTAAGAGTTTACTAATAATCTTGTTTTCGCTGATCTCCTATATGATACGTATCGTTAACATTGCCTAAAAGCCTTTTTTTTTTCAAACATGTTTGTATTTACTGATGCGATCATTGTCACCAACTGTGTTCAGGTCTCATTGCGCTTATTAACTTCTATATTTTGTGTTGTTATATGTCTTTAATGTCTTTGACAATACCGAACTAAACCACTTGTAGTTTCCATGTATCATTTATCGTTTATGTAACTTATTTTTTATAGTTTTTATCTATCGCTCTACAATTGAAGCCATCTTTGCTGAAAGGGATGATTAGTGGTTTGTTTTGCTTCTAGTACTAACTCTGTACCGGCATCAGTTTGCGAATTAACTGGTATGCAAAGTTGTGGTATACATCAAGTTTATTTTTATAGAATTAGCTACTACTATACAAAATAATACGATTGTCCTTACCTGAATTGTATGATAATATAAGTATCATATTCAATAAGTATAGTTTATAAATATTATAAAACCTTAGAAAATTTTGATTTTCAAGTATTTTAAACAGATATTATGGCACGTATTGCACTCATCATTTTATATAAATTCTGTTAAATTATCACAGTTATTTGATGCATATATTCCTTATTTACTGCATCGTCTGCTTCTGGTGGAGATCTGACTCCTCTAAGCCTTTCTGTTTTTAAATCAAAAGCACCGCTTTCCGATTTTAGCAATAATTTATAATTAAACTCAATTAATTTCGATAAACGCATTATTTTATGAATATAAAACGTTTTGATTTTTTAAACCTAATTAACCTTTTTGTTTATTAGAAGAACAATGACTAAATTTGTGTTTGACGAACACGAGGCATAGGCAAATCATAGCAGATTGTGTTAACGTGCAACGATTGAACGAGTGCGGCTGTTTAACAAATGCCATGAGTTGAAAGTCGAATGAGAGATCGCGTTCACAACGTTATCACTTAAACTGGATCCTGTCTGATCGTTTATCGACATCAAATCAATGATATGACCTACGCGGCTAAACAATCGCCGCGTCGTTGTTATGAACAAAGACAGTTCGGACAGTTATTGACAACAATGCACAATACACAGTCGATTTAACAACTGGAGAGACATGAGACTATCTACCCTGAATTTTAGGTTACTGGTTCGTTAAGTTAGTAAGTCGTTGTTAAGTTTAATAGTTATTTTTAAGGTGGTGCGTATAATTAAATGAATCCGAGAATTAAATTTGAGATTAGCCATTGATATCGATATTAGATTATCGAACGGAGTGAGCCGAAGATACGAAGGTGGAGTAAGATGCCCTGCTATCCTACTTGACGGGCTATTTATGACTCGACTATGACTGCCTGTCGTCAATCATCATATGAATAGTTGTCGTTTTAAGTTGGAGAAGAAGGAAGAAAGAGAGAGGTTGAACGAAAATGAGTACAGAAATTTGTCACCTCCTGTCACAATGGAAGGTATTATAACACAGAAACACCTTCTAGCTATTGAAAAAAAAACTTTATAATCAAAAATATAAATGCTGGTCTGTGTTTTTGGTATGACAGATAACACAGTGTTGTCAGTTAATTCGGGTAATTTCCCTAGCAAAACGGGTATTTGAAAATGATGATGCTATACCTAATTTTTTATACGCTTGTATTAGCTTCAGTAGTAATTTACTTATTAAACTATCTATTGAATAATATTAATAAACTCAATAAACTTAGAGAGAAAATGATTCCAAAAATAAACACTAGGAGCATTTTAATTGTATTTTTTTTTTACGACACGAATTAGTTTAAAACCGGCCAAGTGTGGTTAAGATAGCGCATCGACAGATCAGTACTAACCACCACATTGTCTATTTTTCATTTAGTTTCGATTGGTTCGTTGCTAAACGAGCTGTAAAGAAAGCTTACAAAATAAATCTTATTATTATTTATTAATCCTATAGCTTAAAATTGCAATGAACATATTTTTCGAATGTAACTTTTAATGGTGAAATACTATATTCAAATTGAAATTGGTTAACTTTAATACAACCTCCTTAATAAAATAAAGGATTGTTTAAATCGGTTCATAAAATTCGTAGATATCGCGTAACATTCACAAAAAAATAGATGATATAAAAATCTTATTATTTTCGAAGTTGGTCAAAGGTACAGATAAATAATTAATTGAAATATCCATCCAGGTCACCTGGACGATTTGCACTCCACCGCTGTGCGCTTTTTGCCTCGCACAACCATCTTATGGAACAAATTGTCGCCTGCCGTATTTCCGAACCGATACGACCTTCAAACCTTCAAGAAAAGACCGTACTCTTACCTAAAAGGCCGGCAACGCACTTGTGACATTGTCCATGGGCAGCGGTAGTCACTTACCATCAGGTGACCCGTCTGCTCGTGTGCCCCTTATCGCATAAAAACAAAAAAAAAATTAAACCCCTTGTCAAAACACGTTATTATTTTATTGACAATTTTTTGTTGATTAATAAATTCTGTAATAATTTAATTTTTTTTTAATAGTTATTTATATCAACTCTATACAATAAAAGAAGGTAAGTAAATAATTTAGAACATGCATGCCTCAACACGAACATTTACACAGTTTGCTGACAATACCCATACGGACGTACGAACACAACGCGATAGTAACATAGAACATATTCCCACTTGCGCAATAAATTCGGGTTTATCGTGAAACACCATCTGGCCCAGAAAAGTCTTAGGTTTGCGCAATTTGTTCAAAGGATTTTCATAGATCATAGCCTTAGTAAAAAACTATGTACTTCGAATGATAACGCTCTATGGTCGCATCACTGTTTTCATTGGCAGATCAGATTCAATTTTTTACTATTAAGCAATTCATTTCTCCGTTCTCTATTACGGAAATAACAACATTAGTAGAATAAAAATATTTTAACATTTTTAACTTTGGAAGTCCTTGATTCAGATGTTTTATTCTAACCGTTATCAGTCTTGAGCACGAAAATTTGATGTTACATGATTTTTTTTTACAAACATATCCGTGACGTCCTAGTCGTTCCTTTATTTAACTCCTCTTAATATGTGAACCTCATAAGTATTGACAAATTTAAATATAAAGGTTATTGACCTACCGCAGATAGTTTTAAGAGAAAATTGAATCTAAAAGCGACCAGACCGTCCGCCCCGTTGCAGGGTCGACCCACGGGGATTATGAAATGAATCTAGTGACCTCTGGTTAAAAACCATTTGTATATAATTTAAGAATAGGGGATTTTCGTATATCAATATAAAATTATGAAAATACTTTTATCTAAAGATAGTTTTGTGAATCGCTTTCTTTTCACTTATTTGGATTGTAAGTCCATTATCTTTTTTTTATCCATTTCGTATTTTGATTAACCTCTGCAACTGATTTTATACCTTTCGTTTATAAGATTCAATTTCTGAACTCTTCTGTCTTTTATTTGCAATTCCTTGTCTGAAGATTATATATATATATATATAGATATTTCCATGAAGATTTTCTCTTAACCAACATGTCATCTGCGGCTTACTATCGTAACACACTCCGGGTTTGAATTGTTATCGTTTGTCCGGATCGCCTTTCAATAAGTGAATTTTGTTTGTGAAAGTTTTTAAATGAGACTGTGAGGTTGTTTGTCTTGTGTGTTGTACTAGTTCGGCAATAATCTGTTGCTGAACTAACAAGACTCATAAAAATGGGCACTAAGTACTTCTCTCTATCTATTTATAAGGATGAGTTCGGGAGAAGGTATTTTTATCACCGAACAAGAATGCGGTGTGACAATTTTTACAGAGTTTGGTTTTATACAAACCTTCGGTCCTGTACATTATTTTATTGTAGTGTTAGTTGGTTACATATCACCACCAATTGTTGGTCTAGTTGATAGGGACTCTGACTGCTGAACCGTGTGATCCACAAAGAGTTGTCCCGAGTGTGGATGTTTTTTGTGTCCGTTGATTAAATGTTTGTAAAGATATAAAAAATATATTAAAAAACTATTTAAAGTCTCAAATTTATTGTATATATATGTAATATATATAATTGTGTAATGATATAGACATACATTTGTAAGTATGTTTATCAGCATTCCGGTTACAAGAGTTGAAACTCTATTTAGTTGATCATCAGACGGCCATCTTTGAGATATCAGAAGTTAATCTTATTTGTTTGGATAAAAAACATATGAAAATATTTTTTTTTTTTTATAGAGGAAACTTCCAGGGCTGATCACCTCACCGGAGCCTCATGGTGAGATGGTATGTTGGACTCGATCGACTAAAACCATATAGTGTTCCCTCATGGAGTCTTCTGGAAAAAGGACGTATTTTCCACATATATAACTAATAAAAAAATGAAGCTATAGGAATAACAGTCAAAACTAAATCGTTATAATCATGTTAGGATTTATTTAGATCATCTTCATAGTGGGAGTGGCAAGAAAAAAGTCTTTACTGTGGGGAGGCGATGCTTGGGCAAGAATGGGCCGACTCGACCGGTGTTATACCACGACCCTTACAGATAACCTTTAATTATTTTTACCTATTTCGGTCTAGTAATTTTATTCTGGGTGCATCGTTTTCACATAATTATATATAATAATTGTATTTAAACAAAACATTTTAAAGAGTAACGGTGGAGTTTCTTGACCATTCTTTTCCATACGAAACTACATTTTGGAAGTGGCGACTAGAATCAATTCTATTTCAATGTAAATGTTGATGTTCAAAAGTGGCCCAAAAGACCTATTTGAAATAAATGCTTTGACTTCGACTTTGAAACCAGTTGTGAAGAAACCTTTATTTTTTTTATTTTTTAAAAAAGACAACTCCCGCATTAGAATTAATTCCTGTGTCGCAGAGTACTTTACAAACATTCAAACAACGGACACAAAGAACACCCAGACTCAGAACAACAATTTGAGGATTACAGAAAGTGTTGTCCCGTGCGGGGATCGAACCCACAACACTAGGCGCGGCAGCTTGGTGACGAGGTGACCACTTAAACCGCTACGCCATCAGTGCAGACATTGCAAACCTTTGCGTCGCATTTCCCCGAAGTTTGTGAAGTTTCCGGACTGCCAGCTCCCGCTCTTCCCTCCCCCCATCATCCGCTCTCCTCTATCCCATCTCCTCATCCCCCTTCTCCTGTTTACCCTCCCCACATCGCAGGTAGCGCACTTACGACTCTTCAGTAGCCAGACTTGAAGATATCCATAGACCACGGTTGTCACTTACCATCCACCACCAGGTGGTCCCTCTGCTTGCCTGTCCCCATATTATAAAAAAAAGACAGAAATTTAATAATGCAGTTCAGTTATATTTTTAAGATGGGGATCTTTGGGTTATATTAATAGGAAAGGGAGGATAGAAAGCAAAGGAAAGGGATATTATATAAATAGATAGTATAAGTAATAGCTCAAGCAAGTCAGGGTCGCATACTTATAACTCGAATTTGCTCGTGCCGGGAAGTCAGAGTCCTCTAACTATAAGTCGCAAAAGTGCCTAGACGAAGGCAATAGGCTTGCCCTTATTACGTGAAATGGACTAAATTATTAGTGGCAAAATTATGTCGTTAATTACGCCTGGTTAGTATTGTAAGATATTTATTTTAAGTTTTTACGAGCGCTCAGTAGATGGCGTTGTTTATTACGTCTGAATCGCGTTATGGTTTGTTGACCGGCCAGACTATATACGCTGGACTACATTTTTGAAATACATTGAAATTAGTTTCCAGAGCAGTTCGTAGTTTCATTTCTCACGTCCAAGGACCCTTGTATTTTATTCAACGCCTCTGCTTACTTCTTCGGAGAAACAGGCGTGCGCGTATTTATCTATATTTTTTTGACAATTTTACTTGTTTCATCCTATCTTAATGCATAAAACATACACAACCTGTGATGCATAATATGCTGTAGAAGTCGATAGTAGAAATAAATTTTCTTTTTTACAATTTACATGTAAGGAAACCTTTTACCAATCTATATTTATATAATAAATCAATTGTAACATATTAAAGCTGTAAAGCTTTAGTGTTTGTTTCTAAATCATTCTGATCTGTGAAACATTCGGCCGGTTAAACAAATATATTTTGGTAAATATATATTTTTTTGACTTGAACAGAGGATTCATTCAGAAATAATATGGCCTATAAAAAAATCATGTTACCATACTTAGGAGCAGAGCAATAACCATAAACTGCGGTTACAGGTAGCGTCTCATATTTGAAAGACAATATTATGAAATCGGTTTTCGATCTCAGTAGGAATTTGCTGACGCAGCACTCACGGAAACTCTTCAACTCCAGTTCTCAAGTTTAAACCATTCAAATATTTGTTTAACTAATAATAGTTATTTGAGTAACGAATTTTACTGAGTCCATTTATATTTTAATAGAAAACAGACAATTACCTTAACACAATTGAAACGCGTAATGCACTTTTTTCTAAAGTTTGTTCCCCCTCCCGCTGTATACGGCGCTTTTCTATTATTTTTTAGTCTTTGCGACATAATACGAGGAGTTTCGCCGGCAGTCGAGGATTGTTTCTCATCTACATTTAAATTATGGATTTAAATAAATCTGCCAGTAAAACGACGGCAGATCACGAAAGTTGCTAAGATAAGTTGGAATTTAAAGGTTCTTTAGACGGGCTGGCTTTGTCC
Source organism: Tyria jacobaeae (assembly GCA_947561695.1). Lineage (NCBI taxonomy): Eukaryota > Metazoa > Arthropoda > Insecta > Lepidoptera > Erebidae > Tyria > Tyria jacobaeae. The sequence continues at coordinate 18,050,195 of OX387223.1, forward strand.
CTGCAATTATTTCGTCATCCTTTCATCGCATTATTTTGGGGTCTTCCTTTAAGTTTTTTTCACCCCAACTCTTCTAAAACTGCTTTGCCCACTGCCTCGACATCTGTTGGGTCTTAGGGCCTGCGGTACATGAGCATGTGAATTGTCTTGGTGTTCTAGATAGCACAAGTTGTAAGCTCGTTTGATTAATGAAGCTACAACAGACTGCGGATCGTATAGGTGATGGTGTGAGCGTGTACCTAAATATAATAATGATAATGGTTACCACTGTGATTGTACCAGATTTCACTAGATTTATATACCAGATATTAACGAGCTATGCAAGGTTACAAAATTAAAAGACAGAATAAAGAAAGAGACAGTTGGGAGAAAGTTGCAATAGTTATTTATATAAACTATGTATAGTATAAGTATATTAATATAGTATAAGTATGTTAATTACTGTAAATTGTAAATCAACTTCGTACGTGGTTTGAAACTATTTTCTTTTAAAGGCACTTAGAAGACTATAATATATGTATTTATATTCTGTGAAGCGAGTAGAGGGCTAAAACAATATATAAATATGTATATATGTCGCAGCGTCAGCTCTACACAAAACGCCAATAAACTTAGTTGCTTGGCTGCAGTCAATACCAGTGGAGATTTTTGACATTTGTCTCCTGTCAACTGTCAGATGTTTGACAATTTAGACTCGAGTCGATAACGGCATTCTATGTTGAGACGGCAGAGCGAGCGGTCGTGCTCACAACAAAATGTGGCATTGAAATCACCGCATTTCCAATTTCGATTGCGATATCGTAGTGTTGTTAGTATTATTTTGAATCTTTCTTGTGAATGTGCAGTTGACAAAATTAGGCTGCCTAAATATTAAGATAAAGTTCTACAAATAATGACAATAGTTTTTAAACGCTGTACATGCTACATAAACAAGTGTTATGTATTCGACTTGATAAAGGAAACGAAATTCATGGGGTTTAATAGTATCTACTGAAGAATTCCACGAACCACCTCCTGACTTTATCATCACATCAGCTCCAAGATGCCATATTTTTGTATTTTCATCAAAACTACACATAAATAAAATGTTTTATTTCAAAACGAAAGTTAGATGTAGCTTAAAATATGCTTCAAGTATTTACAAACTGTATCTATAAACGGTAGAAAATTTAACAGATTTACATCTATTTGATTGCTAAATATCGATACGCCGCGAAAGAGTGAGTTAAATGTGTTTCGCTATGGTCGATGTCAGCATAAAAGTATAACTATCGAAATGTTTTTTTTTTTAATGTTACGCGATTATTGAACGAATGAGTCTCAATTTATTTTTGTTTATATACATACGAGGGGCGGCTTATAAGTTCGCGGCCTAAAGTACTTACTATGACTCATCATCTCGTTGCTGATAACACTAGTTGCCTGACTAATCGGTAGCATAAATACCCCTTTATTTTATTTGGTTTATTTGGCAACGGCAACAGAAAACTCTCGCAACTTACGAGTCTTGAGTTGCAGATCACTTACCATCAGGTAACCCTTCTGTTCGTCTGTCCCCCTATATTATATAAAAAAGGTAGGTAGGTAGTCGTTGTGATACGTAACAAACAAAGTGTTCTTACCAATGTACCTATCTTCTTACACTAATTCGGGGTAAAGAACCATTAAAAAAAATTTAGAAAAAACTGTTTTTTTTTAACAGTCTCTATTTTAATTTTATAATGTTTTTCTTTTTAGTTTTAGTCAAATATAATATGCTTTTTTATTTGTATTAGAGTTACATGTAAATATGCATATTGTGACGCCACGCTGACCTCACCACGCAGACGAACAATGCATAGAAGTAAAATGACTTGAAAGTCTAAGTGTAAAGACTCCACTCTTCGAAATGTGGGCAAATCACGGTAGCTAAGCGGTAGTTGCTACGGCTGCAAGCCGAATGCTGTGAGTTCAAACCCCGGCGATCTCTATGGGTTTTTGTGATTTTTGTGAAGTGGAAGTGGAGTGGTTTTTTAGAAAATTCGAACACAATGGAAAGTACTACAAACAAATTAAAAAAAAATTGGGATGTATAAAGAGCTCCAGGAGCGGCTACGGGGTAGTTCAGTGATGATGATGAGAAAGTGACCTCAAGTGAAGAACAAGAAGTGAAACAGTAGTATAAAGTGAAGTTAAAAAGTGAAAAGTGGTGCAGTGCTCCTACGTGTAGTCCTCGGGGACAGCGTTAAACATTGCTACGCGTTTTGTGCAGATCTACGCATTCGGTGCAGTACTACTCGTTCGGTTCATTGTTACGCGCTCAGACTGTGACACGCAAATAAATTGCTGCTCTCGTGAGAGACATTGGTTTCCTTCCAATCCCTCTGTAGCCACTTCCGCAACAATATTTAGAAAAGTTAAGGAAAAGTAATTTCCAGACCAGGATAATTAATAAAAAAGAATATTACTTAGTAATTTAAATTAAAAAACAATTTTGGACATTGGAAAACAAAGAACTTAAAAAAAATCAAAAGTTTAGTTTTAGAAAATAGTATTGCAGGAGTATAGTTTAGTTGTATCGTAAACGATCGCGGCGCTTGCTCTTAACAATAAATAATGACGCCTTCTCGCTTTGCTTATATACTGTCTGGGGATTGGTGCTTGAGACTGAGTTCCATTTATTGATTCATTGCTGGAGGTAGAGAGAGAATTTTCATGGTGTATGAGAACAATATGCCTTTAAACCCCATCCCCTGTTTTTATACCCTTAAGGGCAGAATTTCAAGAAATCCTAAAATATGTCTTTTTAACTTCTGGTCGAAAATAAAATAGATTTGCATACAAACTCTCATCCCCTTTTTTACCCCCTTGGAATTTAATTTCATAATATCCTTCCTTTACCAAATATCCTCTTGATACAAAAAAAAAGGTAAATATTCATTTCAGATTCTCAATACGGCTCCGAAGGGCTGTAGGGGTAGTATTTTAACGGGCGCAATTCCACAAGACAAGTGGCCGAGTGTCCTCGCCGTGGAACTGAATGTGTTCGCAGTTATTTATTGGGTCCCGTTCTAGTCAATTGTGTATTGAACATCCGCACGAAAAACAAGATAGTGACAACCAGCAGTATATTCTTTTTATATTAAAGATTTTTTAGCTGTTCCGCCCAGTTAACTGCGTGTGTTTGAGTACATTCCTCCATTCCTAAGGAGTGATAGTGTAATGTTATAAAGCCTACATCTTTCTAAATAAATACTCTATTTAATACATAAAAAATCATTCAAATCCGAGTGATTTTTCGAAGATTAGTAGTATTAGATTATTCGTATACACAAAAAACTCTTCCGCCATATTAATGTAGATAGATGGTACACATAATGACAAAACAATTATATATGTATGTGTATACATACACAAGGCACACACACACACTCATATAAAATATTTTTTTTTCATTTTATAATTCAAATTTGTGGTTCTTTTTTTTTAGTTGTTGTAACCAATGTTATTAAACAAAAAAATATATACCTACAGCACGATATTCTAGCGTTGGGTTTCACTATTTTTGTTTTCTTTTCTATTATTTACGTCATCTAATAACAGCACCAAGTATATAAAATATTTTGTTATTATTATTACATAAATGATGTCAATAGCCTCTGTTACCTAAGTGTGACAAAATCTGTAGCCCCTAAGATAGCTTGACTCGCTTGCGAAAGGTTTTTCAATCGTAAGTAAGTAACAGTGGCAGAGACAAGCTTAGGCACGAATAAGCCGGCTCGACCGGTGCGATACCACGGCCCACAGAAAACCGGTTGTGAAGTAACACTTACGTTTCATTTCTCCGAAATGAGTGAGGTTTCCGGAGGCCCAACTCCCCTTCCCCTCATCCTCCTTCTTTTCTTTCCCAGCTCCTCATTCACCTCTTCTTCTTTCCCTTCCCCGCATCCCCCTATCCCTCATTATATCAAAGGCCCGCCGCCCACCTGATGTCACCCGTCTGTTTGTCTGTCCCCCTATAGTATAAAAAAAGAAGTGTGAACTGGGGTCTTCGTATTTAAATAAAAAAACCTATTTTTCTTAACCATCATATTAATCTTTAAGTGTATATGAAGAATCGTACCAGTCCTCAAGATTTCTTCTTCCACACATTGACTTCTGACAACTCTCTGTATATAGGTATCGTGATATTTAGGCGATGAGCAGTAACCAAAACGCTACAAAGACTAGAGTATGACTAGTATATGCATAATAACCCTTTCCACCGTTGAAGTCAACAGTAAACCTACAAAAAGAAGAACGCGACCTTGCTAGCCTTATTCAGGTAGCTAATTTCATTAATTGGGTAGAACGGAGGCACGGCTCCCTGTCATATAGGGTGACGCAGGTGCTTACCGGTCACGGATGTTTTGGGAAGTACCTGCGGGACATCTGCAGGGAGCCGGATGCCCGGTGCCACCACTGCGTCAATTCCGAGGAAGACACGGTGCGGCATACAGTACAAGAGTGTACTGCATGGGAAGAGCGCGCATTGGTCGGGAGCGAGTGGTCATGGGATGCAGTGGTCACCTTCTGTGAAACGATTATGTCACAAAAGGAGGCTGCGGAAAGGGAGAGGCAAAACACGACCACGCTCCCCATCCGCAGACGACGCACCGGACTTCAAAACGAGATTGGGTCCATTTCGGTGGACGGTCACCTGCTGGTCGCGGAAGAATGTCGTGTTTCCGCGGCCCTCGACAGCAGGTGCAAGGAAGGCACACCGTGGCGGTTTTAGCCGGTCAACACCCCTCCGCCGATAACCCCGGCGGAGGATAGTCCATGAGGATTTCCCTACGTAAAAAAAGAAAAAAAAATGACATCAGAAAGCTTGTCAAATGTAAGTGCAAGATTTAACGCGAAGATACCTTACATACATTACAAAGAAAATACATTTATTTGGAGAGAAAGCAAGACACGATACCTGCTATACAATCAATATTCGATTCGATGTAAAACGAATTAAAACAGGATACAAAAAAATCTAAAAGCATAAAAAAATATTGATTATATAAACTAAGATGCTCCTTCTTATTATATTCAAAAAATTAAAAAGTCTTCGATGGATTCGTGTATTTATTAAAAAATATGTAGCTCAGCCTGGAGCTGTATCATAATGAGCGATGCAGCGCTCATTTTGAGCAACACCTTGATGATAATACGCAAATATTTACTGTTTGCGGAGTGCAAGGAAATTAAAAAACAATATTTAGTCCTAAAATACCATTTTATTAAATTAAATTAGAATGTAAATGTTTAATAATCTTCAAGGTCATATTGAGTAAAATAAAAGATTAAAAATTCGGCACGTCATTCTGTTTAAAAATTTATCAAAAAATTTGCTATTTGACATTGTATTGTACACACAATATATTTTTAATTCAAGACTTGCTAAATATTAAAAAGAAAAATATACTCCTATGATATTTGTTCCTCCTTAAAATCACAACTGTTTTGCTATGGGTCTAGAACAATAGCGATAACAGAATAGCGAAGAGGTGATGCTGATTAAAGAGGCGGCGGAACGGGAACGGAAGAGGACTAATATTCTCTCGTCCCGCAGAGGACGCACCAGGCGCCGGAGGGCGCAGAATGACCTCCGACCTCCATGAGCGCTGGCCTGGGGGTAGCGGATCGGGCTGCCCGCTACCCTAGCAGAAGCAGGCCTGAGACGGTAGCGCGTCGTGTTCTGCGCGCCTCTCTAAGTTGGAGGGGGGCTAGGCTCCCCGCTTTCCACGGTGCGTTCTCCTGAGCATCAGGCGACCAAGGTCTGCAGGGGTTCTCGGAAGCTTCCTTCTTAGGATATACCCGGGTCCTCTGCAATAAACCTCATGACGGAACACCGTATGGTTTTAGTCGGTTCGAGCCCGACATACCACTTCACTGTTGGCTCCAGTGAGGTGATGACCCGTGGGGGTTTCCATACGAATAAAATAAAAAAATGGGTCTAGAATATCAAAAACTATCAAAGGTAAATTTTCTTGTGATTGAAGGTGACTTACTTGAGTTAAAGGGGCAGGAAGGTCTTCGCTGCAGCGTCAGAGGCTGGGCACACGTGGCTTCAATCCATCTTTTTTGATAGGAATAGGAATATAGGGTACTCGCGTGTTATTTATTGTATGTTTTGCTGTTTCACTTGTACTTTTTGATACTTTTTATGCAGCGGATGGCGGAGGTCCGGCGTGCTCGTTGACGCGTTTTTCTTTGCGAACAAGGGAAACGGAAGCGGGGATGTGAGAAAGAGAAGGGAATATTTTAGGCGTTCGGAAATGTGTAATGATTTCTTATTATATGAAGTAAATGGCGTTTACAGTGATATACAACTAGAAATTCCTCTCAAACCCTGGTCCTAGAATTAGGTTCCCTATTTATGATTTTATTCCTCCACATATACCCCGCCCTACGTCCCTTAAATTGATTCTGTCACTTGTTTTTACCCCTTTCGTATACATATTAGGCAAGTGTTTTATATATTATTAAAAAAATAGATATATATATTGAAATAATGTAAATTATTTATTTTTGTTCATATATTTACTTTAACTTATACATTTTTATTATTGTTATGCCTGGAATCTATTAAAGCTCTACAGCTCTATATAAAATCCTTTGACGGCTAGTCCTTCGCATACATGACATTGGCAAAATTGTGGCAACTCCACAAAAGCCATCAATCAAAATTTGAAGTTAAAGTTGATAAATAAAAACTTATAAAATATTTTATACAGGCGATACTTATTCGATCTCGATGTATAACCATGGTAATGGTGATTTTGCAGACTTCAACAAGAGTTAGGATAAAAAAAACCACAATTCATTTTGTGCTCTATAAACAAATTACTTTATTTTTAAAATCGAGATAACCACAAATACGTGACACAAAAACATTATATTTTAATCGTATTAAATATTAAATAATGTAAGCGTCTGTCGTCTGTGGCTTAAATAAAAGTGAACCAATTCGATTAGGATTACGATTAAGAGTATAATTTTTGTATACATTACATTTATATTTACATCCTTGGGTAAATACGTTGTCGTTCAATTCCTACGTACGTACACTGATACACATTATAGATTGGAAACTCATCACAGCGAAACGCGGTCCGTGGTCACCTGCTTCAATGTAAGTCTTCGATTTTTATAAACTTCTAGACTCCTGACCAATATTATTTATATTATTCATTTAATTATTATTTATAACAATAATGCAGCTTCGATAGCTTTTTGTCAAGATAAGACAAGGTCAGTATTTTATTTGCAGATGAGTCCAATAAACTCAAGCTCACTTTTATAACAAGAAAAATGGTTGGTTTCCGAAGTTCAATGTCGCTTTCAAATTTCTAAAAGCAAAATTAAAGAGGACCAACGCCATTTCGACTTTTCAATTACTTTCTTAATGAAACATTTGAAATGTAACTGACATTTTCGGCTTTTGTCTCAGTAATGATTTTGCCTGTCCGACTTGTTGACAGTTATTAAAATGTTAATAGATATTGTTCGAACTTAGAAACGATTAACAAATGAAAACTTAAGGTGCTTATTAGGTAACAGTTAAGGCGAAACAAATTTAATTAAGATAATAGAATGGAATAGGATTTATGGTACACACATACATACATACACAGATAGGTGAGTTCACCTATATGAAGGAAGAGCAAGAACAGCTAGAGCCTCTCCCGTGAAGTAATGCTTAACGGCGGTTTCGCGGGGTAAACAGGGGCATGAGACGGGAGGTTCTTAAGCCGGGGATACACATGCCAGTAGCTTGCACACTAGCATACCAGCTCCTTGCAAGTGCCAGCTACAGTCATGTGTATTCACTAACTGGCATGCCTGTAACTGGAAGCTAGCTAGTTGCAAGTAGCTAGCACAACATTTGATTTTCTTGCATGCCCGTTGGGGGAGGGGTCGCGGGGGGCTGCTAACCTGGCACGTGTGAATAGACGCGTGTAATTTTGCTACACATTCAATTGCTAGTAACAACACGATTTTGTTTAATTCACTTCGATTGTTATCCATGTTTGGCCCGCAAGAATAGGTAGACGTACGAAATACGCTCACGAACAGTCCTGTGTATACGCAAGGGTAATACTGGTATGCCAGGGCACAGCATGCATGCCAGTATTACTTGCAAATGTATCCGCTGTGTGCCAGTTACGCGAAAATGCCAGTAACTTTCGTGCCAGATACTTTCCCGATTTACCGGCATGTGTATCCCCGGCTTTAGTCGGTATTGAAATATCCGAGTCCGACATACCAGGCCAAAGACATACCTTATGATACGCAAAAGTATTTTCCTACTTCTATAAAAAAAAAACAAACGTACATAGACTCACGTCTATATTCCCCAAAGAGGTAGAGGTTGAGTAACCATAACTTAGTCCCTCTGACGTAATAGAGGCAAACCTCTTGCCGTTATCAGGCCACTTTATGACGTTATATTTGTATACTGATGATAACAGTCAGATCCCTTAGTCACCTTTTACGAAATCTGGTGGGGGATCTGGTGGGCCTATTCAACTGCACCAAGAACTGCAGGGCTTAACACATTTTTTTTTTAAATCTTTATGCACCACTATTATCTAATACTTTACAGTATATAAAGAACATAATGGCGGTTTATCAAAATCTGCGATCTCTTCCAGACAACCTGATGGACTATACTACTTACGACTTTACAAACATAGGCGCCTCTTTCCCTTAAGAGGAGATGCTCCTCTTTCCCCTCCCCGCATTCCCCCGTCCCTCATTACCTTCAAAGGCGGGGGCGCACTTACGACTCTCGAGTTGTGGGTGTATATGGAAGGCGGTTGTTACACTTATTAGGTTGTTGTTGTACTTATTAGGTACATATTGAGAACCATTTGTATAAACATTCCCTTACACCCATATTGGGTGGGATTAATAAATGACATAATGTAATGTGTAATTGTATATGCGACTGTACTTGGTAGTAACAATATTAACATAACTGACGGTCCTGTTGGTCTAGTGGTTAGTGACCCTAACTGCTGAACTGCAGGTCGTTGGTTCAATTCCTACACGGGACATAAAATTGTGTGTTTTACAATGTCAATGTTTTACAATCAGTCCTAGATTGCATACCGTTTCCAACACACGTCTCTAAGTTCTGTAAAAAGTACCCAAAATGACGAAGAAGTGTGATAACTACAAAAAAGTAGTAACAAAATCTGTAGCAGCAGTGGAATGCAGCAAATGTGAACAAATCGTGCATTTGACTAACAAATGCACAGGTTTAAATAATAAACAAATTGCAGCCCTTAAAGCCGCGCCAAGCTTAGAATGGACATGTCTCACATGTCAGGCTGAAGCTCCGCGCCGAAGTTCTTCGATCATAGTACCGCAAGACGATGACGAAGATGAAGATGAAGTTCAAATTAATTCCAAAATGTTACTAAGCAACATCTCAAAAGAAGTGGAGAAAGCTATAAAAAACGAACTGAAAGAGCTTCAAAACTTCGTACGTCGGTGGAAGTAGCGAACGTACCGACTGAAAATAACGATGAAGTAAAAAAAAATTATTGAAAACCTAGCTACGAGACTCCAACAGCCAAAGGAAGGGATTAAAAGTGTACATCAAGTACGTGGAAGAAAAGACCAACCTCCTAAAATAGTTGTCATGTTGAACGATGAAGAGACGCAAGAAAAATGGGGAACGGCGGCCAGATCCACAAAAACCACGGTATCAGACGTGCATCCCAACAAGAACAAAAACAACACCCCAGTATACGTAAGTGAAGTCATGACTAAACACAATAAACAATTATTCTGGAAAACTAAGCAGGAATTGAAAATCAACTTAAATTTCAAATATGTTTGGTTCAAGCGTGGTTACGTTAAAGCTCGCAAGGACGAAAATGAAAAACTATACAATATTAGAAACGATACCGAACTACAGTCTGTGATTGCCAAATATAATTAAAGTATAGTTTGCACAACGAACACTATTGCTAATCTTACATACTTATATTTCTTTTACCAAATATGTGTGTCTTTAATGATTTGCGATTGGATGATTTAAACGAAATAACGAACTGTACAAACATAAATGAATTCCTTAGCATAGTACCTAACTTACATATTAATCTACTCTGTATACACGTAAATATAAGGTCTATCATTAAGAATTTTACTGCACTAGAACAATGTGTCATTAATTCTAAAAAACGAATAGATTTAGTAGTGTTAACTGAGTTAAACATAACTGATGGAATAAGCTGTCTGTATCACCTAGATGGCTATAATATGTTCACGGCTTTAAGAAAAACCCGCAAGGGAGGTGGTATTATAATATATGTTCACAATAGCCATAGTTTTTATATCAATAATATAACTACCCTGCAGTTCGAAAACGTCATAGGCACCATAATAACTCGATCAGGTTACAAGACGAACATATGTGCTATATACCGTCCACCTAGTTATAATAAACACTTGTTTTTAGACGAACTACAAACCACACTAAACAAACTACCTAAGGACACTGATCTTTATCTATTAGGCGACATAAACATCGACATAAAGTTGGATAATGCTATAAAACATAGATATAACAATAATATGCATAATATGGGACTTCTGTGCGGGATAACCGATCACACTAGAATTGAATTATCACGCGGTCGTTTAAGTAAAACATGTATCGATCACATTTATGCACGATCCCGCACACAAGACATATACACTGCAGCAATCGGAACGACACTGGCGGATCACCGCGTTGTGTGCCTCGCTTGCATCGGAAGCATGCTTATACAGAATGTGCCAAAATATAAAACTTGTCTGAATAATGAAATATATACACGCTCTAAGTATACAATTACCGTAAAGATATCCTCGCGGCGTCAAAATCTCTGGTTTCAAAATAAAATAATTAAATCCTGTGAGTATAGAAATCAGCTATACAATAAGCGGATAAGGGATCCCTATAATCTAAACCTAAAAAAAGATTATAATAAAGCCAGAAATGAAGCTAATAAATTAATTTGAAAACATAAATGCCAATGCTTAAATACTGAGATAAATACAAACAAAAACAATCCTAAACAATTATGGCAAATATTTCACAAAATAACAGGAAAAATTAAAAAATCGGTAGACGAAGTTATCTTAACCGCTATGAGCAAACAAGGCTCCACGGACAAAAGTATTGCTAATAACTTTGGGCAGTATTTTAAGAACAGTGTTAAAACGACAATATTGAAATGCTTTGTACCATTATTAAAAAGTGATACCTATAGTTACCCGCAAAATGTTACTATGCGTTTTAGACCTGCCACCCCAAAAGATATAACTAAAATTTTGAAATCTTTAAACAGTAAGAAGGCACCCGGCATCGATGGCATTAGATCGTTCGACTTAAAGCTATTAACAAATAAGATCAGCGGAGTCTTAGCAAATTTAATAAATACCAGCATTAATACCACAACTTACCCGCAATCATTAAAGATGGGTATAGTAAGACCAATATACAAAAAGGGCTCAAAAAAAGAATACGAAAATTATAGGCCAATCACAATACTGCCCGTGATTGATAAAGTAGTGGAAAAATATATAAGTGAAGAAATGCATGACTTCTATAAGAAAAATAACTACTTATCGGACAAACAATTTGGCTTTCAACCACACAAAAACACTACGCAGCTCCTCTCGGCCTTTACCGACTTAATTTATAAATACCTAGATGAAAAACTACATGTTATGGTAGTTTTTATTGACTATAGTAAAGCTTTCGATAGGTTAAGACATGAAGTATTATTAAAAAAATTAGATGAAAGCGGTATAAGAGGAAACATCCTAAAATGGTGTGAAGACTACCTAAAAGATCGAAAGTTTGTAGTCAGGATTAACGGTGCGGACAGTGATCAAGTAGATGTAACAGAGGGTACAGCTCAGGGTTCGGTGCTGGGGCCGCTTCATTTTCTTATTTATGTCAACAACATGTCAAGGTTAATAAAGCACAGCACAATATATCAATTTGCCGATGACACCTGTCTTGTAGCAGCAGCGAGTACCCCTGAAATAGCTGAAACATTGTTACAAAGGGACTTTGATGAAGTAGTAAAGTGGTCTCACGATGTAGGACTTATGCTTAATGCCAACAAAACGAACCTTATGTACGTCAGCACTAGCCGCAATAGAAACTACTCTTATACGCCAAGACTAATAGCTCACGAACACGACTGTCTACATAACCAACTCTCCCAAATCGCGCAGATCTCTTGCAGCTGTGGTTCTGTGCATGTGGTTGAAAAACAAATGTATCTAGGTCTTGTTATTGATAATAGATTAAACTGGAAAGAACACATTGATCACGTATCGGACAAGCTCAGAGCTATATTAGCTAAATTTTCCATAATAAAATGGAAGGTTCCGTACAAATTGCTATTAACACTATACACATCATTGGCAGAATCCATTATAGAATATGGTTTGTCTAGCTACGGAAGGACATCTAAAACTAACCTAGACAAAATTTACATACTGCAGTTGAGACTTCTCGCAGTTATTATAGTAAATTGTGTAGATACAGTAGATAATGCTTATTAAAATTAAAAAATAAATAATATTATATTTAATAGTTTAGTTATATACATATAAGAACATTGTGTTTATGCTTTCATTGTAACTGTGGAGTTCTTGATTTGTTTCTGTTTATATTGTGTGTGATGTAGATTACGTAGTAACAAGTTGGTATAACATCTATCGACTCACTGGTGTACGGGTTAAATTCGAATGAATTTGTAAAGCACCAGCTTTATAAAACAAAACAAATAGTTGTCCCGAGTCTGGGTGTTTTTTGTACTTGTTTATTGAATGTTTTTGTTTTTGTGTTTCTAATACCTCTATTAAAAGGCAACTCCTGAGTTGCCTTTTTTAGGGTTCGCACGCAAAGGGTAAAAAACGGAACCCTATTAGTGAGACTCCGCTGTCACCAGGTTGTATCTCATCAATTGTGATAGTTAGACGAATGAAATTTTTATAGATGATATATTTCTGTTGCCACTATAACAAAAAAAAAAACAGAATAAAATAAATATATAAGATACTCGACATACGATACAACAAACGTGATTTTATTGCTCGTTTTTGCTGGATATTAATAATGCTTGAAATATTCACAGAATACTGAGTTATATAGTCACTTTAAAAATATATAATTAAATTAAAATAAAATAGATATTTAAGTATATGAACGTGACATTTTTGCCGTTTTTATACATAACCCTACAGAGTTCCTGGAAGCATCCCTTCTTGGATATTCCCAGGTCCCTTGCAATAGACCCACTTATGACGGAACAGCGTGTGGTTTTAGTTGGTTCGAGTCCGACATACCACTTCACAGTCATTTCCGGTGAGGTGAAGACCCGTGGGGGTTTCCATACGTAAAAAAAAAAGATAACTACTACTACTACCTACGGAACTCTTCTTACGCGAATCCGACTCGCACTTGGCCGGTTTTTTTATAAAATAAATTACATACATATATACATACATACGTTCACGCCTGTATTCTCTAAGGGGTACACAGAGATGTTTTAAACTTGATACATATTTACAAGTGAAATTGTTTGTTAAATTATTTTTATGAAATTAATTTATTTCAACTTATTCGGCAGCAGTCACATCTCGATATAAAAATTAGGCTTAAAGTATATTTGGAATGCAATAATCAACATACGCAACATTAATTGTTTTTTTCTTTAAATATACGGTTTTACTCACGTGTGTATTTCGGGGATGCCCGACTTAGTTTCAGTCTTGACAGGAGACCTTTCTCAAGGAGTAAGTCGTCCAGCTGTGATGGACCGGACGTTCCACACGTGAGTAAAACCTTATATTAAAAAAAAAACCATTAATGTTATTTAACTCATGAAAGTTTTTTTCTAATACGAGTATTAATAGATTTTAAATAAAATCTTCGTATTATGATTAGTTATAGTGCTCTGTTCGTAGCATCAATCATCATTATATATAAAAAAGGGACAATACAGCGCAAAATTAGTCCCACTCCTGTAATTTACAATATAGCTATTTTCACCTCCATGCCAGATGTTTCCAATCGATGGACCGATGCTAATTGAGTACTAACGAAAATCGGCATAAATTAATAATTTTGTTGAAACTTAACCCATAAAATGCGAAGTTAGCAGCAGTACTTGTCCCCCTCTCCCATTCCAATCCTCTCTGGGAGGCGAAGGGGTGTAATTATAACTGGATTGAATGTTAATGCTCCTAATTAATGTCGTCTTACGACTGACGGATATGATAACTCGGTTAATTTGCTTGAACAGTCACAATTAGTTGTGAAGATTCGTGTTTGTGACAAATATTTGTTAATGTGCTGCCAATTGATGCTACACGCGTTTCTCCTGATGTTGTCGCGAATAATGTCCGCGTACCTACAAACTCCCTTTTAGTGACATTCACATAGCGCACTATATAGTTTTTCTCTCAACTTCAGCCCAAAAAGAAAAGAAAACCGATGAAAGATTTATTGACAAGCAGAATACGTGGCAAGAAAGTGTACATGAAAAGAGGCCACATCTGTCCTATGATCACTTCGACAAGTATATGTGGTCGCAGAATTAAAGATGTTACAATGAGTGATTTGGAATGGGGTTAGTGGATCTACCGACGATAATTCGCATAAGCTATTATATTAAGTAGTTTTACTTAGCGTAATATACGTATATCAAAACTAACTAGTTTAATTTTTTGGTTGATTCCGCTAATGTCTACAACTACGACTACAAGTGTTGTGGTAGAGCCATGCTTATGCACGAATGGACTGGCACGACCGGTGCGACACCGCGGCCTAACAGAAAACCGGTTTAGAAGCAACGAGGCCCAATTCCTTTTCTCTGCTCTTTCCATTTTCTTTATCCCCCCTCTCCACTTTCCCCTCCCCGCATCATCATCACCCTCAACTGCGGTAAACGCATTTACGACTTGCGTTGCATGTGTTCTCCCACACCATATCGTCTGTCCTCCCATATTATAATCATATTATATATTATACTAACTAATGGCCTGCTGAACCGGAGTAATACCCTGGCTTCACAGAAAGCCGCATTGTTTGCATTTTGTTTCATCGTGTGAGTAAGATTATGAGGCCCAATCCTCCCTCTCTTCTATCTTTTACTTTTATTCTTATTACAGAGATAACTGCCGCACTAGGATTACAAACATCCAAATAACAGACACAAGGAATACCTACACTCAAAACAAATAAGAACGGTCATAACGTTTGTTCCTCGGTTATTTTTCAAAGTAAAAACTTCTTTAGGAGCGTTGATCACTTTTTGGGTGAACAAAAATCATGGAACTCGCGTCATCGTCACCGAACGCTTTACATGAGCTATATGTATACTGTCTATAATCTAATAGCTCGACCATACAATTCACAAGTTACTCTTTGTCACTTCTATCGGCAGTTCCCGAAGACTGCCCTTAATTTTTTTTATTATTTTATTTCCAACTGCATGCTTGAGATTATTATTTTCAATGCTGTTTGTTTTCTGTCGTTTTTTGTTGTGGGCTACAACTTATAGGTCAAAATATAATGGCAAATGTTGAGTAGCTATTTTGTTACAAATAAAAAAATATATTATTATAATTTAGTAGCTCCCTGCCTGTAATTGTTGGTAACTTGATGACAATCTGTAATACGCATTAGGCGGACACCAACAAACAAACATACATTATTTTTATGCTTTATTCAAATGAGAAGTCCTGTAACCGCAAGTTAAAATTCACGACATGTCATAAGGGCCCTTCGAGCAAGTTATGTTGTTTTAAATTTTCATTATGATGGCCTCCGCAGTTGTATTTAATGATGATGTTAACTTAGCACATGCTTATTTAACCTAGCGGACGAGTGCCTTGGGGATAAATGTAAAGAAATATGACAAAAATGAAGGAATACATTTTTTTTTTATTTGGGCAAGCACACAATTATATGTGCTCTTATCCTAATAATTAAAGTTCCAACATACATATGCTCAAGCCTATATCCATTAGGGGTAGGCAGACATGTATTTAACACCCACATTTTGCATATTAGAATTTGGTCCATCTAACGTTATTGGGGGGGGGGGGTCTGTTGCCGTCAACCGGGCACTATATGACTGTACACATACTGAACAAAACTTTTGACGTTTCAACTAAATATTAAATATAAAATACAGTAAAATATAAATTATGAACTAATAAAATACGATTATACGCAATACAAATTTTACGAAAAGCGACATTTCAATAAGGAAACTAATGCTCTTTATCGTTATCTCATACTAGCTTATACCTGCGGCTTCGCTCGTATTGAATCCCTTAAATATAGATGGCGTTGAAGTTGCTAGATTTTCAATATTTTTGCAAACAATCATATCTGCCAAAATATTTTTTTTTACCCTCCGTAAAAACATTTTATTTGATAAAAAGGATCCTATGTCCTTCCTTTGAGAATATCTGTACAAAGTTTCATGATAATCTGTTGAGTAGTTACGTCGTAAAGGCGTAAGAAACAAACTTGCATTCACATTTATAATACGGTAAAGTATACAGTATTTTTCTTAATATATTTATATCGGAATGAAAACTATCTATATTATATATTTTTTGTATTTGCTAAAAATATTTAACAACTGCTATCGACCTGTTTTGCGAACTTAACTTGTCGACCATCGTTTATAATTTATAGGTAACATACCTATAAATTATATATATATATTATTTATATTTTAAAAGAATGTGGTAGAGATCTATGAGTGTTAGAAAGACGTCAAGGTCACACGAGGTCAACAGACATCGGAATAAATGAGAACGATTGCATCACAACATGTGGTAGAGTCATGCTTAGGCACGAATCGGCCGGCTCGACCGGTGCGATACCACGGCCTGACAGAAAACCAACTCCCCTCTCCTCTTTCCTCTCCCCTCATTCCTCCTCTCCTCGTCCCCCCTCTCTTCTTTCCCTTCCCTGCATCCCTCTATCCCTCATTATCCTCAAAGGCAGTCATCGCACATACGAATCTTGAGTTGCAGGTGTCCATGGACGGCGGTTGTCGCTTACCATCAGGTGACACGTCTATTCGTCTGTCCCTCTATTGTATGAAAAAAAAAAATATCATAAATATTAGTTGATAGATAATAACAGATGATTTTTAACTTATTAATAGTAAAACACAGACCATCTCGATTACATAGTGGAATCATATTCTAATTGAGAAAATGTACATGTTTAATATACCTCTAGCTACCCCATCAGGAATACAAACTGCATACAACGGGGAAAAGTACGCAAAACCACTCAAATTTGACGCGATCTTGTTTATAATATAATATAAGATGTATTCAGATTTTTGTAAACGATTTTCTGATGTACTGTTATTCTAATCTATATTTGTATATTGTACATACAGAATCTTATACAAAAATCTAAACAAAACATAAACATTTATAACAATTATATATAAATTTGGAAAAGTACTAGTTGAGCGTAGCGCAATGTAAGTGTTCACCCGCGGCGAGAGGGCGTCACTCCGTCCTCACAATAGAAACAAATTGGCCAACTATTGGTGCCATTAGAGCACGCGACCTCGCACAGCCCTCACAGGAATACTCCGTGATATATTAAAGGAAACAAGTAAACTTTGCTATCCCATTGTGTCACCGAGTATTATTTATTGTGAAAATGCGGTTTTTCTTACCTGTGCTAGCTGTCAGTGTTGAGTTGTTGGTAGACTTTTAGAACGATTTAGAGCCTTACTGCACAAAAAACTAAGACACAATTTGGTTGTATGATTCAGACAATTTCCTGCCTCGGCCACATTTATATTGGCAGTCCCCGATAATACAGCATTAGAAAAAAATTACGAAATGGCAGACCATATATAAGAAAATATTAAGCAAGTTACAGCTGACGTAAACATGATGACGAGTTTAACGTCACAATTAGCCGCTGGACGAATGGAAATATATGAGCAGCATTAAATGCGCGTTATTCCCGACCTTGTCGACACAGGGAATTCTACTTACGTATTTAATTTACTATAGAATGTCTCCATAGGTTTAATGTGATACAGTATGCATTTAAACAATAAAAGTAAATGATTTGAAGATAATAAGGATACGTCTCTATATAGAAATTAATGAAGTTACAAATCTTATAATTGGTCGTTACGTTGGACCAACTGAAGTTATATGGCGCATCTATGAGTTATAAATGCATTTTTAGTCACATGTTATCATCAGACTTGATATTCATTTACTGCGACGACAAAATGTTTACTTTCGGGAAGGACAAGAACTAATTGAAAATGTAAGACACACTAAATTATAAGCATTTTTTTAATTGAATCGATTAGATCCATCAGCACGAGAATATAAGTATATTGATATTCTTTTGCATTATGTGTGGAAAGATTCACGAAAACATGGAAGAATAGATGCCGTGGAGCTGATAAAATCATTACACGGATGTATTTAGTGACACCAAAAGACATCAAACTTTTCCACTTACGATTGCTTTTATTACATGTCTGGGGTCCAAAATCATATGAGGATGTTAAAAAATACAACGGAATTATACATATATATTTCTTTTGTTGAAACGAGCCATGCTCGCGGAATTGCTTCAAATGATAATGAATGGCGCGAATGTTTAAATTAAATAAAATATTTACATACACCAAAACAAATGCGGAATTTATTTAGTTAAATTAGTGCAATAAATGTACCAACCAATGCATTGGTTTTGCAATTGGTGCATTAAAGTATATCTTAGTGAAGATTTTCTGAGACTTTACAACGAAGAAGCAGCCTTTAATAGAGCTCTATTAGAAATTAATGATATTTTGAATATTCATAATTTGTCATGTCAGATACTTGGTTTACTAGTTGAGGGAATAGAAAAAGCAAATACTATTGATATAATAGAACAAGATATGCTGTTTTGTGAGTATTATGAAACTGCAAATATTGAACAGCGTAATCTCATTGATCAAGTGATTGTTGAAATTTTATATTGATCCAATGTTTTTGTTTAACCACTCATGCAGGTTATGGCAAAACATGAACTCAAACAGCAATTATTTACAAATTAAATTCGCTTAATTTTCGTTGTATTGCAACTGCGTTCAGTGGCATAGCTTCAACTTTATTACTTGGAGGTAGGACTTTGCACAATGTGTTTAATATGGCTATACCCATTTTAGAATATACTACTGCAAATAGTAGCTATGGTCGTTACTAAAATTCATCATCATTGATAATTATTGATGTAGTTTCTATGTGCCCTTTGCAACTGTTGAAAATCATTGCGGGACTCGGGAATCGGGGATTGCAGACAGATTATTGCGGGAACTTTGCGATGAAAATGATAAACATAAACCATTTGGAGAAAAAACGATACGACGATAAAAAACAACGTTTACAAAGAATTATTGTATCATTAATTAAACGATAGAAATATTGATGACAAGTTCAATGGACAACATTTTTTTTCTCATGGGTTTTTGTTTCAATAAATGAAAAAAATGTATTCCTTATATTCATTTCTTTTTAATTAAAATTTCATATAATTTCTTTCAAAAAATAGGCAAATGAACAGTAGCCTTGGTGAAATCAGTGATTTTAGAAGTATAGTCTTCGACAATAAAACCTTAATAATGTTCAAATATATAATTTAAATTAATCATGGTAAATTTTCGACCACTGGGCGACTACTAGTATTATGAAATATATAGCCTATGTTACTGGAACATATGGTGCCTCCTCCCGAAAAGAGTCACAACTCAATAAAAGGCACTATTATATTGGGAATGCTTCAATTGTTAATCAATTCTAGGGAATTAAGCTTGCTATTTTGGTAAATAAATGTGACTAAATTTTATTCGGTACAATGGCTTCAATCTTTAATGACTGTCATAACAAATTATCGGCTGTAGACCGATAACGACCTTTAAACCTTCAAGAAAAGAGCGTACTCCTACCTAAAAGGCCGGCAACGCACTTGTTACTCTTGAGTTGCGATTGCCCATGGGCGGCGGTAGTCACTTACCATCACCTTCTGCTCGTTTGCCCCTATCACATAAAAAAACATACGATAGTTAAAATGTAACATAATATTGAGAACGCATTTTAAACGCCTTATTCACAAAAGTTATATTTTTTGAGTTATAACATTATTGGTGAGGAAGTTCTTTATTAAAAACGGGCGAAAGCGAGGGCAACGCTGGTGGCTTATACAATTTAAATAAGAAGCAGTACCTCTGAGTAAATACTCACAAACAAACATAATTCTGTAAGAAAGCGTTTTCCGCTACTAAAATACACGCTACTTTCGGAGCAATAAATTGCCTATTGTCCCCTAATATGAGATCAGGACTACGTCAAGTAGGGTAACCCCCTTTGATATATATGTAGGTACATATTTTGAAAAATACGAATATGAGTTTAATAAATGTATGTTGTTAATAGCGAATTATGTTTAGGCTTATAAAACCAATCACTTTAATATCTGAATCAATAAAAAAAAAACAGAAAGTGAACAACATAGATACAAACTTGACATGAATCAAAATTAAGAGTAGAATATATTAATTACCTTTTTCCAACTCGTATAGATTCTATGTAATCTGGTTGCATCTGCTTAATGAATAAACAACGAAATCAATATTTTGGGAATTATTATTATAAAAAACTTAAAAGTTGTTTTTTTTTTATTAATTTATTGTCAATATAAATATATTACACACACGCAAAAAGGTACAAACACTCATCCACGCACATATACACATATAGACGCACATTCACACACACACGCACTCGCATACAAACATACACACACACACACCTACACACAGACACACCTACACACACGCACGTACGCTCACACACGCACGCATACATACTAACTCATAACTATATATATATACAAACTGTCATCATCCAAACAACACAGTATCTTTCTCGTTTCAATGCCTTTTGGAATCACTATTGTTACACCTTATAGCCGCTACCTGTCTCTTAAGATACATAACAGGCGTAGCCTAGTTTAAGAGACAGCTCGAATTTTTGAATAGCTTACAATATAATGTGACTCTTTAGAATGCTAGTGTATAATTCTGTAAACACCTACTGTGTCTAATATGTTTCACTGTTGTTGTAACACTTTTGGATCAATAAATTATTATTATTATTATTATTGCCGTATGTTTAATATTGGGTGTCGTAAAAAGCGACTAAGGGATCGGAATGTTATATATCAGACAGTGTGGGCCCAAATTCTAGATAGATAGATAGATAGATAGAAAATTCTTTATTGTACACGACGAAATTAAACAGACGCAAAGTTAAACAGTTTTACGAAAAAAACATTGTTTTGTAAGAAATGTCCTCAAATCTCTATTAACATGGTGACACGAAGCTCGATCGCTCACATCTGCAGAACGGCTCGGAAATGAGCTATTCGGTGGCAGAGCCCTGTAGGAAATTGTAGGCTTTACTGGTCGCCCCCCCAAACCATGCGGTCAGACCTGCACACTGATTCTAATGTGCTTTCTATCACTAGATGGGGCGAGATAGAGGGGAGAGGGATTTATTGACGTCTCGGGGGATGTATTTTATTACGTTACTTATTCCCTGTATAACGTTTTTTCTCTTCGAGTTACGTTAGTTAACAGGATTACTTACTTTCCATTTCTATCCTAACTAAACTTATAAATATGGCATTGTTTGTGTAAAAGTGTTTCAAACAAAAACTTTTTGCCAACAAGAACAATTAAGTTCCGCTTATGTTACACTTAGTCGTCAAAATGTGAGTGTTTAACTTGCCTCTGCCAACCCTTTCGGGGGATACACCCGTGAGTGTATGTATGTATATGTGTTTCGATTTAATTTTTTATTTAATATCATATTTACATTTCATTGACTTTTTTTTTTGTGTGGGAACCCCCACGGGTCATCACCTTACCGGGGCTAATGGGTAAGGTGGTATGTCGGACTCGAACCGACTAAAACCATTGGTATTTATACTACTGTAGCCATATTGTTAAATTATTGTGAAAATTTAACAAGGTGTTCAATATTAATATCTGTTTTAACTGGCATTATAACTTTTTAAATTTTTGACAACGTTAAAGAATAAATAGGACTTGATCGTAATGTAAAGGGTATTTGCTCGCAAGAAAATTAATAGACATTACATAATGATCGCTATTATTAATAAAATAAAGTTTCCAATTGTCACAAGCATGACGCAAGCACGTAATAAAATAAAAACTACTTACCTACTCGTACAACACAGCTCTAAATTTAATTGCATCGAATCATGACACTTCTGCGCTTGTCGCTGCCAACATTCAACTGATGATAGTATAGGAGCTGACTCGCGCCTCGCCACGTTTATACTTAGCATATTTTTATAGTCACGAACACAGACGGATTATAGAACGAGGCAAAACTATGCAGTGATTGGTTTTCCACGAAAAAAGTGCTAGCTTTAGTTGTAAATTTTCCGTCTATAAATTTGATTAAATCTAGCGCGTCTTTTATTGCAATAAACAAGTTTGGTTCTATTTGTCTTCAGTTGTTCTTGCTACATGTTAGCTATGGTTCAAGGGCTACCCCATCTGGCCGGCTAGTAAACAGTACCTCTCCTTGCTCCAAGAAATACTTGCCTACTGTAGAGTAAAGAAGAGTAGAGGCTGTTCTAGAGAAAGTATCCTAATACCATCGTCAGCCACCTGGCACTAGTAGATCCAGTAAGTTAATCTGCACCTGCTGTGGTCTATCTCTGAGGTAAGATTTAAGCAAACAGAGAGCATGTCTAGAAAGTCCATGATGATCAATTTTCAGGAGCACAGTTTCATGACTCACACAGTCAAATACTTTTGATGGTGACAGAAGGTACCAAGTGCATCCTTACATTCCCAGATGCTAAAAATATGCTGTAACAAAGTATTGCCGGCGTCAGTAATACAACGCCTTTTAATGAAACCGTATTTTTGATCGTGAAGGATGTTACTTGCATTAAACTGTAGTAGCATTTGATTGAGTATAATATAACCGGGAAAACTCTTTGATCTGTACACAAATTAAATGTTAGTGTAAAGTGGAAGAAAGCTTGACAAGTTTTGATTGATATTCATTCCCTAAAGATTTTCAGACAATTTTATATTAATATTCTTAAAAGCTTTTAACACTGTGGGGTTGATATGTTTACAACTAAAACTATTTTAATAGATACTTCTTTATTTGTCGTTATAAATTATTTTCAGGTACTTTTTATCTTATCTTTAAACAATTTTATTTGATTAGTAATTAAATTAAATTAAGCCATTACACTACACACTTTTCAATCGTTTTTGAATAATTGGTGACATAGTGATTGAAAGACTAACTTTTTACGTGAGGCATCAGGCCATAACATTTATAAAGTAGTTTGTAATGTATTTAAATAAAATAAATACAGTTTATCTCTACTTTTCCTAATTCCAATTTCCTATTTGCTCACTCACCGTGTTAAGCTGTTAGCAAGATCAGTCAGTTAACAGATGTAGAAACCGCGCATTTGGTCTATTTTAGCTACTTCCACAGCATTATGTCTTGTGGCGTTTTACTGTGGGGCCGGGCTGCTGACATCGAATCCATCTTTATCTTGCAAAAGAGAGCTGTCAGAGCCATTTATAATCTACGTCACTACGAATCCCTCAGGGAATTATTTAAAAGGAATAATAATATGACGGTTTCTTGCCAATTCATTTATGAAAATATCATGTATATGAGTAATAATCTATATCTTTTTAATAAAATAGGTGATAGACATTATCTTAAAACTAGAAACAAAGACTAATTAGATCAACCATTTTTCAGATTAGCTAAAGTACATACATCTTTTATAGGGTACTGTGTTAAATGTTATAACAACATTCCTTGTGATATATTGCAGTTAAATGTAAGGAAATTTGAAACCCATAGCAAAAATACACTTTGTAAACAAGCTTATTACAAATTAGAGGATTATATCCAAGATAAGAACGCTTGGAAATATGCTGGTCCTACTCCTTAGGACAATTTTGAGTCTAGACAGAATCGAACTGTTTGCTAATTGTATTGTATAAGGAATTATATTTATGTAACATATTGATTTACACGATTATTTTACATAACACACTGACTTATGACTTGTTAATATTCTCTATATCTATGTAAATCGTATACTACTTTTACTATGCTTGTTTATGTGTGGGCACCATGTATCTATTATAAAATTATTTTATCTGTCGTTAATTCGCTTTAATTCTTTTTACCTATTTCGGCATAGTGATTTTGTTTTAGGTGCATCGTTTTCACACATAATTATAATTATATATAATGATTGTATTTAAACAAAACATTTTAAAAGAGTAACGGTGGATTTTCTTGCCCATTCTTTTCCATACGAAACTACATTTTGGATGTTTTTTTTCTATACTTTTCTGTTCTGGTATCTTCAAGTAGTTAAGGACTGAAAGTGTGACAGACAAACAGAATTAAGATTGCTCCTATTTTTTTTCACAGTATTGGCGGACAAACGAGCAGACGGGTTACCTGATGGTATTTGACTTCCGCCGCCCATGAACACTTGCAACTCAAGAACCACATGAGTGCTGTCCACCTTTTATGGTAGGGGAAAGGGACGAGGGGAAAGAGGGGAAGGGAAAAGGGGGTCAGATAACCTCACTCACTCTGCGAAATAGTGCAAGCATTGTGTAACAGCCGATTTTCTCTGAGGAAGTGGTAAAACTCCCTCCCCCCCTGGCAACAGCCTGTTCGAGTAACAGATATACGACCCTGTAGTCCTTGAACTCTTTCATACACTCCCTAAACCCTTCGTATAAAAAATATATCTCTATTCTCTTAATATATTCTTAACTTTTCCATCTACCAAATGCCATATTCCATTTGGCTGAATGTAGGTCTTTAATATATTATTAAATAATACTATTAATAACCTATTCCTATATGATATCAAGACTGCAATGATGGTGTTTAAGTGGTCATCTCGCCACTACGCTGACGCGCTGAGTGTTATGGGTTCGATCCCCGCACGGGACAATACTTTGTGTAATCCTCAAATTGTTGTTCTGAGTCTGGGTGTTCTTTGTGTCCGTTGCTTGGATGTTTGTCCCCCGTGACACAGGAATTAATCCTAGTGCGAAAGTTGTTTTATATCAGAAATACAGACGTGAGCGTATGTTATCATATATATATATGTATATACTAGCGGACCCGAAGTTGCAGTATCGATAAATAACCTAGATACTGCAGCGCCATCTGCCAGGCCGATTTCTGAATCAAAACCATCCAGGGCGCCACCCAAACGCATACAAAAAACGTATGAAGATTATTAATATAGATGATATAGAATTGAAGATGAAGGTTTACAGTCTTTAACAAGATGGAAGAATAGGCCGCACCCTTATACTTTTCCACTCGGAAAGTTTTGTTTTGTGTTGATATACATTTAAAGAAACGCAAAAGATATTTGCGTATAAAAAACTCATATTAAAGCACGGTACGGTGGCCTTAGGTCACATATAACATTGAGGTCGCGTTTGGCGGTACGATTTGTCGTGACTTTAGCAAGAAATTTTGCGACAGACAGTAATAAAAATAAATGTTAAATTTTGCTCTTGATGTGTATAAAATATCTCGGTTCATTAATACTCGAAGTAGGTAGATGATATTGTAGAGTTAATATTTCGAGGAATATTTCTTTTCTCTCTCTTACTTCTTTCTTCTTTTGAGGAAGTTAATTACAAATATTAATAAGTGCATTATAATCATATTATTACAACGATATATTTTCCTATGATATTAAAATTATGAGTATCCCGACTGACGAATCAGGTATATACATATGTAATTAGCATTTTATATAGGAAAAGTACAACGAAAAAAGAAAAGAAATTATATACATAAGATTATTATCTATCACATTGGCAATTTCATAGGTTTCTCATTGATTTAATTACTGAAAAACTTGTGGGAACGACAATCGTATGAAATCTTTGAAGGCAGTATAAACTGCCTCATCGGAATGGATTTCTTTTTTTTGCAAGATATTGTCCAAATTCCTAAAAAGTGGTAACTTGTTGAAGCAAGGTTCTGGCAGTATGGTGGATGTCGCAGACATTCAAATTTCAGCTCCACTAATTTAGCGACCGTCTGTCGTGAAGTATGATGTCCATCCAGCGTTGGCAATACAGCTCCACCTTAATCGTCTTACCAGATCTTAAGAAGCTGTAGTGTATGACACCAGCACTGGTCCACCAAACATTCACCAGTACTTTTTTCTAAGTCAACTTTGACTTGAGACAGAATTTGGCCGGTTCTCCTGGATTCAACTACTGTGATGAGTGTTTGCGATTGTAGTACACAATCCATTTTTATCACAAGTAACGATTTGATTAAAAATTCCCTCGTTATTGAAACGGTTGATATATGCAGCACTCAATGAGCGTTTGTTGTTGTGCTTCACTTATTCATGCGGTACCCATTTCTAGAGCTTTTTTACATTTGGATTTTTTGTAAGGAATTAAATTTTTATCACTGACACCAAAACCTGCAGCTATATTTGTATAGTATATATTTGTGAGGGATCCGCTTCCACGATCACCATTAATTCTTCATTGTCAACTAGGGTCTCCTGCTATCTACAGAGTTTGTTCTGTAGGTCAACATTTCCAGAACGAAAAACGTGCTTTCTTTTACAGTAGCTTCCCTATACATGTCATTAATCCTTCGAGCTATTTCAGCAGCGCTGGGGCCATGATGGAACTCGTATTCTTAAATAATGCTATATTTTAAGTTTTCTATTTTGTGAACAGAACAGCGTCAAGAGAAAATCATATGGCGTGAAAACAAATGAATCACTAAATACGAAACACACATAAGCCTAAATTTGGAATACCTAACCAAAACACCAGATATTTGAAATCAAAGTGAACAGTTCAACAAAATGCCTATTTCGTATGTAGGGACCTAAGATTATATTAATTAAGTATAACCTTTCACATTTATAACATCGGAATCTATTTTGAGGGCATACCTAGCAATGTCAAAAACACTACGAGCGAATAAGATATATCGGAAACAATTTTTTTTTATAATGAATTAAAATAGAAGAATTTCAGAATTTTATCTCAGCTATTTTCTACACTTTGACTTTCTTATAACAATGAGGTAGACAAAATCAAATTATAAGTCGTCCATCTATACGAACCCTTCGACCTGCTGTTGCGGTAACCTTTTTGTATGAGTTATGGAAGGTACAAACAAGGGTCTGTTACCTTGGAGATCAAACCATATTCTTTACATTACACGGCTCGATTGATGCCCACAATACAATAACGTGGATACTTAAAAAAAAAAGTTAGTATTGTTTTTATTTTTATTCGATAACACAGACATTCAAGGGCAATAGAACCTGTCGGTCTGGTGTGGTGTGGGTTCAATTCCCACCTAGGACAAATAACTGCGTGATGAATATTTATTATTAGTTTATTTGGACTGTGTTAAATAATCTTTGTAATTGTATACTAATATACTTTGTATTGTTTGTTTGAGTAAAAACATTTTCTTATTTATTGCCATCATCTGGGCATGTCGGGAATTAGATGGGAAAATTTTGAATATATTTTAAAAGTAAAAGATGATAGAATGTAAAGGAAAGAGATAGAGCTTATAGAGATCGACCTATTGCCATCGACCGGGTGTTGTATGACTGTATACGTACTGTCTGATAGATAACAATCTGACCCTCGGTTGCACAATAATATAAGCTATTATACTGTGGTGACCTCCACATACAGAAAAACACATGTTAACTCCATCTAGCGAAGACAAGTCGAACTACGTAGCAACGACACTAATGACGTAGTACGATCCTGAATCACGAAAATAAAGTTCTCGCAGCGATAAGTATATATACGACTTCCCAACTTTAACCAGATACATTTATAGATTTTTTACTACTACTTATGAAAACATTTAAACATGTATACTCTAGCAATGGTCTTGTTTTTCTTTTTTTTTATAGACATTTCATTTAATTTCTGTGTTGCGGAAGGCATGTTTGTAAACATTCAATCAACAGACTCAAAGAACACCCAGATTCAAAAACCTGTTGAAAAAGATTGTCCAAGGAGTCGCCTGTTCTTCTTCACAAGACACCACAGCAAACACAACTGGCTTCACGACCAACTTAGTGTGATGGACAATTTAAAAATACTTGTAAATGGTTTATTTGAAATAAATTATTTTCAGTTTGAATTTGAATGCTAGAATACCATCGAGCGTGCTTGGGACGAGCTCGCAAACATTTATAAAACCC
This sequence comes from Tyria jacobaeae, assembly GCA_947561695.1. Taxonomy (NCBI): domain Eukaryota; kingdom Metazoa; phylum Arthropoda; class Insecta; order Lepidoptera; family Erebidae; genus Tyria; species Tyria jacobaeae. The sequence goes on from OX387223.1 coordinate 18,078,618, forward strand.
GGATTTTTTGCTCTCGAATGTTTTATCAATAGTCAAAACTTGAAATTCGGTGACAAGAAAAGGAATAATAATGAGAGACAAAAAAGTACATACCAGCAGTTTACAGTGACATAACCTTACTTTTGTTTTTGGATCTAAAATATATTTTTACATGAAATAAAAACTCTTTACAAAAAATTACGTCATAAAATTCTTTCGTTACCTATCAATAGCGTTCCCAGGAGTTTATAAACAGTGCTTATTTACTTCAATATCATAATTGACCTAAAAAAGTAAATACCGCCTTCAATGCACTTTTCACATCAGTTTGCGCAATACTTTTAATAGTAAAGACGTACAATTTAAAAACTTGGTCGTAATGTCCTTGGTATCCTATGATCTTATTCTGTTTTTTTTTTTACAATGGGCAGGAGAATACTCTTTAGAAATAATAAAAATTGTCATTTTAAAAAAAAAGATACACAGTCGAAAATAGAACTTCTTTCTTTTTTGAAGTAACTTAAAATCATATTTGAGTGACAGTTCCAAAAGACAGAAACGAAAAAGTTTGACGAAGGTTTTCACAAATGACTTTATCTTCAACCTGATTTATTGTCTGTTGTGATAAATTACACAATTTAAATCCCTCGTTTAACAGCCTGAAGCAACAGTTTTTTGTCAGCCGTTAGAGGCCTATGCATTATTTGATTATTATATTGCAATCTGCCATCTCTTACAGTCAACTGTTGATGGGCTTTACTGCAGCAGTAGATAAATACTTATTAGCGATAAAAAACATAGAAGAGAACAATCTGTTTTGTAATACAATTTGCATATTTGTATTATTATTTAACCAATATACACACATTTTGGGATCAAGGGTTAGCTGGATAGCAAAGACACTCGTTCTTCTTGGATATAAAATCGTATATTGTCAAGAGTAAGCTATGCAGGCGTAAGTTGTGTTTCTATTTTTAAATCGTAGCTGCCATCTTCCGGAACCACTTCCCTCTTTCAGTCATTCGTTCCCTCTTACTTGCTTGCGCTCGTTTAAAAACGTTCAAAAGGTTTCTCCTTATACACATCGGAATACTCGTTCGGAAACATTCACATCCCACATTCATATTTATATACTACTAGCTGTTGCCCGCGACTTCGTACGTATTAGAAATGTTCCCGCGAAACAAAAATTTTGTCAAAAAAAAAAGAAATTGGAGATAAAAAATAGATGTTGGCCGATTCTCAGACTTACCCCATATGCACACAAAATTTCATAAAAATCGGTTCAGCCGTTTCGGAGGAAAATGGTAACTGACATTGTGATACGAAAATTTTATATATAAGATAAATACATACTCTTTTAAAATACAATCCTACCATCTCTAATTCGCGGGTTAGATTCGAAAATCTCTGTGTTCTATGAAATAATATATGTTTTAGTTACATAATGTAATACATTCGTTAATTTTTTTTATGTTACTGGCAATTTTGAAATAATTCCAAAGGGATACTTATACTTTGCACTAATATCACCTATGAAAAAGAGGGGTATTATATGTCTGGATATCTGTGTGTGCCTTTTGCATTTTCGATTGAAATTTTGATTAAGTTTATTTCTTTTAAAAGAATTCTTGATCGGATGTGTTCTAAGCTACAATATATTTTTCAAGTTAATTTCTAAGATGTTCGCCATTTTAAAAAAATAAAATAATTTCAATGAACTTTTAAACAAATAAATATATTAGATAAAAAAAATCGCTCACACTTTCATATAATAATCAGTAATCGATTTCGTTCTCGATAAACATAATCCGATATAACGCTTTAACCCTGTGACGACGTGACCCTTAAAGCCCATTAAACAAAAAGCGACGATGCCGAAGTAGCATAATATTCACGAGGAAAACTCCAAATAAGCATTCGAACAAACCGAATACGACCGTGTCCCTTCAAGCGCCGTTTTAACAATAAAGATTTACACCACTGTACAAGCAAATAACAGTAGACATTTGTAAATTAATTTATTGAGAAGAAAACATATAATTGATAAAAACAGAAAATTGTTTACAATATTGTGATACACAACGTGATATTATTAACATTATTTGATTTCAACCGTATGTATATTAATATGTTTAAAAGAAATACCTATGTGACGTATATTTATGTATACGGATTTACTCAAGTGTGTATTGCAGAGATGTCCGACTAGTTTAGGATATATAAATATAATACGACTCTTATATATAGTATAATACAATACATTTATTATATATATGTATATATACATTTAAATAATAAAGAGTCTTAAGTTATCTACTTCAAGACATAAGTTATCTACATCTTGAGTTGCGGGTGTCCATGGGCGGCGGTAGTCACTTACCATCAGGTGATCCGTCTGCTCATTTGCACCCCATCACATAAAAATAAACCTACCCTACTATTGTTTTAGGTTTAATAATCCTGTAAAGATAGTGAATGGTTATGAATAAGTAAACCTATCGGATTTGTACTTCTATATTTTATTGGTATTGACTAATGTGTTTACACGGCGCCTAAGGGAAAATTCAGGATCAAACGTAGTCTCACCGCGCGTTGTAAAAAATGAGAAATAAATCGTTCCCACGACGCGTTTTACGAGCGATGTAATAAAAGAAAGGGGGTGTTTTGTAGTTTGAGAAACGTCTGAGAATAGGCAATTTGATGAAGATAGATAGATAATATATACTGTGACGCCATGCTTACGTCACCGCGCAGACAAACAATGCATAGAAGTTTTACGAAAAAAATCGACGAGTCACGATAACTAAGCGGTAGTGGTTAGCTGATGGTGAGCTGAATGCCGTGAGTTCAGGCCCCGGCGGTTTTTATAGATTTTTGTTTGTGATTTCGGTGTTATGAAGTGAACAGTAAAAGTGAAAAGTGGTGCAGTGCTGATCCCTTTGGATTGGGCTACGTATAGTCCGCGGGTACAGTGTGGAACAGTGCTACGTGGTTCGTGCAGTGCTGCTCGTTCGGTGCAGTGCTACGCGTTCGGTGCAGTGCTACGCGTTCGGTGCATTGCTACGCGTTCAGACTGTGAAACGCAAACAAATTGCTTATCTCGTCATAGACATTAGTTTCCTTCCATTCCCTGTACCCACTTTCGTAACAATATTATAATACGATAGATAAATAAACTCTTTATTGTACAGCAAAGAACATAAATAGATACGAACACATACATTCTCTCTTTCTCTACACGACAAGTGCTGGCCTAAGGAGTCACCGTTTGAGAGTGGAAAATATACGATCTCGATTCGGCTCTTCTTTTATGTGCCGATCAGTTAAAGACCAGCACGCGTGTTTCCCTCCCACTTTGATCCCGGGTCTTTTAAGCGCGTCGTAAAAAAGCATCTCATCAGGCCGCCATAGTGTGGGTCACCATGCAGCATTGACTACACTTGCAATGAGGATGCTGACCACCACTCTAGACTCCATTTATTGCTTTCCAACAGGCAGTGGAATCATTATGGTAGGCTCATATAAAAAAAAAAGAATATACACATACGGACATATCCCCGAACAGTCTCAAACAGTAATAGGTGGCAGACCTCAAACAAGAACTCTACAGTGTGACTGTATATACATGTACTGTTACTGTACCCTAAGCCACCTTGCTTACTTGCTGTTTGCTTAGGTGTAAAGAAGGGGGATAAGAGTAGGGTAAAGAGGAAAGGGGAAGTGGGGCCTCCCCTCCTAGACATGGTAATTATAAGGCTTACTTAAACCAAATTTAGTTTAAGTTATGTAACACCAACTCACGACTTATGTGTTTATTTTAAGTTTTTACATTAACAAGGTTTAAAATAAACTTTAAACATAAAGTAGGTACCAATATGTTGTTCTTCAGACGCTCAACAGACTGCTTGCCTCAATAATAATTGACGCCCATTAAATTGTTCCACGCTCCACCACTATCCGCCATCTTGACGGATGTATGGCGTAGCTCTAAAGTCGAACTAATGTTTATTGCGCTAATTATTATTTAAGTAATTTTACATTTTAATAAATAATATTATTATAATCATATCAATAAAGTATTTATTTGATGTTAATATTTTTTTATAGAATACTAACAATGTGGATCACACATTACTAGTATTCTTGTTAACCCCCCCCCCCTAAAATGCTTGTGTTAGGGATAGGTTTACGAAGGTAGTGTACTGGGCGGGGTTTGCACCTGCAACCACTTGATCGCAAGACCGACGCCCCAGCCATCACGCCGCCGCAATTGGGAGTTTTGTGGTGACGACCACAGATAAAAGTCATAAGATTATGCGGATCAATTGCGATTCTACAGAGGATGTCTTTCTTTCGCTGTTGACGTTCAAAAAATAAAAAATTGTATTAATTATTTGATAGTTTGCATGGTAATGGTATTCCAAACATGGCGGAGCTGACAATACTTCGACTGGCTGGTCCGTACGCACTTTAATAAACCACGCTAGTAATATAATAATTGCAGATAGATACATTTTAAATAGCATATGGTATCTATTTTTAAATTAGAACGTTATTTTGGAAATTAGAAAATGTTTATAAATAGTCTATTTTATTTTTGTATTATTGTATTATTTATTGTATTATTATATTATATTATATCGATGAATAAAAGATCGGAACAAGATCTCGCTAGCTGATAACTATCTCTTGGTTTTAGGTATTGTGTATAACACAATATATATTTTTTTATGATTTTTCTAATAAAATATTTGAAATTAACAAAATAGGTAAGTACATTTTATAGTATAGGATACTGTATTTACGCATATTAGGTTCGCCTCGAACGGTCCGTTGTCAGTGATCTTACGCACGTAAGCCGAACAGCAGCAGAAACCGTGGGAAGGAACGACGATTTTTTTTAACAGTATTACTTAGCGTAATAGTGTACCAAAGCAATTATGAATGTGTCATATTAGAGTAGAATCTAATACGCTTTAATCAAGTAAAAAAAAAGTTGTTTTTTTTTTTAGTACGTGAAACCTTTTTGTGCCCGGTATTAATGGTGTGGGTGTCCTACACTTTAGTAAATACATATTTACTCAATTCCTGAGTTTAGCGCTTTCAAACAAATATACAAAGAAAAAAAATTCTGCCCTTTTATAATAACACCTAGACCGAACAAATAATATATTATTATATTTATTACTATTAATAATCGAACACTTTTGGCTTAGCAATCATATACAGATATAACGTTGAGGCGATCCTTGCCTTATGTTAATGACAGATAAATCTAAAATATTATACAAAATATATGCAGAAAAAATATACAGTATGAACCATTACCAAGGGTCCCGTTCCTTAAATTTGCAGGCACTTTGTTATTCAGATCTGTAATGCGGTATCAAAGGGCGAGTGCTCACACTCCTCTTTGAAAGCCGTCTGAATATTACGGTGCTATATAGCTACCTGGCTCTCATCGGTCGTAATAAGCTTCTAAACATTTAACCATAGACCACACACACAACCATAGACACATACATTGAGGAACGTGTAATAATATATCAATATAGAAAAAGTAAAAATATAAAATATGTATAATTAATATAAATAAAAATAAAATAAAAAAATCGCCACTTTTGAGGGTATGGTAAGGAATTGTCTCTATGAAGAGGGGGAATTGAAAGACGGGATGGGTGACAAAAGGGAAGGGAAAGAAGAAACTTTAGAAGTACACGCGGTCAGGAGAAAAAGAGTCTTGACAGACGGATAAACGAGTGCTCCTATAAGAGTTCCAATTTATGTTTTTCCTCTTTGAGGAACATAACGCTAAAAGTTCGCGAGTTCCGCTAATCCATCATAACTTTTTAATGCGTTTTTTTATATTTGTTAATTACATACATACACGTACGTTACTGACGTGTATTCAAAACTCACTTTTGCCAATTAGAATGTCTTCCTACTAATACAATAACCTATATGGCTGTCAAAAACACCTCCCAACGATTTTTTTTTTATTTTTTACAGCATACGGGGACAAACGAGCAGACGGGTCTTCTGATGATAAGTGACTTGCAACTCAAGAGTCACAAGAGCGCTGTCCGCCTTTTAGGTTAGGGGAAAGATGATATGGGCAAATGGGGAGGGGAAAGAGGGGAAGGGAAAGGGGTAAGTTACCTCACTCACTCGGTCACACAATGCAAGCATTATTTAACAGCCGGTTTTCTATGAGGCCTTGGTAATACTCCGGTTGAGCTGGCCCATGCGTGCCGAAGCAAAGCTCTACCACATTAACGTTATTAGGAGTAGATTGAAATAGAAAGGTGAGGAGGTAACTCCATGGGTTTTCCCAGTGTAAGCAATGTCTCAAAGAGGTTGCATATCTGTACCTCGAATTCGTTGTTGCCAAGAAGGGAAAGCTGTCTTAACAGTGTTCTCGGCTACAAAATAAGCTCAAAAACAAATATACATATATTTCTTGGGTAAAGAAGACCTATGCTTTTTGTCGTACGTATGTATATGCATATTAATAGTAATATTTTATTCATGGTAAGTATTTTATTTGGCGATACTCGGTTTCCCAAGGTCCTATAACCCCTCTCCTCTTTCTCGTCTCCTCATCTCACCTTAATTTTTTTTCACATTTCTTTATCTCTTCTTTCCCCTCCCAGCATCCCTCCTCTCCCTTCACCCTCAAAGGTGGGCAACGCACTTACGACTCTTGAGTTGCAGGTGACAACGGTTGTCACTTAGCATCATGTGACCCGCTTGTTCGTCAGTCCGCATAATAAAATAAATTAATTTTAATAATGATAACAAAATACTGTCTTTCTACATAAATCAAAAAATAACTACTGACTTACCGAACCTTTTTCGGCTTTAGCTTCGGCTTCGGCCTGTAGCCATTTCCAGCCAATAAAACGTCGAAGTTTTGGAAGAAGGGCTCTACTAAGCAGCAAAATTGAAACATCTGTAACGATTTACAAATACGGGAGTGCCACCATAACTATTCACCAAAAATCCGAATAAAAACAAAACATGTTTGTACGCGCATTTACACCGAGGTATTTAAAAAAAGTACATATGATTTTTATATTAATTTATTTTTTCTTGTAAATGACTTTGTAAATATTGTATAGTTGTCATTATTTTGAGAGAGTTAGAGTGACAGCATTTTTAACCTGACAGTTTATGTATTGTATTTTTAAGCGGTTTTTTTTTATATAAAATTTTCCAAATCTAAAAACTCACTTATGAGTAATTTTGTTAGAAGCTGTGGCCATTAAACATGCACACACATGGCACAGTAAATTAGGAGAGAGAAAAAGGCTTTCTATCAATTCAGGTAATACCTGATTCTAAATTTAGTTGGTGTTAGTTGATTACTTACAAATATTAGAGTTGTTGTAAGTTATTTTGTAATTAATTCATCATCTAAAAACTCTTTTACTGAAAGTATGATTTTGATTCCAGAAATCGTTTTAATTTATTAACAAATAAATTTATTTTGATCACAACTCTAATATATTTTAGCAAATTATTATAAATATTTATGGACATTACTAAAGGGCCAGTTTAGTGCTTTTTGAGACGCGACTTGAGCGATTGATTGATTGATTGACGCGATTGAGATTTTTGTACTTTGTTTTTGTTGTGTTTCTTGTTTGTGTTTCTTCATGAGTGGGCAATTAATCTGGGTGTTTTCTGAAAAATTTACATAATTCCAAAATATACATACAGTGTGATAATTTTATGTTTTTGAAAGTGTGCTTTGCAGCTGTCTGTGTGTTGGATATTGATTATTATTCTAATTATTTTCTTTTGTAACGTAAATATGTTAGGTACATATGTGAATCTATACAGTTACCCCATAGCATGACTCCATAGCTGAATCGGACATTTATGTGTGAATATAAGAAATAAAAGGCAGCATATTACGCTACTTTGTTCTCTGCTCTTTCCCCATCAATCATCCCACTCTAATTTCCCCTCCCTTCATTACCCTCAAAGCCGGGCTTTCAATCCCGGGCTTACTTTTGCAAGAAATTAAAAACAGCACAAAATAACTATTTAGAATTTCGAAAATATAATCGCAGAAATATCAAAGCATCCAATGTTTGACTTCCGAGCCTGCTTCGTAGTTTATTGCCAACATAAGCAGCAGCTGAAAACGCTCGTTCAGCTTCTACGCTGGTTGGAGAAATAGACAATAGATACTTATATGCTGTTTCTAAGTGATATCCACGAACTCCTCCATTTTCGAACAGGCTCATAATACTATTTGCCAACCCCAATTCATTTTGTACTTGTACTTCAGGATCTGGGGATTTCATACTCTTGTTAATTTCCAGCTTTAACTTTTCCTTTGATGTCAATTGGGGTTGGGAGGTTTCTGACCTTAGCTCATCATCTGTTTGTGATCCTGACCTTGCTTCTTCTTCCGTGTAATCTCGACTATTAAGGCTTTTAACAATACTCTTTATTTGCTTCCTCACTAAAGCCTGTGTCGGAATTGGAAATAAGTCGTGCCATTCCAAATCCGATAATAACTGATTTTCAACATCCATTCGTGGATTTTGTAAATATTTTAACACGCCAGTTAAATCATCACTTCGTCGTTGCTTTATACATTCCACTAAGGATATTTTAAAAGGCCGGCAACGCACTTGTGACTCTTGAGTTGCAGGTGTCCATGGGCGGCGGTAGTCACTTACCATCAGGTGACCCGTCTGCTCGTTTGCCCCCCGTTTTGTCCCCCGGTTTTTTTTTTTATCGCATAAAAAAAAATCGATTTAGATAAGTTTCATTTTTAGAAACCGACGAAAAACTGATTCAACATCATTAGAATACGAAAGTAAATTTCGCCACTATATAATAGCTCAGGTGGAAAATACGGGGTTCACGGGTTCGAGTTCCTTCTTTTCCACGATTTAACAAAAAAAAAAACCATCCAGTTCTTTAATGTGTATATTATCTATTATTTAAATAATTTATTATTAATTTATTATCATTGTAGTGGTGATTTTTGTGATTTTGTAACAAGTATATTTATAGCTATTGTGTGAAATAAATTACTTATGAGTTACAGTAAATTTTAATATTTAAAGATATGCCTATAAAAAATGTACTAGCAACACACAGAAAACGTACAGCCAGGCGCCTTCGAGCGCACTCTTTCAACAACGGCAGAAAAAAAATATGACCGTTATTTTAGGAGCATTCATATGACTGTCATCAATTCAATTCAATTTAACATGGGAGAGCCATGCTTCGGCACGTATGGGCCGGCTCGACAGGAGTATTACCACTGCCTCACAAACAACCGGCTGTTAAGCAATGCTTGCATTGTTTGACCGAGTGAGTGAGGTTGCCGGAGGCCGTACCCCCATTCCCTTCCCCGCTTTCCTGTTCTCCCTTTCCCCTACTCTAACAGACGGACAGCACTCTTGTGTGTTGTTACCATCAAGTAACCCGTCTGCCCGTTTGGCCCCCTACACTATAACAAACAAATAGGCACTCAATTTCTCTATAAAAATGAAGAATATTAAGATTGACTCTTTCTTGTTACTATAAAGTGTTCTTTAGACTTCGGGTTCCATAATCAATACATATTATGGGATATTGTTATACATAATTTTTCTTATCCTAACTGTATTGTATTATAAATTGTAAATTATTACTAATACTGTTATCTAACAGACAGTATATATACGGGGCCTGATTGAAGGCAATAGGCTTGAAGATAGAAAGATTATGATTAACGTTCACATAAAAAAAATTGTTAACCTAAAGAATTTAAATTCACCTTTTTTTTGGAAGAATTTAAATCAACATAAAATAATTTTATTATATCCAAATGGACCGAACAATCGGGGAGTACTTCCACCGTATTGATTGACCTGATGGTCTAGTAATTAGTGATCTGACTACTGAGAGGTCGTGGGTTCGATTTCCTTATGGGATGAAAACTTGTGTGCTCCACAAATAGTTGTGACGTTCACGTTTAGAAGACAACGATCAAAGAGCAAACCCGCTCTGCTATTACCTTGTTCTCACATATTATTTTATTTGCGCTTTTAAACCATGGCATTAGAAAATTTGAAAGCTATTTGATATTGATATTATCAATAGAGAAGAGTGGCTAACGAGTTTCTTGCCTTTTCTTCTCCATAGTAACTAAGTATTGAAAGAAGCAAGCTTCACGACTGAATGAGTGTTTTATTTTTTTAAAAGACAGCTCTCGCACTAGGAGTAATTAATGCGCTGGGAAGTTTACAAACATTCAATCAACGGACTCAAAGAACACCCAGATGGATGGATCAAACAAATTTTGTCCCGTGTGGGATCGAACCTATGACCTCCAGTTATGCGGTCAGAGTCACTAACCACTAGACCAACAAACAAGTCGATTAATTTCTTTTTCTGAGAATTAAAAATATCTATGATTGATTTATTGAAATAAATGTTTTGATTTGATTCTGCTATTTTACATTAATAGTAAGGGTTCCTTTAACTTCTTCGAGGGACTTAACGTACACCACGTACACGTGTCTACCTTGAGTTTGTCTAGACAGGACTGATTATTGCTTTATCATGTTCCCATAATTCAAATCCCATTAATTGTTAACCTAATTGTATACTTAATAAACATAAGCACAGATACTTGGTTAATATACAAAGTGCTACAAAAAACGTGTTTTTATATAATGGAGTTGTATAAAAGCGCTTTTTTTTTGTGTGGAAACCCCCACGGGTCATCACCTCACCCGGGTCTTACGGTGAGATGGTATGTCGGACTCAAACCGACTAAAACCACACAGTGTTCCGACATTCTTCTAGCCGGGGCCTCAGGTGTACCTTAGAAAGGAAATCCCTATGAACCCCGACACACTTGGCCGCCTGTTGTTGTTGTACAGAGGCAACAGAAAATTATATATGGTTTTTTTATGGTAAAGGGGATAATTGAACAGAAGGGCAACCTGATGGTATGTGACAACTAATGCGCGTCCGCCTTTAGGGGTGATAAAGCGAGACGGCTTTCCAGACATGAATTGATCCCGAAACAAAGTCGCGGGAGAAAAGTTACTTTTAAAATTCAGAAGTTGTATTTGTGAAGTAACAATTGAACTCTAATATTTATTGATGAAGAAAATATTTCGTAGGAAAGTGGGCTATGTGTATTGTAGAGACACACATAAACATTCATATTGTGTATATCTCCTGTGTGTGTGTAACGTATTTTCTTACTAATTCCATATATAGTGAAACTTTAGTATTAACTAAGAGTCTGTAAAACAGGTAACGAGTCGTATATATTAATAGAGTCCTCCGTTAGACGACCCGGAGTTCAAGGCCAGTTAGAGTTAAAAGTATGCGACCCTGACTTGCTTGAACTATTTTATACTCCCCAATCCATCTGTATAAGCAATATATTTTCTTTACATTTTTATCCTCCCTTTCCTGACAATATGCTCTAAATTGCCTCATCTTTCACCTACTCGTGGTAGAGCCATACATAGGCACAAATGGGCCAGCTCGACAGATGCGATACCACAGCATCACAGAAAACCGGTAGTGAAGCAACGCTTGCGTTGCATTTCGTCCTAAATGAGTGAGGTTTCCGGAGGCCCAATTCCTCCTCTTCTCTTCTGTCTCCCCTCATCCCCTTTCCTCTTTCCACTCTCAACATCCCTGCTCTCTTTTTTCCCCTTCTCGCAACCCCAATTCACAAACCCCTCATCACATTCAAAAGCGGGCAGCGCGCTTGTGAGTGTTGAGTTGCAGGTGTCTATAGATTTCGGTTGTCACTTGCCTTGCTTGATGATCCATCTGTTCGTCTGTCCCCCTATATAAAAAAAACGATTCCAAAAAGTGCTCGATGATGGCAATAGGTTTGATCTCTGTTGTGGACATGGAAGTAAATGAATCGGAAAAGGTGAGTTACAACTCTGCCTACCGCTTCGGGAATGCAGGCGTGAGTTAATGTATGTATGTCTGTACTCTATTGAACTCCTAACATACTGACCTTCTTGGTACCAAAAATTGTGTAACCGAGAATATATTTGCAATTTCGCGACTTCTGCTATCATTTAGATCCACATAGGTTAATCCAGGTGGAGTGACGATCCCCCTCAACTGTATCCTTACGTTGTCGCCGTGGGGGGGCTTGCGCGGGTCAATGATCTCTGGGGCTGTGCCGGTAGAGCCACTCATGCCGGATTGGCCCAGGGGGAGACTCCAGACAAAACAGGATACACTGTGGGACCCTTCCAAGGGTCACTCAGTGTTGCTCCGCTGTCCACAGTGGAGGAACAAAGACGGGCCCGGCGTGTACTTACACTACCACCGAGCAGGCATTAAGAGATTTTATCTCGATGCCACCGTTGGCATATCGTAATCCCGAAAGGAGTGTCGTAGTCTCGAGGCTCCAATTGGGGGCGAGGGTCTTGGCTTAGCCGCCCGGACTGTGAGGAAGAAAACCTCTATAAAAAAATACCCCGAATCCCGCGTTCTGGTGCGTGACCATGGGATGCATGGCTGATGGGATGTTCAGTCGCAAGCGCACTCCTAGCCGGGGCACCTGCGGACCCCTCGGTTGGGCATAAACTTACGCTTGCCCGGGTATTGGGGGATCTCTGCCCGGGTTGACCTCTAGTTCTCCCCCCCTCGTGGGATTTATAATGGAAATTTCTAATTTAAAAACAAATGAAAAGAAGGAGAAGAGGAAGGAGAAGAAGAAGAAAGTGGACGACACCTCATCTAACGATGAGGAGTTTTTGCCCGGGATGCCTATCTCGCAGGTGCTCTCAGAAGTCAATCTGGCTTCTGGGAGCAGAAGAATGTCGGAGCGAGTGCGTTCCAAGTCCGTCGCTAATGTAGCGGGTGGTAGTTCCGGTGCGACGCCGGACGCACCGGAACCGATGGACACCGAGGCAGACGGCCGTAAGCGCGGACGCCCCCAAGGTTGCGAGAGTGACATCGCTCAGGAGATGTTGCCTCGCGCTCGCGTACCCCGGTGTCAGCCCCGTCAGGTTCCGTCTTTAGCAAGGCGGAATCCTATAGGCGGGCCAGAGCCGACGGCGAACTGCAGGCGGAAGAGGAGATCGCTGGTCTCCTGCTAACAATCAGGGAGCCGGTGGAGGGGGATTCAGTGCCCCAATCACCAGCCTCTTTGCAGGAGAGGGCGCACGCGGCAGTGGCCATCATAAACAAGGTGGCCACCAAGTCCGTAAACCTTAAGGGTCCCTTTGTCAGGGCCCTTAAGGACTCCTCTGCCGCAGTGGCGGGGGTCATAGAGACCCTAATCGGGGACGTGTCTCGCCTCCAGTCGGCCAACGATCACCTGACGGGGCAGGTGGCGGAGCTGAGCGCCCAGTTCGCCCAATTCAGGGCGGAGCGCCCTGAGCGAAAGAACCCGGCTCCGTCTACGTCCCAGCCGGCCCCGTCTGCGTCCCGGCCGGCCCCGTCTGCGTCCCGACCGGCCCCGTCTGCTTCCGGGCCGGCCCCGTCTGCGTCCCAGCCGGCCCCGTCAGCGTCCCAGCCGGCCCCGTCTGCGTCCCAGCCGGCCCCGTCTACGTCGCGGCCGGCCCCGTCTGCGTCCCGGCCGGCCCCGTCTGCATCCCAGCCAGCCCCGTCTACGTCGCGGCCGGCCCCCCCGTCTGCGTCCCGGCCGGCCCCGTCTGCGTCCCGGCCTGCCCCGTCTGCGTCCCAGCCGGCCCTGTTTACGTCTCAGCCGGCCCCTATTGTCACCGGAGTTTCCGAAGACGTCCTGCAGCAGATGCTACAGTACATGCTGCAGGCGATGGGAAATCTGGTGGACGGGCGGATTGCGGGTCTGGAGGCGAGGCTGCCTCCGGCCCCTGTTGTTCGGCCGCCGCTTGCGGCGCCGAGGCCGCAGGCCGCGTCGGCGCCGACCACATTTCCCGTGGTAGAGGGTCGAGTGTCCTACGCGGCGGCGACGTCGGTCCCGGGTTCTGCCGCCGCTCGCAAGACGCGGCGGGGGGCGAAAGCTCCAGCCGGGACTGCTGCGCCGAAGACGGGATCCAAGACGGTGGCTACGGCTGGAGCGGAGCTGCCTCCGCCCCCCACTCCAACACCTCTGCCTGGCCCCAAAACATTTGCCCCCTCCAATGAGGGTTGGCAGGTAGTAGGGGGGCCAAAGTCGAAAAAGTCCCGACAGCGGGCCAAGAAGGCTGCCGAAAAGGCGGCCTCTGGCCCGCAGTCGTCGTCGGTGGCGGTGCCCAGAACAAAGCCGCGGAAGCTACAGCCGCCTAAAACCGCGGCTGTTGTAGTCACCGTGTCGCCAGAGGCGTCTACCGGCGGGCTGTCCTACGCAGCCGTCTTTAAGACGGCACGGGACTGTCTCGCCGGCAATTTCGGGACGGCAGGGGTCCGCTTGCGCCTAGCCCAGACGGGAGCTCGGGTCCTCGAGTTCCCTGGGGCCGATGGCGCAAAGACGGCGGATACCTTCGCCGAGAAGCTGAGGGGAGTCTTCGCAGCCACGGATGGTGTGAAGATCTCCAGGCCCACGAAGTGCGCGGAGCTGCGCATTTCGGGCCTGGACGACTCCGTCACAACTGATGATGTCCGCGTTGCAGTCCAGGAAAGGACGCAGTGCAACGCGGAAAACATCAAAGTCGGCACCATCCGCCCCGGTCCGGGAGGCCTTGGTGCGGTGTGGATCAGCTGTCCCGTAGCGTCGGCCAAAATTTTGGGCGACGCCGGCAGGATCCTCATCGGTTTCGTTAGCGCCAGAGTTACAGTTCTGGCGGCGAGACCGATGAGGTGTTACAAATGCCTGGTTGCGGGACACACCCGCATCAAATGTGGCAGCTGCTTCGACTGCAGCGGATTATGTTTCCGCTGCGGTCGACCGGGGCACAAGGCGGCGGAGTGCTCTGCCGCCCCTCACTGCCCTATGTGTGCGGCGGGCAATAAGCCCGCCAATCACCAGATGGGGCAGGGGGGCTGCAAGCCTTCCCGCGCTTCTCGGCAGACGTCGGGGACTAGCCTAGCGGCCCAGGCTGCCTCCGACGTTGTCCGTCTGTCCACGTCGACGTCCATGGAGGTTGTAGAGACGATCCAGTAATGGACCACGTCTCCAACCTCCTTGTCCAGACGAACCTAAACCACTGCGCAGCGGCGCAGGATCTCTTCCTGCAAACCATGGCGCAGTGGTCGATCGGTGTTGCCGTAGTCGCGGAGCCCTACTTCGTTCCTCCCCGTCCAAACTGGATGGGTGACTGGAACGGCTCCGTGGCAGTCGTCGGTTCCGCGGCGGCTCATTCCCCGCCCTTGTCGCTTAGAGACAAGGGCTCTGGATATGTTGCCGCCGAGTGGGGGGGGATCACCGTTTACGGTGTATACTTCTCCCCCAACCGGAGTTTGAGCGACTTCGAGGTCTTCCTTAACAGCTTGGAGACCTCGATGCGGCGATTAGCGTCTGGGCACGTCCTCGTGCTGGGGGACTTCAACGCAAAATCCATTGCATGGGGGTCCCCCGGGACGGACGCCAAGGGCGAGGCCGTCGAGGAGTGGGCGGCTTCGGTGGGCCTCTGTTTACTAAACAGAGGCTCCACCAACACGTGCGTGCGACAGCAGGGTGGGTCGATAGTGGACCTTTCGTTCGCTACCCCTGCTGTTGCCGCACGAGTAAGGAACTGGCGTGTCCTGGAAGAGGTTGAGACGCTCTCGGATCACCTGTATATCCGATTTGAGCTCTCCCGGTCCCAGGGCCCCAGTAGGGGTCACGCGGCGCGGCGTAATTCCCGTTTTCCGCGGTGGGCTGTTGCCAAGCTGGACAGGGACCTACTAGAGGAGGCGGCCATTATTCACTCTTGGCTGTCTCCGCAGGCCCCCACCGAGGAGGTCGATGCGGGGGCTGGCCGCTTTCGCGATGCGACTACGCAGATTTGCGATGCGGCCATGCCCCGTATCCAGGGTCGTCGGCCTCCAAGGAAGGAGGTCTACTGGTGGTCCCAGGAGTTGGCGGACCTCCGTGCGGCTTGTACTCGTGCCCGGAGGTCCTACACTCACAGCCGGCGGCGTCACCGCGGAGACGGTGAGGAGGACCTGCTTCACGAGGAGTACCGCGAAGCGCGGAAAACTCTGAAGCTGGCCATTTGCCGCGCCAAGGACGCAAAGAGAAAGGAGATGCTGGAGAGTCTCGACCGTGACCCCTGGGGTCGCCCATACCGTGCGGTGCGTCAGAAGCTCCGCACGTCGGGCCCCCCCCTTACCGAGACTCTCCAGCCCAGCTTCCTGCAGGAAGTGGTTGAGGGCCTTTTCCCGCAGCGGGCGGAGCACACACCCCCGTCGATGGCCTACGCGGTCGGAGACGACGGGGGTAGAGAGGACGATGTGCCGCCCGTTAGGGAATCGGAGGTTGGGGCGGCTGTTCTACGGATCCGTTCCAAGAACACCGCCCCCGGGCCGGACGGGGTACCAGCCCGAGTGATGGCCCGAGCCCTCGACCATATGTCGGACCGCCTCAGGGAAGTATTAGACGCTAGCCTGGCGTCCGGACGCTTCCCAGAGTGCTGGAAATGCGGGAAGCTGGTCCTGTTGAGGAAGCCGGGACGGCCTGCCGATTCGGTCGCGGCCTATAGGCCCATCGTGTTGCTGGACGAGGCGGGTAAACTTTTTGAGAGGATACTCTCTGCTCGCATCGTCCGGCACCTCAGCGAGGTGGGCCCCGACCTGTCGGACGCCCAATTCGGGTTCCGGGAGGGGCGTTCGACGGTCGATGCCGTGATGCGCCTTAGGGCCGTGACCGGAGAGGCAGTGAGCTGTGGCGGCGTGCTGTTGGCGGTGTCTCTGGACATCGCCAACGCATTCAATAGTCTGCCATTCAGCTGCATCAGGGAAGCACTCCAATACCACGGGGTGCCAGAGTACCTGAGGCGGCTGGTGGCAGACTATTTAGAGGAGCGTACCGTCGTGTACGAGGACCGAGAGGGCGTCTTGAGACGGCGACCCATGTCGTGCGGCGTTCCGCAGGGGTCTGTCCTTGGACCACTCCTGTGGAACGTGGGGTACGACTGGGTCCTACGAGGTCGCCTCTCCCCCGGGCTGGGCGTAATTTGCTACGCTGATGACACATTGGTCACAGCCCGGGGGGCGAACTTCCAAGAGGCGGCGCGCCTGGCCACTAGGGGTGTTTCTTTGGTGGTCGGGCGCATCGAGGCACTGGGCTTACGGGTGGCCCTGGACAAGACGGAGGCCCTTTTGTTCCATGGGCCCCGTCGTGGTCCACCCGCCGGTGCCTCCATCGAGGTCAACTCGGTCCTCGTCCCGGTTCGGGCCCAAATGAGGTATCTGGGCCTGATACTCGACGGTAGGTGGCTCTTCGACGAGCACTTCCGACAGCTTGGTCCGAAGCTGGTCGACGCTGCCTCTGCCCTTGGGCGACTTTTGCCCAACTTGGGTGGAGCCAGCGTCGCAACGCGACACCTCTACACGGGGGTGGTCCGGTCGATGGCGCTGTATGGGGCACCGGTGTGGGTGGCGGCTCTGACAGCCCAGAATAAGGCGCGCCTCTGGCGGCCTCAAAGGGTATTGGCGGTCAGAGCCATACGCGGATACCGCACGGTGTCCACCGAGGCGGCGTGCGCCTTGGCTGGAACACCCCCGTGGGATTTGGAGGCGGAGGTGCTCGCCGAAGTTTATCGACGGGTGGCTGAATATCGGGCGGAGTATGGCTTTCGCCCTCCGCCCGAAGAGGTACGCGAGTGGCGTGAAGCCGCCCGTCGAGCCACGATGGCTAGTTGGTCGTTCCGGCTGGAGACTCCGCGCGCTGGCTTTGCCGCCGTGGAGGCTCTCCAGCCGGTCATCCTCGAGTGGGCAGGGCGGCAGCACGGGACCCTTTCCTTCCGGCTGACGCAGGTGCTTTCCGGGCATGGTTGCTTCGGGAAGTACCTGCACTCGGTCGCCAGGAGGGAACTGAGTCCCGCCTGCCACCACTGCGACTGCAGTGAAGACTCGGCCCAGCACACGCTGGCGATCTGCCCCGCTTGGGAGTCGCAGCGCCGGGCCCTCACTGCAGTCATCGGAGGAGATCTCTCGCTACCGGCCGTCATACGCTCCATGGCCGGTAGCGATAGCAGTTTTACCGCGGTCGCAACCTTCTGTGAAGATGTCATCTCGCAGAAGGAGGTGGCGGAGAAGGCCCGGGAGGACGATATCCACTCGGACCCAATCCGCCGCCGGCGAACTGGGCGGCGTAGGCGCGCCTATCAGCGCCTCATGCCGCCCTGAGTGTGGCCGCGGATGGTCGGGACGGGTTTTCCCCTCCATCCGCTCTAGTGGCCACCCGCGAGGGGGTGACGTACGCGTGTGCCGTACGTCACCTAATTAGAGAGTTAACAGCAGACGCTGCCCGCTTCAGTGCGGGCAAGCGCTGGGAGGGGTCCGGACGTCTTAATATCAGCAGTTCCCGGATCCCTTCCGTCTCAGGCGCAGAGTGGCACACCGTGTGGTTTTAGTCGGTTCGATTCCGACACACCGCCCCGCCGCAAACCCCGGCGGGGTGACGGTCCGAGGGGATTTCCACACGTTAAAAAAAAAAAAAAAAAAAAAAAAAGGTGGAGTGACGATTTGCGTAAAATGGCTGGCAGGAGCTGGATGCGAGAAGCCAAAAATAGATCGAAGTGGCGTGCAATACGAGAGGCCTATGTCCAGCAGTGGACTGCGATAGGCTGATGATGATGATGATGAGGATGAGGGTAACCCCTGAAGTCGATGGATAAACACCAAGAATGTTGGTGAACTATCCATATATATAAATATATATGTCATACCTTGATCCTCAACTGTATGCGCTTGTCAGACCATAGAGCAGCGGATATACAAGTAACATTCCCAAAATAGACCAAACCGTTCTCTAGCAACTTAGTTTGGTTTTGTTTACAGGCTGGTTGCCATGGAAACTACCTCATTGCGGTCTTAATCGCAGCTCGATTGTAGCTAGTGGTCATTGACCCAATGCAGTATTTTATTTGTGCCAGCAACACAATAAAATATTAATATAATGGGACGGATGACGACTTGGGGATCGGACTGTTTTCTGTCAGGCCGTATCTATACAGTCATATAGTGTTGGGATGGCGTCAGTAGACTTGCCCTCTATTAAGTTAATGGGACTAAATTCTTATTGGAAGAAGGTAGGTGTTAAATACACTTCTGCCTACCCCTTAAGGGATAAAGGCGGTTATAATAATAATAATTGATATTACAGTTCCACATGACGACAATCTCATAAAGGCTGAAAAAGGAAAACAATTAAAATTTATTAATTGGCCCATGAGGTTGTCCCATATATGGGACAATCATTGTGCCGATAGCCATATCAGCACATGTGGTGATTTCTATGAGCTTCGACCAAAACCTTCAGAGGCTCATGTTAGGTAGCTGGGTTAAGGGTCTGATGCAGAAGGCAGTCCTTTTTGATACAGCACGTATTGCCCTCTTTATTTATTTATGAGACGACAGTATTTTTAAAATTAAACGAGGAACTTTTCGAATATCGTACTAGAGAACGCCATAAAAATAAACTTCGATTTGCTAAAAGCAACACGAAACTGTTACATGAAAGCATATTTTGCATAGCGCATGTACAACAATACTCCGGCAACATTTAGGAATGTCCAACAAATAAATATATTTAAGAATAAGCTACACAAACTGCTAGTATCAACATGTTTTTACACCAATGAGGCATATTTAGAGGACAATACACTCAAGTAGCAATTTTTTTTTTAAATTTTAATGTTGTAAATAATATTATTGGCTAATTTTTCTATTCTTTCTTGCGTACAATATATTTTAGTGATAAAGTATAACAATTCAAAGTGCATGACATTCTTTTCAAATCTTAATAATTCATGTAATAATATATAAATCTATACAAATAAATAACATTGGAGTGTCTGTTTATAATATTAAAATAACTGTTTTTTACTAATTGCATGTGGATGTATACACGATGAATATACCAAAAAAACATTTCTTAAAATTTGTCTGTCCGTCTGTCTGTCTGTTTGTTCCGGCTAATCTCTGAAATGGCTGGACCGATTTTGAAATGGCGGGACTTTCACTGGCAGATAGCTGATGTAAAAAGAAGTAAATTAGGCTACTTTTAATTTAGAAAAAAAAAAAATAGGACCTCACGAAAAAAATTAAAACCAATTAAAATTTTATAATATTCGATTAAAAGAATTTCATTAAAATTAGTATAGGTGTTTCTTAAATACAGAATTAATAAGTTATAGTAAACTCTACG
This sequence comes from Tyria jacobaeae, assembly GCA_947561695.1. Lineage (NCBI taxonomy): Eukaryota > Metazoa > Arthropoda > Insecta > Lepidoptera > Erebidae > Tyria > Tyria jacobaeae. The sequence continues at coordinate 18,098,860 of OX387223.1, forward strand.
AACTGAACAATAACTTTTTTGTTAAATACCACGCGGACGAAGTCGTGGGTAACAGCTAGTAATAAATATAATGACTTGACTTTGAATGAATTGATGTAAGTACCTATATAATACAATAAATATAATGTAACTTATTTGGTAAAAAATTTTTGGGGACTGCCGATAGAAGTGAAAACTAAGTAACTTGTGAATTTTATCGTCGATTAGATTATACACAGCATATATAGCTCACGGAAAGCGTGCGATGACGATGACGCGAGCTTCACACTTTTTGTTCACCCAAAAAGTACACATACATACACATTATACATATGTAACTCGCGGAAAGCATTCGGTGACTATGACGCGAGTTCCATAATTTTTGTTCACCTAAACAGTGCTCAACGCGCTTAAGTAGTTTTCACTTCAATAAATTGTAAGATATTGCATGCCGACGGGTGAACATGGCTGATCAACCTTTTGTAAACACCATTTATATATTTTACTCGTCTTTCGCAATAAAGAATTTGAATAGAATTGAATTGAAAAAGCAATAGCTCAAGCAAGTCAGTGTCCATACCATACCTTTAACTCAAACTGGCTGGTGCCGGAAAGTGTGAGCCCTCTATCCTATAATGTTTCCTTACGAGTTAGGGAACCCCAAACATGAGTGCAAAACTATATAAGTTAAATTTAATTAATGCAGGTGTGTAGACCTCTTATGTAGGTTTGACACGCAACCAGCTTTATCAATAACATAACAGATTCGCACTAAGGAATTGTACTTATGAGGGTATTATGCTAATTATCAAGTATTGTTCGTTCATAGGTCAGCATAGTACGTATGTCAGGGCCACGAATTATGCATTGTTCAATAAATTACGTGATTGCGTGCAACCTATATTGAGGGTGTGAGTAACCGTCAGGAAAAAAATGTGAACAGAATATCTGACTTAACTTTAATCGAAAACCATATATTGTTCCAATATAGGACCTTTTATTGCCAGAAGCCTCAGGTGTAATGTATAAATATATAGAAAATTCTTGTAAATACCAAGATTTGGCAGTCTGTTGAAGATTCCCCCCCGTTCCCAACATTTCCTCCCGTTGATTGTGCTAGGGCAAGCAGTCATGGAGACCGGAGATCCGAATAGAAAAATCGGAACAAAATTTCTCTATCATTCCCTTTCCTAAAGCTCCTTTGCCAAAAGACGGACGGTACGCTAAAACAGACGGTATGGTTGTTTGATAAAATAGTTTAATAAACTTAGCTTTAAAATTCCTTTATTATTATTAGGAGTTTTAAAAACTGTGTATCGTCAAGAGTTATTATTATTATTGTGTTTTTTTTTTATATTTATATGTATACCTTACCAAATTTGGTATTTAGAACAAATGCTACAGATTTCACTAACCTTGACTAAACATCTTAATGATATTAAGTTAAAACCAGTTTTTTTTTATATGCTTTATATATTTTTTTACATACAATCAATAGATATGCAATTTTTTTTTTGTCTGTATAACGTCATTATCTTTTCGGTCATAATAACAGATGGATTAATTCATCTAATGGTTAGTGATCCTAACTGCTACGCCAGAGGTCATGAATTCTTTTCCCACCCACGAATGCGCGTGCCCACTTTAATGTATGGTAGTGAGAGTTGGATATAGCAGAAAAATACTTAAGAAGAATAAAGGCTGTGTGGGGTAAGACGTGTTGACAAAAAAAGAATGTAGATATTCGGAAGTGTGGCTTGAAAGAAAACGTAATGACGAAAATTAAAAATAGTATGATGAGGTGGTTTAGACACGTAGAAATAATGAATACGGAACGAATGAGAAATCGAGTATATGAGTCAAACGAATGGGAATGCTGGCAGGAGTTGGCAAAGCAGAACATACATCGATAAAATTAGATTTTTTATTCATTTTGATCTCAAGAGTCGTAAGTGCGCTGCCAGCCTTTGAGAGTGATAAGGAATGGAGGGATGCGGGGAAGGGAAAAGGGGGATTTGGGCGTCCGGAAACCTTACTCATTTTTTGGAAATGAAACACACGCATTGCTTTACAACCAACTTTCAATGAGGCCTTGGCCTTTGGACTAGGTCGGAGCATCGGGTGGCGACAGGAGCATTCGAAGGCCAACGGTCGCACTGATCGGTTGTATTTATACGAAGTTTTGCTAAAACTGTATGAAGTTTTGATTAAGCTATACGAAGTGTTGATTAAGCTATACGAAGTGTTGATTAAGCTATACGAAGTATTCATCAAACCACATGAAGTTTGTTAAAGTGGATTAAAGAGTTAAGAAGTTATGTTGAACCGAATAAGTTTTGGAAGATACTTTGGTATATTATTTCTGAGATATTCCTTAAAGATTTAACACTTTTTTAACTAAAAATTAAATAGACATAAAGTTAAAAATAGTTGAAACGAGGCGGCCTGTATGTAATGGGAGGTCTTATCGCTAAGAGCGATGTCTCCCAGACAACCTTTGTATGGAAAGAAGGGATTGTAAAAAGCAGTAGATGCTGACGTATTATTGATGTTAAGGAATTGAGAGAATACAACAAATATGGAGATACATAGACTATCTAAATTCACATACATAAACATACGCATACAAGCCATATATATACGTATACAATACATATATATAGCTAGGTAGAGCGGACTTACACTGTTATTTAGTGCTTTCACTAAGGATTTAAAGGTGCAAAGGCTTTGAGCTCAGTTAATTTCTACTGTTAGTGCATTCCACAAGTTCACCTACGCTGTTTCTTCTGCATATCAAAGACATGCTGCAGATTAGCAGCATCCATTGCTATGCAGACGATAGCACGAGTGATGCCCTTTACACCGGCCGCGCTAACATTTCTCGGGTAAACGTCATCGAAAGCCGATCCAAACTTGTGTCTGAAATCGAAACTTCTTTATCAAAAGTTTCAGATTGGGGTCGACTTAACCTAGTCCAATTTAACCAAACGAAGACACAGGTTTGCGCGTTCACCGCTAAAAAGATGCCATTGATCGTATCACCTCAATTTGAGAGCACTTCCCTAACTGCATCAGCCAGTATCGGAATCCTTGGCGTCGATATATCAAGCGAAGTCCAGTTTCGCGGTCACAGAGAGTAGGGCCATATTAGCCTCGAAGAAGCTTGGTGTGCTAAACAGATCGAGACAGTATTTTACTCCGGCCCACCGCCTGCAACTTTATAAGGCGCAGGTTCGGCCGCACATGGAATACTGTTCTCGTCTCTATGCAGGTGCACCCCAGTACTAACTTCTGCATCTTGACCGCATTCAACGGAGAGCGACTCGCATCATCGACTGCCAAGATATTTCTGATCGACTTGACACCTTGGCGTTGCGTAGAGATGTAGCTTCACTCTGCATCCTCTATCGCTTGTATCATGGGGAGTGTTCAGAGGAATTGTTCGGACTTATACCGGCTGCTGGTTTCCGCTATCGTCCTACGCGACAAAATATCCATCCCCATCACCTGGACGATTGGCACTCCACCACTGTGCGCTTCTCGAGAAGCTTTTTGCCTCGCACAACCAGCTTATGGAACAAATTGTCGCCTGCCGTATTTCCGAACCGATACGACCTTCAAACCTTCAAGAAGAGAGCGTACCTCTACCTAAAAGGCCGGCAACGCACTTGTGACTCTTGAGTTGCGGGTGTCCATGGGCGGCGGTAGTCACTTACCATCAGGTGACCCGTCTGCTCGTTTGCCCCCTATCGCATAAAAAAAAAAAAAAAAAAGCGGACTGCAGTAACCGTAAAAGATTTATCCAGGAACGAAGTAGCAGGTACTTTCAGTTGTAGGTTTTCTGATATTTTCAGTTTTAGGTTTTCTGATATTTTCAGTTGTAGGTTTTCTGATGACCTTATTTTCAGTTGTAGGTTTTCTGATGACCTTTTCGCGAATGAATTCAATGAAGTAGCTTAATCTTTCTTTGAGGTAGGAGGGTAACGGAGGGGTTGATCAAAATATTGATTGATTTATATAATTAAAATAACTAAGCTAATTGATTATTCCAATTAAACAACATCAAGCATCGAATACTATCTACTGTTACTAATGTAATGAATGAATTGATTGCCTCTTCATTGTCATCAGACGTTATCTGAAGCTATGAATTTCTAAAATAAGACTAAAGGGTTTTTTGGCCTAGTCAGTTACAGAATGCTCAGAAATGTATTGGTGATGCAATAATCCATTGTTTAACATACATTATGATAGTATTCAAAAATTTATATTACTATATATTTTTATGTTTTTTTTTCAACCAGACCAAAGCTATTATGTTTTATTCTGTTTGTTATCTTTCATTGAAAACCAGAATTTTTGGTAATTTAATTATATATTTAAAATTGTAACGATATTGATCATGAGACCTTTATTAATAAGGTGCCATGATTAATAAAATAAATTGTATATTTTACGAGTTTTTGTATTCCATGGTGATGGTGCCTCTTGCTAAAGAGGCGGCCAAGGTCCATCCCTCCTAGGGTATAGCCAGGTCCCTTGCAATAGACCTACTTGTGACAGAACACCGTGTGGTTTTAGTCGGTTTGAGTCGGACATACCACTCCACCATCAGCTCCGGTGAGGTGATGACCCGTGACAAGACAAAAATAAAAAAAGTTTGACTAGAAAAATGTGCGTCTTCAATATACCTACCTCTGCCTACCCTTTCTGCTGACCATCTATAAATCATATATACATATATACCCTGTGTGTACAATCTCTTAATCTATATTAGTTTTGGCCATTCGGCAATCATTATACCGATACTCATGTGTTATAAGCCCATGGTTAATTTAGTAAGAGCCTCTACCAACACCTTCAGAGGGGCCTGGGCAGAAGGCAGTGCCTAATACGGCACGTATTTTAAGGTGGTTCCTGTCTCTGGAGCCCTAACGGTTGCTAGCTTAGACCTTGAGACATTATTTTATATATACACATATAAATATATTTAAAAAATTAATTTACATGTTTTTAAATAAAATATAGAGATTGATCAAAATATCTTTAAACGTCTTATCGCAAAGCTGTCTGATCGCAAAGTTAGCAGAGTTTGTAATATGGTAACCAGACTGCTGATATACATATATATAATTATATTTCTAAATACATATATACTATAGATAAATTATACTCCGACACAAAACAAATACTCAAACTAACCCACTGTCTAGGCTTGATATCGCTTTTGCTGTAAGATTACGTTCCGGCCACATTCCATTGAATTGTTTTGCGCATTTAATGGGTAAATGTTTTTCTCCGAATTGTAATGAGTGTGGAATAAGAGAAGACGCATATCATGTTCTGGCGGAATACGTCCGAAATGATGATGAAAGGCAGAGGTTGTTGTTTGCACACCATATTGATTTAAAAGAAATAGGCAGATATAATATTATCCTACCGCACCCTCTCTCGAAAGAGGTTAGACTTTTTTAGACCTAGGTTAGAACAAGTCATTGTAAGTCTATGAGGATGGCATGATCATGCTTGATCAAATCCTCCATAATGAAATAAAGATTTAAAAAAAAACTCACCCACTACCTCTGGTTTAGCAGAATACTATACAATACTACTTATAGAGGTTTTTATTTAGTCATTTAGTATTTTTATTAATTTAGGGTTTCGTATAACAAAAACATTACATAAGACTTTTAAAAACAGATGTATGTCATATAAGTACCACTATTATAATACAGTTGCATAATCAGTATAATATTTACTAAGTAAACCTAAATTTTAACTAAGCTTTGTATCTAACAAATTTGCCTAATCATTTTAAACCTTAAAATTATAAGCACAAATATGAAAGTATTTCTTTATAATAAAGACGTAAATACCTTTTGTTAGTGAGCGGCATTTGATTCGTGATCGTGCTGCATTGCATAGCTCAAAATGACCTTCAAAGACTCACGCGCAGGTCGTACATTTATTAACAAAAGTCGTTTGGTAGCTGAGATTGCAGTACGTATATATACATACATACATATAATTAATAAGGCTATTTTTTTTCCCTGAAATGAGAAAGTGAGGAGTGTCAAATTTGGTATTCTTACTTTAAAAGGTAGAAAATTTACTTTATAAACAGGTTTTTTTGTATTACTATATAGGGTGACTGTCTAAAAGAGCAATAAAGGGGATGAGGGGAGGGGAAAGAAAATTTTCGGGAAAAGACTTGGTGGTGAGCACAGCGTGAGTTAGAAAACGAGTCTGTATAAAACTTTCAGCCACAAAGACAAAGCGTCAGATAGCCAAACAATAGATATCAACAGAGTCGGTGCCATTTTTTATTAGCCGTTGAAACATCTATGCTATATAAATATGTTCGAAGGCTACAAGTAAGTACTGCCTATCTTTATTTTTAATCAACGAGCATGTCTCAAAGTTTCAATTGAAACCTTTCATAAGCCTTAACTAACTGAAATTAACTTGTCAATTAACTTTTGAGTAGAAGCCGGAGGTGAGGGGGGGGGGGGGCGGAGGGTAATATGCTATCAAAGTTTCAGTTTTGATTCGACTTAATAGTGAGTGTAACATAACTAGCGCAAGTTTTGAAGCTCTATCGTGGCTGTAAAGTTTCTAAGTTAATACGAACATGGATCTGCGCTGGTGTCCCACATCGAGTTCGCGATACCATAATATCCTAACATGTTTACTGCATGCAAAAGTTTTTTTTTTAAGATAAATGTAAGTATGTAAGTTATACTGATGAAAACCGAGGAAACGAGTGTCGTGTGCTAACAGCACACAAGGAGGAACCTCCAAGCAGGCCAGGTGATCATGCCTGGCAGACAGCGTCCGCCGATTATGGTAGACTTGATGATTTCGAGAAGTTGAATGATAGTAATAGTCAGACAAGAGCCGCGCTCTTAAATTTTGAATGAAAAGTCTTCGCTAGATTTTATTGATGTATGTTTCTGCTGTATGTTAGGCCGCCAAAAAGGCATTCGTATAGAATCTCACAAACAAATGATAATTACCTGGACTGCTATATAGAGCAACTTATACTATAGGAAACGAAGCTCACGAGTAGTGGGTAGTTTCAGATTTTAACAATTTTTTAACAAACCTAAACAGTTTTAAATATGAAATTACGTGCAATGCAATTCAATTTAACTATATTTTTTTTACCTTTTAGAGCTATACTTAGACATAAATCGGCCGGCTCGACCGGTGCGATATCACGGCTTTACAGAAAATCGTTTATGAAGCAACACTTGCGTTGCATTTCCTTGAAATTAGTGTGGTTTCCTGAGGCCCAACTCTCCCTCTCCTTTTTACTCTCCTCTAACCCCCGCCCCTCTTGCCATCTCCTCATCTCCTCGCATGCCCTCATCTCTCATCACCCTCTAAGGTGGGCAATGCACTTAAACTCTCGAGTTGTAGGTGTCCATGGACGGCGTTTGTCATTTAATATCAGGTGACCCACCGTTTCATCTGTCCTATAAAAAAAAAAAATTGCTTGTTTCTTCTTTGCCTTATTATTAATGCACGAGTATGTTTATTAGCTTGTAATTTTTTCATGTAACCATAGATAGTCAATAATATCGAATAATACAGAAAAGTGTTATAAAATTTTAGAATAAAACTTACGATGACGATTATAGATTACTGAATAAAAATGTATCGCTTTAAGTTATTCACTACCAGGAATCGTGACATCAACTGACTAGAACACTTTTATACATATATCATTTTAATACAAAAAAAAAAAAAACAAAAAAAAAATCGGACAAATAATGCATTGTTATTAATCACGATTAAAATATGCTAGAATACTGAATTAGTAATTAGCGAAAATAATCAAAGTATCGCTACAAATATCTCCCACGCACATTGGAACACGAGGCTAGTTATGGTAGTGAACACATTTACTGGCACATCTCCACAAGTTAAATACGTGATGTGTATGATATTATCCAACTCATAACCACACATAACAACATATACATATAAATAAGAGTTCATCAAATTATGACACGTCTACTCGAGTCTATTTCTTTTATAATTGTTATATAAATTATTATATTTAATAATTTGCATCCGTTGATTAAATGTTTGTAGAGCGCCGCGCGACACAGGAATTATGAATGAAGTATGAGCAATAGATCAAGCATGTCAGTTTTGCATACCTATAGCTCGAATTGGCTGGTGCCTGGAAGTCTGAGCTGTCTCTGTCTCAGCTCTTAACGTATATAAAACCTGACTAAATTACATATATATGTAGTATGTTTTTTAATCGGCGGGCGCATCAAGGAAACATTCGATGTATATATATATATATATATATATATTTGTACATACATATATACATGCATACACTCGAAAAGTATTCACTCATTTCACACTCAAAAGAGGTTTGTGTGTACATTTTCAGTCGAAAATCTATCGACCATTGTTTTAACTACGTATTTTTAACTTATTCGTTTGAATGTTGCGTTTGTATTTGACTGTACCTGTTTGTCGGCTATGTAAGTTAGATGTCAAGTACAATCCACACACTTATGTAAGTGTTGAGTTATCTATGTTTTCATTTTGGATTACAGCTTATTGTATTTTTATTACAGCTGGGTGTATCAGCTCTGCTGGATCCGACAGTAAGTCAGACAAATTATCTAAATAATAAAAACAAAATAACAAACTATGTAAATATGTAACAACTTAATCTTGAATTAATGGGCTTGTTGGTCTAGTGGTCAGTGACAATGACTACTGAACCGGAGAGCTTTTTTTTCTTATTATTATATACGGGGACAGACGAACAGACGGGTCACCTGATGGTAAGTGACAACCGCCATCCATGGTTGCTGCAAAGTCAAGAGTCTTAAGTGCATTGCTCGCCTTTGAGGGTGATGAGGGATGGGTGGATGCGGGAAGTGGAAAGAGGCAAGGGGAAAGGGGCCGAGGGGGAAATGCAACACGAGCATTACTTCACAACCGGTCTTCTGTGAGGCCGTGGTATCGCACCGGTCCAGGCGGCCTATTCGTGCCTAAGCATGGCTCTACCACTGTCAAAACACAGAATCGTTGCTGACTGTTAGTAAGTTAGTAATGCTTGACAGCTAATGTTTATAATTATTAAAAGTTAATATAATATACAAGAACACTTACTAAAAAGTATATAAAAGCTTTTCATAGAGTTTACTTTATAATAATAATCATAATATAATAATAATATCTTGAAATAATACATCCTATATATTATTCATACTATTAAGATAATTCATTCAATCAATTCGAGATGTCATATCTCGAATGTCAAATTCTATTAAGATGTTCATTCCAAACATCGCACTCGATTTTTTTTTGCCCGTTTGAGAAAAAAGCAGGGTGAAGTTTGATGACATAGAGTGTAAAGAACGATATTGGTTTACGTGGATCAGTCATATTGGTGACCCCTCAAAGTTGTGTGTAAAGTGTTTTTGTTTAGAACCACAAAAAAGCAGGTTCATGCAAACTCCAGCGTTCCCGTGACTTATTTACTGTGTGTGTATAGAAAGATACAGTTGGAACTTATATAAATATTATTATGTTATTCTAATGTTTTAAGTGAAACTTTTTTAGAAGCACTTTTTGGGTGAACAAAAATTACGGAACTCCCGTCATCGTAACCGAAGGCTTTGAGCTATATGTATACTGTGTGTAAAAGTTAGATGGAACTCTCGTTACCGTCACCGCACGCTTCCCATGAGCTATATGCATACTGTGTATAATCTTTTGTGAATTGTATGGTCGAGCTATTGCTCGAATCAAAGACTGCCCGTATATTTTTTATTTTTTTATGGATGATTTACAGCGTCATGTATTAGTAAGAAAAAATTCAAAGCCTGAAAAGAGAGTAAACAAACTAACGTACGATGGTGATATAAATAGCCGCCATTTTGGAGCGCTTCATGTTACGACACAGGCTTTAATACTTGCAAACATAGACAATCACTTTAACACTCGGTGACATTTGTTTCTGTAGACTTTTACGTCATTCGCTGTTATCAATGGCGCGCTTTTCAAATATTTGAATTGGGTATATACATATACATATGTATATATACTATATATTCACTTTTACAAGAAATATTTTTTGTTCATAAAGCAATTATCATAAAAAAATTGGTTCTGTTTATATCAGATCCATAATGTCTGTAGAAGCTCATTTAACTACTTATATGAGTGTATAAAAAACCGGTCATTATTCATTACATGTAATATTAAAAAAGTGGAATTATACATAATATGCGTACATTTCCGTACCACCTGTGTGGTATAGACAATTGCGTTTTTTTTATGAATGTTCCGGTAATTATAATATATGATCTGCTATTTTTTTCTACCTACATAATAATATTGCGTTGCAAACTTAGCATTATTTCTTAATAAATGATTTTAAAACGGCCAGTATTAGTATAGGATATCGGTAGACAGTAAGTTTTTAACCCCGACATAAAAGAGGTATCTATGTCAGTAATAATAATTGAAAACATCAACAAATAAATGATAGGGAGGGAGGGAGGGAGGGTAAGAATCCCATACCTACAACTGGAACTGGCCGTTTTTTTTTTTTTTTTTATACTATAGGGGACAGACGAACAGACAGGTCACCTGATGGTAAGTGACACCGCGGTCTATGGACACTTGCAACTCAAGTGCGCTGCCCGCCTTTGAGGGTGATGAGGGATGGGGGATGCAGGGAGCGGAAAGAAGAGAGGTGGGATGAGGAGATGAAAAAAAGGAGAAAGGAGATGAGGGGAGAGAAAAGGGGGAGGGAGAATTGGGCCTCCGTAAAGCTCACTCAATTCGGGGAATTGCAACGCAAGCGTTGCGTCACAACCGGTTTTCTGTGAGGCTGTGGTATCGCCGGCCCATTCGTGCCTAAGCATGGCTCTACCACTGATAAATTTTATTCTGATAAACTAATAAATTTAGATTCATATTTGTTTAAGTATACGGTTTTACTCACGTGTGTATTTCTAGAATGCCCGACTAGTTTCGGTCTCGACAGGAGGCCTTTTTCAAGGAGTAAGCCGTCCAGCCGCGACGGTACCGGACGATGCCGACCAGACCGAAATACACACGTGAGTAAAACCGTATATTTAAATAAATACTTGCTCTGTGTTTAATAAGATCATTAATTGTGAATTTATGAATTATTCTGTATTTAAAGAAGTGAATTGGCTGATCCATGGGAGTTGAAAATTAATTACATACTCATGTTGTATTATGAACACAAAATTATTGTATTTTATGTAAACTAAATATTATAAAACCTACAGTCTGAATGAGATATCTGATACAAACAGTTTTTTTTTCCTGAAACTGATATTGTGATGGCAACACTAATTAATAACATGTAGATATCTGTTCCACGTTCAGGGAAATAACACATCAAATTTACAACTCCTCAAGTCCCCAAGTGCAGACACAGCTAACAGATTTTACCTCATGCTTTATTTTAAAGTGGGTCCAAAATGACTAAGTTTTTAGAGAAGATTATTTACTTAAAATTATTTGTAAAGTTTTAAACACTACCTAATCATTTAAAATATTTTACACAGCTGTACATCGGATTTAGGCTCAACATTCGCTTCATCTCTTTCTCAGTGAGTGAATGTCGAAACGATATCCGATGTACAGCTGTGTGCTGTACGTGTAAGATAGATTTTTCGACAGTCTAACCTATAATTATAACAAATTCCTCGAATACATATTTCAATCCACGACAGACACTTTTTAAATTGCCGCCAATTTGTAAAAACCAATGACATACGAATTCCTTACACATTTACAGATTTCTTAGAGTTCCGAATTCGAAATTTACATACATTTTTCATCAGGTATATTTCTCACTGGTCTATTAAAAAAATAAAAAAGAGTTTAGGCCACGTATGTCTGTAAGGTTATTTTTGTTTTAATAGAGAGGCTTAAGTCCCGCAGTGGACTGCGATAGGCTGAACGATGATGATGTTGAAAGAAAAACAGATAAACGTGAAAGTATAAGTTTGAAATGATTATATTTTATTGATATCTCTTTATTGTACACCATAAAAGTACTGATAAATACAGACATGATTGCATATAGACGGTATAACAATAGGCGGTCTTAACACTCACGATGACTTCTTATAGACAACTTTTTTTATCTTTATATTTTACGATCAGTTTTACAATTAACTTGTAAAAAGCCAATTTATTTGCAAATTATTGTTTTTTTTTTAATTGTTCTCAATACACTTATATAGCTTCAGTTTGTTCAAGTAAAAATTATATTTGTTGCTATAAGAATAAGGTGCATTCATTAAGTTTTTTCTTAGGCCGTGGTTCGTTGGCTTATGGTAAGAAGTTGTCAGTAAAACAATATAAGTTTTATTTCATCATTTTCATGGTTCGTAAAATACATCATCAGACAAGAAGGGGTGATAGATCCTAGCTTGTGCAGCAAATAAAAGTTAATTTCGATTGCACTGGTAGTTTTCTCTCTTATTTGGCAGATGATATCTAGAACTACGAATAGAAATGTTACAATATCCTGTTACACAGATTATTAAGAGAATTCAAATTCAAAAAACAATGTACCTCATATGTCTTAACCAGGCCAGTCGTCTAGGCTCTAGGGCCTGATAAAGAAACATACTATGATCAGAAATGCTTGGCGAAATTAATTTATTTTGGAGTTTAGAAGTTGAAGATTTGCTTAAAATTTAAATTGGATCAAACGGGTGGTATACCCTGTCAAGTGTTATGTGCTTCTCTTTTGAAATCGGATGAAAATTGCATAAAATCACACATACACACACACACACACAAAGGTGTTTCAATATTTGTACTTGTTAAAAAGATAACATGTATGCATAGGGAATGCAAAATTGACTTTTATCTATTAGAGTATGCGTTTTAAATGAGCGTATATTCGCCAACATTAGATTTGTCAGAAATTATTAATTACAAAACGTTATACATATAACAAACCAAATCATATTTATACCTGCATCAGAAAATGTTTTTGGTGTGATTGAGATTTAAATTTAATAATAACATGAAATTATTATATTCCCAGAGGGCTAGGCAGAGGCGAATCAACACCCGAATTTTGCCAACCATAATGAAACTTAATCACATTTGCGTGATAAACCGGATTAGACAGGCTATCAACCGGACGCGTTACAACTGTTTAAATACTATCGGAATGATTACAGTGCAATAACTAAGTTATTAACTGTACTAACGATTTATTTTTTAACCGCATTCAACCACATCGATTACTATTTTTAACCGCATCTATAAGTATAAAAAATGTTTTCAGTGATCGTACGCTTCCAAGTGAAGTTGCATGCCAATTGTCAAAAACAATATGGCGGTTTGGCAGTTATCCTCTTACTTCAGTAGTATTTTCTAAATAAAATTCCTTATAAAATAGTTTTTAACGCAAACTGATTAATCGGTCTTGGGAAAATGTGTAAATTTGCCGATATTATTGCATATCCTTGACTTTGACCTTGGTCATTCATTATTATTAAATAGCGTTAAAATGTTTATATAAAACATATATATCTAAAACTATTACTCTTTACATAATGGGCTCGCCAATTTTCCCTGAGGCTATGCTTGATTGCCTGTCCGCAAAAACGGAGTCCCTGGCATCTCTGGCTGTTCACTTTCACCCTTTCCCGGCTCACGTATCTTGACTTGACTCGGTCTTGATCCTTGACTCTTTTGTGATCTTGTTTCCGGATGCCCAAGTTGACACACGTCATACGGACAACGCCGACATGGGAGTTCCCGGACGGTGTCCTCTGCTTTGACGAAGCGCTCTAGCGTATTGTTGAGGAGATGCTCAACATCAGCTTAAGTGAGCGGCAGTGGTGCCAGGCTGCCCTGCCGTTCCGATTTGGAGGTTTCGGATTGAGCCGTTTGAAGGAGTGCGGCCCGATCGCCTTTCTCGCTTCCTCGTTTGGTGTTTCAGGGTTAGTCAGCCACTTGTTGTCGCGCGTGGGTAACAATAACGCCATTCCCTTTCCTAAGGAAGCCCTTGAGACTTGGACCAAACTTTATCCAGGTACACTACTCCATTAATAACTTATTAAGAAGGGCGAGACGCAGGGGATATCCACGGAAACGAGCTTACGTGGATATCCCCTGCGTCTCGGAGCCCCCGGGCCTATCGCGTTCCGACGGTAAACGGCCTCACGGATCATGGCCTCGTCCTATGGCGGAGAGGTCGCTCTCTGATATGGGACGTTACTTGGGCTCTGAGGCCAAAAGGTTCGTGGCTGATTTGGGGCGCCAACTGCGGAGTAGGGGACGGGACCCACGCTCTGCTCAATACCTGACCCAAAACATAGCTATATGCGTACAACGGGGAAACGCCGCCAGCCCCATGGGTACGTTTGGTCGAGGGGACGCATTAGCATAATTTAGTTTTAAATTTAAGTTTTTATGTTTTAAATTTAAGTGTTGTGTTATCTTTATTTATTATAGCAATAAAAAATGTATTATAGAAAAAAAAAAGAAAAAAACGAATAACAAATTAATACTCCATATTGTATACCAAGCGTTCTGTGTTGTGTTGCAACACTAAAGCTAAGTCGTTCAATGTTATCTGGAAGCAGATATAAATATTCTAAAGGTTGTATATGTGAATAATTAACATATAAATAGAATGTTTGCATAAAATTAAATTCATAAGAAAATATGGAATTTGAGCGGAATACAATTAATGACTCGTATAGGCAGTATAAATTAGAAATTTTCCTTTCAATTGTATAAGCATTCGAATAAACAAACATTTAATAAAAAATATAATGTCAAAAAACGGCGGCGAAACTCTGGGATTTCCAACTACGTTGTTGCTGGTTTGAAGGCATTTCTTAGTAATTTCCAAATAGAAAAACTTCTATTTTTGAACTACTTAAAAAATCTGTAACACCAGAATAAAGTGAAGTGATTTTCAGATATTAGGAGAACATACAAAACAACACAACAAAGATACTACACAGATAGATACATAAGAGATAATACAAAAAAGGTTTTTTTTGTAAAAGTAATAATTTTGAATTTGAATTTATATTCAATCACAAAAACAAAATATATTATATTTATAAATTAACAGAATGGAAAGATTCAATATTGCGGTTAAAACTCTCGAGTGTTACCAAGTGTGTGTGTTCTGAAGTTCTGTATCGACTTGAAGTACTGTTCGTAACTGTCACTGTCAGTAATATCCGTGTAAGATAAAAACAAAAGGTATAATGACGTTAGCAGTTTTTGCTCCACGCGCGTGCCAGGCAGTGCCACCGACACGCTCATCCTCACTTGTTACGTAAATAGTTGAATCTTTAACAATAAATATTAAAACATAATTATGCGTATCTCACGCCTGTCAACGAGAGCGTCTTACATTAATGCACTGTGTCAATCCTTATTAACATATTGTATAACAACATTGGGTAGAGCCTCCAAGACCCATATGTTTAGAAGCTTGAAAGAGTTCATAGAGCAGTGTTCAAAGAGCGCATAGTCTTCCTTTCTTTTATCCAATCACTGAACTCTACCCACAGTGCAAGGTACTATCGGTTCGACAACTTTTTTATCTTCCAGACTACTCCGCAAGTACTCAGAAATTTCATATGACCTTTCCTGACGCTCCAGCAAACGAGTAGCAAGGAGAATAAAAGTATGTCCTTCAAAATGATTCTAAAATATTTTCCCATATCGTAGCTAATGTTTCATCAGAAATCGTCTCTATACAATGTTGAACTTTATTCTTAACATCTATGGGCGGCGGTATTCACTTACCATGAGGTGACCCGTTTGCTGGTGCATAAAAAAAATTAAGAATCTATGCTTAAAGGAAACTTCAGTGTAAGAAAATTATAAATTTACTATAATATAAATAAATTAACCATCCTAAAATAAAGACTGACCTTACCACATGCATACAATACACACACTCAGTCACCCGCGCGCACACACATACACACACAAATACACACACAAACACACACACAAATACACACACAAACACACATACACGCGCACAGCATGCACACGATCACTACACAAAATAATTTAATAAATTATTTCATTCCATAATAAGCGCTTGCCTTGCTAATATTACTTTGTTGTATAGGAGGCCTGGTAATCTGTGTGATAGAGTTGCCTAGTGCAGATGAGAAATATATATAATCATAATACATAATAAATATAATACATGCATGAACGTCTGCATCCCCGAATGGCAGAGGTGTAAATGATGACCACATTATTTTGCCGTGAAAGAAAAGCTGTATTCCTCTTCATTTATCATTTCATTATCATTATTATCTTATTTGAAATCGCTGAAAATTTTGTTAAGTTATCTTCAATAGCTTTTTTAAAATTATTTTTTTAATTTAAAGTACCGAAATTTTTAATTGTAAAAAATTGTTGTTAAATAAAAAAAATTCAAAAACTATTTTTAGGGATGATTTTTAGGTATGACTACTTCCGATTTTTATATTTTAATAAGTTTTTTATCATCAAGTGGTAAAGGGGGTCCACTTGACGTGATCTGAATTAGATTCTAATTTGGACTATTTGACTTTATTAACCGGTTGATGGTACGAGACTCAGAGGCAGAACCCTACCATCAATTAAATAAGAGGACTGCACGGATGGAACAGTGGTCACCTTGCCATTTCGCTGTTGCGCCGAGTCTTGTGGGTTCGATCCCAACACGGGACAACACTTTGTGTAATCTTTCAATTGTTGCTCTGAGTCTGGGTGTTCTTTGTGTTCATTATTTGAATGTTATGAGTGTGGGAGTTGCTTAAAAAAAATAAGGTTGAAATATTTCTTAAGAGTATGTTCTTTAATAGGTTTATACAATCGTTATTATAAAAATAAAATTGACAGGATTTAATGAGGCGAAGTGCTCAGAAATAGCACGCAAGCATATCTTCAGATCTTATTACTGTCCAGTGTAAGTAGAGTATAACATACAGCTCGCGTCTCTTTCACAGTCATGTGGAGACCTCTCATACACGTTAGCTGATTATGGGCTTCAAATGAGCTTCAAATTTGGCTCTTTTTTTCTTGCCTTTTCTTCTCACTTACAGGAGCCTTATAAATTCCTAAAAATGGTCTTCACTCTTCCTTTCAACGTGGCTAAACTTGTCTCCATTATATTGTCTTCATCTATTAAATATAGACGTGCTTTTTAAACTCTGGCCCCGCCGTCTTCAATCGCAAAAACTTGTAAAAATACATACAAAACTATTAACCTACACTAAATAGAACACGTAACCACCTCGAAAAAAATGACATCACCGGTTCCTAAAACCATTTGTCTCAATTTATATTGCCATAAGGTTCGAATTCCTATAAAAATAAATATAGTCTAGGAGTCAGCGAACTACATTATTTCAAATAAATTTATTCAATATATCATTATCAGACATTCCGTCTCACGATTTCGTTGCAGGTAAAGTATGAATAATGTCACTTGACAATCTCTCTATACTATTTTTGTTATATGGATAATCATCATTCACCCTATCGCAGTCTACTGCTGGCCATAGGCTAATGTTGAGATGTTTGTTAGTTAATGACGCCAGATTGTCTCAATGGATTTTAATGAAATTTGAACAGAGATAGATTCATAATCAACATAATCGAAATAATCATAATCACCCCTTCATTTGTTTAACATAGATATGTTTATACATGTAGGTTAAAAATGTATTATGTTTACTATGTTATGACATATGGTGTACCAATGCAGAAGTACACTGATAAAAAAAATGTTTTAATGAAATGGAAAAGCAACAAGAAAATAATAGATTGAATGATATATAATGTTAATAATAAAACTTATGATTCACACAGGTTATAACAAATTATTATAAATATTTAGGAATTCTTCTACGGAACAGTTACATTTGTCAATTAAGAGTAACCGTAATAAGTTCTAAAATATATACAACGTTTATTTTTATAAATTCCGGTAGTTTCATAAAAATACGTAGACCCGGTTTGAGGCTCGAAGGACCAAATGTTTAGGATTCTTCTTTAGTTAAATTAAAGACAAGAAACTTGGACTGCATAATAGTATGATTGTTGGAGAAGTTTAAAAAGAACTTACAGGAACTTTAGGGGGCAGTCCGCAAGCTGTCGATGCCGGTTACACCGCACAACAATTAAATCGGCATTCGCTTAATGGCTCTGGCAACGGACTTGCAACCAAGTGGTTGCGGGTTTGAACCCAACTCAATACACTACTCTCGTGAACCCCAACACAAGGGTTTAGCTTAGCTGAGGTGGGTTAACAGCGACGTGCCTAGTATCATTTGAAAAAAAAAAAAAAACATTAAGTTTAAGTACGTAATGGTACATATGGTGCACTAGTTTTTTTATTTCAAATAGTTTAATGTTTTTTTTACTATAGTGAGGGTAAGGTAAGTTTTTCTAATGATTAAAAGAGCTGTACATAGCTTATAGTCATACAGATTATAGTCTGAAATAGCTTATAGGGCAGTAAATATTAAAAAAAAATTATTAAATTCAACAATAGTGCCTTATATTGTTTACTATTTAAAGAATCACATAGTTTTTGAGTGACCTGTCAGGGATCATTCTTCTTTTTTTAATCACTGTTTTTAAATACCTCACCTGTGGCCTTTGTTATACATGCCAGGTTATACATGATACATAAATAATTATGTTTTACAAATAGTAATTCAATCGAGGTTGTTACCGCTTTATTATAACATATTATATAACGTTCTTTGTCTTACGAAGGTAAACGAGCCTATTAACTTACTTATTATGCGTTAGTCTTGTATAATTGAGATTATATAGCTGTCCCATGACAATTTCCGCGGTTGAAGATTAGCACTTCCATCAATTGTCATTATTTTATCCGATTGCGCAAGAAATTATTAAATGCCATTAGGTGAACCGTGTGTCATCCTTTGCTTATCATAAGGAAAAAAAAACACATATAATTTTAATATGACGTCGCCTTAGAAAATAGGGAAGAAGTTAAAAAGTAAAGCCTGTATGTAATGCAGTCGTGTTGTATATACTGTTTTTGGTTACCAGTTATTTAGATAACTTAGACGGCTTCAAGCAACAACAATTTTCTTTTGGATGCTTGCATTACGAAACTCAGTAGCCACCCAAAAATCAAAACAATCAGTATGGACTTAACATTAAGAGTTTTAAAGCCTTAACTTCTGCCAATATTCTACCAAAGACATGAGTCCGTTACACAAGCATTTCTGGTAGCGTGAGGGGCTTAAAGTATCCGCTTTATACTTACTGGTTTTTACCATCATTCGTTATTATGTCTATCAATCTGGAACTGTACTTCTTTCTAAAAGGTACCCGCTAGGCTTGGGCCTCCGGTGCCTTAGTCATCATCATCATGATGCGGTAAATACAACGCAAGCACTGTTTAACCGGTTTCTGTAAGGCCGTGGTATTACTCTGGTCGAGCTGCCCTTTCGTGCCTTAACATGGCTCTCCAATTGTATATACATACATACATATAAGTGACTCAGCACTACACTTTCTTTGTTCATTTCGAAAGCAGTCAAAACGTGAAGCATCCTAAATGTCAAGATAACAGTGGCATGTTTAATGCTTCGTTAAAAAACTGGACGTCCTTGGTCTATACTGAGCATTAATTTTTTACTATTACTATTATAATTTTTACCACCTGTGTATTGAACGCCTTAGTACATGTATCTATGTTTAAGAAGATAAGGTTTTTTTTTTATGAATAACCTGATGATAAGTGACATGACCATGGACGGACTACTGCATCTAAAGAGTCTTAAGTGTGCCTCTCATCTTTGAAGGTGATGAGAGGGGATGAGGGGAAAGAGGAGTCTGGAGATGAGGGGAAGAGAAAGATTCGGCACACAATACAATCATTGTTTGTCTACCGGTTTTCTGTGAGGCCGTGGTAATAGTCAGTTCGGACCGGCCCATTCGTGCTTGAGCATCGCTCAACCACTGTAAAATATAGTAGTCTAAAATAAATATATCCGTTTTGACACTTGAGATTACGATAGCTAAACTATTCGTTTAATTAATCTAATCAATCGATTATCGCGATGAATCGGTTAAAATATCTTTGAACACATAATTATACTCGGTTAAATTATTTTGGGTTCAGTTTAAAAATTGTATATCAATTTATAATTTCAAAATTTATTTCAGAATATAAATAAAGTTTAAAATGTTGTATTAATATTAGAATGTAGTGATTGATTTGATTTGATTTGAAATAAAAATTGTTTCATTAAGTGTTATAATAGCTTGTATTTGCTGGAAATATAACGTTATTAAATAAATTTGATAAAAAATCGTGAAATCGAAAAAAAAAGTGACAACAGCCATCCATGGACACCTGCAACTCTAGACAGAAGAAATAGGGGAAGGGGAAAAAAAAAGACGAGGGATGTGGAGATGGGAAAGGGGAGACGGGGAGTTGGGCCTCCGGAAACCTCACTCATTTCGGGAAAATGCAACGCAAGCGTTACTTCACAACCGGTTTTCTGTGAGGCCGTGGTATCGCACCGGTCGAGCCGACCCATTCGTGCCTAATCATGTCTCTACCACTGGTGGTAGCCCTTATCAAACATCAATTCTTTCAACATCAGATTCTTAAAATATTTTTCGAAGTTATACTTTGCACTGAAAAGAACTTGTTATAACCATCAAGACCTATTATAACACTTAATGACGAATAGTTTACAGTGTACGATAAAACTTCAATACGAACACGCGAGTTGATTTGAATAATGATTAAGAAATTGCGTGTTACTATCAGTGTCAGTAGGTGAAGCTAATGGCACTGATATTAGTAATAATTATCAGAAAATGGAATATTGATTCTGCGATCATTACTAGTAGTCAACACCTTAAGAGTATTTTGTTAGATGGCTGGATCAAGGGACTGATGTTCTG
This sequence comes from Tyria jacobaeae, assembly GCA_947561695.1. Lineage (NCBI taxonomy): Eukaryota > Metazoa > Arthropoda > Insecta > Lepidoptera > Erebidae > Tyria > Tyria jacobaeae. Next base: position 18,119,821 of record OX387223.1, read on the forward strand.
CAGTTCTCCTCAAAACGGTCTGTATTATGGGGAGGTCATTGTCTTTGGAGATCTAACCACCACCAATACCATTTTTTTGCTTTATTTTATAGGTATATATATTTTTTCTAGGTATATTAAAAAAAAAAATCTTTCATATCAGACAGACTCTTACACAAGACCGTCTATTCACAAACTAATCAGAGCATAGGCTACCAGTAAGTAGCCCGCTGACTGCTGCAGACTAGTGAACATAGTTATAAACTTTGACTGTTTAATTAATAATTAAACAAATAAAAAACTGGACTGCATTACAAATTTCCATTTCCATCACTAAATCTTATGCCCTATATCCCCCATAGGGCATCAGATTTAGTGATGAAAATGGAATTTTATAATGCTATTAAAATTATTCAAATGATACTTCACATGTTTCAGTGGTAGAGCCATGCTTAGGCACGAATGGGCCGGCTCGACCGGTGCGATACCACGGCCTCACAGAAAACCGGTTGTGAAGTAACGCTTTGCGTTTAACCCCGAATTGAGTGAGGTTTCCGGAAGCCCAATTCCCCCTCCCCCCTTTTCTCTCCCCTCATCTCCTTTCTCCTTTTTTTCCATCACCTCATCCCTCCTCTCTTCTTTCCGCTCCCTGCATCCCCCAATCCCTCATCCCCCTCAAAGGTGGGCAGCGCACTTGCGACTCTTGAGTTGCAAGTGTCCATGGACGGCGGTGTCACTTACCATCAGGTGACCCGTCTGTTCGTCTGTCCCTCTATAGTATATAAAAAAAAGACCTCATCATAAATAAATTTACATATCCTTAAAAAAAGTTAAAGACGAGTAAGGGGTTGGAGTGTTATCTATTAGAGAGTATTGTAGCTAAAAAAACTGTAACAAAAAAAATAACACATAATATTACATTTGAATTTGGAATCTGTCATTCTTGTATGAATATTCATTGTGTTTTCTCATTTTCGCGCCAATCGATCTTAAATAGTTTTGTGATATTAACATGGAGTGGGGTGATATAGAGAACCGATTGCTGTGATAGCATTACACAAAGTAGGTATGGAGCCTAATGCAATTTTTTAAACTCGTTTGCCCCAATCGCATAAAAGAAAATAAAAAAAAAACTCACCAACCACTTATTATATATATTAGTCAAATGTTTGTATACCGGGCTATTATTAGGTACAATGGTACCTCCTCTGCTTATGGCATAAAAAGATCCTGGCCGCCCACGTAGTATTACTACGAAAAAGCTGATTAATTTGAAGAAATCCTGCCTGGAAGTAGTGGGGCCCCAACTATCCCTCTCCTCCCCCCCCCCTCTTTACACTGTCACACCCCTTGAACCCCTTCCCCCTCAAAGGCAGACAGCGCACTTAACGCTGTTGAGTTGCAGGTGTCCATGGGCGGTGGTTGTCACTTTCCACTATCGTCTCATACCCATCATTCACATTTGTCACCATCTAGTGACACATCTGATCGTCTGTACACCTAAAATAAAAAAATACAAGATGTTATTTTTTGTACTTTTGCTGACGTGTTTAGAAAATTTCATGACGATCGATTGAGTGGTTTAGGTTTGAAACTGTTACATATAAACAAGGTCTGCTTCGCCTTTTCAATATTAGTTAGAATTAGTTAGAATGTTCATAAGTCTCTAGTGCTCATGTTACATCGAACTGAAACTATTCCACAACTGCAACCCGCAGAAGGTTTTCATTTCCTGAAGTTTGAAATTACTAATTACTTTCGCTGAAGAAAAGTTTCCCATCCCATCAATGGTTCCCGCATATCGTAAACCAGATCTGGTTTAATTTTAACTTTTTAACTTCAGACATGCATAAGCTTCAATGCATTTTATCAAAACTTTTTATAAAATCACTTCACCTAATTATCACTTAATCGAAAAATATATGCATACTTGACTGACTCTTTTATCACCCCACTTTACAAATATGTTTCACGACAAAAAGCCCACCATTTCAAATATCGAATGTCTTGAATTTTGTAATAATTGGATATTATGATAATTTTACCGTGGAACCAAGCTTAGTAATATCACGGCCTCCGGTAAACCGGTAGAGAAACAATGCTTGCATTTTCTTGCTGAGTGAGTGACGGTGTAGGTCCAACTCCCCCTCTCCTCTTTCCCCTCCCTTCACCCCGCCTTTCCTCTTTCTCGTTCAGTTAGAAACAGGTTAACCGATATTACCAATGTTTCCAAGATATTTTTACATAGAACGAAAAAAAAAAAAAAAAAAAAACTGGCAGAACCCAACAGCAAACATACAGGTTAGACAGCGGCTCAACAAACGTTTATGACATTATGAAAACCATGTTATACGTTTAGTTTAGTCTTTTAGTCACTCTTACGGTACATGGGGTCAAGTCTATTTCTGTCATCCGGGCAGTGTATACATGCTATCGGTTGATAAAAGACCAATCCCTCGGTCACCCTTTTCAATACCAAAGGGTAGAGACCCCATCTTTTTCACCTATATACTCTTCCTATAAGAACCATATGACTTTCTATAATACACTTTAATCAATAGACGTGAGTAATTTTAGTTCAGCTTGTTTTGGTTAGAAGGTATGCGTAGATATGGCTCAGGGAAAAATATTCCTATTTAACAAGAATAAAAATAGGCGTAAGGGGTCTATAGACCCCCGGTAGGAACTAAGTCTTGGCAAGAAGTGTCGGAAAAGTCTTGTTACACGTTTTCGGTCTTGCTCCCAGTCGCTCAGAAAGTGTAACGCTCGATGTGGAATTTCGTTCACAAACCTGTATATTAATTGACCCAGTATTTATAATTAGTAGCTACTTCGGTAGATATAAGTATTTTAAGGTTGCTGAGAGATAGCACCCGATGTAAAACACGGTCTTTGGGTTTGTAGTGTGTAACTGTGTTTGGCATTGTAGCTCCCGAATGGGTGAACGGATTTTAATTAAATTTGTATGTTTTAGTGTCTTAACCTAGTACAGTGTTCTTAACTACATACGTTTCAAGAACAGCCTTTAAAGATCGTCAGCTATTTACAAGTCGGAGTTCAGCTAATTTATACTTGTTACAAAAACATCCTTAATGTAGTTGATAATAATTCCATGATTTATTGACCTCCATGACAAGAAAATCTTGACAACTAGTAGAACGCATTCGAAATATAAATAAATATTAATCTTTCTAAAATATAAATCTTTCTCAATCTTCTCATATTTCAATGATACAAGTATATTCGATTACTCTTCGCAGCTCGCTTTGCCTTTCGAATACCAAGTAAGTAGTCGATAAAGCACTCTATTCCACCAAACTATCGATATGACGCGAGGTGAATGCGTATAAGTAGTGCTTCATATCTAAAACAAATGAAAGTTGTACGCTCTGAGAATTTGAGAGGTTATTTCATATTTTAATAACTTTTGTCTACGTTTTTGATCGTGTTAATATATATTTTGTGTTGTAATTTATTAACAATTTCTCTTTCTTGTTGACGTTATTTCGAAATGTTATACCATATGCCAGCTAAGACAATTTACTGATACCTTACATGTCGAAAACTATCAAGCTACAGGGCGTGACAGAGAAACGTCAGACATACATACACTAGTCAAACATAAGACTGCTTTTTAAGCAGTTACGTAATTTTTTTACAATTTTAAAGGAATATAAGAAAAACTTTCACGACAATGAAACCACAGATAAGATAAGTAGGTCAATAACTACTTAGTAATTTAATATCGCTCACGACTGATCGTTTGCTTTTGTCAGAATTGAAATGAATCCGAGCGTTTGACACTTGTCTGTAGACTTGACTTGTCACCAAAGACTAAAGAAATTCCGGTGAATATTCGAAATTCAAAGCGAACACAGTTAAAACGAATTGTTAAGAGATCTGTGAACTAATTAAATACTTGATCAAAAGATCTAAACAGAAGCTTATTTTAAACCTTATTTATCTCTTCTAAATTCTAGAAGGTTGGCTCATTTTTTTACACGTATGAACCACAATCTCTTTCAAATAATCTCTCCAATCAAAATAATCTCTTAAACATGTCAATATTAAGATTTGCTTGTAAAAACATATGCAAACAAGTTTTGAAGTAAGAAACTTGTATACGAGTACATTTAGTTGTACTTGTACGATACCATGCTAGTTAAATATATGAGCCAAGAGTTACGCTTGCAGCCTGTATCTTCTGCGGGGTAGACAGAGGTGTATAAAACGCTTAAATTTTCCCAAAACGCTTCCGTTACAAAAAGTCAGAGTACAAAGTTAAAAGTATTTTTTTTATACTATAGGGGGACAGACGAACAAACGGTTCACCTGATGGAAAGCGACAACGGCCGTCCATAGACACCTGCAACTCAAGAGTCGAAAGTGCACTGCCCGCCTTTAAGTGGGATAAGAGTTAGGGGGATGTGGAGAGGGGAAAAGAGAGGGGGTGAGGAGATGGGAAAGAGGAGAGGGGGATGAGGGTAGAGGAAAGAGGAGAGGGGGAGTTAGGATGCAAGGCAAGAGTTACATCACAACCGGTTTTCTGTGGAGTCGTGGTATCGCACCCGTCGAGCCGGCCCATTCGTGCCTAAGCATGGCTCTAACACTGTTATAAGGAACGATCGCGCTTGGTAACTCTTGAATTTTATGGAAACAGGTAGACAACGAAACTCTTCAGTCACTAGAAACAGTAATGCTCATGTTTGGGGGGGGACTCCTTGGGTTTGTTTTAACTATTCGAAGACACTAAGTGACAAAGATATATATTCTTTAAATTTTATGATAAAGCAAATATATATATTACTAGCACACCTGTTGACACCCCCGCAACACCCCTTCTGGGTGGAATTTCGTAAAATCCGTTCTTAGCTGACCTCTACTCGGCGAAAAGAATATTCCTACCAAATTTCAAGTCTTCCGCCTTACGGTTCCAGAGATATCGTGATGAGTCAATATATCGGTGGAAATCTCTTATATATATATAGATTAGTTATTGATCATCATCAATCTGAAGCGAATTTATCAATGTCTCGTTTAGATAACGGTAAAGAAGTACATAGCACCAGTAATATCAGACATTTTATTGTTGGATTCATAAAAACTAATTCTCAAAACGTTTTTGTGGTGGTATTTAATCCTAATTCGAACATCATCAGTAATATTTGCCCATTAGAATTTGGTCTTTCTGACATTATATAAGGCAAGCTCTCAACCGGGACACTTTACATTTCTCCACAAATAAAACATGTCTCATTTAAATAACAAAAGGAAATCAACGTAATTAATATAAACTAGGAAACTGCCTATGAGACTTTTATTATTAATTGTGTTTTTAAATAACTGCACAACAATATACAGGAGGAATAAATACAAACTTATTTATTACACAGGGTCTTACTAGTCTAAATAATAAATAATAAACCTGTAATGAATGGCTGATTAATAAACTTATAAATAACATAGGAAATCAATACAAATATATAACAAGAGCAATTATAGAATGATTATATTTGTGTTTTTATCTTTCTTCGTCTTCCTATACATATAGTTTGATAATAAACATGCGAGTCTCAGACATATAAATTACTAGCCTTTACCCGCGGCTTCACTCGCATTGAATCCCTTAAAAATAATAAGTTGTTAGATTTCAAATTTTCTGACTAACAATCATATCGGCCAAAATATTTTTGTTTCATAAAATTTACCTATGTCCTTACTAAAAGGTACCTTTGAGAATATGTATAGAAAGGTTCATGATAATCGGTTCAGTGGTTTCGGCGTGAAAGCGTAACAAACAAACTTACATTCATATGTATAATATTATATTATACTATATAGTAGGGATTTATGGTTACAAAACAAGGGTGACAAAATATGACTTAAAAATCGCAGGTCGAAAGTGGATGAAGGCCGGTTCCAACCGGTCCTCTTTGAAGTTGAAGATTGAAGCATATGTCCAGCAGTGGACTTTCTACGCTGAAATTATCAATGATGATGAAACTAGCATGATAGCATAAGGGAATTTATTGCAACCTTTAAAATGTGGATTTTGGCCTTTAAACCGCAAGAAGAAGTATTAAGAATATAAATTTGATGAACCCGTTTTAAAATATATGCCATTAGTGAAAGTACAATCATTATATATAATTAAAATTATGTGTAAAAACGATGCACCCAGCACAATATCACTATACCGAAACAGGTAAAAAGAATTACATCGAAGCAACGACAGATAAAATAATTTTATGATAGATGCATGGTGCTCACACATTAACAAACATAGTAAAAGTAGTATACGATTTACATAGATATAGAGAATATTAACAAGTAATAAGTCAGTGTGTGGGTTAAAGTAATCGTGTAAAACAATGTTACAAAATATAATTCCTTATAAAATACAATTAGCAACCAGTTTGATTTTGTCTAGACTCAAAACTGTCCTAATGAATCGGTTCCAAGCCTGCTGGTATGATATCAGTGTCCCTAACGTTACCAGCCGTGTGGTTCTCGCTGGAGTAGAATAAAGCCACCATCCCTTCTTGTAGATTCCGTGAAAGTTAAAACTTTCACTTCGCCTATCACGGGAGTCGATCCTCGAACATAACTTTGCAGAACGTTGCCACACATCGACGCCATTTTCGACAGCAAGTTTTAGTTTGTAATTGCAAATTATTTTTTCTGCTATGATATAATAACAAATTAGCGATTTTTTTCTAACGATGGTTGTTCCTTTTAAGCTCACGTTTGCTGCCAAATATTTAGGGTTCTACGATTTACTTGCGAAATATTCAAAATAGTTTTAATTTAAAATTCTTTTGATTTACCTTAGAACCTTGATTTTACTACAGCTTCAAGTTTCCACAAACATATAAGAAGAAGGGTCTTGACAGACAAACATCGGAGTGATCCTGTATGGGTTCTTTTTTTTCTTTTAAGGAACGGAGCTCTTAAAATAAGCGGTACTTTCTTACGTAATTCTATGCTACGATGTTACGGTATAATGGCGCTTATCACCTTCCCAACTGGTAATGAACGCCAAGTGAAATCGTGTTCACTTCGGTTATCGATCCATCTCCGATTCAGTTCATGGCGCACCGATTTTTTTTTTTGCGATAAACATTTAAATGACAGTATTCAAAGGCAATTATTATGGCAGAAACTCTAATTGTAATTTATGTAATTATTGTATATTTGACGAAATAACAGAGAACTTTATTAAAGATAACTATTTAGCGGGCGTTAATTAAAAACACTTAAACGAGAGTAACAAAGCGGCTCACCTCTGAGTATATAAGAGTTCATTAACCTATTATTAATTAAGACAGACTTAAAAATATGAACAATGTCACAAAATAAATTATTAAATACAAATTTTTAGGGTTACTTGATATTCATTAGCTTACAATACCAAGTGCTTATTTCAAAATGTTTCTCCTTGACACAAGACGCGGTCACTTTGACTGGGTCAATCAATAACAACTTGACACCTTCAAGAAATCTATGAATCTGTTGTATTTTTTTTTACAATTGCACTTTGACTGGACTGTGCAAGAAGAAGGGTTATGTTCTCAAGTGTATTATGTATGATTGTATTATGTCATGAACTCATGGCCTGCAGCCGCGACGCCTTGATGGATTGCGACATGCTAGTTGTCTTTCAATCGTTATGATAGTCAGAGCGTCACTGGGTATAACATTACTGTATCAGTCAGAAAATAAAAATAGAGGGCAAGTTAATATATGACGGTGACCGGTGTGACAGTCAGGCCACAGCCTCACAGAAAACCGGTTGTGAAGCAACGCTTGGATTGCATTTCCCCGAATTTAGTGAGGTTTCCGGAGGCCTAACTCCCCCTCTCCTCTTTCTCATCTCCTCTTTCCCCTTCCTCCATCCTTTATCACCTTCAAAAACGGGCAGCGCACTTTCGACTCTTGAGTTGCAGGCGTCCATGGACGGAGATTGTCACTTACCATCAGGTGACCCATTGTAATAATAAAAAAAAAAAAACATAATGCTTGTCATCATTGTACATGGTTACTTCTTAGTTTCTAAAGGTTGTAACATAAGATTAAAAATTTATTCATTACACATAAAATACCAGGTCCAAATATTTAGCAAAACGTTTCCTTGACAATGAGTGTGATTTTACAATAAAATTAGAGATAACACACATGCACAAATGTTAAGCCAAAACGAGTTGAAGTCCACAGTTAAACGAAAACTGTATCTATAAGACTTTTATGCAGTAGTTTATCATGTAAAAGAGAAGCGTATGTGGATTTAATTGTTTTGGATTCATGCGCTATTTAATGATGTGAGCTAATAATATGTATATTTTTATTTTTAATCTCTGTTTTTATTTTATTTCTTTTTTTATTTACTTTCCTTATTTTTCATTTCCGAAATTTTATTGTATCATTTTAGTTTATTTTCTCTTTAATAAAATATCTTATATCTTTAAATGAGCAATTTGTACTTATACTACTAGCAACTTGTATATATATATATAATCTGAATCTCGGAAACGGCTCCAACGATATTCATGAAATTTTGTATGCAGGGGATTTCGGGGCCGATAAATCTATCTAGCTAGGTTTCATTTTTGAAAAACGTCGTTTTATCCGTGTTTTCAGGCAATGAAAAACTGCTACAATATCATTAGAATACTAAGGTAAATTTCGCCACCGTCTACAAGGTTGTAATAGGTCAGGTGGGAAATAAGGCGGTCCCGAAACCAGATTACCCCGGTTCGAGTCCTAAAGATTATTTTATTTAACTTTTTTTTCGTTCTTTTAGATGATTTACCAAAAAAAATAAATACTGAGCAAAGCTCGGTCATCCAGGTACTATATATAATGTCAAAACAGTACAGGTAATGTTATAAGTAACTAGTGATTTGAAAGAGTAGCCGTGAGTTTGTTTGACTGATTTCTTATCATAAGACTCAACCATTTGGATACGGGTGATTATAGATCAATACAGGGAGGTAAATAATTTGAATTGGAATTTGAATAGATGACAAAAATGGTTCTAATATTAAAGATCCCGAGGAGGTCCCATTGTTGGTTTTATCTATTTTACTGATGCATAGCATGTGTGCCGGGTTAGATAATATAATGTTAAATGTACCTACTTTATCATTTTATTATATAATTTTAATACAGTTATCTACATTACGATTTTATGATTCAATTAGATAGTTTGACATTTAAAATGGCAAAATACGCCCACCACTTCGGGGTACAGGCGTGAGTATGTATGTGTGTATTTAAAAGGAAAAGATAAGTCTAAGTAAAAGTAAAAGTACACTCTGGTGACCCTATTGTACTCCACCATGAACCACACGCCCTGAATTATAGTCACAATAATTATTTTCTATCTGACTATCTGAACATTTTTTTCTCTCCTATGCATAGACAAGTCATCTATCATAGACATATGAGTAGTGAACCGTAGATAATCATAGATAGATTATAAATTACATTTCGCCACAGATTTTAACGCCATATGGCTTCAGTCAAGACTCCGGAATCCTTCGTATCCCACCGAGATTACGCTAAGCCGTCAATTTCGACCGCCCAGCACTCAACTATCGTTATAGACCAATTAGGGCCATGACAAATCTGACACTTGGCTTACACTTAGATTTTGTGGTGTTTGAGCTGACGTTCTATGAAATTACTTTCTGTGGGCTATTCAACTTCACTTGTGTAATGTCATAACTGTCAAATATGACAAATTCCATTTATGAATTGACACGAATGACAATTTGATGTGAGTTGTCACATTATTTAAGAATTTTCCAAATTAGTTAGGGCATAAAATTATACATACTTACATACGATCACACCTATATTCTCTAAGGGATAGCTAGAAGAGTATTAAAAACCCACATTTTGACAATTAGAATTTTAATATGGTCCCACTAACGTAAATTGCAAGCCTAAAAGTGTCCTGGGGCACTGTTGTCACTTACCATCACGTGACCCGTCTATTTGTATGTCAATATAAAATATATATTATTGTGTTTTTATTATTTGATTAGCTTACCTTGACGAAATTGTCCTTAAGATCTTAATGTTTAAGTGGTTAATTTTTCGTATTGAGAATTATAAATAATATTTGTCTGTAGTAAAGTTGTGACAAGAAAAAATAAGTATGTAACAGTGGTACAGCCATGCTTAGGCACGAATGGGCCGGCTCGACCGGTGCGATACCACGGCCTCACAGAAAACCGGTTGTGAAGTAACGCTTGCGTTGCATTTCCCCGAAATGAGTGAGGTTTCCGGAGGCACCCCTCTCCCTTTTCCTCTCCCTCCATCTCCTTTCTCTTCACCCCCCCTCTCTTCTTTCCGCTCCCTGCATCCCCCATCCCTCATCACTTGCGACTCTTGAGATGCGAGTGTCCATGGACGGCGTTTATCACTTACCATCAGGTGACCCGTCTATTCGTCTGTCCCCCTATAGTATAAAAAAAATGTACGTATTTCTAAATGATATTTCTTCCATGATGCAACTTGGTATGCGTTGCGTTCCGAACTCACCTATATTTGCCTGTAGATTCCATATCGCTTGAAACTATAAACTGTAAACATTGAAAATGCATCCAAATTATTGGATAACAAAGCAGAGCGGTAGATATAAGCATAAGCAATTGTCGATGAAAAACGTATTATGCACTAATTAATAGCTTCCTTCCTAAAATATATTTAATGGCGCGAAGCAAAAAAAAAAAAAAAAAAAATTGTTTTGAGAAATAAATACTTCATTGTTGATTGTATAATAAACTGGATTGTATATCTGACAACTGGTGAAATATTTATTACACTGATAAATTATGTTGTGTTTTATGTAATAGGCCGTGTAACATCAACTGTACCACACGCATTATGGTTTACGAAATACAAGTGTTGATGCGTATAACTATAATAGTATAAAATATAAATAAACTTTATTGCACTGCAACTAAAACAATATGAAAAATAGGCTCCCTCATCCAAAGAGTAGCAGCAATATTTTAATATAGTTTGTTGATTGTAACGGTGTTATAATAAACTCATACATAATTATATACTCGTATGCATATAAGAAACGAAATACGATATAAATATGTATATATTATAATAAAATAAGATGTGATGGTAATCATTTTATTAAACGAAATCTACAATAAGAAAACTTTGACGTACAATAACAAAACGTTCATAAATAAAAAAATATATAAAAGATTCTAGCCTTGTCCAAAACCTATTTGCTATTATATTTTTAAGTTCAATATGAATATCACGAGAGAGGTTTTAGGCTGAAAAAGAAGACAGAAAGGTAGATTTGACAGTTTAAGAGTCTCTAATAATGAAACGGTACTGCGACTGCTGAAAGTCACAGAAGCCAGGGTCACACACCAGAATGTCCTATCGTCCTAGTGACAGCATAGGTCACTTAATCAGAAACACCTTCTGTTAATTCCACTTATTCGACCCATATCCACGTTACTGTGAATCCTTACTAATCCTGGTAGATTAGCATAAGTGACCTATCAAAATTAAAACACATTACTGGTATTCTTGTTTATCCACCTAGCTAAGCTAAATGTTTGTACATATTAGTGTTTGTGTCACGACGGTAATGTACGGGGTGGTGTTCGAACCTGCAACTACTTACGCACTTACATCTTACGAACCACGCAAGTCGATGCCTCAGCCATCACCATGGTCTCACAGAAAACCGTTTGTGAAGTAACCAGTAACCTCACTAATTTCGGGGAAATTAGTGAGGTTACTGGTTTGGTTAGTTCCCAACTCCCCCTCCTCAAAGTGTCCATGGAGAGGTAGTAACTTAAATCTTTAATATATATGTTCATATGTAAGTAAACCAGCCATTCCCTAAAGTTTTAACTCCGTTTATAGTCACTGCTCCTCTTCTGAGCGTCGCAGTGTGATTATAGCTAAGATAATTCCTCAATAAATACTCTCTCCAACATAAAACTAATTATTTGAATTCGAATGATAGTTCCAGAGTTTAGCGTGTAATCAAACAATAATCTTTCCGTTTTATTAATACAGAAGAAGATAGATAGATAATGGTATTATTTATATCAGAATAAGAAATATATATACTTATCTCTTTCTTCAGTGTCGGCTAATGTTTCCTAAAAGCAATAATTGTGCGTTTGTTCAAGCAAGAGAAAAGGCCTTGCTCGCTCGATGATGGTTAAACAATTTGCACCTTAATGTCACGTAATGAACGTAGCTATGGGTTTCTAAACACAACAAACTTCTGTTATTACAATTATTATGCAATTTTTTTAAAAAAAAAAAGACAATTTTTACTCCTTGCCTGCTCGTTGTATGAAGAGTTGATATTAGGTCATTAGGTGAAAAAAAGCTTCTGTCGATTTATTTTAGGAAAATTTCTTAAATTTCTTAAATTATATCTTCTTCTCATCAAGTTCTGAATACTATATGACTAGTAAGTTAAACAGTGAAATGACAAATGACAGTTAAAAATAGAAGAAGAAAGCACAATGTCTCTCTAAATGTTTGTACATATTAGTACATCTCAATTAAAATATATTTTGAAACAGGGAAAGAATTACTATTAGATCATATTTTAACCACCTTTCCGATTTATAAACAAAACATATTTTTATGTTTGTTTTTATTTTGCTAACAGCAATTACAGCCAACGCGCTCTAGAGCCACGAGTGACATTGAAATCGTACCCTAGCAACGAATCCAATTAGTTCAAAAAATAAACCAAGTAGGTATTCGGTGACCTCGCCGTCTGTACTAACATAAGCCGTACTTGTAGTATATTGTACTACCTTTGTTAATTATGATGATGATATAAACAAATCATTGTTTTTATGTATTGTATGCATGTATTGGCGGTTGTAGCAATCGGCCATCAGTCGTTTCGCGTCGCTCAACGCGCGCAGACGTAGCCGGAGCGACTGCTACGCTTCACTGCTGAATTTCGCCGCGAGTGTTCGTTTTTCGAATATTTGTGTTATTATTTTTCCTTTTTATCTGTGGTTGTCAAAGGATTTTTCTTGTAACGAAAAAGGTTGGTATCTTTTTTTTAAATTTATTGTCTTGGATAACCATGAAATATGGAGTAAAAGTAATACCTAGGCGAACAAAAGGTTTATTTATTGCAGCAATAACCGATTGGAGAGACGTATTGGTACAGGTTTTGTGCGAATTCTGTGTTTAGTATTATTTTTTTGATAATGAATTTGAAATTAAGAAATACTAGGCTTGCCGTGTTTTCGTGACCATAAAATAAAAAAACAGCAATTTATATATATATATAAAAATCGAAAAATAAGTAATTTAATTAATATATTTTAATAAAATATTTTTTTATATTCTGGGTTAAAATTGATTAAAATCTTTTTTGGTGCGGAAAATATGAAGAACGTATTTTTTTTAAAACAATAAACGTATCTTTAAATATAATTAAAAAAAAACTCGTTTTTACTACAAAAGTAGATATGTATGTATATTTTTTGCAGTATATATCTAAAAAGGAATATACATATGCATGTTTTAAAACTTCACTACGATACAGTACACTACCATAAGGTACTAAACTCAGGATTCTTGATATTGCAGACCCATGCATTTAGATATTGCTTAGAATGATCCCGGGTCCTGTAAGCGGTTCGTGAAAAAGCATCTCACCAGGCCGCCATAGTGTGGGTCACCATGCTACATTGTCTAGACATGCAATGAGGATGGTGACCACCTCTCTTGGCTCAATTTATTGCTTACCATCAGGCAAAGTGGAGTCATTATGCTAAAACAAAGTATGGCAAAATACAACAATTAAAAAACTACCTATCTAAAAAAATATATGAGATGCAGCTGGTCCTTACTTAATCAAATAATAATTATTTATTAGAAATAAAATACAAAATGTTAAAAATGTGCATTGGACAATTTTAACATTTTATATTTTATTTCTATAATGTTGAACAGATAATAAACTATTAGCTGACCTTCATTGATAAACATTTATTAAAAATAAAGTAGATAATATTAAAATACAGTAACGAAAGCAGCGTTATATCAACCTAGTGCTGGCTTTTGTTAGTATGCCCTCGAATTATAAAATGAAATAGAAAAGAACACAAACATTTCCAAACATATAAAAAAAGAAACATAGCATTGTATATGTAAATAGAAAAGAACACAAATATTTCCAAACATATAAAAAAGAAACATAGAATTATATATGCAAATAGAAAAGAACACTAAAATTTCCAAACATAAAAAAAGAAACAGAATTATATATGTAAATAGAAAAGAACACTAAAATTTCCAAACATAAAAAAGTGCCGTGTGGTTAGAATAAGGCCATCAATAAGGCCAATCCAGTCTCTTCGACCAAGGGATCGGATTGTTATCTATCAGACAGTATGTATACAGTCATATAGTGCCCGGTTGACGGCAATAGGCTGCAATTTGGTCCCACTAATGTAATAAGTATTACATTAGTGGGACCAAATTCTAATTGGCAAAAAAATAAACAGTGAACAGTATTATTATTAAGACACCTGTTATAATGTCAATCTACTGATACTAACAGTGAAGAATCTTTAAAATTTATTCACTTTCTTTGCTGATTTGATAAAATATTTTTTACGTGCATACGTTATTAGATACTTCTGCTTATATCCCCGAAGGTACTCTCTCATTTTGCTCAGTATAATGTAGTTCCACTTACGAAAAGGCATAAAGTCTTTTTCTGTAAATCGGGCACTTTGGGAATCCATACGAAATTGGGAATATATTGAAAGAGAAAGGTAGATACGAAGAAAAATCATACTGCTTTAATCGTATTGGAATATTTATTGTTCTATTACTCGAGGATTTCGAGACCTTTAGTGTTTCATATTTATGTCTACTTTTATATACATTTCTCAGTAAGTGAGTCTACTGGGAATTTGTGGGAAATTTAATGACTACTCCATTTTCCGAACAAAAATTTGTTACAGGTCGATCAGTCAATGTTATTAATTTGTGTGGAAATTGTTAGCTAGCTAATAATACGATTTTAAAGCTTAGAAATAGTTTACTGGTGTATACATTAATAAGCTCTTTTAAATAAATTTGTCACTGAGTTAAAAAAAACGCAAAACTCCGTCATTTACAAACGGATGTGGAAAATTATTCTTTTGTTTCGATGTGTATGTTTCCTCTAAGGTAGATAATTGAGGGATGAAGAGTGAGGTGTATTTTTAATTATTACCATTACCTGCGATATGGGCTTGGGTCTCTATACTTAATAAGAAAATATTGTAATAGCTAACCACCCATAATGTGTTATGGATGTGTCGTTTTTTTTTTAATAATGGTTTATCAGACTAATGGTGTATACTGACACGTATTTTTATACATTCTGGTTTAAATAAATGAGGGTGTTAAATACGTCTTTCCCAACCCTTACGTCATATAGGCGTAACTGGTATGCTCTACAGACAAAATACAATTAAAACCATGTCAAGCTGTTAAGAATAATATAAAAATATCAAACAAGATCGAATTTTGTATTTAAGAATATACGTAATAGTGTGGCATACTACAATAAAATAGAAGAAAAATAAAACAAAAACAGTTTTTTTTTTAATTATTCAAATAATAGGAACACAACTTTAACTATTTTAACCTGACCTCTAATGAGCGTTATTATTATATTGTTCATAGACGATTTGAATGGTTATTGTAATAAGGTATTTACAAAGCTGCTTGGGGCGTGCTGTTGTTGTGACGTAATATTCGACTGACCTCAAAACCTTCGAGACGCTTCCTCAAGATCACATATGGCGAACTTTTTGTTTTAGTTATGCATGTGTGACTAGGGTTATTGCATTTTCTTCTAACTCGTTCTCTAACAAAATTATTTAGGATATTAATTGATAAAATTAAAAAACTCATGTATGTATTTCTGGGTAAGCCCAGCTCGGGGGCCTCGAGGCCCGACATGAACCTTCTAGTCTGCCCTACCCCGAAATACAATCTCAAGTAACCAACATATAACTTTAGCAAACTAACTAACTAACTAACTAACTAACTAAATTTCTACTTTACTTTGTATGTTCTACATAATATACTATTAAAATATACATAGCTGAAAATTTGTTATCTGATTGTCTTATCCATGTTGAAAAAGATATAGGCTTTTTAAAATAGCAATCTGAAATATTTTAGTAAACACGCACCTCCTCAATCAGAAATGCTTTAGACTCGGTTTTAAATAAATTCTGAAGTACCATTCTCACTTAGCACTGAAATTTTATAACGATGAAAATCGAATCTGCTCTCTGTAATCACATAATTTAATCATTTTTATAACATATTATACTATACATTTCATATCGTTTTGAAAGCGTGTTTACTTTGTTATATTAGAATATCGTTTTCAGGAATAGCCTTTTTTATTTTTAATATTTAAAAAGGCAAGGCAAAGAAAATTTAAATTACCGTGCTTTTGAATGTATACACGTAGGGGTCGGCTCAACCGCAGTAATATTACTATCCAACCTCTCTCCCCCTGTAGGAGGCACCGTCAAAGACCGGCAACTTATTTGCAACCCTTAAGATGTACGATTCCATCAGGTGACCCGACTGCTCCTTTGCCCCGTATACTAAACCATTAGTATAGTGTACTTCGTATTAGTATGTAGGTATGTGAAACATAGCGGTTTTAAATTACGAATTTGAAGTTAAAAATACCTATCTAAATTTGATAGCTCACTACCAATTTCATGATACTCGATTGAGATATAATTGTTTACATACCCAGTGTTTGAGTGTCACGCTTCAACTGTAATGTCAGTTTTAGCTTTTCTATATTACTAGTGAAAATAGCAAATTAACAAATGCAACATTTTAAATAGGTGTCAAAATAGGTACCTGTCAAATTCTTAGTTGAATTTGACGTTTAAATGTTTATTTTTCGTTTTAAGGTTATTTAAACAAAGAAATTATAAATATTATAATATTTTGGTTCCCAGATCGGAAAAATTATACAATTGCTAATATCTTTACATGTTATTGTTGTACAAAAATTTTTTCTCACGGAAGATGTTATTATGTTTGGATTTCCTTGAAGTTATTTAAGATGAACATTTAAAAAGTAACAAGACCTTTATGCAAATAACAATTGTTTGTTAATTTTCACGTACAATATTTATTTCAAAATATTTTTAAGATTTTCATTAAGATTTCAAGTTAGGTACATATATAGAATTCTTACACCTGTATGCCCATTACAGCCGTTTGAATGACTAACATTCTGCTTACTATAATAAATATTTTGGTCCCACTCACAATTGAGGTCAAGCCTATTGTAGTCAGCCACTCAAGATTCAGGAGTGGGGAATATATTGAAATTTAATTTATGTATTTGAGAAAGGCCATTGAAAAATTGAAGAAAGAGATATTGATTATTCTAATTGATTGGAGAATGTAAGCAATAGATTGGGCAGGTCGGGATCTGGAAACAGGCTGTTGCCAGAACATACATATATACTTTAACTCACGCCTGTATCGCCGAAGAGATAGGCAGCCCCCATTTGCCACCTATAATTTAGTCCAATTTATGTAATAGCAAGCAAGCTTACTGCCGTCATACGAGCACTACGGGAATCGATGAGAAAGTTGGGAGTATATTGAAAAGGGAAGAGTGTAGAAAGGGTAGGAAACTAATAGTGCTTATATAGATGGATTTGGAAGTATAAGCAATACCTCAAACAAGTCAGGGTCGCACGTAGGAAATTACGTAAAGGTTGATTTAATTAGACCCTCCTTTATTTGCTAGCCAGCAGTTTCAATATTTTCGTCATTATTCTGTAGGAATGTCGTGTTCTGTGATTGGTAAAGTTGCCTTTGAACCAACAATCTTTTGATTGAAGTAAAGTCTTCAAGTCTAAAGGTAAGTTATTTACAATCAACTTTGACTTGTTTCAAAACTAAATTATTTCTTTACAGACTTATTTTTCGACTGTGTAAGAAAGAATCGGTTTAAGAAAGGATCATTTAAATCAGCGTTTCAATATTTTTTTTTATGCGATAGGGGGCAAACGAGCAGCCGGGTCACCTGATGGTAAGTGACTACCGCCACCCATGGACGCCCGCAACTCAGTGGTTAGTGATTCTAACTGATGAGCTTGAGGTCGTAAGTTTGATTCCAACACTTGACAAGGAATTGCGTAATCAACAAATCTTTGTTCCGAATGTCTCTATGTATCCGTTGTTTGTATGCCCGGCGACAGGAATTATTCCTAGTAACGGAGGTGTCTCTTTAAAAAAAAAAATGAAAAATGATTTTTTTTCGGTGATTTCCGTACAGTTCGGAAATGTTTGTTGAAGTGTTTATTAAATTCAATTTCAATTCCTTGTAAATAATTCATATCCCTGAGTTTTTTTATAATGTGTCTAATAAAGATTTTCTTGAATTTAAAAATCACTACGCACAAACAAATAGTGGTATATCATTGTAATTGTACTATCTTGATGTAATATTGTAATATACAATATGTAATATTGTAATATATTGTAATATACAAAAACTCAAACTATAATAAATAGGTTATAGTTTTAAATGATAAATATTTTTCTCAAAAGTAAAGGTTCTTAGTGAAATATAAAATGCTATTTCAATATTTTCTTAAAAAATATATATAAAAAATTGGCCTTAACATATCAATTATTAAAGTGCCAGCCTCAAACCCTTATACCTCTGACTTGTGAAAGGCAATTTCTTGTTCAATTAGTAAAGGGAGTGTAATATATATTTTTTCAGTGGTAGAGCCATGCTTAGGCACGAATGGGCTGGCTCGACCGGTGCGATACCACGGCCTCACAGAAAACCGGTTGTGAAGTAACGCTTGCGTTGCATTTCCCCGAATAGAGTGAGGTTTCCGGAGCCCCAATTCCCCTCTCCCCTTTTCTCTCCCTCATCTCCTTTCTCCTCTTTCCCATCTCCTCATCCCTCCTCTCTTCTTTCCGCTGCCTGCATCCCCCATCCCTCATCACCCTCAAAGGCGGACAGCGCACTTGCGACTCTTGAGTTGCAAGTGTCCATGGACGGCGGTGTCACTTACCATCAGGTGACCCGCCTGTTCGTCTGTCCCCCTATAGTATAAAAAAAAAACGTGTAAAATGTATTTTTTACAAGAAAGGCGTAATGATATCCCTACATATCACAAGATTCTACTCATCTTCTTCAATGTCATGGTATTTTGTTTTGAAATGTCAACTCATTACGCAAGATCTTTCTTAACTGACATAGAAATTGTTATGTATGAGATGTTAAACATACTCAGATTTCAATGTGGCTGTAAATTACGTAAGGTCAGAGCATAATTTCATATCATTCGCATTTAAATTAAGGGATAAAAAGTGCAACATACAGGCAGAAGCATTCAAGGTCCACGTTTTACCAACTACAATTAAGACCGACGGACCTGTTGCTCTAATCGGTAGTACCTGACTGCTGAACAAGTCGGTCGATTGTGGGTTTGATTCTCACAAGGTCCACAAATATTTGTCCCACGTTTGGGTTTTATTTCGACCGTTGATTGAATGTTTGTACGGCCCCCCGCTACACAGAAAAAATAATATTAAAAGCTAGTCCATTTTCTGCAATAAAGTAAGCTTATTGACGTCAATCGGATACTTTGGGTTAATGCGAAAAAATAGGAGTGGTAAGTGACCTGGTAATTGGCAACCTCCACCCATGTACACTTGCCATTCAAAGTGCGCTGCCAGCCTTTGAGTGTATTGAGATAAACAAATAAAAAAATTACAAGGGAAGCAAATCAAAAACGCTTAAACGGATTGATTGGGGAGTATAAACAATAGCTCAAGCAGGTCAGGGTCGCATATCTACTCGAACTGGCTGATGCTGGGAAGTCCAAGGCCTGTGGTACACATCTTGACATGCTAAGAAAAATAAACAAACCCAGCCTATAGTAGTGTAGTATTCTACTTACGTAATAAACTTTACATCATAACCGTAAGTTATACAATTTTAACAGAAGCCTTTATATCTAAGAATGAATACAATAACAAATATTTTTAAATGTATGGGTAGTGTACTTATAACCTAATATAATAATAAAAAAATAAGGAATAAAGAGAAATAAACCTTACTTACAAATTACAGTTTTATTAAACAAATATGATGGCTTCACTGCTGGACATAGGCCTCGTTCAATAAATTCCAAGAAAACCATTTGAAAACGGCCCGTATCCACTGTCGGCTTGCGATCTTTACGAGGTCGTCAGACCACCTTGTTGATGAATATATGTCAGCGCGATATATCGACACTCAATGGCAGACTATTGTTTAGTGCTGTTGTTTTCGCTTGATGCAGGATAATTTTCCGTAATGACATTCCAATTTTAGACATACGATGACTCATTCAGATTGTGAAATGCTCGGGGTATTACTTGGGGATGGTATTCATTACAGTGGTTATAGATATGGGGATATTTTTGATCAAGTTGCGTGATGAAGTCTCAAATGAGAACTGCGTTCAGAATGTTTTGTTTAATGTAATAAAAGCATAGACCGATTTATGCCTCATTAAGATCTTGTTTACCCAAAGGTGTGTATTCCCTGATCCCGAACTTAGCGGCACGGTAATTTGAGAGGAGATTTCTCATATATTTTATTGTGATGATTAAATGCACATGATAACTTTACCGCTGTTACAGTGTTCACCTGTAAATATATCGTTGGATATGGATCAGTGTGTAAGGAATTAAAAATATATGAAGGGAATTAAAAAATCAAAAAATAAAAATGTTAAGTTGCTTTCAAACACAACTAGTCAGTCAAATTTTTTAAAAATGTTTTTCAATCATTATCTAATTTTTTTTTTTATTTAAACGATTTTCTAAGATTTAAACTATTTTTTTCTAGTAACTTCTTTACGCGGTCCTCTTCATAATTATACAACCCTTACCAATCGGTTGGACTGTCAAAACCAATCATAATCAGATCAGCTCCACGATGTCAAATTATAATATTTTCACCATAACTACATATACATACATACAAAGATTCGTTTTGATATGACATTTAAAAGTACTTAAAACTGATTTCGAAGATTAGTTTACATAGGAAGTTAGCTACAAGCAAGGCTAATAAAAACGTGTTAAAAACTGTGCTGAATGTTACGTATTGAGCTATAAACATATATAAAATGTGTACTAAATATTAAGCTAATTGGAGCCATGAAATTGCACTGCACTGCAGTTCTTAAATGGAAATATTCTTGGAAGGTGTTCACCAATGCCACGATGGATGGCAACGCTAATTGCTAGGTAAACCTTCTGGTCACGAAAACCATTAATATTAGTTACATAAGTATTTCAGATTAGAATATTTGCTAGCAGTATTTAACACATTAAACCATTTTCTGCATTAAATATTATTTCGTCCCTTTCCAGTCGTTTTACCATAGTTTTTGGATAAATAGGTTTGCAACATAAAACAAACTAAGCTCACCGTAACATGATTGAAGTTGACGCTAAAAGTTAGATTGTTTTCTTATTTTAATGACGAAGAACTTGCTCATATATCCACTTACGTTTGTGATTTAAAGAAGCCGGTGACTTGAAAAACGAGAAATAGAATTTGTTGCAAAGCAAAAATATAATTGTTTATATTCATTACCAGTTTTTGTAATACATATTGGAATTTTCGCATTGCATTGCAAACGATGGACTGAAGAGTCCATCAATTTGTCATAAAGAGGTATTCATTATTTTATTATATTGTGCCTCACAAGAAGCAGAATCTCATTGAAGAGCATGTAACATGCTGTTTGTTTGATTGATTTATTATTAATTATCCTAGAAAATATCACGTTTCAATGTTTCATGATCAGATACGAGGCATGCTTTTAAGTTTTGTCATTTGAAAAAAAAAAAAAAAACACAGCTAGAACCTTATAGTACTTTTTATTGATTTTCAAAGTATTCACCACGTAGCTTAACACACTTTTCCATTCGCTCAAACTAGTTATTTTAAGTTATTATAACATTTATTCCACTCTAAAGTGGGGGTGTTCAAAATGGCTGACTTGAAAGCGTCGACTGCTTCTTCACCAGACTGGACTCTTTGACCACGAAGACTTTTCTTTTCCACGAATTTCGTAGTTTACATTATAAGATGTCAAGTTAGGATATGAATATTCCTGTTAATATTTATTCTGAGGGGCTTTAATTTTACCGCAGTGCCAAACCATTAAAAATATACATATTTTAGAAGTTTGATTGGATATTTTAAAGTTGAATACGTTATGGTTCTCACAGGGGCATAATAGAGCCATCCTATCTCTTACTAAAGGATCGGACTGTTATCTATCAGGCAGTATATATAAAATTATAAATTTTCGTCGATAGCTCTGTCTTCTATTACGTAAGCGTTGCTATATTGAGGTTGGTTGAGTGGGCGTTTGAGAAAAAGTTTGCATGCCCTTTCGGGGTTCTATGTATGATTCGAAAGTATAGTAGATGCGTCAGTGTTACGTTACTGCTTACTCTTCAAAGTAAACCACAGAAAATGTGACATCAAAATATATTCTAGGAGATTGTTTCAAAGTTTCTTACTTAAGTAGAGGAAAATAGCGGGTTATGTTTGACGCTTTAAAATATCTTACTTTGTCTGCGGCAAAGAGCTTTAAGTTTTTAAGTCTAATTAGTACACAAGAAAATTTCTTATTCGTTTTTCTTCTCAAATTTGCTAGTTTTCCTTTTTCTGGTTGTACAATTCAAATTGTCTTTCAACCAGAAAATCATTAAGCAAATATAACACCCAAATTCATTTCATCTTCTCGTTTTTTTTTATACACAAAACCTCCTTCGAGCGCAGTCACAAAAAATATAGGATACTTTTCTACTTCTTTCTGATATTCAGTCAATAATTGATGGGACAAGAAGCCCCCCAGAGACATGGAAATAATGAAGCTAAGAAGATAACTTTCCTTTAAAGTGACAATGTAATTAGACTAATTAAATAAAGTACAATATTTAAGAAATAATTAAATAAAAAAATATATGTATAAAACATTTAACCTTCAAAACAACGATATTGCACGTGTATTTTAAATAAATTTATTAAATTTAAAAGAGTTGCTAGAACCTCCTTTCTGTTAACCAACCTTTTTGTTAGCATCGCTTGACCTTTAACTATATATAAATAAGTTTTTATTATTTTTTGCGTCGATTGTAGTTTTTATTGTTTCTCATTAGGATGGCATTGAAATCGTGGCAATGAGCGCTCGTCTAAACGTTTTTTAAGTAATTTTGTACTTAGCATAAACACTGAGTGTAAACCAGTAATAATAAGAGTACATTTTTAAATACTTTGAACCCTATATTCTAATGTATTATTTACAACCTATACACCGGAGTTCCAGTCAATTCGAGGTACATGTGACCCGGACTCTGCAATAAATATGTATATACTTATAAACATAATTCTTTTCCTTCCTTTTCGATGCCCCTTTCCTGTCAATACTCCCTACCCCTTCGGGGATATATTCATTTCCTTCCCTTCTGTCCTCTCTTTTCTTTTCAATAAACTCCCAATTTTTCATTTTAATTCCTGCAGTATCCGCCTGACGATAATAGCCTTCCCCTTTTGGCACGTCGGCACAAATGTGGGCCCCTAATACGCCTTTGCATAATTTATAAAGCCCTATTTCTGAAAATGTGTTAAGAGGTAGGTACGCTTCGCCAAAATCTGGCAGTAAAACTCAGCCGTAATCATAGACAAATATAACTCTGTCTAACCTAGTAGTTACATTAAGGTCATTGTGCCTATAGTCAAATCAAGCCATGGGTTGATTGCTAAGAGCCTGGAACAGTCAGTCTGGTTTAGGGCCTGATGCAGAAGGCAGTCCTTCTTGATACGACACATATTGTAAGGAGGTTCCTGTCTCCGGTAGCTTGTACCCATTGCTAGTGGTCCCTGTACACATTTTTTTAATATGTTTAAAGATATAATTACAAATTAATTAATAATTAGTTGTTGAATTGAAATAAACTGAATAATTATAATACATTTTAATTTTCAGCCTTCTATTTTATTAGTTCAATTATATGCTTACAACTATTGTTAGCGTGTTTAAGCTAAGCTGTATGAGACAATCCGACACTTTGAGGCGAAGTTTACTTTACAGCATCCATCGCCCCACGATCGGAGAGTCTGGTAAGCCAATATAACATACTAATTAAAAACGCAGCCTTGATCACAAATGTTATCTTTCTACTATATTTTAAAAGCAAAGGATATAACAAATAAGCACTATTTTTAATTACATTTTTTTAGCTTTTACTGAGTACAATTAATTTTATACAAACTTAAAAATACTGGCTACATTTTTCACTGAAAACATTTAATTTAGTAAGATTTTCTCTGGGGTATCGTGTGAGCTACTCCAGACAACGTAATAACTTTTTATGTGGGTGTGGCGGTGTCTTGGGCAAGTAAGCAGACAGGTCACCAGATGGAAAGTGATTACCGCCGCCGATAACACCTACAGTACTACGGAAGTGCGTTGATGCCTGCCTTTAAGGGGGTCGGGGATGAGAGTGAGAAGATCTAGGAAAGAGAAGAGGGAGTATTGATCCTCTGTAAACCGCACTAACTCGGTAAAACATAACACAAGCATTTCTTGACATCCGGTTTTCTGTGAGGCCTTGGTATTACTCCGTTCGAGCTGGACCATGGCCACGGCTCTCCCGCATCCAAAAAAATATTTTCTACGCTTTTATATTTCTAAGTAACATTGTAAAATTTCCACATTAAAGAAGGTTTCATTTTAGTACTTTAAATAACTTTACAATACATTATACATTTAATTTACATCTAACTATGCTAATAAATAATGAATCGTGATTTCTATACATTTAGTTTATATTCCATGGGCTACAAAGGTCAAGTTGAACTACATTTGGGGCAATGACTAAAGCCTTTCGTTTCTGTTGAAACGCTGACAAATATTTCATAGTATATTAATACGTTGGGCCATAATTTAAAGCAGTATTAAAACCAGTGATAGTCACCATATCGATTCTTTTTTAATTCATAGTGCTCGGACTTTCCGGCTAGGACGGACTAGGCGGACTAGCCAGTTCGTTTTTTGCTGAATTGCTTGAGCTATTGCAAGAAAGAATTAAGAAAGAGAAATAGTTAAGAAAAAGATTTGTTACTTATAACTCCGTCCGTCAACAACTGAGTTTAGAGTTTACAATTGGAAGATCATACTTAATTTTTGTCGCATTTGGGTTTGAAGTACGTATTAGCAACTCCAAGGTGGAAAATTAAGGTATAAATAATACGGCTTTTTACGGTTTTTCATAACGGGAGTGAAAAATCGTAAAAAGCCGTATATTTTATACTACTATTTATTATTTTTATTATTTTATTATTTTATTATTTTTGTTTTTCTTAAAGATTACCTAGTACGCGACCTTCAGGTCGCATCGTATATATTTGTTCTACAGGCCTGGTTGTGCGAGGCAATAAGCTTCTGGAGAAGCGCAAAATAGTATAGTGCCAAACATCTAGGTGATAGGGATGGAAGCGTATGACAATGGCGGAAACCTGCGACTGGTGGTTTACTTTTAATTGTTTACTAAATAGTTAAAAGTTAAAGAAAGGTCACTTTAAGTTATTTTGTTCTTATCTCAGAGCACAAACAACATAACAGACTTATAAGCGTAAATAATAATTTTAATCCTTATTTTTAAAGGCAATAAGTATTTGCTTTAAAGAACGCAGAAAATTTTCGGCGCGCTGCCTTAAACGATATCAAAATTACAAGGTGTGTGATTTTAACATAAAACCTCTTTGCAGATAATAATTTCTTATACATTAAAGCTTTAAAAGAGTAAAATAGCAAACATAGACCCGAACTCAAAATATTACAAATTTATTTATACAAAATAT
This sequence comes from Tyria jacobaeae, assembly GCA_947561695.1. Taxonomy (NCBI): domain Eukaryota; kingdom Metazoa; phylum Arthropoda; class Insecta; order Lepidoptera; family Erebidae; genus Tyria; species Tyria jacobaeae. The sequence goes on from OX387223.1 coordinate 18,145,781, forward strand.
TCCCTACCTACGGAACTGTACCTACGGAATTTGTTGAACATGAACATTTTGAGTTGGGAGAGGTTTCAAAAACTTTTGTTGAGGCCTTTAGACTCACCTTTGTGAACACATTGTGTATGGCATTTTGTCAAAAACAAAAACAAACAGCGAGTTAGAACGTACAGTGTAGTAGCGTTGGGGTCCTGACGTTGAAGGTTTTAAACCATGTTTGTTTAAACATATTTACCAAATCGCGCAAGAAATTGGGTTATATTTTTCAATTGTATCTCCATACATACAATTCTAAAACAACAGCGTGACTAAGTATGTTTCTTTGTCATGTCTTAGAAGGCTAGATGGATTTATCGATTTTGTCATATGAGGTATCAATCATCTTAAAAGTGGGATAATGAATATAACATTACGAGATAACATTACAAAAAATACACATTAACACACACACACAAAATGTTGTGTGATGAACAAATAGCTGTCTCGAGTCTGCTGTTTGTAAGTTTGTAAGTTTGTTCGTTCAGGAATCATTTCTAAAGCGGGAGTAAAAGAAAACAAAAACACTTCTGATATCTGTTTTATATTTGTAGAAATAAAAGGTAATTATAAGAATCAAGATTTTCTGTAATTATATCACTCAGGGTATCCCAACACGCATAAACTTAATCTCGGAGGCAATATTTTCTTATTGATCCTAACAGACCTACGGTGGACGGTGGTAGAGCCACGCTTAGGCACGTTGCATTTCCCCGAAACGAGTGAGGTTTCCGGGTGTTTCCCAATTCCCCTCTCCTCTTTCCTCTCCCTTCATCCCCCTCTCCTCTTTGCCTCCACGCATCCCCTCATCTCTCATCACCCTCAAAAGCAGGCAGCGTACTAACAGCTTGAGTTAAAGGTGTCCATGGACGGCGTTTGTCACTTACCATCAGGTGACCCGTCTGTTCGTTTGCCCCTAATCGCATAATAAAAAAAAGGTTATGAAAAACTTGGTTATTAATTTATGTATTGACTTTGGTCCCCCTAACGTAATTGGGGGAAAGCCTATTGCCGTCCACCGGGCACTGGCCATCACTTGGAAGATATCAGTTGGACCTATTCTGCAAACAATCATACAATAGTATCATTAGTAGGTAACACAAACCATTATGCTATCCAAGTTAGTCGATTTAATACACGAAAGAAAGTGTGACCTGAGTTGTGTGTGCGTGTGGTGTATTGTTTTTATATTTCATTTTTTCCCAAAGTTTTATGTTACAATTCAATTAATTATAAATAAATTAATGGTAATAAAAAACTAAAAAATAAATCTTAGGTCGTACTTAGAAAACTGGACAAAAGTATTCAAAACTGAAAATCATGAAAGTATGCCTGCTAAAGTATCCTTCGGAATCCCTCAAGGTTCAATTCTAGGCCCAACAATTATACAATAGTATTATTAGATGGTAATACAAACCATTTTGTTATCCAAGTTAAAAGCTATCCTACTTTAAGATCTTCAATATTATATACCCCAAAAACTAACATTACAGCGTTTTCCCAAAACGATTTAGGTACTACTAAAAACCTGACCGGGCCCGCCTTGCTCTAAAATATTCATATATCTCGTTAAACTAAATGTGTTTACTCACCTGCTTTCTACAAGCATGGTCTATGTTCGTCATTAACTAATTACGTCTCATTACGTAATCTTAAATGTTTATAGTTATGTATGTCCTGGAGACGATATTTAGGATTTTGAAAAATTTACAAACGTGGTTGGTTAGAGCAATCTGACTGCACGGATGGCGTAGCAGTGAAAGTAGTCACCTCGCTACTCGCGATTGTTGGGGGTTCGATCCTCGCTTTATACTTTGTGTAATCCTCAAATTGTTGTTCTGAGTTTGGGTGTTCTTTGTGTCCGTTGTTTTAAGGTTTTCAAAGTCGTCGACACAGGAATTAATCCCAGTGCGGGAGTTATTATATATATATATATATATACATATATATATATATACAGGCGTGAATATATTGTATTTATTAGGCGGCGTGTATTTCTGTGGTCGATATCGTAAAGGTAAATTGTTGAATTGTTAGTTGTATTTATACAAAATCTTGTTATATAGCATACTAGATTAACAACGTGGGAGAGCCATGTTTCAGCATGTATGGGCCGGCTCGACCGGAGTATGACCACGGCCTTACAGTGAACCGGGGGAGGTGAGTTTTCCCCTCCTCTCTTTACCTTATCCTAAAAGGCGGATAGCACTCTTGTGACTCTTGAGTTTCAAGTGTTGATAGGTGATGGAAGTTACTTACCAACAGGTTACTCGTTTGTCCCCCTATACTATAAAAAAAGAACTTCTGATCATGACTTTGCCCATTTGGCATGTCTATTAAAAGTAGACTTTGTACATCCGAAAGGTTTGAAGTATCATTAAACCAAATTTTATTTAAATCGCTTCTGTCCCCTAGCCGTGAAAAGGTAACAGACAGAGTTATTCCACATTTGTTATATTAATCATTGATTTAAATAGATTTATGTTTTGGATCTTCAAGCTAAGTTTCTGACACGTAATATTAGATTGAAATTCGAATTTTCACCACATACTATTAAAGTAAAATCAATTCTAACTTGTGCAAGCAGGGATTAATTTCGCCTGTATTTGACTACATGCGTCATTTAACGGGTCGGTATTCTGTCATGAATTTTGACACAATTTTGATGTTGACAACTCACGTCAACGGGAAAATCGACTTATGTAAAATTAAGTGATTTGATTTCGGCGTACGTTAATTGCTTTTGTGTCCGTAAATATAAAGATTTTATTATTGAATGATCCATAAATAGTTGTCACTTGCCTAGTGTCCTTTGTATTGTTTGTATGTTTTTTTACTCTCCGCAACACAGGAATCATTCAAATAAAAAAAAAAATGGGTTGTGTAATGTGTGGATTGAGCATACTTTAATATATTTTAATAAACAGATCATGAGAAAAACTTTGTATCATATCTTCTTCTTTGTAGTATCTTTGTAGTATATATTGAGAATTAGATATATAAAAGAAATTCATGTTTATTATGTAGTAATATAATGGGCGGTCTTATCGCAGTCTGCGATCTCTTCAGACAACCGTTGAGTAACACAAGGTTGCTCAGCGTGCTATGGAAAGGGCTATGCTTGGTGTTTCTTTAAGGGATCTTATCAGAAATGAGGTGATCCGACAGAAAACTAAAGTAATCCACACAGCCCAACGGATAAACAGGCTGAAGTGACAGTGGGCTAGCCATATTAGCTGCAGAGCTGACGACCGTTGGGGCAAACGCGTTCTCGGGAATTTCTGCTCGCATTGAATTCCTTAAATATAGAGGGCGCTGAACTTTAAAATGCTAGATTTTAAACTGTTTTGACAAACAATATTATCTCTTACTATCCTCCTTAATATTATTTTTTTATTTTGATAAAAGTATCCTGTCCTTTTTATAATATTTTTGAGAATATGTGTACAAAGTTTCGTGATAATCGGTTGAGTAGTTTCGGCGTGGAAGCGTAACAAACAAACTTACATTCACATTTATAATAATGTTATATACATATATATATATATATATATATATATATTAGAAATAGTGATGCTGATGATACTATACTGAATACCTAATACAAATACAGTAACTATTTCTTTGTAACGAATAAAGTAATTAGAAATTCAAGTGACGTAATATAGTGTTCAAGTGAATACTTGTTATATCTTTTGCTGTAACTACATTCAGAAGTATAAGAATAGGACGAAACGCAGCACCTCGTTAACCTAAATGCAGTTCTCGTTTGCTATTTACTAACTGTGACTAGTAATCTTACTCACGTCTCGGGTGGCACAACTAGCATATTTCACTTACTAGGTATTTTTTGAAAGAGTTCTTATAGCTTAATTGAAAATACCTTTGAGCGTTAAGAAGACAGAAGATCTTTGTCATCTCTTTTTGAAATCATGGATCGAATAGTCGTTAATTCACAGTGAATAGTTTTAAAACGCTCAGATTCTTATAGGGTCAGCATAAAAGTGTTACAGAAAGAACAAGAAAGTTAATATATGATTTGAATCATAATAAATATTAAAATTTCAATGAACAGTTACAAAAATGATCCATTTAATAAATGTTTTTTTACATACCTACGAATTCAAACATTAAGCTATATTTTTAACAAAGGAGTGTAATGGTTTTTGGGTATTTATGTATCTGAGTTTCTTAATTTCACCATCTACATATATTAATATTATAAATGCGAAAGTAAAGTTAATATTATAAATCTTTATGTCTGTTGCCCTTTCATGACTTAACGGCTAAATAAATTTGTATTAGGAATTTGAACCCTAGGCACATAATACCCTTTTTATCAACATGGGCAGGCGAAGCCGCGAGTGGAAGTTAGTAATTTATATATATATATATATACATATATATATATATATATATGTTTTTTATGATATAGAGGAACAGATGAACATATGGGTCCCTTGATGGTAATTGACAATTGCAGCTCATGGTCACCTGCAACTCAAGAGTCGTAAGTGCGCAGCTCAGCTTTGGTGACGATTGAGGAGATGATTAATGACGGTAGGGCAAAAGGAGAGGGAGAGTTGGGTCTCACTCACTCGGTAACATAACGTAGGCCTTGTTTGACAATCGGTTTTCTGTAAGCCCATGGTATTAATCCGGTCAAGCCGGCCTATACGTGCCTAAGCATAGCTCTCCCACGGTAGTTTTTATTCGGGGTAATTGTATTCTTATTTTTTTTTATGTCTAACACGTAATAACTTATTAAAATCATTACTGTTACTTACTATGTATATTTCCACGATCCTTCAATAGTCTGTATAACATCAATTAGAAATATTAGCACCTAAGGCACTTTGAATATTCCGCAATCAATTTCAATTGGTCGCAGTGGCAATTACCTACCTTTTAAAATGATTGGCTTCTTAACTGCTATCACCAAGACGAGAATCAATCGTGGGTCGTCTTTAGAAATTACAATTCTTTGTCTTTATAATTCAAAAACGTTTTTACTACTGAAGCTCCTGACTGGTTAGGTCAAAAAATGAAATGATTCTTTGATGTAGAAACCACCCTGGAACTACATGGCACTTGCTCAATTTAGGTGTATGTAGACTGGAGTTTTTAAGGTTTTGTTATATATAAACTGTCGCGATATCTAGCTTTACAAAAGTAATTAAAAGTGAGTGTTGGATAGCGATTTACGAAATAAATTAATTATATTTGTGCTTTTGCTATCCCTATTATATATATATATGTATAAAATATACTATTTACGAACAATACAACACCATGTATACTAATATTATAAATGCAAGAGTAACTCATTCTATGTTATTGCTTGTAACGTATTCACTCCTAAACATCTAAACAGATTTTAATAAAATTCTGGTATGTGGTCACTTTTAAACTGGTTGTGGAGTAACGCTTGCATTGCACCGAAATTAGTCAGGTTTCCGGAGGCCTAACTCTTTCTTTTCTATTTACCCTTCACTCATGGGGATGAGGGGGGCCCCCCTCACATCACTCACAAAGGCGGGCATTGCCATTGCGACTCTTGAGTATCACATACCATCAGGTGACATATCTGTTAGTCTGTTGCCTATATTTAAAAAAAAAAAAATTTTTGAAGCCTGATTACATGGGACTTAAGCTCCTTTTTATCCCTATAGCACGTGGACAAAGCCGTGGGCCGAATCTAGTAATTTAGTAATATTATAAGCGGGTCACACCTTACTAGTGTTAGTGTTACGGTAGTGCACAGGATGGGGTTCGAACCCCTAACCACATGATAGCAAGTCCAATGCCTTAGCCAATACACTTTTTTTTATACTATAGGGGGACAGACGAACAGACGGGTCATCTGATCTAAGTGACAATCGCCGTCCATGGACACCTCTAGTCTTAAGTGCGATACCCGCCTTTGAGGGGGATGAGGAATGGGGGATGCTTGAAGGGGAAAGAAGAGGGGGGGTATGAGGAGAGAGGGGTGTAGGGCGATTTTGGGCCACCGGAATCCTCACTCATTTCGGGGAAATGCAACGTTTGGCGTTAATTCACAACCGGTTTTCTGTGAAGCCGTGGTATCGCACTGGTCGAGCCGGCCAATTCGTGCTTAAGCCGCTTTTACGTCTTTGAATACTGAATTGATCATCATTAAACTTTGAATATACATTTTCAACATACAGAGGACAGCATACTGTTATACCAAAAAAGGTAACTCCTCCCGAGGGATACATAAAACTGTTTTTTCTTACGTTAAAAGACAGTTCTTCATTATGTCACGGGGGACTTCACAATCATTCAATTAACGGATTCAAAGAACACTAACTAACCACAACTACCAAGAACCAAAATACTTTGGCGCAAGGCCATGAGTGGAAGTTAATTTAAATTGGGAAAAACATTTCTGCGATAAAATTTCTTTAAGCTAAATATCAATAAACCTCGCTACCTCTATTTTCTTTTAAGTTAAATTCGACCTCAGCATTACACATTGTTCTCGGAATAAGCGCTACCACACAAAACACACAAAATCAAGTCAAACTAAAAACAGTCAAAAGTCGTTAGATGTTTGCAGAGTCAGGCTGCGGCCTTTTCTATTTGTTTTTGCAATGGTCCTGGGGGCAAAAGGGTTCGTTTATTCAGCCTGTGCCCGGTTTTTATAATGATTCTAACTGGTAGTGATTCAAAATTGTGTAAGATTCAACTCAAAGTATTTTTCTCTTATAGTAAGAGGAAAGATTTCAAACGCTGGGCGCTGCTAAGTTGTGAATATTTATCATAGGTTAAATATGTGTTAATAACAGATTTTTTTAGAAAGCAATAAATATGACAAACAATTATAATATACAACCAATTCGTCTATATCTGGAGTAAGCTGTATTTTATTTCGATTAATTTCCTACCTAACAAATGGAATATTTCCTCAAATTTCAGTGCGTGACGTGCGTGCTACATGTATGTCAAAAGAAAAAAAAAATTGAAGAAAATCCACTGATAGGGCAATAGACAAACATGACAAATCTAGATCTTAGGACTGACTTCTAGTGATGTTTACTTATGACAATAAGCTAACAAAAAGTTTAAAACTAAAAAGGTTATCTCAGATTCTAGACCTACTATCCGGATGTCTTAATAAAGCTGTTTCCGGATACCTCCTATTTTAAGCACAGTATAGCACACCGTGTGGTTTTAGTCGGTTCGATTCCGACACACCGTTCCACTGAAAACCCCGGTGGAATGACGGCCAAAGGGTATCCACAAAAAAAAAAAAAAGACCTACTTGCCTTGATACTTTACATCTTGACTGCTGATAGCGAGTCTACTCTGTTATCCAACTCTCTTACGCTTCAAAAAGTACATTGAATATCGATAATTACGGTCCTCATTAAAATTTGCCGCTTCATTAGAATCAAATTAATAGACGAGTAAATAGTTATTAGCTTTTTTATTGCTTTACTATCAATTGAGGTACATTTTGAAATAATTAACCGAAAAATGTGGGCGTTTCTTATATATCTGCCTGCCTCTTAGGGGATACAAGCGTTAGTGTATGTCTGTAGGTATGTTTTTTTAAATTAAAGTTATAATCTATCTCTGTAACAAATTTCATTTAGATCCGTGTAAGCGGTCTTACGTTATTGAGCAACATGCGTGAGCTCAATCACATGCCGCTTCAAAGTTCAGTTGTCCTATCAACAGGGTACGTCGCATATAAAAAAAAGTCACTGGCCTGACTGCTGAGCGTTAGGTCGTGGGTTCACTTAACAAAAAATTCAGTGAGCAAACTAAGCTCAAGACTACTACTACTACTACTAGCCACTACGTCACCACGTGGAGTGTTGGGGGTTCGGTCCCCACACAGGATAACCACTTAGTGTAATTCACAAATTTGTGTTCTGACTCTGGGTGTTATCTTTGTTTTCTCTTGTGTCAGTTATTAAAATATTTGTAAATTCCTTCGCGATACAGGAATCAGTCCTATTGTAGGAGTAGTATTTAGGGTTAACTAATCGTAACACCGTCCACTTAAATAAAGATAAATTGTTCGTCTCTAGCATAGCTCTACCTTTTTAATTTCTTTTGCTAAAGGAATTCTCACTTGGCGGCTAATTAGCATAGGATTAAGTCGCTGCGGTTACCATAGCAATATTGATTTAAATACTTTGTTGCCGCTCTGTCTTACCTTAAGGGTCATTATATGTTTGTTATCATACGTTACATTATTTTGATTTCCGAAGAGTAATCCTAACTTAGCTAGCAGGTGTTTCTGTTTTATAAGCCTCTCTTGTCACAGAAAGTAAAGAGCATTTTGGCACTCGTCCCTAGCTACTGCGTGCTCCTCCAGTTGTAGTACTCGTTCGATATCCCTTACCCTAGGTCCCTTACGTTTTCCTTCTACTGATTTTTATTCCCGTTTTAAAACGAATACGGAGCATTAAGGAGCATTTGACGGCCATTATAGAAACTAGCTAAAAGTTTTATAATGTTCACATTGCATCGACTCCAATTTAACAGTGGTAGAGCCATGCTTAGTCCAAATGAGCCGGCTCGATCAGATCGATATCACGGCCTCATGGAAAACCGTTGTGAAGTAACGCTTGCGTTGCATTGCCCCGAAATGAGTAAGATTTCGGAAGGCCAAACTCCAATACTCCCCTCATCCCCCATTCCTCTCTGCCATCTCCTCAACCTCAGCTTTATTATTTCCCCTCCCCACATTCCCCCATCCCTCATCACCCTCACCACCCTAAGGCAGCGCACCTGCGACTCTTGAGTTGCAGGTGTCCTTGGACGGTGGTTGTCAGTTATCTTTAGGCGACCTGTCTGTTCGTCTATCCCCCTATAATAGTATTAAAAAATTTAAGGACAAGGTTAAAAAGATTAAGATGATATCGTCAGCCAATACTGTTGGCATTATGTCGAATATTTAACAAGATGAAATAAATGGTCTTGGTAAAGAATTTTACAAACAAAACTGTAGTCTAGACGACATAATCAAATTCTGCAATTGAATCGAATAAATATACGAATATTTTAATTAAATTATATTTGCGCTTTGTTTCTAGATCAGACGAAGTAAATCCAATTTTGGGTCATAGACAATGGCTTGTCTGTTTGTGGCGATAATACTACTAAAAACCGTGCAAGGTTGAACCACGCGATTGCGTTTCTACGTGTCGTTTGTGCTCGTTGCGTAAAACTATTATGCAGCGGCCTATGAAGCATGAGAGCGGAATAGAATTAATATTTTCAAATGTTAAAATGTAATGGTTAAAATAATAATGAAACCCATCAATCCTCACGAAATTGACTATTAAAGTTAAAGGGAGCCATAACATTAGTTGTTATTTACCTGATAGCGCATGAAGGAGGGTTGTAGTTTTTGAGTGTTACATGGGATGTTTCTTTGTCAAGGCTTACAGCCTAGACGGCTTTATGGATATCGACATGTGTAATGTGATTTGACCGCCTTACTCACTGTCACTGTCACTCCTACTATGGAGTGACATTTCCTAAAAAAAAAAAAAAATTGCTGTAAGCCTTATTTTCAAATAGTAAAACCAAACATTATTTTTTTTAATATAGGAACAACATGTTTTCTGGATTCAGTTAATCCTTTTCTATACTTTGACGAAGTGTGTGCTAAATTTCATCATGATCGGTTGAGTAGTTAAGGTGAGAAAGCGTAACAAACAAGTAAACACGAAAAAATTAGGATATACGGTTGTGCTCGCGTGCGTATCGGATATATCCGATAGATGTGGTACCAACCCTTTTATATAAAGTGTAAGAATTTAAGATTGGTTAAGAGTCTCGAACTTCCTGTCATCGACCAGTTTGAATTGTGTATGGGATTTTGTACTGCTTGAGATATTGCTCATTATTGGGGAGATCTCAATCCATGCTATTTTTTATAATACGAAGAGTAGCGCTTACACTAGAACACCGGTAAATAATTGCTACACACCCAACTGGGGCAGGTTGCAACATTTCTTTATTACTTTTGCACTTAGTAACTACTACTGCTAACGTTCACACTTGTGAACTGCTTTAACTCATTGTTATTATTATGTGCAAGATATTATTAGATTAGGTAGCATTTACTGGCTATTTAAAGCGGATATCACATGTCTATATCGATGCTATAATCTATGCACACACACACACACACATATACACACACACATATACACACACACACACATACACATACACATACATACACACACACATATACACACACACAAACATTATATTTTATATTTTATAACTTATTTAAACTGCAATCACTGAAATAGCAGAGCACTGACTGTCAAGTCCCAAGGAACACCTATGTAGTTTGGGAGTGAGCGTTGCTACATTGGTGTGACTTTTACAATTAGATTTATGTAATTATAGTGTATAAACTATATGTTAAAGGTTATTTATTTAAATCTATAAAAATATTTGATTAATTATATATTTACTGTATATACATTTTTATTGATTATTTAAAAAAAAAGTACTGCATTCCGAATGATTCCTGTGTCGCGGAGGGCTTTGCAAACATTCAATCAACGGACACAAAGAACACCCAGGGACAACTATTTAAGGATCAAAAAAAAGTTTTTGTCTCGTGTGTGCATCGAACCCACGACCTCCGATTCAGCAGTCATGGTCACTAACCACTAGACCAACAGGCCAGTATATTAACTGCACTTTTGAATGACACACATTACAATTATATATTTAGATGAGTTGTGTAAACCTCCACCCTCAAAGGCGGGCGGCGCACTTACGACTCTTGACTTGCAGGTGTCCATGGACGGTGGATGTCACTTGCCATCAGGTGACCCAACCCGCAGTTTTTTTTTTGCGAATATGTGTAGTGTACATATATAAGTTCCTTGTCAGCTCTAGAGCTTCGAAGGTTCATATGGATTTCGGCATGTGAGATGTGATTTGAATCAACTTAATATTGAGAGTGTGATATCGACATAAAGTCATTTTACTTGTATTTATTTTACATTGCCATCTATGTCTTATTTATTTTTATTTAAGGTGTATATAGGGACTTGCTAGAGGTTGGTTTACGTGGCACTTAAACCGCACTGTGTGCCGTATTGCGCCTGATATAGGAGGAGTACGGACTTTAGCATCCGGACCCAGGTTCGAACGTAGCTAGGTCGAGCTGATTTAAATCCCAAAGTATCAAACTGTTACCGATTAAAAGTTTTTAATGTACGGCGGCATAAGAAAAATAATTTTCTCAAAAAAAGTTGACTCCTCAGTAATTGTTATTGCTTATAAAGTTGAAAGATTATATCAAAACCTCTAATTGCACCCTGGCCTTATGTCTGTTTGTTGTTATTATATTAATTACATACATCCTACGACCACAATAATCCACTTTTACCATCGGTTCTTTGTAATAGGACGTTTTGCAATTAAAGGGTTCAATGTTTTCAAGATACGCTGTTATATATATACATGCATACGGTCACACCTGTAATCCTGAACGTTTTGATAGTTATTTTTTTTCAATGGTTTTTTTTTTTCTTTCAATATTAATGTATGACTAAGAGTCAAGCCCGGGTACTTTAGGAATTAATTGGGAAATGTGGGTGTATATTGGTATAAGGAAATGGGTGGATTAGGAAGTGTAAGCTTGAGGTCGTCGGCTAGGAGCTGGGAGCTGGGAGGCATACTATATGGAGCTACTGAAATTTATTTTAAACATTTTATGTAACTAGTAGTGAGTATAAAATTTTCAAGAATACAATACTTCTCTATTTACTTCTGGAACCTTCGAGAATGCAGTCAATTGGTTTCTTTTGGATAGTCTTATTGTTCATCATCCTCCTTTAAACAAAAAAAAAAAAGTAGTAGCGTCTAAATGAATCATGGACGTTACCTCAATTATAATGGAAGTTGGTGATCAGACGTAGCTTGTACATGGAAACAATATTATTTATCAGCCTGGTACCTCGTGCAGCGGCGCGGACGTTTTTCATTTTGTATTGTTGAGAGCGCGTACAAAGCGGCTACATAGTAATGCTTTAAGACTTGGGTCAAGTTATAAGAGTATAGTCTTTGTTTACAAGAGTAAAGAAATAAAGGATTTAGAAAGTAAAATATGTTTATCATTTTAATATTGGACTCCTAATTTAACTTTGGGAAACCCGAAACTAGAATGTCGGTAACAGTCAAAATTAAAGTTAAAATATTAACTTATTTATTTGTATTAACTCATTAACGCTAGGTAACCTGAATAATTATATAGAAATACTCTTTATTCTATAACAAAGAGGATATAAAAACAAAGTTGTACACACAATCACGCCCATATGCCCGAAAATGGTAATTTTGCCAACAATAGTGTAGTCCCACTAACTTAACAGGGGCAAACATACTGCCATCATCTGGGCACAATACGACTGTTTATATACTGTGTGTTAAGTTGGCAGCGCCAATCTGAATATGTTTTGTTTTGTTGATTTGTTAACATATCGCTCAACAGATGGCGCTGTCGTTGAATTAGATGGCGGTATGGTTTCGTGTTCGATATCTGTACATAAGAGAAACTTTTGTTATTAATACAGCGATATATGGCTACTTAAGGTATATTATTTAGAGTGTCTACTTCGGATGGACACTGTTGGAAATCCCTAAGTTGTTTTTGGGACACTGTGTTATAGACCACACGGCTTATTTTTATAAACCCATTAAGACAGTTTGACCTACACAGCTATAAGTATACTATTCATTTATAGAGAGTAAATACTAATTTGTATCCAATTACAAATTTATTACTTAAGTAAATACAAACAAAACATTTGATACAATTGTCGGCCATATTGTGATTTGCGATCTCTTACAAACGAGAGAGAAAGGATGACATAGAGTTTAGGATTAATTCAGAAAATTATATATTATTTTTATTATTATATATTATATTTAATTATTTCTGAAAATTATTTCAGTAAAAATGTAACGATGACCTTTGTCCATGACTTTATGTCAATATAACAGCTAGCTTCTTAAGTCGCAAAAAGAGACAAGACGCAAAAAGATTGTCTCTAATAACTTGGAACTCACGTCAAAGATAAAAAAAACCTATTCATTTTAATTTGTCCTCTCGAGGATTTGTCATGGAGTCTTTACTCTTGATTTATGTTCTGTAAATGTCTGGGCATAGCTCTTGTGGTGCCTATATTACACTACACACGTCACTTTCATTCTCCTTAATCTTTAACCTCCTTTGTATTTTTTTTTCTTTAGGTCTAATCCTAAGTATCCTTGTTTGAAATGCTTTTACGCGTCACCTACTAAAATAAACGTTACGAAATTTGGGAATGTCTTACACATGTCAGAGTTAAAGAGAAACACATAGGGTGCATTTTTAAAACAAGATGAATTATTAATTGAACAAACTCTAATTGAAAAAATGTGGATGTTAAATATACATACTCCTTATGGGATACAGCGTGAGCGTATCTTTGTTAATTATAAAATATAATTCGTATAGAGCTGGAGGATTAAGGTGTAGTTACCAGGTAGGTACACCTTTCAGTTAACCCTTTACCGCTGACACGTCATCCATTAAAATTTTAATAGGCCATTATAGGAAGACTCCCCCAACAGTACGTCCGATATCATTTACTCATAATGTCACAACACTTCGTTACAAGCATAAATTGGCGCGTTAGGCCGCACAATTTGCACCGACATTACTATGATGGCCTGATCATCTCTGGCCTTATCTTTGAAGCCATGCCTTTGTGTTCCGCTGCGCATAAATTTGCAAGATGATCGATTTGAGGCCAAGTTTTTGTTAGTGAACGACGGGTTAATATATTAAGTCTTTTATTCTCCGGTAAAAGGTTTTATTTTTATATAATATTATAGCTGCTAAACGCTTGGCTATTAACTGACCTTGGACTTAAAAGAAGTAGTTTTGAGTTTAAATAAACACAGTAAATAATATTATACCACTGTAGGTAAAGATTAACTTTATTTCCTATAAAAATGTTAACATATCTAACCAATTTGTTATTGTTATTTTATTTTACCAAACAACTTTGAATATTCTAATTTATTAGAAGGTCCTTGACTTGTATATATGTGTGGAAACCCCCACGGGTACCACTTCATCGTGTGAACGATGTCACGGTTATGTCGGACTCGAACCGACTAAAACCACACGGCTTACGTCATATAGCCTATTGTCGGGAGTCAAGATATGCCCTAGAAGGATTACTACTCAACAACCGACAGGCTTTGCCTCCTGGCAGGACGTCAGGTCACCTCCTCGCAGAATAAGACGGCGGAATTCCACGCACTCTCGCTTTGGGCCATGGACAGTGGTGAGACCATGGTACTGTCCATCCGTAGAAGTAATATTCCTTTCCTTCCCATTCTATGCTCTATTTCCTTTCCATATACTCTTAATTTTAAACTTGCTTGTCCTTGCTTGAAAGGATGAACTTCAACGGAAATTAGATGAGAGTTAACTTACCAGATCTCGGTGTCATCGGCTTTCAAAATAAACCTATTCATATTTGGAATTAAAAAAAAAGATTTGAAAAAAATCTTCATTTATGTTAGTAGGATTTTATGGAAGTATTTCTTATCTTTTTTCTATAGACTCGATTAATATCAACTTTTATTATTATTTTTTATACTATAGGGTGACAGACGGGTCACCTGATGGCAAGTGACAACCTCCGTCCATGGACATCTGCAACTCAAGAGTCGTAAGTGCGCTGTCCGCCTTTGAGAGTGATGAAGGATGGGTTAATGCGTACAGGGGAAAGAAGAAAGGGGGGATGAGGAGTTGGGAAATTGGAGAGGGGGAGTTGGGCCTCCGGAAACCGCACTCATTTCGGGGAAATACAACGCAATCGTTACTTCACAACCGGTTTTCTGTGAGGCCGTGGTATCACACCAGTCGAGCCGGCCCATTCGTAGAGTTAAAATTATTTTTAAAATTTATTTTATTTGTTGTATATTATATTTTCATATTATACTAAATTTAGGAGTTGTTTAGTTAACATAAAGATTTAATTTACGAGTGTAAAACTGCTGGACAGAACTAGGATGTAATAAAAAGGTTAACTTATCTAGACGGGATGTATTTTGTACGTGCCTTTTGTCACGTGTCATAATTACGCATTGTGCTAACGATAACAAAGACCTATTAAATTTAATTCGATATCATTATCGTCAGGCCTTTGCCATAATTGCCCCCGTACGGATAGGCTTAGAACCTATTGAGAAAATATATACCATCGACAAACCTCCTTGCTGCTGTAACCTACTTAGATAAAATAAGGTTTATATAAAATGAGATGCTTTGTGGTTCGTGTTGGAGTAGTATAGGGTCACCCGATCTTTTCCCGGTGGTGCTCATAAAAGGCGACTAAGGGATCGGTCTGTTATCTATCAGACAGTATGGATATAGTCATACAGTGTCCGGTTGATGGCAATAAACTTGACCCCAATCACATTAGTGCTGCTTTTATGGCAGTCCTCTATCGCCTACATCGCAGAGTGTTCTGACGAACTCTTCCAATCGGTCCCACCTTCTCCCTTCCTCTACAGGACAACAAGTGCTGGCCTGAGGAGTCACCGGTTGAGAATCGAAAATATACGATCCCGAACAAAACGGTTTGGCTCTTCTTTCCAGTGCCGATCAGTGAAAGCCTGGAAATCACTACGTGTTTCATTCCCACTTTGATCCCGGGTCTATTAAGAGGGGCATGAAAAAGCATCTCACCAGGCCGCAATAGTGTGGATGACCACCATTTTTGGATGGTGTCCCCACAGGCGTAAAACCATTTATAAGTAGTGTGTGTTCTATAAGTTTTGAGTTTAGATATGCATATTAGCTAGATTATCTTCCATTAATATGAAGAATGATAAAGAGAAAGAACAAAAGCAGTGCTTTAGTTGATGGGTCTTACTTCCTCGTCGTCGGATCGTGGATCTAACAAATATTTTTTCCAAGTTTGAATAGAACCCACTACTTCTAGCTCTGCAGTCGTGATCACTAACAACTAGACCAACAGGCCAGTTAAATTAAAATCCGTTATCAATATTAAAATGTTACGCTTATTTCCAAAAAAAAAAAAATATTTTTAGAATGTCATTCACCTTATACAATGATTAATTTTCCCGTTAGCTTAAGTTACCCTCAAAGCTAAGTTACTCAGGTAATGTTGTCATCTACGCTTAGAGATAATAGAGTCTTCGCGTCGACCCCCAACGTGATTACACCGTAATGTTTACTGAAGCGAGCTGTGAAGGTGATGATTTATTTTGGCAGTTAATTCAGTTATCGTCTTTAGTCATCAGAAAGTGCAAAGCCATGTATGTATGTACATATGATGGACTAGACATTTCTCGCAATTCCACCTGCATTTATGGTCACTTACGGGTCCTCAGCGTGATGGATTTGTTATTAAATACTGTAGCCAACACAAAAAAGCTCGTTTAACTCTGACTGATACTGGAAGATCTTGAGATTAGAATTAGTGAGTTGAAACAAACAAAGAAACAAAAAAATAAGAAAAGCGGTAGTCAAACAATATGCTGCCGTTATATTGCCGAGTGAGCAAGGGTACCTGAGGTCCAACGCCCTCTCTACTCTCACCTCTCATCCCTCACCACTAAATACCCTCAAAGGCGGGCAGCGCACTTACGACTCTTGAGTTGCAGGTGTCCATGAGCGGCGGTTGTCACTAACCATCAGGTGACCAGTCTGCTGGTCTCCTTATAACATAAAAATAAAGAAATATATATACTATACAAATATGTACATAGATTATAAGCTGGCGTTTTATAAAGTTTCTACAAATATTGTTGCCGAAACAAAATTTAAGATCTTAATAAAAATTCAAAATGAATGTGAATTTATTATGAAATTTAAAACCAAACTGCATTAAAATCTTTTACTTTTTAACAGACTTCAAAAAGGAGGAGGTTTTCCATTCAACTGTATTTTTTTTATGTTTGTTATCTTAGAACTTTCGACTGGGTAAACCGATTTTGATGATTTTGCTTTATTTGAAAGCTGGTGCTTCCCGTTTCAATTCAATGTTTTCAATGTGGTCCAGTTCTGACAATGGCATCCATGAGAAAACCATATAAGTCTTAAATTTTATGATGGATGCATTGAAGTCGATTGTTTACTTTTTTAGTTTTTAAAGTGAGTATTTTTTTTTTACCGTTACTTGAAATTATATCTCAACATCACCATCCACCACATCTTGAAATCCGTGAAGCGGTTGAGGCTCTCAGGCGTTACAAAGAAATATTATAAATAAATACATATGCTCGGAAAAAATGCTAAACTACCCGTTGATCTAGTGGTTAGTTAAGCTTACTGCTAAGCCAGAGGTTGTGGGTTCAGTTCCCACCCAGAACAAATATTTATGTGATGAGCACGAGCATTCATTCTGTGTCTGGGCGTAATTTATAAAAAATTTTTGATTACTTTATTATCTTTTTTTTTTACCCTTGTCCCAAATTACAAGAGAGTTTTACTCAAAGAGTAATAAATTGAAATGTATATGTAATGAACTCACACATCAGAATACAATTTACAATTGGAAAAAACCTTTTCGATTTGCCTCATAAATAACGCGAGATTGCTTAACAAAAGACTCAAATGATCACAGTCAGATATTGAGCTCGGAATCCTCTATATAATCCTATTATCCGCCTGCGTTAAGGACATTACAAGAAAATACGGTTTAATACCAAATTCGCATCTATTTAACCTGTCAGGATTATACTCGAAGATTTGGTAGGGTTAGTGTTGTAACAAAGTGTAGAATTTAATAATTACATAGTTTTGTTTCGTCTGCTGAAGAGGTCTTTCTAAATAATGAAATTGACAAAATTGTCTAGCACTCTTTCCTCCCATTTGTTTTTTTATTAAAAAAAAAGTCCTATTTACTTAAAAATGGGCAAGCTTATTGAGATAGGTAACAGGCCTTAGTCATCTTTTACGATACCGCTGGAAGAAATAGTCCTATTCTATTAAAATAAAACGTTTGACGTCCGATACCGTCGCGGCTTGACGACTTACTCCTTGAGAAAGGTCTCCTGTCAAGACCGAAACTAGTTGGGTATCCCCGAAATACACACGTGAGTAAAACCGTATTTTTAAAGAAACTCTCATTCTACTACACTGAGAACCAATAGGCTAGGGTTATTTATTTTATTTGCGCATAACTCATTTGTTTTTTTAAAACATGTTATTACTTTTTATAAAACCTATTTTAATAAGCCTATTTTATTTGAGTTTTTAAAGTTCCAAGGTGCTGATATGAATCTCTTTCTGAATATATATAAGAAAACTCTTTAAATAATTAATTGTTTTTAAATATTATTATTATACAATATAACACATAATTTGTGTTGCGATAATTTTATAAGCCACGAACATTTTTGTTTATCTTGTATTTTATTGCGCGAATTGTTGGATTCATTGCGTTACTTACAAGAGGTGTATAAATAGTGTTTTATTGTTTCAGGTAAGCAGAAAAACCAAATACGCCTTTATCTCAAGAAGGTAGGGCTGCTACTGCAGCTCAAGATACCATTTTTATAAGTTTAAACTTGTAAACAAATACAAGGTGATGTCTTGTGTACTAATAAGTGTTCACAGTGTTAGAAACACTAACCACTGACATATTTTTTCTTTATTTTACCATTTTTTGTACAAACAATGTACAATGGCGGACTTATTGCCGTATGCAGTCTTTACCAGTCTACATATCTTACAGTACAAACAGCTGAATCGGTGCACTAAATAACAAATTTTAGAACAACAGAATGAAAATATATTTATTTTTTGAAGTTAACTCCCATTTTATGATTAATTCCTATATTGCGGTGGACTTTAAAAACATTAAAACAGTGAACACATAGAACGCCCAGACTCGGAACAACAATTTAATATATACACAAAGTCTTATCCCATCTGGAGATCGAATCCACAACACTAGGCGCGGCCATAGTAAAAAGGTAATTAACAAAAAGTTGATTATACATGTATAAAATAAACATATATGTGCATACACATATATATACAGATAATAAATAAAATCTTACTGTTGTCATGATACTGTTAGTTTATTCATACAAATATTTCCAATAAGTAGAAATTGAACTTCCGACTCCCAATATTTTACTCATTTAACACAAACATCAGCTAGTCAGTAATTTGTCTGTTAATTATAATTATTATACGTCACAACTCATCTCTTGAATTTCTCTGCAACCTAATTCTTCCTTCTCTCATGCTTCCGTGACTTGCATTATCAAACCCGTCGCGAAACGACCCCTTAAGTGCGACATACTCGAAATACACAACGATTAAAGAGGACTTGTGCACTTAGAGATATATGAAGACTGGTATTTAGTTGGTTTAAAACGTGCCGCGGGTTTTAATTAAGATTTGGTATGTTATCAACCCTAAATTGTGAGCGCGGTATGAGTTCAATTCTGTTCTAATAAATCTTCGTTTATTTGTGAATCGATGTTTGTTTCGGATATTCTGTTGGGCGTGTATTTATATTGAGTTTATTTTAATTGGGTTGTAAATATCAGACTTTATCCGCTTTAATAAAAACAAAGGCAAATTCTTATATACGTACCTCTCTGCAAATATTTAAAATGTTTGTAATACCACAATAATACGTTCAAACGTTACTTATACCGAACCGTCTGTCAATGTGTCTTTTATTTTAGTTATGGCTAATCTCGGGACCCTGAACCGATTTCAACGTGTTGTTTTATTTGGCACCGGCATATAGCTGATGTTCCAAGGAGTTAGCAAAGCCACTAGTATTCTCATTAATATAGTATACATAAGTATATCGTAATGTATGTATTTAGAAAAGAAAATGGCTAAGCAATGGCAAATGGCAAATTTTTTTTCGGCTAGATATCGTCACTACAAATATGTCCAGGAAAGAATGTTAGTAAAAAATTAAAAATGACACGTCAACCATACATAAAGCCAACTTCGATCATGGGGTAATCGATTGGGCGATCATATAATCACATCCCTCTAAAGGTACCGATATCGGAGGCACCATAATGCTTTTGAACTTCACCCCCTAACCTATGAACCTGTCACGTCATGTGATCTGAGCTACGATACATAATGCCCAGCCCCTTGCTAGGTTCAAAACGATCTCACTGACATGAAAAATTACACGTATCTTTTGATAAAAAAAAAACGTAAAAAATGAGACTTTTTGTAGCTGGCCCCTTGGTATAAAATTTAATTTACTTACATCTTCACAGAGTTTTAAAATATCATAATAGTTATTTTTAATATGCTAAAAAGTAAAAACTGTAAGACTTAATTTGTTGTTTTGAACGTTTAACATATTGCTTTTTTGTTGACGGCACCTCTGCTTACTCCTCTGGGGATACAGGTGTTGTTGACGGCACCTCTGCTTACTCCTCTGGGGATACAGGTGTTGTTGACGGCACCTCTGCTTACTCCTCTGGGGATACAGCTGTGAGTGTATGTATGCATGTATGTTATATTTTCTTGTTTGTCAGGCGTGTGTATGTTTTCTTTTCTGTTAAGTTTTCCCACGCTAAACGTCCTATTCTGCGCTGGTTATAGTTATAATGTGATATTAAAAGTCTTATTCTGCGCTGGTTATAGTTATAATGTGATATTAAAAGTCTTATTCTGCTCTTTATAAAGTTAAAATGTTATATTAAAAGTCTTACTCTGCGCTGATTATAGTTACAATGTGATATTAAATGTCTAATTCTGCTCAGGTTAAAGTTAAAGGGTGATATTAAAAGTCTTACTCTGCGCTGATTATAGTTAAAATGTGATATTAAAAGTCTTACTCTGGGCTGATTATAGTTATAATGTGATATTAAAAGTCTTATTCTGCACCGGTTAAAGTTATAAAGTGATATTAAAAGCTTTTCTTAAGGAATGAGGAATCATTTCCAAAAAAAATAACTAATAACTACTACACTAAATGCGAAAGTTTGAGAAACTCTAATAGTAGTAACAGATTCAAAGTCAAGTAATAGTCAAAGCATTTATTTCAAATGGGCCCAAAAGACACTTTTGAACCTCAACATTTACATTGGAATAGAACTAATTCTAGTCGCCCCTTCCAAAATGTAGTTTCGTATGGAGAAGAATGGGCAAGAAACTCCACCGTTACTCTTTTAAAATGTTTTGTTTAAATACAATCATTATATATAATTCTGTGTGAAAACGATGGACCAAGAACAAAATTACAATATCGATTTTTTTTAACTCTTTCGTTTTTTTTTTTTTTTTTTTTATACTATAGGGGGACAGACGAACAGACGGGTCACCTGATGGTAAGTGACACCGCCGTCCATGGACACTTGCAACTCAAGAGTCGCAAGTGCGCTGCCCGCCTTTGAGGGTGATGAGGGATGGGGGATGCAGGGAGCGGAAAGAAGAGAGGAGGGATGAGGAGATGGAAAAAAAGGAGGAATTGGGCCTCCGGAAACCTCACTCAATTCGGGGAAATGCAACGCAAGCGTTACTTCACAACCGGTTTTCTATGAGGCCGTGGTATCGCACCGGTCGAGCCGGCCCATTCGTGCCTAAGCATGGCTCTACCACTGAAAAAAAGTAGTTAGTATTTATAGTAAATATTACTATTAATTTTAAACTAAATATTGTTATATGTATAACAAAATAAGTCAATTGTTTTTCTCCACATTAGGAGCGATTTCAGTGTCCCGGGAGGCTTTAGAAATATTGAAACAACACCTAGATTCACTCCAATTTTGTGTTGATGTGTCGATCACAAACTTTTGTCCCGGGTGGCAATCTCTAACTTGTAGTGCAGCATTCTTTTTTTTTTTATTTGTAAGCCTACCATAATGACTCCACTTTGCCTGATGGTAAGCAATAAATGGAGTCCAAGAGTGGTGGTCACCATCCTGATTGCATATCTAGTCGATGTAGTATGGTGACCCACACTATGGCGGCCTGCTGATATGCTTTTTCACGCCCCGCTTAAAAGACCCAGGATCAAAGTGGGAAGGAAAAGCGTGCGCTGGTATAGAATTCCAATCTTTCACCGATCGGCACAGGATATTCACGATCACTACCTACATACTATACCAATAGGTCAGTCAATATGAAAAAGTACCTATATAAAAAGGGGACGGCGTACCGGTTTAAGTGGTCACCACCACACCACACACACGCTGCCGCTCCGAATGTTGTGGGTTCGATCCCCGCACGGGATCACAGTTTGTGTAATCCTCAAATTCTTGTTATAGTCTGGGTGTTCTTTGTGTCCGTTGTTTTCATATTTGTAAAGTTCCCCGCTACACATTAATTAATCCTAGTGCAGGAGTTGTCTAAAAAAAATAAAAACTTAAAATTCATTAAATCTGTAACTCTGGAGATAATAGCGATAATATTGATAAGGTTCAATACCTTGTATACCCAACGTTTCGATCGAATTGCACTGACCGTGGTCATACGTACAAACATACATTTTTTTTTTGTCTTATAATCTTTTTTTAAGACGCCTTCCGCACTAGAATTACTACTGTGCCGCGGGGGACTTTACCAACACATAAATAACCGACACAAAGGGCCACCCAGACTTGGAACAGTTCGTGTATCACACAAATATTTGTCCCCGTGTGGGAATCGAATCCACGACCTTCCGCTCAGCATTCAGTATCCACATGCAAGTACAAAAACGTATATTACCTTTTTTAGTCATGTTTACCTCGCGTTAATATTATTGACATATTATGATCATTCGTCGGTAAGATCTCGTGTATGAGCCCCTTAATAGTCTAAATAAAGAAGGCTTATGTACAATTTACACACCTGATGCAGCTTCACTTAGAACACTCGACTTAAGTGATGCGGCATTTAACCTTTTTCTACTTCAAGTTGAGACTACCGAAGTGAATAAATGAATTATCTGTACTAATATTGTTAAGATGACGTTTTTTGATCCTGTGTTTAAACAAACTAATCTCTGGAAGTACATAGTTGTCAAATTCTAAAAAAAAATATAGTTGGATATAGTTCTTAAATATATTTATATTTTATGTTTATTAGTATTAGTTTTTAAATAGATATGCATTATGCACCCTCAACTATCACTGTGTCTCCGCATCATTTTGGTCTATTCTAATAAGGGCGCACTTTGTAAATTATCTTTCTGTCACATGTACCTATGTACGATACTGTTAAGTGGTGCACAAATAAAGTATTATCTACTACTACTGTATTTTACTATTAGAAAGTTATATTTAGTAATTAGAAAACGTTTAAAATACATAAAATTTAAAAATTAGACAACGTTTAGTAATTTGCAAATGGCTCCGTAAGGTTACACGTGTCCAGTATATTTATTACGGCACGGGAGCTGTAGCACTTTTGGCACTCTGATACCCAGACCCACTCTTGCCACCCAGTGTACAAAGAGGTTTTGTTTAAAATTGTTTTAACTAATTCCTTTAAAAAATACATAAACATGTTTTTTTGAGATCCTGTTTATTTAAAAAAAAAAAGTATTTTTTTTATGTTTTATTTTATAGTTTATAAGAGTAATAAATAAAAGTTCTAACACAGTTTAAATAAATCTAAAATTCGAATGGATATTTTCCAAACAAACATTGTAATTTCGACCCTTTACCGAAACTCTAAGATTTTAATTCGTATGTTTATTGTTCGTATATTTTGTAGATATATCCCTGGAGCTTCTAACAAACCCTCATTACATTCCCTCTTGCTAGTAAACTCAAACAGAGCGCAAGCAAACAGCATACGTTTATACACGCTGTTAAATTCAAATCTGTTATTGTAAAATGCAAATTTCTGGTTGGTTCTGGCGCACAGCGTAATATCCAACCGCGTCTATCACTACAAATGTCGAGACTAATAACAGAACATGGTGTCTTGAATAATTATTCTAAACTATTATACATATCTGCCTGTACCCTTAGGTTTGCATGCATGCGTAAACTCACGCCTATATCTCCGAAGGGGTCAACAGAGGCGTAAAACGCCCACTTTTGGTGAATTATAAATTCGTCCCACTAAAGTAATATGTAGTATACGTACCCGAACTAAACGGTTTGGATCTTCTTTCTTGTGCCGATCGGTAAAAGCCTGGAATTCTCTACCAGCGCACGTGTTTCCTTCCCACTTTGATCCCGGGTCTTTTAAGCGGGGCGTGAAAAAGCATCTCACCAGGCCGCCATAGTGTGGGTCACCATGCTGCATTGGCTAGACATGCAATGAGGATGGTGACCACCACTCTTTGACTCCACCTATTGCTTTCCATCAGGCAAAGTGGAGTCACTATGGTAGGCTAATATAAAAAAAAAAAAAAAAAAGTACCTAAGCTTATTGATGTCGTCCGGATACGTACTCCTGTATACTGGCTTATAGACAACAGTTCGATACCTAAGGGCCTTTTATGACACTAAAATATGCGATCCCGAACTATGGTTAGGCTCTTCTTTCCTGTGCCGATCGGTGAAGATGTCGCCTCTATGGCAGTTCTCTATCGCCTACATCACGGGGAGTGTTCTGACGAGCTCTTCCAATTGGTCCCACCTTCCTCCTTCCTCTACAGGACTACACGTGCTGGCCTGAGGAGTCACCGTTTGCGAGTCGAAGATATGCGATCCCGAACGAAACGGTCTGGCTCTTCTTTCCTGTGCCGATCTGTGAAAGCCTGGAATTAACTACCAGCGCACGTGTTTCTCTCCCACTTTGATCCCGGGTCTTTTAAGCGAGGTGTGTAAAAGCATCTCACCAGGCCGCCATAGTGTGGGTGAACATGCTGCAATGACTAGACATGCAATGAGGATGGTGATCACAACTCTTGGACTCCACAAATGACTATAAAATGTTTAAAAAACTATATATATCATTTTATCTTTCGCTAGTATGTATTTATTCAAGCAAAGTTGATCGATGCAAAAATATATCAAAATCTTCTTTAGGTATTCTTATATTTAGCTGCACTTTCATAGAGATTTTTAAAATTCGGCGGTAGCGTAATGGTTAAGGCGTCGGACATGTGATCAAGTGGTTGATGCTTTATAACCACCTAGAACACTACCACCGTGAACCCACCTCTAATACAAGTATGTAGCTTAGCTGTTATGTCAGTTATGTGTCATATTTCTATTACCCCCCCCCCCCCCTCCCCCCTTTAAAAGCAGGCTTACGCTTACCATCAATTGACCCGTCTACTCGTTTGTCCACTTATCATAAACCAAAAAAATCTAACAACATGAACAAAAATGTTGACTTTGTGACATAATAAACTTGTTTTTACAGAATGTAGACAAAGTAAATCGATGTGTCGGTAATATATTACAGAGATAAGCAGAAATAACAAAAACTTTTTGGAATAAGAAAGAAAGAAAAGTCATTAAAAAGTTCCTAATGTGCATTTGTTTGAAGATAAAGATTTTTCTAAGTAGAGAACTAATAATATTAAACCGATAGCAAACAATATATATATATATTGTTCACCACTTAGATTCTGTAAACAAGTCATAAGTTACACATTTGGAATAGAAAAAAAAGAAAAGAGCCGATGATTTTAGAACGGTTGAATATATTATATATATAGATAGCGGGCAAACTAGCAAACGGGTCACCTGGTGGTAAATGACTACCGCCGCCCGTGGACACCCGCAACTCCAGAGTCACACGTGCGTTGCCGGCCTTTTAGGTAGGAGTACGCTCTTTTCTTGAAGGTTTGGAGGTCGTATCGGTTCGTAATTTATAAGTAAGAACACACGTTCACATCACCTTCCAACATAATACAGAAACTTAATAAAAACTGATATGTTCGTGTGTTCAATAAAAAAGTGTTCGTCATTTATGTACGTATGTTTGAAAAGTCCCCCGTGACACAGGAATTATTCGTAGTGCTAGATTTTTTAAACAATAAAAAGAGAAACTTATTATAATACCCGTCCTTTTTACGTCGTGAGTTCAACATAGCAAAGATCGCTGCGATGTAGGCATAGAGTACTTGGATGACCGGTTTTTTTTTTGGTAAATCGTGTAAAAGAACGAAAAAAAAAAGTTTTAATAGAGTAATCATCAGAACTCGAACCGGGGTAATCGGGTTAGCAGCCCGCTCTATTTCCTACCTGACCTATTACAACCTTGTTGACGGTGGCGAAATTTACCTTCGTATTCTAATGATATTGTAGCAGTTTTTCATTGCCTGAAAACACGGATAAAACGACGTTTTCTAAAAATGAAACCTAGCTAGATCGATTTATCGGCCCCGAAATACAAAATTTCATGAATATCATTGGAGCCGTTTCCGAGATTCAGGTTATATATATATATGTATATACAAGAATTTCTCTTTTAAAGATATAGTATATGTTTGTACACTTTGATCATTTAAGTTTCTGATATGTTTGACAAACATCAATAGTATGTTATCTTTAAATCTAACTTCATGATTTAAACTTACGCTCAGTTAAAATTGCACACATAAAACACGTGAACATCATATAAATATCGAAGTAATGATTTAATAAGAATTAATAATAAGGCACTACACTATCTGTATATTTTTGTCACAATAGTCGAGCACTTACATATGGAAATTTTTAATTATTTATTTGAATGCGACACTACAGCCAATAAGAAATATATCACCTATAATTAATTATTCAGTATACCTATTTAATTTAGGGCGATTATTAAAAGCACACAAAAATATCCTTACATCAAATATTATACATTTCATAATCTAAATATACGTGAAATAAGTACAACAAATTAATTAATTAAATAATAAAATGTCACTGTCTCTATCTATATTTTTACCAAAATGGCAACCAGAAAATCACTAATCAATAATACTAACTAACTGCACATCAAAAATAACGTTTGAAAAATGGCTAGGTTTAAGTTGGAACTTCGATCGCAATGGCCAGAAACGAATTCTAACAATTTTAATTGATTAGGGCAGCGTGTAAAATTGTAATAAACAATATATATAAATCCTAATAATAATAATGAGGTTACTAGTTCTGTGCGAGAAGTATTTTTTATTAGTGTTGTAATTTTTTTGTTAAAAAAAAGCAAGGATTACTTGATTTACAGTTAAATACTTTATATAGCCTTTAATTAAAAGGCCGGCAACGCACTTGTGACTCTTGAGTTGTGAGTGTCCATGGCCGACGATAGTCACTTACAATCAGGTGACCCGTCTGCTCGTATGCAGTATCGCATAAAAAAAAAATACAATAGCAAATTACTGCTAGTGCTACTCTATGAATGTATCTATGATCAAGGTAGAAATCTGATTTGTTGTGTATAAGATTGAGAGAGTGAAGTGCGCGCGTCAGAGGCGGCTCCTTGAGCAGGTTTATTCTCGCCCGATGCACCTCCAGCAGTGGTGGCCGAAGTCAGCGTTAGGGACACATAGCCACAACTACTCCAACAAAGCTACATTAAACACGAGCCACTTAATTTTTGTTAAATATCACATTTATTAACAAAAAAGTTAAGTCTACCTTTTGTTATGTTTTGACGTCAATCTAGCTATTATAACAATATACATATATGTTCACATATTTTTCCTCCTATTTTTTACCTACGATTACTTCATTTTGTTTTTAAACGTATTGTTTTTGTGTCTCGTATATTCTGGTAAACATATATACGAGTATAAGTACATAGCTTTACGAATAATGACGAAGCGTCTAGTTTTATGATTATCACTTTTTATAAGACTGTTATTTAACATACACTGACGCCTTAACATAGAAACTTAGAAAACCGGCTGTTAAAAAGTGCTTGCATTGCATGACCGAGTGAGTGAGATTATCGGAGGCCCAACCACTTTCTCTTCCCCTCTTCCCCTCCCCTCTTTCCCTTCCCCTCTTCCCCTCCCCTCTTTCCCCTCGCCCCATTCCTTTCCCCTCCTTCCATTCTCTTCCACTCTTTCCCCTCCTCCCTTTCCCCCCAAAAGGCGGACAGCACTCTTGTTACTCATGAGTTGCAAGTGTATATATGGGCGGAGGAAATCACTTACCATCAGATGAATCACATACCATCAGATGAGCTCGTTTGTCCCATATACCACAGTAAAAAAAAGCTGATATTGGAAGAAAAACTGTAATGTGTAATTTTATTGATTTTTTAGATGGCAAGCTAGGTTTTTGGCACGACCGGGCATAACTCCGACGCAAGTCACTTTGTCCTTGTTAAATGACATCGTTTGGGCCCAATCGAGTCGAATCATGATCACAAATCAGTAAAATCATATATTATTTATTATTATTAGCTCTGTATGTAAACAGTTATGTTATAACAGACATGTTCTCTGTTAAAAATACCTGTTTGATTTCGCTTAACTTTAGTTTGGTTTCAATTTATTTAAAGAAGAATGTAAAAGGCTGAAGTCGAAACCTACAGGAATAAAGAAACACTGTAACGGAAAGGAGTTCATTTGCAAATAGGTAACTAATTAATAAACAATAGGCGGCGGTAGCGTAATGGCTGAGGCGTTGGACTTGCGATCGAGTGGTTGCGGGTTCAAACCTCACCCAGTACACTACCGTCGTAAACCCACCCCTAACACAAGCATTTAGCTTAGCTGGGGGGTTAACAAGAATACTAGTAATGTGTGATCCACGTTGCAAGTATTCTTCCTAATAAAAAAAAAATTAAAGAAAATTGTAATTAAGTTAGTCTAGTATAAAACAGGCGTTGCAGGACCGATTCTTTCCGCCTGTAAAAATTACGTCTTTTGTCAGGCTTTAACAAGATACGCGCCTGCAATAGTTTGCTGCTGCTGCTGCTGGTTACCTGCTTTGGTATACTCAGATAGATTCAGACTGAATTAGATACCTTTGATTAACAAGAAAGAGGATATAATCGATCAGTTAAAAAAAATGCAAATCGGTTGGCAATTGATTAAGAAATCGCTTAAGATAACATACAATCGAACATAGAACGTCCTCCTTTTTTGAAGTCAATTTAAAAGGTACTTAGTTTCCTACTTCAGACAACTGTGTAGAAAAAAAAAATTATGATGATCGCTTGAGTGTTTGACTGTGAAAGCGTAACACAAATAAAATTAAGTTTTTCATCAAACTCAGCTTTAGCTTGTCGTTTATACCACACAGCCTCGTGCTCTCTCTACGATTGAACACAACAGTCCCGCAGGATGTGCCTATCGCCACATATTTTGCTCCTTTATGATCACCGATACAGTAGAAATCCCTCAGCTATTGTTACCAATATTATATCTATCTCGCTTATAATCTTGTGGTAGATAGAGAAGGGGCATTGAGTGAAATTGGTACACGTAATATGATATTATTTAGATGTAATAAGGCTGAGGTATATTGATTTATTGTATGTTTGTTATTACGTGGTATAAGGTATGACGTCATGAACAGATCATGGTCGAATAAATTTATTCCAAGATATTTTTTTGTTAGTATGAAATTGTTCGTTAAGACTGTATACGCTTTGTTACTAACACGCTTCTATTATATTTATTTGCTTCATACGTATTTTAGTATGTGCCTATCTAACTGAAACTTTGATCATGATTTTGACCCCTTTCAAAACGTTGGATTAACTCAAAATTTAGCATACTTTCAAGGTCCGACGCCAATTCAATATTTTAAACAGTTACACCTGAAAAAAAAACACGCTTTTATAAAAAAAAACAACAAAAAAAATAATAACAAAAACTAAAACACAGGCTTTTATAGAAAACCAAACTAAAAATGGAAAATAAATTTTAATAAATTTGAATTAAAAATTTCTCCTCTTACGTATTCTTTATTAAAATTTATTTTCCATTTTTTAGTTTGTTTTTTTATAAAAGCGTGTTATTTAGTTTGTTTTTAATATTATTTATTTTACAAGCTTTTTATATATTGTAAAGTATGTTTGTTCAGGTTCTGTTTCCTTGCACGTTAAATTTGATCCGCTTCCCGGTGTCCCATTTAGCTGAAATATTGCGTACGCAAGAACTGACTCTAATTAAAAAAAAAAACATGACATATCTTATACTTTTGCCATGGAGGTATACGCTTTAAAGTTCGTATTTGGACTTTTTTTAAATTTGAATTTCGAATGATATGGATATTGATAATAAGCTAAGCCAAGCTAACTTATTTTTTACTTAGCCAGTAACAAAGACAACAAATTAATGATATACTCGTATTCCGACACAACTAAATTACTAATGTTTCATGAAAGGTAAGATTGGTCGTATAGGCTCTTTAATTTAGCTGTCAAAGTTCAATACCACGATATGTTAATTATGAATTTGACGCCTTAGGCTTTCAGCTGCCGTATTCAACTCTTCCAATAGTCCATTATTATAGAAAGTAGATTTTTATAATGTAATTTATTCGCGGTTATAGACGCGCCGGATTATGTATGTATGTTTTTGTATTTACACCGTTTCAAACGAATACTTGTAACAACAAATGTCATTATTTCTTTATTTATAATGGCGAGGGGCCCCAAAAAAACTTTAGTCTCATTTTTCCTAATATAACTTAAGTCCCATTTACACACATAATAGGGGGCAAGCTTATTGCCGTCATCCGGGCGCTCTATGACGGACAGACGAGCAGACGGGTCACCTGATGGTAAGTGACAACCGCCGTCCATGGACACCTGCAACACCTGCCCGCCTTTAAGGGTGATGAGGGATGATGGTATTCGGGGAGGGGAAAGAAAGGGAATGAGGAGAGAGAAAAAGGGACGGGGATCAGAGGAAAAAGCGAGTTTTCCACAACCGGTTTTCTGTGAGGCCGTGGTATCCCACTGGCCGAGCCGGCCTATTCGTGCCTTAGCATGGCTCTACCCGTAAAAAGCTGTTAAATACTGTTTGATCTCTCAAAAACCCTTTGCCCTTTAAAATATATAACCGATTTTAAAAGATTAGAGGATTAGAGGCAAAGATTCTTTCTTTATCCTTTAATTTTCCGAAGTATGTCGATCAATAAGCATGCTAAGAGACTAGGAGTGGTTTCTTTTGTTACCACGATTTTCTGTACTCGGTTAATTTTTTTTTAAGTTGTTGGTTTTGTTGTACCCTTTTTATATTTCAACTTAATGTTATTGAATTGACTGGTATTTTGTATTGTAATATTATATATTGCCAATTAATATAATTAAATATTTGTGCTCTGGGAATAGCAGAATATTTATGAACTGAACAATTCTGTATCAACTTTTACACAATATTCTGTCAAATAAACGTATTATTAATATTGTCTCTTATAGGCGGATAACGTTTGAATTCCTATATATAGAGACGAAAATGGTACACGCCTATCCAAGAGGAAGTTCACTCTCTTGTTCATATCTATTTAAAAAACCACGCTATTTAAATATGTAGTCATGCAATAGTCTTACTCTCTCTTTTAGATTTTTTCAGCTACTGTATTCATTGAAATATTTATGCACATGTTGTGCAATGGCGGACCAAATGCCTAGTCTATTCTTTACCAGTCAGCCTTGGAGTGGTACTTGATTACTTGATGAGGTAAAAATGGACAACTTTGAACTCAATTGGCCAATTTGCAATAATTCTTTGTGTTTACTTCAAGTCATTCTAGAAAATATACAACCTATGTAGTGGATTTAACTTGCACCTAGTATTTATTTATTAATTTGAACATATTGCTGATGTACAACATGAGGCGGACTGTTTCTAACAGTCAAACTTTGGGTGATACCTGCCACAAATGTCTCCGTTTGTGGTATGTACATATATCAATCGCATTAAAAACACAATTTTACATCAAAAATACAATAAAATTATTAAAAGATAATAATAAAAATATTAAATACACAACCTACATATCTCAGGTAGTCCATAAACTTTAATATACCCATGACCTGAAATCCCCTCAAACGATTACAAAAGTGCACCTTCAAGCGGATTTTCCTGAGACTTATGTTGAATACACAAGAAGCTTAGCTACAATAAGAGTATGTAGCTAAGATCACTCTCGAACGCGTCGCCTTTCAAACCCTTTCAAACAAATATATCGCTCGATTCTTTTAAGGGCTGCAATGCCACAGACAGACGGGTCATACTTATTAAGTTAAATAGATAAGTATATATATATATGTATATATATGCCAACAATTCTTCTTATACTTGCAGGTACGTTTAATGGGCAAGTTGTGATACACGAATCACCCTTTTGATGGTGAGTTAAGCGAAATCGCAATCAAAACTTAGTTTTAATATAGTCTATAAGTTTTTAGAATAATTTATGGAGTAAAGAACTTGTTTATTAACTAAAAGGGCGTTTGTATAACACGTGGAACCCTAGTAATCATTAATTCACTTGAGCTACCACAAAAGTGGTAAGTTGGGCTGGGATCTACTAAAACCACACTACGCAAATGGTATTTCTATGCACTTCTTTTTTTGCTTAGGCATGTATCTGCCGGTCCGACGGAAGGCATACCACGGTCTCATATAGAAAGGGTTGTAAAGCGTTGCTTGCGTTACCCCTGTCCTGTGTCTTCCCTCCCCTCTGGGGCATCCCCAAAAAACGTCAGCACACTTGTGACTGCCGGGTTACCTGCAACCCGGTAGTCCATGGGCGGCGGTATTCACTTGTCTACTCGTGGCCTTCTGCTCTTTTGCTATCGCATTAATCAAAGGTCTGTGTCTTGTTGTGGATTCCCAAAAAGACAGACCATACGCAGTCTATGTTATACGGTACAGAAAGATATAGACATATAAACACTACCTGCCTGCTGTTGCCCTCTAGCTTATGATCCAGACAGCGAGTATCGTCATTACATTCCTCCGCAATCCCCGACTGGCATTGACCCCTCGCTTTTAAGACTGGTCCCATATAAATGAAATTTCTCTTAAATAGACCACTCAAATAATTTTAACTGCTGATTCTCTTTGTATCATTGTAATTTGTAGAAAGGTCAAACTCTTAATTAATTATTAACTTAAACTAATTAAACTAAAATATTTTAGGCTCCTTTAATTATACTCGTAAAGCAAATAGTCTTTAAATTTCTTTTTTCAAGCAATATTTTTTTATTATTCTCGAAATATGTAAGTACATATGTATATATATATATATTATCTTATTGCAGTCTTTAATTAAAGGATCATTTTAAAATAACGAGAAGATAACTAAAAAAATACAGAGGTTAATTTTACAAGAAAAAGATTTTTTATATTTGTTCTGTTTTATTACTATTTTATCTTTTCTTATTTCTATAATTTTCAGCAACGGTATAATTTATATAATTTATAAAAAAATACCTATTACAAAATGAAAATAAAGTCACCGATGTGGTATTAACAATATTTCGCATTAATAGCTCCTAGCTATAAATAATATTTTTTTATTTACGTCATAATATTCCTAGCGTTCTCGAGAGGCTGGCAGTATTGCCACGTTTACTGAAAATGCTGTCTCAGCGACTGTCGATCAGTCGTTTAGCTAATTCCATATCAATGGAACGTGCCCCAGGACCCCATGACCCTAGCGTCTCCACCCCAAAGAGCTCACAAACATAATTACCGATTAAATTATTGTATTTATCACGCAAATACAAAAAAAATGTAAATGTTATCAAGATGGATGAAGAAATTACTTAAATGCATAATATGTAAAAATGATTAAAATATGTAATAACTATTCTACAGAATTAATAATCACGAATAAACATTATAACAAAACTTAACAAATCATTGGGCTTACTGTACAATGAAACATTCACATTATTACTAAATCATTTGTGGAAACTCCTGTGTCTATCAAAACAGGCCGAAATAATGTTCCATTTGGTAAGTTCGAGAGCTTATAAAATTTCGTTTTTAGACATTTTCGTTAAGACTCGAAATTTTAACAGTTAGAGAATCAACTGTCGCGTCTGGTTCGTTTCTATAGCACGTGTTAAAATTTAATGTTTCGTCACATTTTCCAGTAAATGAAGACATTTGTTAAAAGGTATCGAACAGTAGAGTTTTGAACGACACGTTATTTTAAACATATTTTTGTGTTTTGAATTAAATTTGCGAATGGAATGTAACGAAAGCATTTAAGAATGGTGTATTTCTACACGGTAGATTTAACAAAAGGATATTCGAAGTATTTTATTGTTTCTGTAAAATTGAGTTAATGATTCTTAGACAAGGTAATTGACTTTTTAGAAAGTCAATGATGATTGACTTAAATGTGCCTATCATAATAAATCGTTAAAGCAGTTGTCTTCTTCTTCATCTGTTCATTCCCTCATTTTTTGTCGAACTTAAATGCGACCACACGAAAAGCATACTCTTCAAAATTAAATAAGTCTTTTGATCGTGTATGTACATTATTAAATAAATGACAGAGTTATGAAGAAACAAACATAAAAAAATGTATACTGCAATAATCGAATGATAGTATCTGTAGGAACGTAACTATAAGAAAACTCATGAAGGAATCGTTTTAAAATCTGATTAATTATAAATTTTACAACATTTAAGACAAAGAAGTGTTGTAAAATTTATAATTAATCAGATTTTAGAACGATTCGCCTCTCAAGATTTCGTAGTTTTAAAAAGAAAGAGAAAGCCATGCAGCAGCTTGCTTCGGCTCGTGTGGACCGGCTCAACCAGAGTATTACCACGGCCTCACAGGAAACCAGCTGTTAAACAATGCTTGCATTGTGTGTCCGAGTGGGTGAGGTTACCGGATTCCAAACCCCCTTTTTCTTTCCCCCTTTCCTCTTTTTCCCTTCCCCCCCCCCCTTCCTCTACCCTAAAAGGCGGACATCACTCATGTGTTCATAGGCGGCAGTAGTCACACACATTAGGGCAACCTCCTTTTCGTCCCGTGGGTTTCGTACGTTTCGTTTCGTAAACGTAACTTAGGGAGTATATACATATGTACATATACAGACATACAGTGCCCGGTTGACGGCTTGTATATAGTGTATGTATGACGTCAGTAGAACTGAACTAGGGTTGGCCAAATATGGGCGTTTTATACGCTTCTACCTTTTTTCTGGGAAATAGAAATAGTAAAACTAGGAATGGAAACTAAATACTTAAGGATGCTTATAGAAATGGAATTTAGTAGTAGCATGTCATACTTATGGTTGTGTAATTATTTTACAAAATAAGTTTTGACATTCGTGCATACACTCAGGTCTGTGTTCCCGACGAGGTTATTAATGCCTACATATTCACAGTTATAATTTAGTTTTAATTACGTACTAATAGAGGCAAGCCTAGTGCCATTAATATGGCATTTTTGGGAATATAAAATGTTGAGTATATTGTCAGGAAAGGGATATTGAGTGTGAGCTATAGCTCAAGCAAGTCAGGGTCACAAATCTACATATAAGTCGATCTGGCTGGTGCCGGGAGGTCCAAGCCCTCTGTACTTAGGACTGTTCGTTACGTAAGTCAGTGGGTACTACATTGATTGGTCGAGGAGAAGTGGGTTTTCTCTGATCTGTTCTATTTTAATTTTCTGTGCAAAAGACCTTTTTTTTAAATTTTGTAGTAAATGCTAAAATGGAGTTTAAATCAGTATTTTTTTGCAGTATTTATAAGACCAATATGGCCGTCTATATACCGATTGCGAATGTTTTTAGGAAATATTTATTTGCTTAATAATTTTAACACGGATTTTACATATTACATTTAGGTTGTATTTACGATGGTAGTAATGAATTATATACCATTTATTTAACTTTGCATAAAAAAAACAGAATATTAAATTCTTCGGTGATATTAAAATTCAATTACATTCGTAGAAAAAATATTCCGTTACGAAAAAAACTGTTTTTATCACATAAATTTCTATTAAAGTATTTCATTGTTATTGTAACAGTAACATCATGCTCCTGCTTAAATACAATCTTAAAATATTACTATAATAAAATAATTATAAAACCTTTTCAGTACTTGAATAGTAAGATTGGTACAAACCCCTCACCTCAGCTTAGCAATAATCTTTTCCAAACCAATGATCGACACAAAAATTATATTTGGAGAGTGTTCGTGTATCAAATGGCATTCCACGTATTGATCTACAGTAGGGTTGGGTCCCCGAGCATTTCAATAATACACATATTTATATTCTCGTATAGAAAATTCTCTTTTTCCAAGTAGTTACAATGAAGTGTAGTCCTGTGAGATATAAATAAGACTATCTGAGAACATGTATATGATTCCTATCAATAATTAAAACTTGGATATTAGCTCGAAAGCTCTCCATTAATTATCTTTTAGACTTCAAAAATTATGTAGTTTTATTAAGGATTAATATAGACAATATATATAACATCACACTGTGACCCTAAAGAGCTGAGCAGTGAGCATTAACCCAGATGAAAGAACTGGGAACGGCTACTTCATTTTAGAACACTTATACATATAACCTGAAATTTCTTTAGCACTTTTACTTTAGTACAGCTTCAAGCTTCAAACTAAGATGTACCACAAATCCAACCACTTAATACTGAGCTTAACTAGCCCGTAAGAGATTTATATAATAATGACTAAATAGTATTTTTATGTAGGAGCCTTAGCTGAAAGCCATTTCAATACGTGAAATTGGGTTCAATGACTTTGCTCAAAGCTAGTTACTTCGCCAAGTTAGTCAGAAAACCTCATCCTCATCCGAGACTTGTTCTACCCCCCATTCAGAGTAGACCTTTCTACCGATTTTTCTTTTAGAAACCTCCTTTTCGTTCTTCTTTCTTGTCTCAAAACGACTACATTACTCATGTAATCTGGTATCAGGCAGATGGCCGGCCATAAAAGAAACTAACCTTCTTGCAATGTTATGTACATTGCATCGATCCCAAATATATTAGGGAAAAAGGTTAGGAATTTGATTTACACGCAGTGATTATTTTAATTCACACACTGACTTATTACTTGTTAATATTCTATGTAAATCGTATACTTACTTTTACTATGTTTGTAAATGTGTAGGCACCATGTATCTATAATATTACCATGTATTAATAATTCTTTTTACCTATTTCGGTATAGTAATTTTATTCTGGGTGCATCGTTTTCACAATAACTATATATAATTACTGTATTTAAACAAAACATTTTAAAAGAGTAACGGTGGAGTTTCTTGCCCATTCTTCTCCATACGAAACTACATTTTGGAAGGGGCGACTAAAGTCAGTTCTATTTCAAGGTAAATGTTGATGTTCAAAAGTGCCTTTTGCATTTATTTGAAGTAATGCTTTGACTTTAATGATTTGACAATACCACTGCGGCTCATAGATCGTCAACATATTGTACGTGACGACAATTCAGGTATATAGGTAAAAACAGGCGTCTCAAGCTCATTTTTGTCTAGACTATTGCCGCCATCCGGATACTGTATGACTGTATATATACTGTCTGATTAATTACTATTCTACCGAAACCCTAAAATATTGTACATTTATAACAAAATAACTCAAATTATCTACATTTAATGAATACACTGTACAAACATGATGGCATTGTTCCATTTACACTTACAATAGCGAGATAATATTAATGAAATATAGGTTTAACCAATGTGTACCAACGTATTCATGTTCTAATTGAGTAAATTAGTTCAATACGAATGTACAACTGATGCGATTAATTCAATCCATTCAAGAGGAATATGAATACAGAATCAAGTATTACAGTTAAATAAATGTTTGTGCTTACGTATATTTATGAAGTAGTGTGATGATATCCGGGTGCTTCTGAGTGTAATAGAGAAGGACTGCCCTATATCTTCTTGTAGGTGGTATAAACGGTGACGTAGGCATCAGACTGTTATCTATCAGACAGTATGACAACAATAGAACCTTTTACGTAAGTGGTACAAAATTAGTATTGGCAAGAATTGGGCGCTGGAGACGCTTCTGTCTACCCTTTCAGGGATATAGCACTGAGTGTATGCTTCTATGTATATTGTAAGTGTACGCTGCAAGTAAATACATGATAATAGATTATAAAACACAGCAAATTAATTATAAAGCTTGCCGCAGTTCATTCACCGCCGTTGTAAACGTAATCCCCCTTGGCTCAACTCTGTTGTCCAAAATACGGACCTAAGCCACAAAATCCATAGCAAAACTATGTGCCAAATTGCCAGTCATCGCTTCGCACCGAAAATCGTGTGCGTAAACTAAGTTAGGGAATCAAATTATCTCTCCCTAGTTTTTTTTTTTTTTTATATAAATGGGGACTAACAAACAGACTTCCTGATAGTAAGTGACAAACTTTAAGGGTGCTGAAGTGGGGTGAGGGGGTGAAGGGAGGTGAAAGAGTAGTGCCGTGATCAAGGGGAGGGGAAAGAGGAAAGGGAGAGTCGGGCCTCCGGTGCCCTCACTCACTTGGCAATACAATGCAAGCATTGTTTGTCTACCGGTGCTCTGTGAGGTATTATTCCTATCTAGCCAGCCCATTCGTGCCTAAG
The DNA here is from genome assembly GCA_947561695.1 of Tyria jacobaeae. Lineage (NCBI taxonomy): Eukaryota > Metazoa > Arthropoda > Insecta > Lepidoptera > Erebidae > Tyria > Tyria jacobaeae. The sequence continues at coordinate 18,184,292 of OX387223.1, forward strand.
CGTGACTCTCCAGCGATTTCAATTGCGTTGAAGTAACTCTTCTATAACTTTGTGTTGAAGTGAACTTACATGTAAAAGTGATTTTTTTTTTGTTCGTTTGTTACGCTCTCATTCCTTAATTACTCAGCCGATAATCTTGATGTTTTGTATACAAGAGATGTAATTGAGATAAAGTAAGATCCCCTAAGGATAGTTTTAGTTTTCTCCATGAAATACTTAAATAACTTTTATTTTAAGAAACGATCTATCTGTTGTCTGCTTCAATACCTAAAAAAAAAATGCAGTTCATAGGCAACTGCAGTTTGGGACTTTAGCTTTTTTCACATCCCATCAAAAACGTTAATTTGACGTTGACAAAAATCTTCATAAACAGTTGATTTATGATCTCACCGCCCCTTACGAAAAGGGTTGCGAGCAGACAATACGACCCCTTTTAAAATTCTTATGTGTAATTAAAAATTGTGAAGAATATTTAAATTTTTTGGTGACGAGAATTTTTCGAGACACGTTGAGGTATTGTCGATGGTTAAATTAAATTTTGAGGGGTTTCAGGGGGAGCTTTTTCTGTCAACCTCTCCATGACCAGCTTGTTATAATAATAGCAGCGTAAAATAAAATTCGTTATTTGGCGTTATCGTCATTGTGGCACTTGTAAGAATTAGATGGAAAATGTCGAGTATATTGACAGAAAAGTGAGGATAGGATATTGCTTCTACAAATGGGATGACAGAGATGGGTTGGGGAGTATAAGCAATAGCTCAAGCAAGTCAGAGTCGCATATTCTTATCTTGAACTGGCTGGTGCAGGAAATGCCGAGCCTTCTAACGTACATAACTTAAGGTACTTCAGTTTAATATACAAATGAGGTCAGATGCTATATTTTATCAAAAGAAAATGTTCAAGTTGATTTTCGTCCTCCATCCTCGCTTCTTTTTATGTTTTTTTTATATTAATACCTCATCTTTCGCTGAGTCTTCATAAATATAAAAAGCTATTGTATCAAAATCACATAATAACATACCACCCAACTGTTACTTCCTGGCGGTTGATAGTACTATATGAAAATTATTTTTTTTTATTAATGGGATGAGATTCTGCTAGAAGTTCTCTTTTGTATTATTTAATTAATTAAACTCCCATACACACTGGTTTCTTTGCTTTGCTTTACAAAAGTGCTACAAACATTAGAAATAAATTATGCCCAAACTCGTGAAAACCATTTATGGCTGTGTAAACAAATTTGGCCACAATTTTAATCTTTGCGCCGTGCAGTATTATATAAAAGCGCACTCAGAATCACATAAATCATAATAATAACACATTATTATTACGGTTTCTGTGTTCAAAACCAACAGTTGCGATCGCTTGTCTACACGTTTTTACCATAAACGTTAGCATACTGCTAGCTCACGCAACCTTATATGTCTGTTTTCTCAGAGAGACAAAATAGAGGTCAATGACAACAAAATTTTAAACCAATGTGTCACTTACTCTGTGCTGTGTCGATGTTTCTTATTACGTAACTAACTGTTCTTCGCTGTTTTATTCGTGTTTAAGCCAGGGTCATAGTCAATATTTTCGAAGGAGTTTCGTTTTTTAATTTCGTACCTCCTGCCACTGCCATAGACAACAATACTAATAGACAAGAACGTAATAATGATGATACTGAACGTTTTGTTATAATAATGAGTGGGTTAACTGCAAAACTCATCATCTTAACACAAATCGTTAGAGAGGATAAGAGCTGACAGGTTTAGTACTGATTGTGAGTTTAGAATTTTCTACATTCATTCGGGAATGCTTGACGCAATAGCCAGGTAGTGATATATATGTAGCTCTTGACTTTTGAAGCCTTTAATTGATGTGAATTTTATTGCAGAATGTCAACTTAATCCAAACTTTCCCGTCTAATTCCCAAAAGTGCCCGATTGACGTAAACGGGCTTGCCGCTTATTACTTAAATGGGGCATCAGTAATACGTGGGCGTTAGCTACAGCTCTGCCTGCACCATCGGCGATACATTCTTGAGTGTATGTATGTACAATGTATGAAAAAAAATCTACTACCAAAAAGTAATATCATATAAAAATTATGTATAAGAATTAACTTTTTCTATATAAATTTCTCTCCAAATCACACACAGCACATGACCTACAAATTTCCGACTCCTAAAGCAGAACCTATCTTCTTCAAGTACCTTCGACATAGCATACAGTATCTTAATCGTTCTTTTGAACTAAAATACGTTATAACATTTAGAAGTGAACATTGTAACGGTTTTAAAGTAAAAATCTATTGTCAAAGACACATTAGGAGGCGACATTGTAAAATCTAGGTAAACAATTGACGATCGCTTTATTGCGCACTAAAGCTAATACCTTGACAGTGTAGTTTTATGTTATTTTGATGGCCGCGTCTAGTAGTTACTGTGTCTGTGGCCCATCTAAGCCAATTCAATTACTCTAAGGCAGTAAATTGTGAATGATGTGGATTCGATGAGATGTTTTTTATGCTTTTGTTTATTTTGGAATTCCTATCTGCCGAAATATTTTTTTATGAAAGACTACAAATAGCGATTGTAAAATATTCTGAATTTGTGCTACGATTTCTTATGCTTTGGCTTTGCCCGAGGCTTTCACAGCGTAAATGTAAATTTGTTCAATCAATTGTGGTGTCGCACAGAAAATAGTATATATTTATTTATAAAAGGCTTTTCGTGTACTTTTCTGCACTCCCGTTCAGTTTCACGGGGTTCCATGTAAATTTTATTATGTTGTATTTCTTCAGAAGAATACCTATAGGTACTTACATCTCGTACTGTAAATAAATTACTAAGTGTTAGTAGCAGACTTGTGCCAGTTCATCTTCAAACAATTAAATTATTAAGCAAAAAAGAAGCACATTTTGCAGTATGAATTTTTTGCTAACCTTATGCTTATTTGTTTTTTCTTTGTTTTTGTAGCCTATTTAATATTATATATAAAATATACTACAAAAAATATATACCATCAGGTGCCAGTATATTATACTATATACAAATAATATAGTGGCACCTGAAGGTAAGGGAGTCAAGAGTTACAAGAGTGCTGTCTGCCTTTTAAGATCCTGGAAAAGGAGATTTCAATGATGCCTTAAATTTGGGAATCCATTGAGCAGTCTAGCCTTAATAGCCATAACAGTTGTATACCGTTTTTTTAATTCACGTAATTTGACTTAACACGTTGTTATTACTTTGTTTTACCCGACTGCGAAAGAGGGAGGACAGTCGGAGGCATCTGCTCACTCCGAGAGTTTGTTGCTCTTCCTATATCACCAACTAAATTATGAGAAGTGTGCGTGTTATGCCTCTGACGTTGACGTTTGTGAATACTGACAACTGAGATTATTCAAAACCAAAATAAAATGTTTTTTGTTTTTTAATATATTTTTTATTTTCATAATATAAGGTGCCAGACGAACTGGCGAGTCACCTGATGGTAAGTGGCAACAGTGAGAGATGGAGGATGCGGGGAGGGGCGATAGGAGGAGAGGAAAAATCCGAGAATTAAGAAATTTCTTAACAATCGGTTTCCTGTGAGGCCGTTGTATAGCACGCGTCGAGACGGCCATTCGTGTCTGAGCATGGCTTTACATTATTAATGATATATACAAGGTATTATGATCTCATAAATTGAGTATTTACAAGAGATAATTATCTAGGGGCCTATTAAGTTATTGTATGTAACTTGTACTTAAACTGCTTACTTGTAAATTGTTAATGATTTGTACATTAAAGTTTATTAACAATCCGTTACTTGTATGCTTCGTATAACAGAGTTATATGTGATTTCAAGGTTTTGTTTAGTTCCGACGTCTTTTACGAGTCACGTTTTTTTTATTTATTATATAAGGGACAAAGGGCCAAATTATTATTCTGAGTCTGGGTGTTCTTTGTGTCCATTGTTTCAATGTTTGTAAAGTCCCCCTCGACGCAGGATTTAATCCTAGTGCAGCAGTTGTCTTTAAAATACACTAAGAATTTATCTATATACATAATATAAGTCTAACTGCACAATGAATCAAAGAACCCATGTGGAGGTCGACCGTCAATCACTGACAAGTATTGCATTGTGCGAGCCACGACGCACAAAACTATTAAAAGATTTATATAACATTGATTGTTCCAATGCAGACATACACGACCCACAAGCAGCAGCCTACTAAATAACATATATTTTACACATTTTAAGTGTTAAATATATGCAAAAACTCTGTCAGTGTAGTCTCATCAACAGAAATGATGAGTATGATTACGCGGTCGGCTAAAATAGTATTGCGGTTACAAAATTGACAGTAAATAGCGCGGCAGCCATCTTAATGTGTTGGACAATGATTGAGATTCAAGACCATGCGAAGTTGTTTTATATCTTTGCTTGAGGTTTACCTACTGTGAACTAAATATACACTTGAGGACTCATAATCGTTTTACATCATGCCACCTGTTGCCCGGGAATCACGGTTCTGTAATTCTTTTTTGATTAATTTATTCCTTCTTAAAATGTTTGTTTTTGTTGATGAAATGTACCCTATGTTTACTGTACCCCTGTATAACGTTATTGTGCTACCCTTTGAGTAGATTAGGTGTGTAAGCATATGAAACAAACAAACTCGTTTTTGAATTAGCAATATACCTATCATAACTTCACACTCGACATCTACTGGAAGCTCTTAGGGCACACGGTGTGCTACCCTGACCTGCTTGAACACTCTTATTTACTTTCTAATTACGGCTTCTCTGCCCTTTTCATCCTCCTTTCAACATACTTCCAATTTTCCTATTTAATTTGCAATTAATTGAATATAGCGATTATACGTTTGGAAAAAAGTAAAATCCAAAATCACGATTACAGTCGCACGTAAATGATAACTCAAGATGCAATGTCGTTCGAATAAGGAGATGATTGCCGCCTCTGCACTCAAGATTAACACATCCTCAATTTAATCGTGAAGTCCCTCCTTTGAATGAGGACACCGCTCTGTTGTGTAATTGTATGTACTAAGATTTCTTCATATCTTTATTGTGTGTAGTGAAAGAGTGAAGAATATTCAATACAATATAATATGTATACGTAAATGGGATTAACTGGGAGTCGACGAAATATTCTCTTCGGGGATCCAGGCGTGAGTATATTTATGTATGTATAAATTATTATATATTAGGAAGCTTAACATACACACATGTTAGTTATTCATAATTATGGTTGTTTTCCACGCTAAGAAACTCTATTTTGTAATGCATAATACGACTTGGCATATGGGTCTAGTGATTAGTAATCTGAGTGCTAAGCCAGAGGTCGAGTGTTCGATGCCCACAGGAGATAAAAGTTTGTGTGATACGCAAAAAGTTGCTTTGACTCGAATTATTGTAAGCCTTTAGCCTTTAAAAATGCGATATAGGTATGCACATATGTAACTTTAAACACACTAATGTTTCAAACACTTCAAGGAATCTTCATAAAACACGCTTACGCCTGTATATGTTTTTGCCAAAGAGAATTTATTCCTACTTAAGTAATAAGGGTCAGGCCTATTGCCCTCAAGGTCAATCAAGGCACTTCATAACTGTATACATACTTTCTGATAGATAGCATTCCGATCCCTTAGCCTTCTTATACAATACAATACCAATAATTTACTAGCTGGAATATGGTATACCATGGGTCTTACGATAAATATTAGTGTTTACACATGTTCTGCCTTGGAGTGGCGTGCTATAATATCTTTTTGAAAAATTAGCTAGTTTCCTTAGACCGCATAACGTATTTGTATAATAAATCATTAATTTCAAATACATTATAATAATTGTATAAACTTTTTCGAAATAATAATAATGGTAAATTAACAATAACCCATTATGTCAGCCACGGGTAGAAATGAGTTAGCTCTTTTCTACTACATGGAGAACCACACTGCGAATATATATATATATATGATGTGGATCTAATCATATTTCAGTGTATATCTATACAAAACACAATGTTCGGGGACATTTTGCATACTACAATGTAACTTGTAAGAAACATCAGGCAATTCAAAGGATAGTCAGCGATCCACCAAAATCCTAGCTTTAATACGAGTGAATTTAATCCACTTTGTTTGAACTGTCTGTTCTATTCGAAGTCAATTTTGTATTATGATGTAGATCTGTAAAGTCGATAGATCGAAAAAGTATGTCATCTTTTATAATTAAAGTGTAAATAAGAAAGTAAAGCCATTGAAAATATTAGAGACGAAGAGACATTCCTAGAGAATTAATGGCGTTGAGTATCTATCGATTTAAAGGAATATCACATGGCCATATAATCCAAAACCAATCAGAGATTCTTATATGGTGTCTATATGGTGGATAAATTACATCCAGACACTGAATAACTATGCTCATCGTCACACAACTATTAATCCTGGCGGGGAGTCGATACCTCGGCTTCTGAATTAGCAATTATCATTCCAACTGCTAGACTAATAGGCCTGCTGAACTAGTAACTTTTAAATTTGAAATAAAACACATCTTCTCACTCATTCATTAATATCATTGCCCTTTTGAAACACTTAACGAAATCAAAACGTCATAGTTCTTTTTATGACGATATAAGAGATAATAAATTTAAGACAAGTCCAGCATTTTAAATTATTACTGTGTCGCATTGGATTCACAAAGACACAAAGAACACCCAAAATCAGGATTACTATTTATGAATCACACAATATTATGTTCCGTCTGTGAATCGAACCCCCGACCTATTGCTCTCTAAGCACTAGACCTAACTAGCAAGTTTGAATTTCGAGTTAAGCCAACCATAGACAATCAGCTGACAAGTTTGTTAAAACAGTAGGAACAAAGGCATCGGTTTCATAGTTGGCCGGAACTTTGCAGTAGAAATTGCTTCCTAAATTAACAATATACACTTTTTAGTCATCACATGCTGCGTGTTGCTATTTCTTTGCGTTACGTCAACGGACATGTGGATCAATATTGCGAGAAAGTGCATTTACCGTTCTAATTAGTTAATCATTTCGTTCACTTTACAATTTTTTTTTTATACCATAGATGGACAGATGAACAGACGGGTCACCTGATGGTAAGTGACAACCGCCGTCCATAGACACCTACAACTCGAGAGTCACAAGTGCGTTGCCGGCCTTTTAAGTAGGTGTACGCTCTTTTCTTGAAGGTTTGAAGGATGGATATTTTGTCGTGTAGGACGATGGCGGAAACCTGCAGCCGGTATAAGTCCGAACAATTCCTCTGAACACTCTCCATGATACAAGCGATAGAGAATGCAGAGTGAAGCTACAGATATGATAGCAAATGGATCTGATATCAGTCATAACAATCACTAAATAAGCCCACTGAATTCCAATGTTTGACATATGCCTCTACGTTTGTGTGCCATAGCACCAGGTCCTTCGCCTTCAATCAATCTAGTCACAAACTCATACACACCTACATATATCCGCAAAAAGGGTAAGCCTACTTTTTTCAGCTCGTCAGTATGTCTGGTGGACTTGCAAGCTGATTGATTGATCAATCTTATGTTAAAACTCGCATTTAATTTAAAAGCCTATGATAACAGTGTAGTTTCTTGGTTTAAATATACACAAAGATACTAAAACCCACAGTCAGTTGTCACAACCCTTCAGCAAGTTCAAGGTACCACGTAAGAAACGTTTGCAATCTTTCATCTGATGTAACCAGGTATAGTTACATACATTACGTCATAATGGTGTCGCACGCCTCTGATACAAGCAAATAAACTAATGATATTAGGCTGAGGTTACACACACAGCAAAATTTTTTTAACTTTTTGGTAATATATGTTTGGTAATAAAAAAAAACGAAGGAAGGATCTGACTGAAGCCCATGATAGATCTTTCTTACAGTCTTAGCATCTCGTATTGCTTCTAAACAGATATAATCAGCTTACGAATGCACATGTTCAATGTACTTTCCTTTAACCAATACCAGATACAACCAGTTATTTGGTGAACTAACCGGCAGCTATTACTTTATGTATATATTTTAGATTTAGACAGAAGGTGTATTCGTCTAATTTTTATTTGCAAATATATTTCTAAACTGGAAATATTTACTTTCTTGACAGAAGAACCCTTTTGCCTCATGCAAAAAAAGACTCACACTCACTCACGTCGATTGTAAATCCGGCTTCTGTTACTGTCGGCCTGGTAGTACAGTACCCTTTGTTTTGAAAAAGGGTAGCGCCTAGCCCGTGAGTTATATCATTCAGGTGATGATAGCCCAGAAAAGGTTTAAACACATGACACTGGAATCAAAGGGTTTCCAATGCACCCCGACTTCTGGTGATACTCTTGATGCTGCAAATTGTATAAATATTGCTTACTGTGTGTTCGCCCCTTTAGTAGTAAAAAAATCAAGGAAAGTTAGATTTATTAATGTATAATACTGTTGGACAGTTTCGGGACATATATAAAATAGTGTATTTATTCAATGTTGTAATGATCTAAATGTTTAAGTAAATGGTACAGTTTTGTGGCTGTTTTCGTGTCCGGCTCTTTAAATTTTGGTACTAAAAACTCTTCTTTTTATATAAAAATATATAAAAAGTGTAATTATATTTATTTTGAAAATATAAAAAGATTGAGGTAGCTAAGATAAATAACAGATATATATATATATATATATATATATACATTAGAATATGGTTTCTTTAGAATCTCTGGTCTTATTTATATAGACCTACATTTTATATATTATATTCAGTTCAGTCATTTGGTACTCAAAACAGTAGGTTATCTGGCAAGGTTCCATTTTTAAACCTAGTATCCTTGCTTGCGCTTCCACATAGGAAAAGTTTTTAGGTGCCTTTTTTCATAATAATTTAAAGAAAACCTATTGAAATATATAGAAACTCCTGGAAAACTTTCTAGATAAAATTCCCAACTGACTATCTTAATTTTATAACCTTGTGAAATAGAGCAAAGCGATTATAAAATCACAGCGAGTCCGTTCCGCCATTTTGTATTTTACAACCGCCATTTTGTGCGTATAACTTATCTCGTGAGTTTAGGCTTTAGAAAGTGTAAAAAACATATACATATATATATAAATATGTATAGACAGAGACATGAATATTAAAAATATCATCATTACATTAATTACAAATACAGGTTATTTCATAGGTGACATTAATATACCTTACAGTTTACTTTATATTCAACTCAAGTCCATCCTAAAATCTGCAATCTAGGCATTAAGTTTCAAAGAAAGCAAGAGGATGTACAAACAACAATTGTTCAACTGAACTAATATTTCAAATGGGATCGCCTGTAACACAATGTATGCGAGGCCGACTCAAAGTTTACAAAGCTTGTGACGTATTCTACATTTTGCTACACGATAAACACCATGCTAGCTGTTAAGTGATTAAACAGAGTATGAGACTTCAGTTTTTGAGAAGATTCATTCATTCTTATATGAACTGACTAAACAGACATCACTCTGTCTATAGCTACTGAACAGTTTCATATAGAACCTATTTACTAATTATAAAAAGAAAAACTACATATATTTAAAAGAAGAATGGATAATTGGATTTAAAATGTGCCCATTTTTAATCCAATTATCCATTCTTCTTTTAAATATATGTAGTTTTTCTTTCGTTATAGAGTTTTTCAACAAATTTACCCATTCATTTTATTTTAGATTGTAAGTTTTCATCGTTATCCACTAATTATTGCTTTAACTATTTTTTTAAATAGGCTTATTGATGTGTTTACATCGGTGTGCAAATATGATCAGTAAATAGATTAAGAAGACCACTGAACCTATTGATAAAACTTGGCTGCATCAGGTTCAGCTGTTTGGGATACAGTCGTGAATAATTATACCTACATATATATATACCAGGGAAAGCGGAGACAGAAGCGTATGAAACGCCAGCATTTTTTTATTATATTTTAGACCCCCCAATGTGATAAGCCAGCCGAGCACTGTCATACAGATGGACTGAATAAATGGGAGTATATTAAAAGAGAAAGAGAGGATGGAAGGGAAGGAAAGGGATTTTGGATGTACATAATATATATACGAAGGGATTTGGGAGTGTAAGCAATGGCTTAACCAGGCCAAGGTCACATACCTTTGCCTCGAACTGCCTGACGCTGGGAAGTCCGAATGTTTGTGTGCTTGTGTGTTAATATTTTGTAATTATAATTTTGAATATTATACCTTTTACGGACATTTTATTAACAGTGACAAAATAAGGTTGACAATATGTGTGTGTTTAAGATGCCCCTGCTACCCCTTTGGGGATATATGTATATACGGTTGTGTTATACTAAAGTAGTACAAATAAGTATATATTAATGTATTTTGTAACTTGTGTTGAATAAACATTACAAGTTATGCTTAGTTTTGATATACAAGTAGGCATAAAGCGACCCTATGTTATATTTCTACTGATATCGTGATAGAGCCATGCTTGGGCACGAATGGTACGATACCACGGCCTCACAGAAAACCTGTTGTGAAGCACTTGCGTTGCATTTCCCCGAAATTAGTAAGGTTTCCGGAGGCCCAACTTCCCTCTCCTTATTCCTCTCCCCAATAATGAGGGGTAAGTAAACAAATCAATGTATTCATAGAACCATACCAAAACACTTAAGTAATAAAACGGAAGGTGTAAATAAGAAAAAATACCATAAACAATCAAGACAGAGATGAAGATGAGTTAAATTCAACCTAAAACGTAGACCATAGACAACAATCGGGCATAAAACCTTTTCGGGCCTTTTTAATTATTTATGTGTGGGAACAATATTGTCAGAATTATGTATATACTTAACTCATCATAATCTTCCTAATCTTGTCATCATCAAGAGAGTCTTGGTTAGTTCCTTTTAACGCCGAAGAAGGAGAGATTCGGAATAGAAAAAATAGATAGAGAGTAAAACTTGAGATATGGGATACCTCAAGTCTATGATGAGGAAACGGGATTGAGATTATAGAAGCTTGCAGAAGATAGGACCTGATTCTGACTGTTAAACCAGAGGTTTTAGGTTCGATTCCCACTTGGGACATTTTTTTTATGATCCACAAATGTGAACCCCCCCCCCCGGCGTTAAAGGAGTTATTCCTAATGCAGAAGTTGTATTTTTTTTTTATTTCTGATTAAAGTGGTAACAGGTTAAATTTTTAACCTTGAAACATCTAAATTAAAGGATTTTACATCAAGAACGTGACGCACTACAAAACGTTAAAATGTTAAAAAAAGAAGGTATCTAATTATGAGAGTTTAACACAACATAGTCATGAACCAGTTTATGGATTGGTTGCACAATAAGTCGCTCAACTGGTTTTGATCTTGACTCTGATCTGAATAGGTCTATGAACTTGTTAACATGCTAACTATTTTGTACATGGTCTTTCATTTTTGTTTCTTAAGCTTATGGAATTATAAAAAAATCTATACATATTTCACGCCTTGTCTATGTATTACAGAGCACAGCAATATAATGTATGAATACGGGTTTACATTTGAACATTTAAATTTTTGATTAGCAAATTGATTTTTAGATCAAAAAATAAAACGTGACTCCGTAAGGAATTCGATACATAATATAAGTTTTATTACACTTGTTTATACTAGTTTGATTAACGCTACTTGAGTTATGCCTACTCCCAATTAAAAAAAAAAGGTCTTTTAATAGACAATAGAAATAAAAGTTTTCGATTTTCAAATATTGATTTTTTTCACACGTCAACCGGCCTTTTTGCGGGAGAATAGAATCAAAGGGCAATTATGTAACGTTATGCATGGCGCACTGAACTAATGAAGGCTTCACCGCTAACATTGAACTGTAGCGAAACGGAAATGTTAAAACACTATTTCGTATTTTTTTTTAAGAACATCTATTTTCTATTTTCAAATGATAATACGTAACTTCTAACTGGTATTATAAATGCGAAGAAATAAGATTGTGTGTCAGCTTTCATTCCTAAATTATTTTACCTATTTTTATAAAACTTTGACTACACATCGTTATATTTATAGAAATTATAACGGGGTAATTTTAATTCTGATAAAAATATTTTACTCAGGGACAGACTGTTACAGAGGGGATGACTGTCACTGAATTGAATCCCCGGAAAAAACAAGTAATAATAGATATTATATACCTATGGAATTAGTGTTTCTGGATTTTCTGGATTTTCTTGAACTGCTCGAGGGATTAAAGTCTCTTTGTTACACCCCGGCGAACGACTAGAGCTTTATTTTAATTAAATTTTTGTTAATAATAGATTCTTGTTGGCCTGTCCCCGTTTGGTTGGAATTGTACCGAACGTGGTAAACAGTAAATATAATGATTAAAGATAAAAACCGGCTTCATAAGGTGTGGATGCCAATATCTCTGGTATTAACCCTTTATTTTGTTTATACTGCTGGCGCAAAGTTCTAACGATGCCTGTGAGCTAGTTAGTCTCGTATTTACAGTGAGGATTGCGTTCACAAATGAAAGCTTTGAACATCGTTATTAAATTTTTAAACGTCAATCGATACAAAAAAGGTTCAGATTCAAAACTTCAATGTGTAACGTGGCTGCCTATTGGATTTTTGCTACTTGAACTTGAAATTATATCTGCAATGGACGCTAGGGTAATTTTCCATAGTTAAAAATTGAATTATTAAACAGCCATCTTGTAAGTGTTGTGTGTTTTGTAGTTAAGATTTAAAAAAAACTTTTAATCCAAAATAATTAATGTTCAAATAATCGTTATGTGATATCCTTTAAACCGCCATATTGCTTCGAAATATGAAAAATAAACAAAAAACATAATAAAAATGTACGTTCCCAGAGTACACTATTATATATTCTGAAACGAACGGTTTAAAAAATAATAATTCAAATACAATAAAATTATACTAAATTATATTATTAATTGTAAAACATTAAATACTTTTCTGAATATTTGTCGTTTATTTTTACAAGGTTGTTTATAATTGATACTTTTTTAAACATCTAAAACGAATTTGGCGATAATCTTCTCATTTGAAAGGCATAGTAATTCAAATTTCAACAAAGTAATATAATTATTATTTTATAAATACGTAAGAGAGTAATATAATAATAATAACATTATGATCTGAGATAATATTACTTACGAGTACGAACATATAAATACAGGGTTCTATTAACATAAAATGAATATAAAACCTATTCAATTGTCACTGATATTAATGATACCACCGCCAATATCTTCGAAATTTAGGTAGCTCGGTAAACACTATTCAGTTGGCAGTGTGCAATGAAATTCTCAGTAAATGAGGCACTAACATTAAAAGGTCAGTTCAAATTGGAATCAATAGGACGTTGATTTGTCTCAGTTGTCATTTAAAAATAAAACATATCCAGAAAGTGTGTTTTGTATTAATCGAAATGACAAGGAGTTTCGAAAATCATGTTTTTAGGAGTTCATTTTATTTAATATAGTATATGTACATAGTTTTATTGAGAAGTCGTATTGTATTACTCCTCCTCTAAAAATATTTTGAATCTTATTGAGAGCAATCGCTCTTAAGAAATAAAATACATTAATTAAATAAAAAATGGTTTTTAAAACAAGGTTTTATTCAGATAATCATAAATCTCTGCATAGAAACCACGGCTGGGCTATAGCTGATATTGCTTGTTTTTTTTTTAAATATTGAAATACTTTTGTATTGAGGAGTAACTATTTTTGAATATATAACATACCTGTTATGAATCATTTTAAAAAGTTTATTAATACTGATACTTAACATGTCACTTATATTATGTAAATATAAGAAATATGAGGCTACTAAAATCAACCTTATTCCCTACGTAATACCAGTTATCGTAAATATTTTCATATTTAAATGGCATGTGCCATTGTGATAGTAATAATATTTTTTTTTTTCACCGGCGAGTGTACTTATCCTTACTTAGAGCACAACAGGTTCTGAATTGGTGTCGACTAAGGTTTTACTTCACCCAGTTAATCACATACCATTAGATTTCACATATCATTATAGATCTTTGGAAAGGAGTACAGAAACGCACAATTGACGTCAATTTTGTCGGAAATTTTTATAGGAAAGTGATTACTAAAAGGAATGAAGAAATAATATCTATTTGTCCCTGAATTAAAACTACATATTTAGTTTTCAATAATTGAGTTTAACCTTCGTCATCGGTCGTAAGTCTATTTTAACCCAGGCACTTTCAGAATTGACAGTGTATTGTAAGCGAAAATTAGGTAACTGTAGAAGATAAAGGTTGCTAATATAATGATAGAGGGATTGGAAATTGTAAGCAAAAGCTCGAACAGGTCATTTGGGAACTATAGGTAGAAAAATAGGGACCAAATTGGGAAGAATCCTTCGTCCATATGTTGAAAGGTTGATTATACTGATGGAATTGGTTTGTGTAAGTTGCTGAGACAACAGCTTACAGGTTCGAATTTATATTTTTAATAAACGTTCGTACATTCTAGAAGACTTTTTATACTATAGGGGGACAGACGAACAGACGGGTCACCTGGTGGTAAGTGACAACCGCCGTCCAGGACACCTGCAACTCGAGAGTGGTAAGTGTGCTGCTCGCCTTTGAGGGTGATAGGGCATGAGGGTATGCAGGGAAGGGAAAGAGAGGGGGATGAGGAGATGGGAGATTGGCGAGACGAGTTAGATGAAAAAGGTGAGGGGGTGTTGGTCCTCCGGAAACCTCACAAATGTAGGGGTAATTCAACGCAAGTGTTGCTTCACAAACGGCTTTCTGTGAGGCCGTGGTATGGCACCGGTCGAGCCGGCCCATTCGTGGCTAAGCATGGGCTCTACCACGTAAAGATTTTTATATAGTATAATATAGTAACAGTTGTAAGTTAGTTAAGTAACTAATTAATTGTGTTTTATTCATTTTTGAAATATTACAAAGGTATACATTAGTTTTATATCTATTGTAATTGTGAGGCTAAATACAAGTAGTAAACAAATAAGGCAGTCCTGACACGTCCCTAGTAAACAACCCTTTGTTACAGAACACCGTGATCGGGGTTTAAAACTTGAGTTGTTTTTGTACATTGATGGCTTAGAAGTATATAAGGTTATTGTTAATTAAGAATGCGACAAAGTAATGTACCACAAGATGCTATTTTGAGAATTGCTGAATTGACGATATTTGCCTAGTTTTCTTAGTGATGGTTTCCTGTAATGTTACATGGTTATTCAAAATCGAGTTTCGTCACAATAATCAGCTCTATAAATCCCAACTTTCATTATGACATAACTTAGTTCAATATATATGTTTAAATGCCACAGCACGTCTCAAAAGACTAGTTTACTAACTTGTAATGTAACGTGTAAATGCGTATTCCATATCTAAATAGTCACCATGTTGTTATCTATGGACAATGACTACGTACGTTATAAAACTTTTTTAGCTGTTCCAATTTTAAAGCTGGAATGGAATGTTTTTGAATATAATTATTCTTAAAAAAAATATATTATAAACAAGAAATAGTTTTAATTGAACACGTAATATGGTCTATATTAAGACGTAAGCATCTATTTTGTGGAGATGGATGGTGGGATGTGACTGAACTAGATCATTTAATAAGAATAAAGTGTAATTTGAACTAATTTTTCAAATGTATAACATACATAGATACAGCGTAGGTATGTACATACGGTCACGCCTGTATCCCCTAAGGGGTACGTAGGAGGCGTATTAAACACCCACATTTTGTCAATTAGAACTTGGTCCCACTAACGTAATATGGGACTATTCACGAGTCTCCAAATAAAGAAAACTATGACCGTCAAGACTTTTTTTCCGACTTTAGTTCCCTGATGTATATTTTTTTCTTTTAATTTGAAATCCTAGGACAATTGACAACTGAAAGGTTTTTATATATCCTTTTTTCTGAAAAAAAAAAATCTTTTTAGAAAAAGAAATATGTTCTCTTTTCGTTTGTATTGATTATTGGCACAGGCTTTTCTCTTACCTGATGAAAAGTGACGGTGAAGATGAAGATGACTCACGCCTATCCAAGAATCCACTACTTTTGAAGAATCCAAGATTGTTGTTCTCTGGAAAACAAGACGCAGTTCATTCCAAACCTTGGCGACTCTAAAGATTCAAATATTGACAAGTAAGAAATTATTAATCAGACATTCTATATACAGTCCCAACTGACAAAGCTTGCGTTTTACGTCTGAGTGTGACGAGTTTAATGTTGGCAAAATGTTGGCGTTTTATATATCTATAGACAGTGGTAGAGCCATGCTTAGTTACGAATGGGCCGGCTCGACCGTTGCGATACCACGGCCTCACAGAAAACCGGTAGTATAGCAACATACAATTACATTTCTCAGAAATTAGTAGCACCCTCCCATCCTCCATCCCCCCTCTCCGCTATCCCATCTCCTCGTTCCCCTCCCCCCATCGCCCAATCCCTCATCACTCACTCACACTCTTGAGTTGCAGGTGTCCATGGACGGCGGTTGTCACTTACCATCAGGTGACCTGTCTGCTTGTCAGTCCTCTTATATTATTAAAAAAAAAATCTTTACCTACCTAATTGGGAATAAAAGCGTGGGGATAAAAGAATCATAGACATCATATATTAATAAAAAATACACAACGAGTCTCAATACTTGAAGCTAAGTAATGGCGACTTACTTTTATTAACAATTAAAAATAAATGTAACAACAATTCTTAGAACTTCAATTTTGATGATAACCGACATCCACTAAACAAAAAACACCTACGTCACAGTACCCATTCCATTTTCAATTTGGAAAGAAACCTACTACGTCACAACAGCTGTAATGTCTTGGTGTATATTACGTCGCCGGCTCATAACATTTTATGAATGCACGCAGCGTGTCCACAATAGAATATGGAAGCACCACGTGCGACGTCGGCCGACTGGAACACTTTCTTTGGACTTATAATCAGGGACGCAGTATAAAGTTAAGAAATTTAACGTTTATTTATATTTTAAATATTTCGTACAATCGGCAGACTGTTCTGAATCATCTTTCTACAATCAAACGTTAGTCAAGATTCTGTATAAAGTTTAAGTAAAAAGCTCTTTTATTTTGATTCGTAGTATAATTCATTGGGTTAAACAACATTTTAATTTGTTTTTGCCAGTTGTATTCGTTCGTGTAGTATTTGTCGTATCTGAGTTGGTGGTTTTGGTATGCATGTTACGCGATACTTTGGACGTTTTTCAATCTTCTATTTATTCAAATATTATTTTAATAAAAAGTATTGCGTACTCGAAGTTAGTCTTATTTTAATTTAAAAATGAACAAATGTGCATAAAAGTCGGTTATTTACTTTTTATATAAGTTAATTATTAATTTCTGTAACATTATAACTATAAAATCTTAACGCTCGCGGGGTTCCTTGTCTTGTACCACACACCCAATAAGTAGTATTGACTGGCGCGTAGTAACGAGTTCGCACACGCGACTTACGTAAGGTGAAAGAAACATTAACGCTCCATACGCCCAGAATACTTACTACATAAATTGGAATATCGACAGCCTCAATTCAAATAAAGAACATAGACTTTGAACAAAATTTGTTTATGATTACGTTTTTTTTTTTGCCCTCCTTTGCTAAGGTAAATTAGGAATTGCCTCCCAGGATGAAATGTTTTTTTTTTTTAAGGCACTGGCGCAAAGGAGAGGACGTGTCACCTAATGGTATGGAGGGGTGGGCATTCGGTAACCATATTCACTCGGTTAAACATAAGACAAGCACAGCTGTAGAATCAGTGAGGCCTTAGTATTACGCCAATTTCGGTTGGAATTCTTGTACTGTATTTTACTTAAATTAATAGTAAAATAACAGCGGGATTGTCTTGTCCTGTCTAGTGATAATGCAGGTAAGCTTCGGCTAAAAATAATCTATGTAGTGTACGGAAACTATGTACCAACATGGAGATGTTTTTTATTATATAGGGGGATAGAAGAGCAAACGGGTTACCCAATAGTAAGTGACACCCGCCACCTATGGACACGTGCAACACAAGTCTTTCTTTTTTTTTTTTAAGACAAGACAAAGAACACCCAGACTCAGAAAAACAATTTGTGGATTACACTAAGCGTTGTCCCGTGCGGGGATCGAACCCACAACACTACTGCACTGCTCGCTTTTGAGCTTGTGAGGGAGGATGATTAGGCGAGAGTAAAGAGGAAAGCGCCGTGAGGAGAGGGGGAGGTAGGCCTATCTATCTCCTTCGGCTCTACAATGCAAGCATTGTTTGTCTATCGGTTTTCTGTGAGGCCATGGTTCAAGCCTTCCCATTCGTGCCTAAACATGGCTCTCTCACGGTTAAATTTCCCAAAGTTTGCCGATTTAGACGTGACCACGTGTTAGCAATGATATAAACACAGGGTAGTTCAGACAGTAGTTCACGTACGTTTGAATAGACACAAGCGTGACGACAGTGCGTACATTTACGTGTGTTCACGGCGCGTGCAGTAATCCTGATCTGAGCAGGCTTTTAAATGGATTTGTATATAGGCTGTTATATAAAGTTTTGGTCAGAGTTTGGGGGTTGTAAAGACCTACAGAAAAAGATAAATAGCCCTTATTAGTATATTTTATACATTGGTATAAAATAAACTTTCTCGTTTTATTAAAATAATCAAAACTGATTATATTTATTGCATGGGGGATCTAACCACGAGATGAGTGACCTGATGGTAAGTGACTACTGCCGCCAATAGACCTCCAAAAAGAGTAAGTCACTTATATAATCACTAACACTGTGTCAATTAGATTTTACTAACATAAGCAGATACAGCTAGTACTTCTGCTTTAATAAGGTATAGGTGTAAATGAGTAATCGGGATTGGTCGGACCCAAGCATTGCTCTCTTAAGTCTTATGTATATAATAGCTACATATATGTACATATATATTATAAATTATTAGATAAATATTGATACAATATCTGACTTGAACAAATACGACATACAAAATCATTTGTTCTATGTCTGAGTGTAATTTATATATTATATGTATGTATTTAGAAGTATATAAGTATGTAAGCAGTAAGCTGTCTGGTTACCATAGTACAAACTCTGCTTAGTTTGGGATCAGACGGCCGTGTGTGAGATGTGTGGAGTATTTATTATAATTATCTTTATTCACATTAATAAACATACAAATTACATTTTGAAATATAAAATAAAAACAAAATATATTTAAAAATATAAAAAATAGTGTCCTACCGGTATCGGGTACAGGGACCAAGCTACGGCTCCAGCTAGCTAGGGCTCCAGAGGCAGGGACCTCCTCACAATACATGCCGTACCAAGAAGGACTTCCTTCTGCATTAGGCCCTTAACCCAGCTGTGTAACGTGAGCCTCTGCAGATGTTGGTCGAGGCTCTTGGCAATCAACCCATGAGCTGATATGACTATTGGCACAATGTTTGCAGAACTATCATCCCACATGTCGACCACTTCAGGGGCTAGATGGCATATCAACTCATGAGTCACAAGAGTGATAAGGTGTACGTTCTGCGTGATCGTTACAGAAAATACGCAATATGATTTTATCACTTTTCTCAATAATACATTGTGTATTGGAAAAGCCTGTTTGTAATGATGGCTGATTATTTATTTGAGTGGGTAAAACTAAATGTATTTTATAGATTAATGTGTTATACATAGTTTCCTCGCAATTTTGGTCTCCACTCCACTCCTAAAGGTCTCACCATGCAGCTTATAACCTTCCTTAATCAACAGACTACCTATCTCAAAAAAATCAAATCCCATCAGAAGTTCCTGAAATAAGCGCGTTCAAACCACCAAACTCTGCGTCTTTATAATTGTTAAGATGACTATACAGCATGTTAGTAACAAAATATTTTACTTATTTTATGTATGTATGTATACACGCCTTTATTCCTGAAGGGGTAGGCAGAAATGTATTATAAGCACAAATTTTGGCAACCATCTTTTACTCCTAATTACGTAATAATTGCAAGAATATAAACCCTCGATCTGGAAATTTTGTTTATGGCTATTTAGGGTAAACTGGTAAATCTATGTCCACATGCAGCATGTTATGTTACAGTGGTGGTACTATTAAAGCCGTCGGATCTGCGATCAAGCGATTATGGGCTTAAACCCCATAGGAAACCCATGTGAACTCACTTCCCCACTGCTTATTTATTTTTAATTTCCCTCTATGTACAAAATGTGTCAACGGTATGTCACCCAGTTTACCTGTGGGTGATGCAGAGATAAAACAACATATAAACATTTTTTTTTAATAATATCGAAATAAGTGACAATAATAAATGCAATAATATTTCTAATTTAGAACTACTAAGTGACTTAGTTACTTCTTTTAACGTCAGCTACCTGCCAGTGAAAGTTGGTCCATCTGTTTCAGAGATTAGCGCAACAAATAGACGGATACAAAGTCAAAGAAGCACAAAAAGTATAGTTTATATATTCATGTTTTTATCAGGTAAAAACGTCTCATTTTTTTTCAACTTTCAACATATTGTTAGTCGTTTTTCATTCGAAACAAAAAGGTTTTAAGGTTATGTATGCTAAAAACCCACAAATCCCTACAAATCTAACTTATTTTTCTTCCAAGTATCATACGAGCGATACGTCATCACACTCATCACTCGTGAAGTTGTGACGTCACACCGTGCGATTTGCGAGGAACTGTAACGGCACGTATACAGCAAGAAATAGTTTCCATTTCCTTAAACAAACAACGAACACAGTTCTTCGATTTTCGAACTGCAACCGCGTTTGCTTCTTTGTATTGTATAATTTTTTATTCGAATGAATCCTTTTTTTAGAACAAAGGTCCTTATCGCGCGTTACACGCTCTGAGCGAATGGGAGCGAGACCAAACAAAGTATATTAAGACTTTTTTCCGACACCTATCGCTCCGATTGGGACTTCGTCCCGACCCCCAGGTCTATAGACCCCTTACACCTATCTTTATAATATAATGTTCTGTATTTTTTTTATAATATATTGGGACAGACGGGACATCTGATGTTTAGTGTCTTAATACTTTGTCATATAGATAATTTATTCATGTTGGTAATGACTAACAATTGCTTTCCTTCATCATCATTAAAATATAAATAAATACAGCATATTTGTTAATAAATAACAATATTTTCAATTTAAAAACTCTTTCATTGAATTAAAGGCCATTTTCTTAATACGTATATAAATTTATTAAGAGGTAGTTTTTTTATTACTTCAAGAATCTTATTATATACTGTTTTACACGTTAGGAATTGTTTTGCTGGGGCTACTGTTTGGTTTTGGGGCTAGGACCAAAATTAATTAGACTCCTCACCTCACCTCGACAATACGTGGCCGCGCCGAGTGTCGTGGGTTTGATCCCCGCACGGGACAACACTTTGTGTAATCCTCAAATTGTTTTTCTGAGTGTGGGTGTTCTTTGTGTCCTTTGTTTAAATGTGTGTAAAGTCCCTCGCGACACGAGAATTAGTCCTAGTGCGGGAGTTGTCTTTTTAAAAATAGAAAAAAATAATTTAAAAAAATCTGTTCGGTTTTCTGATGTTTGTTCGTTTCCGCTTGCTTAGGCTTGCCTCGTCTTTGACTTGCTTGACTTATTGGAGTTCTGTTTAGCAAATTTGCTTATTTCTAGAACACATGTATAATATTTTTGGGGATTTAAAATACGGACTGCGGGATACAGCAACTAACGATCGTACACAATGTTTTCGAGCTACAAATAATACTTTATTTATGTTTGTATCACTGCCCAGATCAAGAGTTCCACTTTTCACTTCCTATCTCAATCGGGAGAGCGATCCGTCTCTACCTGAGTAATGCTACGGCGCCAAAGAACACCAGTAGTCGAACAATGCTGCTTGTATTATACAGTCGAGGGTACCGGAGGCTCAACTTCCCCTCTGCCGTTCCCCCTCTTCTCATCTCGTCACTTACCATCAGGTGATCCATCTGCTCATTGTATACCATCAAAAAATTTATAAGTTTCATATTGATAAGACAGTCAGAAGTTGGTTAAATTTGACTTCCAAGATTTCTACGAAGCTAATAAAGGTGTCTTTGTAAAAACGTCAAAAATTTCAGCTTCAAATGTCATACATAACGTGATATCTAAGTAATGATAGAGTATGTTGCAAGTTGCTATCGCCAGGGGCGTATTTGCCTCGTTGGAATCGATTTGGCCACCCCCGACTACCGCCGTAATTGCTGTTATTTCATTGTTAGATTTTAGACGGACTTTTGAAGTTCGAAAAAGAAATTGTGGTGTATTTAACACCTACGGTTTGCCAATTAGAATTTAGTCCCAAGAACGTCGCTTTATACACTACTAACATAATAGTGGGCAAGCCTATTGTTGTCAACTGGCCACTGTGTTTTAAAATCTGTCATAAATTCTACCATACGTTTTCCGCCAAGTTAACGAGTCGATTTAATCTCAATTCTTAACACTTAAAAAGCTTACACAGAGAAATATTAAATTTCTTCTCGTAATGATGAATGATAGAATCGTTTCAATTTTTTTTTTTTAAGAAAACTAGCAATGTTACTTTCGTTATAACAAAAATTTTAAAATATGTTAACAAAAAACTAAATTATTACAAGATACATACATACACAAAAAAAAAAGAAATTTAGTTGAATACAGAACCTCTACCTTTTTGAAGTTGATTAAAAATATATGGGCAAGAAAAAAAATAAGGTGTGAAATAATACAGTTTATCATGAGGTGAATTGAAGTCCTACATCTGTTATATACCATTTTCACTTTCAAAGGGTTTATGTTTTATGAGTGTTAAATACACTACAGTATATACATATGTATGTATGAAGTTTATTTGTCAGGCCCTAAAATGTTGACAGGTTGATGGATTTTGACATGTGCGATATTGCTTCCTTCGTTCTATATCCAAATATTTTACTAGATACTGTCTTTCTAGCCTCTTTACATTTAACTCAATTAGCAACACGCAAGTTTAAAGGCATATCATGCTCCTTTGCCATGTGTATTATATTGTATATACCCATGTCAAACAGTTATACATATATACAAAAGCATTCAGGAATGAATATCAGTCCAATGTTATAGTCATATTTAACTTCAATTTCCTTTCTCTGTCACACGCGCGTATGTCGTATATTGACCTATTGCGAACGGAGATATATCAGTAGTGCCATTTTGTTACGGGCAGTGCAATCTTGTTAGCGACACGGTACATAATGCAGTGATATAACTTGTGACTTAAGTCTTTTTTGACGGACTCGAAAATATGTTGAGAAGACTTTTTAACTTTTATTACGCATACGAGTATAATAAACTTCTAGATGATACATATGTACTTAAAATGACGCTTGTATCCGAGGGGTGGTAGTCTAGATGCACTTCTGTAAAAGAGGCCAATCTATTTGCCGTTAACTTGGTATTTAACGAAGTAAATTTCAATTTAATGTAAAAATTAGAAAGCCAAAGGGAGGAAAGATGAAAAGAATATGAAGTTGCTTGTAAGGATTGATTAGAGTACAAGCAATAGCTCAAACAGGTCAAGGTTGCATACCATGAAAATCGAACTGGCTGATGTCGAGAAGTTAGAACCAAAATAGTAATACTATAGACCTATTTTGTAATGTACTAAGTGAAAAATAAGCTTTAACAAAAAATAAAATACAGAGAAAATCGAATGAAAGCAAAGCACAGTCGATTCTCAGTGGTAGAGCTGTGCTTAGGCACGAATGGGTCGGCTCTACTGGAGTCGGCCGTTCAGAAAATCGGTAGACAAACAATGCTTGCATTGTATTGCGCAGTGAATGAGGGTACCGCAGGCTAAACTGCCCCTTTCTCCTTATCTTCCCCTCACCCTCAAAGGTGGCAACGCACTTAGGACTCGAGTTGTAGGTGTCCATGGGCACCATTTGTCAGTTACCATCAGGTAAACCGTCTGTTTGTCTGTTCCCCAATTTAATAAAATCTATCTATCTCTCTATCCTCTTATTGTATTGTGTGTGTGTCTATTGAAAATACTTTATATACGGTGGCAACTTACAAGTACATCTAAATTTTTACATAATTTTGAGTTTGTTATCAAAAATCTAACTACAAAACAAGTATTTTTATATGTTTAGTAAGTCTCAAGCAAAATTCAACAGTAAATATCGTAGGAAGATTTAGTACTTACCTATTGCAATGCATACAACTTAACTTGTGTACTCGTACGTATTTCATAAATAAGCTCACGACGAAAATCTACCACAAATATCCACAAATCGCCCATAAAACCGTGTTTGGGTAATAAAAAATAGTATTGCAGCGTTATGACGAACGCATTTTCCCCCGATTTTCTGGTGGACATCGTAAACTGGCAACATTGAACTGTGTAGTGGGGGCAGGGGGTAAAATAGGGTAAAACAGTTTTATTGCTAGTGAACACTATCGGTCTTTATTGCTGTACTACACAAGTGGTACTTCCCCTTTATAGCCTGTTACACGACGTTTACGCTACTACTAGTAGGTTCTATCTTTTATTAATCTCTGTATTTGTTTATATTGAATGTGCAAGCCGTGTTAGTTAGTCGATATTCTCAAACATGGCAGTCTATTTTAAAATATTTTGTTTTAGTCGATTGCTTAGTAATGTGTTTGTTAGGCATATTTGCATTTTGTTCTTTGATGTGACCACTTGCAATCTTCTTAGTGTTTATTTATTTAATTTCGTTTATTTATTTTGCTTGAAATATTGTACATAAATAGTTTTTACAATGTATGTAATAGATCAAGACATGTTTCACCTATTGTACATGCATGCAAATGGATTTATAAGTAAATCACATTCTAAATTTAAATTTCTATAGTCACTGAACTTATTTAAGTTTGATTTCAAAATTCTGATTTCAAGTGTTCTCGGCATCAGCCAGATCAAACTACATCTGACATGGTTGAGCACAGAAAAAAGAAATGCACAATGGGAGGTCTTATCGATAAGACGCAATATCTTCCAGGCAACCTTAGGATGGACAGGAGCGTGATGATATAAGTGGGTTTTGGTGTTAAATCATACAGTGGAGCTTAATTTTTAAATTTTGGGCAATCCGTAAATGGATTGCATAAATATTAATAATTTTGTATATTTAGGTGCACTATTTGACAACAGTACTTATACATACATATACAGTCGTGGTCAACTAATTAAGGACATTCAAGATAGTGGACAGCAATAACCGGCTATGTACATATAAATATAAAACCCTGTTGATTTCTCAGTAACTATTATTTGCATAATTTGATCCGATTATTATACTATAAATGGCTGTAAATAAAAGATTAAATAAATATAAAAAAGTGTTTAATATCAAAGGTTAACCATGTATTCAATTTAAGGTACAATTCTGTAGCTGGACATTTAATTAAGAACAGTAAAGTAAAATGAAAAATAGAGTTAAACAGAACTAATAATCTGCAGTATTTTAATTTCTTTAACAACTTCATTTTATTACGGGTAAAATCAGTACCCAGTAGCAAAACCTTTGTTAGTAATTACCGCTTGACACCGATGTGGCATAGACATTATCAGTTTCTGACATGTTTCAACAGGAATGTTTGCCCATGCCTCACAAAAAGCTTCATTAAGTTCATCTAAAGTTGTGGTACGATAAATGGCAACTTTTTTCTTAATTTCGTGCCAAAGGTGCTCGATTGGGTTGAGGTCGGGGCTATTTGCTGGCCAATCTAACACTGATACCGACTGTCTGTTAAGAAACGACTTGACTGAACGGGCTGTATGTTTTGGGTCGTTATCATGCTGAAAAGTCCATATAATAGGAAGATGTTCCTCAGCATAGGGAAGCATAGTTTCTTCTAATATTGCCTTGTATTGATGTTGGTCTAAGTTACCCTGAACTTTCCTCACAGGTCCCACTCCACGTCCAGAAAATGATCCCCACATTTTAATGTTTCCTCCGCCATGTTTCACCTGCTTTTTTGGGAATCTTGGATTCATTTCCGCTTTTACAGGACGCCGTACGTATTGCCTTCCATCTGAAGAAATCAAATTAACCTTGGTCTCGTCAGAGAATAATACATGTTGCCATTGGTCGTAGGTCCAATGTCCATATTTACGTGCAAACGCCAAACGTGCATTTCTATGCTCTTTCTTTAACAACGGTACTTTGCGAGCCACTCTTCCGAACAACCCTGCTTCTACCAGACGTCGTCGAACTGTCCTCGCTGATACACTGACTCTTTCGTCTGCCCCAAACACTTCATGTTTAATTAAAATAGAGCCTAGAAACGGATCTTTCTTAGCTAACCTGGTTATCATTCTATCTTCTTGCGGAGTTGTTTTTCTCGATCTTTTTTTTTCTGGGCACATTTAAAGTTGTGTTATTGCGCCTGAAATGTTGCACTGCATTGCATACCATAGTTTTTGAACAATTTAAATATCCTGCTATCCTTCGGTATGACCAACCACGCTCGACAAACTTCATGATAATTTTTCGTAGTGTTGCATCGCAACTTTTATTTTTGCCCATTGTTCTTCAAAATAACTCTCAAAACTTGAAATTACAAATCTAGATTGCCGCCAAAACTACCACAAAGAATAGGAGAAGAAAGAAAATAATAATTGAGATTCAGATTTTGAAACTAGAACGCAATATCTCAGTGTCCCTAATTAAATGGCCAGCCAGCATTCTTTGAACAAATAGCACTGTGATCATCTATCAGCTATACTGTAAAGAGGTTTAATGTTTAAGAAGTTGTTATTGTTTGTATAATTAGGCACATAAATGACTAATTATACTTACATGTAAAAGATGTGGAATATTGTTTAGACTCGTTGGAAAATAAAAAATAAATTCACAATTTGGATTAACTAGAGAGTGTCCCTAATTAGTTGACCACGACTGTATATATATACATACATATATGTATACAAACATTTACATACATTACTTAATGATATATATAATTAATTCGAAATTTACATATAATTTATGTGCTAGATTATTTTAACAGATAGTATTGCTTTACCATTTTTTCATGCTTAAATTTATAATTAGTTTATGCAATATACATATCTCTCCTTTTCATTATAAATCCAATTTCCTCATGCCCGGATGAGAGCAATGGGCTTATTATTACGCAAGTGGGACTTAATTATATAATGAAAAGTGTGGCCCTTTAATATGCCTCAGCAGCCTAGTCACCTCGCTACCACGCTTCCGCGGCTAGTGTTGTGGGTTTGATCCCCACACGGGACAACACTTTGTGTAATTCACAAACTGTTGTGCTGAGTCTGAGTGTCTTTGTGTATGTAACACAGCGACACAGGAATTAATCGTAGTGTTTAAGTTGTCTATAAAAAAAGAAAAAAGTTTAAAAAGTAAATTTGACCTAACCAAAATTCTATTAAAAGTAACGATTTTTGACCGTTATACATAAAAAAATCATTAACATACAAGTAATCTAAAGTTAGTTGCACTTTTAATTAAGTAGGTTTATATAATACATACAATACAATATAATATTGCCTACACAACACTCAGGCCTCAAATAGCCAACATATGTATGTGTGCTAAGAGGCTGCCAAAATCTCCTAGGAGGACACTTTGCGAAACATGTTCACATGCCCCTAGCTAGATTAATATTGTCGAGTTATAACGGGGTTGGCAGAGGTGTATTACATGCCTATTATGACAAAACATGTTGTGGAAATGATGTTGAATGGAAAACTGCTAAAGCGGCTTTTTTTATAGGGGGGCAGTTGAACAAACGGGTCACCTGATGGTATGTGACAACCGCCGCCCATGGCCAACTACAACTGGAGAGTTGTAAGCGCGCTGCCCGCCTTGAATGAGGAGATGGAAAAAAGGGGGGAGAGTTCAGGGGAGAGGAATAAGTAGAGGGGAGTTAGGCCTCCGGAAGCCTCAATAATTTCGGGGAAATGCAACGCAATTGTTGCTTCACAACCGGTTTTCTGTGAGGCCGTGGTATCGTACCGGTCGAGCCGGCCCATTCGCGTCTAAGCGTGGCTACCACGTATAATGACCTACCAGGTTTTGATAACAGACACACACACACACATAGAGGTCAAATTTATAAATAACAACCCTTTTTTTCGTATGCAGTTAAAAAAATGAATTAAGCCTCTTTTGTTTGGGAGCGACACCATTTTGATCATTGCTAAGATTAGTTTGATCTCCTAGAGTAGTAAACAATAAACAAGTCAGTAAACATCCTGAGCAGTAAAATAACTCCATTAAAACACAAACAACAACTTGGCATTCACATCAGACCGTGAACCGACGTTGGCACGGAACCCAAGACTGAACGGTCGATGCCGGAATCACATCAACTAGTTCCGGCATATCTTTGTATTATAATTCAATGATGTAACCTTATTACATTTGTGTTTTGAAATTTTAATCATGAGAAGTTGTTGGTGATGGTTTTAACCGTGAGAGTTCCGCACGCTAATAAATAATTATATATTTAATATTAATATATTTATATAATAATTAATAGTTAGTTAAGTATTTATAAGCTAATACTGTATCTGATCGTACAATAAACAGTCAATCAATCAATCAATTGTAGTTTCTTTATACATAGGTTTTTTTTAGTTCTTTTTTTAATATTTCTTTCGTAAAGACTTTAAAATATTTTAACTGAGAAAATCAAACTATTATTTATAATTTGTACAGAGACTGCGTTGAGCAATGAGTTTTGTACGTTATCCTTTTCTTTTAATGCTGTTGATTTGGCAAATGTATTTATATGACATTTCTGTAATCTATATACATATGTATATATATACACACAACTCACTTTCAACATTTACTAATTATTAACAAACATGCTTCAAAATATTTCCCCGTAGTATTCCCAAACGGCTGGTGCATTGCTTTTTAGATTATTTAGTATAACGATTTCTTAATTAATTACATATTGTACGCAACCTGGACCGACATTTATTATTTAGTGGCTGAAGGGCCAGTGGGCTGGCCACATTGCCAGCAGAAGCGATAATGAGGGGAGCTGGCGGTGGAGCGTCAATTGAGAGATGTTTATGTCCAGCAGTGGACAATTAGGTGCGGATCATGATGACAATTATTATTATTTAATCATCTTGCCTTACGAAACGATCTTGAATTACGAATGATTCGTGCGTCGATTTGACAAACATAAAAACAACTGTTTATGGATCACACAGTTTTTGTCCCGTGTGGGAATAGAACATGCGACCTTTTGCCCAGCAGTCACTAACCACCAGACATACAGAAAACAATTTTTCATGGAATTTAAAAACATTCTGTAATAAAAGAAGTTGTATTTTCTCACAAACAATTATGGTACCCATTATGCTTGGGCTTTTACAACAGAGCCTGTGCCTGTTACGCATTACCATAAAAACACCATTAATTTTAACACTCTTGTAAATGTAATTGACCAATAAAACACCACACTTCAGATCAATTTTGTTTTTAATCTATAATCGCTCTCTATCCGTCTCCATATTTGATTTAATTGTTTTCGATGATAAAAAATATACCAATTATATGTTTTTTCTGCTGCGTTACAATCTATACTAATAATATAAAGCAAAAAAACGCACTTATATCAAGAACTACTAATCCGCCTTAAAAAATCTTTTTGCAATAAAAAATCCGTGTATTGAGGAAGGCTTTAAGATATATATCATTACGCTACGACTCTTAGGAGCGAAACAGTAAGCAAAAATGGAAGTTAAAACTGCAGGGCACGAATAGTTTTGTTATTAGTGCGTACATACAATAAAATAAATAACTTATCAGTCTAGTAATCGTTCATATCCTTGAATATGATCATTAAGTATATAACCACATGATGGTGGCCGGAAGTGCTCATCAGGGGAACAATAACGCTTACCGGAAGTCGGCCATTTCATGGCAGTCCGACGCTAATGACGGGCTCAATTTCAGCTAATAATGATTTTATCAGATATTTTCGATACTGAAGATATTTTATGGTATTAATATCGGGCTCATTAATGTTATGTGGTTTGGAGTACACTAGTTGTTACCCGCAACTGCGTTCGTATAGTTTCTTTTAATTTATAGGCTCGCCTATTTCATAATAGGACGTAAGTGGGACTATGTACCCGACAAAATGAACTAAAATCAATGTAATCTCCATTATCGATATATATACCTTGGCACAGTACAATAGGGTGCCATTGTACTGTGCCCCTATAGGGTTTAGGATGACTCTTTATTGTGCCTATTTTTAACGGCCTCTGAATTGTGTGATTGCAAATAATGAATACTGAATACTGAAATCGTTTAATATTCCTTTGTTTAGATTTACGTAAATACAAGCGTTGGTGTATATATACAGGTTTGTTAAGTTGTTTGTTATGCCAAACTATCGTATTTGTTAACTATCTGACAAATACATAATTGTTTATATAAATAATACTTATAATAACACTTAATTAAATAACACAAAACGGCTAAAACTTAATATAACACGAATAACGTTGAAATAACTTACGCAACATTTTTTATTGTTTTATGCGATAGGGGCAAACGAGCAGACGGGTCACCTGGTCACGTTGCCGGCCTTACATGAAGCAGTTACAGTAGTTCAAAACTAAAATCATAATATTACTGCATTTAAATAACTCAAGTTGATTAAATAATAATAAATGCATATAAAAAATGTCAAGGAAGCACGAAATATTTGTGATATGTTGACATATGTAGAAAGACATACTTATAATTAAAAATAGCCAACCAGACTTGATAGATGAATAAACTAGACAAACAATAATTTCCTTAAATATATACATATATAACTGAAGTAACAATCGAATTCTGATTTGGTATACTCAACCTAAGAGTATACTTAAAATAACAAAAATCTAAATCGTCTACAAGTAGCGGAGAAATCGCTAAACATACATAAAAATAGAATTACATAAAGTGTGGTCCCGTGTGGGATCGAACCCACAACACTATGTTGTGAGTTCGATCCCACACACATTCAGGTCGTTGCAGGAATTTTCTATTGTGTATACCCGTGTGACTGCGCAAGAAAGATGGTTATGTTTTCAAGTGTATGTATGTTTGATTTCTTTGTCGCGCTCTAAAGCCTAAACTTGATTTCAAACATACCTTCTTCCCTGAGATAATCTATTACAATATTCTTTTACAAAATGTCACTCCTGGCTTTACTGCCAAGTTTTATATCTACTGATTGTGAATATCAATCGTTCTTTGTATTGTTATGCTAATTTAAGCTTTAAATATAGGTAAAACCTATAGTTGGATTTTTTTCCTCAAAAAGAAGTATTCATAATTATAAAGCCATGTGAGAGAATTCTGTAAAATAAAAACAAAATATTTTTTAAATAAAAAAAAAAGTATTCTATCAGTTTTGGGTATAATTTTTGACATATTAGGATTGATTAGTCAAGCGGTGTTATTAATTACAGGTTCCGTTACAGCCCTATTGTTAAATTAATTACAGAACTTCGAAGGAACGTTTTTGTGTAATTTAGTAGTTGTGACGCGAACAGACGAATGTAGGTAAGAATAGTTGACATCAGACACTGTCCTGTTTCTTCCTGCGCATACGGCGATGTTTGCGTGTTATGAAATGCAATATTTCGTGCACTTTTTCGCTCACAAACATGATGGTGTATTGTAAAGGCTTTTCCTTTTCAAAGCTAAGTTTTATCGGAAGAATCAAAACATAGGGTGACGACTATTTGTAAATTTAGTAAAAGCTTGTGACGCGCGCAGCCATAGACTAAATAGAAAATTGAACAAATCCGGTTTATAAGGCCCATATTTGTTAAAAACTACGGTCCTGCCGAGAAGCTTCACTCCTTCAAAAAAGTAACCTATTCAATTTGTAACACATTTTTGCAATCAGACAATTTGAATGGTAGTATACTAAAAGTCATGCGACATTGACAGATCTTTTTTCATGGTAAAACTACACCAAAAAAGACATAACCTCTAACATCTCAAGTCACTCTTCTAATTTTCACTTGTCTATGGCCTAAAAGTTATTGTAATTTTATTCATAGGCAATTGTAACGCAAATTTCTTTGGCAAGTAATTACGTATCGTCAAGTTTTCAGGTAGATGAATACTCACGTAGATTAGCATTGACGTAGGTGTGACACGACGGGTCGGGGCAATCCCTGATCATTTCTTAAACCTTTGAAACAAATTTGATGTTCGACTAAAATATAGCTTTTAAGCTTTAAGCGCGATATGGGTGTTGAGTTTTCATCAGGAAATGGTCCTTAGTAAAATTTGAATGGATGTAGATATTATTAAAATAGATATATGTTGTATTATAGTTTGTTTAAATTGCAAAAAGGACAATGACCCCTACTTTGTTAGCGGCTGCGGTGAGAGAAAACGATATCTCTATGTTCGATATTTCTATCTGATCATACTTTCTGAATCATTACTTTAATATTACGATTGTCCTGTATAGAAAAAGTTGTACGGAAGGCACAACTTTTCTTCGTTGTTGCTTCGTTTTCAAATTTTAAAATTTTATGTGTGTTGATAATCTTGAAATAGCTAATAATGGAAACGAGCGTCAGCTGTCAGTGTCATGGCGGAGCTGGCTTTGAATTGATATCAGTTAAATAAGCCCTCAGGTGACGGTCTTAACCGTTTAACAGTAATAGAGCCATGCTTAGGCACGAATGGGCCAGATCGACTGAAGTAATACCACGGCCTCACAGACAACCGGTAGACAAACAATTGCATATGTATTTGCAATTGCATTGTATTATCGAGTGAGTTAAAGTACCGGAGGCCCAACTCATTCTCTTCTCTTTCCTCCTCCCTTCATCATTCTCACCACCATCAGGTGACCTGTCTGTTCATCGGACCCCCTTTACCATGTTTTGTTTTTTATGTTTAATTTATTTCATCT
The DNA here is from genome assembly GCA_947561695.1 of Tyria jacobaeae. Taxonomy (NCBI): domain Eukaryota; kingdom Metazoa; phylum Arthropoda; class Insecta; order Lepidoptera; family Erebidae; genus Tyria; species Tyria jacobaeae. The sequence goes on from OX387223.1 coordinate 18,217,307, forward strand.
TTTTAATAAATTAATTGGCTATCAAGTCAAAATAGCTTCTCTTTAACTACCTAAGAGAATACTGTTTAAACATTGTGAACGGCAGTTACTTCAATCGCACAAAGTAAATTTTAATCAAATAAAGACAAATATTTAAAGTGACAGTTGACAGTTGACAATTTTTATCTACAGTGGTAGAGCTATGCTTGGGCACGAATGAGCCGGCTCGACCAGTGCGATACCAAGGCCTCACAGAAAACCGGTTGTAAGGCAACACTTGCGTTGCATTTTCCCGAAATTATTGAGGTTTCCGGAGGCCCAACTCTCTCTCTCCTTAGATAGGGGAGAGGAAACTCTCCCCTATCTAATAAAGATCTGTACAACCGGCGTGACGGTATATAAGACTTAAAGACAGTGGAATAAGCTCTTAAAGCTCAAAGAGAAACGACTTGAATTTACGTATGTACTCGTATGTATAAATTACAACATCATTGTAATAAACATTCCAGAAATAGTAACTATGTATGTACCTACTGAGGAATAAAAAATATGTCACATGATATCGTTTGCTTTACGTATGGAAAACTTCAGGATAATATTAATTAAATAAGTGTTTGAATAGCATTATGATGTGGTATAATTATTAATTACTTAATTATATACACTAATTAGATAATACGCATGTTAATAGCATCTGGTTTTATTGTGGGACAGATTGTAAATAGAGTTTTATTTTAAGGCTAATTTTTTTCGTAAAAAACGGACCTGTTTGTCTAGCAGAGCCGGAGTTCGATTCCCTCGTGGGACAAAAAATATGTGATCTACCAATAGTAGTACCGATCCGAAATACTGTGTATGTTTGTCACGTCACCTGCGATACAGGAATAATCCTAAATCCTTATTTAAGAAAAAATAATAAGGTTACATTATGTATGTACTAAAAAAATATCGTACGTACTTCTATCAAACTCGCTAAATGAGATACCTGTAAAAGAATTATTATATCATGCAGTGTGTTGTTGATTTGAACTGACACTATAATGGCGTCACCATTATAGTGTCAGTTCAAATCAACAACGTACGTAACGTAACGTAACGTGTAATGACTATGAAATATTATTGTAAACCCAGGCCCCAAGTAACTTTTATTGTTGATAATAAAATAAAGAGATCTCCAAAACATAAATAAGGAAATGAGTTACTTTCATAATAAAAATTTTGCTGTGGCAGAGCAGAGCACACTTAGGCACGAATAGGCCGCCTCGACCGGAGTAATATGTTTTGTATTTACCGAGTCAGTGTGGGCACCGGAGGTCCAAATCCTCTCCTCTTTCCTGTTCCCTCACCCCCATATATAAAACATACAAAATTATTTGTAGGTTAGAGTGTTCGGTCTTTCTTTTCTTTCTTTCTTCTTTCTTTTCGAGAGCTGCACTGTTTAAGCTATTGATTATTCACTTGAAATCCATCCGTATAAGCAAGTATTCTCCAGTCTTTAGGGTTCCGTACCCAAATAAAACGGGACCCTATAACTAAGACTCTGCTGTCCGTCTGTCTATCTATCTGTCTGTCACCAGGCGTTATCTCATAAACCGTGATAGTTAAACAGTTGAAATTTTCACAGATAATGTATTTATGTTGCCGCTATTACAACAAATACTAATAAACAGAATAAAAAAAATATTGAAGAGGGCTCTCATTCAACAAACGTGATTTTTTTACTAGTTTTGGCTCGATATTGATAATGGTAACAGGTAGACGTTTAAAACATTCACAGATTATTTAGGTATATATTAACTTCAAAAATAAATAACTGAATTAAAATACAACAAATTTTTAGGGGGGGCTCCCATACAACAAACGTGACTTTTTTGCCGTTTTTATAGATAATGGTACAGAACCCTTCGTGCGCTAGTCCGACTCGCACTTGGCCGGTTTTTATTATTCCCAAAGTGGCCCGGTCGACGGTAATAATTACGTAGAAGGGATTCAAATGTAGTCGGCAAAACGTAGGCATTTAAGACGCCGCTGCTATCCCTTTCGGGGATAAATGCGTGAATGTATGTTTCTGTGTATTACACGGCTAATTATGCTTTCTCTAAAATAATAATAAACCAGTTACATAAATCATATCAAACCAATACTTGATGAATGTTTTCTTTAATAAATTATACATGTTCGTTTACCGTACAAAGCAATTAGATGCCATTGGCAGCCGGACTGGCAACGTGCCAGCTACTCAATGCCAGGCCATTGCCAAGCGTTGCCATAGCTCGGAGATACCATCGCAGCGTTCTCCCATTCTTAACGAGTTGGTCTAAATTGAAACATATAGCGTTATTAGAAACAGTCGGTTCTAAGCTTGTTGTGTTTTTTTTGTATTTTTTTATTATTGTGATGTGTTGTTTTTATTCACATTATATTGAATATCAATTTCTGTACTGCATGATTAGAGACCTGACTCTGCTTCTTTGTCTAGTATGATATATAAACTGTAATTTAAATAAATATATATATAAGCACTTGGCCCTATGTTCGATTAGTATTATATAAAACAATTGGATACTGATTGTGACCCAATGTTTTCTATTAAACATTTCTAAAAGCTTATGACTTATATTTGCGAAGTCTGAAAACGTAGCGTAGGACGCCCACAGGCCAGAGCAGAGCAGAGCTGGATGCAAGAAGCCGAAAATAGATCGAAGTGGCGTGCAATAGGAGAGGCCTATGTCCAGCAGTGGACTGCGATAGGCTGATGATGATGATGATGATGATATGACTTATATCATACAACAAGTTTAGTAATATTTTACATTTTATTTTTTTGTTACCTTCCTACCTCGTAGCACAGGTCCCTTTATAATAATGTAAGAAAATTACACATTGACATGCGATGCCTAAGGCCCATGCTATATCTACATATGTCGACATATATATGTTATTCTTATGACTGCTATTTACGAGCCTAAACGGGCTTCAAGGAGGCCTTCAGAGGCCTAAAAAACTGTAGTTCCAATTAAGTGATATACAGGAATAAATCATCCAATCTATCTTTTCACTCAATCGTTTGGCACAATGCAAGCATTGTTTGTCTACCGGTTTTCTGTGAGGCCGTGGTATTACTCCGGTCGAGCTGGCCCAATCGTGCCCAGGCGCTTCTCGCACGATTAATTTTAAACAAATAATAATAATATACGAGTGGTGTAACCGCTTTTAATTTAAATAAATATCATCATCATGTGTTGTCAGAAATCGTCCTTCTCTATGTGATATTTCTAAAAAATCTAACTTCTTTCCCTTTCTTCGACCCTCACGTGATTAATGGATAACCCTTTAAATAATAAAGTCGTCTATTGATTAATAATAAAGTAATTCTTACGCAGTATTACAAGTGCTATAGCAAAACAGAAACTCTTTACTCATTCATATTCAATCATCCCATATCTCAACTAAATAAACATTTTCTTGGATTTACGTTTATGCATAATCTTGTACATTTTCTATTAAATCGTTGCTATTAAATTAAATTACATAATGCACTCGTATAAATCTATTTATTACATAATTGTAATATCAGAATATGTTGACAACATAATGTAATGTCATACACGTATCAATCCCAAATTAATTACGGGGCCTAATTGATAAACGCGATACGGATAAGCGAGGTATTTAATTTGCTTATATTACGAGTAATCGTGCCATGTTTACTGGTAATATTTGATATTACGAGTAAAATTAACTATTGCTGGGTGATGTGTGAGTAAATTGAGGAGTGAAATAATGAGCGTTTGAATTAAAATATGCTGATAATTTATCATACTTGTATGTTTGCCTATTTTAAACATAGCTTTATATATATATATAGCTTTAAATTGATTTTAGAGTCGTTGTTACCTTTTCATATTGTCAAAAAAGACTGTTTAGTTTTTAACTGCTGTAATTTGAAAGTTAAAAAACTGAATATTGGAAACTAGTCCTGAATTCCTTCTAAACAGTTAAAGTTACATGCGATAAAAACATAGTCTGAAGAAGTGAATATACGTATTTAGTGGATTTACTTCTTCAAGAATTTTTCTATGCGAACTTCTTCGGCTGTAGCCATTTAGGGCTAGCGCCATCCTGTGAAATAAACTTAAACTTATTTTTTAAAACACACCGTTTAATTAAAAGGAAAAAACGGAACCTTTATAGGATCACTGTTGTCCGTATGCCTGTCAAGACCCTTTTGGAACGCGTTTAGGTATCAAGCTGAAACTCATATCAAATACTCAGGTCTACTGTCCCTCGGAGCTGTGAAGCCAACGCAATCAAAAGTTACAGCCGTTTATGTTGCAAATTTTCGACACTTGCAAGGGAATCAGAACCTACAGGGTACTTTCTGTGAACTCAGAATCTTGAAATTTGGTATGAAGCAACGTGTTATAGCACAAATAAAAATTGTAAAAAGCGTAAATTGTTAGTTACATCATATAATAAAAATATTTTTTATAATTTTAAGCTTTCTACCCCTCTCCTCATGAACGCGTAGAGGTATTAAATTAAAATTATGGATTTCATTTAGCAATAAAAATAGCGTAACTTTTACATATATACCTATAGGTTTGTACGAAGCGCGAGTCCGACTCGCACTTGGCCGGTTTTTTTAAGTCTTTCCCACTTACTTTACCAATAATGCAAAAACATACAGCTGCACTCCTTCAACGCGTAAAGAAAAGCGCAGATTCCTTCTAATTTATTGTACATTTACTTAAACATCAGATTTACTTGAATTCTATTCTGAAAGAAACGGTTACTTTACGATTACTTTTTATTCACAAAATAAGCTTCAAATACTCACTTTTCATGGAATCCAATTTCTATTTACTGACAGCGTACATTTTATCGTCGCGATTTATTACGTTTTTTGTTTAAAAGATAAAAACGAAGGTCACTTTTAGGCCATTAAATGTTTTAAAACATTATTTATGTAGCCAATAACATTTAATTTAGGACTAGCTTTTGCCCGCGTCTCAGCCTGTGTTAATGAATGTCTAAAAAATTCATAAAAGGGGCCATCATATTGTTGTCAAATGGATACTTTTGGAAAAATATGGGAAAATTGTAGCATTCCTACTGAAAGGGTAAGAGAAGATAGATATAAGTTCAGTGATATTGTTTATACAGATTTATTAGAAGTATAAGTAATAACTACAGCTGGAGAGTGGAATTATACCGTGGCCTCACAGAAAACCAGTAGACAAACAATAATAATTTATACATAAATAATATTACACATAATAATAATTTATACAGGTATTCTATGGTTCCTTACCATACTTCTGCTAGCATGTGTGCAAAATATCTACTATGCTTGTACAGTTACAGCGTGAAAGCCTAACAAACAAACTAATATTCCCGTTTATCTTCGGACATTTAAATATTTCAAGTACAGAATAAAATTTCCATAGTATTGGTATACGATTGCATATCCATGAAGTCAGCATAAAAATTTATTAATAAATACATATAAAAACAAAAGCAAGGAACTTGGCACGTGTAACATGATGCAATATGCACCATGCGTCTGCGCAGTATTGTAGCCCATTATCATAGCATAAAGGACATTATGCAAAAACGTATTTAAATACCTATTGACGATTTCAATAATATTAACATTCATCTTTTTTATTTTGCAGGTGACCCTGACTGTGAATATACTAAGACAATAACGTAAGTATTTTTTTTTAATCTTTTAAAAGAAGCTATACTGAATGTAGATGTTTAAAATTACACTTACACTAAAGACAATCTATTACTTTTATCGCCGCAACAAATCTTATATATATATCTATTAAATATAGAGGTAAACTCCTATATATATAGAGGTAAAATAAAGGAATAGTAGGAAGGAGGGTAGTTGCTACTACTATAGCAATTTGTGATCTTGTTTATTTATTAAATAATAAATAATTAACTATTTTTTTAACAACTGCGGTTATATAAAGTAAATGCTAACATAAAGCTCCAACCTGTCAAGTGTTATCTCCTCTCAAGATTACTTAGTTGAATTTTTATTAACATCAATAACTTTGCACAGTATATTTACCATGGACAGTATTAAGGATTCATTTTCCACAATCATGGCTGGTATTGAAGAACGAATGGCTAATTTTGAGTCAGAGCTACAGAAAAGTTCCTCTAATTCAAACAGCACACCCAGCATTGCGAGCCTTGCATTGGATTTTACTAATTTTAAATCCTTTGTTGTATCCACAATATCTGCATTTCGTCAACAAATAGACCTATTGGCTCGTGATATTGACAACATGGAGATGCGCAGTCGCAGAAAAATGTTGCTGTTACATGGTGTCCAAGAAGAGCAGGCAGAAGTGACAGCGCAGGTGGTGATCAACACTTTTAAAGATCGTAAATTACACACGGTATCTGTGAATGACATCAGGCGGTGCCACAGGATGGGACGACCCACTAATGCCAGTAAGCCACGACCCATCTTAATTAAATTTCATGATGTAACTGTCCGGGACAAAGTCTGGTTTACAAAAACAAGACTAAAAGGTTCCGGGATTACACTCTCTGAGTTCATTACAAAAACTAGGCACGAGGTATTCATGGCGGCGCGTGAGCGGTTTGGAGTCTCGAATTGTTGGACACGGGAAGGTCAGGTCTATGTTCTTAGCCCTAACGGAACACGGCATCGGTTGACTTCCCTCGATGAACTCAAAAAACTGCAGATTAGCACACAGAGGCCCGTTACAGTGGAAAAAGTGGTGCCTAAATCAAGACGTGCCGCTAGCAATAAAAAATAGCATTCGTGTTTTTAGGTATCTTGATAACATCCAGGTATTATTATTTTATAACTTCTACTTCTACCCATGTCACTTAACTTTCTACTTTTCCGAATACCTTACACTGACAAAAGCAATAACAACTTTTATTTTTTAATTTCCTATTTACAAAACGTAGTGATTGACATATAATTGTCACTTTGACATAACAAACTTGAATGGTACGTTTTTGATAGATGCTACGCTAGATATTCTCGTTACGATTTCTATTTACTATAATTATATCTTACGCATGTACCTGGTAGGAAATGAAATCTAATGTTATACTTTGTTTCTTTTTGTTATGGCTTTTTTCTTTTTTTTCTTTTGTTCGTGTCATTAATATTTATGTGCATTTATGTCATCAAACTAATTAAATTTTTTTTCTTTTATAACACAACTGGCGGGTGGACAATTTGTAGACATAAAAAAGTAGAACGGATCATATTATTTGTTGTTCCTATTAATAATATAAGTATATATAATATATATATTTGCGAAATTCTATTTATATAGATATATATGTATATATATTCTTTTCTTTATTACAATAGCTATGTCAAATTGCAGCGATGATGAAAGTTTTATTTCAGCGAATAGCAATCACAATGATAGCTTTCTTAGTATACCTACACTATCTGAAACTATACAAGCCCAGTTTTCCGATGTTACTAGAAATTTTAATGTGGTCCATATAAATGCACAGAGTATTCCGGCCCATTTCTCTGAGATGCTGACCAACTTTAACTGTAAAGATATCCATGCTATTCTCATTTCTGAATCATGGCTAAAACCATGTCTCCCTTCGAACTCCTACTCACTTCCCGACTTCCACTTAATCAGAAATGATCGTGCTAATGGTGCAGGTGGTGGTGTTGCCATATATTTACGAAAAAATATCCCCTTTCAAATTGTTGATTTATCACCGCAACCTCCACCATCACATGCTGGTGAACATCTGTTTTTGGAAGTTGATTTTTTTCATACTAAACTTTTACTCGGCGTTTACTATTCTCCTTCTTCCCGCATCAACTTTTTTACCTCTTTTGAAACTATTTTAGAACGTTTCTCCCCCGTTTACAGTCATTGTATAGTAATGGGGGATTTTAACACGTGTATGTTAAAAAACGACTCCCGTTCTTCTACTTTCCTTAGCACAGTCGAGTCTTGTAATCTGTCCCTCCTTCCTTTAAATGCAACCCATAATTTTCCCAATTCTACGCCATCACTTCTTGACCTTATTCTCGTTTCCTCCCCCAACTTAGTTGCTAAACACGGACAGTGCGCAGCGAACGAGTTTTCATACCATGACTTAATCTTTCTCTCTTACCAAATACGTCCTCCTAAACCTAAACCCAAAATCCTTTTGCAGCGCAATTTTCGAGACCTGAACCTCAATGTCCTTCGTGAGGATGCGTGTAATGTAGATTGGAGCTTACTTATCGAAGCGGAATCTCTGGATGAAAAAGTTGCCATTCTGAACAACAAACTGACTGAGCTTTATAATATTCATGCACCACTCCGAGCTATAAAGATTAAACACTTGCCTGCTCCATGGCTTACACCGGATATAAAAGCTCTGATATCCAAAAAAGGTGCAGCTAAAGGTAAGTACAAATCTAGGCCCACACCAGGTAATCGTGATAAATACATTGCTGTACGAAATCTCTGCAGTAAGGTGTGTAGAAAAGCACAACGCCAATACATTCATAGCTCTGTCGAGAACGGAGACCCAAGCAAAATTTGGAAATTCCTCAGAAATCTGGGTGTTGGCAAGTCACAATTACATACCATCCCAAAAAGAGTTGACATCGATTTGTTAAATCAACATTTCTCTTCTTCGTCTAAATATGATCAGACTACCAAAGCTAATACTTTACAATATCTTTCATCACTTCCAACACCCGGTCACCAACCGTTCACTTTTAGCCAACTATCTGCTTGTGATGTTAAAGAGTGCATAATGTCAATTCATTCAAACGCTGTTGGCAGTGACTGCATAAGTCGTAACATGATTCATCCAATTATAGATGAAATTCTACCTATTTTGTGTCATGTACTAAATCATTCTCTTTGTTGTAGCATATTCCCCAAGTCTTGGAAAGAGGCTCAGATTATCCCTTTGCCAAAGAAATTCAATCCTAATTCCTTTTCCGACTATCGTCCTATTTCCATACTTCCTTTTTTGTCTAAAGTTCTGGAACGCCTCGTACATAAACAATTGAATACATTCCTTTCTAAAAATTCTCTCTTAAATCCTATGCAGTCAGGCTTTCGCCCAGGTCACAGCACGGTCAGCGCCCTGATCAACGTCACAGACGACATCAGGCTTGGTATGGAGAAGGGAAATCTAACGGTACTCTCCTTATTAGATTTTAGCAATGCCTTTAATACCGTAGATTTCAACATACTGCTAGGCATCTTGCACTCTATTAACATATCTCCAACAGTGGTTGATTGGTTTCAAAGTTACCTGTTTGGACGCCGGCAGCGTGTGCGCTTTGAAGAATCGTTCTCTTCATGGTGTAATACATCTGTAGGTGTGCCGCAGGGTGGCGTTCTATCACCTTTGCTTTTCAGAATTTTCATAGATTCAATCTCCAAATCATTAGTTTCATCCTACCACCTTTATGCAGATGATCTTCAAATTTACACGCAAGCTCCTTTACACAATTTGGCAGGAGCATTTGGAACAATCAATACGGACTTGGCGCGTATTTGCGAATGGAGCAAGCAATATGGTCTGGAGGTGAACCCGCTTAAGACACAGATGATAGTTGTAGGAAGTCCCAAGATGATACCTCGGATAATTTGGTCACAATTACCGGACATTGTGTTCAATGGTACTGTGCTGCCAATGAGCACTGTTGTTAAGAACTTAGGCATTTTAATTGACAATACCTTATCCTGGGCTCCTCAATTGCGTGAAGTTAGTAGAAAATTATTCGCGTCAGCAGGATCTCTGAGACGCCTACGTAATTTCTTGCCAACGGTGACTAAGATTACGCTAGCACAATCCCTTCTTCTTCCTATACTCGACTATGCCGATGTCAGCTATCTCGATATCACTGAGGAGCAACTCGATAAGCTTGAACGCCTTCAAAATTTTTGTATTAGATTTATATTTGGTTTACGCAAATATGATCGCGTATCAGAATTTCGCACTTTGCTCAAGTGGCTCCCAATTCGTCTTCGACGGGATACTCATATTCTCACTATGCTTTATAATATTCTTTTCAATCCCTTTACTCCTACCTATCTTAAAGAACGTTTTACGTTTCTCAGTGACACACACACCAAAACATTAAGATCCTCGGCATCATTGGAACTGGCAGTACCTCCACATTCAACCAGGTACTATGACCTATCTTTTAGTGTACAGGCTGTGCGCCTGTGGAATAACCTACCTTTACACATTAGACGTGCCCAATCGCTGGCTACATTTAAGAATATGGTTAAAGACTATTACTTGGCTTGCTAGTACATTTTTTGTTTATATCTCATTTATACTTTTTATCTAACTGCTGCATTTATCGATCTAATAAACCCATTGTATATAATATATGTGTACGTATATGCATTTTTATGTATATAATTGTATGTAGGTATGTTTATTTATATATATATATATATATATATATGTATATGTATATATTATAGGTACCTAGTTATAAATTTGATCCTTCTTAAATAAAACGCTTTTTTTTTTTTTCTCTCTTCTTTCTACACCTAAACTACCCGTATGTTCTTTTGCATCTTGTCTTTTTCTGTCCATCCTAAGGTTGCCTGGCAGAAATTGCATTTAGCGATAAGGCCGCCCATTGTACATTTCTATTCTGCATAAGTACTGTAAATTTTTGTTTTAAGGTGTACAATAAAGTATATTCTATTCTATTCTATTCTATTCTATTCTAAACTCCAATAGACTAGAAAACAGAAAAACAAATTTGCCTATAGATTTTATTATGACAAGTTACACCGTGAGCGACACGCGGCCATTGATGCATCTGAAGCGGGGAATGGTGGGACGATAAAAAGCTGTGAGTGCTTTATAAATACAATAACGGTCATTTGAGTGCGTACCGAGATACGAAGAACATCGCGATTACCGTTATTTACTGAATTTGATAGTTTAGTTGTGTGGTTGTTTCTTATATAAGTGTTAGATTTTTTTGAAGTAATAGAAACAATTAATAAAAGCTTTGCGATCTGTATAGTATTCCCTTTTGAAAAAATCTATATTTCAATGCCGAAACCGAATTTCGATGCCGAAACGGACCGACTCATCGACCACGTCCAAATGGCTACAGACTCTCTGGCTTGGTTCGCGCAAAACCGATCATGCGGGAAGATCTGTTTACGATTTCGCCTTGGCATATGGCTTGACGCAGCTGGTACCAACGCCTACGCGAATCCCAGATGCAGAAAGCCACGTGCCTTCACTGTTGGATCTTCTGCTGACCTCACATCTTGACGGCTACAAAGTATCCTTTGAGGTCCCTCTTGGCTCTTCGGACCATTGCCTGATTAGGAGTATGGTGCCACTCGTTCAGTCGCCGCGTATGGCACTATAGGTCAGCAGACTGGGATGGAATGAGAACATTCTTCGCATCCTACCCATGGAGGCAGGTTTGCTTCTCGCCAGATGATCCCAATGTCGTTGCTGACTCTGTCGCGGATGTTGTGCTTCAGGGTATGGAACTTTTCATTCCATTCTCCCTGATTCCCACAGGTGGCAAGTCCCAGCCTTGGTTTGGTCGAACCTGCAAAGCGGAGTCCCGCCGAAAGCAGGAATGTTACCAAGCATGGGCTAATGCAGCGACAGCACGGGATGTAAAGACCAGCACATTAAAGAAGCAATTTAACTTTGACTCTAGGTCCCTCAAAAGAGTAATTGCTGGGGCGAAGTCGGCTCACATCGGCAGAATTGGTGAGAGACTAGTGAGTCTCCCCTCCGGAACTCGTGCATTCTGGTCTCTTGCCAAAGCTGTCCAGGGGAACTTTTGTAAGCCATCCCTTCCACCTCTGCACATAGGAGATAATTTGTTGGCCCACGACGCTAAAGAAAAAGCCGATCTTCTGGGCAAACTCTTTGCGTCCAACTTGACCCTGGACGACGGGGGAAACGCACCGCCGACCATACCGCAGTGCGAGAGCAACATGCCGGAAATCCGGTTTACACAAAGGGCAGTGCGTAAAACGCTTCTTTCCCTCGACGTTCTTAAGTCGAGTGGGCCCGATAAAATCTCTCCTATCGTGCTGAAATCGTGTGCTCCTGAGTTGGCACCGGTTTTAACGCACCTTTATCGGCTTTCCTATTCTCTTGGTGTAGTCCCGAACTCATGGAAGACAGCTCTAGTGCACCCAATCCCTAAAAAAGGAGATCACTCGGATCCGTCCAACTACAGACCCATAGCCATCACCTCCTTGTTTTCCAAGATAATGGAATCCATTATTAACTGCCAGCTCCTCCGGTACTTAGAAGACCACCAGCTCCTTAATGATCGACAATACGGCTTCCGTCGGGGTCGTTCAGCTGGTGATCTTCTTGATTACTTGACTCACCGGTGGGCACAGGTGATCGAGACCAAAGGGGAAGCGTTGGCCGTTAGTTTGGACGTGGCGAAGGCCTTCGATCGGGTCTAGCACAAAGCGCTCCTTGCGAAGGTTCCTTCCTATGGGCTTCCCGAGAAACTGTTGCTGCTGCACTGCACAACTGCTGTCCCAAGTCTGTTAATTCTGGTGTCCCACAAGGCTGTGTGCTCTCAAACACGCTGTTTCTTCTGCATATCAATGACATGCTGCAGATTAGCAGCATCCACTGCTATGCAGACGATAGCACGAGTGATGCCCTTTACACCGGCCGCGCTAACATTTCTCGGGTAAACGTCATCGAAAGCCGATCCAAACTTGTGTCTGAAATCGAAACTTCTTTATCAAAAGTTTCAGATTGGGGTCGACTTAACCTAGTCCAGTTTAACCCCACGAAGACACAGGTTTGCGCGTTCACCGCTAAAAAGATGCCATTGGTCGTATCACCTCAATTTGAGAGCACTTCCCTAACTGCATCAGCCAGTATCGGAATCCTTGGCGTCGATATATCAAGCGAAGTCCAGTTTCGCGGTACACAGTCCACTTAGAGAGTAAGGCCATATTAGCCTCGAAGAAGCTTGGTGTGCTAAACAGATCGAGACAGTATTTTACTCCGGCCCACTGCCTGCAACTTTATAAGGCGCAGGTTCGGTCGCACATGGAATACTGTTCTCATCTCTATGCAGGTGCACCCCAGTACCAATTTCTCCCTCTTGACCGCATTCAACGGAGAGCGACTGCCAAGATATTTCTGATCGACTTGACACCTTGGCGTTGCGTAGAGATGTAGCTTCACTCTGCATCCTCTATCGCTTGTATCATGGGGAGTGTTTAGAGGAATTGTTCGGACTTATACCGGCTGCTGGTTTCCGCCATCGTCCTACGCGACAAAATATCCATCCCCATCACCTGGACGATTGGCACTCCACCACTGTGCGCTTCTCCAGAAGCTTTTTGCCTCGCACAACCAGCTTATGGAACAAATTGTCGCCTGCCGTATTTCCGAACCGATACGACCTTCAAACCTTCAAGAAAAGAGCGTACTCCTACCTAAAAGGCCAGCAACGCACTTGTGACTATTGAGTTGCGGGTGTCCATGGGCGGCGGTAGTCATTTACCATCAGGTGACCCGTCTGTTCGTTTGCCCCTATCGCATAAAAAAAAAACAATTTATATTCATAAAGTAATTGAAATTTGTGTTACAAGCATTTGTATAAGTTATTTAACTTTGAAAAGTTTTCCTTTTTGCAAAGGCTTAGAATATTTATATAATTATAGCTAAAACAGCTATTGACATGTGTCAAAATATTATTTGACGAAACAATAAAAATAAAAAGCTTCATTTATTTTATGCTTTTGTTCATGAATGAATATGGCTTAAAGCTCTTTTAATCTTTTACAAACTGTATTTTTTTTAATAACTAAGAACAATGTACACAACTTTGCAACACCTAATCCTCCTGTAACACCGAGCCTTAGCAGGTTGTCACAAGCGGGCACAGCTCTGAGGTTGCAGATGGCTTATCATAATCCCAATCAATTGTATTGCACGAGTAATATTGAATTTGTAAATTTCTTTTAAACCCTTCGCGAAGTTTCTAGTCACGTACTGTGGTTTGCACGGCTTGAAATAATAATGTATCAATACTCTTTTTTCATATACACTGTACTATGTAATCCATTTAAATACTGGAACATAGATAATAAATTTAGTGTCAACTCAAATTATTATACGCATCGGCATACGAATGTTATGTATTTTTATTACTAATCTCTTATTCGATAACAGTAGTAATTTTATTATTAATTAGTTGTGGTATTTATAAAGATAATTAAACCATTTACTTAGGATAAGGAGCATCTATTAATTACGTGAGCTCATAATTATCTTAAGAACATTTAAACTACTGCCTATACGTCATTAGGGAACGGGTTGGGCAAAATGGCAACTTCGAGGGACCTGAAAACACTTTGATTTGGCAAAAAGACAAATTTTATACCTAATGAATGGAGAGATTATTAAAATGGTTGAAGGGATTTTTATAGGCTAAAAATTATTAACATTAAAGTCTATGAAGCTACGGCGTCACCCATTGCATAAGCAACTGTGTTCCTTTGACACCGATATAAGAATGCTTGGAAACATGTTGGTCCTGCTCCATTGAACAATTTAGAGTCTAGACAAAATCAAACTGGTTGCTAACTGTATTGTATAAGGAATTATATTTTTGTGACATTGATTCACATTCAGTGTTTATTTTAACTAACACACTGACTTATTACTTGTTAATATTCTATGTAAATCGTATACTTACTTTTACTATGTTTGTAAATGTGTAGGCACCATGTATCTATCATAAAATAATTTATCTGTCTTTGCTTCGCTTTAATTCTTTTTACCTATTTCGGTATAGTAATTTGGTTCTGAGTACATCGTTTTTCACACATAATTATATATAATGATTGTATTCAAACAAAACATTTTAAAAGAGTAACGGTGGAGTTTCTTGCCCATTCTTCTCACTACGAAACTACATTTTGGAAGTGGCGACTATAATCAGTTCTATTTTAATGTAAATGTTGACGTTCAAAAGTGCCTTGCTGCTAAGCTTATTTGAAATAAATGCTTTGACTTTGACTTAGACCACTGTCCATGTAAGGACCCACTTTTTAAACATCATCCACTAACTTTAACTCAAACATTAGACCCTATTTACTAATCTAATTCATCGGTAAAACAGAATTCCGCTGTCCCCTGCTTCAATGTCAATCTCATTCAATATCACTAAATACACATACGCAACATTGGTTGTATTACTTAAATATATAACATATCGCTAATATAGGTCATAACAATTATAGCATAACAGTTAATTGTTGATTTTATGGCATTGCAGATCGAGTACAGTCGATGACAGATGTTATTACACATGATTAATCTATTAAATTGTTTAATATGTATATTCATTTATTATATTTCAAAAATTACTGTGACATTTAGGAATGTCCTCAATGTTATGCTAATGAACAAACAATGCTAAACTTGTTGTAGTGTCCCCTGTCGGGCATTGCAGACCACAAAATTAGCATTGCTTTGTTTTGGGCTTTTGAGGCCATCGAATCAAGAAGCAAATATTTGGAAAATTGCTATCTCGCTACAAAGTATATTGATTGTTATTATTAGTTTACTATTGACTATTGACTGTACTATGTCTGTATATATACATATATGTAAGTATATAAACACACACAGCAGACAAACAGCGATTGCATTATATTGTCGAGTGAATAAGAGAACTGGAGGCCGTACTCCCCCTTTTCCCCCTCATTACCCTAAAGGCGGCACGGCAGCGCACTTACAACTCTTGAGTTCCAGGTGGCTACGGTCGGCGATTGTCACATATTACCAGGCGACTCGTTTGTCCCCCTATATAAATAAAAAATACGTATTATTTTTTTCAATAACTATGACTATTCGGACAATTTATGTAAGCCATAAACAATCGATTAAAGTCCGGGTACACTTTGTCACACATAAGATCCTCTTCCCGTACTCAGTTAGTAGAAAGGTCACAAACATGACAAGCCTCTGTCGTTACCTTCTCTTGTCAGTGACTGATGAATAGGAACGGGGCTCAGGTGCACTGTAAACCTCTGCTTGTTAAGTCCGACGATGGGTATTGAAAAAGTTATAAAACTGACTTACGACATCTTTATAAATGATCGGAGAAAATTCACCTAGTTTTCACAGATGTGTTTTTTTTTTCAAATTCAATATAATCTCTGACTCAATCTCCTGTTTACCTACACTCAAACTAATACAGATTATAGAAGTTTTAGTTGTTGTTCACCGTAGCGTAAAATAGGGTCACCCCAGCTCCTCCCGTGGGTGTCGTAAAGGTAACTAAGGCATTAGACTGTTATCCTATCAGACATTGTATGTATATACAGTGTTGTTGACGACACTAGGCCTACCTTGCCTACTTGTTGATGAGAAATACGTGAGTGTTGAAATGAGTGTAAAAATTACCAATTTCCCTGCATTTTCTCCTGCTCCCAAATTCCTAAAGAATTGGACAGTTTGGAATGTAAAATATATGGATTATGTTCTTTTATAGTTTCTTAAGATCTTTTGTAAGTTTCGAATGTAGTTTCTGCAAAGTTATATATATATATATATACGAGTACATATAATATTCGGAAGTGACGTTTGTTTGTTTGTTGAAGTGTTTGTTACACAAGCTTTACACTGAATGTCTTCTTAAGTTGTGTTTAATAAGTTTATGCAAATATTGGTGAACCAAATAATAAAAATAAAAATAAGGAATCCATCCAATAATAATTTCACATACAAATGCATTGAAACAGAAAATAACACTTATCAACTTTATTAGGATAGTAATTAGGATAGCGTACATCAGACTACATTAAGAAATACATACATATCTGAATATATTTTTATTTGACATATAATCTAAGGCCGTGTGATTCACGGTGGAGTAGAATATAAAACCCATTTCTTACTCGTGGTGTTGTAAAAGGCGACTAAATGAACGAACTGATGGCATTCATACAGTGCCCAGTGCTTAATACACATCTGATTATCCCTTAAGGAATACAGGCGTGAGCATATGTATGTATCTATATGTAGATAATCTAGATGTAAGTATATTAAAATTCTTTCCAATACTTACTCTAAGAAACCAACAAACAACTAGGATAATAATAGTATGAGCAAGTACAGCGATTAAAAAATTAAATGATAGTAATAATAACTCCACACTAAAGCTTGCACTATGGCAACAAAACTGCTGATATACATACTTATATATTTCATGTACATATTATAGATAAATAACACTCAGACACAATAAATAATCGTGTGCATCAGAAAAATATTTGTTCTGGATGGGAATCAAAGGAGGTAGTGACCTCTGCTTAGCAAATGATGGCCAACAGTTCAGCCGCACCTGACTGCTTATTTTTCTTTCTCACTATATTCTTTGTCTTGCCTGGGCCCCAAATGTTTATTCCCGATATCACTCTTCAATGACACCTCTCATATGAAAATCTATGAAGGGCTAGACAATGAAAAATAACCATCTTTTAGGCACATATATATCTAAAAAAAAAAAAAACAATTCTTGTAAAATCGGATAAGAAATCGAACCAGCCGTAAAGCCGGTAGTCGAGGCCAATACGTTAAGTATTTTGTAGCCGATTGTACAAAGCTGACACTAATTGTGTTAAGGTTAGCTGCTCATCTTCGGCCGTCACTTAATGTCGCATTTGATTTACTTATTAGGCACCTGTTTAAACATGTTATAAGGACTGGGTCTTAAGATTATGCAAGAATGTGTATGAATGTTTGAATTTATTCTAGCTACTAAGGTTTTATTTATGGTATAGGAGAAAACAAGCAGACGGGCCACCTTACGGTAAGTGACTATCGCTGCTTCAACACAAATGTCGCAAGTGTGTTGCTGGCCTTATAATGTACCCTCGGAGGTTGAGTCTCTGGTAACCTACCTACCAGCGCACGTGTTTCCTTCCCACTTTGATCCCGGGTATTTTAAGCGGGGCGTGAAAAAGCATCTCACCAGGCCGCCATAGTGTGGGTCACCATGTTGCATTGACAAGACATGCAATGAGGATGGTGACCACCACTCTTTGACTCTACCTATTGCTTTCCATCAGGCAAAGTGGAGTCACTATGGTAGGCTAATATAAAAAAAAAAAAAAACCAAATTCACTCGGCGAAATAATTCAAACTTGGTTCACAACCGGTTTTCTGTGAGGCCGTGGTATTCCTCCCGTAAAGCCGGTCCATAGGTGGGCCTAGAAAATCATTCTCACCAGCACTATTAACGTAATTCCCTGCGTAACGTAATTGTCTGCACGGATGGCGTAGCGGTTTAAGTGGTCACCTCGCCACTATACTGCCGCGCCGAGTGTTGTGGGTTCGATCCCCGCACGGGACAACACTTTGTGTAATCCTCAAATAGTTGTTCTGAGTCTGGGCGTTCTTTGTGTCCGTTGTTTGAATGTTTGTAAAGTCCCCCGCGACACAGGAATTAATCCTAGTGCGGGAGTTGTCTTTTAAAAAAAAAAAATAAAAAAAAAAAATTAAGGTCATAGTTTACTTGTTTACGCCTGTAAAGTTTACTGCACAGTTTACGCCTGTACTTCTGGTATACCTAATTTGGTATCCCAGAAGGCTTAGTGTCGTCAAAAAGGGGCCCTTATCAAGGAGTTAAGCGACTCTCCACACCAGGTACGATACTGAGTTGCTAAGTATTGTTTTTTTTTTATTTGTAAGCCTACCATAATGACTCCACTTTGCCTGATGGTAAGCAATAAATGGAGTCCAAGAGTGGTGGTCACCATCCTCATTTTTAGATCGTTTTCAACGATTTGGTTGAATTAATTCTCGAACAAATAGCTGATTTCGATGCTTTGCTTTGTTATAATTTGTGGGGCCTACCAGATAATAATTAATTGATTAACAATTTAATGCACAATTTGAACAAAGACAGACTTGAATTATTTACATAAATTTAGTAGTCAAAACACCGTAACCATACACGATTGCACATTACAAGAAATACACACTAACAGGTAGGGAAAATATCCAACATGAAACAATAGTACATAATATGTGTAATGAATCATAAGTACACATACAGTACACATTGTTATTTTGTGTATTTTATGCACAAAATAAAAATAAACAAACATAATATACATAATAATACTAAAAAACAGTCTTGTAGAAGCGATGTGACCTCTGACAGCCCTTTGTGCAAAAAAATTGATCGCCTCTTTTCGTGTAACATATACTAGTGCTACCTATTTGAACAATATGTATCATGTCCGATACATCTTGTTACCCCTCCCCCATATTCCCGTATCACATAAGTGGGACTAAATTGTGAAAGAGACCTATTCTTTTGGTATACGTTTGAATATATATACATGTATGTATAAAAATCTCACTGGTTTTTTCTGCATACATATCTAAAAGTCGCAATAAGCCTAACTTGATGAAGATTTAAGTACTTTTTCGAAATAAAGTAATTTTACTTATTCTGATTCCCCAAGGTCACAGCTTACTAACTTATTGTTAAACATTGCTTATTAAACGAGTTAATAAGCATATAAAAATGTCTTACAAAATATTTAGTAAACATTTCTTGCACGAACACTTTTAATATACCGAAACTAAATATATATAAAAGGAAATTTGTATACAAATATACACATACTCACGACTATGTATACCTAAAAGGGCAAGCAGAGGTGTATCAAACACCGATATTTATCTAATTAGAATTTGGTCCCTGTAACGTAACAGTCAGTACACACTTTTAGGAATGATGTAGGAAAATATGGAAAATAGAAAATAAATTAAAGGGATATTGTTGGTAATAGATTAGATACTCGTATAAGCAACAGTTCAAGCAAGTCAGGGTCGCATACCTACAGCTTGAACTGGCTGGTTGCCTTTTGCCTAGGTTAGAGTGCTTGGACTCGCACGAGGCTGTACCCTATTCCATAAATGGTATTAAAGTATAATCGGCAAAATATGGGCTTTCATTACGCCTCTGCAAATCCCTTCAGAGATACCGGCGTGATTGTATACTATTCAATATATCACAGAGAATCATAAACAATGTCGCATTACTATGCGAAAGTTCGTGCATTGTATTATTTTACTTTTCAGTTAATTCTTTGATTTGTATTCATTTATAGTGCATTGTGCACAATTCTTAAAAATATTTTTCAAAAATGTTGACTATCTCATGAGATGTCTTGTTAGCATTTATTCTTTGGTGAATTATTTATTTTTGGTTGAACGGATCAGATTGCACACAAACAACACACTCTTATTCTCTAGATTAAGAGTGTGTTGTTTGTGTGCTTGTTACGCTTAACTTAAAAGGTTTGGATTTGGAGGATTGGCGCAATAGTTTATATATATATGTATATAATGTAACGGCGCAGTGGATTGGATCCACAAACGGGTAAAAATTTGTGTAATCCATTAATTTTTTTTTTTTTCATATACAAATGTTTTTAAAGCCCCCGCTATACATAAACCAATCCTAGTGAGGAAGTTATATTTAAAAATAAAAACGGGCAGTCTTTGGGGACTGCCGATAGAAGTGAAAACTCAGTAACTTGTGAATTGTATCGTCGAGATATTGGAAGTGTGCGGTGACGATGTCGCTAGTTTCACGCTTTTTGTTCACCCAAAAAGTTTTCTACGCACTTAAAGAAGTTCCCACTTCAAAAAAAAAAAAAAAAAACAAGAAAAGAATTAAAGGAAATGAACACAGGGTTTTGTAATTTTTTTTTTATTGACAATCAAAATTGCAATTTCTAATTATCTTCTCATTTGTAATGAGACATAGTACGAGTATGTATAATAATATAGTATTTATAGGTTACTTAGCGTTCAGTTTCATCTTCGTTTATTTTCATTACTCAGCTCGAGTTACAGCACGAGGTTTTATAACCTACAATATTCTTCAATAAATACCCTATCCAACATAAAAAAGTACGACCCGGCTTCAGGGTTTACTTCTCTTAAACAAACACACAAAAAAACTCTTTATCTTTATTATATTTGTAAAGATATATTGGAAATATATAAGTAATTTACTTCTATTTAAATGAAATATATAATAGATGATTTAAAATATTTTACAGTGGTAGAGCCATGCTCAGGCATAAATGAGCCGGTGCGATACCACGGTCTTACAGAAAACCGGATATGTTTTGTTTGGCCGGCTCGACCGGTGCGATGAATTAGTGGGGATTACGGAGGCCCAACTCCCTCTCTCCTATTTCCTCTCCCCTCATCCTCCTCTCCTCTTTCCCATCTCCTCGTCCCCTCCTATCATCTTGCCCCTCTCCGTAGCGCACTTTGAGTTACAGGTGTATATGGAAAGTAAATATATGGTCAACTTGAAATAATTTGCGTTGTAAAAACGTCATTCGGTGTCAGTAGCTTATTATGAGTCTCTAATCGTTTTGTTTTATGGATATCACTTGTTCTGTAAGGTTATATCTTTGCAACGACTTTTACGATGTTAATAACCTTTCTGTTATTTAAATGTGACCTCAAATCATACGGCTCATCTATTTTTAATAGGACTAGTTCTTGATAATGAGTCTTGTTATTATTATTATTTTTTATTGTATAGCGAGACAGATGATCGGACGGGTCATCTGATGATAAGAAACAGCCGCCATCTATGGAGGGGAAAGAAGATAGTGGGGGATGAGGAGCTGGAAAACAGAAGGGGGATGAGGGTCAGGGAAAGAAGAGAGAGGAAGTTGGGCCTCCGGAAACCTCACTAATTTCTGTGCGGCCGTGGTATCGCACCGGTCGAGCCGGCCAATCCGTGCCTCAGCATTGCTCTCCCATGACAAATAATAGAATATTAATGAATAGTTTGAATATCATCGCATTGTTCAACGATGTATGTGCCGCGGCGGTGTAGCTCAGGTGTGTCGTAATATTTGTATGCACAGATTTGGTCTATGAGCTTTAATCTGTTTACATGTAATATAAAGTAATAAAAAAGATATATATTTGAATACGCATAGACAATAAAAACCAGATAAAATAAAATCACACATATTAAGAAACTAAATTATAAAACAAAACAGTATTTCTACCTACAGGCGTTAAAAATACCATCGCAACACAGCCCTGCTTTTTAGATATCACCTCTAAAGACAAGTCACGTCCGTCCAAAATAAAACAATACACAATATAATAAAAACTATTTAAAACTTAGGTATTTATTATTATTACATACATGCACACATACATACCCTCACGCCTGTATCCCCTAAGTGTGGCAGAGGTGTACTAAATAAGCACATTTTTCTAATTCGAAGTTAGGCCTACTAACGTAATAGAGAACTCTAGACAGTATGTATACAGGCACTGTATGACTGTATACATACTGTCTGATAGAACGTGAACCACACAGTAATAGAAAGAAGATGTAAGGGAATAAATTCATACTGAATATATACATACATAAACATGTACATACGCAGAGGTGAATTAAACACTCACATTTTTCTAATTAAAAGTTGAGCTTACTAACGTAATAGAGGCAAGGCTAAGTTATCTTTCTCCCGGCTGCAGTGTCTACACTATCACCGGCCGGACTGAAATTGATGGCTTTCGAAGTCCTACCCTAAGCCTAACTCTCACCTCTTTGTGACCCCAGTATCTAAAGTATCAATCTGTAATAGCTGTATTATTAAAATCTGTGAAATTTCGTGACCTAGTCTTCTAATTTATCTCCAATAATTAGTTTTCCTGGCCGACCACGTGTCTAGAGCCAGGGGCCACACCCTACCACGTTACACTATTGCCGTTAATTGAGCGCTTTAGGAATTAAAGATGGAAAATTAGAGTATATTTGAAACGTATGAACAAGAGATAAACGCAATGGATGGACAGAATATTGCTTTTACATGTAGATTGGAAAGTCATTATATGGATAGATATGAAAGGAATAGCTCAAGAAAGTCAAAGTCGTATACCTGGAACTCTGGCTGTTGCCAGGAAGTTTGAGCCAGTCTAACCAAGGTGTAAATATTACATACAAAAACACATATTTATTTACACAAACATTGTATCCACGTATTTTATTTCGTGTTCTAGAACACAATATAGTAGAAACTATGATTAAATCAGTCTAGATTCTAGATTAGTCTAGTAATTTAGATCGCAGTGTGTAATATGTCCCTGTATACTATAGTTTTGGTTAACCTGCTACAATTTAAATGATTAAGTCACTATCACTATATAGAAATATTTATAGAAATCTTCTAATTGAATAACTCGCTCAGATATAGTAGCAAGTTATAGCGTATAGTTATTGAGTTGCGTTGGGGTTTCATTAGTAAATTAAACCCCAACGCAAAAGGGAGGGTGTTATGAATGACGAATCTGTATATGACGTTGTAGATCCTACACGAATGGAGCGATTTTTATGCTGCTTTTTATTTAAAAAATGATGAAAAGTTAAGAAAGAAAAGAAACAGAGAAATCGAGTAAGCTAAAAAAAATTAGCTGTGCTTCAATAAAATCTTCTCAGCCTTTTTATTTTATTAAGTTCTTTTCTAATAACCATTTCAATAAGTTATGTATTATGTGTTTGCTGTCAAATGCAAAAAGGTTTTTTTTATCAGAGTAGTAGGTATTTGAAGTGATGGTAATTAGCGCTAAAACGAATTCTTCAGCTTTTGAAGAGAAAGTCAAACTAAGGTCCGTTATTTATGGCTGAACCTCACAGCCTGTACGTGACACTCGATATTAATTAGCACAAGTTAATATTTACTTAGATTAGACCCTCGGAATACTATGTTTTGTATCGTTAAAATAATTTATTTAATATTACATTAGCTCGTGTGACATGCCTTTAAATGTATGTAGGTGTCATCAGTAAATCAGCAATGCAGTAACTATCATGTGCAGTGCATTGTGCTGAAATGCATTGTGCTCACTCGCCGATACTAGTCTTGTTTTTTTTTTATTATTTAAATTTTCAATGTATTGTTTTTCCTATTTTATTTTACTATTATGAGTCCGGATAAATGTTTTTCCTTCACGCGTATATTTTTGAAGACATAAACAGATAAACAGACATAATAGGTAGGAACGGTAGGGAACTAAATAAGCCAAGAAACTAGAGAAAAGAACAGGCAGGTCCCTTTGTCGTGGTTATTGCCAGAATTGAGGTTATGGTTCGATGCTCACTTCTGGCAATTATTGTACTGTGTGTGTAGACGGCCGCGTGTGAAAAAACAGTATATACTTAAATATATAGAATTAAGTAAGTATAATTATACAGAAAAGGGTTAAGTGAGCTCACGCAGTCAATGGCTAAATATTTACTAAACATATTTTATTATTAATATAATCAAAACAAACATTAATTACCTATGCAATTAATCGTCCATGACATATAGAATACAGATGCGTGATCGCCTGTTTATGTGTATAATACACGGGTGATGTTCTACGATCGTGATATTTTATCGACGTGACTTTGAAAAACGCACTGTTTATCGATTATTAGCTTCCGCAATGTCTGATGGCCACTATAAACAAATATCGATGAGTCCTACTCGTGAATTTAATTATTACTGTGTATCTGAAGCAATAGAACAGCATACTGCTCAGATGCTCAGTAATAATTAAATGAGAAATTTCTTTTAAATAATAAAAGAATACATAAAAGGACATGTCAAGATGCTACGTTTGTTGTTTAGCCCCGGTCTACTTTGGCCTAGCGGGGGCCCGAATGACTAATTGATTAAATTGTTGTTGTTGTTTGGCCTAAGGCCATTTCCTAACCGGGCCCACACGAAAAATGACCCGTCATGATGCCTTTTATACTTATTACCTTTTATACTAAAATTGGTTGTCTGTAAAGTCGGTTTACGGACGATAGTTTACGTGACAAAGTCATAACAAAACATTAATGAAATGTTTGGACGCATAGGCCAATCGATTGGAAGAGAGATAGATGCGGTGCAGGCGTACAAATAGCGTAACGGGACAATGAGTCATCCTTTTTCGTGCGTGCAGTCGTCGTTTATCGATTTATTAGACGATTAGACGATTTAATACTCAAATTAATAAAAATGGAAGATAACTTTTTACGAAGTGTATATGATTATTTACACTAATAATTATACCAACAATTTGTTCTGGCTTCTCTTTAGAATAGATAGACTGATTTTTACCGACTTATAAAAGGAATTAAATCACCATTCAAATTTATAAGAGCGAAGCCATGACGGGCATATAAATATGATATATGATAGTAAATGTTCTCTGCCCAATGAATAATTAATAAAAAAAGAATATAGCTCTTGTTGGTTGATAAAAGCAGAGGAGGTTACTTCAATCAATCAATAAGGCCACTAACGTAAAATCAAATTAAATCAAATCAAATCAATTTTGTTGCACGCCCTGTGTTGTAGAGGTGTTATCGTCCACTGACGGCCTTGGGTCCTTCTAAGAATTTGACTTACCATCTTCTTATTTAATTATTTTTAATTCCTTGCAGTATAAGTTAATTAGCAATTAATTGAATTTGATTACCAAAGCATTTATTTGCATTTCTCATCATGTCTAGGTACTTGCGTGTGGTTAAATTGCAAAAGTTAATGAGATGTTAAAGTGTAAATCTTTTAATTGTGATTACATTTCTTATTCGAACTGCGTTTAAGAGTGTGGAAACTAACTTTTCAAGGTATGGGCGATCTAAATGCATTAAGAGTGTCAATGACTATTTTATAGATTCGATTAAAACAAAATAAGTAATATTGATACAAAATAAGAACTATATATTGAAATAGGTCCTATTGAGACTGAGACTATTTACAGAAAGATATTGGCAGATCCATGCGATGGTCCCAAACAGCCAACTTATTTTATTTTGATTCTTTCAACACATACAAAAAAAATGTTCAGTTATAATAAATATCCATAAGCCAAATTAAACTTTCACCTTTAAAAATACGACATATAATAGCAGGACGTAATTTTTTTTTTCAATTTTTTTTTTGTTAATATTTTTTCTTTTTTTACTGCTTTTCTAAGCAATTTTGCACTTAATCGTTGCTAAGTCGTTACATATTAAAATATCTCGAAGCAGTGAGCTATGAACAGGTACCATTTTTATTTTGTGTTTCACTATTCGGTTCGTCTGATCCCAAACTAAGCAGAGCTTGTATTACGGTAACCAGACTCCTGATAAACATATTTATATATTTCTAAATATATATACATGTTACAGATAAATTACACCCAGACACAGAACAAATGATCGTGCTCATGTATTAAGTATTTGTCCTGGGTGGGAATCGAACCCCAAAGTCAAAAAAGGCTTTCAAAAAAGGAGTTTCTTTGTATAGTCCTAGAGCCTTAACTTAGGGAACCAAAGAAAAAGTTTGTAATGCAGTTTCTATTACTTTAAAAATGTTATGTATCGTCATAAGTTCTTACATACACGACATGAATCTAGTAATGATGAAAGCTTATCTATAATAAAAATCTATTTGTATATGTTTTCCAAACTGGTAGCATTTTATTCATTTGTAAATAATATATCGGATAAGTTCGCCCCAAAGCTCATTTATAACCATTATCTTGCGATGTTATGACGTATGAGATGACGTCATTTACGCATTCAATCAATTTTCAGTGATGGAGGGCTGACAAGACAACATTTATTTTATGTTAAAGTAATACTAAATATAGTATAGTCTAGATGGCTTGTAATTTACATGAGTGCATTAAAAAACAGATGGGTGATTACTGTAAGTCGTGAATCTCAATGCTTCTAAACCTCTTACCGTGGGAGAGCCATGCTAAGGGAGCAATGGGCCGTTACAATTGTTGAGTTGCAGATGTCTATGGGCGGCGGTAGTCACTTACCATTAGGCGCCGGTCGGTTCGTCTGTCCATCTATAACACAAAAAAAAATAAGATACTGACAAATGAAAATGTACTTCATATTACATATACATATAAACGCTAGTATTTCTTAAGAGGAAGACAAAGATACTTTAAACGACTATATTTAGCCAATTAAATAATAATAAAAATAATATAATTACCGTCTCGAAAAGACAAATTAAACATGGGAAATAAGGGAGTATATTGAAAGAGAATGGTAAGAATAAGGGAAGGGAAGAGATATGTTTCATACGGATTGGGAAGCGTAAACAGTAGGTGGAGGACGTCGGAGTCACATACCTGTAACTCCAACTGACTGAAGCCTGGAGATTCGAGCCCTTTCATATTACGTTAAGAGAAAACAAACGTATGCATGCCGTATATTATACCGCAATATACACTCTTTAATCAAATTGTCATTCTGTTTGTCACATAATTTTATTTGTTTAGTTAGTTCTTAAAAAGTTTTAATGTTATAAAAAACAAAAAAATAATTAAAAAGTTTCTTTTTTCCTTCAAAAAAAAACATTTTTATTATCGTTTATGAAACGAATTACGACGACGTTACGTACAAAAAAAAACTAGTCTATTATTATTGAAAAAGCATTTGAGAACAAATGAGTTCTTTTTACACATACGTGTATTTGAACGACCTTTGAAATCTAGACACCAACGGCTTTAGCTACTGAGGTAATCTACCGATATCATTATAACAATCGTTTATTTTTATACAACTGCAGTGGGCAATAAGCATACACCGTGGGCATATACCGAAAACCTGGTGATGACAAGCAATAGTGGATAAACTTAAAATTCTTGAGAATGAAATGTCCATTGGCTGAAGTTGTCACTTACAATCAGGTTACCCGTCAGCTCGTTTTTTTCCCTATGCTGTATTAAAAAGTAACCAGTTTTATAGAATTGGTTACCTTAGCTTCTAGGTATTTCTAAAGCAAGCGATGTTTTCCGTTTGTATAGATATATTACAAATGACGGACAAAAACTATTTGTGTATACGAATATTTGTCCCATGTAGGAATTGAACGCACGACCTCTGAGCACGGCTCAGCAGTCAGGGTCACTGAGCACTAGGCCAAGAGTCAAATGTTTACTAATCCCAAGGACTAAAGGGCTCAACATATAATTGACTACATGCGAATAATCTTTCTATTACATTGAATTACATCATTATACTGTATTTTAATGATATGCAATTAGTATTAAGTACTCTCTACTACTACTCATCGCGACTAATATCTAAGATGAACATCTTAATTGACTGTAATAACATAAATGTAATATATTATCTTATGTAGGTTTTGGAACGAAGTTACTTATGGGGCGTTACGAAGGGGGTAGTCGGCAAAAAACGTCCGTAACGTTAAACAAAAAAAGCGTGAGATATTTTTATTTATTGATAATACTGCCATCTAGTATTTCTATCATGAACTGCAAAGAAGTTTAGGAATTTTTGTTTTAAAACAAAATATGGTGTAACACCATGCCATCTAGTAAAAGTATTACAAACAACGGAAACTTGAACCTTTTCTTATAATAACGAACTTCGTTCCTATCTGGTGTCCCGCGACACCACACGGTTTTTGTTGTTGTTTGTTTTCGTTATTTGAATTTTTTTAAAGTTTCCCGAGACATAGGAATTAATCTTAGAGCGGAAGTTGTGTTAAAAAAAAAGTAATATATTAACTTATTTTATTGGATTCTTTGGATTTTTAAAATCTAAAAATTGGAATTCAAACTCTTGAATTGCGTGGATTGTCTATGGTCATCAGTAATCACTTACCTACAAGTTAGGTGGTCGGCTCGTTACCTTATATACATACCATAAAAACATACACATAATTATAAAGACTCCTTAATAACATCCCATAGAGTACCTACTACCTGATTCTTGATAATTCAAATGATAATTCAAATGAATACATAAACACTAATTAAAAGTAATTAACTTCAAAACTGAGTAGGAACACAATCATTCACAAATCCCACTAGTAAACCATTATTATTTTTAAAATAAGTATTTAAAGTTATAAGAATATAATTACAAAGTAATGAACGTTTCACAACATCAGATTGTTCCAACACGACAATATTTCCCTCAGGCCCCTTGAACCTTAGTTACAACAGTTATAATAGCTATAACAATAACTATTAATTTGTTATATAATATAATTTTATAACGCTACTAAACCTTGGGATAACCATGATCGTTGTACGAAGCGATTACTGATGCCAAATGTAGAAGATTTAATGTGTAAAACGACACTATGCGCAAGCGTTAAGTTTTGAAAGAATAGTTATTAAAATAAATATCAATTTAACCGCAGTTTTTTTTTTTTTTATACTATAGGGGGACAGACGAACAGACGGGTCACCTGATGGTAAGTGACACCGCCGTCCATGGACACTTGCAACTCAAGAGTCGCAAGTGCGCTGCCCGCCTTTCAGGGTGATGAGGGATGGGGGATGCAGGGAGCGGAAAGAAGAGAAGAGGGATGAGGAGATGGAAAAAAGGATGAAGGAGATGAGGGGAGAGAAAAGGGGGGAGGGGGAATTGGGCCTCCGGAAACCTCACTTAATTCGGGGAAATGCAACGCAAGCGTTACTTCACAACCGGTTTTCTGTGAGGCCGTGGTATCGCACCGGTTGAGCCGGCCCATTCGTGCCTAAGCATGGCTCTACCACTAAACCCTAAGTTTACCTCTACCACTAAGTTTGTCGTTATCTTGAAATATTGTACACTAAAATGATTCAAATAACACCTCAAATATCGAAATCCATCTATAGGTAGGTACCATCTTGCCGCCCAGGCCGTGAAAAATAAACATTATCTTTTTTTTATTGTGGGACAGACGAACAGACGGATTACCTGATGGTAAGTGACAACCGCCGTCCATGGACACCTGCAACTCGAGAGTCGTAATTGCACCGCCCGCCTATGAGGGTGATGAGGAATGAAGGGAAGGGAAAGTAGAGAGGGGGATGAGGAGATGGGAAAAGGGGGAGGGGAAGTTTTGCCTCAGGAAACCTCACTAATCGGGGCCAACATTGCTTTACAACCGGTTTTCTGTGACTCCGTGGTATCGCACTGGTCGAGCCGCCATCTAGACTGCAGTAGACTAATTGCATTAATGATAATACACCTCTGCTTACCCCTTAGGGGATATAGTCGTGAGCGTATGCATGTATGTGTTTGATAAATATCCTTCTTGAGTCAGTTATGGCCTGTTATATATTTTTAAATACTGGCTCTCCATATTTTAATACATTGTGGTTTTTATTATTTTATTTAATAATTCACTTTAAAACAGTAGACAACAGACTTTAATGCGACTATCATAAGTTTAAGACTTATATGGTTTTTTCATGGATGCCATTGTCAGAACCTGACCTCATCCAGCTACCCTTGAAGTACACACATATCCTTTCCAATAAAAAATAATCATCAAAATCGGTTGGCGTGATAATGAGTTATTCGTCCATTTGTCGCGCACATGCTTAATACAGGTTTGGGACTTATAATGTTTTCTCACAGATGACATCGTCAGAACTGGATCAAATTGAAGTGGGACCACATGGGAAGCATCAGCTTTCATATAAAAAAAACATCAAAATCGGTTTACACAGATCTAAGGTAATAAACATAAAAAAGTACAGTCGAATTGAGTACCTCCTCCTTCTTGAGAGAGTTCACTCCACAGAGTTGTGAAGAACTTTTTAAAACCATAATAAATAAGCAGATTTACAACGAGACTGTTTAAAAGTCAAAGTCAAAGCATTTATTTCAAATAGGCCCAAAAGGCACTTTCGAACGTCTACATATATGTATGTTACGTAGTTCCATAATTTGTACGCATGGGTCTCGGTGGAATGGAATAGGGACACCCCATTTTTCCCGGGGATATCATAAAAAGCGACCCTAAGTCGCTGTCGGGATGTTATCCATCTAATAGTATATACAGTGCCTGGATGACGAAAATAGGCTTAAACTTTGGTTGGCAAAAAGGGGGCCTAAGACGCCTCTGCTTACGCCTTCGGGTTTGAGTATATACATATATATATATATATATATGTACATAATATCAGCGCAAGTGTCGATTAGGCTTTAAAAATTCTTAGCGTTTGCAACTTCATTAAAACCTCTTGTTATGAATTAAGTTTTAGAGGACATTTCCCCATGTGAGTTCGCTCAGCAATAACAATTAACTAATTAATTCTTAGATAATTAAGTATAGCTATGTCGTTAGCCTTGATACGTCTTGTCGGCTTGCATACTTAGCAGTAGAGCTGATAGGAGGCGCGTAAGCTCATAATAGGGTTGTCGCTCATAAAGAAGTAATGAGTGAGTTTATATGCATAAGAATATATTTTATTATACACGACCAGTTTTCCTAGACATTGATATCGCTCAAGTTGATGATGTCTTAATCGATTCTGGTTAATGGGTACCTAAAAGCAATTTTTCTCTCCTTTTTGAACAGTACGTTTATTTCTGGATTGTAATTAACATTCTTGACTAAGAATATTAAAGATTAAGATTTATGTATTTAAGTGTTTTCTTTTTTAAACAAAGTAATTTCTTGAATGTTTGACTTCAACATTTTATATAATTTTAAATGTGGCATATTTACATATAATTATATCTAATTTAAAACACCTTTTTTTAGTTGGAGTTAATTCAAGATCTCCTAATTATGTGTTTTATGTTAATATATTGCTATAGCATTTAAGTGGCTTCCTGTATAATTTATTTGCTTTTGAATTCCTTGATAGTTTTTGTAATCATTTTGAATACCTTGTTTCAAGAATAATACTAAAAAATATTTAAGTTATATCTTTTATAATATTATTACACTTGATTTACACACGCCCAAGTGGTATGTCGATAAAAAGTAGCCTAGTTTCTTCCCCAGGCTTCAAATTATCCACATTATGGCAACGCTTGCGTTGTATTTCGCCGAAATAAGTGAGGTTTCCGGTGGCCTACCTCCCCTCTTTTCTATTCCCTCATCCCCCTCTTCTCTTTCCCATCTCCTTATCCCTCCTCTCCCGTTTTCCCTCCCCGCATGTTCCTTTCTCTCTACATCATAAAGGCGAGCAGGCACTTACGACTTTTGAGTTGCAGGTGCCCATGGTCAGCGGTTGTTACTTACCGTCAGTTGACCCATCTGTTCATCTGTCCCCCAATATTTAATCAAAATCGGTCACATTTTTAGCCCTAAAAAGGTAACAAACAGACACATTTATAAAATTAAGCACAGATAAAGGGAATTGCACATAGTCAGTGCCTCCCTTAGTTACTGTCTAAAAAGCCGACTGATACATACATATGATCACTCCTGTATCCCTTAAGGGGAAGTCCTGCTAAAGAAATAGGGGAAGAGCCTTTTGCTGTCCGTATACATACTGTCTGGTAAATGTGATTAGTCGCCTTTTTACGACACTCACAATGTGGATGGTGACCACCACTCTTGGGCTCCACTTATTGCTTTACAACAGGCAGAGTGGAGTGATTATGTTAGGCTTAAAAAAAACATGGATTGGCTCTAATCTACTCCACTGGGAACATCACGGCAAGCCGACCGATGTATACTAAAAATCTCGCATCTGTTAATTTGATGTTTACTGACAACCCTACGTCTAGTACCTACTTGGTTTAAGTATCGTATACACACTCGTCCTTTTAGGAAGCAAGGACTTACCGCATACGGGTTAAACAGTTTGTTTGTCCGTATGTTTTGTTTTGAGTTTTTTTGTTCTACCAATTGTATTTGGTTCGAACAAGGCTGGAAAATGTCTTTGTCTTTTGTATTCAAGTGTAACAATACATAAGTAATTGGAAGCAGTGAGGCAAATAATTAACCAGTTGTGAACTTATTGTCTTGGTGTGGTGAAGAACAAACAAAGTGATGTTTCAAATTTACTACTGACGCCCTTGTGAACGTTATTTAATAACGTTAATAACTCTATTTTCTGCTAAACTTTTGTTCTTTATGAAGTAACACCTTACATTACAAAATCCATGAAGCCATCTTAGCTCTAACTCCATACAGTCATAAATACATACCTAGATTCTAAAAACTCATGGGAATAAGCTAAATACATACATTCGAAACTTACCTTACCGTTCTTCTTGCGCAGTCGGGTAAAAGTATACCTACTCAACTGCTTATTCTTGCATTTTAGAACAGCATAGATGGATCTTGTAATATTTTTATTCTTAAATGGATGCCCCTGCAGTTTCATTTGCATTTAGTCACTGCTCCGCTTTTAAGGGTCGTAGCGCAATGTTTTATAGCTCGTATTATTCCACAATAAAAACTCTTACCAACACAAAAACAATCATTCAAATCTGACAGCGCCAAGCAGAGACAAGCGCGTTCGAAAAACGAAAAAAAAAAAACACTGTTTACTCTGTACATTTATACTCTTATGCCCCTTATGGGGATTGGATGGGGAAATTTGGAGTATATTAGGAGGAAAGGTAGGATGGAAATTGAAGGAAAGGGATGCTTATACAGATGGATTAGGGAGTATAAGATTTTTTTTTTTTTCAGAAAATACATATTGTTTACAGTTAAGCCTTACACTAGTATAATTAATTAATAAGTAATTATAAAAACATTTCGATATAAACAATGCGGAACTTAGTCAAATATAAAATAAGCAACTGGGTTACAAGTACCTACTAGCTAGGAATTGTCAGAGTCTCGAGGTAACGCCCTGCTGTCTTCGTAAACATATGTTCAGAGCATATGAATATGTCTAGTGTCTGATCAAAATGTATAATTTCGTTGATGTATCTAACAACACGCGACAGCGACGCGAACTGAGCGAGGCTAGTGCGCGCTGCTAGCAGGCGTTGGTAGCGCTCACGCACCACGCCACTTCCGCGCCGCGGCGTGCGCTAATTCACTTGTATTTATAGACTCAGGCTATATATAAAACCGCGAAATATACGGAAAAAGTATGTAACGAGGGTTACATTACGACGTAATCTACTTAGGTAGTAGACTGACTTCAGCAGGAATGGGCCGGCTCGACCGGGGCAGTACTACCCTCTCACAGAAAACCAGCCTAAAGCGACAACATTCGTGCTGTCGTCTTTCGCTGGTGAGTGAGTGCGCCGGAGGCCCAATGATGCAGGGATGACAGTTATCGTGGTATGTGTGTGAGCAGTGGAGTGCTCGTTGAATCATTGTGAGGTTGGCGTGGATCGAACCGTCGGCCAGGGAGACCCGTAGAAACGGTGGTGCCGCTGGCCGAACGCGGCATAGAGAGGGGCCCAACCACGGCTAACCACCCTGGGAGGCTGCCCCGTCAGATCGCGCATAATCCACGGAGTGGCTCGTCGTGCCGGTTGGTGACCGGACCCTGGGACCCGGCGTCCATTTCCGGGAGGGTACGGGGGCCCTTCCGTCCGGCGGTTCGGTCTCCGCCATGCCCCACCGTTACATGATGACACAGTATTTTCAGTCTCAGTTTACACAGTCACGATGACTGTCATGCCTTATACGCCCCCTTTCCCAACTCTTATCATGGCAGTACAAAAAAGAAAAATGGTCCAACAGCGGCATCCTCCTCTCCCACCAACCCGCTTTTTGAGGTGGAGTTCACTAACATACGTGGACTCCATGCAAACCTCAGCACCGTACACCAGCACCTTGAGACGGCTCGGCCGGCCATGCTTTTACTTACGGAGACACAAATACGCCGCCCTGCCGACACGGCATATCTCTACTATCCCGGCTACGTTCTAGAGGAGTGCTTCCTCGCGAGGGCTGGGGTATGTCTTTTCGTCAGGGCGGATGTTTGTTGTCGCCGTCTGCACTGCCTAGAAGACGCATCCTTCTCCATCCTTTGGCTTCACGTGGATTTTGGCTCTATGAGTCGGATCTACGTTTGCCTTTATCGGTCCCATTTCGGAGACTCCGAGACAACTCGACTCTTTGACTACATAAGTCACGCAACGGACAAAGCGCAGGAGAAGTTCCCGACCGCCGAACTGGTGTTTTTGGGAGACTTTAATGCCCACCATGACTTCTGGCTGGGATCTTCCAGAACGGACCACGCTGGTCGAACTGCCCACGCATTCGCTCTGACGCATGACCTTACCCAACTGGTACTCCAGCCCACCAGGATACCAGACATATCGGGTCAAGCGCCCTCTTTGCTAGACCTTCTGCTGACGAGTCACCCAGCGCAGTACAGTGTACAGGGTTCACGCCCCTCTGGGATCCTCCGACCACTGCCTGGTGTCCACCTCGGTGCCTCTTGTTGCCCCACCACGGCCTGTGGTAACAAGGCGACGGTTATGGCACTACTCGTCAGCAGACTGGGATGGAATCCGGGATTATTTTGCATCCATCCCGTGGGCTCAACGCTGCTTTAAAGACAGGGATCTGTCGCAAAGTGCGTCTGCCGTGGCTGACGAAATCACTGTCGGTATGGAGTGCTATATCCCCTACAGTGAAGTCGCCAGCACAAAGACCCGTCCCTGGTTCAATCGCGAGTGCACCCGTGCTGTCGCTCAAAAGCAGTCAGCCTACCGCGCATGGATCAGGGCCCGCGTTCATTGTGACCCAGACGTTGATCGCTTAAAAGCAGCGTTTAACAAAGCCACTAAGGAATGCAAGAGGGCTTACATCAGAGCTGATGCCCAGCGCATTGCACGGTTTGGTCAAGAACTCGTCGCATACCCTACGGGTAGCCGTAAGTTTTGGCGATTGGCCAAAGCCGTGCAGTCCAACTACTGCCAGCCTTCGCTGCCACCGCTGAAGTACCCTGACGGATCACTGGCCCACGAGACGCAAGAGAAAGTGAAACTTGTAGTGGTAGAGCCATGCTTGCTTAAGCACGAATGGGCCGGCTCGACCGGTGCGATACCACGGCCTCACAGAAAACCGGTTGTGAAGTAACGCTTGCGTTGCATTTCCCCGAAATGAGTGAGGTCTCCGGAGGCCCAAAACCCCCCACCCCCCTAATGATAGCGCTGTTAACGAAAAGGATACCCCAGGGGGGTACCAGCGCTAGCGTTGGAGAATCCCCCCCTGGACGTCCACCCTCAGTACGGATTATGCCTGAGCGTGGACGCCCAGGCTGCCCCTCGTACTCTGGGGGGGGCTCAACTGCGCTCTCAAAATCTGCTCTGGGCAAGAGAAGGCATACCATGGCACCCCCTATCACGTTTACCGTGGATTTTTGTAACATCAGGGGCTTACATTCGAACCTCGACACTGTCCACCACAACCTTGAGACAGCAAAGCCGGCCTTGCTCTTTTTAACCGAGACGCAGATATCATCTCCAGCGGACACATCCTACCTCTGCTACCCTGGGTACGGACTGGAACACTCCTTTGTTCCTAAGGCTGGTGTATGCGTGTACGTTAGAGATGATATCACTTCTCGCCGCCTCGGCAATCTTGAAGGTAGGGACCTCTCCATCTTATGGCTACGTGTAGACTGCGACGACCATCCCCGCATCTACCTATGCCTCTACAGGTCCCATAGCGGTGATGCCGAAACGGACCGACTCATCGACCACGTCCAAATGGCTACAGACTCAGTGCTCCAGCAGGTCCCATCCGCAGAGATCGTAATTCTTGGCGACTTTAACGCCCATCACGCCGAATGGCTTGGTTCGCGCAAAACCGATCATGCGGGAAGATCTGTTCACGATTTCGCCTTGGCATATGGCTTGACGCAGCTGGTAGCAACGCCTACGCGAATCCCAGATGCAGAAAGCCACGTGCCTTCACTGTTGGATCTTCTGCTGACCTCACATCCTGACGGCTACAAAGTATCCGTTGAGGCCCCTCTTGGCTCTTCGGACCATTGCCTGATTAGGAGTATAGTGCCACTCGTTCACTCGCTGCGGCCGCGAGTTACAGGCAGTCGCCGCGTATGGCACTATAGGTCAGCAGACTGGGATGGAATGCGAACATTCTTTGCATCCTACCCATGGAGGCAGGTTTGCTTCTCGCCGGATGATCCCAATGTCGTTGCTGACTCTGTCGCGGATGTTGTGCTTCAGGGTATGGAACTTTTCATTCCATTCTCCCTGATTCCCACAGGTTGCAAGTCCCAGCCTTGGTTTGGTCGAACCTGCAAAGCGGCGTCCCGCCGAAAGCAGGAATGTTACCAAGCATGGGCTAATGCAGCGACAGCGCGGGATGAAAAGACCAGCACATTAAAGAAGCAATTTAACTTTGCCTCCAGGTCCCTCAAAAGAGTAATTGCTTCGGCGAAGTCGGCTCACATCGGCAGAATTGGCGAGAGACTAGTTAGTCTCCCCTCCGGAACTCGTGCATTCTGGTCTCTTGCCAAAGCTGTCCAGGGGAACTTTTGTAAGCCATCCCTTCCACCTCTGCGCATAGGAGATAATTCGTTGGCCCACGACGCTAAAGAAAAAGCCGATCTTCTGGGCAAACTCTTTGCGTCCAACTCGACCCTGGACGACGGGGGAAACGCACCGCCGACCATACCGCAGTGCGAGACCCGCATGCCGGAAGTCCGGTTTACACAAAGGGCAGTGCGTAAAGCGCTTCTTTCCCTCGACGTTCATAAGTCGAGTGGGCCCGATAGAATCTCTCCTATCGTGCTGAAGACGTGTGCTCCAGAGTTAGCACCGGTTTTAACGCGCCTTTATCGGCTTTCTTACTCTCTTGGCGTAGTCCCGAACTCATGGAAGACAGCTCTAGTGCACCCAATCCCTAAAAAAGGAGATCGCTCGGATCCGTCCAACTACAGACCCATAGCCATCACCTCCTTGTTCTCAAAGATAATGGAATCCATTGTTAACTGCCAGCTCCTCCGGTACTTAGAAGACCACCAGCTCCTCAATGATCGACAATACGGCTTCCGTCAGGGTCGTTCAGCTGGTGATCTTCTCGTATACTTGACTCACCGGTGGGCACAGGCGATCGAGACCAAGGGGGAAGCGTTGGCCGTTAGTTTGGACGTGGCGAAGGCCTTCGATCGGGTCTGGCACAAAGCGCTCCTTGCGAAGCTTCCTTCCTATGGGCTTCCCGAGAAACTGTGCAATTGGCTCACCAGTTTTCTTACAGACAGAAGCATCAAGGTCGTTGTTGACGGTGCATGCTCCGACTCCAAGTCTGTTAATTCTGGTGTCCCACAAGGCTGTGTGCTATCACCCACGCTGTTTCTTCTGCATATCAACGACATGCTGTAGATTAGCAGCATCCATTGCTATGCAGACGATAGCACGAGTGATGCCCTTTACACCGGCCGCGCTAACATTTCTCGGGTAAACGTCATCGAAAGCCGATCCAAACTTGTGTCTGAAATCGAAACTTCTTTATCAAAAGTTTCAGATTGGGGTCGACTTAACCTAGTCCAATTTAACCCCACGAAGACACAGGTTTGCGCGTTCACCGCTAAAAAGATGCCATTGGTCGTATCACCTCAATTTGAGAGCACTTCCCTAACTGCATCAGCCAGTATCGGAATCCTTGGCGTCGATATATCAAGCGAAGTCCAGTTTCGCGGTCACTTAGAGAGTAAGGCCATATTAGCCTCGAAGAAGCTTGGTGTGCTAAACAGATCGAGACAGTATTTTACTCCGGCCCACCGCCTGCAACTTTATAAGGCGCAGGTTTGGCCGCACATGGAATACTGTTCTCATCTCTATGCAGGTGCACCCCAGTGCCAACTTCTGCCTCTTGACCGCATTCAACGGAGAGCGACTCGCATCATCGACTGCCAAGATATTTCTGATGGACTTGACACCTTGGCGTTGCGTAGAGATGTATCTTCACTCTGCATCCTCTATCGCTTGTATCATGGGGAGTGTTCAGAGGAATTGTTCGGACTTATACCGGCTGCTGGTTTCCGCCATCGTCCTACGCGACAAAATATCCATCCCCATCACCTGGACGATTGGCACTCCACCACTGTGCGCTTCTCCAGAAGCTTTTTGCCTCGCACAACCAGCTTATGGAACAAATTGTCGCCTGCCGTATTTCCGAACCGATACGATCTTCAAACCTTCAAGAAGAGAGCGTACCTCTACCTAAAAGGCCGGCAACGCACTTGTGACTCTTGAGTTGCGGGTGTCCATGGGCGGCACTTACCATCAGGTGACCCGTCTGCTCGTTTGCCCCCTATCGCATAAAAAAAAAAAAAAAAAAAAAAAAAAACTACTTGCTGACCTCTTTGCGGCTAACTCCCGAATCGACGACCGTGGCGCTCACCCGCCCACCATTGCAACTTGCGACTCCGTAATGCGGGATATTCGCATCCGGCAGAGGGATGTCCGTGCGGAGCTTCGGTCACTCGATGTTCGGAAAGCCAGTGGACCCGACGGTATTCCGGCGGTGGTTCTTAAAAACTGTGCACCAGAGTTGTCTCCTGTACTGACGCGCCTGTATCGCCTGTCCTATTCCTCGGGAATTGTTCCGGAGGCCTGGAGAGAGGCGAACGTCCAACCCATTCCCAAAAAAGGCGACCGCTCCGATCCAGCTAATTACCGTCCTATAGCCGTCACCTCCATACTCTGTAAGGTGCTCGAGCGGATAATCAACACCCAATTAATCCGCCACCTAGAGGATCACTCCTTGTTAAATGATCGGCAATATGGTTTTAGGCCGAACCGATCCACAGGTGATCTTCTAGCGTACGTCACACACCTTTGGGGTGAGGCCATGGATAGGCATGGGGAGTCCTTAGCCATCAGCCTCGATATTGCCAAGGCCTTCGATAGGGTCTGGCATCGCTCGCTTCTCTCCAAACTTCCTGCATTTGGTCTGCCATCTACGCAATGCAACTGGGTTGCTGCCTTCCTCCACAAGCGCCGCATTAGGGTTCTCTGTGACGGCGCGGCCTCTGACTTCCAGGAGGTTAGCGCTGGTGTACCTCAGGGCTCCGTCCTATCGCCCACGCTGTTCCTTCTGCATATCAATGATATGTTGGCTCTTGGCAACATACATTGTTATGCAGACGACAGCACAGTACACGGGCGATACTTTGGACATCCTACTGCCAAGCTAGCAGACGTTGAGGGAAAACGACAGGAGCTTGTTGCTGAGCTCGACCGGGTCCTGAGCCACATCTCTCAATGGGGTTGTGAGAATCTGATCGAGTTCAGCGCCAAGAAAACACAGGCGTGCGCGTTTTCAAACAAAAAGTCTCCATTCCTTCCCCTTCCTACTCTTCAGAACACTCAACTGCCACTACAGGATAGGCTTAGTATACTGGGTATGGACATCTGTCGGGATCTCAATCCGCGTGATTACATCGAGAGCGTCACAAAGGCGGCCTCGCGGAAGCTCGGTGTATTGAACAAGGTGAGACGGTTCTTCTCGCCCGAGCATCTGTGTCTTTTATATAAGACCCAGGTTCGCTCCTGCGTGGAGTACTGCTCTCATCTTTGGGATAGCTATGCGCAGTATCTGCTTGACGCTCTCGATCGGTTGCAGCGACGCGCAGTCCGTATTATAGACTGTCCTGAGGTCACCCAGTCTCTTGAGCCCCTTCAGTTGCGAAGAGATGTCGCCTCTATGGCAGTTCTCTATCGCCTACATCACGGGGAGTGTTCTGACGAGCTCTTCCAATTGGTCCCACCTTCTCCCTTCCTCTACAGGACTACACGTGCTGGCCTGAGGAGTCACCGTTTGCGAGTCGAAGATATGCGATCCCGAACGAAACGGTTTGGCTCTTCTTTCCTGTGCCGATCAGTGAAAGCCTGGAATTCCCTACCAGGTGTTTCCTTCCCAATTTGATCCCGGGTCTTTTAAGCGGGGCGTGAAAAAGCATCTCACCAGGCCGCCATAGTGTGGGTCACCATGCTGCATTGACTAGACATGCAATGAGGATGGTGACCACCACTCTTGGACTCCATTTATTGCTTACCATCAGGCAAAGTGGAGTCATTATGGTAGGCTTACGAATAAAAAAAAAAAACGTACTGCTAACATTCTGTGGTCTATGATTCCTACAATCTAAGGAGTTGGCTATAAATACAATTCATAATAGTAACGTTTCTTAAATAAGTGTCGAACTAATTATTTCTGTTCTCTTTATATGTTTTGTGTATAAGTAATTTGGTGCGGACTCCAAACCACTGAATAAGTTTCCACGCTACTACGAACATAACAATTAAATAATACAGTTCATCGTCATCATCATCAGCCTATTGCAGTCCACTGCTGGACATAGGCCTCTCCCATTGCACGCCCCCTCGATCTATTTTCGGCTTCTCGCATCCAGCTACTGCCAGCCTCTCTTGCGATCTTGCGCAAATCGTCACTCCACCTGGCCTGTGGGCGTCCTACGCTACGTTTGCCGAGACGCGGTCTCCACTCAAGAACTCGTTTTCCCCAATGGTCGTCGGTTCTGCGGCTAATATGGCCAGCCCATTGCCACTTCAGCCTGCTGATCCGATGGGCTATGTCGATTACTCTGGTTTTCTGCTGGATCACCTCATTCCTGATGCAATCCCTTAAAGAAAAACCGAGCATAACCCTTTCCATAGCACGCTGAGCAACTCTAGGACACACTCATTGAAGACTTTCGTCTTAAGCCACTGTGGGATCGACGATGAGAAGACTGGGCGTAGCTTCCCAAAGTACAGTTAATGTCAATATATTCTTAAAATACTTGGCTTGCCTTAATACAAGCAAGTCAGGGTCGCATACCTCTATCTGGAACAGGCTAACAATAATGGTAAACAATATGGGTTTACTTTTATAAAGTTCTGTAAAATACTCTAGGTTAACATTGATTTCTTTTATTATGATATAATGGGGCAAACTAACAGACAGGTCAGCCGATGGTAAATGACAACTTCGGCAGCAGCCATGTTTCGGTATGTATGGCCCGCCTCGACCGAACTATTACCACGGCCTCACAGAAAACCGCCTGATAAACAATGCTTGCAATGTGTGACCGAGTGAGTGAGGTTATCGGAGGCCCAACCCTCTTTGCCTTCCCATTTCCGTCTTTGCCCTCCCTAAAAGTCGGACAGCACTCCTGTGGTTCTTAAGTTGCAAGTGTTAATGAGCAGCGGAAAACACTTACGTCCGTCACTGCCGGCTATTAGATTGATAATGGGAGAAGCAGTAGAGGAAAAATTGGGCCCCCGGTTTACCCTCACTTAATGCAAGCGTTGTTTATCTACTGGTTTTCTGTGAAGCCATGGTATTATTCCTTTTTTTTTTTATGCGATAGGGGGCAAACGAGCAGACGGGTCACCTGATGGTAAATGACTACCGCCGCCCATGGACACCCGCAACTCAAGAGTCACAAGTGCACTAGACCAACGAGCCCGTTAAAGTCCCTCTTAGCTACCTAGACAGAATATTGCTATCGACCGTCATTACATTGCCGGTTTGACGATGACCAACGATCCTTTTCTTAAGCATTATCACGAATAATAAGAAGTATTCAAAAGAATTTCAGGAAGCGTGATAATAATTTGTGGTTCTTCTTAGATAAATACTATGAATGTATAATCAGCTATTTCATAAAAGGTATATATACAATATGACAACAAAACCTTCCTACTTAGTAACACCGGACATAAAGAAATATATACATTGTCAATATTAAGCAAATTTTCAAGAAGGTGTTAAGCAATGCAACCTTGCGCCGTTTGTCACAATACAAATGGCCGCACGCAAATATAACTTGAGTAACATCCTTCACACGTGTTCGGCCACTTCAGTAAATAAATCTCTATTTCTATAACTTGTATTAAACTAGTTTTAGCCAGCAATGAGAGAATTGTTGCTGTCGCTGTCGAGACCAAAAATGTTTTTTTTTTTTATGAAATGTACCTAATATTCTTACATAAATACTAACTCTTGCCTTTATTAACGCCTACTTTTTGTCCTATATAATTAAGCCCCATCAATGGATTGCAAGCCTATTGTTGTCATCCGTGCACTTTTGTAAAAATATAAGTAATCATTTTGCTTTGGACCTGGACCTGGACCTGGACCTGCACCTGGACGATTGGCACTCGACCACTGTGCGCTTCTGTCGACTGATCGACGACCCGACCAACCTGATACGACCTTCAAAGCTTTAAGAAAAGATCGTACTCCTACCTAAAAGGCAGGCAACGCACTTGTGACTAGAGTTGCGGGTGCCCATGGGCGGCGGTAGTCACTTACCATCAGGTGAACCGTCCGCTGTTTGCGGGGAAGTCCCCCTAACATACCTACCTATTTTGTCTTATGTTCTTGAATGTAAAGTTTTCTTGATGATCGATTTAGTGGTCAAGGTGTGTAAGAAAACAAAGATACTCACTTTTGTATTTATAACATAAGTTAGGATGACTATTTTAAAGCTTTCGTGACACATAAATAAACACACTTAGAGGAAAATGAAAGAAAGAATGTATTATTTCATTATCAACAAACATACTCACACTCAATCTGTCATCAAGCACAGGCGTTTTAAACGCCCACATTATTCTAAAATTTTTTTACAGACTACTGCCGCATTATGAACAATTCCTATATAGCGGGGGGCTTTGCGATCACACAAATCTTTGTTCCACTAGACACACGGGCCCATTAAAGTCCCTCTTAGCTACCTAGAGAGCATATTGCTATCGACCGTCATTACATTGCCGGGTTGACGATGACGAACGATCCTTTTCTTAAGCATTATCACGAACAATAAGAAGTATTCAAAAGAATTTCAGGAAGCATGATAATAATTATTAAATAAAATTATATAAAAGATTTTATAGAATACTGTAACTAGCCTGCATATTCTTCTAGATATATATAAGAGATTTCAACCGATATATTGACTTATCACGATATCTCTGGAACCATAAGGTGTAGAGACTTGAAATTTGGTAAGAATATTCCTTGCGCGGATTTTACGAAATTCTACCCACAGGGGTGTTGCGGGGGTGTCAACAGGTGTGCTAGTTATGTATATAGAATCACCAAAGTTACAAAAAAAAAAAAGGTCATATTGGAATGTGTGCAAAGTAAATCCAACGACAAAATACAAATGACTGCTCAAACAATGCTACCATAATAAGAAAAATAATACCATGATAACTAAATATTGTGTAACGAGAGCCGCAAATATTCTCACCTTGGCTTCAAGCAAAGTTTCGTCAATGCGAAAATATCTTTATTGTTTCCACGATAGCGGTGATTTCTGAAATGTCATTTCAGTTGGCCGCCATTGTTGGTGCCTTTTCATACACGGTCATTCACTACAAGGAATCCTCCAACCCTTTTGTTTTCTGATTCAGTATTTTTTTCTCTTTATTCTGTTGACATATTTTCGCTTTCATTTGGGATTTCAAATTTCGAACACATTCCGATACATCTTTTTTTAAATATGAAATGTTTTTTTTTTTTTTAAGTTTTATGCATTTGTCGACTAATATAATAAATATCGAATAGAGTAGAACTCTACAATAGTTAATGATAAATCCCTCGAGTTTTTGCTTATTTTGTTTGTTATAATGTTTTGAATAAAGGAAAATAATATTTAAAGGTGTATTCGGTTACCTACCTTTACAACTTTTTTTTTTTTTTTTGTGGAAACCCCCACGGGTCATCACCTTACCGGGGCTAATGGGTAAGGTGGTATGTCGGACTCGAACCGACTAAAACCACACAGTGTTCCGTCAACGGGTGTTATGGCCGGGGCCCCAGGTGTACCCCAGAAAGGAAGTCCCTGTGTACCCCGGCGGACCTAGTCGCCTTTTTAGCAAGGCGACTGCAATATGATTTGTGTCCTGTCCCCCCCTCATATTTAGACAGGCGCGCGTGGAACACGTCGTGCCGCCGTCACGGGCCTGCTTCTGCTAGGGCGACAGATAGCCCAGTCTGTCGCCCTCAGGCCACGTTTACAACTATTTATATATGTATATGTTTATCTCATTTTAAGCAATGAGGATAATTTAATGCAATGAGAACTTTAATTAAAATATTTTTATTTATTCACATTTTAAAATTTAATAATAA
Organism: Tyria jacobaeae; assembly: GCA_947561695.1. Lineage (NCBI taxonomy): Eukaryota > Metazoa > Arthropoda > Insecta > Lepidoptera > Erebidae > Tyria > Tyria jacobaeae. The sequence goes on from OX387223.1 coordinate 18,262,186, forward strand.
AGCATAACTTTATTTTGTTTCAATAACGTTGGTAAATATACCACATAACAATCGATGCTACAAATTCACGCCGTGAGTTTTTAGCCACCAGCCAACTCTATTGTTTTCTTTTAAAATTAAACTAATTCGTTATTCGCTTCGTATATAAAAAAATACTCTCCTCGAACCGCACTTATTCTACGTTAAATATAAAACCTTAAAATGCGAAGGAAAGTAGGACGACGGACATATTTCAGTAAATTGTCGCTGTTCTTAAAAATCGCATCACTTTTTGAATTGCGAACACAATTCCGACATGACAGAAAAACTTGAAAATTTGAAATTTCATTCGCGGGGTGCGACTGAATATAACTTATCAAAGAAAAGTTGGGGAATGGAAAAAATTTAATCCCACTAGATACTTGCGATTCGCTTTTTCAACCAGCATTCTAAATTTAAATATGGCAGCTGTGGGTGTTGTGTGATGTGCAGAAAGATACGATGTTGACTTAAATACATTTTTTTATAATCGCTGTTACTTCTTTTACAATTTCGTAACCAAGCTTAGTGACAGCGTTGAAAAAGGTATATTTTAAAAGTTAACCATAGAGCTGTGTATCAAAGTTAGGTTTTATTAATTTCGTTCTATTTGTTCACATAAAAGCCCGATTGATTTGGTATTCAGTAAATTCCATTTTCAATACCTTCAAATTGGGAATTTTATAACTGACATGACATAAAACTAGAATTGCTATGCTGTATTCTATATTTCCGCATCGATGCGGTGTTGCGTAAAATTGAGCTATAAAATATGATGTACTATTCTTTATGTTAAAAAGTAACCAATGATTTTATAGATACAATAATGTTTTACGATGCTCTTGATGGTTGGTTACTTTTCATGTAGGTATTTCTTTAAAAAACAGTGGTAGAGCCATGCTTAGGCACGAACGGTCCGGTTCAAACGGTGCGATACGAGTACCACGGCCTCACTGAAAACTGGTTGTGAAGCAACAATTGCGTTGCATTTCCCCAAAATTAGTGAAGTTTCCGGAGGCCCAACTCCCCCGCCCCTTTTCTAATCTCCTCATCCCCTCTCTTTCCCCTCCCCGCATACCCTAATATCCCTCATCACCCTCAAAGCCGGCAGCGCACTTATGACTTTCGAGTTGCAGGTGTCCATAGACGAAGGTTGTCACTTACTATCAGGTGACCTGTCTGTTCATCTGTGCCTCTATAATTTTTTTTTTCGAATAATTGCAAAACAAAAAATACGTAATATTTTAAATCTTTAACTTTACACATACCTTGAAATTAAAACTTTCATAATGATTACACGGGTTGCTTTTATCACAATTATCTATTTGCATGATAGATACGTATGTATATTTTCAGTCGTTAAAATAAGTTTTAAATATTCTGGGACACTCTTTATATAAACATAAATTCTATCAAATTTAAATATCACACAATATAAAATTATCTTACACCCCTAGCAGAGGCGTAATTAACACCCACATTTTGCCATTTATAATTTAGTAGAAAATGGGAGTATATTGAAGAGAAAGGGGGATAAAATACTATAACCACAAACCGAAGCCTTTTAGAGAGTAAAAACAAACAAATTTTGAAAGGACCTAACAGAATGGCTCATTGAGAAGTGTTATTATAGTATCTTCTTTTCAACTTTTTTTTACCTACGAGGCATGCCTTTTAAGTTTTGTCGTTTGAAGAAAAAAACACAACTAGAACCTTATAGTACTTTTTATTGTTTTTCAAAGTATTCACCACGTAGCTTAATACACTTTTCCATTCGCTCAAACCAGTTATTATAACATTTATTCCACTCTAAAGTGGGGGTGTTCAAAATGGCTGACTTGAAAGCATCGACTGCTTTTTCACCGGACTGGAACCTTTGACCGCGAAGATTTTTCTTAATTTTAGGAAATGTAAAGAAATCGATAGGGTTTAGGTCAGGGCTGTATGGAGGATGGTCAAGAATCATCATCTTGTTAAAACAGGTGTTTCAGGCAATAAATGATTTATGATTATAATATATTATTATTCGAACCTTCAAGAAAAGAGCGTACTCCTACCTAAAAGACCGGCAACGCATTTGTGACTCTTGCTTGCTCCCTATTTCGTAAGTAGCGCTAGATTATAGTTAGCACAAAGTGGGCATTAGAGACACCCTTTCGGTAGACATCTGCCTACCCTTTCGGGGATATAGGCATCAGTCAGATTATGTATGTGTAAAATAACATATTGTAAAATTTTGACTTTATAAATTTTCTCATCTCTTTTCCTATAAATATTCAATTCGTTAACGGAATTCATCAATCCTTATAGGGAGCTACCATAAATAGAAATTCATTTTAATATCGCCTAAACTGCAACAAAGTTTCTGTAGAGTAGACAAAACGAGAACCAATTTTAATCGTGAACGCTGGCTTGCGGCATAGACAAAATCCCTCCCCACTCTACAAGCAGGTTAGTCTCTGTGTTCCTCTAAACTGAACCAAATTCGAATTTCAAATTTTCCTCCGGAGTTAACAGCCTCTTTTAGAGTGGGCAATCGACATGGTTAATTTTTAAATGTGACAACCGTATAATAACTATGTTTTTCTTTATGATATACGGTGACAGATTGGTCACCTGATGGTAAGTGACAAACGCCACCGCATGGACACCTGCAATTTGCTACTCAAGATCTGTAAGTGTGCTGCTCAACTTTGATCACCAAATCAGCAATACAATGCAAGCATTGATTGTCTACCGGTTTTCTGTGAGGCCGTGGCATTAATACTCTGGTCGAGCAGACCCATTCTTATTCTCCCACAATAACAAAATCCTAATATTATCTCCTTAATATTAGAAATGCAAAAGGTCATTTGTTTGTTTATTACCCGTAATCATGAAATTTTGTGCGGAAAAATAAAATTATACTATACAGATAGATAAAATAAAACTAAGTAGTTAAATATAATTTACAAAAGCCTCACGAGAATAATACTATAATAATTAACTGGACGATTGGCACTCCACCACTGTGCGCTTCTCCAGAAGCTTTTTGCCTCGCACAACCAGCTTATGGAACAAATTGTCGCCTGCCGTATTTCCGAACCGATACGACCTTCAAACCTTCAAGAAGAGAGCGTACCTCTACCTAAAAGGCCGGCAACGCACTTGTGACTCTTGAGTTGCGGGTGTCCATGGGCGGCGGTAGTCACTTACCATCAGGTGACCCGTCTGCTCGTTTGCCCCCTATCGCATAAAAAAAAAAAAAAATAAAAAAAAAAAATAACTCAAATTAAAAATACGTAACTTATCTGGGGGGGTTGACAAAACTACTAGTAATGTGTGAACCACGTTGCTAGAATTCTCTGAAGTACAAAAAATGCACTTCGGAAGTGCCGACAGAAGTGAAAACTTATTTTGGCGCGTTAAACATTTTTTAGATGGGTACTAGGGTTATTGGATAATGAATTGCATTTTATTTATGAATTGTTTTTTATTAATTATTAAAAAAAAACTTTAAAATACATTTAATATTATTTTATGAATCATCGTTAACAATTTCGAAAACTCTTGTATCATCATCATAATCATTAAAATTATTACAATCTAAAATAGAAACTATAGGTTCATGGTAACTAAAATAGGAAATAAACAATTTTGATTCGAAGTTATTTAAATATCTCGTGAATACAGCATCAATTGTACTTTTATATCTCGTTGCTAAAATTGCGTTGATTATCATACATATGCGTCTCGTAACGGTGTCGCGAGTCCATAGATTTTATATCATCTATAAATATGCGTATAAGTTTTCACTTCAAAAAACTGGAAGTCGCGAAAGTTTAGAAACAGTTATTCCGAATTCTTATATCTATTCTTAATTGTTTGTGTTCAACTCTCAGTAGAATGAAGAAAGCAGACGACAAAAAATAGAATACCATAGTAAAGCTAAGGGGTAAATGTTCGTCTGATACATTTATAGAATCTCATTCGCAAAATGAGCCAAGGCTTAACGAGCCATTTTAGTCAGTATGTGTTGGCATAAATCGTTTTCCGAATCTGAGTGTAGCTTTATTTGTAGTTCGAGTTAAAACTGACGAGGGTACTCGCACTCTATGACACAGATTTCTGTATTGCCAGATGTCAGATAATGTTTTGGTCGATAAGCTGTGTAAAATGATTAGTTCTGTAACATAGCTTTCAAGTTTATTTTAATTTACATGTAAGAAAAACTAGTAAGATTAATGAGAGTAAAGCAAATCCTCAATAAAAAAAAGCCATTTACAAGCTACTAAACAGAAAAAACATATACATCTATCGTTGGATTGAATAAATATATTTGTGCTTATTCTGGTTTAAACATGCACAATTTTAAAATTGATTACAATATCTGTATATATTCAATTTGGTTTAAACCGATTTGCTATCTAGGATCCGTTATTCTAATTATTCTGTGGCAATGAAAAATAGAAGAATAAATCCGGCTTAGAGCGCATTCGAATTACAAATGCTTTAGATTGCACTTTTTAAACTTTGTGTTGAACGTCACGGTGTTGAAAAACAAAATGGCAGCTTCCATAGCATGTATAGAGCTTGTGCTATTCTCATTTTATATTCCACAAATGTTAAACTCGCTTATGTTCTATTTTCAAAAAATATTCCGATTTTTCTCGTTTTAAATATACGTCACTACATTTCAAATGTTTAAGTTAATTTTAGATTTGTCAAAAAGTAACAATCATAAAATCTTTCAATGGATAATGTCAAACCTTAAACTAACCCCAGAAAAATGTTTTATATTTAAATTTATAAATTTGAGAATAATTTATGGTACTTTATGTAATATAATATAAAAAAATGTACGCAGCAACCGTACTTTTGTGTGAAGTTGCATGCAAATTGCGGAGCAATATGGCGGTTTGACAGTTACTGTGTTATTTGAAGCTTAGTTTCGTTTGCTATATTAGTATACAACCTTTGACCTTACGATCGAATTCGTAAATCTGTGATAACAATTTTTATCGTTCGCAACAAGAAACGCCTGATTACTAAATCCAAACAAGAATTAACCCGTTTTTGCGCTATAAACTCGTTCACTAGTGAATAGAATGATTGTCCACCACACTACTAAGCACTGCTCCCAACCCTTTTTCTTCAAGAGAGGAAAGTGGCTCAAATTTAATCCGGGTAAAACCCAATCGGTACATCTTGACCCGCAAGTTATTTTATGTCAAAGATTAAGTAAGAGACACACAGGGACAAATAATCGGATGACAGTTCTGTGCCTATGGCTATTCGAAACAACGACGGCTGTTTTACTAGTGCTTTGCCCAAACTATACCGTTTGTTTTAGTGACCTGTATGATAAAGCTTTTTGTCTCAACTTAGAAGTAAAACATTTGGCCATGTCCTTTTGAGCAAATATCTTTTTTGTCATGCTCTTATGATGTATTTTTACTTCTTAAGAGGAAATAAGATCAAGATATGTTTATAAATGTTTATTCAGCAAATGATATCAAATATAGATGTTGCTGGTGTTGGTAATTAGCAATTCAACAGATTATCACCTGCTAAGAAAAACATAGCAATACAGTATCATGCAATTACTTTTCAACAAAATGTTTGTCTAACACTAAAAATATTTTAATTTGAATTACATTTTTGTTTGTCACGTCTTACCATGGGAGACCCATACTTAGGCATGAATAGGCCGGTTCTACTGCAGAAATATCACGCGGCCTAAAAAGGACTCCGTATGACAAAGAATTCTTGTGTTGCCTAGTGACTGGAGGGTACCGGGGCCCACCTTAACCCTTAAAAAACGCACCTGTCCACCTATATATATGCAGAAACATCAGAAGGACCTTCGAAGCGGTCTTGGCTACCACTTTGCATCGTGAGCGTGTTGATGGCGGGAACTCCAAAATAAAAGAATGTTCACACTGTTGGACGCGGTTGGTTTAATTTTCTAGTGAACACTTATCTTGTATAATCACAATTGGTAAGATTAACCCTGATTAAGAGCCAATAGGTTGGCACGTGTGCGTCTCCTGCGATAGCTGGCAGTCGAATCACCGATCGTCACCGCATTTGGCGCCACCCGCCACTCTATTCGGGGTTACCCGCTCTTATTTTATTTTATACCAAGCGAGTTATTAACATTAATAATAAACAAATCGATTACAAAAATCCAATTTTAAACAAATCAAAAATAACAATAAAATCTTATTAAGTCACGCTCCGTCATATATATTTATAAAAAATGGTTATTACGGGGTTTAAAAATAAGCAATATAAAAAGCAACTCATCTGTTGTGGTATCATAGTTCCTGAAGAGATGAACCTGTGTGTGAGATAAAGATATTTTAAATTAAATAAAAATACTTTTCGTATCAAATATATTTCTTTAGTCTTTTTGACAATAGACGACTTAAACATAAGCGTTCATACTCTATGATAAATATTAACGTACTAATGTACAACCTCCTCCTTTAATAGGGCATCAACTTACCTAACTTCATCGCAAGTATTTTATTTGAAACTTTTCCTATGAACAAGTTAAGATGACGAAATAGTAATAAATAAGTTTCTACTACTCTCATCGAAATAGCATCTGAGTCCTAAATAACATCATAATATAAAAATTGTGTTTATAGTATACTTAGAGGGTTCGGACTTCTTGGCACCAGACAGCTCGAGTTATAGGTATTCGACCCTGATTTGCTTACACTGATCAGTCCATCTGTATAATATACATTTCATTCCCTTTCCTTACTTTCATGGTGATATACTCCAAATCTTCCCAATTAATTCTTAAATGTATAATTGGCTATTATTCAGTAAAAATACCATTTCCGTGGGATAAGCAAACTAATATTTGCGCGGGTTGGACTTGGATACTAAAAAAAACACTCATTTTGAAATGCAACTGAAAATACTATGCCATTTAAAGAATTCTATAATTCGAGTTCCATAACTTAAATTCTGTTGTACTAAAAATCATAGAAAAAATTAAAAAAAAAAGTTTGTTGTTAGTAGTGGTTATGTAGTTCATACTCTCTACGTGTGGTAGTAGAAGAAACACGTATCAAATCCGAGCAAAGTACTGTATTTTATTATACGTTGATAAGCTATGTGTACAGCGTGGATGTAAGTGGAGTTTTTTTGTCTCAAATTGTTGTTCTGAGTCTGAGTGTTCTTTGTGTCCGTTTTTTTGAATGTTTGTAAGGTTCCCCGCGACACAGGAGTTAATCCTAGTACGGGAGTTGAATAAAATAAAAAGTTGTTTTGTCCCGTTGCGATCGCTCACGAGCTTCTGAGAAAGGTCGTCCCGCAGACCTCTACTCACATGCGGTCCCGCCCTGGTGACGAGTACCGTGATGCTTTGACATTAGAATATACAATTCCATAAAAGTATCTGCATAAACGATAAAAATATGAACTGAAAGTTTTCAGTTGCATAACTTACACTTCATTATCCAATCTCCAACCATCCAGACTAAGTTATTAATTACTGAGCTTTTATTAAGTGCAGTAAATTACGATTCATGGTTTAACTTATTAATGAATTTAATTAATCCTTATCATTCTCAATATTGACTGCAAGGATGGCATAGTGGTTTACGTGGTCACCTCGTCACTACTCTGCCGCACCGTGTGTTGTTGGTCTGATCCCCTTACAGGACAACACTTTGCGTAATTCTTAATTGATTGTTGTGATCTAGGTGTGCGATACGGAAATTAATCTTAGTGGGGGAATATATTTTATTTTATTATTTATAATTTTCAATATTTTATTATCTTCATTCGTTCATTCATTCATATCATAGAGTATTTTGCATTTTACAGCGCTATCTATATGATTGAAATCGAAACACCAATATGTTATATTTTAATATATATATATAGAAAGATAGGTACTATTTATTGCACACTAAAAAGTATTTCACAAATTTATCTAGTCTTATCAGACAAACAGACGGGTCACCTGATGGTAAGTGACACCGCCGTCCATGGACACTTGCAACTCAAGAGTCGCAAGTGCGCTGCCTGCCTTTGAGGGTGATGAGGGATGGGGGATGCAGGGAGCGGAAAGAAGAGAGGAGGGATGAGGAGATGGGAAAGAGGAAAAAGGAGATGAGGGGAGAGAAAAGGGGGGAGGGGGAAGTGGGCCTCCGGAAACCTCACTCAATTCGGGGAAATTCAACGCAAGCGTTACTTCACAACCGGTTTTCTGTGAGGCCGTGGTATCGCACCGGTCGAGCCGGCCCATTCGTGCCTAAGCATGGCTCTACCACTGAAATATAAAACAGGTTTAAATAAATAATGACGCTCTCAGTATGTATACAACTTAACCAACCGCGGTCAGATGGTAATAGAAATAAATCGGTACCGTATCTAACCCTTCGCACCGGTCACTGAGTCCCGAGGGATGTTTCAACCGAAATTGTTACATTTTCCCTCGACCCACAATTGAATGTTCATAGGGTTAAAATTGCCATTAAAAAGTTTCAGTTTTTTTTTAGGCAAAGGTATAACTGTTGAAAGCCCCGATTGTCAATTACGATTGTTTTATTTTCGGTACTGGAAAAAGACACTTGGTTTTACCCTGTACACATTTTTTTTTTTTGTTTATAAATATACTTTTGATGTAGTGACTAATGTCTACAGAAAAAAAACGTTAAATAACAAACAAACAAACCTTGTTATGTGAGTAAGCCGTTATACATATATATAATAATTGACATTTAATCCACCGCCTCTCCAATTAGTTTGCGCAATAATTTCAATCCGATGAATCAACACACCTGGCTGCAGACAATCCGAACTGGTATCAACAGAAATATCACCATGGTCATCGTGTAGATTACTCAGTCTTAACCGCAGGGACATTCGAATAGTGTTCGGAAGTATTACAGGCCATCTACCGATAGTCCCCTGTGCAGAGGATGTATGTCTGAGCACGTTATCCTGGAATGCGAGGTGAAATAATACTTTCAATCGTAAGAGTGCAATTTGAAAATGTATTTGTAATATTTTTTATGTATCTTATAATAAAACGGTAATTTGGTTACAATAGAACCACCTCTGTAGTATTTCTTTCTAATAAATAACGAATTGCCTGCACGGATGGTGTAGCGGTTTAAGTGGTCATCTCGCCACTACGCTGCCGCGCCGAGTGTTGTGGGTTCGATCCCCGCACGGGACAACACTATGTATAATCCTCAAATTGTTGTTTTAAGTCTGGGTGTTCTTTGTGTCCGTTGCTTAAATGTTTGTAAAGCGTTTATGTAATCCGAATGTGGGAGTTGTCTTAAAAAAAAAAAAAATTAAAAATCATTAACATACTTTAAAAAAATACATACAGTTGAAAATCTAACCTCCTCAAAAAATAGAATCATTTAGACAGTCATGTTTTCAACTTTAGTGAACTGATTTATCCATCTATGACGGTAATGTTATCAAAACATTATTATATCTTATTATATAATCTCGTTGCTGTATAGATAGTAGGTACATATGTCTGTATTAATATGTATTAAATGTAGTCGTGTTTTCTATAAAAACTTCTTGCATTGGTCTCTTTTCAGTATTGAAATGTTGTTATGCTTATTAAAAGTTGTAAAAGTTGATTGTGATAAAAATGCCAAAAGGCCGGTTTTCGTAAGCCTGATTAATTTTCTTTATGTATGTTCACAATGTTATATTCACAAAGTATTACCTAATTATTTTTTAATGAGTGATAACTTTACTTGTAAAGCGAGGAATCCTCATTTTTTAAATGAATTCTATGGATTTTAGGGATTAAATGCATCTTTTATCATGACTTAGTACTTTTATAAAAAATCAAAGAAATACATGTGTTTTTTTTTTAAATCAAGAAATCATTATGCCACCGGCTGCATGCGACATGCATGGAGATAAATGTCTTTGAAGCCAGCGAGAGTGGTGGTTTGAACTTTTTCATCTTTATATTGCCGTCAGGCGGCTGTAGTGGCTGTTATATGAGGTTCGGTGACAGGAGTTATTTCGGCCTGTGATTAAAATCGGCTAGTGATGTGAACGTTATATAAAGTAACAAGTGGAAAATAAAATACTGTTAAAGCATGATCTCAGCTTGAAATCATATTTTTTGATGAATGAATGAGGGTGATGCTGAATAATGTGTATTTCAATACGTATTACTTAATTATTCACAACGTCTATCTTATTCCTATGGCTATATGATGTCAATACGGTCGAAAACCTAAAATTTAATAAACAATTAAAATAAAGGCTAATTTTACTTATTTCCCTTCTAATGAGTTAGAGAGACATGTAGGTCTTCTTGCTTTCTTCTTACCCTAAGGACTATAGCGCTGTTTACAGAAAACCGTAAACCGTAAACCCACCAACTTGACACTTATATCATTACATTAATTTGCGGATTTACTGGAAGAACCTTACCGATATAATACGTCTTAAAATTTGAAATATGATGTCTCAAAGACATCATATTTCAAATTTTAAGACGTTTATTTGCGTTTGTCAAATATTTCAATGTGGTTCGAAATACAAATAAAAATGAAATTTACGACAAACCTATCTTGATTTTAATGTAATGAATAATAATGTTTTATTGTAAACTACAAATTATATTAACTATATATTATTCTTCGGATCTTCCGAATTCCTCATCCAGTCACTCCCAGCTATCTAAAACAGTATACTTATTTATTCCTTCGACATATAAAATTAAAGTATTTGAAATATTGCGCGAAATACATATATTATGTACTATAAAGACTTCTACAGAATCATTTTAGAGTCAGATAATAAATTATTTAAGTTAAGTAATATCAATATAGTATTTGGGAATTGGGAAAAGCCAATAATAATACTTTAGAATATATTACACACCACTATATTGACCCAAAATGAGCTTAGCATATAATAAACACTGCTATCGTGCTACACTTAAAACAAGATAAAATTACACGCGTTTCTCAAACACCTTCATTTACCAGTCATCATATAGTCTCACTTACGGGTTCGATTCCAACACAGGACAAAAAATTTTGTGATCCACAAATAGTTGTCCCGATTCTGGGTGTTTTTTGTATCCGTTGACTAAATTTTTGTGAAGTCCGTCCCGAGTCTGGGTGTTCGTTGATTGAATGTTTATAAAGTCTGAAAGTAGTTAAGTCTGTTTCTGAATCAATATCTTTTCCTACTCCAAATCTTTTTATGTTACAAATTTTCAGTGAAATAAATATAATCACTTTCTTCGGTCATGTAAATATATATTTTAAGACTTTAACCTATATAAAGGAATGTCAATGGAGGAATTGAAAAGAAATTGTGGCACTTGATTTAGGTTTCATAACAATATTTTGTTTTGAAAAGTGACAATATTTTGCTTTGAAAATTTTATTAATTTTGGCGGTGAATAATCACAAAATGGCGGTTAATATTAGGGATCACTAAAAAACGGCTGACATTATGACGTCTCAGAACCTAATTAAGGCCTTAATTCCACGACTGCATATACATATGTATATTTATTTTAAATATGTATGTTAATCGATTTGTTCGCCGATTGTCGTTTTTACGATTAAAAGAATATCTCTATCTCTTCTATTGGAAATGTATATATCACCGTTAAGATGGTCGACATTTTTCCCATAAAAAGTTTTGTTTTCCTTCGAAATTTTGAGGAGAAATATAAAATGTGAACCTCCATTATAAATACTTATTATTTAATTTAAAACAACTGCTATCAATCCTCGCAAAAAGTTTGTATTCAGTTTCTTCATTCCCCTTGTATCATTACGTGAAGAAAAAGTGTATCAAATTACTTCCCATTGTGTACAATGGCAGGAAGTTTGGAAGACGACAAAAAAAGTTTGGCAAATAAAAACTTGAACACAAGATAACGCTTATCAATTTGTTCCGAAGTGTCATTGAAACTAATGACACAAGTTCAAGGTCTACTTAAGCTGTGGACGTGGTATTGATTGATGGGCCTAATAAAAGGCTTCTCAACTTATTTTTTAATACGATTTTTTTACGATATTAACGACGACCAACGATACGAATTTACATTGCAAGCTCAACTGAAACAATTAAACTTCTTCCTAATTTAATATATTTTGTTTTTGTTTCTGTTTTCTTTTTCAGTTTTTTTTTTATTAACTTTTATTAAGATTGAGCGATTTTTATTTTATAATATAATTGTATACACTTTTTACACAGTATGTATATACTTTTTATAATATTCGATTATAGGCAATAGTTTGTTTTGCCCATATTACGTAAGTGGCACTAAGTTATGTAATGGTTGACAAAATATGGCGTGGCCTTTGATGTGCCTACCTAGCGCTTCGAGTATATAGGCGTGTTTATATGTATGTATGTACTAACCAACATTGTAAGAATTACATAGATGGATTTCAAAAGTCCCAAAGAAGGTAGAAAGTACCATAAATTGAACGTAGGTAACGAAAATACTGCTGAAGGTTTAAATGGCGGTCTGACACGGGTTTGACAGATTGACATTATTTTATACAGATTAAACATCAAACATCAAAATCGCTCAAGACGTCAAAAACGTGGTTATAATTAAATATTACTGACATCAAAAAACCAGTGGTCGAGTGGTTAGAGACCCTGACTGCTGAACCGGACGTCGTGGGTTCGATTCCCACATGGGACAAAAATTTATGTGGTCCACAAATAGTTGTCCCGAGTCTAGGTGTTCTTTGTATCCGTTTATTGAATGTTTGTTAAGTCCATCCCGAGTCTGGGTGTTCTTTGTGTCCGTTGTTTGAATGTTTGTAAAGTCATTGCCGACGTTAAAAACGTGGTTTTAATAAAATATTACTGACATCAAGAAACCAGTGGTAGTAATATTTACAAATAGTTATATTATGTATAGTGAAGACAATTATTTAGATTAAAATTTCATGCATAATTTTCGATACTACTATGTACTTTACGCAAATACTGACAAAAATTACCACCCATAACAGAGTTCGGAACTCAACATAGCGTAGTTATCTAATTAATAGTTCCTATATTAGTCTTTAATCTACACTATTCTCGAAATCAGAAGAGTAATTATAAATTTTAAAAATATAATGAACCATTGTTATTTTTGTTTAATAAACTGTAAACTATTAGTTTTATTTTTAAAAGATTATGAATATTCCATTCTATTTTTTTAAAGAAAGATATATTATTTTGTAAGTAAAAATAATCCCAATTTTAGTTTAAAGAGATTCCATTGTATGAAAACTTATTATCTTTATCCCCAGTTAGCCCTAAGAGGTGTAAGTTATTGTTTTAAAATTCTAAAACGTGTTATAATGGCGTTAATGAGTTTTGCAAGATTTAGAGCGCCTGCCTAATAGCCGTCGCTGGTCTGAAATATAGCACTCTTTACATAACCTTGCCTTAAGTTACGAAAACTAAGACTCAGTTCATTCTTTAATTTATTTTTTCCTCATATTTGGATAAAGCAGAGAAAAACAAAATCTACACGGAAATTGTGTACACCTGTCAAATATAAACATAGAAGCATGGACACAAAGAACACCCAGACTCGGAACAATTTTTTGTGGATCACAGAATTTTTTGTAACCCACGACCTCCGGCTCAGCAGTCAGCGGTTACTAACCACAAGACCAACAAGCCGGTAAATATAATATAACAAATAAGTATTTCGCCATAAAAAGTTTTCCTAACAATTTTTAAACAGGACTCTCTCTTTTCTAAAGCAGGACTAGAAAGGACAACTTACGATTAACGAAGAATTACTAGCCGCTCCTCTCACATTTTTCTGTCTGCATCCTTGACATAAAAAAATCCCATCCTTATTATTGAACACAAAAGAAAAACGAAAATAATTGATATTTCCATAGATACTACTACTGAAACTATATAATATCTTCAGTACCTGTTGAATACATTCAAATAAAATATTTTTCTGTAGTCAAAATCGGAGTTTTCTGTGAGATATACATATGTATATGACGTTATACGTTTTTAAGACTTAAAGATATAATAATCAAAGGCGTGTGAGAATTTCTTTTCGAAGAATAATTTTGATACACTTTTTCTTCCTTGACATGACATGACTTTTAGCATAATGTTCATCATGATGAAAATCATCATGATGAACATTATGTTAAAAGTCATGTGTCAATTCATATATTTTTATTCATATTTTTGACATTCGAACTTTAAAATTCGAATTAAAAAAAATATAACAATCTTTGATTTTCATATTTGATTTCACAAATAAAGACATTAATAGCTGGCATATAAATAAAAATACCTCCTTCGTCCGTTCTAAAAGAAGAAATGCAGAGGAGGTAGTAGGTTTATCGCTATTTATTAATTTAGCTTCATAAATTAGTACTGAGAATGTAATCATAAACTTCTTTCTGAGCGCACCTTTTGGTATAAAAGGTTTTCTTTAAAGAATTCACTATGCGTTTAATTCAAAGGTATTTCGGATATCATATTCACGGTTCTTGTTTTAGTCAATCAATCACTATTGCTTCATTAGGGCTTGGAGAAAATTTAAACTGATTAAACGTACGCCTGACTTACTCATGGTCCATCTCTTTTGTTGTTATCAAAAACAACATTATTTTTTTAAATTATTAAGGAACATTGCGTACCTATTACATTTTAATCTAGACAGGAGACTCTTTTCCATCGTATCTGGTGGGAGATATGCCATAGATATGCACGAATGGGCTGGCTCGACCAAAATTATATATTAAACAATGCTTGCATCGTATTGCCTAGTGAGATTACCTTCCCTCCCCCTCTCCTCTTTCCTCCTCCCCCTCCGACTCTTTGAGTTGTCACTTACCATCAGATGACCCACCTGTACCTCATAAAAAAAACTCCCCATCTAATGATTGCCTGGAAGAGATCGCTAATTGCGATAAGACCGTGAATTGTACATATTATTAATATTTTACACAAATGTAAATATGATTAATAAAACGACACAGAACATGTGAGAAAGTCTTTTAATATAATATTTGCCCGGGTTTTCGCCGAACTGATTTCTAACAAAAATACGTTTTCTTTCATTTTTCATTTAAGTATATTAAATAAAAACTTGACATAAAAACCAGTAACAAATACTATAATATCTAAGAAGCGGCGATGGTGTAATGGCTAAGGATTCCTCATATCGTATCGGACTTCCGATCAAGTGGGTCGGGTTCGAACCCCACCCTGTGCACTACCGTCACCGTCATGAACCTACCCTTAACACAAGTATTTAGCTTAGGGGGGGGGGGGGGGGGGATCGCAACAATTTTAGTAATGTGTGATCCACGTTCATTTTATTCTTTAAAATATATTATATATATGTACTTAGTCTGCCCATAATTACTCTTACAATAAATAAAAACATGATACATTTGAATTTGAAATCTGTCATTCTTAAATGAAATTTTCTATTATTTAAGAATTGTTTTCTCATTTTTGCGCTCATCGGTGTGAAATATTTTTGTTATATTAATATGTAGTGGTTTGATAAAGAGATACTGTGATAGCATTACACAAAGTGTATTCAGCCAAATGATTTTTTTAAACTCCCCATACGCTTTTAAACTCCCCATAGTTGAATGTGTGTGTACCGGGCTATTGATGGATACAATGAAACCTATTCTGCTCGTTACATAAAAAGATCGGGCCGTATACGTTGCATTCGTACGAAAATATTTTTTTAATATTAAGCAATCTTTAAACAAGCAGAAGGACCGAGTTTATGTTGAAAGTTCTATAAAAGCTTCCCAATTAGTCAGCGGAATCCAACGTGGGCATTATATGAGTTTAGTAATGGTTTGGTGGGGTATTAGCTATCAAGGAGTGACCGAGTCATATTTTTGTGGAATGTGTCAAAATATCGGCACAAATGTCTCAAGGTGTGATTCTTCAGAAGGTGGCTAAACCTCTTAACAAAGCCATGTTTCATAACCAAGAATGGTCCTTTCAGCAAGACTCAGCACCGGGACATAAAGTTCGATCCACCCAAGCGTGGTTGGAAAAGAATGTTTCTGACTTCACCAGAGTTGAGGACAGCCGTCGTCTTGTCCCGATCTTAATCCGCTAGATTATGATTTATGGTCAGTTTTAGAGAGTATGGCATGCTCTATACGCCGTGATAATTTGGAGTCCCCAAAACAATCAAAAGATTGGCAGATTTTTTTTCCCATGCGAGTTTCTATTAATAACTGGCCTCAACGTTTAAATGACTGTGTTAAAGCCAATAAATATCATTTTGAATGAACATACAAGAATACATTACAGTTATAAATGTTTTATATTAGTTGAATAAAAAAAAGTTTAACAGTGGTAGAGCTATGCTTAGCCAAGAATGGGCCGGCTCGACCGCTGCGATACCAGGGCCTCACAGAAAACCGGTTGTGAAGCAACGCTAGCGTTGTATTTCGCCGAAATTAGTGAGGTTTCAGGAGGCCCAATTTCCCCTTCTCCTCTGTCTCATGTCCTTATTCTCCGTCTCTTTTTTCCCCTCCCTGCATCCCCCATCCATCATTACGCAATCATAAAGCAGGCAGAGCACTTACGACTTCTGATTTGCAGGTGTCCATGGACCAGGTGATATTCCTGTGTCTCCGTATATTATAAAAAAAGATAGAAATCAGTTTTACGAGTATGTTTTAAAAAGAATCTACCTACCACGGAATTTTATTGCAAGGTGAAAAAGTCATCTTAGGATAAACCAGAATTTTGAAAACAGAACCATGATATAAACTTGTGTCAGCCAACTAACAGATATTAAAAAAAGTACGACAATATTTCCCTCGTTCCGCTCCTTAGTTTGATATTCCGCACTCGGCGCAAAGTTAGCCGGTAGTGACAGCCTACTTCCCAGAGGCTAAATATTTGACAGGCGATCGCTCACGCCCTTTGCAAAGTTAGCCTCTTTTTGCACTTAGTTAAGACTTTAAGAAACTTGTACAGTTTTTGTTAGGGGTGAGATGAAAATTCTTTTCACGTCTTCTTTTTATCTAGATAATGATGTACATACATAGGTGCTCTCTTAGCGTAGGAGAAGTTTTAACTAGTACCGTACCGTTAAATTATTTAATACATATGTACATTGACATATATCCACGAAGTGGACTCAAGGCCAAAAAAAATCCAACCATAAATTAGTCCAATTTACGTAATAGCGAGCATATTGGCGTCATCCGGACACTGTATGTCTGTATATATACTGTCTGACGTCGCATAACAGTCCGATCCCTTAGTCGCCTCTTACGACACCCTTGGTCAGAGATGGGAGTGGCCTCTTTCTACGCAACCAACAACCACACGATGTCTTTAATGTTTTTTTTTAATATTGTTTCAGGTTTCGCATGCTATCAACAAGTTAATATAGAAATAACTGGAGGTTCAACACACTAAAGTCTAAGGTATATGCCTATTTTAATGCGTAGGAATCTAGAATGTAACGTTGATACACAAAACAAAATCGATGGGCTTATTGGTATAGTGGTTATTTTTTTTTTTTTTTTATACTATAGGGGGACAGACGAACAGACGGGTCACCTGATGGTAAGTGACATCGCCGTCCATGGAGACTTGCAACTCAAGAGTCGCAAGTGCGCTGCCCGCCTTTGAGGGTGATGAGGGATGGGGGATGCAGGGAGCGGAAAGAAGAGAGGAGGGATGAGGAGATGGAAAAAAGGATGAAGGAGATGAGGGGAGAGAAAAGGGGGGAGGGGGAATTGGGCCTCCAGAAACCTCACTCAATTCGGGGAAATGCAACGCAAGCGTTACTTCACAACCGGTTTTCTGTGAGGCCGTGGTATCGCACCGGTTGAGCCGGCCCATTCATGCCTAAGCATGGCTCTACCACTAAAAGGGTTATTGACCCTGACTGATAAACTGGAGGTCGAGTCTTAGATACACACACGGGCAAAAAATTTTGTGATCCACAAATAGTTGTCCCGAGTCTGGGTGTTTTTTGTGTCCGTTGATTAAATGTTTATAAAGCCCCCGCGACATAGAAATTATTACTAAAGCGGGAGTTGTCTTTTTTAATAAATAACATTTTTGTTTTAGTTAAGAAATTTGATTAATAACTAAAATTATATTCGTGATAATATTCTTTAATGAAGTTGTATCTGTCTACCCTGGACGTAAATGGAGCATGAGTAATATGTAGGTATGTATGTATGTAAAACATTATCTATACTCAAAAATAAATATATTACATTACATTTATAATATAACATGAAACTTCGTATTCCTTTGAGAGAAATTATATTCTGATGGAACTTACAAGGTCATAAAACGATTACTTTAACAGTAAAGTGTGCTTTCTGCAAACATAATCTGGAATAGTACGTATTTGAATGAGAACAATAATCTTATTTTTGTATGTACAAACATATAGGGCAGCTCATGCCTAAACAAATAAATATCATCTCAAACGAACATAAAGACAGCAAATACAATAAATCCATCAGAATGTGATGACGGCAAGAAAAAATAAAATATAAATTTTCTCCTCAAGCGATATACGAAAAATATGTGAAACGAATCGTATTTATTCACCCCTAAATCGTGGCCACAATATTTTACTGTTCATCCACACTCTTGAATTATGTATACGGGGATTGAAATATTTTTATATCCCCATATACACTTTCCGTCTTTAATTGTGTGATATAGAAGCCTAAAATTCTTTTTATCCGTCGAAAAATGGAGGAAGTTCTTAAAACAATCTGCTTTTTTTTTGATCACTTATGTATAAAATATAAATTAGCTACTGTTAGAAGCTTGGTAGGTAGTATGTCGATAGAAGCCGAAAATAAACAAGAGACCAGATCGAAAGTAGCCTATGACCTTCTCCAGGTTTTAAAGTATCACCATAGCAAAGATCATCAAAATCTATTCAGCCGTTGAGCCGTGAAAAGAAACAGTTGCTAGATTACTAAACTATTATACTCGAACATATTTTCTTTTTACGTTCATCAAATAGACATACAAAAAATTTAATATGTAATAAATTTGCTTATTTATCTTTTTCTAATACAGACTCAGGATTTTTTACATCATGAGTAGAATCACTTGTAATATTTATTTAATAAACCTCACCGGTTTAACATTTCAGCCTTTTCAAATGTTTGTAATTGTTTTGAAAGTTAATGATGAGATCGAATATGTTAAATTAGATATCATTAATAATATAGACTAAAACGTGGGTATATATATAAAAAAAAGATAACAATTGGATAGCAGTTTACAATTTTAAAAACCCTAAGATAGGGAAATTTTAACTTTTAAAATTATATATATAAATTATATATATAGATAAATAATAAATATATTATAAATATAATTTCCCCATTCAGGACATCATTGTCCTGAAGATAAAATAAAATGTCAAAATAATAATGATCTGAAGTCTTAAGATAAATATAAAATATAAATGCCACGAATCTCTAAATTCAATTGACTTGTCATATCGTATAAATCGTATAATTTTATTTTATTAAACAAATAATTATAATGTCAAAATAAATGTATATATAAAACGTCAAATATTATTAAAATTATGTCAAACATGACTCAGTATTTTCAGTATGCAGATGTAATCATTTAAAGTACTGCTAAAAAAGTACTGGAAGTAAAGCTGATCTATTTAATTTTAGCTGTTGGTTTAGGATAGTGTTAAGATCACTTTTTCTTAATTTATTTATAACCTAAACCGGTCAGGTTCATTAAATAAATATTAAGATAGTAGAAGTGATTTTACTCAATATGTGTGCAAGTTCCACCAAGTGTCAATAATCAGCATTATACGAGGCATGCCTTTTAAGTTTTGTCGTTTGAAGAAAAAAAAACACAACTAGAACCTTATAGTACTTTTTATTGTTTTCCAAAGTATTCACCACGTAGCTTAATACACTTTTACATTCGCTAAAACCAGTTATTATAACATTTATTCCACTCTAAAGTGGGGGTGATCAAAATAGCTGACTTGACCACGAAGACTTTTCTTAATTTTAGGAAATGTAAAGAAATCATTAGGGCTTAGGTCAGGACTGTATGGAGGATGGTCAAGAATTTATACTTTTTCCTGCTTCAAATACTCAATCGTTTGACGAGCGCTATGTGAGCTTGCGTTGTCGTGGTGCAGGATGATGCGTCGCTTTGAGTTAGATTTCCGAAGTTCGGCGATGACTTGTGGTAAACAAACTATGGTATACCACTCTGCGTTAGCCGTTCTAGAATCTTCAAGTGCAAAAGTCTCAACATGGCCGGTTATTCCAACGAACGTGGCCACCATCTTCTTTGAAGTGCTTCGAGAATGAACAACTTTAGTCGGCTTTGGCTCGTTTTGAAAGACCCAGATTGTAGATTGTTGTTTGGAATCAAGATCATAGGCATAGATCCAAGATTCGTCACCACTGATGATGTCGAAGACGTGATTTGACTCTCCTCGGTTAAACCTTTGCAGAGTTTTCTTACACCATCTGACGCGGGCCGCCTTGTGATCTTCGGAAAGCAGATGCGGTATCCAACGGCAAACTAGCTTTCTCACACCAAGCGCTTCATGCAAGATCCTTTGAATGGTTGTCCCTGAGATGCCTAATAGAGCCTCTATCTCTCCATACGTCACATGACGATCTTCGAGAATTAGTTTTCCCACAGCAATAATGTTATCTACTGTGAAGGCGGAATTTGGGCGTACTTCGCGAGATTTGACACTAATACTAATACTTTACTAATACCACGATTGTATATAGTGCTAACAACTTATTTATTTTGTGTGTAGTTCCTTTCTTCTGTTTTTTTTTACGAAAATCAACCGCTGAGCAAATTGCCTGGCCACGAAATGTTCTCTTGTGTTTTAGGGATGGTGTACACTGAGATAACTTCTCATATTATATTAGTTAGTATATTTGATCGCTTAATCAATTGTTTAAAGAGAAACTATGTATGTTATTTATGAGTTTTCGTAAATAGATACTAAATCATTTAAAATTTTGTATTAATGAAATAAACTGACCATATTACCTTCTAAAACGGCCACAATTTATTGTGCAAAGTTATAATTTAATTTGTTATGAGATTATCAGATTACAGAATTCTGTACAATTATTATTTATTGGAGAAGACGCTCAACTTAACTGATTTATTGGTATTTACTTGAACAAAATTTAACAAATTATCAAACTGTTGCAATAAAATCTCTGTATTAATTCAATTTTTAATCTACCAGAATGTCAATAAGCAGTGTCGTAAACTCTGCTCGGTGGTGTCCTGTAAGTAACAACCGCATAACTGTAGCTACAAACTATCAAATTCACTAAATAACAGCAACCGCGATGTTGCTTGTATCTCGATCCAAACTGACTCGAAATTGTAGTGTAAGTTAGTACATATTAAGTATTCGATGATTGTAAGTAAGGCATTCGGAAATAAAGTTTCCTTGCGTACAGACATGTTTTAATCCCGTACCATCCCGCCGTGGCCAGGTTTGGACGAGGCAGTAGAACGAGTATGCCGTACGTGTACTGTGTGCGCAGCGCATGCGGACGCACCACCGCGTCAGACGCCGCGGCCGGTTGCATGTTGATTATTTGGGACCCATAGCAGGAAAAAAAATACCTGGTAGCTGTAGACGCGATGTCGAAGTGGTTAGAAGTTTTTAATGTGTCCTCCACTACGGCTCACGGACTTATTGATCGCTTAAGTGAACTTTTTAGTAGGTGGGGTGTACCTAGGCAGGTCGTCAGCGATAATGGCCCGCAGTTCATTTCAAAAGAGTTACGAGACTTTTTCACTAATTACGGTATCGACACATATTTACGGCCCCATACCACCCAGCATCTAATAGGTTAGCGGAAAATGCGGTGAGAACCATCAGGCGAGTTATAAAAAAAGCGCTACAAGAAAAACAAAATATTGACAGAGCTGTATGGGCATTTTTATTACATTATAGAAACGTTGAACATTCAACAACCGGGGAAAGTCCGGCCATTCTCTTACTAGGTAGGCGGTTACGAACGCGGTTAGATATTATTAAACCGCATAGGGAATTTCGAGTACAAAAAACACAACAAAGACAAAGAGACGCAGCGTTAGGAATAGAAAGGAATATAGAGGAGGGAGAGCTAGTGTGGTATAGACACTATTTAAAAGGTGAGAAATGGGTTCCGGGCCGCGTGGTAGATAGTATTGGAAGTAGCAATTTTAAAGTTTTAGGTGAAAGTGGGGAAGTGTATCACAGACACATTGACCAGTTACGGAAAAGACCAAGTAATGCTAGACTATCGTTGGCTTCAGTAGTCCCAGGCTTAGGTAGACAATCCAGCACAAATTCTCAAGCGCAGCAAAGCTCCATAGCCAATGTGCGAAATGAACGGGGTGAGGGGGAACAGTTGGAGGGCTTGGCGGTCCGCGAGGAGCTGCCAAGAGCAGGAGCACTGACGCAATTAGAGCCTACGCTGGCGTTAGAAGAAGATAATTCGGCCTCACCGGAGTTGCAGTTCGGTCCGCCACCCGAGTCACCGCCCCAGACCCGGACTCGCCCTATCCGACAATGTCGTAAAAAAATAAAGTATGGAATAGAATATGTGTGAGGGAGTGTAGTGTAAGTTAGTACATATTAAGTATTCGATGATTGTAAGTAAGGCAGTCGGAAATAAAGTGTCCTTGCGTACAGACGTGTTTTAATCCCAACACTACAGAAATTAGGTGACCAATATACAACTTATGAATGGCGTGGCGCTTCAGGTGTAGCTAGTCATAATAATTTCTGTTAAATAATTTTATTAAATATAAAAAAATATTTATTTGAACAACACGGCTAGTTCGTTCGTCGTAGTTTGGTATTTTCACAGATTAAATCGTTAGAAGTGTGTGTCTACAGAGGTACATCAGTCAAACTGCAGTTAATAAAGAATTAAGCGCGTTCCAGATATTATTTAAATAATATTCGTTTCTTTTGTTGTGTTCTGTGAATTTTAGTGGTAGAACAAAAATATGATCCGCACTCAAAGCATGTTTCACGTTATTTGAAGAATTACTATAACTACATAATAATGGGAAATGAAGAGCTAATTTATTTAAAGTAAAAAAATAAGTTTACGTATCTAAAAAACTAATTCAATACTTGTGTTTAGAAGAAAAAAAATCTTATAAAATTTCAAATATTTTGCAAGTTAGTCGAGTTATGTTTGGTCACATATCGCATCACTCGACCGGACCTGACTTGACATTCCCTTACAGAAAACCGGTTACATTGTGTTTCGCCTATTGAGTGAGGTTATCGGGGGCCCAAACCTTCTTTGGGGGACTATAATATATATATATATATAAATAAGATAATATCATAAAATAGAACTGAGTTTTAATTAGTCTCAATCAGTTGGAATATTTAAATGAGTTCAAAACATACACACATTAAATTAGTTGTATATAACTAATTATATATTATGTTCTAAAGAACCCAACAGTTATTTCGCAAATTGATCGAGTTGTGTTCAAGGTACGTTCAACATTCCCTAGACAATACACCACTGGCGCTGTTTGCATAATAATATCTAGCAAAACTACACTACAGATATGTTGAAGTTGCGCCATAGATAGTATTTATCAAGCATAACATATTTAGTGTGTTAATTGTTTTTAACATATTATTCTTTATGGCATAGGGGGTCAAACGAGCAGAGAGGTCACCTGACATCTCCAACTCAAGAGTTGTAAATGCACTCCCTGTCTTTGAGGAAGAGGCGCATCAAGCATCCTCATTTTGCCAAACATCAGCTAGGTCAAGTTACTAGAGTTGAATTGCAGTTACTTGTATTATTGCTTACTCTTCCCAGCCCCTCCGCTTTAGCACAACTCCTTTCTTACTATTCCCTTTATTCCTTAAGTGTGCGGTGTATAGCAAAAATGTTTGTGTTGGTGGTTTTTTTTTTTTTTTTTTTTATGCGATAGGGGGCAAACGAGCAGACGGGTCACCTGATGGTAAGTGACTACCGCCGCCCATGGACACCCGCAACTCAAGAGTCACAAGTGCGTTGCCGGCCTTTAGATATAGACGTGTATGTCTGCATAATGATATAACTCCCCCGTATTACCTTAACCCTGATACTAATCATGTTCACTTTGCCTCATTGAAGTATACTTGACAGTTGGTAGAACATGGAACCTTAAGACATTAAACCCACTACCAGAGCCGTTTAAACGCTAGAGATCGAGATTTGTAACAGCATTGAAAAACGATATCAACATTATACGAAACGTATTCACGCTCTGCGTTAAATCTGCTACTCACAAGCCTAAATCAACGGTAAAATAAATTACAAATACATCATTCGAGTAACAAAACAAGGAATGTAATTGAAACCGGAGCCATCATCTTGTGATGTTTACCGATACTGATTGTATTTGTGGTCGATATCTGATATTGAGTTCTACTGTTTCATTTCCAGAATTATTTATTTATTTACGATTTTTTTTCCCCATCATGTTGGCACAATTTTATTAGGAATGTTAACCAAATATTTGTTAAATACAAGCGATTTATGTTACATAAACGGTAAATATACTTATACGTATACATAACAGAGGCGTGTCGAATGCAGATTTCTTGCAAATTTAATTGCCAGAATTCTTTTTAGCCCATATTTGAGTAAAAAAGCAGACGAGTAACTTAACGGCAGTGAATGAGTGAAGTTGAAAGGGCCCCACTGACAACCAGTTTTCGGTGAGGCCGTGGTATTACAACGGCAAGCCAGCCTATTTGTACCTAAACAAGGCTCCCCATCGGTAAAAACGGTAAACTATATATTTACTGTCTGATAGACAACACTCCGATCTTTTAGTCGCCTTGTAGGACACCCACGGTAAAACATATGTGGTGGCCCCAATCTACTCCACATTCTCACCAATTATCCTACACTTTCAAGAATTGTTGTCTACGCAGGGCGATGTCGTAATGATAAACCGATATGTGAATTAATTTGTCTGACGATAGGTTTCGTGGTCCAAAATATTACCACAGATGTAGATTGATTTCAACGTTAATTAATACGGAAATAATATTTAATTTACTCACATATGGATATGATTGCGGAACCGGTATCACCTCGGTGTAAACCTTTTTAATTACCACTGATAATATTATTTACTAATGAGAGTGTAAGTTGATGTCTATTAATTATTTAATACGGCAGTCCAGTCAGTGTGTGTCAGTGATGTTGCTAATTTGAACCGCACTCATGCACGACCTTTATAAATAGTCTTACAGCGACACTTATATAGCTTCGGAAAGCTTTTTATGTGGTATGTACAAAAACTAAGTTTGTTCTATGTGAGCCACCTTACATATTTATTATATTCTGTTGTTTAGTATTTTTTGTTATAGCGGCAACAAAAAATACATTATCTGTGAAAATTTCATGGTTCATAAGATACAGCCTGGTGACAGACTGACAGACAGAAAGACGAACAGTCGGACAGCGGAGTCTCAGTAATAGGGTCCCGTTTTACCTTTTGGGTACAGAACCCTAACCAACCCATGACCTTCCCTAACCTTATAAAACACTTTAATGATCATAAATTCACATTTTTTAGGTATCTAACTCGCAAAGCGCTTGATAGACCTTATATAGATTTTCTTATACAGAAGACTGTGTTCTATTACTTCTATTTACCACTTTTGTATTCCCTGAACCATAGAACGATGTTATAGCGATTTGTGTACTTACAATCTAAACAAAAACGCTACAATCATAAATTAGGTACTTAAGTGCCACTATAGAGGAGCTACCAACACAATAAAAGATGGTAGAAATAAGTTACACTATTATTATTCACGTAATGACACAAAGACAAATTTACCTTATCAATAAGACAGTAATTTTTAATTTTTATATGCATATAAAATGCTTTAATGAACATCATTTTACATGTATTTAGGTAATGGTCTACGCGGGCTTATATTCGCAACTCGACGTCTTCTGTGCGGCTGTTTTGCGTGCAAATGATGTATTTAGGTAACTCGCAAAGCGTTTTGATAGACCCTTTTTTATACAGAAGACTGGGTTCTATTACTTCTATTCGCCATTTTTGTTATTTCTTCTACCATTGAAAGTGATTATACAGCAAATTCTCTGAGAAAAATTCTAATATTATACCCTTTGTGAGTGGAATTTCGTAAAATCCGTTCTTAGCTGACCTCTACTAGGCGAAAGGAATATTCCTACCAAATTTCAAGTCTCTACGCCTTATGGTTGCAGAGATATCGTGATGAGTCAATATATCGGTGGAAATCTCTTATATATATATATAGATAAATGTTAGTAGGAAATAAATATTAATATAGCACAGTACAATATTATTTACATTTTCAAACTATTTTTTTTTAATATATATTACTCTATATATTTTATATTACTGGTGGTAACTGGCTTTTGTGCTAAGGAGAACATAAAAATACGTTAGTCATAAGATTTGTGGCTTGAACCGCGTGACAGCTACGACGTATTTGACATTTGTGTGTCACCTACTCTGACAGACTTAACTGTATACACATACCAGACGTTTGACATGTTACAGGACATGTCAAACGTCTGGTATGTGTATACCACATATAGTGTGCCACTATGATTAACGATGTCACCTTGAGAAAACATTCAAGCTATCCTTAATATTTGAAATATTTTTACCAGTCATGAACTCTCAATAACTTAGTTTTAGAAGACCATTCATCATAACGAATGATGTTCAAATCTAGTTTCAACAGCGAGGCCTAGGTTTGTGTTTCTGTGTAGTAACTGCCGTTGGGAGTTTCAATATTGCGGTCAAAATAAAAATTATCATGGTTCAAAAAGATAACATAAGATCTTTTATATCTACACGTAAAAGTTTTTTTATCATCGCCAGTAAGCTAAACATGCCGTTAATAAAATCCAAGATATAAAAGTGTAATAAACAAAATTAGTAAACGCTGTAGGTAGAAATGATACATTTTTTAAGACGCTTCTCAGACAGCATATTACCATAGACTAAAAATAGATTGAAACGACTTTGGTTAACCCTGCCAATCGATCGGTATTGCCTATTGAAGAATTTTACCCTAAATCTGAGGACTACATTATAAGTTTTGCTTCTAGCTAAACCTTCTTGGTTTTAACGTTGGCAACATTTTCTTCGCCCGTAACGTCTTCTTCTTTAAAAGACAACTCCTGCATTAGGAATGAGTCCTTTGTCGTGGGGGGCTTACAAAGAACATCCAGACACGGGATTTAAATTTTTGCGGTTCACAACAACCGCGAACCTATGCTCTCTGGCAGTTAGAATCACTAACTACTACGCCAACAAGCCCGTTACACTGTCAACTTATCTACACGATGAAAAAATCTCCAATTTTTGACGACTCCCTCCTCAGAAAAGGTTTTATAAAGAAAACAAGACAGGAGTTTTGTTTAAGAACGTATTGTCATATATATTATTACATTACAGATATCAGACAGGTCCAGTAAGTAAGCATAATATTATTCTATTGTACATATGTAAATATTTTCACTGCTGTGTTTTTATCATTTTTAACGTGCTAGAGCCACGCTTAGGCAATAGGCCGGATCGCTTGTGACAATACCACTGACTCACAGAATACCGGTTGTGAAGCATTTTCCCAAAATAAGTGAGGTTTCCGGAGTTCCAAATCCCCCTCAACTTTACCTCTCACCTGACCCCCGCCCCTTTTCCAATCTCCTCATCTCTCTCCCTCATCCCTCATTAACCTCAAAGGCGGGCAGCGTCCTTTCCATGGACGGCGGTTGTCACTTACCTATAACTTAAAAAAAAAAAAACGCCTATCTCAGTCCTGCTGGACATAGGCTTCTCCCAATGAGCGCTTGTGCCTAGAGAACCTACACTTTTCAACTAACTACGCTGGCAACACTTCAATCGATCCTCACCACACACCACGAGTTCGTTTGTAACAGTAGACGAATATTGTGATACGTCCGCATTAATTATTCGTGTATAAGCAAAACAGTCCGGTTCATGTAACCAAGCCGCTTATACACTCACGTAGCGGTAGTTAGGTGAGGGACAGGATAATGATTACGTTCTGCATATTTTCAACCCACTTTGAAAAAGAAAGGTGGTTTACTTTTTCATTATTTTGTATAACATTAAATCTGTGCCATTTGTATTTTTTAATTATTATAATTACTACGATTTTAATTACAAAAATATAAGACCACGACTATGATGCGACTTTATAAACATGTTTTAAAGGTTTTTTAACGAATGGGCCGGTGCGACCTCTCGACCACTCCCACCATACACCATAAAAAAAAATATACTGTAGTCACAGAAATTTATGAACTTAGGACTTTATGAAGATACATTTATATATAAAAAAACATACTAAATAGATACCCTTTGGGTGAAGATATAAGTAATAAAAATATTTTCATATCATTTCATTCTATTTTATTTATATTTGATTTTCTGTAGTGTACGCTCACCTTAACAGAATTAAAATACCGGGTCACCGCACATAGAACAACTTGCGCACGCTACACTTGTTATTCAGGTAATAACAGGCTTATTGAATGTAGACCTGAATGTTCAACATATTATTTAGCCATTGAAATAAAAAAAAACGGTACATATTGCCATAAATAATATTGTACTTACTTGTTTTATTTATTTACTGGTAACACAGGTGCCAACGAAGTCTCTGTATTTCAATTAACAGGGACTTTGTAAAATCAAAGACTTGACTTGAAATAGCTAGCCGTGAATTACTAATATATATTTTCTACACTTTTTTATGGAATAGAAACCAAACGAGCATACGGGTCATCTGATAGTAAGTGACTACCACTGCCCATGGACAAACGGGACTCAAAGAGTCGCAAGGCCGGCCTTTCCAGGAAAGGAGGATCCCAAGGAGGTCGTATCGGTCCGAAAATATGGCACAATTTATTCTACAGACTGGTAGTGCGAGGCAAAGGCTTCTCGAAATCACTTGTGACTTTTGAGTTGCGGGTGTTCATGGGCGGCGGTAGCCACTTACCATCAGGTGACCAGTCTGCTCGTTTAAAAAAACCTATCGCATAAAAAAAACCAACCAGGTCCCTCTCTGTATAACCCAAAGGTTGACTGGTAGAAAATATCTACAGTATTAAGTCCACCTCATGCGATATTACTGCAGCAAACAAAAATAAATATATATTAAAACCATTTGAATTTATTTATAGCCAGACACATTTTTAGCTTAATTATACTCGTATACTACTTACTAATCAATCAAAAATATATAAACTCGAAAAAAAATTATAAATACCTAATTTGTAGCACATAAAGCACATAAGCAAAGAACTCTCTAGAAAACTCTCATTTAAACCGAAAATGTTCATTTTATATCCACACTTATCCATAATTACAACTTCACCGATCGACGCCACAAACTTTTTGATTGCGTCAATAAAACCACAGATTAAATGACGTCATCAAAATATAATCGGCCGCATTCAAAAGTTAGTGTTGCCAGTTGAATAAAACAAAGAAGTCAATTAATATAAAACTGTAGGTTTGCCACTGAACGCGGTCCGACGCGCAATCATGCCGTAGTACCTAGCATCGTAGTAATTACGTTCTCGTAGCGGTCTTGTAGCAAGCTCTACGAATGCTCACATAAAATGCTTGTAGAAGTATGTAGTCAAAGAGCTGTTCATGACAGTTTTCTTTTTTGCTTTATGTATTAAATATTAATCAAATATTTCTATGGTGGCAAAAAAAGCAAGTTTTCACCGTAAAATTTAACAGTGCAACGTTTTCAATTTTTTATTTATGTTTATAATATTTTTATTTATAACTCTTTCTTAAAAGTCAAAATAGAACCATTAGGAATGCTTCGCTTGTTTGTAGTCAGACTAAATAAAAAAAACTCAGTCGCTTTAATTACTTATTGTAGTTGACTCTACGATGTTTTGCAAAGTTTTCATTAAATATTGATTTTATTTTGTTTTTAATTTCAGTGGTAGAGCCATGCTTAGGCACGAATGGGCTGGCTCGACCGGTGCGATACCACGACCTCACAGAAAACCGGTTGTGAAGTAACGCTTGCGTTGCATTTCCCCGAATTGAGTGAGGTTTCCGGAGGCCCAATTCCCCCGCCTCCCTTTTCTCTCCCCTCATCTCCTTTCTCCGTTTTCCATCTCCTCATCCCTCCTCTCTTCTTTCCACTCCCTGCATCCCCTATCCCTCATCACCCTAAAAGGCGGGCAGCGCACTTGCGACTCTTGAGTTGCAAGTCTCCATGGACGGCGGTGTCACTTACCATCAGGTGACCCGTCTGTTCGTCTGTCCCCCTATAGTATAAAAAAAAAAAAAAAAAAAAAGCGTGTATTAGAAACCACACACTAATTTAATTACACGTGTACAGTAATCTTTAGACGTGTAATTCGATTAATTTAAAATAAAATTGAAAATTATAATTACCAGGTAGGTTCAGGCTAGCAAATCACTGCTGAATCAAAACTTTATAGACCAAACCTTACCAAAAACTATTCTGTTAGACATTGCTTAATTTTTGTACGTTGTATGATAAGAAATAAAACTGTATGACACTATGAGTATCTTCTCCACCAACCATTTAGGTTACGTTGTCAGAAAGTCCTTCTGACAACGTAACAAAAAATATAAATTACAATTTATTAGCAATTAAAATCATTACTTTCACGAAAAATTTAAAAAATCGATCGTGTCGTATAAGAGACAACCGGTGTCAATAATTACTTTGAGCAATACAAGACAATGTAGACTCGTCTAGCAGTTTAAGTAAAGAAACACGTTTTATAAAATACATATTGTACAAAATGTGTTCTTGAAAAACACCTCACATGTTTCATTATTTAAATATTAAAAAAAAATATTGCCGCGAGCCCCCAGTCTATAAGTTAAAAACTTGAAAAGCGAGTTGTGGTCTAAAGAAATTTTCCTCTTCACGCTGCCAAAAGGGTTGGGAATTATTGGCTTATTACATTTCTTCGAGAATTCCTCGCAAACCGAATGTAAGAGGGATTTATCGGATCATTTGTTGCGGAAATATTGTTGTACTATTTACTATGAACAGATGTGCGTACGAAATATTGTGATTGATTTTTATTTACGCTAAATTTGGTTAATATTACACTTTTACGATTCCGTTTCATATACAAGCTAAATTATATAACCTTCAACTAGGTACTTTGGGAATTAGAGATGGAAAATACTGTATTTAAAATTTATTTGGCATGTGGTTCTTGTGTCGTAACAGGTGACCAAGAGATCGGACTGTTATCTATATATTAGACAAATTGGATGGCGGCAATAGACATGTTACTTCTACGTAAGAGGGACTAATTAAAGATTTCTGAACGTGGGTGTTTGACACGCCTGTGCATACCCCTTCGGGGATATAAGTGTGAATGTATATACCTATTAAAATTTAGCTGAAAAATTCAATAACAGTGGTAGAGCCACTCTTGGTGTAATAAAACGGCCTCGCAGAAAACTATGTGTATGTGTGTTGTATGAAATTGTAAGTTTTCCGGAGGTCCAATTCTCCATCTCCTCATTCCCCCTCTCTTCTTACCCCTCCACTCGCTTACGATTCTTAAGTTGCAGGTTTCCATTGACGGCGGTACTCACATACCATCAGGTGACCCGACTATTCGTTTCTCCCCCTATATTATAAAAAATAAAAATCTATTGAAAGGATAAGGTCAGTGAATAGAGAAAGTTATTTAAAAAGGGTTTTTATTGATTGCATGGATTGAGGAGTTAAAGCAATAGATGGAGCAGATTAGAGTCACATACCTGTAACACAGAGTAGCTTTGGATTTGATGTTCGAGTTCTTAATGAGATACCTAATATCATATCTGAAGATTTCAATGTTTGAAATGCATTGTTTAAAGTAAAGAACAAATGCTTTGAAACTTTAAAGCGTTGGAGCTTACGAACAAATATTATATCTTTCATTAAAATATTTTGGATCTCACTCAAAAATTCAAGTCCAACTTACACTTTGAGTTAAGAGAGTAATATATTTTAAGGCAGTTTACAAACATCAAAGATTTTTTTTTTATACTATAGGGGGACAGACGAACAAAAGGGTCACCTGATGGTAAGTGACACCGCCGTCCATGGACACTTGCAATTCAAGAGTCGCAAGTGCACTGCCCGCCTTTAAAGGTGATGAGGGATGGGGGATTCATGGAGCGGAAAGAAGAGAGGAGGGATGAGGAGATGGAAAAAAGGAGAAAGGAGATGAGGGGAGAGAAAAGGGGGGAGGGGCAATTTTGCCTTTGGAAACCTTACTCATTTCGGGGAAATTCAACGCAAGCTTTACTTCACAACCGGTTTTCTGTGAGGCCGTGGTATCGCACCGGTCGAGCCGACCCATTCGTGCCTAAGCATGGCTCTACCACTGTAAATTATACTTAAATAAGAAACATGCAATTTGAAAACAAACAAACAAATACATGCTTATATTAAGTGCTCGATTACATTAAGTACTCTGTACTTGTAAGTAAACACAATATATTTTAACAAAATGGTCTTCTAGAACAGGAATAAACACGAGTATATATTTAAATACATTTAACTTCTTATTACATTTAATTAGAGCACACATATTCCACATAGAAACAGTCAGACCATTGCAAAACTTTAAACCTGTGACTCCAGAAGTGACAGTCGATGTATGACGACATATGAAGGTCGTAAGCATTATAATTAATGAATGCAAATAGACACACAAACATACATTTGCTTATTATGTGTAAGTCCAAAAATATAAACATAGATCTCCTTAGCTTGACAGATAAAACAAGCTTGCAACTCTTAAAATGTCAAAGTTGTTACTACGTTCATTAACAAGCTTTTATAATAAGCTTCATACGTATGTTAGTATGTGTCTATGTAACAGAAACTTTGAACATGATTTGACCCCCTGAAAACGTCGGATTAACTCGAAATTTGGCATACTTATCAATTACCGATGACAATTCAATATTTTAAATAGTTATACTCGTTATCCTTACTACGATAATCAGCATTAGTTTTTTTTTGTTTTCCTAAAACTGGTAGTGTCTTTGCGCCAAGACCAAGAAAGAAAACTACCAGACGCGCCGATCACATATTTCTCGAAAAAGCTACCGACTTTGAATAAGATGAAAAATATGAATGAATTGATGAATTTGGTTTTCTAGAAAAGCGTAAGTTTTTATTTGTGTGTTGATCCTTTCAATAAGAGGGAAACAGTATATGTAGTGTAAATTTTGATCATACGTTCATATTCATAGACTAACGCCTATATCTCAGGGGTAGGCAGAGGTGTCTGAAATAGCTACTTTTTACGAACCATAATTTTGCCGTACTTACGTAACAGACGGCAAGCCTGTTGCCGTTATGTGGACACTGTGTGACTGTATACATACCGTCTGATAGATAACAGTCCGATCAATTAGTCACCTTATACGACGCCACCGGGACGAGATGGGATGAATCTTTTCGACTGCACGGATGGCGTAGCGGTATAAGTGGTCACCTCGCCACCACACTACGAGGTAGTGTTGTGGGGTCGATCCCCGCACGGGACATCACTTTGTGTAATACTCAAATTATTGTTCTGAGTTTGAGTGTTCCTTGTGTCCGTTGTTTGAATGTTTGTAAGGTCCCCCGCGATGTAGGAATTAATCCTAGTGCGGGAGTTGTCTTATAAGAAAGAAAGAGCAGAAAAAAGAATTTAGTCATTCTTATCTAATAGGATATTATTACTTCCAACGTGAAACATATTACACACTAGAAACGGTTTAATATGGCTTTGTATTGTTACAGATGAGAAAGGTTTCGTGGTGTATAGCGCTTTTGGCGCTCCTCGTCACCACTTTAGCTGACTCCGCAGAAGGTATGTTATTTATTTCATTAATTAACCCGACCCATGAGTTTCATGCAATTATATGATCACTGTTTTACAGCTAAGAGTACTAGCTTGACTTATTTATACTAACATAAATAAGAAGTACCAAGAAAAAATCTTTTTATGATGGATAGATATTACACAGATGGTTTAGGGTTCTCACCCCACTCAATGCACTACTGTCGTGAACCGATTTCTTTTATTTTGTCTGCCCTCTTCGGGCCATCACCTTACAAGACCCCCATCGGAATCGAACTGTATTCTACAAGTAGTAGGAATCTCCTCGCGCCTAACACAAAAATTTAGCTTAACAGGAACATAAGTAATGTGTGACCTTCGGTACTAATATTCTTATTTAAAAATGATTATAATAATATAGTCTGTGACATAATACGCTACGACCTTTAAGTGATTACTCTGATCAGTGACCTTAAACGCAGGCAAAACTGTGGGGCATGGCTAATAACTTATAACCTTCCTAGAATCGGGCTAGTTTCGTTTCGCTTAGTAGTTAGAGGTGGTTTGAAAGAAAAGCTCGTTCAACCAAAACGATAAATTCTTACATTAGAATGGGTAATATTGAAAGAGTACAAGTATTGAAATGTCGGAGTTTCTTAAAGTATTTAAATCTTTCCCTTCCCGTCTTTCCCCTCCCTCCTTTCCCCTCTCCTAAAAGGCGGACAATCTTGTGACTCTTGAGTTGCAAGTGTTTCTGAACAGCTGTAGTGACTCACCGTCAGGTGACCGGTCTGCTTGTTTGTCTACCTATACCATTAACAATAAAAAATATACTCGTAAAGTAAAAATATTATCCTGTATACCATAGGTATAGATTTAGCCAGCGGCTTCTGTCTTTTTCATGTACATTTGTTCAAGCAATCGTGGAATAGTACTTTTTATCGATAAAAGTTCATATTCCCTATGACGAAACGGTCATAGGGAATATAGACTTTTACGTGTACCCATTACAACATGCAATGCTTTATTTTATTAGATAAGGTGTGAATGCATATAACATATAGTATCGATTATAATATAAAATTGATAATCAGTCTGAAGTCAAACATTTTTTGTTTTATGGAAGAGTGTTAAAACCGGCCATAATAGTATAATATACTTTCATCCTGGTTTTCCCGCAAGGTTTCACGCATAGAGAATATTTGATAAGTTTATATCTGTATTCAATGTTTTACTGATATTTGTTATGTATCTAGGTATCACTAGGTATCTAATAGTTTTTTAAAAAAAGTACCTTCAATTAGGGATACTCAGAAAATTTCAAAAACCATACATAGATACATACACCGACGCCTATACAGCCAGGCCCTGTTATATTTCACCGAGGCCCACATAAAATAAACGAAAGATCGATTTCAATTACCAAAACAAAGTCAATAATACTGATTTGGAAGAACATTTTTTTTTATACTATAGGGGGACAGACGAACAGACGGGTCACCTGATGGTAAGTGACAATCTCAAGAGTCGCAAGTGGGCGCCACCTTTAAGGGTGATGAGGGATGGGGGATGTAGGGAGCGGAAAGAAGAGAGGGGGGATGAGGATAAAGGAGATGAGAGGAGAGGAAAGGGGAGAGGGGGAGTACGGCCTCCGGAAACCTCACTCATTTCGGGGAAATGCAACGCAAGCGTTACTTCACAACCGGTTTTCTGTGAGGTCGTGGTATCGCACCGGTCGAGCCGGCCCATTCGTGCCTAAGCATGGCTCTACCAATGTTAAAAACATACATTTTATCTACGTATCGCTCAATACAGGCTTCATCAAAATTCGATACATTAATTTTAAAACACACATCGTATAGGTATGTATATGTATTATGATGTACGCATTCAACACCCACAAGTTTGCTTTTTCATTACTTTTCTTTTTTTTATCAGTTAATTTTCTTTCTCATTTAAACTTTGTCACTGGTATCTTGTAGTGTACAATGAGTGCAACTGCCGGGTGAGTGGAGCCTGGTGACTCAATTAATCTTACAATACAGATTTATATAGACATTTAACAGGCACCAGCTCTTACAATGTAGACTGCATATTACGTATCTTAAATATAACATTCTACATACAGCAAAAATCTTTTATGTATTGTCAGTGGTGAAAGAATAACACGAATGATTATTATTCGTATTTTCTACCTTCATGATAACAAAAACTACGGTATTTTTCAGACTTAAAGTCGTTCGTTTTTATGGTATAAAGGACAAGCGACCAGACGTATCAACTGATAGTAAGTGATTACCGCTGGCTCATAGATACTTGCAACTCAAAAGTTGCAAGTGCAGTGCCTGCCCTTGCATTTATTTGGGTCTCCGATAACCTCACACACTCGATGAAACACAACGCAAGCATTGCTTTACCACCAGTTTTCTGCGACGCAGTGGAGGCTGGTCCAGCCGGCTCATAAGTACATAAGCAGGGCTGGAATACCACGACCATAAAAATGGTGCATAGTAAAAATAGTGGATAGCACGTTCGAACATCTCATACTAACGATACGTTTACAAATTCCCAACGTTCAACAGAGAAGAATGGTGTCATTTCAAACTTCAATAAAAACACCGTGTCACTTATCATATAAAGTTTAATATATTACTAATTTCCTAGTTTCTATATCATAACACAGTGACTCGATATTTCTGAATTTTCCTTTAGGCTGTGCATTACCTGAAAAGCCATCTGTTATTAACGTATCGTCATGATACGGTAATAACCGAACGACATTCAACAAATATGTCTATTTTGATTTCGAGAAAGTGATATAACGCATATTACCGATTTATGAGTCGTGGTCATGCCTGGCGGACAGCGTTCCAACGGTTGATATTGTATACTAATCAGAGCAAGATCTTTTATGTCGCGATACAGGATGATACTGCTGTATGTCATTACAATTTGTTTATTTGCTTCGGTCAGGGCTTCTTTGTATAGCAATAATTTACCTCATCACTTGCACGTAACTACTCGCTAGTTCAATATGGTATACTCCTATACTTTATCAATATTTGACTCGTCCGCTATTTATTTAGGTAAGCATCCAATAGTAAATCAAATAAAATTGTAACAAGATGTTGGCGGTCGACCAAGAAGGGAATGAAAGAATTATATTCAGAAATATAAGTATATTTACGACGATTGACAGCTTGTTATTTTATTATAATGAAGTTTGGGGTATTGGGGAGTATAAGCAATAGCTCAAGCAAGCCAGGGTATATCATATCTAAAACTCGAACTAACTGTAGCCTCTCTGAGCCCTCTTCTCACTTTTTAATGACTTTATCAATAAGAAAGAAATCCCTGGATCTTCTTTTTCTTGCTAGAATATAGAAAATACAAGTCCAGTTCCTAACTAAACTACGTAAAAAATAAGAAGATAAAGTTCAATCTATATTTTTTATAAATTTTCTAAAATTTGTTCTCCGCAGTGAATGAAACAATGTAGTATAGATGTATTCAAATTCATTAACCCCTAGCATGTCTGTATTACTAACAATCATATGGATGATGATGTACGAAATAAATACTTTGTATTTGAATAAAATGCTTCAATAGGTCTTTGTTAACGAAACGTAAGCTGCCCTATGTCGAAATCTAATATAACTGTAAACGTTGAATAGCAAACATGAAAATCGTCTACCAGAGGGCGTGTTTGTCGCTAGATAAAGGCTTAACAGCTGAACTGGGTACTAACAAAGACAATTGTGTTTATTTGTCAAACGGAAAAGTAAAATGTAGATAGGTGCTTGTAATTTTAATTACAGAATGAACCTTCATATACTAATATTGGAAAGCAAACCTTTGAGCTTGTTTAAACGGATTGGTATTTTTTTCATTTTGTAATACTCATCACATCTCACACACGGCCGTCTGATCCCAAAAGTAAGCAGATCTTGTATTATGGTAACCAGACTGCTGATATACATATTATATTTATATATATATATTTTTTTTTTATACTATAGGGGGACAGACGAACAGACGGGTCACCTGATGGTAAGTGACACCGCCGTCCATGGACACTTGCAACTCAAGAGTCGCAAGTGCGCTGCCCGCCTTTGAGGGTGATGAGGGATGGGGGATGCAGGGAGCGGAAAGAAGAGAGGAGGGATGAGGAGATGGAAAAAAGGAGAAAGGAGATATGGGAGAGAAAAGGGGGGAGGAGGAATTGGGCCTCCGGAAACCTCACTCAATTCGGGGAAATGCAACGCAAGCGTTACTTCACAACCGGTTTTCTGTGAGGCCGTGGTATCGCACCGGTCGAGCCGGCCCATTCGTGCCTAAGCATGGCTCTACCACTGAATATATATTTCTAAATACACACATATAAAAAAATACACCCATAAACAAGAAATTATCATGCTCAACACACAAATATTTTTCCTGGGTGTGAATTGAACCCACGACCTCGGCAGCAGTCAGGATCGCTTACCATTAAACCAACAGGCCAGATAAGTTATAATTAAGTATTGGATAGAATATTGATTGAGTAATAACTTTAAAACATCACACTACAGAACTCAGGAGCAGAGTAGTGACCACAAACGCAGGTAAAGCTGTGGACAACGGCTACTAAAAAATAAATTAACTACAAAAATATGATTAAGTGACCTTTGAGCAATCCGGTGAATAAATTGAAGTGGCAATCTGTAGTTTTCGTATGACACACGTGAAATATCATATAAAATCCCGCCTGTGTGGAATAACACGCAATTTATTTTCACAAATGTACCTAGAATATTTAACACTCACACTTTATCCCTGAAGAGTAAAGCTCCGGCTGAGGCTATATATTTTTAAGTATTTTTAGTACGTATGTATATGGGTATATGTATGTATGTCTACATTTAGTATACCTATATTGCTATCCCTATCTACTATCTACTAATATTATAAATGTGAATGCATGTTTGTTTGTTACGCTTTCACGCCGAAACTATTCAACCGATTATCATTAGATTTGGCACACGTATTCTCAAAGGTATTAATTAGGAAGGATAAAGGATACTTCATATTAAAATTATTAAATATAAATGTTTGTCAAAAAATTTGAAAATCTAGCAACTTCAAACCCATATATATATAAGGGTTTCAATGTGAGCGAAGCCGCGGATAAAAGCTAGTGATTATATATTTTCATATACACCGACAGTTACCAGTTAATCCTATCGCTAAAGCCATTTTAAGCTTGTCTGGTAGAGATCACTTTTAGTGCTAAGATCGCTCTGAGTACAGTACATTTATATTGAGATCCTTTGTCATTTAATGTATATGGTGTACAGTAAAGAACATGCTGATCTAATCTGCTATCATTCATTAGTAACTAACTAAGTTATCTTATTTGTAAAGTAGTCTTAACCTAATTTATAGTATAAGTTCTAGGTTACAATATAAAAGCGATATATGTACATTCATATCAAATATAGGAGAATTGACTGTAATTAATTTACGTAATTAATAACTTCAACAGTTTCTTTACGAAGTTCCAAGGTTCCTTGAAAGACTTTGAAGTACGTTAAAGGAACTTTGAAATATTGTAGGTGTTAAAAACTTTTGTCATTATCAAAACATATTTTTGACGAAGTGACTGCGAAATGGCTTATTTATATATTCATTTCAAAAGCGAAACACATTTCACAGTTCATACCTAACTTTGGACTTGCGATAGCTCTATTTATGTACATAAGTACCATACCATACATGCACGTCTGTATCCCAAAGGGATAGGCAGGGGTGGATTAGATGCATTATCATGCATGCTGATACACTTAGAAGCAGGCTCAAAGCGGCGGCGCCGTGTTCCGCGCGAGCCTCTTTGAATAGTGAAGCTACACCATAGCAGGGACTTCTATTGCTCAATAGGCGGCCAGGTCTCCCGGAGTGCTCAGGGATTTCCTTTCAAGGGTACACCTGAGACCCCGGCAATAGGACTATGTGACGGAACATCGTGTGGTTTTAGTCGGTTTGAGTCCGACATACCTGGGACATACCTGATGACCCGTGGGGGTTTCCAGACGTTAAAAAAAAAAGGTTAGACACTTACGTATATTTTCACTAATCACTTTAGGTATTCAATGATAAAAATTTTGGAGTAGGTATATTGAAAGATAGGAGGAAATGATAGGATAAGAAATAGAGGACACTACATGATAATTCTCCAATACTATAAGGAATCAAAGACACAGTTTGGTGTCCATTTTTAGACCTAATTGCTATTAAGCCGTTTAATATTTATTTATCAGCAATAGAACTATCATTGTGCGATACAGGATTTCTTTTTTATGTAGAAGGCAAACGAACAGACGGCTAACCATATGGTTAGATTGGCTAGTGACTACCGCCGCCCATGGAGTCTTGCACTTCAATAGTCGCATGTTCATTGCTAGCCTTTAAAGTTTACTCTTGTCTAGAACGGTTGAAGGTCGCCTCGGTCTGCAAATACTACTATTTGTTCAGCAGAATGGAAAGCGAGGAAAAAGTTTCTGCAGAAGTGCACGGTGGTAAGGGATCAACAGTTATTATTCAGTACTCTTAGAAAAAAAAAAAAAAACACTGTTGGCATCACTGTCTTAGATTTTGAGTACCACTATTGGATTGATTGAAACAGGTCCAAAAAATTGATCTCGAGTCACCATTACAATAGATACATACATATGCTCATGCCTTTTTCCCGTCTAGGGTAGGTAGAGATGGTAGAACGCCATTAATATAATTGAAGTAAAACTTTCGCCTCTTCGACATTCATGAGTCATTCCATACACGTTCGTCGGTTACGGGTGATTTTAATTTGGCCCTCCTTCAGTATACTGTAGATCTGGTCAGAATACAATAGATACATAAAGGAAATTCTGGTAACATAAAGTATCTTTATATATATAATTCTTCTGTGAGTGTGTATGTCACTGAACTACTCTCAAACGACTGGACTGATTTTGATGAAATTTTTTGTGTGTGTTCAAGGGGATCTGGGAATGGTTTAGATTCACAAATCAGCCCGGCAGATGGCGCTGCAGTCGGTATCTAGGTAATTTATCTATATTTATACTGCATTGCATTTATCTATACTGCAACTTCAGGACAACGTCTGTCGGGTGCAGCTAGTATTACTGTATAGGATTAATAGCATCATTCATGCGTTACGGAATGGGCATTGTAGGACTGCAACGTAGGGTAATGACTCATTTATTTTTTCAGTGGTAGAGCAATGCTTAGGCACGAATGGGCCGGCTCGACCGGTGCGATACCACGGCCTCACAGAAAACCGGTTGTGAAGTAACGCTTGCGTTACATTTCCCCAAATTGAGTGAAGTTTACGGAGGCCCACTTCCCCCTCCCCCCTTTTCACTCCCCTCATCACCTTTCTCCTCTTTCCCATCTCCACATCCCTCCTCTCTTCTTTCCGCTCCCTGCATGAACCATCCCTCATCACCCTCAAAAGCGGGCAGCGCACTTGCGACTCTTGAGTTGCAAGTGTCCATGGACGGCGGTGTCACTTACCATCAGGTGACCCGTCTGTTCGTCTGTCCCCCTATAGTATAAAAAAAAAATATATGGCAATGTTGAGAGTTTAATTAGTCACCCAATACACGACAGAATCTAGTCCTGATACAAGTATTAAGTTTACTTACATCGAACAAGAGTACATATATAGGACACAAACCATATACTAATCTGTTTAAATTATAATGGCATTGCATTTGAGCTAATTAATTTTCGAGAATTTAGAAACATTGAAACAAATAGCACAGAGAACACCCTGACTCGGAATAACTATTTCTGGATCATACAATTTCTTTTCTCATTTGGGAATTAAACCTACGACCTCCGACTTAGCAGTCACAATCAGTAACCATTAGGTCAACAGGCCAGTGCTACTGGCGATCTTAAGTACTACCGTTTATCTAAGCAAAAATTTTATATTTATTACATTATTCCAGATCCAAGGAAATTACTTTGCAGTCTATTCATGTGGTGTATTGTGTAATAACTCTGTGGTTTACTTATTAAATAACGTAGCTACATATAAGTGATATAGTTTAAAATATTAAATCAAACAACTGGTAGAGCTTACTAACACTAAGCACCTGGTGGGTAACGCTTGCATTGCACTTCCCTGAAATTAGTAAGGTTTCTAGAGGCCCAATTTCTCCTCTCCCCGTTCATCTCCACTCTTTCCTATCCCGTCTCTTCTTTTCCCTCCCCGCATCCCTCATCAGTCTTGACTTATGATTCTTGAGTTGCAAGTGTCCATGGTCGGCATTTGTCACTTTACATCAGGTGAACCGTCTGTTCGTCTGTCCCCCGATATTATAAAGAATATATATATATATAACACAATTCTTTTGTCCTACCTCTGAGAGGCTTCCTTATCATTCACCTACTTACCATAACACATATCATAATTTCTATTAAAAAAATATGAAAATATAACACAGTTCACGTGCACTATACGATTGATTTCAACGTGACAGAAA
This sequence comes from Tyria jacobaeae, assembly GCA_947561695.1. Taxonomy (NCBI): domain Eukaryota; kingdom Metazoa; phylum Arthropoda; class Insecta; order Lepidoptera; family Erebidae; genus Tyria; species Tyria jacobaeae. The sequence continues at coordinate 18,304,652 of OX387223.1, forward strand.
TAACATACACAAAGCATTGCCCTAAAACTACCCTCAGAATAACCGAATCCATAATATACAATATGGAAGCATTTCTCTCATCCCAGCTACAGTATTACCACTTCAAATAATACAAAATTCGTTAATGGAACAGTACTGAAAGCTCGATATCACAAAACAGCCGATTACCGAGCATCCAGTATTTAATTATCGCCTCCATTGACAGCGAGACTCAATCAGACCGAACGCAGTTGTATTGTACGTTAGTTTGTTAATTAATCTGTTTTGGAAATGTCATTGGAAATTCTGTTTCAGGAAAAATAACCTTTTAATACAGTACAATACTACATACTCTGAACTCTTTCTTTTTAACTATGTACCTACGAAAAGGATCCTGTCTTTATCACTCAAATTAAACGATGATTAATTGAAAATAAACGAATTTATTCTTCAACAAGTAGTTGGTTCTACCGTCAAATGATTAATGCGTCACTTTTTCCTCGTTTCAAACATTAAACGTTATGACAAGTGTTGTCATTAGAATATTTGCCACTGATTAGATACAATTAAATAATCGACTAGATATTTAGCTATAATAGCTTTAATAGCCAGTGTTTTAATATTTACTAATTTTAAAGTCACTAAATTAAAATTAGTAAATATCATAATGTTAAATCTGGTTCCAAATATTAATTCTAGACAGTATTTTACAAAGATCTTGGCTTATTAACCTTACACTACTACTATGTACAAATTTAAATAACTATTTTGTCGAAGTTTCTTTGCCGCTCCATACGAATATTTATTTGTTATATATACATTTCTCGCTGTTTTTTACTTGGATTTGATCTTAAAAGTGCTCTGTCATAACCGAGCTACGTCCTAAATTGTTTATTTGACTTTCGATTTTACACACTATTAAACAGAGACTATTTAAATAATCAAATGTGATAGGCAGATGGATTAAAAGCCCACATTTTGCAATATGACCGAGAACCAGGCACTACATACTGTCTGATAGATAACAGACCAAATCATTTCTTGCTATTTGACAAGAGTAAAGTTTACTGCACTAGTAGAAATGAAGAATGTAAAAACTATTAATATTTGTAACGATGTCAAATAAAATACATCGTACGTACGTGCGTCCTAAAATCCAACTAAGCATTTATACACAGAAGCACTAAGACAAACCAAATATAAAAAATAATAGCTACGAGTTAGAAGCGATCGTGTGTCTTTTAACGTTGCAACCGAAGCCACTATCATGAAACAAACCTACAATATCCAAGTTATCCAACCAGCCTGAGAAAGAAATTGTCGCCTGCCGTAGTTCCGGACCGATACGACCTTCAAACCTTCAAGTAAAGAGCGTACTTCTACCTGTAAGGCCGGCAACGCACTTGTGATTCTTGATTTGCGGGTGTCCATGGGCGGCGGTAGTCACTTACCACTAACTACTCTGCTCGTTTGCCATTTGTCATTTTGTATCGAATAAAAAAAAGTTATAATTGCAACTATACATACCGTAAAGTAGCACGGGAGCCGTCATTTAAATAATATACATCACTTGGTAAACACCATTAGATAATATCTTTGTACATTTCTCGCTGCAGCAATGAGATATTAAATTCATTCCAAAGTCTATTTCGGAACACTGCAATGGACGGTCGGCGGGCAATTTGGCGTGAATAAATGCATATTATATTCTGACTATCGAAATAGGAAACTTCATGTCTCTTAAAACCTGTATTTCATAGTTATCATCATCATCACTCCTCTCCTCTTTCCCATCTCCTCATCCCCCCTCTCGTATTTCCCCTCCCCGCAGCTCCCTTTCCCTTATCACCCTCAAAGGCGCGCAGTGCAGTTACGACTCTTAAGTTGCAGGTGTCCATAGACGGCGGTTATCAATTACCGTCAGGTTGTGTTCGTCTGTACCATTTTTATATATATAAATTCTACTGTACGTATGTGAGTCCCTGAACTCCTCCTAAACGGCTGGACCAATTTGAATATTTTTTTTGTATGCGTTTGGGTGGCGCAATGGATGGCTTAACATAGATTCACAAATCATCCCGGCAGATGGCCCTGCAGTCGGTATCTAGGCTATTTACCTATACTGATCCTAATCACTTGAAATATCATGCAAGACAAACTGTCAGTCGGGTCCGCTAGTATTTTATAAAAAAGTGGGATCTTGTGCGTTACATAGTCAAAAAGTTGAAGATGGTATTCTAATTATGTTGTAAAAAAAGTGAAATCAAAAATTAAATAAAAGCGTGGAAACATGGAAACTTCTTTACATTTGTTTTGGTTAACGTTTTTCAAATTATTATTATTATTATTTCAAATTATTTATAAAATTTTACACTCCCGCTAATAAGACGATTAAAATGATACCTCATACCTACATATCTGGAAGTCCATCAAGCTGTGTTGACTCTATGGTGTAACAAAGAAACGTCACACACATAAATACATTAAAAAAATATAACCCTTCCTTTTATTGCAGTTGAGTAAATAGGGTAGACAAGCAGAGGTATTATTTATATATACATATATATATATGTATATATATACATATATATAACCCACATTTTGGCAGCTCTATTTTTAGTCTCCCGTGATAAGGGTGAGTCCATTGCTTTCAAGATGACGCGTTTCCAGAACCTTACTAAGACTTCTACTAAGAACTTTTAAACAATAAAACTATAAGAATTTACGTCGGGCAACTTATTACAGGGTCGAACGGGAGTCACTCTTTGTGATTAATTAGGACATTTTTTTTTAATATTATCAAGAAATTATGCATGCTAGTGGCGACGGTTTCAAAATAATTACTTTTAATTTATCTTGCTCAGTGTCAAAAAAATAAGTGACTTTTTTATATAGGTAATTATCATTCGTGACCATCCAAAGGTTGCGGGTGAGATTGCCTCACTGCGATAGGGTGCTCATTGTTTTGTCTTTGGTCATTGTGCTGCCGTTTTCATTTAGAAACATATCTATCTGTATAAGTAATAAATTAAGCATTGAGATAATAAAAGGACTCAGACTCGGAGACTTTCCTGACCTCTGGTAGTCTAGTTGTATAATATTAAAGTAAGGCCATAGGTACAATGTATGTTACTAAGATTGCCTAAAATACAAGTATGTAATACGTTTGCATTGACTTAGTTTTATCAGATACCGTTTTAATTAATGTATTTTTATGTATGTATTACCGGTAAAGTTATTATTTATTCAATTATGTGGTCAAAATCAACAAATTGATAAATTACTGTTTCCTTAAAAAAACATAAAACGGGAGTTTTATGCTAATAATAATAACTATATAGGAGCCCTAACCACCGGTAGCCTGGTCCCTGTACCCAATACCGTTGGGACACTATTTTTTATATTTTTAAATATATTTTTTAAATATATTTATTTTATATATAAAAATGTAATTTTTATTGAAGGAAATAAAAAGAATAATAATAATTTATTTATTTCCGAGAATGGGTAGCTACAAAGGTGTTATAGTTATACAAAGTTTCTCATTCTTCCTCCAATGCCATACGCTAATGCTATTCCCAGAAATCAAATTCTAATTTCGCAATTACCTTAGGCAATTAACTTATTTGATGCGAAAACAAAATATTTTTTAAAGATGTCAGTGTCAAGTGTACTTCATAGTCCCACAAGTTACAAATTTATTTGTGGTTTCAAGAGTGAGTTTGAGGGTGAGAGGGAACCACCTGAATTTGCGTTTGACCCAGCCTTGAAGCTCGAGTTCAAAGAAATGCTTATTAAAATTCACTCACAAATTACTCTTTGATACGCTCTCTCACCTTGTAAATGGTTAATTAACTTGTATTTTTTTTTGTTTACACAAAATAAATATTTTTATTTTTAACAAACCCACGATATGGTGTTTGTGGGTTTGTTATTTTATGAAACATTGTGAAAATTAATATAAATTAGGAAATATTAACTTTATTGTTCACTTTTAAAGTAGAAATTCTGTATTAAAAATCAAAGAATTTTCCAATAAGTGTAGACCCTAGAATATAACTACACCTGCCTGTAACACCATGTACTCGCACATATAATAAGTAACACACCATGCCATTACACTATGACTTGACATACTGTTTTAGCATTTTATTCTCCAAGTCCAGTTGAAATTCTGTTGGGTATTTTATTCACAAAGGCACAAACGCAAAGTGACGATATTTTGTTCATCGTTAAAAAGATTTACAAACCTGAGCTTTCATCGCCCATGACAGTTATTAGACCTTACAGACACAGACTCACATATACAAACGCGTTGAAGCTATCAACGCGTTTGTGTATGTGTCTGTAAGGTCTCATAACTGTACTGTACAAAACTATAATATTTTTTTAGTTAATTTGAAAGTATTAATAAGTCGTATTGTGCGGTTATGGTAAAGTGGTGGTCCTTTTGGTATACAGGCGTGAGTGTGTATGCATGTGAGTGTGTATAAATGCATGTGTGTATGTATTAATGACATTGATCATTAAGTACTAGTGACTTTGCGTAGATCGGTCGATGTTTAATCAGATTTCTATTCAAACGTTCATGCATATGCATTCCCTACATACATAACATAAATTATTAAAAAAAAATGCAGTCCGGGGTTGCCGACAGAAGTGAAAACTTATTTTGGCTCGTTAGACATTTTTTAGATTGGTAATTCATTGCATTTTATTTATGAATTGTATTTTATTAATTATTAGAAACTTTAAAATACATTTAATATTCTTTTATGAATCATCGTTACCAATTTCTTTTTTATTACAATCTAAAATAGAAACTATAGTTTCATGGTAACTAAAATAGGAAATAAACAGTTTCGATTCAAAGTTATTTAAATATCTCGTGAATACCGCATCAATTGTACTTTTATATCTCGTTGTGCTAATATTGCGTTGATTGGATATATGCGTCTCGTAACGGTGTCGCGGGTCCATAGATTTTATCTTATCTAAAAAGATGCGTACCGCGCTAAAATAAGTTTTTACTTAAAAAAAAAAACTTATTTTCATGAAAATCTTTAGCAATAAGGCGACGATAAAACCTCAAAGGTCCCTTTGACAAAAGGGACTATAATTCTGGAACACAATGGTAAAAAAATGATCACCCTTACATTCAAGAAGACAAATGAGTGGTTGTTAGAGGAGGGATTTTAGCAAATGAAATCTAGTCACAAATACATCATTCCAATCTGCCGATATCTGACCTCATTCAGTTTCGGGAGATTTTGGCAAATAAAGTTAATGGATCTACCATTCTCAAGGGACACACGGACAAGTATAATATTGGTTTTTATTTAAACTATATTATCGAATAACCACAAATGGCTTTATGTTTTAAAACGTAACAGGTGCGTTTATCGAAACTGTAGTTGCTCCACTTACACGAGACAATACTAATAATGGTATTTATTGTCTGTGGGTGCCTCAAAAAGAAAAAGAAAAGCCGTAAAAGAGGTTTTCTTTAAATTTAGAATGTAAAATATTTTTAGCACAAATTCACTTTAATTTTTCATCAAAACAAAAAGTTTGCGCCAGCTTAAATCTCAATTACTTTAAGCACAACACATAATTTATACGGATTAGGTAAGGTATAAGTTGTATCTTGACTGTTTATGTAATCCGAGGATTAATTTTTTTAATTTCACTGACACAGTTCGTTGAACCGGTGACCTTTCAGTGAAATGCGCCCCTCTTTCCCCTTACCTCAAAAGCGAGCAGCTTACTTGGGACTCCTGAGTTGCGGGTTTCCATGGACGGAGGTTGTCACTTACCATAGGATGATCAGTCTGCTCGTTTCATACCACATACGTATGTACCATACCACCATACCATAAAATAAATATATATATGTATATATTCCAATATACCCTTAAATGCTTTTCAAATTTTAATAACTTTTCAAACATTAATGCACAGTGTATATGTAGTGTATTGTATGATACCCTCGACACGATGTAGGCATTGGCAATGGATCTGTCTGAAAATTTAGTCACGATTTTATAATATAAGGCAAGCACATGGCCTGCATCCAGGCACTTTTAAATAGCACAATTCGACATGTATTGAAAGATATATTGCTTCTTGACCATTCCAGAGCAACGCAAAAACAAAAGACATATTAATTTGATTCCTAAAAATATTGGCACCGTAAAAACAGCCTCTAATATTGGAACTAGTTTCAGCAATCTATTATTTTATTTTGGTAAAAACTGTAGTTATTCGCCTACAAAAGGTGCTTATAATACAATCTCGTCACGTACAAACATTTCATTTGGACTTGAATGTAGCGGGATACTGCTGTCATTTTTTGCTACGTGTCCACGTGTCCCCTTGCTTTTCAATGTTTTATTTTTATCTCTTCTGTTTTTAGTAGATTTTATTTGATTGTAATTAAAATGCGAATGAAATGTAGGAATTCTATATTACGGAATGATATCTCCATTTCACCTTCATTTCTTGTTTCTTCTAAAACAACTATTGTTGAAAACCTATGCCTTTCTCAAATCTCAATTTTAAGAGTCAAATTTGGACGGGGTTATTTAAAAAAATAAATCACTAGAGTTAAACCTTTTAGACTAAAGCAACTCAAGAGTCGTAAGTTGAGTGGATTACTAATTTTGTGTATTTTTTTTATACTATGACAGGAATAAATGTGTGACTCAAACAACTATTTCTAAGCTCAGAGAACTCTTTAGCCGTGTGTATTCTAACAAAGAGAGCAGAGAAAGCTCCGTTGGCAAAATCTTTCATTTCTTATCTTGAAGACGAACACTCGCAAATATCAAAGCTATAGCGATATGAGCCACCCTTTGTATTCCACCCATTCTGCACTCTATTTCCCACTATCTTTACAGACAGCCCCTGCTCTATATATATGTATGTACTTATTTATTCTGCTAATTGTGGACGGGAAACTTCAAGTTTTTATTTGCTGCTATTGAATTCTTTGTTAATTAGTTTCTTTTAATGACTAGATAGAGATCAAGTTCATATTGTCTTCATCACCTATTTAAACAATATCCTATTCAATATTAATGGAAGTGTCTATTTATTTATTTTTTACTTATTTTTAACTACAACAGGTTCACAAAAATTCTTTTTTGTAAATAACAAATAAATAAAAACACGATCAAGAACTTCAGAATTGTTTCTTTTTTTATGAAGGATGAAATTTTGGATTGTAAATAAAGAGGAAAATCTATTTAAATTTAATTTATATAATTTAAATTAAGTCGAGATAAAGGAGATATAATATATAGATATTTAAACAGTTAATGAGAACAGATTTTAATTGCCAAAATGTGAGTGTTGCATACATCCCCTTCTCACTGCAGGGAGACAGGTATGTATGTATGTATTTAACCACAGAAATGTTTGTCCTATAAGGTGATCGCATTCATAAAACTCAACCTAGTGATAGTAAGCGCAGTGACTACTTAAAAACTGTAAGTAGCAGTCGAAATATTTTTTAAAAACGCCGTGACATCAGCGTCACGACATTGTAGTTTAACGAACACGTAACAAAATACTAAGTCCAGTGGTTGTAAAAAACAAAATTAAAACATGGCCGGTGCTTGCTAATTCAGAAACATTCGGAATTCCCGTTCTGTAGCATGAGGTGCCGCGTAAAAATGGGCCCGGAAGTTTTATTAAAGCATTTAATGAAACCGGAGCTTACTCCATAATTTACATGTGGCATTTACTATGCAGACTGTAGTAAGTTATAGATGAGACAGTTACGTTAAGATCACTTTATATTTTTGTTTTCACACTTGGCATGGCAAATTTAAAACTATTTTTTTTTTTATTAAATTGTCGTGATTTGTATGCGCTGTGACTTCTGACCAACCGCGTCAGTGTCAATTGACAGAAGTGACAGTGTCAAGTGACAGAAAACAATCGTCACTCTTAACTATACTATAAATGAAGTATATATTTATATGACAATCATGAAATTATTTAGAGAAAAACTCAAATAAAGCCGCTCATTAAATCTAGTGTTACATATACATATATGAAAACCGTTTTTGAATACATACCTAAACACACGCGTTTTATTGAGGCAGACAAACAGGTGAAATCTTGGTACTTCTGTCTTTACAGAAGTACCAAGATTTCACCTGTTTGTCTATAAATATACAAATAAGTGGCGGGCTGTTCTCTCTGCCTACCTCAAAAAAAATGAAGAAAAGTCTTCAGAATATCATCAATTTGATAATTGTAATTCGTAGTCGACCCCTACCGGCCATCCCACTAACGTTCACTTTATATATTTATTTTGTCATTCGATTGTTATACTTCTTAATTCTCAATTTTAGTTAGACTTACGAATACTGCAATAAAATAAATATCTGTCGTCATAACCGTGTTTAAAATATTCCCTAAGCAGTGCCCGCCTCTCCTCATTATTAACTCTACGCTATTCAAAAGTTAATAAGTGTGGAATGCACTCTATCGTGGTAAATTCGCTCTTAGATTATCTTCACGGCCATCGTCACATGAACAGCTAGTATAGCTTCCGAATTTTATGAAAGTTACCGACTTTATCAGCAATGGGAGTCATTAGTCGAGTAATGTATACTCGACTAATGACTCCCGTTATTACTGGAACGAATGTTAGATGGTAGATCATGGTAAGCTATTCTGCTAGTGCCTTTATATAACCAATATTCTCCCACTTGCATTATTGATAAATATTCTAATTGATTCTAAATTTACGTAACGGCAATATTTATCATTGGTCATAGGTTATTTTTTTATAACGAGAATGTAGCGTATATTCTAAGGCTCAATTACACATAATATAGTTCTGTTCATTTCGTAATGTTGTGGTTTTATTGTACAAGTTTAATTTAATTTTATATTATTTTACTTTTGTTACATATTGTTTACTTTCCGTATGTGTGTCACTGGATGGCAAATTCCTCCGTCTCTCTTGAATATTTTCCTGTCGAGTTCTAGATCGGACCTCTTTTCAGAAGCCGTCCAGATCGTCCTGCCATCGTCGCTTTTGCCCACAATGTGGCCGTTTAGAACCTTATGTGGGATGCAATTAGTGCTAATTTTTGCCCAAAGGTGTCCGGCATGAAGCAAACGTCCCCGTCCTACTTGAGTTTAGCGGCTTTACTGGTACGACTTGTGTTTTGGAGCGTAGTACTGTATTTATTATCTGGTCTGTCAGCCATACATATAGAACCATACCAGCCATACATATATATACATAAGTTCACGAATCTTTATCCCCTAAGAATAAAAGAAGACGAGAGTAGAAATTAGAATTTGGTCCCACTGTCGTAATAGGCCGTCAACCAGGCACTGCATGTACATATATAATGAATTTGATTGCATATAATTCAATCGAGATTTTTAAGTCAATTTTAAGAAAGTACCTTGACATCACTTGTACTTTTTTTAAACTTTTGAGGTATATCAAACTTTACTTCCACTGCACAATGTAAATCACATTAATTATATGGAAATAAAAAAAAAAAGATTAACTAAGGCTTTTAAATTGTTGTCCCGAGTCTTGGTGTTCTTGTGTACATTATGTTTGTAAATCCTAGTGCGGGAGAAGTCTGTATAATTATACATATAATCATAGGTAAATAAATACTTGTGCAATGAAAATCTATGTATGTCCATACATTAACTAACTAACTATACATTGTACCTGTTCAACCCACATCTCGTGAAGGTGATATCAACATATATATATATATATATATATAAATAAATACAAACATATATATATATATATATATATATATATATTATTTTTTTTACACATGCATACATACATATCTAGGTATATAGTTATGATGTATGCATGTGTATGTGCTATATACGGCTATAGTTTTAAAAATTATCTATGTACACTAACACAATGTTATAATGTTTTTATTTTAAAGATTCAATTTAGTTTTTAATACTTTTTTCCTTGGACTGGACAATTGACAACTGAAAAAATGAATAATTTTTTGTTATGAAATCTTCAATACACTTTGTCAGGCGTACAGAAATAGGGATCAGATCCGAATGAAGCCACGGGCAGGAGCTAGTATAACAACTAAAATTTTAATCCCGCTAGCGCTTGATGCAATAACGTTGAAGGCACGCGACTCGACGTAATTTACTAAACATTATTTAACTGGGAGCACGTAAAGTCAGTCGTCAGAACCTCTTTAATACGTATGGCGTTAGGTTGGGAGATAAGTGTATCAAATTGAAACTTTAATATATACTTTTGAATAATTTAAAATTGTCATTTTATGTCATGTCAAGTTAGTCATTATTCAAGCGAATTCTTGCTTCACAAAACTGTACGTAATGCGTGCCCTCCAAATCTAGCGCTTAATTTAGAACAATTAAAATTCCTTCAGCGTTCACTCGCACTCCTGTAGAATACCTCTTGTGAACATAAATGGGACTTAATTTATGATCTATCTCCTGGCCTATATATCTTAAAGCACACACGATTTTATATTAGCGAAGCACTTGAGACTAGACGTGTAACCTCCTGCAAATTCATTATCACACCGCGAATATTTGCGAATATTCAGCCCTACTACGTGTAATATATGAAAATACTTTGTCTGCTGTCACCCCAAATACATTTGTGTTTCTATTTATGTGTTTATTTCATTTAAGTCAATGTTTTAGTAAATTAAAATAAAGAATTTAGTTTCAATCACAGGAGGTGGTTCTTTTTTTATATATATGAATGGACTACTATTTTCGAATGGACTCAAATTGGCTTCCAATCCATCAGCGTCGTCAACTACGTGCCCTCTCCACTCTGTATTCCATTCTCAACTCTCTTACTTCTCCTTCATAATTCATAATTTTTTAAAGTTGTGATTGTCGTTAGATTTCAAAACCTTATAATTTAGCTATTTTTTGTTGTTTTTGCAATAACGGTCTAGTAATTGCAAACATTGTCAAGCAATCAACTAAAATCTTTTGAACTACGTTTTTATTTATGTAACATAAAAGGTGTTATTTATTATAAAAAATATTTAGAAGTTTAAATATTCAAATCAATTATGGCTTTCCTCTCCTAGGCTTTATATGCAATATGTACGTATTTATGTATCCAGCATCAAACCAATTTAATGTACAATCTCTATGCATTTAACATATCTCTGCTCGATTTCCCGATTACTATTCATGAGCACCCTGCTTGAGAATCTACCTCACCCTCTTCGGATTCCATTAAACTAAATTCTAAACCTACCGCTGTATGAAAAAACCTCATATAAATATTTACAGACCTCAATTCGGGTATAACTTACAGCAAACGATATTATACTTTACAATTCTTGTAACAAAGTCAATTTTATTTTTAGCCGCTTTCCTTTCGAGTTTAATTTTTTAAGCTCGTGAACATTTTTTAGCCAAGGGTTAAGGGATAAATTATTATTTAAAATGTATGAACGCTTGGAATGTAATAGGTTTATTACTTAAAGTGTTTTCCCCGAATATCCTGTAATATGTGAAAGTTCGCTAATATATGTTTTGTTTTCTTAATGTCGCAGCTACATTTCGGCGACGACTGAATGGTTTTCAGATATTTGTAGAAGGGTCTTGTTCTGTCAGCGCATTCAATACCCTGCAATTTATGGTGATAGTCGTATAGTCAGCAAAAGATTAAAAGTAAAGATAGAAAAAACCTTGTTGAGTCTTTATTGGTTTAGTTGTCTTTACTTACTTCTAGGAGCTATTAATGAAAGGACACTCATCGATTGTCTTCTTTCCCTAACGGTTGAGTAAGAAAGCCAACTGCATTTTTGTTTTATTTTATATATAATAGGGGGGCAAACAAACAGACGGGTCACCTGATGGTAAGTGACAACCGCCGTCAATGAACACCTGCAACTGGAGATTCGTAAGTGCGCTGCCCGCCTTTGAGGGTCAAGAGGAATGAGGGTATGCGGGGAGGAGAAAGACGGGGATGAGGAGATGGGAGAAGGGGCGGGAGGTCAGAAGAGAGGAATAGGGAGAGGGGAGTTGGGCCTCCGGAAACCTCACTTATTTCTGGGAAATGCAACGCAATTGTTGCTTCACAACCAGTTTTCTGTGAGGCCGGGGTATCGCACCGGTCGAGCTGGCCCATTCGTGCCTAAGCATGGCTCTACCACGTAAGCATTTCGTTTTTCTATCAACACAGAATACCAAAAAGCACATAAATAATTTTCTTTAATGCATACATCCCTGTAGGGGTAGGCAGAGGTATATCAAAGCCTACAAATCTATAACATCACTTTATTCAAAATCTGTTAAATATATCGTCTTGGGTTAATTGTACCTTTATAGTTTTAAGTAAAATAACTTTTTGAAATGGGTTGTAAAAGAATATTACAACCCATTTAATCTTTTTTTATTTTTGAAATGGGTTGTAATATTTCCAAGCCCAAAAAGTATCACACAATTGTACAAAAAATACGACATTATCATTGGATTAAAAAGAGGCAAAGGAACCTGCCTGCCTTTACTAATTGCATTCTTACAATATTTCTACCGTGAATAAGTAGTTCTCAGTGGTAGATCTACGCTTAGGTACGAAAAGGCCAGCTCGACCGGTACGATACCACGACCCCACAGGAAACTGGAAAACTATCAAAAAAATATCCATCCCCATCACCTCGATGATGGGCATTCCACCACTGTGCAGTTCTCCAGAAGCTTTTTGCGTCGTACAACCAGCCTATGGAAAAAATTTTTGGCTGCCGTATTTCCGGACCGATACGACCTTCAAACCTTCAAGAAAAGAGCGTACTCCTTCCTAGAAGGCCGGTAACGCACTTGTGACTATTGAGTTGCGGGTATTCACGGGCGGCGGTAGTCACTTACCATCAGATGACCCGTCTGCTCGTTTATCGTATCGTATCGTATCGCATAAAAAAAACTTTTTACGCATAGAAATAAAGAGAATAAAAAGGAGTTACCTAAGCCTTAAGGACAGGACTGAAGAATCTCGTCATGATGACTGCCACGGTGGGTTATGTAACATAACTAATATCTAACAAAACTTTGTGTCACACAGACGTGTAAAATTGACAGCCAATTAAATATTTCACAACTTTAATGAGCACATAAAGCTGCGTTGTTCACGGTGGAGTAGAATAAAACACCCCTTCACCCTCCTTTGAATGTCACTATTCTCATTACCACGCAAAAAACTAATATTAAATAAGATCCCAGAAATATCCATTGCAATAATGACTGAATAGTTATCAAAGGTGATTTTACATTTTATCACCATGGTTCTCTGCATCAACAATGCATGTTCGGATACAGGTAAGTTCTATACAATCATGTACAATCTGTTTTACTCCACCATCCCTGAAAAGAAGTCTAAATCTGTACGTGTACCCTATCAACCTAATTCGTTGGAGGCAAGAAGGGGCCTTGATCAGGTTAAGGTGTGGCATGTAAAATTCTTTGAGGTCATCTCGACTTCGACAACCTATTCTGGTGACTGTATGTGCCCGGCAATTACCTAGGACTTCTTCAGAGCCGCAGAGAAGCATACATCGCAGAACTGATATATCATACTGTCTCCAGAGCTGAGTCCTCGACGTGTCGTGTAGTATGTTAGAAGTGCTCAACGTCCTACTCAGAGATAATCCTGACTGTGTTTGCGGATGAATGGGAAGAAATTCTATCAGTATGTCTAGAGTTCTGCGATAGAAGATATGGCAGAGTGTCCATATAGGTATATGGTCCAGAGTGTATATATAGTCCAATAGCCTCATGTAGGTATAATTATATGTAGAAAATAAGAACTTAATTTATAAACCACGAAATTTAATTGATTAATTTGAATTTAATTTGATTTTAATATTTAAAAGTTTCTGTAACACAGAAAATCAATGTAATGGTTACATGTAATCGTTTTAATTCTTTCTTTTAATTCTTCCTGTGGGTTGTCCTGAAAGGCGACACAGTGATGGGACTGTTATCTATTAGAGAGACAAGCAGTATATATAGTCCTACGGTTCCCATATAGGTTAATAGGACGAAATAAAACAAAACTCAATATTTAAAAAAATAACTAAGAAAAAATTAAAGACTTTCTTAGTCAATAATGTTGTAACTGACACTAACTTTTCCCCAAATATCAAATATTGATATAATTATTCTTATGGCTAAATCATGTGTACACAATTTAACAAAGTAAGCAATAAATTCATATTAAGAGTTGGGAGTTTGAAATCAACTTGTAAACAAACACATATTTAAATTAAGAACTAATAATGAATTTTGAAATAATATTACACAAATATTTAGAACTTCTGTTATTTTAAAAAAAATGAGGTCACGTTTATTCTAACACACTAGAGTACAACCACACTCAAGGAATTTTATTTGTATTTTAACATTCCCTCTCAACTATCGCCACGGCAATGCTCCGTTGAATTATTCCCCTACTGAATTTAAATATGTTGTCAAACCAACGGTTAATAAGTAATGATCAATTATAGAAATTATTAAGCAGTCTTCTATATTTGTAAATATATTAAGTATCTGTATATACTAATAGAATAATGAATACGTCATAACCGCAAGGGTTATTTGGCAATTGATAACAATATTAAATTTGTGTTCAACACATTTATTTATTCTACTCTTTTTAAATATGAAATAGCGGTTGATTTACTTTAAAAACCATAGACTACAAACCCAACTACAAGCTGCCTGTTTTCTCCTACAGTATGTTTCACATCGTGAGTCCTACGAAACTGTTTCCGTACTTCTTTTGAGTGGCACTAGTGTTGGCGCGCCTGCATTGTACGTGAAATTTCTTAGCGCTCATAATTATGCAGTAATTGAAATGTACTCGGTGTTTTTTAAAAAGAGGTTAACATAGTTTTAACAAAATTTACATTACGTGACAACAGTAAATAAAAGGGCGTATATGGTTTAAGATATTATAACGTGAGCATCCTCGAGTTCCTTGAATTCAAATGGTTTTTGTCTTGATGTCACGTAGACTGCGTTGTGGTCACTTAGGATCTCAATACATACATACACACCTACACACACTCCTTTATTAACTAAGGGATAGGCAGAGTTGTATCAAACACCCACATACACACATACATATATATATAAGTGAAGTAAAAACTATGTACACCTTTGTACGAAAATTACGCAGACGGTGGATTATTAAAATTGACACAGTTATTAGCTGTTTATGGATTCTCTTTCACATGTATATTCAACGCAGAGATTTCTCCACTAACAAGTATTTCGAGAGGACGAAACAGTTTATACAAATATAATCACCATGTTATATAATAATACACAGAATATGTCTAAAAAACATTATACACAATACCATGCATTTGACATACACTGTTGCCGTTCATACTGCCACAAAAACAAACACATAATCTGTGGTCAAACAACCGCATAGTTTCTTATTGCTCTAGGAACAGATTACTGATATTTATACTCTTTGACAAAAATCCCTAATATTGTTCAATCTTAAAAATGTAAACAATTACGTTCGGTAAATAGGTCGGTTCACTTAACTGTCAAGTATGTGGAGTTATAGAAGATGTCCAACAAATTCTGATCCAATCTAAAAATAATCGGGAGTTAGAGATGCAGAACTTAAAAGTAACTAAATATGACATGGGGGCTTTTCTACTATTTTTATTTTCACTTAGCTCAGATAATGCTATCTTGCTCTGTTTCTATTACCAATGCTATAAGTTAATTATGTTGTTAAATTTAAAAAAAATAGTTGCTAATTAAATAAGTTAGGGTATAATGAGGCTGTTGTATTTTTGTTAGGTAAAAACCTTCAGCCTCTCGCAGGAGACCATGGTTATAGCTATGGTCCACGCGTACTGCGAGTCAGTGATGATTGCAAAAGAAGCGGCGGACAGAGAACGGGAGAGAGTTAGTACTCTTTCGTCCCGCAGAAGACGCACTAGGCGCCGGAGAATGCAAATGACCTCCATGAGCGCCGGTCTAAGGGCGACAGACTGGGCTATCTATCACCCTAGCAGAAGCAGGCCTGAGACGTCGGCACGACGTGTTCCACGCGCGCCTGACTAAATATGAGGGAGGGGCGGGACCTCCCGCACCATATTGGGGTCGCCTTGCTCAAAAGACGGCCAGGTCTGCCGATTCTTGAAGTTGATCATTTTTTTTTTTTAAAGAATGTGGAAAAATAAGGGATGATAAATACAGCTTATTGCAATGTATCATGGTGCTTATTCCATTTAATTCTTTTCTATACTTTTTTCAAAGTCGATTATTTTTAACACAAAGTTTAATAAGACGAAACGTTTTTTCATTAATTATGTCACAGAAAACCGGTTGTGAAGCCACACTTGCGTTGCATTTCTCCGAAATTAGTGAGGTTTCCGGAGGCCCAACTCCCCACTCCTTATTCTTTTCCTATGACCTCCCTCCCCATTTCCAATCTCCTCATCCCCGTCTCTTTCCCTTCCCCGCATACTCTCATCCCTCTTCATCCTCAAAGGCGCACAGCGCACTTACGACCCTCCAGTTGCAGGTGTCCATGGACGTTGGTTGTCACTTACCATCATGTAAACCGTCTGTTCGTCTTCCCCCAATGATATATGCCCCTCTATAATATATGTATATATACATATATACACATACATACTTGCTCCAAAACAGATGATTAAAATAATGTTAAAATTATTAACATCTACTTACTTAGCTTCCAAGAGATTTGATAAAAATAAATTTAATGCACAAATTATTTAACGTACGCGTAAAATTATTTAATGTGTTAACATAATTATACACTGTATTACGATCGCGTGCACTTATTGCCGCGGCAAATTTGAACAGCCATTTTCTTTTTTTCATCCATTCGAAAAAAGAACTCTGCACTTAATTTTTTTTTTTTTGACTAGTGTCATACGAAAAAGGTTATGGTGCAGTATGTAAAAAAACGATGTTCATTTCAAACCTGAAGTTATATAACACTTTTTTTAAATTATTTAGCTTGTTACAACTATGACGGACCTATTTGTTATCCAAGTAACTCTGATTAATTTGTTTTGTAGGCTCACCTGAGAAACCCATTAACAAGGTCCAATGTTCTTGAAGTATTGTGATAGAAATTATGATAAATAGCCTTATTTATCGAGAAACCCCTTAGGCGTTCTTATGCCTGAGTTATTTTAATATTTTCCATAACTCATCCTAATGTACCTTCAGTAATATATTATGGAGGATTTCTCTGAAATAATTATGTCTTTAAGCAAGCCTTTCGCTAAAAGTAGAGTTTACTGTGATTACTAGTGAACAATATTTATCCGATATAGTTTATTTGGGGCTAATAGTACTTTTCTTCAAACAGCCCGCAGGCCGGTTTGAATGGAGTAATACCACGGCCTTACAGAAAACTGGTTGGGAAGCAATTCTTGTGTTGTATTTCACCAACTGAGTAAGGTTACAAGAGGCTGAACCCCCTTTCCTCTTTTTCTATCACCCATCACTTTTCCCCCCTTTCTTAAAGGTGGGAAGTGCATCTTTTCTACTCAAAATCCTTTACAACAATACGTAGCGTGGTTCCCGAGATAGTCAGGTGGAACAAAACATTTTACGTGCTTATCGTTACTTATAAAGAACCATACCACAAAAATATTCACACCTACCTACTTACCCTATAAAATTCCCTAAAATTTCCCCACTTAAGGCACTCTTGACTAGTTATCATACAGATTGTTTCATTTCCCAAAATATGTAGAAAATTGAAGCGCGCTCGCCCAATTTGCGTTGATTTCTTTATCCGGGCCTGTCGAGGACGTGACCTGGCCGCGGTGAATCCCAATGAGTCCGATAAGTAAGGTCTGCTATACAGCGGAAGGCGTCGGTAGTGTAACTAGTATTTCTGGTTTAAAAAATCGAAAAAGTCAACAGCCTAGTTCAAAACGCACCGTTATCGTTGGCTGTTTTACAGTTTATATTTATTTTTCATTGGTTATCCCGCTTTTATATAAAGTTTAGTTATTCAAAGATAAGTGAAAATACACAGACATAAATTAGTACGAGTTACGAGTACGTAAAGGGATCAAGCTAAGCCTTCAACCGAGCACTGCATATACTGTCTGTTAGAAAACAGTCTAAAGTTATGAGAATAGAAAAAATATATATCCTACCAGTCTTTTAAAAGGCTAATATTTTAATATTTATTTTCCGCTTACCGTGTTCAGTGCCACCTGACCTTACGTCTTTCTTTTCGGAATTATATTCCCACCGCCCCTGAGCTACAGTATGGATGACCTTTTTATCACAGAGGTACCCGGTCAGAATTGCCTTTTAAATCCATCAAAGGGCTTTTGAAGTACCACAGTGTAGTTTAATACTTAGTGTGGACGCCTTATTCAGAACCTCTTTGGTGGTTTTATGAAAAAAAGGTATTCTTCTTTCTGTTTATACGGCTTTAATGTTTTAGGAAACGTTATAAGTGGTTTAGTTTTGGAGGTTTTTCGAAGAGGATCAGTATGTTTAGTTTTGTTTAGTTGTTGATCGTTTTGTGAAGGAACCATTCATTTGATATTGAATACTTTATGGTGTTTCACTAAATATAAATTTTTAAAATTTCGAGATTTATTATATATATAATACGTTATCGTCATATGTATACGTTAATTGGAATTAACGTCATAGTTACTCTTAGCGTAAGTGTAAAAAAAGCACCATCACTCAAAATTGACAACAAATTTTATCTTGGTAAAGAAATTAGCATTTTCGCAAAGCCATTATTATAGCTATACTACGCCCTAAATTACCTTTCTAAAACAGGTTGTATGCACCTAATAGAAACATTAAACCCTTTCATTTTTTTCGCAGATCAACTAAGAAATGACTCAGCAGATAGTGGTAGCACATCAACAGGCAGTTCTCAAGAAGAAACAGAAGAACCAAAGGCGTACATGAGAACGCCAGCAGTCGGTGGAGTAGCCGTTAGAACAGGAGAAGATGCGCTCCTGACCTGTGTGGTTCTAGGAGGTAGAGGCAGACCAGTGTTGTGGAGGAGAGCGAAGGATCTGCAGCTCTTGACGGCTGGGGGAGTGAGAGTTACTCGAGACGATAGAGTCAACGTACTACACGATGATTGTAAGTAATTCTATTTACGCTTTGAGGTTTTAACAATTTAAGATGAACCAAACCACATTTAACAGTTGACTTACCTTTGTGGAGAAAACTATTTTAATAGCTATTTCATTTTTTTTTTAAATTTTGTCTATATATAAAATATTTTTAAACTGTTGACAATCGTTATTCAGATGGTCAACTATACGACCCTAAAATATGCCCACACCTTTCTGACAATGGTCAAATATTTAAAATATTTCTAAAAGGTTATAATGTAAAAAAAAAAGCTTCAAGTAGAGAAAACGGGTGTGGTGGCCACTAAACCTAGTTTTGTGTGCAAACATGTGTGCCTTCAATATTTTACGTGTCGGATAAAGAAAATTGACTAAAAGATTTTAGCGAAGTACACCATATGACATATGAAATAAAACTTATGGTCGCAGATTAACTTTTCTCTCTCCACGATTTACTAATCTTAAAAATGTCTAAACTCGAATGACCTGCCTAGTTGTTAGTGAGCCAGATTGCTGAGCCAGAGGTTTGATACCTACACAGAAAAAAAAATTGTAATCTAGCTGTATTTAGATGCTTTGTTTGTATAAACGTTACGCTACACAGCAGGAATTAAAAGCAAAAGTAATTTAAGATTTTTTTTTCATTGCTTGTATGGTGTACAATAAATAAAATAAATAAATAACATTTAAAAAAAATTCTCACAGTCATCCAATGTGTTAATGTGTTAGGGATATTTACTTATTAAAAAAAAAGTTACTGAATTTAGATATGCAATGTCGGGTCTCTTACTTACCTATTTGGAATGTAATTTGGGGATAGAATAATAAAACCTTTATATAGTAATACTTTTGGCTTTCTAAATAATGCGTTGACTTTTTTAATACTTCTTGTCTATGAACCTATTTTTTTATGTAATATAAAATAAACTAGTTATTTTATGTTGTTAAATAAAATTGACATGGCTAGCCTGTTGCCGTCAACCGGGCAATATATAATTGTACACATGCACAAAGCGCACGTCTTTCCTTCCCACTTTGTTCCCAGGTCTTTTGGGCGTGAAAAAGCATCTCACCAGGCCGCCATAGTGTGGGTCACCATGCTGCATTCACTAGACATGCAATGAGGATGGTGACCACCACCCTAGGACTCCACTTAATGCTTTCCATCAGGCAAAGTGGAGTCACTATGGGAGGCTAAAAAAAAAGTATTGTCCGATAGAAAACAGTCCTTAAGTTGCCTTTTACGACACCCACGGGAAGAGAGAGAGAGAGAGAGAGATAGAGAGAGAGAGATATCTGGTAGCCCTTTTATACTCTACCGAGAACAACACGCATAACTTAAATCATATAATAGACTTTTGCTTAAAGTATATAACAGACGTCATTTTGTTATTATAAGAATTTTTGTCCCTTAATTTTCCAGAGATAGAATACATTCCTTGAGTATATAAACTTAAATTAAACAAATGTAACTTTTTCTCATTTGTTTTTCGATGACGTCATCTTGAAGCCTTATACTCTATGTTACTCCTACAACGATTCAAATGATACCATACATGTCGATATCTATCAAACCGTCTAGGCTTTGGGCGTGCCAAAGAATTATATACACGCACACACTCAAAAAACATAACTCTTCTCGTCCAGTCTCCTATACTCAATATACGACCTTAAAGCGAAATATTTTCTTCAAACTGAAATGTACCCAAACGAGTTCTCTTCCAATTGAAAAAAGATTTTCCAATGTCAAAAAGTAATGGGTTCTCGTGTCGGTTGTAACATGAGAACCCACTCCTTTTGACATTACATCTCATTTCTGAATTTGAATGTACTCGTATTCTTAAGCTATGTTTGAAAGCTACTCTTGAACTAGTATTAGCATATTTAATTTTAGTACAATCCAGTATATACGACATTATTCAGTTTTACATAGGGTTACCCTCTGATAAGACTATTAATAGTATATTGCCTCGGAGCAACGATAGGCTTGTTGGACCAGTGGTTAATGATCCTGACTGCTAAGCCAGAGGTCGTTAGTTCGATTCACACCCAGGACGAATATTTGTGTGATGAACATGATCATCTGTTCTGTCTTTTTTTTTATTATTCTATACAAACAGAACAGACAGATGAACAGAGAGGTCACCTGATGGTAACGGGCAACTCAAGAGTCGTACGAGCGCTGCCCGCCTTTGTGGGGGATGAGGGATGGGGGGATGCGGGGAGGGGAAAGAAGAGAGAGGGGGTGAGGAGATGGGAAGGAGTTGGGCCACCAGAAACCTCACTCAATTCGGGGAAATGCAACGCAAGCGTTACTTCACAACCGGTTTTCTGTGAGGCCGTGGTATCGCACCGGTCGAGCCGGCCGGTCGTTGTGTAATTTATCTAAAATATGTATAACATACTTGCATACCATCAAGCTTATATTTTTTTAACGCGTACCGTCTATACTATGCCTCGTTGAATAATGATTACACCGTTTTTATATATATATTTTTTTTTCAAATAAAGAGTTAATCATTGCTTAATACATTTTAATCCACAAAATGAGCATAGTAATCAATTACAATATAAGTGATCAATTATATAATTTATTCGTAGTCTACTGGTCTACTACCCCCATATTCAATTTTCTTATATCCTCCAACGAATAAGGCTTAGACGTTTCAAGCGCACACTTTTCTAACCAAAATACATTTGTTTACGTTTAAGAGCTAGTTCATTGAATTCATTTCTTACGGCATAGGGTCACCTGATGGTAATCGACAACCGCCGCCAATAGACACTTCTAACTTAAGAGCTGCCTATCTTAGAGGGTTATGAGAGGGGATGAGATGAGCGAAATGTGTAAGTTTGGGCTTGCGGCTCCGGTACACTCACTCACTCCATCTGTTTTCTGTGAGTGTGCCCAAGCATGGCTCTCCAATGGTAAAATTCTGCTACTTCAAACTGCAAACATTTATTATTGAGATAGTTTATTACTAAAATTTCATTCAGTTTCATGTTTATCATTAAAAAACCTATTCTTTCCAGGCCTTTCCTTCTAAGTCAACTTGAAAACATTTCAAATTACTTGATCTAAAAGGTGACTGCGAAAGCCCTAGACAGCCCTAAGCTAAATACATTACTGCTCTGACGAT
This sequence comes from Tyria jacobaeae, assembly GCA_947561695.1. Classification (NCBI taxonomy): domain Eukaryota; kingdom Metazoa; phylum Arthropoda; class Insecta; order Lepidoptera; family Erebidae; genus Tyria; species Tyria jacobaeae. The sequence goes on from OX387223.1 coordinate 18,326,922, forward strand.
AGTCAGAAAATTTGCAATTATAATTTGCTTTCAACTTGCTACACTGTCGGGGGTACACTTTGTCTACTACACAGTTATTTTGTTTATTTTCATGATGGCAGCGCTAGAGCAATAAACTATTATACGATTGTATTTGTAAGTTGGAGTAGGAAAGGCCGACTACATCTCTTCTCGTCGGTGTCCTAAGAGGAGACTCAAGGAGTATACTGTTATCTATAGTAAAGACCAACTTTAGCTTAGTACACTTCTGCCTACCCCTTCGGGGTGAGTGTATTCAAGTAGTAGATTTGTTGTTTTACCTCCCCTCACCATCCCCCCCCCCCCTCTTTACAATGGGCAGCGGTTTTTACTATCCATCAGGTTACCTATATGCAAGTCTGAACTCCTTTTCTTAAAAAAAAAATAAGGATTCGAACACGATATGTCACGAATGCTAACAAAATAAGCTAAACCTTATTTCAGAAATCCTTCGCTGACAAATCTCATTATATTGTTATCATTTGGGAGACCAGTTTGCTCATTCTTCTCCCCGATTTCTTATGAACTATAACAACACAACTTAAAGTTTGTGCGGAATTTTTTAAAGTAGTTTTAGAAGCTTGGACCTCGTCTGATTAGTAGACGAGACAGCTAGCTACCCAGCAGGCTGGTCTTGGGTTTACTGTAGAGTACCTATCTTTGCAGCATCGCCGGTCATCTAATTTTAGGCGCAATAAGGCATACCATACGCTTTTCTGTCAGTTCAGTTCAGCAAAATGAACGGCATCACTAACCTGCTTAATGAAATTTTAACGACGTTTCTTCTTATTTTAGCGGAAGAACCCTTACCAGGCCCTGGCATAGTCAAAGGAGGGGACGTATGGGCTCTGGTCATCAAATCAGTGAAGACCACGGATGCTGGTCTATATATGTGTGAGCTGAACACCGAACCACCCGTCAGAAGTTTTCATAGACTCACAGGTAAGACACTAGATTGATGACTTTATACTATACTTATGCTGTTTGCAGGCTCTGGAAAAAACAAAATAGAATGGGTACTCAGCTTTTTATAGCCTACCTATTCTCTTTCGTTATTAGCTAGTTTAATTTTGATTATATATTGTTATTACTTATATCAGTGCTAGTAAAATTAGCATTGATCTATGCTTTTCCAGTACATATATTTTTGTTTAAGAACCTATTGTACAGGCTTACTTAGCTTTCGTCAAGTAAGAGTGAAGATGTCATTGATGTAAACTTATACCGTTAGCGGGCTCTGAATTTAAGAATAAAACATTTTAACAAAATAAATAAAATAACTTCAACGAATAGTTCAAATCGGAGCTACTTTTATTGCATTATATCTCTGTTACACATCCTTACCACTTAAAAGCGTATAGGTGAAAGCAATACATGCGAGTGTTGCGATCGTTGGTCATTTGCTTTTAGTTATTAAAGAGTTATATTGCGTATCTTCGAATAACTTCATCGGATTCTTTATCAGTATATACATATGTACCTCGCTATTATTACAATATATATACATATATATATATATGTTACATAAAACCGTTATTTTGTATAAATCGCAGACTAAAAAAGACATACATACAGGTCGAACTAAAACCATATTTTGAAGTCACAGATACAGTAGAACAGATTTAGTAGCTACCCCAGAAAAGTAAAAAATATTTTTCTTCTAGTAATATCCCGAGGCTTGACTCCACCGGAGAACCAGAATGTGACTGACAGTTACTCAGCCCACGTACCAACGCTTTCTTCTCTGGCGCTTTCCCACAACTACACTGACTGCTGTATAGCGGGGAACGTCACCAAAAGCTGCCTCGGCTTCTGCAGTATACATTCAATTCTTGAAGGCACCGGTCAAGATCCAGAGACATGCCAGCCTGATTTTCCATCTATTGTCAAGTAAGTGTAGGACTCGACAGACGTTCGACATTCCTTAGGTCATCTAAGAAAAGTATTTTACCTAGACTAAAATTATCACACGTATTTAAAGTGCACAGGAATATCGAAGAAATATGGCTGTTCAATACGAGCATCGATAACAGAATGCCCGCTATTGCATCAGTTTAAAGAGCGTACTCCTACCTAAAAGGCCGGCAACGCACTTGTGACCCCTGAGTTGCGGGTGTCCATGGGCGGCGGTAGTCACTTACCATCAGGTGACCCGTCTGCTCGTTTGCCCCCTATCACATAAAAAAAAACAACTTCCTCAGTGTCTTAGAAACCTGGTAACGTTATAAACTTTTTTTGCTTTATCAGGTGTATGGCAGACGGTAGGAATCATGTGCCCTGTTGCATCCAAGAGCGAGTGCCGGACATCTGTCAAGATGTCTGCCGGGGAGAATTCACTCCTGTTACTGATAATATCAAGACACATTACTCTTGTTCATCGTATATGGAGAAGACACTGGCGTGCATTGTAGAAGGCATTGGTGAGACATTGACAACAACACATTAATTTATTTAAAAGATTGAAGTGTAATGATGCTTCAGGGCATGTCGTCCCTAAATATTGCCTGAGTACAGTCTACCTCAGTGAAACTATAATTATATTCTTTACCACCTTAGGGAGTAGTACTATTTTCCTGTTACCATGAGAGTTGGCAAATATACTAAATATAGTTGCTAACATTATGCAGTATCTAGACGTAGAAGAACATTCAATTCTTGTTCAGTCTACTACTAAATGTAAAATGTAGTCCTTATGTATTTCGCCTTCCAAAAAAATCTTACTTACAAGTTATACAATTCTATGATGTGAAGCTGTTAACCTCAAAATGAATCTGAATTTAAAGTTCAGACTAGACTTAGACCTGATGTGTTAGTATTGTGCTAGATTACTAGGAATTTCAAACGAAAGTTTTTTGCAGAACTTCTTCCAAGTCCACCAGAGGAAGTCGAAGTAGAACCTCTCAACGAGAAACAGTTAAACATCTCCTGGACTCCACCAGTAGAGAATTCCGATTCAGTCATAGAATATGTAGTCAATATTACAACACTCCGATCTTTCGACGCCCATCTCATAGACCCTTCAGAGAGTTCAATAAAAAGCAATGAGTCAACGAGGAGTGGTATGTCTACGACGTTCAAAGTGCCAGCAAACAGGAGTTTTATCGTCCTAAATGATTTATTACCCTTTACCATGTATGAAATTCATGTGACTTCATTCAATATTCATGGATCCAGTTTACCCAGCTACGGGGTCAGGTGAGTGTGGTTTTATCTAGTCTTATATTATCTTTATATCATAAAAATAAAATTATTTATTAAAAACGACACTTCTCAAAACAATTTTTTTTAGGTCCCTAACCTTGACTCCGGGCAAGATGAAATCTACAGAAGTAGCAGCAGCTCCCAAGCTACCAGATGTTCGAGCATGTTGCGTTAGTGGTGGGGTCAACCACTACGGCTGCGTGGATAAGCTATGTGACCCCACCAAGACCTTCGACATCGCTGTAAGTGAACTGGATCATTAGCACATGTGTGTCTTTAGCATCATATGTTTTTGGATTCGAATATCATTCATTGCGCCATCGGACTATACATAATCTACATAGTTACTGTGACCTTTGATCAATTGCAGAGTTAAACAGTTATTGTTATTATATACCTTGTATTTGCCGAAAACAAATAATTTTGGAAGCTTATCTCTTACCGCCAACAACATTGGTCCTTTTCAATCACCCAGTTCATTAACTTTGAATGTAGGGATCGGTTACTATTCCTAGATACTTTAACTCACATGCTATTTGAAGTTTAGTATGGAGTAGTTTTGGTAAACTGTAGTTCCCCAAAACTTTTTTTTTTTTGTAAACAGTTCCGTTGTTGCCAGGTTTGATAGGTCGTTGTCTTTACAAGATTTCTTCACGATTCTCAATGCTGCATTTGTATCTTCACTTCACGCTTATAAATCATCTGCGTAGCCCACTGTATAGTGATGCTTGTTGATGAAGGTGGTTATTAGGTCGTTTACTACTGAATTCCATAGAAGCGGCGAGATGACTCCTCCTTGTGGGCAGCCCTTGGACACTAGAGTCTTCTGTAGTTTTTCTTCAACTAGTATCTCTATAACTCTGTTACTAAGCATATTCCCTATATCAGTATTCAGAGTTGTACATGTAAATCGCGCATGCGCATCAAACATCATCGTATATGCAAAAGTCATCAAAAAAATAACCCAACATTGGCACTTCCACTATTCATTCCACAAACACCTTCGTAACTAACGGCACTATCACCCATGGAATCCTATTTAACCCTCAGCTGCAGGTGACAGATCTGATGATATGCGCGCCCTGGGCCGGAGTCACTTTTGGCTGCCTAGCCAATGGCATGGACCACACGCCATGCTGCCGGTCTAGGGGACTGCCGGAATCATGCCTGCCATTGTGCAGCGGGAACATCACGACGCTGGACTTTAACCATTTCAAGTAAGTTAATATATTTTGGATTTTTGTATGAGGGCTTCAAATTTCTATATATGAGGAACTAGGAAACAAAGATTGCTTATCGATTATTGGTATGGTGTGTGGCTGTACACCAATAATCGATAATTCCCCTTTTTTTTTGATAAATAGTAAGTGATGTTGTCTTGCGTATGATAGGGTACGAATGAGTTGGCGTATCCTTTTGGATAAAAACCGCTTATTAAAACAAAAGAAAAAAAAAGATCAGATCAATAAAATAAAATAAAATATACAAACTAATATACAAAATAAATGTGTCCTGGCTGGGTGTATTACACATACAAACATAATATAATAATATGTATGTATGTATATTGCATTGGAAAGGTCTTCAACGTTGCGTGGGCCGTCTGTCTTGCGTTTTTAGTTATCTCAATTTATCTTCTCAACCATCCGCCCAAATTAAATGCAGTGAAGGGCAAATTTTATCTTCACATAATTTTCGTGGTGAAAATGAATCTCTCTTTTTTATACGAATGCATATAATGTATGTTTTAAATTCATTCAACACTTCTTTAGAATTTTTATTTTTCTTTTAACAAAAAAAACATTATTCTATGTTAAATAAGAGACACAAATAAGGAGTTGCGCACTTTATTGTAGATCTACTAAAGGCTAATACTTTTCCTCTACATTGTAATTCCTTATTTGGAACCTTTTGCAAAGCGCACATCAAGAAATCGTATAACTGCTTAATTTTTCTTCGACTTGGTTCACAAATGCTAAAAATTTTCACTAAAATAATGTGTATATAATATATTATAAAATATAGCCTATGTTACTCAGAAAGAGTCTAGATTTGAACTCAGGTGAATCCAGAGATTACCCCAATACAAACAAACAAACAATTTTCTTCTTTTTATAATATAAGTGTAGACAAAGAAATTAATTTCATTCATACATTTCAGGCGATTTGTTGTTATTTGCACTTTTGGCTCATGTAACACAAAAATCTCCATTTCTGTTTTAAATTTCGTGAACGGATCAAGAAATATTCAAATCGTATTGTAATTTTTGAGCAAACTAAAAACCATGTTGATGCGTGGTGTGTGCAGAATGCCCTACATTCAACATATAAAAGTTTTTAGTTAGACATAAGTTAAAGCAAGGACGAAGTAACGCACAAAACTTAAGGAATAAAATGCCGAATAGATCCGATATAATACTCTTCCTAAAAATGACATGTTATATAGCTAAATGACGATTAGTTTGTTTTCATTATGTGTATTTACTGCATTTTATATTGTTACAAGTTGTAATGAAATCATTTAAGGGGTAACTTACTATGTCCCGGAGATGGGGCGTCGCGGGCAACGCACTTACAACTCTGAAGTTGTAGGTGCTCATCGGCGGCAGTTGTTGTTGTTTGTTGTATTTACCATCAAGTGACCCTTCTGCTCATTTAACTTATGGCAACGGTATGCCATTAAAACATACCTACATATGTAGATACCGGTTCCTGGCAAAGGTAGGAAATTTTATAAATATATATATAGGTTAATTATGAGTATCGAGATTAAAGGGTTGAAAGTTGAATTGAAATCTTCGTTAAATTGTCAAAAATTGTTACAACGAAACCGGTGACAAAATTCCAATAGACAAGAAGTGGGCTTTCAAATAGTCCGCAGCTGATACACAGACAATATTACCTAAAGGAAAATAATGAAGACTACCTACAAATTGGAAAAATCAAAAACATTCTATAATAAATAAAAGTCTCTAACAGTCTAAAGTTGTGAGATCTTATGACCAGACACGCCGAGTGTTGGAGATGCCTTACACTGACAGTGAATAAACTACTACAAACAACTTAAATCTTTGTCTACAAACAACTTTATCTTACTTAATTTGACATACATTTTATTAACAAATATAATTTGTGACGTGGCAATCACTCATCGTCACTCGCAAAGAAACAACTGCGTGTTAAACAGAGGAGACAGTCCAAAGCATCACAGAGAGTAGATATTTCGTCCATAGCCTTCTTGTGTTTTATAACTAAATATATTAAATACAAATTTAACAAATAAGCATTAAAAATAAATGATAAAAAACAAAAATATGACGTCAGACATCTAACTCTGAACTTACACCAACTTACACCTAAAACTACCAAAGGGATCCTGGAAATAGTTTTCTAACCACCTACCAATTCGCTGACTTAAAATCACACAAACCTATTGGGATAAAGGAACGTTTTAAAAATGATAACTAGCCGAGAGTTCATCAACATCTAATTGTAAATACACTCACGTCGACCCCCCTGATACAGTGGATAGAGGCTCATCAAACGCCCACATTGTGTCATTAATAATTTAGAGACACTTACGTAATAATTTAGAGACACTTACGTAATAATTTAGAGACATTTACGTAATAATTTAGAGACACTTACGTTATAATTTAGAGACACTTACGTAATAATTTTGAGACACTTACGTAATAGGGGCAAGCGTATTGTCGACAACCGGGCATTTTATAAACTGCATATCTTCTATATATATAGTATAGTAATACTATCGTATGGATAACAGCTCAATCCCTCGGGCAGTAAGGGTTGTTCCAGTTCTACTCTACCAATAACCACCTGGCTAACGGTATTGATATTCACTGAACATCGTTCCATTTCTTATTGGAACAGATAACACAAAATTCTCGTACAGAAGACAAGCTCTGAAATATGACTTTAAAACTAAACAAGGTATAAGTTTGTCTGGCCTAGAACTTTGACCGCTATCTGATACAACTTTGACCCAAAGTATTCGTGCCCGTATTAAACTTACTATCAAACTGATACATAACTTTGTAAGTTATATTCTAAACTTTGTTTAACTTGACCTTTCGTGAAGCTATTTAGTTCTGTATAAAGATAACCTGCTCCTAGAGTGATATTTACAGTTATTTTCTATCGTGGGAGAGCCATGCTTAGGTAAGAATGGGCCGGGCTTGACATACTTGCATTGTATTTCTAAAAAGTCAAGTTATCGGAAGCCCAACTCACACTTTCCTCTTTCGCCTCCCCTCACCCCCTCGCTACTCTTACGACTCTTGATTTGGAGGTCTCCACGGACTATCAGGTAACTCGACTGTTCATCTGTCCCCGTAAATAAAAAAAAAACGATGGCCAGGGAATGTCATCATCATTCGTTGCAAGAAATTCAAAAAAATGATTGCTACAATAATCAATGAAACTGCTACCTTCGTTTTAAAATATACTAGAATTAAAAAAAAAAGCGTATCCCTGAGAAACGAAAATGTGGTAAAATTTATATTCACTTAAGTTCATACCTTTCTGGAATATCAGAGAAGCCTTTGTACTTGGCCTTTAACTTTCTCAAACCGCAACGGATTGTTATTCTCGGACAAAACGCCCGACTTGGCACACTTTGCAAGACGTTTAAATGGGAACGAATGTATTGTTAAATGAAAATGAGACCGGGATCAACGTCACGCAATTCGGGGACTGTGACTTTCTAGTAATCTCGTGCTATGTTTAAACGTAATGAAATTATCTAAATAAATTTTCATACACACATACACTTAAGCTTGTGTCTCTGAAATGGTAGGTATTAGTTTAAAAGAAGATAAATTCTATAAGTAATTATTTAAAACTGCTTTTTCATTTATTTTTAAAAAGTGCCTATCTGTTTGTTACAATCATTATTCGAGTTTTAATCTGTATGTAATCACATGTTTATGTACATTTCAAATTATGCTTATGTCTTGAATTCATTCCTTTGTACTCATTACCTTCATAAAGAAAGACTGGCTTTTTGGTCTAGTAGTCAGTGAACCTAACCGCTGAGACGGTGGTCGTGGGTTCGATTCCCACAAGGGACAAAAATTTGTGCGATCAGTAGCTGTCCCGAGTCCAGGTGTTCCTTGTGTCCGTTCCTTGTAAATTTGAATCGGTTTTAGTGCTGAAACTTAAAAAAAAAATGCCTTTTGAGTTGTTAACTTGAGCCTCCTTTTAAAAAAAATATAATATTTATTTACAGAAATGTGGTTACAGTAGGTGGTTAACAGTATTAAAAGCACAAGACACATTTCGCTTTGTTAAGGTAGCATGCAAATATTTAAGATGATACAGATAAAATTTTGAAAACATACCACATATAAACATTTATTATTTAACATTTTATAGTGGTAGAGCCATGCTTGCCTAAGCACGAATGGGCCGGCTCAACCGGTGCGATACCACGGCCTCACAGAAAAACGGTTGTGAAGTAACGCTTGCGTTGCATTTCCCCGAAATGAGTGAGGTCTCCGGAGGCCCAAAATCCCCCACCCCCCTAATCATAGCGCTGTTAACGAAAAGGATACCCCAGGGGGGTACCAGCGCTAGCGTTGGAGAATCCCCCCCTGGACGTCCACCCTCAGTACGGATTATGCCTGAGCGTGGACGCCCAGGCTGCCCCTCGTACTCTGGGGGGGGCTCAACTGCGCTCTCAAAATCTGCTCGGGGCAAGAGAAGGCATACCATGGCACCCCCTGTCACGTTTACCGTGGACTTTTGCAACATTAAGGGCTTACATTCGAACCTCGACACTGTCCACCACCACCTTGAGACAGCAAAGCCGGCCTTGCTCTTTTTAACCGAGACGCAGATATCATCTCCAGCGGACACATCCTACCTCTGCTACCCTGGGTACGGACTGGAACACTCCTTTGTTCCTAAGGCTGGTGTATGCGTGTACGTTAGAGATGATATCACTTCTCGCCGCCTCGGCAATCTTGAAGGTAGGGACCTCTCCATCTTATGGCTACGTGTAGACTGCGACGACCATCCCCGCATCTACCTATGCCTCTACAGGTCCCATAGCGGTGATGCCGAAACGGACCGACTCATCGACCACGTCCAAATGGCTACAGACTCAGTGCTCCAGCAGGTCCCATCCGCAGAGATCGTGATTCTTGGCGACTTTAACGCCCATCACGCCGAATGGCTTGGTTCGCGCAAAACCGATCATGCGGGAATATCTGTTCACGATTTCGCCTTGGCATATGGCTTGACGCAGCTGGTAGCAACGCCTACGCGAATCCCAGATGCAGAAAGCCACGTGCCTTCACTGTTGGATCTTCTGCTGACCTCACATCCTGACGGCTACAAAGTATCCGTTGAGGCCCCTCTTGGCTCTTCGGACCATTGCCTGATTAGGAGTATGGTGCCACTCGTTCACTCGCTGCGGCCGCGTGTTACAGGCAGTCGCCGCGTATGGCACTATAGGTCGGCAGACTGGGATGGAATGAGAACATTCTTTGCATCCTACCCATGGAGGCAGGTTTGCTTCTCGCCGGATGATCCCAATGTCGTTGCTGACTCTGTCGCGGATGTTGTGCTTCAGGGTATGGAACTTTTCATTCCATTCTCCCTGATTCCCACAGGTGGCAAGTCCCAGCCTTGGTTTGGTCGAGCCTGCAAAGCGGCGTCCCGCCGAAAGCAGGAATGTTACCAAGCATGGGCTAATGCAGCGACAGTACGGGATGTAAAGACCAGCACATTAAAGAAGCAATTTAACTTTGCCTCCAGGTCCCTCAAAAGAGTAATTGCTGGGGCGAAGTCGGCTCACATCGGCAGAATTGGCGAGAGACTAGTGAGTCTCCCCTCCGGAACTCGTGCATTCTGGTCTCTTGCCAAAGCTGTCCAGGGGAACTTTTGTAAGCCATCCCTTCCACCTCTGCGCATAGGAGATAATTCGTTGGCCCACGACGCTAAAGAAAAAGCCGATCTTCTGGGCAAACTCTTTGCGTCCAACTCGACCCTGGACGACGGGGGAAACGCACCGCCGACCATACCGCAGTGCGAGACCCGCATGCCGGAAGTGCGGTTTACACAAAGGGCAGTGCGTAAAGCGCTTCTTTCCCTCGACGTTCATAAGTCGAGTGGGCCCGATAGAATCTCTCCTATCGTGCTGAAGACGTGTGCTCCAGAGTTAGCACCGGTTTTAACGCGCCTTTATCGGCTTTCTTACTCTCTTGGCGTAGTCCCGAACTCATGGAAGACAGCTCTTGTGCACCCAATCCCTAAAATAGGAGATCGCTCGGATCCGTCCAACTACAGACCCATAGCCATCACCTCCTTGTTCTCCAAGATAATGGAATCCATTGTTAACTGCCAGCTCCTCCGGTACTTAGAAGACCGCCAGCTCCTCAATGATCGACAATACGGCTTCCGTCAGGGTCGTTCAGCTGGTGATCTTCTCGTATACTTGACTCACCGGTGGGCACAGGCGATCGAGACCAAGGGGGAAGCGTTGGCCGTTAGTTTGGACGTGGCGAAGGCCTTCGATCGGGTCTGGCACAAAGCGCTCCTTGCGAAGCTTCCTTCCTATGGGCTTCCCGAGAAACTGTGCAATTGGCTCACCAGTTTTCTTACAGACAGAAGCATCAAGGTCGTTGTTGACGGTGCATGCTCCGACTCGAAGTCTGTTAATTCTGGTGTCCCACAAGGCTGTGTGCTATCACCCACGCTGTTTCTTCTGCATATCAACGACATGCTGCAGATTAGCGGCATCCATTGCTATGCAGACGATAGCACGAGTGATGCCCTTTACACCGGCCGCGCTAACATTTCTCGGGTAAACGTCATCGAAAGCCGATCCAAACTTGTGTCTGAAATCGAAACTTCTTTATCAAAAGTTTCAGATTGGGGTCGACTTAACCTAGTCCAATTTAACCCCACGAAGACACAGGTTTGCGCGTTCACCGCTAAAAAGATGCCATTGGTCGTATCACCTCAATTTGAGAGCACTTCCCTAACTGCATCAGCCAGTATCGGAATCCTTGGCGTCGATATATCAAGCGAAGTCCAGTTTCGCGGTCACTTAGAGAGTTAGGCCATATTAGCCTCGAAGAAGCTTGGTGTGCTAAACAGATCGAGACAGTATTTTACTCCGGCCCACCGCCTGCAACTTTATAAGGCGCAGGTTCGGCCGCACATGGAATACTGTTCTCATCTCTATGCAGGTGCACCCCAGTACTAACTTCTGCCTCTTGACCGCATTCAACGGAGAGCGACTCGCATCATCGACTGCCAAGATATTTCTGATCGACTTGACACCTTGGCGTTGCGTAGAGATGTAGCTTCACTCTGCATCCTCTATCGCTTGTATCATGGGGAGTGTTCAGAGGAATTGTTCGGACTTATACCGGCTGCTGGTTTCCGCCATCGTCCTACGCGACAAAATATCCATCCCCATCACCTGGACGATTGGCACTCCACCACTGTGCGCTTCTCCAGAAGCTTTTTGCCTCGCACAACCAGCTTATGGAACAAATTGTCGCCTGCCGTATTTCCGAACCGATACGACCTTCAAACCTTCAAGAAGAGAGCGTACCTCTACCTAAAAGGCCGGCAACGCACTTGTGACTCTTGAGTTGCGGGTGTCCATGGGCGGCGGTAGTCACTTACCATCAGGTGACCCGTCTGCTCGTTTGCCCCCTATCGCATAAAAAAAAAAAAAAAAAATTGATGAAAGATTTTCTACTATATAATAAATACATGATAGTTGAAGAATTAAAATCTTATTTTATACATTGACTACACTAGTGCATTTCTGAACGTATATGACTGAGAGGAGTACTTTATTCAAAAATCATTGACGGAGTAAAAGCATTCTGAAAATTGTGTTGTTGTGTTGTAATAGTCTCTGGTAACGCGTTATAAATAAGTGGTGCCATATAAACACAACTTACCCTGAAAATCTCTAGTCGAGGTACTGGTACTTTAAATGCTATTAATTTTACGTCTGTTGGTATTGTCTTTAAGTTCAAAAAGCTCTTTTTGCATCTCATAAATTTTGCTACTTCGTAGATGAACATACTGGGGACGTTTAACAGATTTTGAGATGTAAAGCTGTGGGACGAGAGTTATGTTGTGTTGTGTTACGAGTGTGTATGTATGTTTCGTTGTCACGCTCTGAAATTCAGACACCTTGATAGATTTGGACAGGCAGGGTGTTATTTGAATCATCTTTGTAACCGGTATACTGACTGTATCTCTCATCCATTGCCAATTAAACTTTGGTTAGTGGGAGTGTCATACATTTTAAGATGACGTTACAGTTATTAATTATTTTACTTTTTATTAGCATCCACCATGACTCTTTTTCATATAATGAGTGATCTGTAAGTTTTTCACGAGTTCTACAATCAGCTTAAAATTTACTAGCCGTAAATTTGATTATACATGCATATATCTACCCGATCTAGCTAGTATGATTATGTGCCTTAAGCCTTCCTCAATAAATGGGCTATCTAATGCAAATAAAAAAAAACAAATCGAATTAGTAGTTCCTGAAATTAGCGCTTTCAAACAAACAAACTCTGCCTCTTTGTCATATATGCATACATAGCCTGGCTATAAATACTATTACAACAAAAAAAAAACACATTATTTGAATTTGGAGACTGTTATTCTTATATGAATCGGTGTTACATATTTTTGCGATATTAAAATGGAGTGGGGTGATAAAGAGAACCAAATTGCTGCATTACAGAGAGTAGGTATGGCGACGAATGCAATTTTTGAAACTATCCAACCGCTTGGTATTACCTATTATAAAACCTCCTCTGCTTGTGACAAAAAATATCTGGCGGACGAGAAAGGCAATTAAAGCAGTGTAGGTAAGAATTCGAAGACATCCTGAACGAAAGCAAAAGATTTTATCTGGAAAATTTAATAAAGCACCTAGAAACATGTCACGTACCTATTTTAAAAGATGACTTAGGAATTGCAGCCTATAAAAACGCATTGGTAATTAATTGACTTACAATAAAAATATGAATAGGGTGGTAAAATAAAAAAATATACTTCTTAAGTGGTGCACAATTTTTTTTTTTTACTATTAAGCAACACTTAAAAAAGCATAATGACCGAGTTTATGCTCAAACTTCTATGAAAGCTTCCCAACGTGGGCATTAGTGTACTTCAGTGATGGTTTGGTGGGGTGTTAGCTATCAAAGAGGGACCAATCCCTATTTTTCTATAAAGGTGTCATAACATCGGCTTAAGTGTATCAAAATACAATTCTAGAGAAAAAGGTCAGCCTCTTAACAATGCCTACATTAACCAAGAATGATTCTTTCAGCAAGAGTCAGTATCGGGTCATAAAGCAAGATCCACCAAGCGTGGTTGGAAACTAACGTTTCTGACTTCATCAGGGCTGAAGACTTTCCAAAATCTAGTCTTTTTAGATTATGATTTATGGTCAGTTTCAGACAGTAATACATGCTCTAAACTCTATTACAATTTGGAGTCCCTAAAACAATCCATAAGATTAGCTGTGAAGAATTTTCTGATGGAGGGAGTTCGTGTTTCTATTGATAAATTGTCTCAATGTTTAAAGAACTGTATGAAAGCCAATGGATATCAATTAGAATGAGCTTCAAATATTTATTTATTAATGTATAAACTAGCGTATATTAGTATAATAAATGTTTTAAGCAATAGTAAAAAAATGTTGTAACAATATTTACGGCAAGACTAAGTAGATATAATTACAACATAGTGTCCTATTGTGTATCCAGTAGACTGTATCTATCCATTTATGTTTTATGGGCATAAATATTTGATAGATATGTACGTAATGCTAGACAGTTTTTGTTTTAGACCGATCTTTTATGTTTCATACAGATTGCACGGTAAAACATGCTGAATCAAATAAAGTATTCTGTTCAATTCTAGATCTTAGCACGTAACTTTATAACATTATTTATTTTGTTCATTTCCACTAGATGTCTCCGCTACATGAGCTCTTACACTGGCTGCCTTCTTCGCGGCTACGGGGTCCTCCCCGGAGCACCTTCGAGACTGTATCTGACTAATATCGACACTGACTACGCCGTGGTCCATTGGTCCCCCCCAGCAGTGTTAGCCGACACTGTCATACACTACACCCTGAGCTACAAGAGCTTGCAAACTGAAGATGAATATAGAGCTTTAGAGAAGGTAAGTGGTTAAATTTAATAATTAACTAACCATTCCCCGTCACTGCTCGGCTACCTTGGACCACAACAAGATGTTTTATAGCCTATAATATTTGTAATGAATACTCGAATAAAACAAAGATATAGTTGAAGCATTAACTCAAAGCGAAATACAATAATGTGTGTATACATCAATTAATTATTTTGAAAATTTTTAACCCGTGACAGTTGAGATCATGTAAGGTATATAAACACCTATCCTAAAGTAATATGTTAGCCCCATCGGGGCTTATTCTTAGATACTTAGTATGTTATGATAGGAGACAGAGAAACTCTTTGTTGTGCATATATGTATGTCAAATAAGTCTAATGCCGCATTTGATGTAGGGTTACTCAGAATATTAATGAATAGCCCTACACCGTACACATTAAAATTTATATTTGCACATCAACGTAACTCATTAGTAAGTGTTGGACATCATCGAGGACTTCGCAGTTCGTTGGGGCGTTTCAATTTCTTTTATGAGATGTCTAACTTTTCTAGATGGATAGTCGCCTGAGCGCAGCCTGTGCGCTGTAACAATAATATTTCTATTTAAATAACAATTAATGTGCGGTGTAATTAAATTTACTTAATTTATACAAACAGACACTCATCTCTATATCCCCGAAGGAGTTGCAGGGGCGTCTCTAACGCTCACTTTTTGCCAAAGTTTAGTCCCACTTCGTCATCCGGCACTTGGCAGACGTGATAACAGTCAGACTGATGTTTATACATACATGAACTCAAAACATTTTGGTCATTCTTGTAAATTATCAATTTAAAAACTAACAACTGTCAGAAGTTACTTTAATAATGATATTAATAACCTAGATATATGTATGTATATGGATGAATATTATTGGGTTGGCTACTAATAAACTTGCCACTTATTTCGCCACAGTTATAGAACCATCTCGAATTTCCTGGAGTAGTATATAAATAAAGAAAGAGTTGCATGTCGGATCAGTTGACAAGTGGATCTCGAATAGTAAAACTACGGTAAATTATGGATATTTCTAGGCTGCTTTTACTTCAGGAATTTCGCTTAGGTCGAAAAGCGACTGAAGCAGTGCGCAATATATGTATGTGTAACGATGAGCGAAGGCGTGCTCTCTTACGATACCACCAAACATTGGTTCAGAAGATTATATATATATTAGATGGAAATTATGACCTATCTGATGAACCTCATCCAGGACGACCACCTACAATAGATGTAGATGAGTTAAAAGACTCAGAGAAATGGATCCCAGGCTCACTTCATGTTGTCTGGCAGAGTAGCTTCAGTGTTCTCACGACATCATACTGCAGTAGAAAAAGAACTCCACGCATTAGAAAAGACCTGGAAATATTCAGTTTGGTTGCGGCATGAGTTGACGCCGTTTCAACTTCAGAAGAGAGCTAACGTTTGCATGGAACTACTTAGTTATCATCGTACCAGTGAGTGGCTGCGGGATGTAATTAGGGGGGATGAAAAGTGGGTTATGTACATAAATTTTTCGTGTTAGCGCCAGTGGCTTGGACCTGGAGAAGCAGTGGAAAGAGTACCGATGCCAAAATCTGACACGAGTAAAAAAGTTCTTTTAACTGTGTGGTGGGGAATAAACGGAATTATATACTGAGAGCTTTTGCCGTCTAACACTACAATCACTGCCAATATTTATTGTGATCAACTGGATAAAGTAGCAGGGAGTTTACCGAAAAATTAAAATAAAGTAGACTTTTGCACGATAATGCTCGACCACATGTGGCTAACATTACTGCTTATTGGCTGGGCTGTCCTTTCTCCCCCACCGTACTCTCCAGACATTATTTCCTCAGATAACCATCTATTCCGTGCTCTAGCCCACTACTTAGCAGATATAAATATAAATCTGAAGACCAGTTTAAAAGTGACCTTACCACCTTTTTTAGGCTCTAGGGCGTGCCAAAGAAATATACATACATACACACATACATACACCGGAAAAACATAACCCTCCTTCTTTCGCACTAGGGTAAAAAGGCGAACAACGAAGGGAAGGTAATATTTCTTTGAGAAAACGTATGGACATATTATGTACTTACGCTCACTGCTATGTCTTGGTAGGCAGAGATGAATAAAGCAGCACAGCATTTGTACGTATTTGTAATGTATGTATACATATTTTCGTACCTATATTTATTATATGATACAATTTCAACCGGAATTTAGACCAGGGCAACTACATTTCAAACACATTTAATAACATTCTAGTGATATATATATAGAATGTTTATAATATATTTTTGTCACCAGATTCATTCGCCATATATTTTGGAAAATTTGGAACCGAACACCGACTATGAAATTTACGTGGAAGCCGTCAACGAACACGGCGTAGGAGATCCTTCGCCGAGACTCATCTTCAGGACTCAGAGTCAGGTATCATATAATCTTACTACTGTTATAAATGAGAAAAGTTAAATAGATGTTTGTTACTCAATCACGCCAAACATGCTCAACCAATTGGTTTGAACTACAAAAGTACTGTTAAAATTATAACGCAAAAGCAGTCGCTGGTTACTTACTAATAAATTCATGTGTAGTGTTTTAAGACAAGACAGATACATTACTGACTTTACAAACATTCAAATAACGGAAACAAAGAACACAACGGCGCACAAGCGCCTCAACCTCGCGACAGCTGTCTGTGATGGAAGTCTCGCTCTGGAGACCGTGGTTCTGTCCATGGTCTGAAGCGAGAGTGTGTGGGGTTCCACCACCTCAGTTTGTGAAGATATTATAACATATTATATGGTGTGGCCGTCCTGCAAAAGAGACGACCAAGGTTTGCATTGATTCCTGGAAGCGTTCCTGCTTCACTATACCCAGCTCTCTTGCAATAGAACTACTTGAGACGGAACACCGTGTGTTAGTCGGTTCGAGTCCAAGATACCACTTCACTCTCAGCTCCCTTGAGGTGATGACCAGTGGGGGTCTCCATACGAAAAAAGAAAAACAAAAGGGCATACAGACTAGAAATGTCAAGCCTGACCTATTTAGTCCCAATACTTAAATTCTATATGAAATTGTATATAATATATATCCTGAGCGAAATACGAATCGTGATGATACTTTGAAATGATAAGTTTCCTCTAATTTTCTTGATTTATTATGAAATCTTCTTTACAGATATTGTTAAAAATAATCAACACTTTCTTTAACATAAGTAAAATATGTGCAAAACATTAATATTTGATGATATAAATGAATAGAGATACATATATTGTGAATAGTACTACGAAATCGCAAAATCACGAGATGTGATTATGTGTTTTAGATTGATTCTGCTCTCATAATGATTCTAATTCTAAATACAAATACTTCATCTAAATATGTACATATGAAGAACCTATGAATCACTTGCAGCACTTCAAGTGCTCCTTATCAATTAATACTATATTCCAACTATAATTACAGTTACAATTACAATCATATTTACAGTTATGATTACGATTATAATTAGAGTTATGATTACGATTATATTATAATAAAATATAATCTGTGTTCTCCTCAGGTAATTGAACAAGAAGAAGAGGTTGCTAATTCGTACAACGTGACAGCTTGTTGCGAACGTGTTCAGTTGGCTGGAGTGTGCATGCCTTTATGTTCGTACGACGCTAAGATGTCAGACCTTAGGATGTTGGCGCCGCTCTGTGCTCAGGAGTTTCACAAACTGCTGCGATGTGGTGCCGGAGGTAAGAATTCGGGTTGTACCTTGTAAATGAAGATAAATTAGATTTTGTTGTAACATGTTCACCACCTAACTACAAAATAATTTCATTTCATATAAAAAGACATGCTTTAATAGGCTAGGCCTTTATATCTAATTGTGTTCCGGAATCTTTCAAAGTAGTTTTTACAAACTATAACATTAATGAAATAAAAAAAATACCGACATACGATTAAAAAAAAATGATGATTGTAATAAAATGATGATGCTTGTCTGTAAATGTTAAAAATACTTCATTGGTGGCTATTTATAAAATTTACTTTTTTTAAGTATACAACTAAACAATTGAATTTCAACACGGGAATAATATTGATAAATGTAATAATTTGTTATCTTCATTGATATATATATATGAATATCCATATATCAAATTAATCATTTTTTAACTGCTGATAGCTTGTAAACTTCTGTTATATGTCACAGGTCGTAATCACGAACAGTGTTGCGCTCGGCGCGGAGTGCCGGCCAACTGTCGCGGAGTGTGCGCCGGCGCTTACACCGGAGGTGTCAATACCTGCGTGCCTTATATTGGCAACATTGTGCAGTGCTTCGAAGAAGGTAAGGTTTTTAAATATATTCAGGGTTCAGTACCATAAGGGCTTGCCAACGGAACTCTACACAATCTCTGTGCTGATCGTTCTCTTTGTGTGTCTATTAGAGGTCTGCATGTCATCTAAAATGATGGAACTTAAGCATTTAGATTTGTTGTTAAATCTGGTCTTATAATAAATAACTACATTAAATAAAATGGTTTATGAATTTAATGAAAAGATTCCAGTAATATGTTGTATGTGTAAAATGTATATGACATACGTACATACGTAGTTACAATGAAGTGTATACCATTATATGGACAGTGTAGAAGTATTTATTTATTTACTTATTAACTCCATATTTTAATCTAACCTTAAATATCTAATAACTGGTACATTACATTACACAGAATAAATGTATATTTAATCTTATATAAAAAAAAATGAACTTTCAAACGACTGCACCATATTGGATATTTTTTTTGTTGTGTTAGTTATAAACAGGACATTGTTTGTATTACGTAATATCGAAAAAAAATCGTAGGTAATAGCAATAATACATCAATCAATAATAGATAAAGGTAAAGCTAATTCAATAAAGGCAATAATATAACAAATTAACACATCTCAAAGACGGCCTGGTCCCATCACGTCACGTAACCAGACTGCTGATAAAGATACGTGTGTACCTCTCTAGCGTTTGTATGTATGATATTTCTCCAGCCAGCTATCGTGTACAATTAGTAGTAGTGTTATCACTCCCACTCAACACTCATTCTTAACACTAACATAGCTAAAAACCTCTGCAAACCTTTTTAAACTTTCATACCTACCTTTAATTTCTATCCACTCACTCCAATATTTACATTTCTATTTCTTTCAACCAATATAACTATAGTGTACCCTCCACAAAACTATATCCATAATCTCTACTTGTCAAAAGTCAAAGTCAAAGAATTTATTTCAAATAGGCCCAAAAGGAACTTTCGAAAGTCTACATTTACATTTAAATAGAATTGATTCTAGTCGCCCATTACAAAATGTAGTTTCGTAATGAGAAGGGCTAAGAAACTCCACCGTTACTATTTGAAAATGTTTTGTTTACATATAATCATTATATATAATTAAAATTATGTGTGAAAATGATGCACCCAGAACAATATCACTATACCGAAATAGGTAAAAAGAATTAAACCGAAGCAATGACAGAAATATGTTGTGATAGATACATGGTGCTCACACATTAACAAACATAGTAAAAGTAGTATACGATTTACACAGATATAGAGAATATTAACAAGTAATATGTCAGTGTATGGGTTAAACTAATCGTGTAAAACAATGTTACAAAATATAATTCCTTGTTCAGGTACGGGGCTGCTCCCAGGCCCTCCTAGAGAGCTCCACGCCATCGTCTCTTCGTCAAAGGTGTTCCTGGACTGGGCTGCTCCTCAGGACGGAGCCAACGCCACTGGCTACGTGGTACACTGGCAGAAGCTCGACAATAATTCTCAACCCTACAGCTATAATACTATGCAGTCTACTTATAATGTGAGTAGGATTCATTTTATTTTAATACATATAAGTATTATGTTGGGAAAAGTTAGAAGTAATTAGTAAGAAATAGAAATGAATTGGCTAAATTGAATAACCTTCTGCCTACCTCTACAGGGATACAGACGAGGGAATATGCATGTTTGTTTTATTGACTCAAATTATACGTGATTAAAAAATCGTTACTTATATTCTGACAACCAAGAAAGTAAAGATTTCGTATTAAATATTCATAGTCTCTTTAACTTTTTTTCTTTTTTTAATATACTTAGCAGCACTCATGACATTAAATTTAAATTAAGACTAAAAACTCATTAACAAGTTCGTTATATAATTATAATATGGAGTATGTATGTGAATTCCAAATAAGGTAGTTTAATTGTATAGTCTTTAATTGTAAAATTAAATTATCCTAAATCAGCAACACGAGTTTTTAAACTTCAACATTATTATTATTATAACTTCAGACGTCTAACACACGACCGTCTTATGCTAAAAACTCAAAACTCTAACTGTCAATAACAGTACATTAAGGTTAAATTTATTATATGTTGGATTCCTTCACACAGAAAATAAACGTGACCGATACATCGGCTATTGTGGACCAGATGGAGCCAAACAGCACGTACCATGTATTTGTCGTGGCCGTCAATGGCTACGGCGAGTCAATACCTTCGAGCATGCTGCTATTTAATGTCACTGATAAAGGTAGGACTGTATTCAAATTTATTTTAAAGATTTTTTTTTATATAATAGGGGGACAGCCGAGCAGACGGGTCACCTGATGGCTAGCGAAAACTTCTAACCATGGACACCTGCAACTCAAGAGTCGCCCTTAAAGGTTATGAGGGATGGGAAGAAGAGTGGAGAGGAAAGAGGACAGGGAGAATGTGCCACCTAATTTCGGGGAAACGCAACGCAAGCTTTGCTTCACAACCAGTTTTCTGTACGGTCGTGGTATCGCACCGGTCGAGCCGGCCCATTCGTGCCTAAGCATGGCTCTCACACTGACACATAGTAGAACTATTATTATTTACGAGTATTACCTAGTCGAATTTTTTTTTTGCTTGATTATTTTACAGTCTAATTAAAGTAAAGAGCGTAAGCGACAACGATCAAATTCACCAAACAACAGTCACTGCTATATTGTTCTCAGCTCATATTATAGAGTATATCGGAGCTCAATTGATCGTTATTAAAATTTGCTAATGCTTTTAATCGTTTTAACGCACGCCTATCCTTTTTATAACAAACACCTCATTTTGATCTCTTGTTAACAGAAGAGAAAGAAGTAGCTGGTATCCCGTCTCCCCCCCATTCTCTTTCGGTGTCTTCTCACTCCGCGACATGGCTCACGCTGACATGGCAACCTCCGCAGTTCTCACAACCAGACGAGAAGCTCAGCTACACGTAAGTATCTAAAGACAAGAACATTCCTTTTTTAAATTTCGCGATATAGCATTAGCATCGAGTTCGGCTTAGTTTCACTAGATGTCGTTTAAGTCAGTTTTGGTGTACGTATTTTTTTTTTAATTTTCAATCCATTAGGTAGGCTATTAAATACTCTTATTAATAATCCTATTATGATGCACAGTGTTTTACAATATAAAGTGTAGAGCGCAACCCTGTCTCAATCACATTTCTTTCCTTAATTTTTTTTCAGGTACAAAGGTTTTGAATATTTTTATACAGATTGCCTAGAATTAGCATAACAAGCAGATGATATTAATACAACTAATGCATCGAACTTTTCCTTTAAGATGAGCTGCGTATCAATATAGACACCCAATTAGTTAACTGAGTTTATACGATTGATTTTATTTCCCTTAAGTGTGTGTGACATTTAGTTTTAAATAATATTATATTTGTTTTATTAGCATTAATGATAAAACCTTTAGCGGTGAACCATTCTTGGAATATATTTAGTGTTTTTGTAACTACTTAGCTCAATTCCTGTATCGAAATACAGGAATTGAGCTCAATAGTAATTACTATTTGTGGAGTACAAAAGAACTTTGTCCTGTTTGGGAATTGAACCCTCGACCAGTCAGGATCACTAACCACTAGACCATCAGGTCCGTCAAAGTTGCCTCATACTTAAAAATACATACATACTTTTTTTGAAGTTAATTTCAAGTCTCACTGTCTGTCGAGGTGGTTTGTATGTCAGTCATGTTTTTTAGATGAAATTAATAAAAACAATGAAGTTTAAACCTAGTGTACTGTAGTCATTTTTTATGCCCAAGCGATGAGCTGTTACTTGACCTCCAATTATCAAAGTTTGACTGTTTCAATTTACACCCTCAGGTGAGGTCTCGTATATTAAAAGTTTTAATGACGATTTCATGTTATCATACTAATAACTGCATTAGTTAAAATAAATTATTATATATTATAATATTTTTTATTTATTTTACACAATTTTAGTTCACAATATAGTGATGACGTTACACTTGCAATACAGTTTTTACATGTAGTATTGTATCATTATTTTATAATTATCTAAACCCATTTATGTCCATAAAAAGTATTAAATACTACGAACACTCACACCTATGTTTCTCGCCAAAGGGAAACCCACTTATGTAATGTGGAGAATGCCTTTTGCCGTAAGTCGGACACTGCACATACACTGTCTGATAAACAACAATAAGAATTGTATGATTAACGTGTTCGGTGAGAGAACAACAGGATACATAGTACCGCGTATAATTAATGAAATACCCTCCGATATAAATGAACGTTTAAACGAAAAAAAATATTAAACATAACTTGAACAGATTCCTTTTGGAAAACATGGTTCAGTCATGTTTGTAAGTAATCCGTTTCCTTACCTGACTCGGAGTTCACTTTACTGTTCTGCGTCCGTCCGCTTAGACAATAATAATGAATGCATTAATATAAGTGTTTACTGTATAGAATTTGGTTTTTATAGACTTCGCTTGATGTAGTATCTGTTGCATTTTTACAAACCTCAGTGGTTTTCAAATGCACTATAAATAACAAATAGTTTTGTAAAATATAAAATAAATAAATAAATCTTTCACAGGCTGTTCGTAAAGTCTCCTTTACAAGCTGGCACAAATAACATAACGAACTACACCACGACGGTTCCTGGTCATACCCTGGAGCGGCTGTCACCTAACACTCAGTATGTCATTTGGGTGAAGGCGCACGCCGTGGCGGGTGACTCACAGCCGTCCGAGACTCTCTTGGCTTGGACTGATCCTGCGTACCCAGCTTATGTTGAGGTAAGAAAATTAATCATTAGGAACGCGTTTAAAAGGTTTGTAGAATTTATAAAAATATAGGGCTACAATAATTCTTATGATTGAGAAGCTACAGTATTCGTTATGTCCGATATTAACTTATTTTTGAAAAATTGCAAAATCGCTCCAATTAAAAAAAAAAAAAGATTCTACAGATTCGATTCTAAGTTTAGAGACGGAAAGTCTAAAATACTTTCAAGACTCAACCCTGAAATATGTTTTTCTATTTATTGGACTAAGAATTTTTACTGCTCTTGTTAAAATAAAATATTATCGTCCTCTCTACTTCCTTGTTGTGCCCGACTGCTTCCATAAAGATACATAATTAAATTCCTACCATGTAAGATAAGATTGTAAAACGCAATAAAGTACTGAGATTATTTCAACTACTACATTCAGTAGCTTAAATAAATTCAAACTCATAAATGTTCTTATATTCTTAGTACATTCAAATATTACATAAATTCTCCGTAATGATTCAAACTACGTATAAGAGAACATTTCAAATTTAAACAATCCCTTAAAATACATATATTTTCGTAAAACGTGTAAAATTCATTGAATCCAATATCTCACAGCGACCCTTTCCTCGTCGCTACGATTATTTAAATGCAAATTGGTACTTTTGAACTGTTTATAAGAAATTGTATGAATACAAACAGCTCAACGGAGGATGGAAATACATTTGTGGGTCTTTCCCTTCAATTTTAAGATACAAAAGTTTGATAGATTTTTGTATTTTTTATTTAAGGCCGTAGATTATAGTGTCTAGCAACATAAGACTCTGTCCTAATTGGCTTATATCGCGTTTTATGAATTACTTACATTATAAGTAAAATAAGTACTATTAACAAAGCACTCACCTTCATTTTATGTTGCGGTTTTTAAGATAAAGAACGTTATTTTTTAATTTTTTTACAAACGTATTAATCGTTTTTATTTTGCCAGCCGCCATCGGTGAACCCAGTCAACTTGGTAGTAGAAGGCTCAAGCATGACCATCCTCTGCATTGCAATGGGCACACCGACACCCACCATCTCGCTCTACATTTCCGGTAAGTTATATCGCACTTTATTATTTATTTAATAATTCACATTTTAACAATAAATTCATTTTGTTCCTATTCTACGACTACAAATGAATTCATTAAAAATGATTTTGAAGACTTCAGTACTTGATTGTACTTGTCCCCTAACAACGCAAATACAGATCTGAGTATCACCAATTTTACCGCACTAGGTCGCCTCGTCCGTCAGGAGGTGACACGCCATATGGTGACAGTGATCCACAACGTTACCAGAGACATGGACCAGATCTCGTGCTACGCAGACAACGGATACGGCACACCAATGCAAGCTTCCAGAAAGATAAATATCTCACGTGAGTAAATCAAAGTCTAGGAGTAACAACTGAAAACATTTACAAATATTAAAAAAAAAAGAATACCAAAAGCCAAGTTAGTAGTTATCTTGTCTTTTTGTATTTGATTATACTCGTATATACATTTTAGCTAACTAATTCAGTGACGAAAATTGTAAATGAAAAAACTTACCTGCTTCTCGCTACCGTTCGAAATTCACAAAAATAATTGGATAGTTGACTGTTTTTGTTTGCGGATAGCAAAAAACAAGCGCTATAGCTCATAGCACGTTACCACTTGTTTTCCTAGAGATATGTTAAAATGTACATGTGAGCTTCCCTTAAGCTCAGGTCAGCTAGAGCAAAGAGGACCTTAAGGAGGATGTTAAGAAAATATGTTAAGATTTGCCATTATTGGCCCTGCAAGCTCATCCTAGTGGACATTGAGGGGCAATAAGTGGGTAGTAGGTGTAGCAAATCCAGCAACATACTTCATTTTTCTATTCTCCTGCAGATGTTCCAATCATCCAAGCCTCTGGCATCACGATGGCAGCAGCAGGCGATGCAGTGATCCTCGAATGTAGAGTGGAAGCGTTACCCAAGCCAACCATCGCGTTCTGGAGGGACCCTAATGGAAGAACCCCAGTCATTGATGGACCTAATTACAACATTCTGCTGTTACCTGATCCAGAAGTAAGTTTAATTTTATTGTAATGTGTTATTATAGAATTTTTATTGATAGTCAAATCAGTATTTTTAAGTAAACGACAAACGGTAAGTTTGGTACATTTTATTTTTTAAATTACATTATCGTGAAGTTACGAATATGTTATGTCAAATCATTCCCCTTTGCTCACCCGGTGCGATACCACGGCGTCACAGAAAACCGGTTGTGAAGCAAATCGGTTGCCCCGAAATTAGTGAGGTTTCCGGACCCCCAACTTTTCCCCCTTGTCCTTTTTCCTATCCCCTGTCCCCTCCCCTTTTCTGATCTCCTCATCCCTCTCTCTTTTTTCACCTCCCCGCATACCAACCATACCTCATCACCCTCAAAGGCGGTCAGCGCACTTACGACTCTTGAGTTGCAAGTGTCCATGGACGGCGGTTGTCACATACACTTATCAGGTGACCCGTCTGATCGTCAGTCAACTTATAATATTTAAAAAAACACCTTGCCTGAGTAATCGTATTGCCCGACTTATGGAAATAATTTAATTACATAGACATAGTCATCTACTTAATTTTTATACCATAAATAATGATTCAAAAATAATGATATTAAAAGTTTTGTGATAACGTCATCTATCGGAAACAAGTAGAGCTTCTTCGTTATAAGTAATCCTCGATCGCGCAATAAAAGTTGTCGTTATAATTATTATTATATGATCTCGTCTTACTTCCCGTAAATAATCCTCAAAAACATACACTCACACTGCCAGCGTGCCCTGAATGAGTCATCAGAGGAGATTTTGAAAATTTATCCAACAATGATTGGATCAATATCACGTAATTTTAGGCAACCATTTATGTAACAGAATTATAAATAACAACATTATAAACATGTTTAGTTTGTTCACATAAATATAAGATATAAAACATATATTGAGGTGATGGAATTTTATTTAACATTACGTTCATATTCAAAAACAGTGTTACTACGTACATACATATGTATTTTCTTTCGACTTAGGCAGAGGTCGCATCAGAGGTAATTTTTGGGTTAATTTTCTATAATCCGTGATTCTAAGTCATCGGTAATCACTCATTCAGCACAGAATACTAGCAACGCGGATCGCACATAACAAGAATTCTTGTGTAACCTGAAACTACTAAAATACCGTTCATCTGTATCATAAATAAAGATTTTCTTTAAAATGTTTGTTAATTATCATTTGACGTAAGCCGGTTATTCTATTAATTGTTGTTACATCACAAATTGGTAACTAATTACAACAATAAAAAACGCGTGTGGCAGAGAAAGCTCGTGACGTGGGCGAGCAATGCAATGCATAGATTCTACTTTAGAGTATAAAATTAATTAATAATGATTGGTAGTCCGTATAACCGAGGGCCAGATAATCGAGTTTCTGCTGTAACTGGTTTCCGAGACTGTATTACGAAAGTAATGCAAATTTCTTCAGTCAAACAACAAACCTACCTACATTTTTATATTAATTAGATAAATAACGTGTTATATTGGCTATTAAAATAACTGCAATACTTAATTATTTTTTGTATAATATTTAAATTATAATTTCAATTAATTGGCTGTGCACTACACCATGCGTATTTCAGTATAGTTTAAAATACTGTTATACCTGCGGCTTTACTAGTCCCGTGTCTTGATAACGAGATTAATCTTGTGTGTACCTACAATATACTTTATACGTGATATGAAACAAAATTAAATATCTAAGAGCATCGCAATTTATATAACGATGGGTGATATCCAGATCAACAAACTCGGGTAAAATTTAATATTGATTCGTTATTATATTGCTGTACGTGCAAATGCAAGTTTGTTTCTTACGCTTCTATGTCGTAACTATTCATCCAAGCATCACGAAATTATGCATACTCTGTAATGTCTCAGGCATAATTTGTGCTCTAGCACCAACATTTATTATTGAAAAGTGCCATGAATAGATGGCTTGCCGACTACTACAAACCAGTGTTTTTAAAAATAATAACCTCTTTCAAGGAAAACTCGTAGTTTTAATTTTTCTTTTAAAATTAATTAATATTGGTTTTCTTTTCTTAGGAACCAACAAAATACACAATGCGATTAATAATAAAGAAGATATCAGAAGCAGATGAGGGTGACTACTTTTGTCACGCTGAAAACGCATTTGGCAAGACGCTCAGACCTGTTTCTGTGAGATTGAGGCCAACAAGACCACACCATAACGTCACTGAGTGCTGCACACAGGTAAAAAGATTCTCTTCATACTCGAATTGAAAAATAATGAAGGTCCGTCCGTACTGAAGTCGAGAGATAGTCGTTATCAGTCTTGTTCTCCGGATGTGCTGTAATCTCCAGTATTTAAAAACTATAAATCTGCTGGTTCTGCAAAACCTTATACGTCCCCCTTGTGCGAAGTGTGTAGGTTTTTTATCAAAACATAATATATAAAAAAAAAACCTAAGTAAAGTATACCAATCGGAAGATAAAACATAAGCATACTTACAACATGACTAAAGTGCGTTAAAACTCCTACAAATCTCTCCATCAAAACGAATGAAAAGGCTTGTGTTGGCAGAAGGTATTGAATACCTTATTTTGCTTCAATTCTACGAGTACAAGTCTGGTTAACTATGCCTTTTTTTTTACGTGGGGAAATCCTCATGGATTATCCTCCGCCGGGGGCATCAGCAGAGGGGTGTGCCGGACTTGACCGGCTAAAACTACCACGGTGTTCCTTCCTCGCACCTGCTGCCGCGAGGACACGACATTCTTGATTCATAACTTTACCTACCTTTCGACATATTCAGGTTTTCTGTAAGCGTATATAACTGATGCTGATAATGAAATTTCGTTTTTTTTTTTTTTTTTTTTTTTTTTTATACTATAGGGGGACAGACGAACAGACGGGTCACCTGATGGTAAGTGACACCGCCGTCCATGGACACTTGCAACTCAAGAGTCGCAAGTGCGCTGCCCGCCTTTGAGGGTGATGAGGGATGGGGGATGCAGGGAGCGGAAAGAAGAGAGGAGGGATGAGGAGATGGAAAAAAGGAGAAAGGAGATATGGGAGAGAAAAGGGGGGAGGAGGAATTGGGCCTCCGGAAACCTCACTCAATTCGGGGAAATGCAACGCAAGCGTTACTTCACAACCGGTTTTCTGTGAGGCCGTGGTATCGCACCGGTCGAGCCGGCCCATTCGTGCAAAAGCATGGCTCTACCACTGAAAAATTCGTAGTCAAGAATCAAGAGTATGTCAAGAAATATACCGTCAGGGACATAAATCTCCCAAACTTTTGATGATCTAGGTTTAAAACTTTGTAAGTTTTAAACCTAGATCATCATCGTCTTCTGTACTCAATTAAAGGAAAAAAAAAACACTAAGCAGCTTATTTAATAATGCTCACGTGTATCTTCTGTTCCTTTCAACCTTATAAATTTTCAGATGAACGTATCGTCCACATGTATCGACGCGTGCAGCTTCCATTTAGATATGGACAACATCATGGATAGACCCGAATGCATGAATGACTTTGACAAACTCATGAAATGCGCTGCCGATGGATCCGGTGAGTGTGTTATTAAATATCAAATACATTACGAGGCATGCCTTTTAAGTTCTGTCGTTTGAAGAAAAAAACACAAATAGAACCTTATAGTACTTTTTATTGTTTTTCAAAGTATTCACCACGTAGCTTAACACACTTTTCCATTCGCTCAAACCAGTTATTATAACATTTATTCCACTCTAAAGGGGGGTGTTCAAAATAGCTGACTTGAAAGCGTCAACTGCTTCTTCACCGGACTGGAACCTTTGACCACGAAGACTTTTCTTAATTTTAGGAAATGTAAAGAAATTGTTAGGGCTTAGGTCAGGACTGTATGGAGGATGGTCAACAATTTATACTTTTTCCAAATACTCAATCGTTTGACGAGTGCCGTGGTGCAGGATGATGCGACGCTTTGAGTTAGATTTTCGAAGTTCGGCGATGACTTGTGGTAAACAAACTGTGGTATACCACTTTGCGTTAAACGTTCTACGATCTTCAAGTGCAATAGTCGCAACATGGTCGGTTTTTCCAACGGCCACCATCTTCTTTGAAGTACTTCAAGACCTAACAACTTTAGTCGGCTTTGGCTCGTCTTGAAAGACCACGTCACCACTGATGATGTCATAGACGTGATTTGACTCTCCTAGGTTGAACCTTTGCAGAGTCTTCATCTGACGCGGACCGCCTTGTGATCGTCGGAAAGCAGATGCGGTATCCAATGGCAAACTAGCTTTCTCACACCAAGCGTTTCATGCAAGATCTTCTAAATGGTTATCCCTGATATGCTTAATAGAGCCTCTATCTCTCGATACGTAACATGACGATCTTCGAGAATTAGTTACCTCACAGCAATGATGTTATCTTCAGTGAAGGCGGATTTTGGGCGTCCTTCGCGAGATTTGTCACTAACACTAGTATGTCCACGCTGGAATTCTAAATACCAGCGTTCGACGGTCCGCAGACATGGGGCTTCATCACTAAACACAGATTTAGCTCAGTTTTAGCTCTTCAAAACACTGAAGCCGTGTCAGGCCTCTTCTAAAGTTGTAGAAAATTATTGCACGAACATTGTCCTTAGAAAGATTAATTTTCGTATGTAACCTGACAGATTCCAATCGACGCTATGACTAAACCATAGCATTAATCATAATACTTTCAAATGTTTTGAGATTCTGAACTTAAACATATTCGAATATAGAACAGTTCCAAATTCAAAATGACAGAACTTAATAGGCATGCCTCGTATAAAACTATACAAATGCCCGTTGCGGTAAGATGGCTCTGACTTCCCGTCCTAAGCCAATTTGGGTTACTCAATAGGGGACACTGACCTGGTTGAGCTATTGCTTACACTCCTTAAACCAACCGTATAAGGTATTTCCTTGCCTTCCAGTTTCCCCAATTTTCCCATTTCATTTGCAAAATATCCGGAGGACCTCTAATGCGTCTCAATAGTGAGACTAAATTATTGCCTTTGCCTCCCCCTTCAAGGATACAGGATCGAAAGATATGTACATAAGCTTTTATACCCACCGAGGCAGGCAAATCTGTTAAAATATAACTAACTAACTAAATCTCATTTACAAACTAATTCAGTTCCACGCACGTTATAGCAAATAAGCGTATTAAGGAAAGGTTGGTAAGACGGGAAGGCAATTAACTAAATGAAAGGGTTATTGGTATATATCTATGCATTGGAGTATAAATAACCCCTCGAGCAAGTCTAGGTCGTTATCACTTATGGATAAGCCAGGCCCTCCATTATAAATTAAATAATAGAAATAAATACCATTCTAAAATTTTTACTTTTATTAAAAATATTAGAATTAGTAGTAGTAGTAGTATTACATATGCCCTCAGATCATCGTAGCTGCTGCGCATCCTGGGGGGTCCCTCGCAACTGCCTGGAGCTGTGCCGTGGTGGATCCGTGTCCAGAAGCTGCACTCTTCAACATGCGAGACGAGCACTGGCTTGTTTCAGGGATTCGGGTGCCAGATTGCCTGGACCACCAAGAAATTTGAAAGCTCATGTTGCTCCTACACCAAACTCGGTGCTGTTGAGGTAAGTTCATACTTTTTAATTTGTACTGGTAGAAAAAGGTAGAAAAGTTAGGTCCAGACAAGGTTCCAGTTAAGATTAGTACTACTTATAAATTTAAAAATCTACTTTGACATGCTGGACAATCCGCCAGTGTGTAGTGTAGTATCCTCGGGACAGCGTCCCGTAGTGATGGCACGTAGGCATTGAGGCCAGTAAGCACGTGTGTCAGCTGGTAAGAAAGGCTGCCATGATGCCTCTCAAGCATTTCCTCCATGACAGGCCTTGCCTTTCAATATATGTATTTTTTTATTGATATTTGTATTTGTACAGAGACGCTGTAAAACGGAGTCTATATTTTAGGTTTGACCTCTATCAATACACCTGTGAAAACTACATTAAATTCCATATAGTTTTTGCGTAATGCGTGTACAAACATGCAGACAAAAATTCTAAAACCTGCTTTAGCTTCTGTTGCTCTGTTATGTTAATGTATAGACATCGGCCTGTTATAATTGTATTATATATAAATAGATTATTAAAAACCTTTATTTTTTAATAGTTGGGACGCGCCATTAAAGAACCCGCAAACAGTTTACTTATATCGAGTGTTTTGGCGGGCCTACGGTGCCAAGGTGCCAGAGAAGTTAGATACCAGTGAAACCAGCGTAGTCCTTACTGGACTTCAGGACGACGTCAGATATGAGTGCGTTGTGAAGGCGGCTAATGATGTCGGTAAGCAATTATAATTTTCACTTCAACATGGAAACAAGGATGTATAGATATTATGAATTCAGTACAAAAACGAAGTAATTCGATGTCTAGATAAAAACGTGGAAAATATACTTACATATACTCACGTTTGAAGCTCCACAGAGGCGTAATTAACGCCCACGTCGATGCGGGTTCAGTTTTTAAGTAGTGCTTAAATAAATAAAAAGTTTTGCCCTTATACGTAACAGCACTACTTAAAAACTGAACCCGCAACCCACGACAGACTGACAGTCGGAAAGTTACCACTCATTTCTTTTTGAGTTGAGCCGTCTATACAAAACTAAGGAATCCATGTTTGAATCTTACCGAGGACACTTGAAGCATCGACCGAACATGTCTGCAACAAATCTTCAGGAAAGTTACCTACAAATATTATTATTTTTCTTAGGTACATCATCCCTCAGCGCACCAATAATGTTCACGACGGCGGGACAGGAGGCGGGCGCGGCAGCAGCGCCGGTTGGCAGCGGCAGCACTGCTTCGGCTGTCGGCGTGGCTGTGGCGTGCATTCTCGTAGCAGCCATATTGTTGGCGGCCGGCGTCTATTATAGATATAGGAAGGTATGAACAGAATACACATCGTTATCGAATTGAACGTCTCCAAGATTCAATTATAATTCAATCTCATATATTTCAGTAATTTGTCCAAAATAATACTAATTATGTATTTTCAATTCTTCACTGCACTGTGCTAATAATGTGTTTTCTCTTTCAGAATCTTAGACTTAAGGCACAAGGAGGTGTAGCATTTGAAAACCCAAGCTACCTCAGAGAACCAAATCCTGACACCGTTGTTAATGTAAGTCATACATGCATACATACATCATATCACGCCTCTTTCCCATAGGGGTAGGCAGATACCACTTCCTTCCATTTGCTACGGTTCTGACATACCTTTCTCGCTTCTTCAACTTTCATTCCCTTCCGCATACAAGCTCGTCGGTTAAAGGTACTTTTGACCTGACCTTTGCTTAGACTGTCTTGAACTTGTGTGTGTGTCTTCCACTTTTGACAACTACATTTACATCTGCCATATAAATACCTTTTCTCAAACTTACTTCTTTCTATTTTAGTCACTACATCCTCTTTCACACCACACTGCTCCCTTATCACACTATTACTCACTCTGTTACTCAATTTCACATCTGCTATACTCCTCAATGCTCTCATTTCTAACGCATTGCTTCTTCTGCCATACTCAACTTTCGCTACCATACATAGATGTTGGCACCAACACACCTCTATGTACAGCCAGGCGAGCATTTATTGAGACTCTGTGGCTGGTCATAAATGTATGACACTCTTTGTTCTATATCACCATCACACTTTCGTCACTAGTAAACTTTGATCCCAGATATATGAATTCATCCACTTGTTCCACTTTTTTACCACCTATCATAATTTCACAAAGCGTTTTTTCATCGATTTTCATATCTTTCAAAATAAAAGTGTAAGTCTTGTTTATATCTTTCCACATATGTATCTACAATATCGTATTTGTGTAAAGAACAACTAATCAGAATTAATTATTAAAGTTTTTTTTATTGTAAACATCTTTAATTTTTGATATAGGGATCATTGCCTAATGGCACAGCTAACGGCAACGGGGTGACCAATGGAGTCACTAATGGAGTATCAAACAGCACAGCATGGAGACAAGAGACGTTAAATAATCCAGGCACCACTATCCCCACGGCAAGGGAGGTAGATCCCACGTTGTACGAAGAGCTGAAGCTGGGTCAGGATGGCGCCGGTTTCAAGAGACTGAAGCCATAGGTGAGCTGTTTACATTAAAATCACATTACATACAACATACATATATTCAACATTTTATGTGTACATAAAGATACTTTTATTCAGTAAAAGCTTATTTAGACGACTACGCCAATATTTTTTATATCAATAAAGTATTGAAAAAATAAAAATGTGTATAAACTGTTTGCAGATAAGCGGCTTTTTTGGATTTTAGGGGTTTAAAGTGGAACCTTGGGGCACGCCTTATTAGACTTACTTCGATGGCTCTGATAAAACGTTTTATATAGATTTTAAATGTAGATGTTTATAATTATATAAACAAAAGGGTAGATGAAAAGCCAACTAGTTCTGTTCGCTTTAAATTAATGACCTATTCATATAGCATCAGATGAATTGGTATCTTATTATAGAAGCAGCCAAAGGCTTACACGAGATCAGTATAGGAATATTTCAATTTCTTGTCTAAAAAATTGTGTATGTTTAAGAAAGGTTTCTACGACATCTGAATTAACAAGTAACAGTGCTTACAATATTAGTGATGATTACTAAGTAATGTTTTTTCCAGCCCACGGCAGCGCGTCGCTCGCCGCTCCGCTCGCCGCGCCTGTCGTCGCCGCGGGTGGCGCCGCGCTACTGAGCGCCGGCGGCCTGTGCGACGCGCACTCCTCACCTCAACTACATGTTCTCTCGCTTCATCGACCACACTACGAATGTGAACCTAAAATTTGAAATTCAAAATTAGAACAACGCCTGTAACCCGTGCAAGAAATAAACATGTAACTAAAAGTCATTTGCGGTTGGACGATACGGTTGTCCAATGATGACTGTCGCTTTTTTATTTATGTACCATCGTTTCGGTTTATTTGGGATTATAGTGTTTTAGCTAGCGTTATATAAAAAAAAAATGTTTTAATAGAAGTGAGCGAGTGAATGTAAAATGAACAGTGAAGTGTAGTGTTTGAATCAGATAGCTACCTTGGCAGCGGAGTGTAGATAGTAGAAAATAAGTAAAAAAAGTAATTATATTTTCAGTATCGTACTTGTGATTTTAACCAAAAAAAAGAAGACCTCATGCTTCTTCATTTCATGTAAATATGTAAACCTGCTGGCGAAGAGCCTAAGAATCTTAAAATAGCATTATATTTATTATATTCTGATGAGCGTCGGTGATTCGGGACAGTAGTGTACACATTACACACAACACTACACTAACTCTCGAACATCAAATATATTAAATTTAGACGTTTCATAAATGTGTAAGTAAAGATTCTAAGCTAATCTAATTCTTTTACGCGCCTTTTTATCTAAACTGCAACAAATCAATGCAGAAATATCTTCAAACACACCAGGTTCAAAGCCACACGTAGTGTAAAATCACTTCGCCATAGACGACGATGAAAATGTCACAGATATTGAATATATTTTGTATGATTAAAACAGACAGAAACCAGTCTCACTTAGACATTGAATAAGATAATTTCAAAATATAAATAAAATTAGCGTAAAAGAATTATTACAATAAAGAAGTTCTTTATAGATCAGTAGTTACAGACATGAAAACAGAATTAGGTCATTCTATGAACAAAAATGTGCCTTCGAATGTATGAAGTAAGTAGCATAGCATATAGCATAAGCTAGAATCGTTTGTCCTGTAAATTGTATTTACTGTAAATATATGTATACCTACATAATATGTATGAACCTACAATTAAATTCCGCAATTATGACGGGGAGAAATCAATCTTATTTGGTAGACAATCATTCGTATTTCGCGTACAATATTGCTTATTTGGTAAATTCATTCAAATTTGGAATAAGTCCTTCGATTTTAGAATAAAGTCGTTCAAACGTGGAATTAAGTGTATTATAAACTCACTCTAATTTGGAATAAAATCAGTAGTATTTCAATCAATGTCAATTATAAAATTGAATAATTTTATACGAATTGATGTATATGGGAAATGTGAACATTCCGTTAAAATATCAGACTAATAGATTGATGTAGGTGATGTTTATTTTCAAAACGTCTGGTTTATGAATATTAAACCCCAGTCATGAATAAAGTAGTTTTGATGGTTATTGTAGGAATATAATATGAACAATAGTTAATATAGATATTTTGATAAAATGTTGCATTCCAGCAGTTACTATTTAAGTGGTGTTTGAACACTAGCTCGGTCATATCAGAATAGAATTATTTTATAGAAAAAATAATGTTTTGGAATTGCTTACTATTGACTAGATTTCTAAAGAAAATATTTTAATATTCCAATACAAAACTTATTTTAACCTTTTTCAGTTTTAATTACACTACTTGGAATTTTCATGATTGATCTCATAAATTCAAGTTATTTCATTAATTTTATTCGAACTCAATTTCCTATCCCAGATCAATTTTTAGTTTCAATAGTAACCTATTTTTAACAAAACTTTTATTTTGATTAAATTGTTTTTTATAAATTAGGTACATAATGTCTGAAATTTACACTCAAAAATTAATAAAAGTAGAACATTCCTGAATTTAGTGGCTGTTTTTTTTTCTTAAATCTTTATTGTTATGAAGCGTACATAAGCTGAGGGGAGATTTTGCAATCTTCAATATTGTACTACTCTGGTATATATTTCTTTCTTATTCCCGCAATAATAAGCTACAGTCCGCTCAGCCTGCTTACACTTTAGTGGAAATCAACCCTAACAATCAAAATAGTGTGAGAGCTACTCAAAACTCAAATAGTTTATTTAGAACTTATTATCATACTCATTGTATAATTTAGACGAACAAACGGATGTGATTAGAATTGTAAATAATATTAATAAAAAAATACAAATATTTTTTTCTTTCATTTTGGTAAACCCTCAAAAGTTTTGATCCAAAATTGACAAAACGTGATGTACCTATATGTGAATGTTTGTATTATTTATCAAATTCGTAGTAAGAAAGTATTTGAATTGTGATTTGTATTAAAAAATAGGATTATATACAACAATCACAAATAAAAGCTCTTAAAACGACCCTGAACATAAAAAAAATGTGTATTAGCAATAGGAGTTGAGCGCGACATTGCGTCGTCGCGATTGTATAAACTGCCGGGAAGACGAAGTGATCGCGCGAACAAGAAGCACATAAAAAGATGTGTGGTGTCGCGGGATACCAGATAGGAACGAAGTTTCTAGAAGAAAAATCAAATAAACTACTCTACAAAATTATCATAACACCTTTATTTTATTTACAATGATTTATAAAATGATATAATAATAATATACAAAGAAACAGCTACTTACATGAATAATAATAGCAAACTGCAATAATAATAACAATCATCCCGTAGACTATACATAAGACTCTGTATAGTCCTCATACATATAATCGTCGCGATACCACACTGTTCAATACGAAATAGAAACGAAAATATCTGGCTTGCTTTCTATAAGAGAGAGAGACAGACAGAGAAACATGCGATAGAAACATAGCAAAAAGTGTCGTGACAACTTTTCGTTCAAATAAATATATATATATTTATAATTATATTATATATTAGAAATCTAATATAGTATAAATTACGGTTGGCAAAATGTAGGCATTAATTACGCCTCTGCCTACCCCTTCTGGGATACAAGCGTGAGTGTATGTACATACATTCACGCCTGTATATGTATGTATAAGTATTTTTTCCTTAAAACCAAAGCTATTCAGACACAGCCATTACTAAAAACTTTAAACGGCAAAATTCGTGGTGTTTCCATTTCTGTATATTTATAAATATATTTACCAATATACAGTCAATTAAAGTCGACAGAGAGGTGAATCCCATGGGCAAACCGCAATGTGCCCGCTCGCAAATTGCTCAAAGCAACTCCACCACAATTGGGAGAGCAAGAACTGAGCCTTGTTAAATGCAAGTAGAATATTTAAATGCTGCCAAATAACAGGATCAGGAAGTTCAGTTTTGTACAATTTGTTACAGTAAGTCTAATGCGAGAAGGAAGTTTGTGTTATATTTCAGCAATAAATTCTTTATTTTATCTATTCTGTTGTCATAACTTTCAAATAACAGTGTTATGTGTACAACATTATGTACTTAATTGTTTTTTTATGTAATGGTTCTATTTGGAGCCGTATTTTTTATTCAGATAACGAGTGAGCAACGATTGTCAAAACAAATATATGAAGCAAGAGGTTAGTGGGTTTTTACTAAAGAAATTATAATAATTGAATTTAGAACATTATTTTAGAATATATAATAGTTATAATCTTACAATTAGATTACTTAAATTATTATAAAATTGTTAATATGAATGACAATCAATATCATTTCATAAATAATATACATTCATTGTATATACATAATATCAATTATATCATCAATAAATTCAGACTAAATAAATTTAAAAAATTGTTCATATTAACTTATATATTGTACATATATGAACAAAAGTTTAACAGAAAAAAAATTAAAAAAACATTCTTAAAATTGAATTTGAAACTGTTATAAATGCTTTATGAATTGAAATACGGACAAACAACAAAGTCAATAAACTAATTAACGTTTCCATAAAAAAATAATAACTTAATATATCACCAACAAAAGAAGAACAATATACAAAAGCCGTGCTTAAATTATAAAAGCAAACAAGCCATCCAGTCGGATATTTTCGTTTTACCTCAATGTTACATCATTATTTAAACGCAATGAAGTGCATAATAAAATAAAATATACATAGAGCGTTTGAACAAGCAAGGCCAACTATTCCATGACAGATATTGAACAGTAAGTTAAGTAATTAAAAAACCCTGAAGAGTAATTATCACCGTCGCGGCAGGAGACTGCACTCCTTGATAAAGGTCCCCGTCGCCATCGGGTTCAAAATTAGGCGGGCAACTGAGAAATACACACATGAGTGTAACCATATATTTTCATATATAAAAAAAATCTTGTTTGTTTTTTTTATTTATTTAATTTATATGTTGTCAGACCAAGATTCATTATGGATAAACAGATAATAACATTCACAAGTAAATCTATAAATTTAAATATAAATAATTTGAAACCTCCAACGATTACAATAGAATTAATGATCTTTTCATAAGATTGTCCACTGTACATTCTTGATCACGGTCCACCGGCGTTTAGGAGGTACGATGCAGCACACAGACAGACACGTCAAACTTATAACATCCCTCTTTTTATCGAGGATTAAAAATGATCATTAACAACTATCATATTAACTAATAACTATAGAAATTATTAGGTCGTGTACTCTACTTACAACAGCTTTACGTGGGAAAGCTATCTTTCGGAACGTATGGGCCGGCGCGAACTGAGCCCCCTTTCAACTTTTCCTTCCTCTCTTTCCCCTCCCCATTTGCCTATCCCTTCTTTCCCCTCCTCAGTATCGATTACCCTAAAAGGCAGACAGCACTCTTGTGACTCTTGAGTTGCAAGAGCTCATGGACAGCGGAAGTCACTTACCAATAGGGACCCGTCTGCTCGTTTACCCGCCTATACCATGAAAAACCATAGTGATCTGACTATGTTTTTTTTTTAAAAAGCATTCAATATTGTTACCACGTCTCACAGATTTGTGTAACAACAAGGACCAGTAATTCATCTCGCACATTGTACAAACATAATTAGTTCATTCATATAACATCAATGAAATGACAAAATAAATAATATTATAATGCCTACTACAAAATAGACAAGGTATATACGTGCACCTTGATTTAAATGCTTTTTATCACCTATAATATATATTATATCTCTGAATTATTTATTCAATGGAAAAGACAACTCCCGCACTAAGATTAAATCCTGTGTCGCGGGGGACTTTACAAACATTCAATCAATGGACACAAAGAAGACTCAGAAGAACAACTGGAGTTATACACAAAATGTTTTCCCGTGTGGGATCGAACCACAACACTCGGCGCGGCAGTGTGATGGCGAGGTGGCCACTTAAACCTCTACGCCATCCGTGCAGTCAATAATACGTATGGTCCTCGATGAAGTAGAGTTGGACGACGCCGTCTCTTCCCGAGCGCATCGTAAAAGGCGATTAAAGGTGAGAACTGATCTATTGGACAGTATATATGTATATATACATCCAGACCATACAATAGCTCTCGCCTTCTAAGTAAGTGGGGTTAAATTCGACATATGCGCGTGAGTATGTATTCATCTGGGTATGTATGTAATATCTATGTATGTATGTAATATATCATTGTAGAGATTCCGAGAAAACATAAGTTTTAAAACGTTTAAAAAAAAGTAAGTTTCTTCAAGTACAAAAGCTAAAACTATTAAAAGGAAAGCTAAAACAAAAAAAAATAGATACATACGCTCACGCCCGCTTTCCCTAAAGGGTATTCAGAGGTGTATTAAAGACCTACATTTTGCTATTAACAATGAAAAAAGAAATTGCTTAATATATTACACTAGATATTAAGTGGCGAGGCTAAATGAACCCTAGGTAATTCGGGTCTCTTCGTTATCCTTTTGGGGTTGAATGTGTCCGATTTCTTCAGTGTATTGTTCGTAGTTCTATCAGGATAATAGGTTTATATAATAATTTTGGCAATTACGTTAAAACTTTATGCCATCTTTTATGAAACCAGACCTGATAATATAGTTAATTTTGGCACTTAAACAATCTATACTAATATTATAAAGAGGTAGAGTTTGATTTTTTAATCCCATGAAGTACAAATCCGATTTAAACAAACCTTTTTGCACCCAAGTCCATTTATTGCAAAAGATTATAGCCGTGTCATCGTGCTGCTACCCAAGGGAGCGGAGCAGTAAGCATACAAGCATGTAAAACTGCAGGGAACGGCAACTTAAGAAATGAATTGTAATATTCACAGAAAACGGTGTGAAAAAGTTGTTAAACAGTGCTTGCATTGTGTGACCGAGTGAGTGAGGCTATGGGAGGCCCCTACCCCTTACCGTTGCACTCTTTCCCCACCTCCTTTTAAGTTCACCTCTTTCCCCTTCTCCCTTTCCCCTACCCTATAAGGCGGATAGCACTCCTGTGACTCTTGAGTTGCAAGTGTTTATGGGCGGCGGAAGTCACACCATCTGGGGACCCGTCTGCACGTCTGTGTAACTTTACTTTACTTTAAAAAAATATTAATTAATTTACTGTAATATCAATAAACTGAAGAAGTAAACACTCACTAACTTTGCACATGCAACTTTCAAAATTGAAACATAAATAATCATGATTTCCTATGTTTAAAATAATAGAATCTCTAATTATATATCTTATTAAACCTCACATTCATAGATATACATCTTCTC
Organism: Tyria jacobaeae; assembly: GCA_947561695.1. NCBI lineage: Eukaryota > Metazoa > Arthropoda > Insecta > Lepidoptera > Erebidae > Tyria > Tyria jacobaeae. Next base: position 18,367,935 of record OX387223.1, read on the forward strand.
ATTGTTGGAAAAGGGTATACCATGGAGGATTGTATTTCAGTCTATTGTGTGCTGGCTGCGAGTCCTTTCGATATTGAAAGCAAACACGAATATAAATGTTGGCTAAATTATATTTACAGCGGCATACAAGAGTTTAGCTTAATATACACATACATACATACGCATGTATCCCTAAGGGTAAGCAGAGGTAACACCCACATTTTGCCAACAAGAATTTGGTCCCACTAACGTAATAGGGCACAAGCCTGACTGTATACATACTGTCTGATAGATAACAGACCGGTCCCCGAAAGGGGCGCTTTTCTATTCGACCGAGAACCACATCATTGAATAGATACTGCTAAACCAATGTCGGACTGACTCCAAAACTAATGAGAGTTTTGGAGTCAGTAACGGATTAGTCTAATCGAATGAATGGAAGGAAATTCAGAAATGACCGATGCGAGATTCAAATGACACCTCACATCTTAAAATCCATCAAGCCGTCTAGGTTCTGGGGTATGACAAAGAATTGTCGTACATTATGTATAAATTTTCTTTGTATGACACATACTTACACTCGTGAGCATAACGCTTCTTACAAAGTCAAGTAAAAAAAATCTTAGTTGAGAGAAAAGTCACTACTCACCCTCGGTTTGTTGACCCCAAACAATGACATTTGCGCATCACGTAAAATGTGACGCCACGTAAAGCCAAGCTCCATTAATCCTAATAATAACCTTCATAATAAGGTACTAAAACGAGAAAATTATTCAGATACCTTCATTTTGAGACTCGCATATAGATCACGTCTATTAATTTTTTGATAATACATGTTATCATAACATTTAACACAAAAACTTTCTCCACCCATACTAAACACTATTGCTAGACAGTAGCTGTAGCTCGCAGCTAATTCAAATCAATCAATATTAACTTACCTTCTTTTAATAAAAGTTGTGCGGTTTCCTAGAAAATAAATACGTTTTTATTTAAAGCAATATCACTGGAAAGAGTCTAAAGCGTTTTTTTTAATTCACAATTCGATTTCGACAATACTCGCCGGCAGGGGCGACAGGACAGGCGTATAAAGTGTCGAAATTCGCAATAAGTGTAATTTCAAAGCCGGACTGACACTGACAATGAACTCGTATCAATATTTGAATTTGGAACCTGCAACCATAGAGAATAGAACACGAAGCGTTCTATATAATTGTGATGAAAAGTAGCTACATTTCACTAGGTCTCTGTTCTTTGTATTATTCAAATTTTAAAATGGAATTCTGATTCGAGGCAATTCACAAATTTTAATTATTTTGTGTGTTGTCTTTAATAAAAAATAATACCTAATTTCATTGCAAATTTGTAAAAATTCTATTTTTTGTTTTACATTTTAGTATTCCGCATATGCTATTATAAGAACGATGGTTTAAAATGCATTCAGATAGTTTAAGAAGTTAATTTTCAATATATACTTAAAATGTTTGTAATGTACATCAGTTCTTTAACTACGCTGTCTTTATTATTAATAAAAAGATTTATTTTTGTTATTATTATTGACGGCCTTAGCCCAGTGTTTAACAGTGGTAGAGCTATCTTAGGCACGAATGGGCCGGCTAGACCGGTGCGATACCACGGCCTCACAGAAAACCGGTTGTTAAGTAACGGAGTATATACTTAAAATGTTTGTAATGTATATCAGTTGTTTAACTACGCTGTCTTTATAATAAACTTTTTTTAATGTACACAGCGATGACCCACTTCACATGATTCTGGTCCACTTCTATTGTAGATATTATAGATAGCAGTGGGTCAGTCAGTCACTTACAATAAATAGACATTTGTCTGCTTAAAGGGGGACCAGCAACTGCACTAAAAGACTAGTTTTACGTCATACGTCATACGTCATTATATTCTCACGTTTAAATGACGCTAACAGTTTGGAATAGTCCCATGAAACCATGTATATAATATCGCAAGTTTGCAAAAAAAAATCATTACCTATTTGGTATAATTTTGTTTTACATTCAGCGTATACACCGTTTAGATTACTGAAACAAATTCTACCACTGAAAATTTTATATATATATATACTCGTGTATATATTGTAAACTTCGCTCGCATTAAATCCTTAAAATATAGATGGCGTTGATGTTGCTAGATTTTCAAATTATTTGACATATCTGCCAAAATATTTTTTCCTTAACAATATACATATATTTTTTCATAAAAAGTATCCTATGTTTTTCCTTATACCGTGGAGAATATGTGTACAAAGTGTCATCATAATCGGTTGAGTAGTTTCGGCGTGAAAGCATAACAAACAAACTTACATTTATAATATTAGTAGGGATATATATTTATAGTATAGAGGGACAAACGAGTAGACGGGTCACCTGAAGGTAAGTGACTTCAGCCGGCCATGAACACTTTCAACTCAAGAGTCACAAGAGTACTACCTTTTCGGGTAGAGGAAAGAGAGCACGGGAAAGAGGGAAGCTAAAGGGAGGAAGGGAAGGGAAAAGAGCCGGCCTATTCGTGCCTTAGCATGGCTCTCGGTTATTACGAATATGAAGACGTGGAAGTCAACCCATAGAATTAAATTGTTACAAACAAGCCATAAAGTTCAATAAGTTTCCAATTATGCTGAAGACCCCCTAGAATGTAGGCTGCTACGAAATGGTGAATATCCTGACTTGCTATGGCGGTTGTTGCTGTTAATCATTTTGAACAAAATGAATCGTTTTCCAGGTTATATTTATAATCAAAATAAATGCACTAATATCAAAACAATTTCAAGACTTCAAATCGTTTGTAATTTCGTAGGTGATTCGTAAACATTAAACTAACACTACAATAAAGTAAGGTCCTTAAGATAGACGCAGAGGTTTGAAGGTCCCAAAGCCTGTATAAATTGTCACACCGCATTACTGTGCGGTGATAAAAATAGGTACGTTGTCACGAACCTATCGTTATACATAGATTACTTAAAAATGTAGAGGCTACTGTATAGAAATTGAGTCATTAATATCGTAATAATACACCTTCAAAGGCTTTCTTTAAGCAGCTGGTCTAATGCAGAAGTAACAACTACGTAGTTCTTGATTAGCAGTTCTCAGGAGTCCTGACCACCCGTAGCTTAATCCCTGTATCCGATGCTGGTGGAACATATTTTTTTATATATTTTAAAATATAAGATGAAATAACAGATAATAATATTAATAATATATCACTTTATTGTACACCACTACATTTAAAAAAAGAGGAACAGTAATATTGGGTGGTTTATATGATACAATTGGATTCATGGTTGCCTGTAATAGACTGTACAAAATAAACTTATTTTATTATTTGTTTTTTTCGTCAATTTAATTCTTACTGGTGTACAATACTAAGATTTATTTTTGTTATTATTCTTGGCAGCCTTATTCCAGTGTGTAACAGTGGTAGAGCTATCTTAGGCACGAATGAACCGGCTCGACCGGTGCGATACCACGGCCTCACGGAAAACCGGTTGTGAAGTAACGCTTGTGTTGCATTTCCCCGAAGTTTCCGTAGTGAGGTTTCCGGAGGGGCAACTCCACCTTTTCCTCTTTCCTCTCTCCTCTTTCTTCTCTCCTCTTTGCTCTCTCCTTTTTCCTCTCCCCTCATCATCTCCCTCCTCATACCCAATCTCTTCTTTCCCATTCCTGCATTCCCCCATCCTTTTTCACCCTCAAGGCGGGCAGTGCACTTACACCTCTTGAGGTGTCCATGGACGGCGGTGGTCACTTACCACCAGGTGACCCGAAACTGATAAACATATTAGCTCTAATTACATTGTACAGATTATTTGAAATAGCCTGTGAATCTCTAACAGTTCAATCCCAAGCGCTTCTATCTTCCATGTAATCCACCTAAATCCACCACTGAGTACAGCACTTTCTTTTTACGGTGGACATATATTTGTTTAGAGTTAAAGTTTGTATATTAAACATAAAATCACACTCACTGAGAAACGACTTGTTGGTTTTTTGGAAGAATTTTATGTTTATTACCAGTGTTATAAAATAACATAAGATAACATAAGTTGTCAGGTCAGTTTGTTAAAACAGTGATCTGTATATCACTGTTTTAACAAACAGACCTTTATTTTTATGAAAGTAAATTAAGCTTTTATAGATATACTGACTTGAAATTAGAAACAAAACTTATGTCATTTTTAAAATAGATTTTTGAGCAGACGGATCACTTGATGGTAACCTGCAACTTAGGAGATTGTTTGCTTGTTTGTTTTATTTGTTTGGAGAACGCTCTTTTCTTGAAGTTTTGAAGGTGGTATCGGTCCAGAAATAGCGCAGGCGACAGTTTGTTCAACAAATTTATGTTTTAAATATAAAATGTGCAAGACGTATTCAGAGCCTAATATATGCGATTCTTATTTAATGACTACACAATTCTGTAAAACCTTGTTTATGTATCTGTAATTTTAGCAATTTTTTTATAATTTAACCTACTCTTGGAAGTAAAAAAAAAGAAATTATGTCATAAGTTGTACCTACATCTCTCCATTAACCTATGACTATAGTCAATTCAATATAAATATTTACGGTAGCGTACCCGTTTTATAGTTGTAATAAAATCACTTGGTACCGCACTAAATTGGGGGAATTACCCTTATTCGGGGGACTTTTCTCGAAGGCCCATGTTCGCCGCGCTGATAGCCCGCGGCTACACTTTATGGACACTTTAATTGAAACATGTTGTGTGAATAAAAATAAATTGTCTCTTGAATTTAAATACTCTATTTTTTATAATTAGAAATATTATATTAAAGACGTCATTAGTTGTATAAGTACATTATAAGAAAATATATTAAACTTGACAAGCGTTGGTCGATATTCGACCATAAATTATTGAGTGGTTTATATAATTAACCAGTAAAACTATTATTGCATGTACTTTGTATTTGACTTGTATTTTTTTTTTGAACAAAGTAAGAAATGATTACCTTTTAATTTAAAATAATCATAATAAAGCTAGTTAATTACAAGAAAGTAATTTTCATTTCCGAAAAAAAGAGTAATTTCCATTGACTATTAAAAAATCACAAGGTCAAACATTTAACTTTGAACAAAGCGTTGAATGCTTACGTGGCAATTACGCGCGTCCCTTCCAAACAAACTTTGTTCGTATAATGTGTATAATGTGTAACGAATCAGCTGCAAACATTGTTTACAAATAAATTTTATAATAAAGGGTAGTAACTTTAGAGGTTTACGTTTCTTCACCTCTTTTTCTATATTACACCCGTGCCAAGCCAGGACGGGTCGCTAGTTCAGTACAATAAACATTTTTAACAAAGTTTAATCAAAAAAAATCTTTAACTAGATCCAATATAAAACTGATAATTTAACCTCCAATGCAATTTATTCACTGAACTAATCTGATGTCCGGGATTATATCTTTTTTGAATACACAGTTTAAGCAGAAGACTACGATGGTATAGCATTTCTAGGTCACTTGGGCATAGCTTATAGCAGAGAGCATACAATTCCCTCAAAGATTACTTATCAAATTAATGCCTTTGGGGGTAAAAGTGTCTATGGCCACTGGAAATAACCTTACACTGTCTTGTTGCGCTTACGTGGGGTGGATTGCGTTACGTTACGTTGCGGTTAGTTGCGTTGCATAGTTTCATATCGAGTCGCATTATGTGTTTTGTATTCGTACTGAAATAAATTCTTTAATTATATTGTTGTAATTCGAGGGCTTTTAATCGGAAGTCACTTGATTATTTCATATTCCCCGTGGGTCGACCCTGCAGCGGCGAAGGATCTTATCGCTCAAGTATTCAATTTAATATTAAATCCATCTGTGGTAAGTCAATAGACTTGATATAACTTTGTAATTAAGGTTGTCAATACTTGCGCTATTAAAAATGTTAAGAGGATCCCACATCCATAAAGAGACTATTTCTCGCGTCATAGACATGTGCGGGGTCTTTGGAGTTTCTGATCTTCACCAGGAGAGGAGGGAGAAAACGAACCTCATTCAGCACTTCAGCACTTCAGCTCAAGTTTCAATTATTGTATTGAATGGTAGAATTTGTTTCAATGATGTAACGTATACGCTACAAAATTATACCATATAATGAGAATTTTGCAAACTTGCGATATTTTATAAATGGTTTTATGGGGACTATTCCAAACTATTACCGTCATTAAAACGTCAGCAATATCCCCCCACTACTTCTTGTAATTTCATTATAAGTATAAAGAGTATTTTCCTTGCCTTGTCTATACACCATTCAACCGTTGAGGGTAAAATTGGTTACCAATAAAATTAGTAAGGAAAAAAATAATTATTGTTCCGAATATAATCATGAATTAAAACTAGTCTTTTAGTGTAGTTACTGGTGCCCTTTAAGCTTATTATATATTAATATTGTAAATGACCCATTGCTATATACAATATCTAAAAAAGAAGTGGACCAGAATCACGTGAACAAAAATCGCGACACGCTCCGAGCCTGTGTCAGAGGTGGACTCTTTATGTTGCCGGATTTCAAGCCTCAAATCTGCCAACATTTTTGAGTTCTTTCTTCTTCATCTGTACTAAGAAGATAAAAAAAAAACCCTTTTTTTTGCAAAATCTACTTTATTAAATGAAATAAGTGTGTAGTGATTTACTTATACCCATACATCATGTTCATATTATATTTTTAATCACTAAGGATACATGCAAGAATAAATGAAGTTTCTTAATTTCTCTCACTTTATTTGTGATTTTCGTCATGTTTTTTAGACTTCAAATGCTTTATTATCATTCTTTAAATACACACAGAAATAATTTTAAACCATCTTTCTTAGAGTAGTATATCCAGAATACGGTGTTTTGATAATAGACAATAAACAAATGAAGTTAACTATCGCTTTGCCTCCTGCAGTCAACGTCAGTCTTTTGAGTAATCTGTCAACAATATCTTTCTGTTTGAATCATTGAACTTTTAAATTTTCTCTTTACTTTATTTTCGCCTTTTCATTTTTTTATTAGAATCCTTAAATTTCTGCAGCGCTCTAATTTAAGTTACATTAAATTAAGTAATAATTTAGCAGTCTACGCTTAATTGCAGCATTGTGAACGGTAGTTGCAGCCACGTTACCATCCTGCGCAGTGAGGTCCTCCTTTCTTTTGTCTCCGATCTGAACTTCCATCACTCAGAAGTAGGCCTCCAACCAGCACTACAGACCCTGCGACATTTCTCCCTTCTCTCTTAGACCACCCAGTAGTTCTGCGGTCAATCCTATAATCAAGAACAGAAAGCTTCTATTTCTTGTAGACACCTGATGTTCATGGCATGTTTATCTATGGTTTCGGAGAGATGATGTTAAATGTATTGATTGATTATTTCTTCAGCTTCTGCATCTTTGAAGTAACTGTCAGTATTAAAGTTATCATTACCAATAATTGTTTTTTTGTAATGTAAAACTGCGTCATCGTAAATATGTATATATATATATATAACTTGTTCACTTAAGGTCAGCATTTGGACTTCAATGTAGTCGATGAGGATGATCAAAAACCATGTGACATTAGCCACTGTGTTGTATACAAATACTACTAAGAGCATAACCACGGTGGCTATCTCGTAGTTTGGAGATTCAAACATTGGTTCCAAACCTAGAATAGAAAAATACGAGAGGTAGATTACTAACTAATAGATCGGTCTTAAATGTTTTTGATCGTCATTAAGGTTTGAAAAATATGGTAAACTAAAAACGGCTCAATTGTATGAAAATGTATTTTTTTTAGAAATAAGAGTTTTAAATGATAAAATACCAAAAATTTCTAACAATTTTCAATTGAACATTTAAAGAATATTAAAATTTACACAACAATACCCAAAATTTAAATACGATAGTTTTAGGTACACGATAAATTACTTTTAAAAATGTACTTGTATAACAACTTTCGGTGCTTGTAAGTACTACTCGTCAATAAGTTACATAGATAAGTTTACTTGTAAACTTAATTTTCTACAAACCATGAATTATATAAGAATTCACGGTCAGATGTCGTCCAGGTCAGATGTTACCAGTAGTTTAATAATATAAACGGTAGCGTTCACCAACAGTATCATCCAGTAGATGATGCCAGGTCTCTTCTAGTGGGGTACTAAAGAGAACCGAATTGCTGTGATAGTATTACCCATAGTAAGTATGGAGCCAACTATGGTCAAATGTTTCTGTACCGGACTATTAATAGGGACAACAAAACCTCTTTCTGTTTGTGACAGAAAAAGACCGGCCATCCTCGAAAAAGGCGATCTTAATTGTACCATCTACATTTAAATAACAAATGTTTTATAAAATAGAAAAAAGAAATATTTTCTTGTAACAATATTTATATATGATAGGTAAATATATGACTGTATCCATACCGTCTGTCGGCGCATCACTACATGTCCGAGTTCCCCGCGCGGTCGCGGGGAACGAGCGTCGCCAAATCGGGCGTGTCCGCACACTGCCTTCACTTGACTCTCAGACGCGTTCCGCTACGGGCATACGAATTTATTGTATCGTTCTAAATATAAGATTTTATACAGTCCACCTTTTATTTAAAGTCCCGTAAGGCCTAAACACTGTCTGATAGAAATCAGTCCTGTTCCTATCGCCTTGTACAACACCCATGGGTGGCTCTTTTATATGGTACCAGATATTGAGTTTAGTTTGATTGAATCGTGATTTGGACAAACTTACGTTTCTGATTCCTTCCGGCACTCAACATTGCCAGCACTCTTAGCATAACGGACACATTTGACTGCATAGTAGGCAGGCCACAATATTCCAAGCCTTTTCTCAAAGACACCCACATCTCGTTTTATTCGTTCACTTTACTTTCAAACCTCAAAAGCTTTTGAAAGCCACAAGTAATATAAAATTAACAGAAACCGTAACCTAATATTAGCTTTATTACAATAAATACTTTTACTTAATAATTTATAAGAAGTTATTTATTTTTTTACAACTTTTTCTTGATAACTTTAATTGGAATATTATAATATTGATGTTGAGTTGGTCATTCAAGGCAAGAGAGTTAATTTATATATCTTATTCCCTAAGTAGAATTCTTTGAAGTTCTTTGAATTCGTGATTTGATTCATCAAGTATTTTGTATAGTATTTTAATTATGTTTTCTTCTAATATTATTTGCTTTAAACTTATTTTTATATATTTCCTAATTCATTGTTGTTCTTAACGTAGTATAAGCAGAGTATATGGATTTGTTGACTTGCATGAAACAACTGAAACTCAACATGATAATACCACCAGCAGACAACTTCATCGTCTTCTGTGAACTTTGCAACATTATCTGCACTATTTTCATATTAGCTTTATCATAATTCTCCCATTTACAACCGTAAACGGCTCTTTCAAACTTCGTACTGGCATCCATTACTCTTTGCCCTGTTAAACAATCCATACCAACTTGCATCATAGCAAAAGGAATCTCCATATATGTATTCTCTAAACCACCAAGGAGTTCAGCTATGAGACCAATTACTAGTATGAAGAATTCTAAAGCAATAGCTCTGCTGAATACGTTCTCTACTTGATGCAAAAGATTTATATTACGGCTATGAATTTTAATGATATCCTTTAAACGAACTTCGATGTATTCATTAACTAATTTAGTTTTATTATCTCGACAATTTTCAGCTGCATCTGTAATACTGTTTGTTGGTTTCATTCTCTGATAATTATTTTCAGCATCTTTCCACAGATGCAGGAGTTCTTCAGAGAGAGCTAGCATTTGAGCTTCAATATACCCTGTGATGACGATGAGAAATGCCGTGATATTTGCTGGTAGATAACAGGTAAAAACGACACCTGCCGCCATCAGAATGAATGCTATTTGGTAGTTAGGAAATTCATACATTGGTTCCAGACCTGCGAATAAATAAGATTTATTTATAACCAATTCAAATAAGATGAGATGGCTCATAGCGTTATCCAGAGCTAAATTAAGCATAACTTGTTCTTTTGGTTTTAGAACAACTGCATTTTTATTTTATCATAACCAGACCACGGAAACTGACGTATATAAGCATAAAATTATTTTGCACTGATTTGAAATCTAACCACCAAGCTGTAAAGTGCACATAGTTTTAATATTCTGAGATCCGTAAATGTTTCGCATCTGATAAGAATAAAAGTACTAAAGTGATACTATCATAAAATGTCTTGTAAAAACTAAAAGAGCAAATACTAACTACCTCCTTATAGTATAGGAGGCAAAATAGTACACAAGTATGATGGCGAGTGATTACTGCCGTCCTAAAACTTAAAGAGTCGCTAGTACATTGCCCAGTTTTGAAGATGCTCTTTACAAAGGGGAGGGAGGCACAAAGCAAGCTATGCGTCACAACCGGTTTTTTTGTGAGGTCGATATATTACTTCAGTTGAGCCTTCCCATAAGTGCCTGAGACTTAATCTCCCACCTCAAGTTACTTGCTATCACAATGCTCAGAATATCATAAGGATAAATAATTTTAGGAATTAAACTTATACTGTACCGTACTGTAATTGACCACGCTAACATGGAATGGGATCGGCATTACTCTGGACAGTACAGTCAAATCAGGGACGTGATTAACATTCATATTTATTTGAATATACGGTTTTACTAGCGTGTACGAAACGGACGTCAAACGAAACCGGTACCGTCGCGGCTGGACGACTTACTCGTGTAGAAAGGTCTCCCATTGGGACCGAAACTAATCGGGGCATCCCCAAAATACACACGTGAGTAAAACCGTATATTTAAATAAACTGTAGAATAGCAACAAGCGACTTGACACTTAAGTATATCTAGTAAACTTAACACAAAATTGCAAATAGTAAAGATTGAAAAAATGTTAACGTCTTTTATTAACAGTTTAATGAGAACAGCTTCATTCTTCTTTCTGTTTCTTTTCTTCGCAAATTATAGAATAAAACATATTTGAATTAAAACTATTCGTAGTGCTTGTAGGGTTTTTATAATTTTAATACTAATATAATATTTTCATGTTTGTTCATGAGCTATTGTAGAAATAATCCGAATCTCGTTATTACAGCCAGTATTTTTGAACTTGATATGATAGAATAAATTTAAGACTCCGAAAATTCATATACTGTTATTTATTCAGAGTCACATGCTCACAACTGAGAACATCAGGTATGAGCGATAATAGAAAGTTCTTGATTGCTGTCGAATGAGACTCATCACTTTGCGTTCGTCTCGGAGCAGTAAGCAGATGCTTGGCTGCAGAAGTAACCGGCTGTGGTAGAGGTATTTTCTGGTTTCCAGTTTCTATTTTAATTTCCTCTTCCTCATCTTAGTTTTCTTGGTTTTCTTTATAATTAAGTAAAAATAGTACTATAAGGGATTACCGATGTTCACATGACTCGTAATGCTAATAGCTCTCTAACTGAGCTTCAGGAACTCTTCTGGCTACTGACACTGGCAATGCTTATTTATCAAATTTTTATGTAGGGTGGAAGTACATTCGAAGAAGACATCAACAAGACTGCTACATTATGATAATTCATTTTAATGATGAGTTTCAAGTTACCTTGTAAAGAATCTATACCAATATGATTAAGGCGAAGGTAACGCCATCTATTTAATTAAAATTGGTATTGGTATATTTCGAACCTATTATCGATATATGTACCTTGCAAAAGAAGCCTTAGGCTGAAGCTAATTTGTTTTATAAAAATGTAAATAAAATAGCCATCATTTTGTTAAAAATAGCAGAATAATAGGCGATACCGGATTTCCACAGGATGCGCTGGTTTTGTAGGTGGTTACTGAAGTCAGCAGGCAGACAAGATACAAGATAGAAAGAAAATGATGTAACTAATGTAGGAAATTTTAAGTTCGTGAATGCGAATATTTGTCTCGAATACTCGTGAATGCGAATATTTGTCTTGAATACTCGTGAATGCGAATATTTGTCTCGAATACTCGTGAATGCGAATATTTGTCTTGAATACTCGTGAATGCGAATATTTGTCTCGAATACTCGTGAATGCAAATATTTGTCTTGAATACTCGTGAATGCGAATATTTGTCTCGAATACTCGTGAATGCGAATATTTGTCTCGAATACTAGTGAATGCGAATATTTGTCTTGAATACTCGTGAATGCGAAGAGAGAATGAAAGAAGAAAGTGAAAAGATTTAAAAATGAACTGCTTCGTTTTTTAAATTCGAGTTACATCTCGTTCATGTATATTCGGTCAGTAAAGGTAAAGGGTAAAGGTAAAAGGACCGAATATACATGAACGAAGATCGATGACGAACGATTGTTAGAAAGTTTTAACCTCTAATTAAGTTTTAAGTTCTCGTTAAGGTAAATGAATAAAAAAACACGAGACGGCTGCTCTAAACTGGCTTCCATATCCATCGTCAAATTAAACTACCCATATAAAGCGACTACGTACTAACAGAATCGGTTCTACGATAAAGTCACTGACTGAATAAGTTCAAACCCTATTTTTCTACTCTTAAGGTTGTAATTATTTTTAATTAAAATGAGACCAACTTTGAATTACAATAAATGATCACAGTTATTATATATATAGGGTAGTTCTATAAAACATACTTTTGCTTTACACTAACTGTTGCCCACGACTTCGTTCTCGTGGAAATATTAAACCGTACACTTTCAGCTATAAAAAGTAGCCTTTTGCTATTCTTGATTATAATGTGTCATTAAGCCGGCCTGGTGTGATAGGGCCAAAAACATCCATATTAAGGTTGATTGATGAAGATTAATAATGACATATAAAGGTTAATAAGAACTTATCAATCCAAGAATGAATTTGGTCATTTTGAGCTCTTGTTTTCAACAACAAGTATATTTACATGAAAAAAACATTATACTGTTTTTCACTGTGTAACCTCTAATGTTATTCAAGCATTTCATATCTTGTAAAAAACATTCGCGTTCGCGTATTGATATAGCAATCACATACACTATAACAACAACGGCTTTTTTTCTCTTAAGGAAACGAGTTTTTAATCAAACAAAAACACAACCACAATTTATTATATTGCCAAAAAGGGAATAACATTCAGAACAGACGCCATATTGAATTTTAAGAAAAAATAGTGACAGTGACACTTGGGATGTTGAAGGTATTATAATAATGAGACTCATAAATCTAAATTTGGATGTGGTAGAATAAAGACACTCACATAGATACATGAACCCTGAAAACATAATACTCCATTTTGGCAGTGGAGCAATAATAACTTACGGTTTAAGTGGCCACCAAATACTTGTTCTGAGTTTGCATGTTTTTTGCCGTTATTTAAAAAATTTAAAACAAAATTTCCCGACGAAAGTAAACTTACCTATGTCCAACCTACGGATTGTAGGCTAGTACCTACCAACGATATTGGTCACAACCATCGGTAACCGCCTTACCATTACCAATAGATATCTCAATAATATAAAATCTAATAAAAACATTCATATTTTGCCACTATCGTAATATTCTGCGTTGTTCAAATTATGATATATAATTTGTCTATGTCGTAAATTATGATAATTAATATCCTCAAACGCTGCTCTTCTCGCTTGTGACTTCTTTTGATCTGGGTCATTTTTAATCCTTATATACTGTTTTCTCTCAACGTCTTGAATAAAATCTTTGGTTTGGTACATTATAAGTAGCAGCAGCGCGGCAACCGTAGTGAGAGCGAAGCGCTCGCTTGGGACTGTGGAGTCCGTCTCACGAAAGAATTTCCGTCACGATAGATAGAACTAATGTGACAGATTAACAATAAAAAAAATACTTTGATTTGACCATGTTTGAAGTTGTCAGGTTTGTCATTGCGGTCTTACCGCATGTTTGCAAGAGAGTAAGGACTATGACAGGTATATATTTGAGAATGTTAGCAATGTGATTTTTACCTTACTATTTAAAATTGGAATTCAATGACTATATGTTTTAAAGTTATGTAATCATTGTTGTTTAAGATTAAGATATATGTATAATTGGGCTCGAGAGTTGTAAGTGTACTTCTCGCCTTTGTACTCTTAGGTAATGTTGGCAGAGTGGAATTGGGCCTCGGATACCCTTACTCTCTCGGCAATACAATACAATGAGTGATTCTCAATCATTGTATTGTATTGCCGAGAGTCAAGCATGGATCTCCAACAGTTAAAAAGTGCCTTCGAGTTACTATGTAAAAAAAAAAACAAAACTCACATGTAAGTGATCTAGATAGAATTGTTTTATCAAACATACCCAAAACCACTTTATATAAACAGAAATGCCTGGTCATGTGTGGATATACATATATTGTATACCCAATTCAATTCAAGCTATCACATTCAATAAGTTTGTGAAAAATCTGAAAGAGTAGCAAATTCAGAAAAGCTTTCATTACGTTACAGAACTAGTTTTTTTTGTGTGAAAACCCCCACGGGTCATCACCTTACCGGGGCTAATGGGTAAGGTGGTATGTCGGACTCGAACCGACTAAAACCACACAGTGTTCCGACAACGGGTCTTATGGCCGGGGCCTCAGGTGTACCCTAGAAAGGAAGTCCCTGTGTACCCCGGCAGAACAGAACTAGTACCAAAACATAATAAATTACTATAACCCTTTTAATTAATGTGTGATAACTGATAGATAAATGTAAAATAATTGAAGTGTAATAAAATAATCGATATGTGATAAATAAAATATAATTTATGAGTGATAGATATAACATAATGTGTTACAAGTAAAATATAATTTATGAGTGATAGATATAACATAATTAATGTGTTACAAATAAAATATAAGTAATATGCCATAATTTTACATTTAGGTAAATTTTATAAAAAAATGTTTGGAAGCCCAATTGGAGGCAGAATATTGTGAGCCTAGCCATATTCATAAGCCATATTCACAACGAACCTACAATCCTTATAACAATGTTCTTGTAAATAAACTATTTTTATTATTATTATAAAGAAAAATATTTTACGGAACACCGTGCAAAGTCAACAAAAAATGGTTGAATTTTATAATGAAGTCGGGTTTTATATTGTTTTCTAAATAACAATATAAAATGCCCTTTTACATGATTACTGATATCATTGTAATTTTCAATATTCCTGGTAAAAGGTACACTTAAAAGATAATAAAAACAATTAATAAGACACAATGTATGTGGTTTTGGTTTATTATAGCAAATCAAACTGAAAAAAAAAGTTTTAAAATGTTCGGGGCACTTTTTACAAATTACGGAAAAGATCAGACGTTTTTGTGGCGTATCTACATGCGAGTTTCTGTGAGGCTGTTGTATAACTCCAGTCAAGACGGTCCATATGTGCCTGAGCATGGCAGTGTCTAAGCTATATATCTTAATTTAAAAAAGCAATTAAAATTTTATATTTTATACTAAAAATTAAATCCTATTACTACTTGCTTAAACGTGGCTTCCCGCGTCCAAAAAAGATAAAATAGATAAAAAAAACAGTAATAACAACTTACCATAGAGTATAAACTTATCCTCCATCAAATGCCTGCCCGGCAGCAGTAACGGCTTCACAATGTACACGATGCCATTAAAGATTATCACCAGCCAGAACAACATTGCTCGTTTCTTCACTTTCCGTAAGGTAGTGAGGAGATTGTTAGAGAACCTGCTGTTTGGGATGACTAAGGCATCGCAGGCTAAAGTCTCTGATACAATTTTTTTTATTTTGCCTCTGGAATAAAACAAAAAAATTAAGAGGTGACGTTGTTTGGTCTTGTGTTACCTCTTTTTATGGTGTTAGGGGTTAAATGAGAAGTCGGTTCACCAGATGGTAATTGTCTACCATCGCCTATTGACACCTGCGACTCAAGAGTCACCGCCTACTTTTGAGGGTGGGGGAAAAGGGAGGGGAATAAGAAGACGGGGTGGTCGGGCTTCCTATAACCTTACTCACTCGGTGATACACAACGCAAGCATTGCTTAAGCACTGGTTTTCTATGAAGACGTGGTATTCCTCCAGTCAAGACGGCCCATTCTGCCCAAGCAAGGCCGTTTCTAAGCCATATATATCTTGATTTAAAAAAAAGCTATGGAAATTAAATCTTATAAACTATAGGTTTATATAAATATAAATAAATTAAATTTAAGTTATCTGCATCGAATTATTAATAGTTCAATATGATATTTTTTTTTGTTATACTACTGATTTTTCATAGATTGAAAACAAATATTTATAATTTACTTACTGTTGCCCGCGACTTCTTCAACGTATACATTTTGAACACTACATATTCCGGGATAAAACAGTCTAATCGGAAAACAATATACTATTCCAGACTATAATCTATGTCTGTGTGTTCATCATATCCGTTTTGCAAACATCCAACAAAACATTTCTATTTACAATAGTATTAAGATAAATGATTTATAGTACTTGAAACTAGAGATTTAATGTTTTATAATTAAGATTTAAGATTAATGTTTTATATTACCGTTCTGTTTGTTATATGAATCAGCATTATTAATTACGTTAAGGTACATATGTGTGCCTGTATAAACTTTCTTTGCAGAGACAGATATTGATCTGTCTCTGCAAAGAAAGTTTATACTCGTATATTGATACGAGTGTAGATCTGCGTAGCTAACCAAACTGTTTTCACTTATTTCTTTCTTTTTGTAGCTACTTCAAATTTCATATTCCTATTAGCGAAATTTGATTATAAAAGTGGGCACAGAACATCACTTTAAAATGCTTATATTTTCATTTAAGTAGCAGTGTGAGTGTTAGTTTCTCGTAACTGAAGGGCCCAAAAAATTAAAATAAAACAGAGACAGCGTTAAATTTAATATTTTAACATACATATTTTTTTTAACATACATATTTTGATTGCGTTGACTTAGAAACTTGATATTTTTACAATTTAAGGGACCGTTCACATATTTCATGTAAGTTGAATATGATATTCCACACGTGCCGGAGAAAAGGGGTCATGCTAGACAGACAGATGGACAACTGACTTATTCTAAGATTCTTATTTTTTTCTTTTGTAGAAAGAAACCCTAAAAAGTAGAAATTATTTGTTATAACTTATTATATTAATATACTTACATATTCATAAACATGTACACCAATTTGACAGTACCAATTTCGCTAGATATTCCTAATGACAAAATAATCATTGCTGCCAGCAGGTCTCCTGTCTCTGGACACCTCACGAAGACAAACCATGTCATCGACACGAGGTATACGAAGAAATACGCAAGAGCTATCATCAGACACAGCAGGTATATCGTGCAAGGGATCGCTGAAAAAATAAAGAAAAAGAGAATAAGATGTAGACAGATGACCCTATTAAGATCGCCGTCGGTGGATGTAGGACGCTTCCAGCTAGTATTTTTTGAAGTCATTCAGGGAGGTTTATTTCCACCCGTGGTCTGCCTGTGGATAATTGACGATGAATATGATGAAGCTGCCTTAATTAAGTAACGAATTGCAAGCATTCCTTCACAACCTGGTTTTCTGTGAGACTTTGGTGATGCTCCGGTTGAGCCATTTATACGTTCCTAACGGCTTACAAGGCTCTAGGCCTATTCCATGACCAAGGCCTCCTGTATTCCATGGTAGATACATGCATATTTGTTGATCAGGTAGTCTGCTACTGTTGTTAGAGATTTCCATTGTTTATAATTAGGTTCCGTGAAAGAATATTGTGTGGTTTTAGTCTGATCTGTCTTTGAGGTGATATGATATTCTTTACTGCACACCAAATTTTACATAGCAGTTGGTAGGATACAATAAATATTAGTGTCACAATGGGCGGCCTTATCGCTTGCTGCAATCTCTTACAGGCAACCGCTTATGGATTATATTATAAGGGACCTCATGGCAATTTTCAGTGCAAATCAAAAACGAGACTGTAGATAGTAAAAAATAAGAAATACACAAAAAGAAAATAAACAAAGAATCACATATGAAATGCACAATAAAATGTTAACTATATAATCATACAAAACACTTGTAGGTGCAATAATTTCATAATTGATAACAAACAAGGCAAAATTATAATCTGCGTCAGTACCAAACCACGTAATGGCCATGGTACTAGCTGTCTGAGATCCATTTTCGGTCCTATTTGTTTAATATAGTAATTTTCATTCTAAGAAAATAAAAAAATATATTAATAGATACTATATATGTATTTGTAATTGTTTGAAAAAAGCAAAGCAAGAGTCCTGCGTCACCTGGAACGGCTAAATGCCACTTCACCCCCACTGACAAAATAAATTATAAAGTGTAAAACAACCTATATTTTCATAACTACAAAGCAAAATAAACCTTAACTTAAACTTACGAGTCTTATTTCGGCTGTCAATATTGAGTGTCAGCGCTCTTAACAAGACAGCGACATTCCACAACATTGTCGGCAGGTCGCAGTATTGCAAACCAAATTGTTTCACCTTATCCCACATTGTGTACTTATTTGTACTAATATACCTGCAAAGCGATACGACCGTGACCGCGTCTCATCAAACACTGGTCGGGTAGGAGTAATATTTTTTTTTTTTTATTTCTAAGCCTACCATAATGACTCCACTTTGCCTGATGGTAAGCAATAAATGGAGTCCAAGAGTGGTGGTCACCATCCTCATTGCATGTCTAGTCAATGCAGCATGGTGATCCACACTATGGCGGTCTAGTGAGATGCTTTTTCACGCCCCGCTTAAAAGACCCAGGATCAAATTGGGAAGGAAACACGTGCGCTGGTAGGGAATTCCAGGCTTTCACTGATCGGCACAGGAAAGAAGAGCCAAACCGTTTCGTTCGGGATCGCATATCTATATTAAAATTAACAAAGAAAAAAACGATTCATTATCTTTTATAGCAATTTTTTTTTATAAATAGTGGTTGCCGTGTGATTCTTGGGGGAATGACATAGGGCCCCATCTCTTCGTACAGTGCCCGGATGACGCCAACAGACTTGTCCTCCATTACTTAAATTTGACAAAATTTTATTTTAGTTTGCCAAAAGTGTGCGTTTGAAACACTTTTACCTGTAGAGATGGGTGGCTCTATTTTTCTTAATCGTAATCCTTTTTTTCAATGCAGCAAACATTTCAACAAAGTTATACACTAACGAACGAATGGACATCGGCCTAATAACTCGAACCCTTTCTCTAATGTCGAATACAGAAAACTTTTACTAAAATACGTAAACTTTCGAGGTAACATTGTAAAGTTTTACAAAGATTACGTTTTATTTCCATGAGCCCATTGTAAGGGTGGGTTCACAATTTTAAATTTGTAATTCAAATTTTCAAAGGTAAGAGATTAGTATTTTAAAATGTGGAATTTGAAGCGTTTGGTTTGATTAACTTATGAATAATTTTAGGAACAGGTTTGAAAAGCCAACGCCATTATCAACATCATTGACAACATCTTGATCAGATGATTTCAACAGCGACTTGAGTGTTACGGCACTTTTGCTGGTGGTTATATAGGCCAATACGGGAACCGCAGATGCGCCCACAGTACTGACAAGTTGGGCGTATTCGCTTACGAGCCAACATCTCCAACCAAGCTTCATCATGGGTTTTAACGCCGTCCGAGATTCGCAAGAAAAAAAGTTTATGTCGTAGGAGATGATCTTTTCAAAACAAAAAGAAAGAAACTTCACGCTTCACGCCGTCCTTGAAATTCAACTTTGGACGGCCCACAGGTCTCTAGCTCTAACTATTTCCCCAAGAAGAGTTTGGCTAGGCAAACGACAGGACTCCATACGAAGCACATGTTCTAGCCAGCGCAATCTTTTCTGTTTTAACAGAGCAGTTGCGCTGATCAGCCTCGTCATTTCGAGTACCCGCTCGTTCGTCACTTTGTCTTTTAAGGAGATGGCCAGAATACTTCTTAGACAGCGCATGTAGAAAGCGTTTAATTGTCTCACTTGCCCAGCGTACGATGTCCATGTCTCCGCTCCGTACAAGAGTACACTTAAGACGTATGTTTGACACACGATCGTCTTTATATTAGTGTTGACATGCTTATTACCTCAAACTCTTGCACTAAGCTTTCCAAACACCGTGGCCGCTTTGCCGAATCATCAATATTCGGCAGTCTATAGTCAGTACGCTGCTTTATAATCTCAGAGCTTTCAATTTTATGACTAGAACATTGAATTTTTATAATGTATTTGTTATAACTTTTCGTAAAAATAAGAGGGAATAAAATAATAAGTATTCTTAACTTTGGTGCTTTGGAAGGGAGTTAAGCTTATGTTATAAAAGATTTGGTACTTTACGTATTATGAAAATGTTTTAAACAATTTCTTTATTTGAATGTTTCCATTACTTTTAAGACTGAATTTAGATAAGGTTATTCAGTTTTGAATTTACGTTTTGCATGATTTATACCTACTCAATAATTTTACACGCACCTAAAATTAAAAAGAAATTAAAAGAAAATAAACCAAAAATTGTTTGTTCACTGGTTGCTTTCGAAACAAAGACTTTTAGAATTTGCTTTTCAAACCCTTAAAAAGCCCTGCAAATGCCTTTTCTCATTAATTATATAGACCATTTTCTGCGACAGCATCAATAAATAATAGAATTAATTGCTCGAATTGATGGTTATGCAGACTAGAACCGATGCTTAAGTGTTTAAGTAGGCCGAACGTCCAAGTTACTTTTGCCATAGTCACTATTAGAAATTAATCTTTGGTTTTAATTGCTATGACGTTAAATGCGATGTGTTTCATTATAAAATTAAGTATGTACGTAATTTATGAGCATTTTAGGGGCGTACAAATGTTTTTACTCTATAGTAATTTTAATGTAGACAATTTAATAAAACGCACAAACATAAATTATAGCGTAATTTTTACAAGAAATACTCACTAAGCCTAAAGTGTACTTTTTTAAGTGGATGAGGTTATAATTATTTTCTTGTGTATGTATTTTTAATCCCTTTTTTTTCTTTTTTTTTATGTATGCTAAGCGATTTCTGCAGCAATTGTCGACCAATTTTATTTTATTTTTTATACGAAAGAGTGTCCTCCTGCGATGGCGTAATTGTAACGTAATCAGAAATGGATCATGGGATGTCAGGGAACTTATGAATATATTCTTAAATTGCAAATTTTTAAGATCTTAACGTGTTTTGCAAACGTGACTTAGAAATTATATATTTAATAATTATATTTTCTTAAAAGTCATTATTTAAATCTCAGAAATAATATTGTCTGGTCATATTTCGAATTACCAAGACTGTTACCTAAATGTATTGCTGGGTGATTTTAATAATTAATTTTATCTCCACATACCTACAAGAAATATTTATAATATAACCGTAGAGTGGCAGGGAGCTTTTGGTTCGCATCGAAATTATTTCAGCCATATTGTAAACCGTAATTTAAGTTTTAATCGTAGTTTTAGTAGTAGTAACGTAGTTTTAGTTTGCATCAAAGTCTGGCCCGAGAGTCCTTTAAGTACTTTTCACTATTCCTCATAATTTCCCTATATATGTATATACGTCTCTATACATACATAAACTTAAGTAGGTATATCGCAAATATACATTTGATGAGACACCCAGATGGAATGACAGCTTGAGAAGATAGCTTGAATAGGCTAGATGCGAAAAGAGGAGGACCGGGTAGCGCCGGTGGAGCACGGTCCTAGCGGCCTATGACCAGCAGTAGACTGCGATAGGCTGAAGGATGATGATAGTGATGAATGATGATGAAACAAATATATATACAAATATATATATTTATAAATATGTCTAAGTGTCCTCATACAGAAATTATGAAACTAATGTGGTAAATAATAGTGTTTTCGTAATTTTAAACTGATTTCAGTAACTCTTCTTTTTTTAATTATAAATGAACTGATCTTGAGTGTAACACTTTAAAATAATAATAATATATTTATTTGCATACAATTTGGTACAAAAGGCTGACAGATTAAACATGAACATTACATGCATGGTAGAGCCATGCTTAGGCACGAATGGGCCGGCTCGTCCGGTGCGATACCACGGCCTCACAGAAAACCGGTTGTGAAGTAACGCTTACGTTGCATTTCCCCGAAATGAGTGAGGTTTCCGGAGGGTCAGCTCCCCTCGTTCCTCTCCCCTCATCGCCCCTCTCTTTCCCATCTCCTCATCCATCTCTCGTCTTTCCCCTCCCCGCATCCCCCTATCTCTCATCGTGCACTGCCCGCCTTTCAGGGTTCAAAGGCGGGCAGCGCACTTACGACTCTTGAGTTGCAGGTGTTCATGGACGAAGGTTTTCACTTAACATCAGATGACCCGTCTGTTCGTCTGTCCCCCTACAGTATAAAAAAAACATGCTTGACACATTTCGCCATTAAAAGGCATGCAAATAATAAGCTGTTGGAGCTACATTAAAAACATAAGCAAAGTAAAATAATTGAAGTATACAGCTAAAACAATGCATTTCTAACATGAAATGAACGAGAAACAAATTTTCTTAGGAACTCGTTAAGAGAATAAAAGCTCTGTTCAATTAACCAGTTGTTTAGTTCACTACCAAATTTATGGTATAGTCAGGTAATTATTTGTTCTGGTAATGCGTTGTAAACGAGTGGTACCATGTACACACTGATTGCTCTAAACATCTCAATATTAAATATTTTACTGGGGGTTTTAGGGTTGCACAAGTGCAATTAGTGATCAAGAATCATATGTTCTATCATAATCATCTCGGTACAATGTTCGCATTGAATTCGTTTATATACTTTTTTAAAGCTAAATAAATAGTTACGCTTTTGTTTTGTTTGTGTTCAAATACATAAATATGTACGTATATACTGTCCTAAATTGAAAACGAATTATTTTAAAAAGAACACAAAAAATATTTTAAGATCAATACCCATTACTGATAACCAAGATTTATCTGTCATCAGGGACTAAATGTATAACAATACACTCGCGCCTGTATTGTATTGAGAGGCGTAATGAACTCAAATATTTTGCCTATTATATTGTAGTCGTATTTACGTACCAGGGGGCAAGACTATTGCCGGCTTCCGAGCACTTTGAAAATAAGATGGAAAAGTGAACTTTGATTATTTTAATTTAAGGATAAAAATGTATTTTAAATATACACATATAATAATGTAATTTATACAACCTGTACTGTTAAGTTGGTTACGTATTGTAACTCTATGTAGGTACTCTTTCTCTCTCACTCACTCTTATATATACATATATACCAGAAGATGGCTCTCTGTCCGTGTTATTCACTAGGTGTTAGCATAATACCAGCGCAGCTTCTTACGAGGTAGTGAAAAGTTGAACGGCCATTTTTGTCTCATACAGCGGTACTTGTTAGCACTGACGTTTGATGAATTTGTTATCCTTGCCTGGTGTGAGTACAAAATAAATATATTTTCTTTCTTTATTTCTATTTTAAAAGGGAAGGAGAGCATAGAAATTGAAGGAAGGGGTTATTGCTTCTACGAGAGGAGATTCTGGATATTACAAGAAATTGCTCAATCATATCATATCATAGCTATCACTCGAACTGGGCTGGAATCGGTCCCAAGCCCTTCAGTGCCACTATATTTAACTATATATGTCTGAAAATAACTTACCCGATACCAAAAAAAAAAAAAAAAAAAATACAGCAGTTTTCTTAAAGTATAAGAAAATTTCTCCTCAACAAAAGGTATTATAAAACAATTGAATAAATAAATAACCAACTATAACTACCAACATGTAATATACCCATAATACTTCAAAAAGTATCTTTCAAATAAATTAAAAAGATTAGAAGGTACATCTGAATTTTGATTGCTTATTTACGTTAAATGATTGCTGCAATATTATAGAAATTATACCAGTTGCCGCCTCGTATCTTCTTGTCTATGCGTTTTGAAATGGCTCTACTCAAGGTGGTTCGAATGTAAATTAGAAGATAATTTTCAATATACTTTAATTGAATTGGTTGTGCTCAAAGTTGGGGCGCGATTTAAATTATTTAGAGTAGAGCTCTCGTAACTTTTGGTCTTGCAAACCACTTGCTCTGTTTTCAATATGGAGTAGACCAGTTAGACAGTTCAGTTTTGTTTTATTTTGAATTTAACCCCTAAACTACTAAAGTTGGAAGTTAAAAAAGTTAATGCTATTAAATATCAATTTTAACTTTATACATTTTAATTTTTATGATTCTATTTATATATTTTAAATCTAAATTTAAGTTATTCATTAGGTTAAAATCCTAACTGTAGATATCTTATCCTTTAATAAATCGTATTTACGTTCGTAGTAGCAAGATTTAACATGTGTTTTTAATGAGATGGAAGTAGGATATTTTAATGAGATCTACTGTCATGGACCCCCATTAATTTCCAATTATTTTTTTTATCGCTTCCATTTACCCATTATGGTTGTCGTGGACCACTTTGGGTGTCACACGCATGCCACATTGCCGCAAACAATCCGAAAGTCACCAGCTTCTTTGATATGAAATACCATTAGTTTAATGTCAGCCTTCTCTCGTTAATAAATTTCAAGGATTAATTGTCAGCTTCTGGAGAGGGCTAAAAATGTTTGCGATTTATGTTATTATAACATAGTGCTGAAAACATCTATATAATATATTTTTTTAATTCATGAGGTATTGAAAGTCCACGTGAGTTTGATCGAATCGTGTCTTAGACAAACTTACGTTTCTGATTCCTTCCATCAATGTTGAGTGCCATCATTCTTAGCATAACGGCCACATTTGACAGCATAGTATGCAGGTCGCAATATTCCAAACCAAATTTTCTCAAAGACTCCAACATTTTTACTTTTTCGTTCGCTTCACTGTCAAACCTCTTTGGAAGTGTTATGCTCTTAAATGTCACAAGTAGTATGAAATGTACATAAGCTTATTGTACATTATATAACTTTTAAGATAATAAGTACTTTCACTTAATAGATATCAATAAATTGTTTCTTTTTTATAAACTTTTTCTTAATAACTGTTATTAGAATGTTGAGCTATCGATTGTGAGTCATTCAAGGCAAGACAGTTAATTTATTTAATTTTATTCTCTATGTAGAACTAGTTGTTTGAATTCGTGATTTGATTCATCAAGTATTTTGTTCATAGGAAATACTTTTGGTTTACTATAAATATTATAAAGCTATCTACTTCTAAATTCATTTATGTATTATCTATTTAATTATTGTTCTTAGCGTTGTACTCGTATACGCGAAATATATCGACTTTTTACCTTGCATAAAATACCGGGCAACCGGGCACTGTATAAATACGATTGGCTGCCAATAACTTCGAGGCTTAAGGTCCTTGACGGTGACTTGTAATCCCGTTGAGTATATTATTAATGGTGGCACTCATTGTTAGTAGAGATAACACTCCTTTTTATTAAGATCATTAAAAGTTCATACCTGGAACAAAATTGGTATTTGTTCCAGGTATGAACTTTTATTAACAAATTTATTAACATTATTAACAAATTATTTTAATAAAGAACGCCGCATGTGTTTAACTCCTTGATAAAAAGGAAATACGCGTAAAGAAAGTTTTTTTTACACTTACACTTCATACATGATGGTATAAACTGGGTTCGACTATTTCATCATTTCGAATATTTCGTCATTAAATTTAAAATTCCGGTGACAATGCGACATTCGTAAATTAATTATTCCGACAGACTAATCTTAATTACAATAAATGTATATTTACTTAACGTAACTTAACGATTAACGTTATATTATAATTTAATCTCGCAGCCCTCATTGAAGGGCGTATATAACATGTATATAAACATATTATTTAGGATAGTGTTTTCCGCAACAGGGTCTAAGTTAGATACACAATAACTTAATTAACTATTGTAACTTTGAGGCCCGTATTAAACGCTATCCTTAATTTATCTGCCCCACAAACAGGGGTCCCCACCAATTGACACTTAATATTCGCCTCTTAACTCATTGATTAGTCGGAACCCTACAGGAGGAGTTTTCAAACTTTTTGGAGAACGTATTTCGGGCACCTTAGATTTTTCAACGTTATCAAGTTGCCAAAAAACAGAGTACAGTTACGACTGGCTCTTGAAATTGTCTGTTTAAAATGGTGTTAGATAGTTTTTATTTGACGTCGTATGCTACGTCCGTACCTGCATGATCATGCGGGCTGGACGGGTATCATTATAAATCTTACAGCCTGGTCTAAAATATACGAAACCCTAAAAGTTGTTCTTGCTTATCTTACTAAATTTCGTGATTCACCGTCGTCTTTGACGGCGGTTTTATTTAAATCTATAATTTAAATATAGATGAACAATAGCACTGGACTGCCATCAAAACTTTTATATATATTTTTTTTATTTGTGTAGTTATCAGTAATTCTTATTTTTGTGTTCTTAGTATTATCTCCTATACAATGAGGATACTTGTTAGTCATGTGGTTCTCGGTGCATAGAGACGGGTGGTAGCCCTCTGCCGTTCCCTTACCGCCACCTCTTTGGCGTACATTACCTCCTCGCAATATGAGGCGACGGAATCCCACGAGCTCCGCTTTGTAAAATAAACCATTTTATAGTTGTTTAAAAAATATATATTGAATCCTATTGATTGCACAGCAATTTTTTTTTATATACTATAGGGGGACAGACGGGTCACCTGATGGTAAGTGACAACCACCGTCCATGGACACCTGCAACTCGAAAGTCGTAAGTGCGCTGCCGTATATGAGGGTGATAAGGGATGAGGGGATGCGGGGAGGGGAAAGAAGAGAGGGAGATGAGGCTTCACAGCCAGTTTTCTGTGAGGCTGTGGTATCGCACCGGTCGAGTCGGCCCATTCGTGCCTAAGCATGGCTCTACCACGTTAAATTGCAATTTGTTCATAGGTATTGAGAACTGAAAAAAATGTAGCTCACAAAGTAAACCCGACCCCTGTTATGCCTTAAAATTCATAATTAAAAATATGTATGTACAGTCAGCCTCAAAATTATGTGTATGTGAAAAAATGCGTTCACAATATGTAGACACATTTTGCCGAAATATTGTAATACACTATAGTAACAAATCAAAGTATTCACATTACACTATACTCCACAGTAGCCCCAAACTTGTCAATTTCATAACTTACATTACAATACTATAACATTGGCAAAGTAAATCACACATACATATATTTACACGTACACAGCTTAACCTCGAAAATGGAACACTTGTTTAGCCCCTTAAAATATTGTTTTGTCTGTAAGCATTTTCAAAACCAAATTGGGAAAAAAACGACCCGTTTAAAAGATGTGACCTTTTTAATTTCCAGGTATTGGCTCCCCCTCCGTTGCTTATAAGTACACATGGAATGTGTATAGTTGAAATATTTTAAACCTAATCTATTTTTTTGTATTATTAAATCCTCAACTGAGAAATCCAAAAAGTTTAAAGACTATAAAATGGAAATAAAAAACTACTGAAAGATTTCCAATATATACAAAATAAAAGTGTTAAATCGTGTTTTAATAATAATAATTTCATTTCAAATATTGTTATCTATTTGATTCGCCAATTCATATGTCATTATTAAACGTTTAGTGTATATGTATGTATATACATCATTTTGGAAGTTTGTTGAAAATATTGACGAAACTGCATGCAATATTACTTTAAATTATATGAATTAAACCGACATATGCGTCACAAGATGCGCCAAAAATAAAGTTATAAAACCGATTATAAAACAGATTTTTGTACCGTGATAGAGCCATGTTTAGGCACGAATGGGCTGTCTCATCTAGTGCGATATCACAATCTCATAAAAAAGCGTCTAGAAGCAACGTTGCGTTTGCCCCAAATTAGTGAGGTTTTTCTTTCCCCTCCCCTAGCCCCCCTCTTCTGTTTCCTATCTCCTTATCCCGCCTATCCTCTTTACCGTCTCCACATCCTTTATCCCTCATCACCTTCAAAGGTGGGCAGCGCACTTCGACTGCGACTCTTGAGTTGCAAGTGTCCATGGACGGTGGTTGTCACTTACCATCAGGTGACCGGTCCGTTAGTCTGTCCTCCTATATTATAAAAAAAAAACTAGTTTTGAAGATCGTGTGTACTAACAATTCCCAAGTTAATGTGTATACGATGTTTTTGTCGCTATAGTAGATTATTAATAATTGGATATACACATTTTAAATGAACTTTGTCCACATATAGATCTATTCGAGGCTGACTGTATCATATCATCATCAATCATCATATCATCATAAATAATAATAATTTGTGTATGTTTATTGAGAATTTAAAATTTCACAATTACATTTATATGAGAGGTGCAACTAACAAAAGTCAAATTAATTCTCTTAAATTAATTAATTTTATAAATAATTAATATTTGTAAGCTGTGAGTATTTTGTCGTACTAAAAACAGTTTAGCAGCAATATGTGAAAATTAATTAGTTAATTAATCTTTTTTTTTTTAATTTCTTTTCTCTAATACGTACACACCACTCTATGTATGCGGTCGACAATGTTAGGTTGCAGTTAAACTCGGGACTTTTCGGGAAATTTTATCATCACATAAAATTACTACTGTGGAGTTAGTTCGTTTATAGGTACTCACTAACAACATTTTCATTCGTATTATTAATTAATCAACTAAACCCGAAATGAAACGACTCAAGAAACTATCGTGTGGGAATCGAACGCACGTGTCTGAGTGGTTTTATAGTTTTTCAATTTATCAATATTAATCTTAGTACCTAAAAGAATGAAACACGTTTAAACTAGAAGTGATGTAATTAATTACTTCAAAAATGAATACGTAAATAATATCTATGAAGAATAAAAGATAAATTTAAGGTTTACAATATAAATTGATGGTCATGTTACTTACAATATAAGTAAATTTTCTTTTGGGATAAGGAGCAAACGAGAACGTGAGTCACCTGATGGTAAGGGACTATCGCCGCCCATGGACACCATGGAATGCGGTCTAAAGAGAGAGCGACTTAGAGATCGAGGAGGGCATGGCTATGGGGTTTGTAATGTGATGAATCCGAGGGGTCTCCTATTTTGGTGCTCCAGAGCACTAAAGCTATGTTCCATAAGTTCTGGACTACGCCTAGAAAGTGGCAGTTTAAACCAATCATCAATTTAGGCGTTGTTTTATATATCAATCAAAGCTTTGAAATATTTAAAACTGACAGAAAAAATATATCGTGTAGGGAGCGCTTTACGCATTTACCTTACATATTACTCGTTTCGTCGTGTTCTAGTTTAATATTTCAACTATGTACAAGGGACTTCATTACGAATGCATCATCCAGACAAGTCGTACGTCTCCTGAGGTAATGTTAGATCGCCCACATTTCTGCAAATATTGGATCAGTCTATTTAATTCCAGAATTGTGCTCGTAGCATCTACATTATTAAACAGGGTTCAGATAGACTAATGCTATTTGCTTAGAATGATAATAATTTCATCCCAAACTAAGCAGAGCTTGTACTATGCTAATCAGACTGCTGATAAACCTACTTAATTTTTACTAAATACATACATATAGATAAATTACACCCAGACTCAGAACAAATACTCGTAATCATCACACAAATATTTGTCCTGGTTGAGAATCTCACCCAAGACCTCTGGCTTATCAGTCAAGAGTCACTAACGTTCAGATTAATTGTGCCAGTCAAAAGTAAAAGAAAGAAAAAATAACTCTCCAAGCATTTATGAAGCGAAACACTAGATTATTTCTATAGACAAGGATACCCCAATTTTTTTTTTTTTGGGAAACTAGGGGATGATAGCAGTTTTGCTTAAGTGGCTTTCTAACAAATGTGCACATATCTAAAAATTTATCTATGGTGCCAAATTAAGACTTAGTGATCAGTTTACAGTGGCTCCTTAAAACATAGCCCAATTACTAAAGTACTCATAACCATTTCACAAACATTTTAACATTGTATCTACGTTAATTCAAAATTATACATAAAAACCTGTATGTGCTCGATGACTCAGATTTTGATTGACAAAGATTTTGAGTCAACTCAGTTACATTTTTTTCCATATCGTTATTTAATATAATAGCGTCATAATGTCTGAAAAATATATGTCCCATTATGACAATTAATCGTATTCTTCACAAATTAATAAGAATAAGCGTTAAATATATAGCAAACTATATAGCAAATACTTCACACTTTCATAGATGTTGCAGTAGACACATTATTTGGATTATTATTATTCTCTTGATTTAACTCTACGAACATGTTAATTACATTTTTAAACATAATTTAAATATATTTATGTATAAATATATAAACATGTAAAAAAAATATTATTAAATTTAATTTAGAGTAAAAATGACATTTCAAGTACATATTTTCAGATAAATTGAAATAAATATTTTATTCATATATAATAAAATTTTATATGATGATATTTGGCCTCAATAAATGCTAAAAAAGGTAACAAATTATAAGTGCATAATACTTTTTTTATATCCGTTAATAATATCATCAGGAGATCAAATCAATCACAATTTATATTTAAATCATTAGTATGTATAAGGTATCTATGCTTACTTTACGTGGTCGATTCAACAGGCCTTACAGAAAATTGGTAGATAAAGACAAACAATAAAACATATATACATATGTTTAATAATATAGAAGCTATCACAATTTAGCTTTCTAATGTCTCTGTGTAAAATTGACTTATACGAGTTAGCGATCTTATTTGCTTGTATTTCTAAACAGCATGCAATTGTATAGTTAACTTTTACGTAATATGAGATATTGAGAGAGCACGTGTAGTTTGATTAAAACGTGTCTTGAACCAGCTTACGTTTCTTGTTACATAGGGAAAGTGGTCACCATTCGTACGCGGGGCACAGTCGTACAGTTAGTATAACAGAAAAACTAAACGGCGCACAAACACACCTTTGCTTGTGTGCATAGACATACCGGCCGCCATTTTGCTAGCGGACTGTCGCGCCACGGCGTATCAGCTGGCAAGACGTAACTTATTTTCCCGCGCGGTTAGTAAATTTTGTAACCTAAGTTTAGTTCGTAATTGTAAGTAAAATTGTTATGTTTTTGACAAAATGGTGATGATTGATTAATGTTAACATTGCTTATTTTGAGCTTTAATTGTTATATTTCTCAAACTAAATTAGAATTTGTATAAACATGTATTTTAATTTTGTGCAAAGGCATGGGATGCATTCGGACGGCCAGACAGGGGGCACATTCGTTCGCATACGAATGCTCCCCTTTAGATTTTATTAACCACCAGTATATCAAAATTATTTTTTTATGAAATAAAATATAGTATTACCTTTTAAAATTATCGTGCAGACAGCACAATAACATATTTTTCCTTTTATGAAGTATTCTACTTCTAACAAAATGAAATATTAAGTCAACCTTATAATTAATATTTTATTGCAGAATAATGGTGCGAAAATATAAAAAAAGGGTACGCGAACTCAAGAAGTAGATGAAGAGTCCATGAATTTAGCAATTGTTGATGTTAAGCAGAGTTAAGATATTTAAAGATGGCTCTAACGCCGATGGAGCCTTGGAGGAAGAGGCACGCTTAAATGGCTATATTACTAATTGCTGCAAAATGCATTATGAGCTAACGATAGTACAAATTAGGAAACATGTCTACGATCGCCTAATTCGTAGACAATATGATAATATACGCAATATAGTGGATGCGAAAATACAGGTAAGAAAACGCCAACCTCAGTCTGCGAAAGCCAGAAAACACTAGCGCTGCTCGATCATTCGCGTTTAATAAGAATGCAGTCCAAGAGTTCTATAATAATTTGGCTGATGTGTTACAGCGACATAATTGAAATGATGGCTCCTAAATCACAGAAAGAAGTGAGACAAATCGTGTCAGCGGAAACGGCCGAATTGATAACATTTGGTGCCATTATTTCTGCAAGTTGAAATACTATTCTTCAGCTATTTGTACTTCCAAGGGTGCACTACAAAGACCATTTTCTTGAAGGTGCGCCTGAAGTAAGCCTCGGAGCTGCTAATAGAATTGGGTGAATAAATCCTGCCATATTTGTTTTAGTATTTAAGCACGTTCAGAAACACATACTGAGCTCTAAAGAGCATCCAATTTTACTGCTATGTGATAATCATCACCTTACAGGGTATAACATATGCTCGAAATAATTGCATCATTTACGTGCCTTTTCCGCTGCACACAAGTCTTTGATTGCAACCTTTAGACGTTGGAGTGTTCGGCTTATTTAAGGCCAAGTTGAAAATAACGTTCAATAATTGGCATATGTCGAATTCTGGCAAAACAATCAACATTTATAATATTCCTAAACTGTTAAAAAAAAATACAAGTGTATTTGAAAAGCCAAGTATATGGCCGTTCAATGAAATGGCCGTCAGCGAAGAAGAATTCGCTCCCAGTCCACGTGTATGCTTCAAATAATTCGGTAAATGTGCCACCTAATCCGTAAACAAGTACTGTCGTTCCGGAACCATAACCTTCAACCAGCCTGCAATCGACTGATATGAATGAGTCATATATTCGTGAGCAGTCGCCTTCTTTGCTCCAAAATCCTCAACACATTGTTACCGGAACTGGCGAACCTTCCACCTCTACGGCTGAGCAACAATCTTAAACAAGTTCTTATCGTCCCATAACACCAGAAGTCATAAGACCTTATCCTGTAGTTGTTTGAAACAGAAAAACCGATAAAGGAAGAAAACCGGGTAAATCCCGTATATATACAGATACACCTGAAGAAACTGAACTAGAGAGAGACATAACAAGAAAGAATTGAAAAAAAATAGAACAGGAAAGGAAATCCAGAGGGAAAACTGTGAAACGTAGTTTGAAGGAATTTAATTCAAGACAAAAGAAAAAGAAAGCTAAGAAAACAGAAAACGATTAAGATTCAGAGGAATCTGAAGGATTGCGATTTAGCTTGCGGGAGAGTTCAACATCCCAGTTGATTTAGAAATGGATGAAGAGACTGATGATCGTAGTATCAATAATAATTTAAATGTGACACCAGAGAAAATCAAAGATAATTGTTATGTGTTGGTATAGTCTCAAAAAAAGACTTGTGTTGTTTATTACGTCGGAGAAGTTCTCAGTCATTATTCGGGTACAGAGATGAAAATATCTTATCTTCGGAAGAAACCGGGATTATCATGGTCATTCTTTTTCCCTGATATAGTAGACATACACACTCTGTATATCAGCGATGTCATCATGATCCTCTCTGATCATCAAGCAACCACGGGCTGTACAGCTAGAATGGCTAGACTTTTTACTTTTGTATTTAATTTAAATAATTATAATGTGCAATAAGTTCCAAGGTAACAACCAAATGTATAAGTAAGTTAAATTTTTTTTAAGTTTAAATCATCAAAGACTGTACAACGATGTTATACAAAATCATTGTAAACGCCTCATTTATACTGATTGTAACGCTTGCAATTATCAATAAGTAAACTAAGGATGAACGATTTCATTTTTGTTATTTTTTAAAAGAAAGATTTAGCGACTGAGTCGAATCACATACTATTAAGTTAGTTCTTTGAAACATAAATATTTTTATAATAATTAATAAAAATTTAACGACTGACTTTTTAATTACCCTGTACGAATCTACCCCTATGGCGTACAAAAGTACCCCACCCACTGTACGAACGTACCCCGTACAAATATCTTATCGTAGAAAAATGGCTATAACCCTTGAACCTTTTGACATAATAGTTTCGGCCTTTTTTAGAACAAACTACAATATATTTGTAACACTTAGGTACATAAACGAGATAAATTCGACATTTAATCAAAAAGTAAAAAAAAAAAATCTAAAAAGTGTACGAAGTTTACCCACTTTCCCCTACTAACATCAATGTTGAGTAAGAGCATATGACGCACAGTAAATAAGATTATTTTACTTAAAATTGCTTTTATCGTAATAAGTAGGTACTATTACTAAATAGTTTTCAACAAATTATTTATTTTTGTGAAACTTTCTTGACAACTGTTATTAGAATTTTGAACGCGATCGATTTTGAGTAGGTCGTTCAAGGCAAGAGTTAATTTAATTATTTAATTTTTTAAGTAGAATTAGTTGTTTGAATTCGTGAAATTATATATGTTATTTATTTCAATATTTTTCTTACCTTTTTCATTTTATTTATTTATCATATAGACACCTTGACTAGGTTTATACAAAATGAAGGCATCTGAAGAAACCACATAGCTTTATGTTTGAGCCATCGAGAGTTTACACTTTAATACAATAAAGTGTTCATTAATAAAAAAAAATAGAAAAATGTTAAACAATAGCTGCAACAGCTTAAGGAAGTGTTGTTTTAGTTTACATTTAATATTCCTATCGGTCACATTTAACTAATTCATATGGCAAGTGATCAATATCAATATCAATCGAGGTACAAGATGGCCGGTATGAAGGAGAGCCTGTTGACCTCTATTAAACAACTGAAACACAACATGATAACAATACCACCAGCAGACACCTTCATTGTCTTCTGTGAACTTCTGCAACATTATCTGCATCATTTCCAAAAACGTAAGCGACTCTTTCAAACTTTGTATTAGTCAACCATACCAACATGCATCATCGCAAATGGAATCTCAATATATATGTTCCCTAAACCACCAAAACATTCAGCTTTGAGACCAATTACTCGACAGAATCGCATCAGCTAGTTGAATGACAGCCATGTGCTAATGCCATACAGATAAGTCGTAATATTATAATCTCACTAGGAGAAACACAATTGCACCATAACCAGCCTATGGAACGAATTGTCGCCTGCCGTATTTCTGGACCGATACGACCTTCAAACCTTCAAGAAAAGAGCGTACTTCTACCTAAAAGGCCGGCAACGCACTTGTGGCTCTTTGAGTTGCCATCAGGTGCTCGTTTGCCCCCAATATCGCATAAAAAAAAGTTTTCTGTGAGGCCCTGGCATTACTCCAGCAGAGCAGGCCCATTTTGTGCCTAAACATAGTTCTCCCAGGATAAGGATGGTATATCTTCGGATGTATATTAAATACATACATTAAATATGAAAAGTTTTATTTTGTGGTTGAACATACCAATACGGAATCAATTCAGCACTATTCTGGACTGACAGGCCAAATTAGGAACCAATTTAGGATCTTTATCTCACAAATAATAAAATAAAAACTTGGATTTTAACACTTAGGTATAGTGTGTAGGTATATAATTTACTATTTAAATGTTGGGTTTAACAATTAAAACTGAAAACAATCTTTAAAATAGTCAAGAATATGATTATTCAGTATTTTTAAACACTTTTATGAAGACTCCTTCTTGCTTCCTTGTGACAGGACAATCGTCTTGTATTCTATCTATCTATCGTAACATAGGATAAAACATACTTGAATTAAAACGATTAATAAGTGTTTAGGGAGTTTCATTATTTTAAAATAAACATAATTGTCGGTTCAAGTTTGTTCATGACCTAGTGTAGAAATAATCCAACTCTCGTTATTGCAAACAGTATTTCCGAACTTGATACTATTCAATAAATTTAAGACTCCTAAACGAAAATTCATATACTGTTGTCCATTCAGAGTCTCAACATCAGGTATGAGAGATAACAGAAAGTTTTTGGTTGCTGTCAAATGAGACTCATCAATTTGCGTTTGTCTTGGAGCTGTAAGCGGTCGCTTTGCTGGTGAAGTAACTGGCTGTGGTAAAGGTCTCTTCTGAATTCCACTTTCTATTTTAAATTCAATGGCTTCCTCCTCTTCTTCGTCTTGGTTCTCTTGGTTATCGGGTTCATCATTACTTGAAGTGAGAGAGTCTTCATCAGAAACGTTCGTCGTATGTAACGGACGATAATTCTGCTGGTCTAGGAAGCCCAAATGTTGGAAATAACTATATAGTCTCTTCTTCGTAACTTTGACTCCCTCCGGGTTATTTTGTTCTTTCTCTTGTCTTTTCTTTTCCTTTTTGTAATAGTCTCGTATGTTCCTCCATTTCTTTGCCATATCTAAAACTGCAAAAAATATTAAATGTTTTTATATAATTAGGTAAAGAAGTACTCTGCTAGGCTGAACGTAAGGGATTACCAGTGTTGACATGGTACTAGGGGATGTATTCATTTATCGAGAACATCTTTTGCTTTCGGACAGGATTTCTTCGAATTCTTTACTTATCTGCTTTGATCGCCTTTTTCGTAAGAATAATACGTGGACAGCCAAATCTCTGTCTGTCATAAACAGAGGAGGTTATATTACCCATGAACAGCCCGGTACACAAACATACGACAAATACCAAGCGGATGGAGTTTCAAAAATTGTAATTACCTCCATACCTTCTTTGTGTAATGTTATCACAGCAATTCAGTTCTCTTTATCACCCCACTACATTTTAAATATCACATAAATATAACACTGATTGGCGCGTAAGTGAAAAAATTCAATGAATATTCATATAAGAATGACAGATTCAAAATTCAAATGTAAAGTTGTTTTTTTTTTATTGTAACAGTATTTATGGCCAGACTATGTAAGTAGCTCATATTAAAATCAATAAACTGGTACCCTTCTTTACCACTCTTTCTCCTACCCACATTTATATTTTATTTATACCTTATACTTCTACTTTCTGCTATTGTGTTTTACAAGGTATAAATAAATTGACTGGCCTGTTGTTCTAGCGGTTAGCGATCATGACTGCTTAGCTGAGGTTGTGGGTTCCATTCCCACCAATGACCTCGAAATTAGTGAGGTTTCCGGAGGCCCAAAATCCCCCCTCCTTTTGCCTCTTCGCTCATCCCCCCTCTCCTTTCTCCTCGTCCCCCTCTCTTCTCTCCCCTACCGGCATCTCCTCATCCCTCATAACCCTGAAAGCCGGGCAACGCACTTACGACTGTTGAGTTGCAGGTGTTCATGGACAGCAGTTGTCACTTACTCATGTGACCCGTCTGACAATTATATTGACAAGAATTAAATATCATGACATTTATATTAACATGAAAAAATAAGTGTTTGTTATTATTGTTCAACCTCAAATAAATTTAATTGCAATCTTGTTATATAATCGCATCGCAATCGCATAACACATACACTTTAAAAATAACTTTTACTGGGATTCATGTAGAACCTGTAGACCTTGGCCAACTGGTTTGCAGGCGACCACAACGTACCATAAAGAAGCCCTATTGAATTAAAACAAAACATTAATGAGCCCCACCATTCCGGTGTGGGAATTCTAACGATAGCCATATAGAACGATAAATTAAAGAAGTTGTGGTAAAATAAAGAAAGTCACATTTAGTTAATAGACAAATAAAAAATTAACAATATAACATGAATAGTGTTCAATACTATTTTCAAAGTCACACCTTTTTAATCAAGAACTAATTTGTATGACAACGTTGCCGTTCTAAAATGGCGCCTCTCTGTTCAACGTACGGAAATCCGCAGTTCCTTTCTTGTTCAGTATTGCGCGGGTTACCCACCTACCCCTTGGAGTACCTAAGACCAATGAAACTGTAGATGTTCACAAGCATCGGTAACCGCCTTACCATTAGTAATTGGCATCTTAATAATAAAATCTTATAAAAACATACCTTTTTCACCTTTTTCGTAATAGTCTGCGTTGTTCCAAGTACGATAAATAATTTGACCAATATCCTCCCACGCTGCTCTTCTCGCTTGTGAGTTATTATAATCTGGGTCATTTTTATTCCATATGCATTGTTTTTTCTCAACTTCTTGAATAAAATCTTCTGTTTGGTACATTTCAGAACTCGTAGCAGTGCGCAGCGGCCGTGAGAGCGCTAGGTATATGTCTCGGCGGTGACTGTCCGCTGTGTGACGCCGTTTGATTGCGGAATGCAACGTTGCCGGCTCGCTTCGTTCCGTCAAAGCGGCAACGTAATTTCCGTACCGAACGACTGCGCGGTAGTTACTCTCTATGTGGGTCTTTGTAGGTATGCATGCACTCGTATTTGTACCTACATTTTAGTGTACAATTGCGAAATGCAAAATACTATAGTTATAACTTATTTCAGTTAAAAAAATTATAATTCACTTTAA
The DNA here is from genome assembly GCA_947561695.1 of Tyria jacobaeae. Classification (NCBI taxonomy): domain Eukaryota; kingdom Metazoa; phylum Arthropoda; class Insecta; order Lepidoptera; family Erebidae; genus Tyria; species Tyria jacobaeae. The sequence continues at coordinate 18,405,998 of OX387223.1, forward strand.
AAAAGTAGAGTTAAAGTTATTCGTTCATTTATCGCTCACAATGCAAATTTAAGACTTATATGGTTTTCTCTTGGATGTCATTCTCAGAATTGTACCAAATCGATATGGGACACGGGAAGCACTAGCTTTCAAATAAAAAATCATCACAATTTCTTCACCCAGTCGAAAGTTCTAAGGTAACAAACATTCAACAAAAACACAGTCAAATTGAGAACCTCCTCCTTTTTTGAAGTAAGTTGAATGTTTTGGAGTCGAAATTTAAATATACGTATACATACAATACGAGATGTTTCAGAAAAGTGTGGTCAATTGTAAAAAGCGTTGTGTAGCCAAAAAATAGTTGATTATGCTTTAAAAAAAAATCTCTTGAAATTTTATTAAAAAAAGTATACGATAAATCCTTTTCCTGTTTTGGTACACAAATTTTCTTTTTTTTTTTATTTTTTTTTTTTGATGTCCTAACTATACATTTGCGAATAAAAACGTGGATACCACTAACAGATTTTAAATACCTATTTTCATTTCATTCATGTCAGCCCTCCCTCTCTCAACCTACTAGATAAATTTATCGAAAATTTTCAGGATAAAAACTTTCGTGTGTTATGTTTTACTCACAGCACTAGTCGGGCAGCCAAGAAATACACACTTTAGTAAAATCGTAATAATTTTCAGTATGAATATGAGTTCTATATTAAAAAATACGATTTTAACTAAAATCGTTAGTTGATTTACGTTACACACGGGGTCAACTAAATGGCCCTTAAATATGACATCACCCTTCTGCGACACTGTATGTGCATGTTTATGATTTCGACCAGTGTTATTTGATATTGGGAGGAGATTTCGGTGTAACGTCAGCAAAAACAATGGAACTTAAAACCCAAATATTAATAAAATAATTTTATTTGTATACATACTTTTTTATATCATATTTAAGTACACCAAAAACAAGGATTGAGACATAGAAGGACACCATAGTAATCTAAATAAAGCGAACCCACGGTAATTAGTCAAATGTTTAGCAGCGCCGTATCGGATTATCTTTGTTGGGCTATAGAGCACCGCCACCGATCATTACAGTCCGCAACATTTTGAAACGGAGTACCTTCTAATCCGGCAAAATAGACGTGTTCTTTATAAAATAATAAGATTGAATGAACGTTCTATTTTGAAACTCTAAAAAACAGTCGACATTTGGTGAATTAATGTACTATAATACAATCCGCTAATGACGGCCATAGGCTTGTCCCTTTTATGTAAGTAGGAATCATAAATCATGGTCACCACTGCAGTCATACTTTATCATAGGGCTTACGCATCCAGTCTTTTCGAGACGTCGCGTCGTCAAAAATATTTTAGAAAGAAAAAACATGATTAAAGGACATTACCATTTATATGGGTTATCAGTCATCAGATTGTAACTAAGTATTATAAACTTAAGAATATCAGTGTTCAGTAAATAATTCAATTGTAATTTATAAATAATTGATATATTGTAAATTAGTGTTGCTGTTTTCAATCAGACAGTGTGTAACAGTCATACGGTGTCGGCAGTTGACGGCAAAAAGCTTGCCCTTGTGGGACTAATTCTAATTGTAATTGGCAAAAAGTGGATGTTTATTACACCTTTAGTGAGTGCGCGTGAGCGTATATGTATATACAATGTATTGTACATACATATATACAATGTATTGTATTGTATTGTATGCTTAATATGCCTCTGACGGGCCGTGAGCCCGCGTGATTGTAAGACCGTACATTTCTTAGTGAAGTACCTTGTGGTTTGATAGTTATCTTTTCATTTGAAATAGTAAATATCGTAGTGTAAGATATATACAGACAAACTAACTTAAATACAAGGTACGAGAACATCATTAGGAGAACTCGTCTCGTAATGAGAGCTTTAACGTAAAATTCTGCTAATGAGCAGGATTAGTACAGATCGAACCGCATTGAGTCCCGATTACAAGACGATTGAGGCAAAAGTTTTTTCAAACGTCCACTGTTAAAATGTGTGCCTTTTTTAAGAACAATAATACTTTTATGTGCATCAAGAACACAAAGACGGATTAACATACAGATGACGTTATAATAAAATGTATAATGATTATTAAGTTGTATATAATCGATGTTACGGGATCATTTTTCCGTGTTGTAGTCTTAAGTAGGAAGTACCCATAAATATTGACATTGTATATCAACTCAGCAGCCATTTTAATAGTACAAAGATTTTCCCGTGTTATGTGAACTGTGGTTTTCGCTATTTATTAGTTTTACTTTTAATATTTTCGCTTTAAGTGTGATAAATAGGTAACTTGTAATGTATTATATGTTGGTAGGTACAATATTGAACAATTTTGATATGATTTACCAATTTATTTCGGCTCGGACTTTCCAGCACCATCCATAGCTAATACGACTTATGGGTATGTGACCCTGACTTACTTGAGCTATTGCTTATACTCCCCAATCCATCTGTATAATATATATGTATATTATACAGATGGATTGGTACCCCTTCCTTCCCATTCTAACCTCCCTTTCCTATCAATATGCTCAAAATTTTCCAATCTTATTTCCAAGAGTGCCTGGAATGTATGTATGTATGATTTATCAAAACAGGTAATAGATTAAAAAATAATTTCGCAAAAACTTCGCCATAACTAATTCGTAATTTCTACCAACAAAAAAATTTAAAAATTTTACGCGAAAGAGACCGTGAGCAAAAATTTTGTGAAATAGTATAATATATTATATCTTATTTGCCTATTATAAAAAAAAATGTATATATCTACACATGTGGTTTTATTTTCCTATTGAAGGCATTACAATACCAACCTAATTTAAATTTGTCAATGGCCAGAAATCGGAATTCCTTTTACAAAATTTGAACCAATCAAAAGCTAGATACTGAAATAGGTATAACACACTATTCATCACAATAAGAGATTCTATGCCCCGATGGTTTCAGGTTCCAAATTCAAATATTGATAGAAGTTCATTGTCAGTGGTCCGGCTTTGAAGTCTACTCGTATTGCGAATTTCGCCCCTTTATGCGTCTGTCCTGTCCCCTCTGCCGACGAGTATTGTCGGAATCAAATAGATCAATGAATTATAAAAACGTTTTAGATTCTGTTTCCTGCGATATCGATGTAAGTAAATCTAAAATAAGATATGATAATTGTATTTTAACCCGTGGAAAGGTTTTTAAGAAAAGTTTAAATATAACTTAAATTTTGAATTGACTACCTTGTTGTGTGTTAAGTAGGTGTAGTGAAGTAGTGGGTGCAGGAAGCGTTGTGTGCAATTTTATAACAATGTTAACAAAAATTAGTGTGAGACTAACGACCTCTAAAGACACCAGTTTAAGGATGAAAAGAGATGGTACCTAAATGAATTTTCATATTTAAGTTTTTTTATGATAAAAGTTAATAGAAGGTTCCCCTGATGGTAGGTGACATCCGCCGTCCATGGACACCTGAAACTCAAGAGTCGTAAGTGACCTGACCACCTGTGAGGGTTATGAGGAGGGAGGGGGGGCTTCTACGCTTCTAAAAAAAGAAATGTGCTTAATGCATTGTTTTAGTGGTCTATTCTTTTTATTCTCTTTCTATTTTTTTTTACCGGACCATGTAAAGAAGGTTATATTACTCAATATGTATAATATAATGTATGATTATCTATCCAGAGCCTAGACGGCTTGTTGGATTTCAACATGTGGGGAGATATTTGAATCGTTATGAATGTGAGAGTGCCATATGGTATCAATTTGTTGATAATGTTGCCAAAAAAATGCAGTTATTTTTTCATATTTTTTTTTTTTTTATATACTATAGAGGGACAGACGAACAGACGGGTCAACTGATGGTAAGTGACACCGCCGTCCATGGACACTTGCAACTCAAGAGTTGCAAGTGCGCTGCCCGCCTTTGAGGGTGATGATTTCCTTGCGTTGGATTTCCCCGAATTGAGTGAGGTTTCCGGAGGCCCAACTCCCCCTCTCCCCTTTCCTCTCCCCTCATCCCCCCTCTGCATCCCCCATCCCTCATCACCCTCAAAGGCGAGCAGCGCACTTGCGACTCTTGAGATGCGGGTGTCCATGAACGGTGGTTGTCACTTACCATCAGGTGACCCGTCTGATTGTCTGTCCCACTATAATATAAAATATATATGTATATACATATATATAACTTAGCCAACATGTCTACAAAATTACCTTCACGTGGCTTTATATATGTATTAGATATCTTTATAAACGGTTTTATTTTTTACTTTCAATATTGAAAGGAGTCACATTCTACATACAATGGACTGAAATAGAATCCGGCCTTTCCCAACAATGAGAAAACAAACGATGAATAACTAATAATATATCGATGTGACGGTTTGGGAGGCAGGTGGATAAGAAATAATAGTGAACATAGTAGGTTTTGGTAGGGTTTAAATACAGATTCAGTTAGGTAAGATTTATTAAAGGAGTAGGTGATATCTTCGCTAATTATGATGTTGCACTGTATGCTAATTAAGGGATGCTTGCGATGCGACGCGAAGCGGTGTGGGATGTTTAGTTATAGCAACGAGCTTCCCCGGAGAATTGCAGCACAGTCGGAGGGCTTTACAAACATTCAACCAAGAACACACGGGAGAAGAATACACTGTACAACGGTAATAACACATTTTTTTGTCCCGAGTGGGAATCGAATCAAGAGGTCCGTCAAGTTGGATGCTCTTTCTCAGATGAGAGACAGTCAGCAGCTCTAGGAGGTAAGAGGAACCTCTGGAATATTCCAGTGCGTTCGTTTACTATCTGAACCCCTATTTGAATAGTCACACCGTCGCCCAGTGCCGACATTAGCATCGCGTCCCCTCACTAGTAAATTGAAATTGTCATTAGATGTTTATGGACTATCTCTCTCTCGCGTGTATATTCAACGCAGAGATTCCGCCAATGTCAAATATTTCGAGAGAAAAAACAATTTATGAAAATGTTACAGCCATGTTGGTCAACCTTAAAAAAAATCCTTAACTAACATACACCATTAATAATAACATACACCATAAACAATATACCATAATTAATTACCATAAATAATAAACAGATCACAGCTCTTTAGATTTTCTTTCTCCTCTTGCTCGGAAAGCAGAGGAAAAGACAGAGCTTAAGCTGCCTGGCTATTTATAGTGTATAGATGAAATTACTAGTTCTTTTTTTATTGAAGAAGGCTTACATACCAATAATACATATAGTATAAATACGTAATATAGCGGGATTGCTTATAACAATTCTCCACACATATGTAATTTATACAAACAAAAAGTATCAAATAAACTAAAACAAACACACATTACAAACACTCACACATTTAAACATTACAAATAATCCACATTTGTGTATTAAGGCTGTAGTTATGTACGGTAAATGGTACATTAAGTAATGGTCTCTGTCGAAATCTGAATTACGCATTTTAGCAAGAAGCTCCGGACTGTCCATGGATCTATTTTTTTAAAAAAAGCTTATCATTAATTTGACGTCTAATTTCCAGCGCCAAAAAGTGCTATCGTTTGCAGCGATGGTTATAGCCGACTGAACATTGCTGCGTTGTGAAGTCAAGATATCTATAAGAGGAATCTACATTTGCGAGGCATATTCCAAATGCCTTCTTACTAATTCACAATATAGTTTTTAATGGGTTTGATGGGGCTGAAGTTGGAAGAGTTGCGTATTACAAACCCTAGTTTGCACGATCGTCTCAGAGACAATAAGCTCGTTTAATCCTTAATACTGCTAACTTTTTCTAATACTTTGATTATACAATATGTATACTGAATCAGTTGTAGATGCCGCAGGGAGTAAGTAACATAAAAACATTAAGATACATTTATTGTTTATAAACTATCCTTATGATCTGTTAAGAGGCGGATTGGAAAAAAGTAGCAATCATAACCCTAATTGACTCGCCAGTATCTGCAGATTCATCATAGTAATTCATAATGGTAGACAATGTATTCTTTTTACTCTTGATGTTAGTATTACGAAATATATTCTTCAATTATAAGTAATTCAAAGACCAACGAATTTGTATTACTTATAATTGAAGACTCAATTTTATTCATATATTCATCAAAACATCTTCTTTCAATACTTTTCTTCTCAAAAGGGAATAAGTCTTTTTTTATTTTCAACAAAGCTGTGGTGTGCCAAGGTGGATGCGACTAGTGTTCAATTAATTTTAATGGGATGTATTTATTCCTCAATTCATAAAGTTTATTATAGAAAAGCGTAACTGCGTTGTCAAGTGAACGTTTCGACAGTATTTCAGTCCACATAACTTTGTCAAGCTTAGATATTATAGCCTCATGATCACCTTTAGCATGTGTATACCTAGTGATTAATTTCATGGGTACTTGAATTTCTAAAAAGCCGGTCTCAACGATTAATGGTTTATGATGGCTATTTATTGACTCAGCTAGAGGGTTACCACACTCCCTAACTATTGTACTATCGTATGAAAAAACGATGTCTAACAGTCTGTCGTTACTCACACCATTGTGTTGTCTGAGATTTGTGATTTGTATATTGTGTATTTTTCTATCAATGATATGTTGGCTCTTGGCCCAAAATATCGCCCGTGTACTGTGCTGTCGTCTGCATAACAATGTATGTTCATTGTTATGCAGACGACAGCACAGTACACGGGCGATATTTTGGACATCCTGCTGCCAAACTAGCAGACGTTGAGGGAAAACGACAGGAGCTTGTTGCTGAGCTCGACCGGGTCCTCAATGCGGAGAGCCGCATCTCTCAATGGGGTTGTGAGAATCTGGTCGAGTTCAGCGCCAAGAAAACACAGTCGTGCGCGTTTTAAAACAAAAAGTCTCCATTCCTTCCCCTTCCTACTCTTCAGAATACTCAACTGCCACTACAGGATAGGCTTAGTATACTGGGTATGGACATCTGTCGGGATCTCAATCGAGGAAGCTCGGTGTATTGAACAAGGTGAGACGGTTCTTCTCGCCCGAGCATTTGTGTCTTTTATACAAGACCCAGGTTCGCTCCTGCGTGGAGTACTGCTCTCATCTTTGGGATGGCTATGCGCAGTATCTGCTTGACGCTATCGATCGGTTGCAGCGACGCGCAGTCCGTATTATAGACTGTCCTGAGGTCACCCAGTCCCTTGAGCCCTTGCAGTTGCGAAGACATGTTACCTCTATGGCAGTTCTCTATCGCCTACATCACGGGGAGTGTTCTGACGAGCTCTTCAGATTGGTCCCACCTTCTCCCTTCCTCTACAGGACTACACGTGCTGGCCTGAGGAGTCACCGTTTGCGAGTCGAAGGTATGCGATCCCGAAGAAAACGGTTTGGCTCTTCTTTCCTGTGCCGATCGGTGAAAGATTGGAATTCACTACCAGCGCACGTTTTTCCTCCCCACTTTGATCCTGGGTCTTTTAAGCGGGGCGTGAAAAAGCATCTCACCAGGCCGCCATAGTGTGGGTCACCATACTACATTGACTAGACATGCAATGAGGATGGTGACCACCACTCTTGGACTCCATTTATTGCTTACCATCAGGCAAAGTGGACCCGGGATCAAACCCGAGACCCGCTGGTAGAGAATTCTAGGCTTTTACCGATCGGCACAGGAAAGAAGAGCCAAACCGATTAGTTCGGGTACGTATATTTTCGACGCACAAACGGTGACTCCTCAGGCCAGCACGTGTAGTCCTGTAGAGGAAGGGAGAAGGTGGGACCAATTGGAAGAGCTCATCAGAACACTCCCCGTGATGTAGGCGATAGAGGACTGCCATAGAGGCGACATCTCTTCGCAATTGCAGAGGCTCAAGAGACTGGGTGATCTCAGGACAGTCGATAATGCGGACTGCGCGCCGCTGCAACCGATCGAGAGCGTCAAGCAAATACTGCGCATAGCCGTCCCAGAGATGAGAGCAGTACTCCACGCAGGAGCGAACCTGGGTCTTGTACAAAAGACACAGTTGCTCGGGCGAGACGAACCGTCTCACCTTGTTCAAAACGCCGAGCTTACGCGAGGCCGCCTTAGTGACACTCTCGATGTAATCGCGCGGATTGAGATCCCGGCAAATATCCATACCCAGAATACTAAGCCTATCCTGCAGTGGCAGTTGAGTGCTCTGAAGAGTAGGAAGGATATTATATCTCGCTGTTCGTTTTTAATTAAACTAAATACATATGTATGTAGTTTAACATTCTTAAGCCAACAGCCACGTTCCACAACATTATGACCATCAGGTCGCAATGATGTAAGTCAAAGTTACGAAGTATTGAAATAAGAAGCTGAAATTAATCTCAACTCAACTAATATTCTTTATATGGTATCAGTTAGTTTATAATGTACCTTACACTAATCCACTTTATGGTAAAACGAATAAAAGGGCAAAATGGATAAATTGAACTAGTGAGACAAGTGAGTAGCATGTATGTATGTATTAATATAATATGTATGTTAGACTTGATGCTAAAGTCAGGCCAATACAAAAGGATCTATGTAAAAAAGAAAGGGTTCAATGGCCAAATCAGGCTGCTTTAATATGAAGACGATCTTTGAAACTAATGTGAGTCTTTAGACATAGCAGACAAGCTATCAACAATTAATTTAATATATACATATATATATCTATATCATCAAATTGTATTTAGCTGTATGCTTTGACTTTTCTTGTTCAACTCTTAGCGGGGGGATATTTTATAACCTTTTTCAAATATAGAATATTGATCGGTTTAATCAGTTTACAAATCCTGTAACAGAAACATTGAATTGTAAACTTTTTTTTTTAAGTCAATTTGAAGTTAATGAAGTTTATTATAGCGTACAGATAATTCAATAAAACAAAGATCTGAATAATGTCCAAGCCTATGCCAATGACAATTTGAGTTTTAACATATGGGACTTTTCAATAAAAAAATATTATTTAGAAAACTAAATATTCGAATACCTTCTTAAGCTGCACTGCCGAAGTAAACGCGATACTATCAGTTTCATATAATCAACTAATCAAATAATCATATCAGATAATCAAAGTAAGTTCATCAAAAGAGTGGACTAAATATAGTGTAAATATTAATTAAGAACAACAATAATAAGGATAGATAGCTGGATCAAGGGACCAATGCAGAACGCAGTTCTCCTCGACATGTCCTGACTTTGAAGGTATCATGGTCCCTGTACCCGATGTCGGTGATCTACTATTTTTAAATATGTTTTGTTTTATATATAGGTAGATATATTTTAATTTATAAGATATATTATTAAAGATTAATAAAGAGTATTATAATAATAACTTCAGACATCACACACACGACCGACTGATCCTAAACTAAGCAGACCTTGTACTATGATATTGATGCTCCTGATACACATACTTATATATTTCAAAACATATGCATATTATAGTTGAATCACAAGCAGACACAAACCAAATACCAGTGCTCATCACACAAATATTTGTCATGAGTGGAAATCAAACTCACGACCTTTCACTAACCACTAACCACCAGACCGTGATGTGTAAATAAGACATTAATAGTTACCTGCTGGGTGATTATATAGTCACAGCGCTGTTAGGTGTCATAACATTGGTCCACAGCTGCTCATTTATAAATTTTCCCACACCAAGGGAAAGAAAAGAAGTAAGGAGATTTAATACGAATACGAGTATAAAATGATTGTTTAATGGTTGAAATTTCGGTATGTTCTAGAACAATATAATATTATGTGTAAATAAATAGTGTGCGAAGGTTGAGCGCAAATTCGCGTCGTGTCGTACTGAGAGTAAGCGCAGCTAAAACGGAGAGAGCCCCACTTGCACAAGATGTCCATTGCTCTAAAGAAAATTAGCAAACGTACAGACTATTCAGCGGACAGACCCTGATATTGTAGTTCATTGGCTCAATATATGGTAGTGTAGTGTGTACATATATTTATTTAATCAGTTTAATTTCAATATTAAGTATACAATCGTATCGTGAAATGGACAAAAAGGGTACGTATAAGTTATGTTTAGTACCAATCGTTTATTACAGAAATGTCTCGTATTGTTAGTTAGTATCGAAAATTTTACAATGTTTTACCTAATTATTCACCATTGATCTTAGAGCTGTATAGGCAAAATATAGATTAGATTAGAATATTCGTCATTGTACACTACAGAAATTACAATAAATACTCCACTCATAATAGCCATTAGACTCTTGCTGGTGCTCTTCTGGGAGTTGATCACCATGACCTGCATCTGCATCCTCCATCTTCATGTTAGCTTTATCAAAGTCTTCCCATTAACAATCGTACACAGCTTGTTCGAACTTTACGCCAGCGTACATCACTCGCTGTCCAGCGAAACAATCCATTCCAACTTGCATGAGTGACAATGGCATCTGCAAGTGTGTGTTTTCTAACTGACCCAGAAATCAGGTATACATCCTAGTAACAGTAAACAGAAACCCATGGCTATTGCTCCACTGTATAAATTCTCAACCTACGGAAGAGGTTTATCAGCATCGCGTGATGTGACATGATTTCTTTTAGGCGTTTTTCAACACGTTTGTTGATAATTACATTATATTTTACTTTGTACATTTTCTGCAGTTATTTCTTCTTCAGTTTTTTCAATAGCGACAGACTATATTAACTATTTCTTCACTCAGTGCTATCATTTGTGCCTCTGTGTAGCCTGCAATGACTATGAGAAATGCTGTTACGCTGGCTATCACGTAGCATATGTAGAGGACGCAAATGACCATCATTACCCGACCTATTTCAAAATACATGGTTAAAAAAGAAGTTTTAGCAAGTTTAAGCATTTTTATCAGCACATTATAAATATGCAGTAAGGTACCAGAGCTATTACTAAGGTAAGGGACTCGAATAAGCAACTGTTTTGAGTAGTATTGCTGTGGATGCTAGATGGTGGGTTCACTAACACTTTATTTGTACAGGATCTGAGAGGAGCCAGCAACATGTCTCTAGGATTTTATCTGGAAGTTTCATACCAGAAGTAAGAAAATGCATTTAGTTAAAGCCCAATAAAATACAAAACTGAGGATGATTAATACTAAAATTATTATTTTTTTGATCGGAAAGGAGACCCCTGGCAATTTTTTTTGATTTTTGGATAGTCGAACAGGCAGGTCACCAGCTGGTAAGTGACAACCGCCGCCCATAGACACCTACAACTTAAGAGTCTTAAGTGCGCTGCCAACCTTTGAGGGTGATGAGGTATTGAATGTGCGGAAAGGGAAAGAAGAGAGGGGGGATGAGGAAATAGGAAATAGGAGAGGCGGATAAGGGGAAAGGAAAGAGGACAGGATGAGTTGGCCTCCGGAATCTCACTGAAATCGGGGAAATGCAACGAAAGCGTTGCTTCACAACCGGTTTTCTGTGAGGCCGTGATATCGCACCGGTTGAGCCAGGCCCTTCGTGCCTAAGCATCTGTGTAGAGAGTTACTTTTGTCATTTTTGCTGTCGATGTTCAAAGTGAGCACTCTCAGTCCAACGGCTATATTCCACAGCATTGTCGGCAGGTCGCAGTGATTCAAGTAACACTTTTGAAAGTCCTGCCACATCTTGTACCGTGCCAGTGATAGAGTATCGAGATCTGACGCTATAAAAAATATATTAGAAGTTTTTGTAAGATATGATAAGATAAGATAAGATAATTTTATTATGGTTATGGTTACGGGCTTATGGTTATGTTATAAAGAGCAAACAAGTAGACAGTTCACCTGATAATAAGTGACTACTGCCGCCCACGAACACATACTCAAGCCTTAGTATGTATATTATATTAACTTTTTTTTCACAGAACGAGTAAGTAACTATTGAATGAAATAATAATATTAATAATTTATCAGTAGAGTCGACCTTTTATTTTTAGTGCTAATCAACATTCATTTGAATTTAGCAGCTAAAGATGAAGAGCATTTATCTATATTATTTAAAAATGGTTAGGATTTTATTTTTCATTCTAGCACTGTACAGACATACGCACATACATTATATACATAAATAAAATAATTTAACACTTTTATTATTATCTTTAAAGGTTTTGGATGCAATATCTTACAATTTATTTACAAACTAGTTACATTATAATTAATCTATTACATAGGTACTTACATTAATTCATTCATAGTCAATTCGTTATATTTATTACATATATAAAGTAGCAGAAAAACTTATATTTAAAATTAAATTATAATAAGGCGTCCCCTCGACCAAACGTACCCATGACGCTGGCGGCGTTTCCCCGTTGTACGCATATAGCGATGTTTTGGGTCAGGTATTGAGCAGAGCGTGGGTCCCGTCCCCTACTCTGTCGCTGACTCGGCCGCCGAACCGGCCGCCCTCCGAGTAGCAGCGAGGTGACAGGACGCATAGGTACAGACGCAAGTAGCGTCCCATATCAGAGAGCGACCTCTCCGCCATGGGACGAGGGTGAGTCCGTCAGGCCGTTTCCCGTTGGATCGCGACAGGCTAGGGGGCTCCAAGACGCAGGGGATATCCGCGGAAATGAGCGCCCTTCTTAATAAGTCGTTAATGGAGTAGTGTCGCGGTCCTCGTCCGGCACTTCGGGTACAACTTAGCCCATGCAGACCATTTGCCTCCACCTTTGCGCCACAAGTATGGGGTTCGCAAACAGCGCAGTTCAGTCGGAGTCCGGCTGCCACCCTAAGCGAGTCGTCGTCCAACAGCGTGCCCAAGTTAGGGGATGGTAGGGCATGCAGCCAGGCACCTGACTCCGGCTCAGAGGCGGCATTGAGCCGAGCCAACTCGACTCCGGACGCTCCGCTGCGCAAACAAGCGATGATGTGAGCCCCAGACACGTCATCCCAACCCCTCTGCACTCCAGGACTTGTGGGCAGATCGGTATCTGGATAAAGTGTGGTCCAAGTCTCAAGGGCTTCCTTAGCATAGGGAATGGCGATATTGTCGCCCACGCGCGACAACAAGCGGCTAACTAACCCTGAAACGCCAAACGAGGAAGCAAGAAAGGTGATCGGGCCGCACTCCTTCAAACGGCGCACTCCCAAACCTCCAAATCGGACCGGCAGGGCAGCCTGGCACCACTGCCGCTCACTTAGGCTGATGTTGAGCATCTCCTCAACAATACGCTGGAGCGCTTCGTCGAAGCAGAGGACACCGTCCGGGAACTCCTATGTCGGCGTTGTCCGTATGACGTATGTCAACTTGGGCATCCCGAAACAAGACCTCAAAAGAGGCAAAGATACGTGAGCCGGAAGATGGCGAAAGTGAACAGCCAGAGATGCCAGGGACTTCGTTTTTGCGGACAGGCAATCCAGCATAGCCTCAGGGAAAATTGGCGAGCCCAGGATGTAAAGAGTGTCCCGGTCCATGATTCTAAGACCAGGAATAAGGGACATAAACTTAGCAGTCATTTCTGCCGACGCCGGGCCACAGGGGTGACGCTCGCATTTGGCAGTGTTTACCTCCAGCCCTAACTCCTGCAAGGCGGGGAAGAGCGCCACTACGTCCCTTAGAACCACTTCGGGTCTCCCACCAATGGTTCCGTCGTCTAAGTATCACACGTTCAGGGGGCTCTGTAGTGATTTTACGGCTTTATGAATAGCCATGCTAAAAACGAGTGGGCCCAGAGGGTGATGGCGTAGCGATTTAAATGGTCTCCTCGCTACTACGCTGCCGCGCCAAGTGTGTTCGATATGCGGTTCGATATCCCCCAATGGGCCAACACTTTGTGTAATCCTCAATTAGTTGTTCTGAGTCTGGTTGTTCTTTATTAAAAGGCAAGGTTGTGCGCCGTAAGGTTGCGCCTTATTACTTCACTGAGACTTTAATTTGCAATACATGTGTTTGATACGTCCCTACCTTATATATACATATTTTATACTAAAGAATTTAATTTAATGTTTCTTAAAAACACGGGTTTGTGCTGTGAGTAAACAGCAGTTCTGAATACGGTTGAATATTTCTGGTATACATGTAATGATGATATCGGATGTTTGTTTAATCGATGAATTTATTGATAGCAAGTTATATGTATGCTCTTTATAAAATTATATTAAATTTTCCAGTCCATGTTGGTTCGTATTGATTTTCTATGTGACTTTGTCAAGTAGATTTGTAGGTACCTATAAAGACAGTGATTTTATTTGTTATTTTCTGCTTTGGATATTTGAGATATATTCAGCTACAATTGAAGACTGTACTACCAACAATCAAAGTTTGAATTTTGAATTCTAGTAAAAGCTTAACTTTTAAGTTAATATTCCTTTTCATTTTCATTCCACCGCCATTTTGTAACAATTACAAACAGTCGTCTCTTGTCGTCTCGCACGCATAGACTACGTTCTCCAGTGTTTCTCGTTGTGTATTTTCTCGTGACTGTTATTGTTGTTTTTTTACCGTTCTTCTTGATATACTGACCTCTGCACTTATCTCGACTTCTGATGCATAATAACAATGCCAAAACGCGGTCAAACATTGAAAAGTGAAACTCGTGAACGAATTATCAAGCTACAATATTACTTTGAGAGTGAAAGACAAAATGGCGGACCTTTAATTCCTGTCGACCAGGTCCAAGAACGCATCTCTCAGGCACTTGGAGTGAGCAAACGGACGATAGCAAATATTAATATAGAAAAGTTCGGCTCATCTGGCATCGAAGAAAATATTTTACGAACACCAAAAAAGAAACGCAGAACTAAACCTATAACAGACATTGATAGCTTTGACGCCGATGCAATAAGGAATCATGTATATGGTTATTATTCCAGGGATGAGTACCTTAATAGGTCGATGCTTCTAGCATCTTTGAAAGCAACTGATTTATTTACGGGAGGCAAAACTGCTTTATCAATTTTTTTTAAAGATATTGGATTTCAATATAAAAAAACGGACAAAAGGAAAATTCTTTTAAAAAGAAATGACATAATTTTAAAAAGAATTACTTTTTAAGAGAAACGATAAAAATCGATAATGGGACAATGTCGTTTTCATCGACGAGACATGGCTGAACGCCAATCACACGCTTTCCCGTTCTTGGACAGATGACACTCAAGCGTCAACGTAGAAAGTGCCAATGGGTAAAGGAGCACGGCTTATAATATGCCACGCTGGTTGTGCGAAGTATGGTTAAGTGGAAAACGGTTTATTGGCATTTGAGGTAAAAACCACTACTGCCTACCACGAAAAAATGAATACGACTTCATTTATGGAGTGGTTCCAGGATATGTTGCTGCCTGGCCTGCCAGAGCCTTCAGTTATATTAATGGATAACGCCCCTTATCATTCGGTACAAAAAATAAAGCACCTACCCAAGCTAATAGAAAAGCGGAAAAAGGTTTGGCTGCAAAAAAGTGGCATTGACGCAAATATGTCAATGCTAAAAGCACAGCTGATGAAATTAGTTAATGACCATAAGCCGACAAATGTTCGATATGAAATATGTAGATGAGTTGGCTCTGGAGTACGGTCATCGCTTTCTCTGAATTCCCCCGTACCACTGCCAGTACAATGCCATTGAGCTAATTTGGGCTCAAATTAAAGGTGACGCAGTCCGTCATAATACTTCTCCACCGGATGGCATAAAAAAGATGAAGATGCTTTTAAAAGAAGGTGCTTTTAAAGGAAGATGAAATTGTTTGACATAGTCTTCATTGTTTAAGGCTTAAAACTATGTATTTCATAATATACATTTTCCAATAAATAAAGCATTTTTATTTTTTTTCCTTTCGTTACATTCAAATTACGATTCAATTCAATTAATTGATTCATTAAAAAATTATTTACATTGTGAATATTTATTGAATATATTGAAATATAATTCCCATAAAAAATAACAACATATAAAGTAAATTGAATAAATGTGCATAATGAATGCAATAAATAACGTTACTAAATATTATTAATGTTATTTATTGTACATCACTAGTCATGACGAATAGTAAGGTGTCAGAAATGCATTCTTTTTACGTTGCATTTCCCCGAAATGAGTGAGGTTTCCGGAAGCCCAACTCCTCTCCTCTTTCCTCTCCCCTCATCCCTCCTCTCTTTTTTCTCCTCCCCGCAATCCGTATCCCTCAGCACCTTCATAGGCGGGCAGCGTACTTGCGACTCTTTGCGATTTGCAAGTCTCCATGGACGGCGGTTGTCACTTACCATCAGGTAACCCGTCTGTTCGTCTTTCCCCTATAGTATAAAAAAAAACTGCAAAATATCAAGCGTAGGGCACGAGAAAATCCTAATTTGTGTAGAAGTGACGTAAAAGAGGGCGAAAACTAGTGAAAACTGGACAACTTAGAAATAAACGATCGTAAAATTAGGAATAAATGTCAGCGATAGCTTAAGTCAACAGGGTCTCATACCTGTACGTGACTCGAACTTTTGTTGGCAGGTCTGAGATCTACCCTTTTGTGTATCTTAGTTTGTATTTGAAAAAGTTAGATACGTTAATAATTTACCTACCTACCTACCTACTGCTAAATGCCTATTGCTGGGAGCATATATAGAAAGTGTACATGTAAAAAGTGTCAGGCGTGATTTAGCGATGCATGATTTTAATGTCCTTACATTCTCACGTATTTGATATGCTCAAATTGGTAATTTATTTATTTATTGGTTTACCTATAATTGTTATACTTACATATTCACAATATAAATACCTGCTTACATACTAATCTTAGAGCACAATATACGACGGCAAACACAACAATAACGGTTTAAAACAACGGTTTAAATATATCAATCCCTTGTACCAAATTGAAATATTAACTAGAAGACGATGAGAGTAAAGTATACATAGGACGGTCAGTACACGATAGGTTCTTTTCTGTCAGTATTACGTACCTAACGCTTAAAGTGATGAATGGTTTTTATTAAAAAAAAAACTGTTTTTGGTTGTCAGTTCTTTGGCAAATGGCGGTGCTAACTGGGGAGTTTTAAACTAAATAATTAAAAAAAAAAATAGTGTTAGAATTTCTACAGAACGTTATAGAGAAAAAATGCTTAGATATTTTTAGAAAAGATTAATTACTTTTTGGTGAGCATTATTTATTTATAGGCTTGTATACTATATTCTTATATAAGCTTGGGCCATCACTATTCAATGTTAGACAATGGTATTTCCTTACCGATACAACCTTGAAACCTTTAAGAAAAGAGCGTACTCAGACCTCAAGGGCCGACGACCCTCTCAGTTGTAGTTGTAGGTGGAGTGTGATCACTAACCATCAGGTGACCCGTCTGCTCGTTTGCCCTAATAAAGAAAAACCTTTATAATATTTTAGTTAATCTAATCTATAACCGGTTTTTGTTCTCTGCAAACCATTTTACTATTTAAATACGAAGTTAGGTATCTGTTGTCGTAAAACGCAATTGTAACGTGTTATCAGGCGGGGCAGAGGCGGCGTTGACATGTTTCATTAATAACTAGTAAGTACTTACATTATACTGAGGTTAACCAAGCATTTCAAACTATTGAGGATATGTGTGAATTGATAAATTAAAATTCGAATTCAGTATCTCTATTTCATAAAGATTAAAGATCAATTCACAAACCATAACAAAAGTTTTCTTTGTCAAATGTGAAACTGTTAGAAAAACGACCAATAAATAACCGCCCGATTCGAAATGAGCATTGTGAGAAGAAATCCGGCAACAAACACACGCCTTTATGGTAATCACGCTAATAAGGTCTATGTCATGTTTCTAAAACCTTTGAAGACAGGAATGTCAAATAAGGCCTTTTTTCACAACTTAAACTTATACAGTTTGAGATGTTATATAATTTTTATGAAGTGTGTTTCGCATTTTGTGTTTGATTGTGATGATGGTCATAATGATTAGAAGTTTTTATTAGTTGCATATTTTTGGAAATATTGATTTCTTTGTTGTTGAAGTTCTATGCTATATACTTTTTGATAAGAGAAAAGAGTTCAGATGAAGCGTTCAATGTCTCAGTTTACATTGTGGCTATATTTCTCTTCGATTAATCCACTTCAATGTTGTCTGATCAACAGATTCAATTTAGTTTAAAGATTTGATTACATATTGTGTAATTGTAAATAAGTTAGATACGATGAAATCGTGAAAGGATTTACCTTTTAAGACCGATCTGAGATTAAATTTATGTCTTAAAATAAGTGTTTGTTGCAGGGGGCTGGACAAACATACGAACAACGCATTCATAGAATATCTAAAGTTGGGACAATTATTTGTGGATCACACAAAAATATTGGTCATTTAGAATCAAACCCTTGACCTCTAATCTCATCAATCCGGGTCACAAAGCACTTGACCAGCGGGTCATATGTTTTTTTATCATATATCCAACAATTATCATCACAGAGTTGGAAACTTAACTACTACAAAGAATTTACTTAAAATATGTATATAAAAACAAACAATCTATTACAGGTTTCACACATCAACTGAATAAAAGTGTCAACTACAATTTCTCGAACGTTCGAAGGCTAATAATTTACCGCAGAGATATATCATTATTTTTATGCAGATACTGTATAAAACGGTAAAAACGGTGTTGAGTACAAATAGTTTTCCTGACGCACCACGACAAAGACTCTTGGGGCGAGTTAGAAGTACGGAAGATTTCAGAGCGATTCGCTACCTTCAATTTTAGAACATAAGAAGTTGAGACAATGGGTGAAAAGTGGGAAAAACTTCGCAAATTTGGCTTAGAGTTCAGCGATTTACCGACTATGCTGTTAAACGTATCTATATTGTTAAGGGTTCTGACTGTTAATATAGATAATAATTATAAGAAAGGTAAAGTAAAAACTAATCATAAAACGTATATTCAAAGGATTGCATTACTAGGTCAGACCTAATACACAGCCAAATACGCTGCCAGCGATAGGTTTTATTATCAATTTATTGGTAAAACTTTTTCAAAGACAAACTACAATAGACAAACATGTAGAGATCTCGGACCTTCCGACAACAATTCGAGTTACGTGCAGATATGAGACCTTGTTGCTTCCAGCCATCGCTTAGACTTTTCCATCCACCTGTATAATTCAATCAATCTATCTTTCTACCGCCTTCCCTTGTTTTTTATGTAAACCTACCATAGTGACTCCACTCCAAGAGTGGTGGTCACCATCCTCATTGCGAGTGTAGTCAATGCAGCATGGTAACCTACACTTTGGCGGCCACACGGCCTGGTGAGATGCTTTTTCACGCCCAGCTTAAAAGACCAGGGACCAAAGTGGAAAGGAAACACGTGCACTGGTAGTAAGTTCCAGGCTTTAACCGATCGACACAGAAAGAAAGAGCCTAACCATTTAGTTCAGGATCGTATATTTTCGACTCTCAAACGATGACTTCAGACCAGCACATGATGTCGTGTAGAGAAAGGGAGAAGGTGGGACCAATTGGAAGAGCTCGCCAGAGCTCTGTTTTTTCTTCCCTTTCAATATATTCTTGATTTTACGGTCTTTTATTTATAAATTGCCCAGTTGTCGGAATAGGTTTGCAACCTATTACGTGAGTGAGACTAAACTATTGCCTAACTACATCAGCCAGCATCGGAATCCTTGGAGTCGATATATCAAGCGAAGTCCAGTTTCACGGTCACTTAGGGAGTATGGCCAAATTAGGCTCGAAGAAGCTTAAACTTTAAACTAAACAATTAAAAACTAAAAAAAACACATCTCTATGCAGGTGCACCCCAGTACCAGGTTCTCTCTCTTGACCGCATTTAACGGAGAGCGACTCGCATCATCGATTGCCAAGATATTTCTGATCGGCTTGACACCGTGGAGTTGTGTAGAGATGTAGCTTCACTCTGCATTCTCTATCGCTTGTATCATGGGGAGTGTTCAGAGGAATTGTTCGGACTTATACAGCAGGTTTCCGCCATCGTCCTACGTGATAAAATATCCATCCCCATCACCTGGATTGGCAGTCCACCACAGTGCTCAAGCCTTCAAGAAAAGAGCGTACTCCTACCTAAAAAGCCGGTAACGCACTTCTGTCTCTTGAGTTACCGCTGTCCATGGGCGGCGGTAGTCAATTACCATCAGGTGACCAGACTGCTCGTTTGCTACCTTATCGCGTAAAAAAAAGAAAAGGATGTATGGATCCTTTTCTACTCCGCCAGAACAAAGTACTTACAATATTTCTAAATAAAACATTTACACGTACATGTATCTATATATGTATAACCGACTTATGATCTACTTCTCCTCAGGAATACCTTTTTACTCTTACATCATCACCACTGTGACAGCCGGCTGCTACTTCTACGTGTTTTTATTCTCTATGGCATGGTTCGTATTTCGGCGATGTGTCATCACTGGGGAACGGGTCGCAGCCATGATTGTACTCTCCCTAGGAATCACCAGCGAAATCGGAAACCTTAAACTAATTTATATGTGCCTTCATATGTAAGTTGACCAAGCCTTACTAACACTGTCACTTGAAATTCTATAATATTTAATTCATTTAATTTATTTAGTATTGCCAATTGATGTTTATGAATACGCAAGATTAAACTTACTTATGCTTGTCAGAACCAAAATTGGTAAAGTAACTCAACTTAGTCAAGTTCGATGTAACAACAAAATACCATATCTACTCGAAATCTCATAACTTAAGAGAGTTTTAGAGAAAGTATAGTTTAGTGAGGTGTGCAGCTGAATCGTCACCTGTCAGAGGTAACGGGTTTCATGTCACTCCTACAAAAAGGGAGGATCCTTCAAACAAGCTGAAGTGATCAAGCCTAGTGGACCGCTGCCCAACAGACGATTGTCATTTTTCTGATCCATGAAACCAAGCAGTAAAAGTAAATGTTTTGACAACATCAAAATATTACGTCTTTCGTTGTCTTTTCGTCGTGATTTCTAAAGAGATACTGATTTGCCTGGACGTTCAATTATCGTATTATTATTTGACCATATTATTATAATCGCTAATATACGCTTTCTCTCTAAAATTATCTTTTTTTATCCCACAGGAATAAAATAAAAAAAATTGCAAAAGACTTTTTGGCTTGTGACTCTCAAATGATACGTGGAAGTCGCTTTCATATAAATTTAGTGAAGAGTTTAAGGAATGTGAAGAAACGCGCCATCGTTTACTGGATGATTCTTGTCGGCAACGGGGTTCTATACCTTGTGAAACCTGCTCTTATCCCTGGAAGGAATCTTCCAGAAAACCGTTACGTTATTTACGGTAAACTTAATTAATTAATAAACTAATTAATTTATCTTTGAATTATGTTTCCTCACAATGACGGTCCATTATTCATACAAAATCATAGGCAAAATCAGTAGTTTTTCTGTGTGTGTTGATAACATCAATTCTCCTCTACTTCCCCCTTTCTCTGCAGGACTACACGTGCTGGCCTGAGGAGTCACCGTTTGAGCGTCGAAAATATACGTACCCGAACTAAACGGTTGGGCTCTTCTTTCCTGTGCCGATCGGTGATAGCCTGGAATTCTCTAGCAGTGCACATGTTTCCTTCCCACTTTGATCCCGGGTCTTTTAAGCGGGGCGTGAAAAAGCATCTCACCAGGCCGCCATAGTGTGGGTCACCATGCTGCATTGACTAGACATGCAATGAGGATGGTGACCACCACTCTTTGACTCCACTTATTGCTTTCCATCAGGCAAAGTGGAGTCACTATGGTAGGCTAATATATACAAAAAAAACTAGTAACCGTTATCACCAGTAGTAACTACATACCATTCCATTCTATCACTACAATATTATATATTGATTAGATACTACACCAGGCAATCGACCCTTTTCAAGCTATTCTTACATTCTTTACTAAAACAATTTCCAATTTTCTTATACAAGGTTTGGAACCAATGTTTGTATCACCAAACTATGAGATAGCGTACCTAATGATGATTGGAAGCCTTTTCTTCATATGTTATGTACCGGCTAATGTCACGGCATTCCTCATTGTCATTGCTGGCTACACAGAATCTCAGATGTTAGCTTTGAGTGAAGAAATGCTCCACATATGGCCTGATGCAATCCAACGAGTTGAAAATGAGATGGAAGTCAGTGACATCGATGTACATGATCCTAATAACAAAATAGTAATCAACAAGTATGTAGAAAAACGTTTGAAAGAAATCATTATTCGCCATGCGTTGGTAATAAATCTGTTTGGACAAGTGGAAAGCGTCTTCAGAGGTGCTATTGCTATGGGATTTCTTTTATTGATCATCGGTTTGACAGCAGAGCTCTTGGGGAAGCTAGAAAACACATACCTCCAAATGCCTTTCGCGTTTATGCAAGTTGCTATGGATTGTTTCACTGGTCAACGAGTAATGGATGCCAGTGTTGTGTTCGAACAAGCTGTATACGATTGTCAATGGGAAAACTTTGATAAAGCTAACATGAAGATCGTTCATATTATGGTGCAGAGTTCGCAGAAGACCATGACTTTGTCCGCTGGTGGCATGGCGATGCTTAGTTATAGTTGCTTAATGACAATCACTAGAGGAATATATTCTGCTTATACAGCTCTAAGATCTACTGTCAAGTAAGGCAATTACTTATTAAGAAGTAGTACTGTTATATTTTACATAATATATCTTATATTATGTAAAAATATATATAAAATAAAGAATAGTTAGTAAGTATTCTGCTTTAACTTGTATGTATTTGCAATTTTATTCAACAATAGATATTTAATGCAATAATAACTTTCTGATGTTATTCAAAAAAATATAGGTCCCAAATAGTTCTTACTGTCACATTTTTTATTTTTATTTCTTATTATTACTGGCTTGTGTAATCAATTTTATTATACATCTTTTAAAGTAATGAACCTCTTGTCTGTTTCTGTACATTACAAATAAATTAAAATGATCTGAACAAACCTGAAAACGGAAGATTATATATATATATATATACATATAACCATATATATAGCATACATATAACCCTCTGTCAATAAATTTATCGATTGTGTTAAACTTAAGAATTATAGTAATGGTTATTTAATTTTATTATTGCAACCACTAGTTGTAACTAGTAGTAGATTTAAAAGTTAAAATAAATATCCTAGCGACATTTTAATCGTTGTATAACTGCTGCTCATCTTCAGCTGCAAAATTCAAATAAATCGCGTATACCTATTCTTTATCTTAAAATATTCTTAATTTTATTACTATCGAATGATGAGTCAAAAATATGGTGGTGGAGTTGTAAATAAAGAATGCCGAATACTGCCAAATATCTAGTATATCATAAGCAACAACAGCAACAAGAGAAGGTCACAAAATTTCACAGATTTTAATTAGAAAGCTATTACAGGTTAATATTACTGATACTGGAGTCAATTAGAAGCCAGAGTTAGGTTCAGGGTAAAGCTCCGTGAGGCTTCGATTGGAGTCCGGCCGGTGATAGTGGAGACATTAGAGACTTATTAGTGGTAGAGCCATGCTTCGGCACGAATGGGCCGGCTCGACCGGTGCGATACCACGGCCTCACAGAAAACCGGCTGTGAAGTAACGCTTGCGTTGCAATTCCCCGAATTGAGTGAGGTTTCCGGAGGCCCAATTCCCCTCATCTCCTTTCTCCTTTTTTCCATCTCCTCATCCCTCCTCTCTTCTTTCCGCTCCCTGCATCCCACATCCCTCATCACCCTCAAAGGCGGGCAGCGCACTTGCGACTCTTGAGTTGCAAGTGTCCATGGACGGCGGTGTCACTTACCATCAGGTGACCCGTCTTTTCGTCTGTCCCCCTATAGTATAAAAAAAAAAAAAAAGACACTTAACTTTAACGCTGCAGCCGGGTGAAAGTTTTTTTTTTATTTGGCTTTGTTTGTAAGCCCTTCGGCTGTATACAAACTTACGCGATCTGTGTACTACGCTCGGTCTTTCGTCACTTTTATAGCGCCGTGCAGTGCGGTGGGGTAAAGCGGTAATTGGTGGAGTGCTCGGTGTCACGCGACACTACTCAGATATACTAAGCTGAAATTTTGAAAGTCCTACTAAACCTTGAGACTTTAGTAATTGGGAATCCTGAGCTGCAGCTGTCCATGGGCAGTGGTAGCCACTTAACATCAGTTCAATCATGAATATGGTTACACAAGCAGCAACAACATTAGGCGCGGCCTTAAGTCGGTGCACCATCAACATCTCAGTATAACCGAGATTCAAGACATCACGCTTTTCCTACAATTACGGCTTTGGACAACATCTCGGAATGACCGAGATACAAGGCAGCTGTATCAGCATATCACTTTAACGCACACTAATAATGTGGTCTATTGTCCTCCCGTTGTTAACTACTTCTCCAGTCTGGAAACAGTTCTGGAATCTTTAGGGTCGGAATACTCGCACCACATCATCATGGGCGATTTTAATACAGATGTCCTAGCACCTAACTCTCCTCGAACACGTCATCTCCTTGATACCATCCACTCAGCCTGTCTTCATGTCCTACCTCTTCAAGCTACTCACCATAACATTGATCATCAAGATACCTGGCTTGACCTTATGCTTACCTCTGCTCTCAATCTTGTATCTACCCATGGCCAGCTTCCTGCTCCTGGTTTTTCCCATCATGACCTGATTTTCCTCTCTTACGTCCTGAAAAGTCCCAAACCCTCTCCCAAATTTTTAACTATGCGGAGCTATGGACGTATGGATATTACAAAGCTATGCACGGATGCTTCTAAGCTAGACTGGAAGAACGTCGTAGAGGCTACCAATCTGGATGACAAAATCAGTATTTTTAATAACACTATAATTAACCTTTATGACACCCATGCTCCTATTAAGAGGGTAAAATTGAAGCGTCCGCCAGCTCCGTGGATGACGATGGAAGTACGAATGGCGATGAGACGCAGGGACCGGACTTTCATAAAATTCAAAAAGAATCGCTGTGAGGACAAATGGAATATCTATAAGACTGCCAGGAATTGGTGTAACCAGGTGATACGCAATGCAAAACGCCGACACATTCTACAAAATATAGAGGCTTCATCTCCTTCTAGTATCTGGAAGTTTCTGAATACGTTGGGTATTGGCAGAACACAGCACACTGAGTTTCAGACGACAGTTGGTTTGAATGATATCAATCATCATTTCTCATCTACAACTCAACTTGATCGTCAAACCAAATGTCGGACCCTGGACCATATTGCTGGTCTTGCCAGACCCAATATTGACTACTTCAATTTTTCTCCAGTTGCCTCTGATGACATCAAAAAAATTATCCTATCCATCCGTTCCAATGCCATGGGCTGTGATGACATTAGCCGAAGGATGATAGTCACTATACTGGATCATGTCATTGAAGTCATAGCTTACATCATTAACTTTTCTCTCGACTCTGGAACCTTCCCTTCCATCTGGCGTAAAGCTTACATTATCCCGTTACCTAAAAAAAATAACCCATCTCTTCCAGAGCATTACAGACCTATTTCTATTCTTCCCTTTTTATCCAAAGTCTTGGAAGCCTGTGTACATAAACAGCTCTCACAGTTTGTCTTCAAACACAACCTCCTAAGTCCTCTACAGTCGGGCTTCAGACCCGGTCACAGCACTACTTCTGCACTCCTCAAAGTGACTGGCGATATTAGGGAGGGCATGGAAGGCACCAAGGTCACTGTTTTAGTCTTGATTGACTTTTCAAATGCCTTCAACACCGTCAGTCACGAAGTCCTGCTGTCCATCCTAAAACACTTGATGATCTCCTCAGAAGCTCTGGAATGGTTCTCCACTTATCTTCAGGGACGACAACAGTGCATACGCGTTGATGACAAGTCATCAGATTGGTGTGACCTTTACACTGGCGTCCCTCAAGGCGGTATTCTATCTCCACTATTGTTTTCAATGTATATTAATCTCATTACTCTAGACCTTCAGTGTGCGTATCACCTGTACGCTGACGACTTGCAGCTTTACACACATGCCAGTGTTGATGAGATACCGCAAGCCATTGATAAAATCAACAATGACTTAGAATTCATAAAATGTTGGTCAAAGAGGTTCGGTTTATCCGTAAACCCTACCAAATGCCAGGCGATAGTTATAGGCAGCAAACGCATTATGTGTAGGATTGATACCACCTCCATCTTGCCTATTGTTCTCAATGGCTCAGTCATACCCTTGAAGTCGGCTGTTAAAGATCTGGGGTTGCATATTGACACAACGCTTGATTGGCGAGCCCAAGTAACTCATGTAAGTCAGAAAGTTACTAGAAGTCTCCGAAATTTATACCGTCTCAAAAATTTCCTTCCCACTAAGACCAAAACTATCCTAGTGCAATCCCTTATTATTCCTATAATCGACTATGGTGATGTGTGCTATTTCGACCTGAATGCAGACCTTCTCAACAAACTAGACCGTCTTCTCAATAACTGCATTCGATTTATTTTCAATCTTCGCAAGTATGACCACGTGTCTGCTTTACGCTCCCAGCTAAAATGGCTCCCTATTCGCCAACGCCGAAATCTACGTGCATTAACTTCCCTCTTCTCTTTTCTTAACTCTCCGTCTCCGCCACATTATTTGGCTCCCTACATTCGGTTTCTATCGTCAAATCACGACAGAAATCTTCGTTCCACTCACAACAATCTTCTCTTATGTCCCCCTCATAACTCTGACTTTGTTAACTCTTCCTTCTATGTCCAATCAGTCCTACTCTGGAATGCACTACCACTCGAAATCAGGATGTCCACTAACCGCTTCACTTTTAAGAGGAAGGTACGTGACCTCCTGTTTAATCAGTTGGCAGAAATTTCAAACCGTTAGTACATATTTACCAGACTTTTATAGTGTTTATTATATGCGTTGTATGTAATTATATGTATATAAGTTTGTATTTATTTATATATATGTATATAGGTATATATTAGTATATGATGTATGAAAGTAATATATGTATATAATTAGATCATATTTTATAATAATTAAACTGGTACCTCTCTCATCTATTTGCACCTACTACCATTTATTTTTGCCACACCCCAAGGTTGACTGGGAGAGAATGCCTGAGGCATTAAGTCCGCCTTTGTACAAAATGTGCTATAAGTCGAAATAAATAAATAAATATATAAATAATAACCATGTGTCATCTTTTTTTTTTGAGCGACTACCATAGTGACTCCACTTTGCCTGATGGAAAGCAATAGGTGGAGTCAAAGAGTGGTGGTCACCATCCTCATTGCATGTCTAGTCAATGCAGCATGGTGACCCATACTATGGCGGCCTGGTGAGGTGCCTTTTCACGCCCCGCTTAAAAGACCCGGGATCACAGTGGGAAGGAAACACGTGCGCTGGTAGAGAATTCCAGGCTTTTACCGATCGGCACAGGACGTATATTTTCGACGCACAAACGGCGACTCCTCAGGCCAGCACGTGTAGTCCTGTAGAGGAAGGAAGAAGGTGTGACCAATTGGAAGAGCTCATCAGAACACTCCCCGTGATGTAGGCGATAGAGGACTGCCATAGAGGCGACATCTCTTCGCAACTGCAGAGGCTCAAGAGACTGGGTGATCTCAGGACAGTCGATAATGCGGACTGCGCGGCGTTGCAACCGATCGAGAGCGTCAAGCAAATACTGCGCATAGCCGTCCCAGAGATGAGATAGCATAGCCGTCCCAGTACTCCACGCAGGAGCGAACCTGGGTCTTGTATAAAAGACACAGCTGCTCGGGCGAGAAGAACCGTCTCACCTTGTTCAAAACGCCAAGCTTTTGCGAGGCCGCCTTAGTGACACTCTCAATGTAATGGCGCGGATTGAGATCCCGGGAAATCTATGTGTACTCAGCATAAGATTAGTATATAAACTGTATCGTTGGGTCAATTAAACACAACAATGGACAATTGTTTTGCTCATTGCTCTTCACAACCTCTCTCTGTGCACAGTGCCATCAGTAGATCAGTCTCAAGAGCCTGCTCGACTGGCAGTGAGAAAACTATTTCCAAACCCTGATTATTTCTCCGTCTCTGTCGGCCTCCTGGTAACAGATATCCTGCATCTATTTATAAACATATTATATACCCTCACCGTAGGGTTCGTTAGGATAGGTCTAGAGAATTAGAGACTTAGGTATAGTTAGATATTTTACTATTTAAGTAGGTTTAGGTGAAACACGTGCGAGTGCTGATCGGGGTACCAAGCCAAGGTATCTCGGTCGGCACTAGTACATCATTAGATGACGAGTCTGCTCGTTTGTTCCATGTAACACAAAAAAGCCGAGTGGATATAAACATAAAATATTTTTTTTACCTTTTTAGAGCTGCCTACTCGGATCATTAGATTCATAAAACATTTCTAATTGACAAAATATAAATGACACGGTACAAGCCTGCCAAGCGGCAACAACCTTCAAAAGTTTGACTTGAATCACTGCGACCTGCCGACAATGCTGTAGAATGTAGCTGTTGGACTGAGAGTGCTCACTTTGAACATCGACAGCAAACGGTATAGTATAGTATATGCATGCCAGATCTACTTTCCGATTCCGACTATTTTTTTTTTTATCGTTCAATTCTATTTTTTACTGTGCATTAACTCAATGCATTTTTTTTTTCGGCGACGTCGGCACTTTTTTTACTTCTACTACTCTTGGTGATCTGGTTGCAGCGATGGTCGTACTGGATCCTTAAGCTGATCTATATGCTTGTTTGTGTTTTGTTAACTATTGTGTTGAGGTACTTAGTAGTGGTTGTTTTTTTTCCTTTTCTGTCTCAAATTATTCGATGAAGAAAGTTACAACAAAACTTTTAAAAATATTGCAGTTTCCAGTTGTAAACAATCTTAAATTATTATTGTCAGATAATTTATTGTAACTGCTTCTTAAAGGTAAAGTTTCTCGCTATAATGTGGCAAAAAGGTTTTTACAGCTTTTTAGATCCAAATAACCCTTTATTAGGCGATTTGCAAAATATTAATGAAATATATTCAGTAGCTTGACCACAAGACAATGTTTCTGTTTGCGTACTTATTCAAAACTGCGGCAAACTTGTACACTTAAATATTAATATCTTATTTTATATTTTTTAGGACTACAGTTGCCGCGTTTGAAACGCCATATTTTGAAATAGGTCGTGATGGCAAATGACTTACGCTTCGTACCAGCTAGCGTAACAGCATTCCTCATAATCGTTGCAGGCTACACAGACATACGAATACACTTAGCGAAGAAATTATATCCAAAGAAGAAATAACTGCAGATTTTTTTTACATGTACAAAGTAAAATATAGTGTAATTATCAACAAGGATCTTGCAAAACGCCTAAAAGTAATCATGTCACATCATGCGATGGTGATAAACCTCTTCCGTAGTGTTGAGGAATTATACAGTGGGTCAATGGCCATGGGTTTCTGTTTATTGATACTAGGATTTATAGCTGAACTAAAGGGTAAGTTAGAAAACCCATGCTTGCAAATGGCATTTACACTTACACAAATGGGTTGTTTCACTGACCAACTATTGAGCGAAGGCAATTTCGATGGGATAATAGGAAAACTTTGATAAATCTAACACGAAGATAATACAAGTTATGGTGCTAAATTCCTAGAAGAGCATGATATCACCAGGTGGTGGCATACTATCAGAGGAGAGTGTTCTACTTACACGTCTCCAAGACCGCCAAGGATCACTTAGGTGAGGCATGGTAAGATTTTTTATACAAACTAGTCAATATTTATGAACACTACATTAAAAAAAAACCCAATGGATGACCGTGGGAGTCACGCACGAGGCACGAGTGGGCTGGCTCGAGACCAGAGTAATACCACGGCCCCACAGAAAACTGGTAGACAAACAATGCTAGCACTGTATTGCCTAGGGAGTGAGTGAACTGGATGCAAGATTCTTCCCCTGCTCTTTACCCTCCCCTTTAAATCTCATCCCCCCTCTTCTCTATCCCCTCCCCTTATTCCCCCTCTCCTTTATTGTCACACACCATATCAATATCGAGTGGAATATATTTAACAAATCAAGCAACGAAAGATTATTATAAAACTAATATTTATTTAAACTATAATATATTATTACAGAACTTACCGAAATTTCCACCAATAAACAATCGTTTTAGTTCATAATGTACAATTCGTTATCTTTTCAAATAAACAAACCTGTTATTATTTCGTTTGGGAAAATTTATAAATGAGCAGTTGCAGACCAATGTTGTGACACCCAACACCGCTCTGACGACATAATTAACCTACTGAGGTAACTGATAATGTCTTATTCACACATCACTGTAAATTAACATTTACAGTGTAGTTAGTCCACTATTTTGATAATAACGTTTTTGGTTTAGAGACATTTAATAGTAGCTACCGTAACACGTAGCATCGCGTTTTCTTAGACCAAGTAGGTATACGAATATTTTGAAAATTATCTAAAAGTCACATAAGTCAAAACATTAGTTGCCATTTGTAATAATCGCGAAAATTAAACAATTCGTTGTCTTATAGAATCATCTATACCCTAGTATAATGGTAATTTACAGTATATAATAACTTAATAGTGGTAGAGCCATGCTTAGGCACGAATGGGCCGGCTCGACCGGTGCGATACCACGGCCTCACAGAAAACCGGTTGTGAAGTCACACTTGCGTTGCATTTCCCCGAAATGAGTTAGGTTTCCGGAGGCCCAAGTCCCCCTCTCCCCTTTCCGCTGCCCTCATCCCCCTACTGTTTGCCATCTCCTCAACCTCCCACTCTTCTTTCCGCATTCGCCACATCCCTCATCAACCTCAAAGGCGAGCAGCGCACTTAACACTCTTGAACTGCAGGTGTCCATGGACGGCAGTTGTCACTTACCATCAGGTGACCCGTCTGTCCCCGTATAGTATAAAAAAGAAACTACATTAGGAAAGGTTTTAAAAAAAATTGGTCCTATTTAAATTTAAAGGAAATATTCCTGCCACGGTGGAGAATTTAAAGCCGATTTATACACATTGAATATGCACTTTGAAGTCGTTTTCACTATTTTTACCAGTTTGTCTACGGCTTATTGAGAAGCGAAAATTACAGAAATTTCCATTGTTTTAATATTTAAGCAGCCTAATTTTGACAACTGAATCTCTTCGTATGTGCCTCGACAAAGATCGTTAAAGCGGTTCGATATATTATAAATTTGTATACTTACTTGAGAAGCAGGATTTAATACTGCGGACACGCTACGTCTCTACCTGCTTTGCTCGCCACTCATCGAGTCAATAATTTTTAAGAGCTTTTAAATAGGCTATTAACAGTGGTAGAGCCATGCTTAGGCACGAATGGGCCGGTTCGACCGGTGCGATACCACGGCCTCACAGAAAACCGGTTGTGAAGGTTTCCGGAGGCCCCCCCTCACCCTCTCCTCTCCCCCATCTTCTTTCTCTTCACCCCCCCTCTCTTCTTTCCGATCCCTGCATCTCCCATCCCTCATCACCCTCAAAGGCGGGCAGCGCACTTGCGACTCTTGAGATGCGGGTGTCCATGGACGGAGGTTATCACTTACCATTAGGTGACCCGTCTGTTCGTCTGCCCCCCCATAGTATAAAAAAAAAAGCTATGCTAGATTGCATCAAATCGGGTCACATCTCGAGTAAAATTGACCCACTTCCCGGTAACCGATTGAGCTGAAATTTTGCATACATATTCCATTCCAATGACAATGCATCTTTGTGATAGCATGAACTGACTTTGATTCTAAAAGATTTTTTTTTTGTAATTTATTTTCAACAATCGCTAGTCTATTCATTAGTTTTAACCCTTTACTTAAATAAAGACGAATAAATGATAGCAAATGAAATAATATACACAGTATATACATACATGCAATTAATTTCAGTTCTATATACATATACTAGCGGACCCGACAGACGTTGTCCTGCATGATATTTCCAGCGATTAGGATCAATATAGGTAAATAACCTAGATACCGACTGCAGCGCCATCTGCCGGGCTGATTTGTGAATCTAAACCATTCCCAGATCCCCTTGAACATACACAAAAAATTTTATCAAAATCCGTCCAGTCGTTTGAGAGAAGTTCAGTGACATACACACTCACAGAAGAATTATATACATAAAGATGTGGGAAGGACTTCGGAAGTTCGACCTAGATCACTGCGACCTGCCGACAATGTTGAAGAACGTAGCTGTTGTCTTAAGAGTGCTTACTATGAACATTGACAGCAAATATAATGAAGGTAATCGCCCATTCATCCCAGACACATACCAATAATAAAATCTATATCACCGATAATTACTTATAAATTGTTTTTGAGATTTGAAACAAGAAAATATGATTCGCACTTTTTGGAATGTATAAAGAAAACCATTGATTTTTGTCACTGAGTCAGTTAAATATACGATGAAAATAAAGTGAAAAAGATATATATGTATATAGTAAATATATATATACATATATAAATACGATTGTGAATTTGTTTGTTCTTTTACTCCTTACCTACTCACCCATTCATCACGAAATATTGCATAAATGTTTCCAAGAATACAGAAAATAACGTAGGGTACCAATGGTGCGGGTTCCTTAAACACACACACACACACACACACACACACACACACACACACACACACACACACACATGTCTTTATTCAAGGAACTCACTAACTAAGGAACCAACCGTCTACTAAATCTTTTATTCCCAGGTATACCCCTCTACTACTATCTTCTGACTATTGTGACTGGTGTTTCTTACTTCTACGTGTTCCTCATCAACATGATATGGTTCGTGTTTATACGCTGCCAGCAGACCGGCGACTTAGTTTCTGCTATGGTGATCTTGTCTCTGGGTATCGCCACTGAGATTGGGACAGTCAAATTGTTTTATATGTTCATCTATGTGTAAGTATTTCTCAACTGGAAAAAGTATAATAAACCGTCTACCATTTGTTAATAAATATATATAGTCTTAATGAGAAATAATCCCTTTCAAAACTGCACGGGTCACCATGAATTAGCTGTTAATTATTCAGTTATCACCTTGATAATTTAAATTTACAATATCGTACTCTGGAAGTGAAGCCGGTACACGGCGATATACTTCTGATGTAATGTAAGTTTGTAAAACACAAGTAGAAAATCTTTTTAATCATAAATAAAATGACACTAACATATGCCAGTATATTGTCGCCAATACAACCTCAGCACCATTTACCTTCCTCGCCTAAGATATTCAGATAACTACTGCCAAGTTGCTCACAGGGACAAGATAAGGGCTTTAGCAGACAGCTTCTTAAAAATGGACGCTCAAATAGTACTGGGCAGCCGGTTCCAGGGCAACTTACTTAAGACATTAAGGATAGTCAAGAAAAGAGCCATTATCTACTGGACTGTGATTGTTGGTAACGGCATCGTGTACCTTTTGAAACCAGTTGTTATGCCTGGTAGAAATTTACCCGACAACCACTTCGTCATTTATGGTAAGAAGCTATGTAGTATATGCTGTAAGTCAGAGGTCGTGGGTTCGGTTCTCACCCAGGACAAATATTTTTGTGACAAGCATGATTATTTGTACTGTGTCTCGGTGTAATTTATTTATAATATGAATATTTAGAATTTTATAAGGATGTTTATCAGCAATCTGGTTACCATAGTACAAGCTCTGCTTAGTTTGGGATCAGACGGCCGTGTGTGAATGTGTATTATTATTATTTATTATATAAAGAAGGACAGCGCACAACACATTATTTGTTTTTTTGGGATTTTTCAAAGAATATTTGATGACACGTAAAATTCTTTATTAATCCAATATTATATAATATTTTGATTACTTCTAGGATTAGAGCCTAAGTATGAAACACCGAATTATGAATTAGCGTGGGCCTTGATAACGGCTGGTGTAGCCTTTACATGCTACGTGCCAGCTTGCGTCACGGTGTACCTGATTGTCATCGCAGGATACACAGAATCACAACTATTAGCTCTGAGCGAAGAAATTGTTCAAGTTTGGCCCGATTCTGTCAAAGATGTAGAAGCCGATACGAAAGTTATGAATATAAAAGGCTGGAAACTAAATCATAGAATATTAATCAACAAAAACGTGGAAAAACGGTTAAAAAACATAATTATCCGACACGCTTTAGTTAAGAACCTATTTCTCAAAGTTGAAGATATTTTCAAAGGTGCAATAGCTATGGGGTTTCTCCTCCTGGTACTCGGACTACTCGCAGAACTCCTTGGGAAACTAGAAAACACATATTTGCAAATACCCTTCGCATTTATGCAAGTAGCGATGGATTGCTTCACTGGCCAACGAGTGATAGATGCTAGTGTTGTGTTTGAACAAGCTGTGTACGATTGCCAATGGGAGAAATTTGACAAGGCGAATATGAAAATGGTACTTGTGATTCTACAAAGCGCACAGAAGACTTTGACATTATCTGCAGGGGGTATTGCTATGTTAAACTTCACCTGCTTGATGTCGATCTTGAGGGGAATTTATTCTGCTTACACTGCTCTTAGATCTACGATGTAACTGTTATTGATTAGAAAAACAAGCGCACCTATGCTTTTAATAGTAGTATTAGGATTTAGTGGTATTATAACCACTGCACATGCTAAAAATCCCTAGTGCGCGATGAAAATTAACAATGTAGTAGTGACATTTATCTAAATAAAAATTTATTTGTCATCGATTGAGCCTTTTTTCTAATAGACTACCCTTTATTTGAAAAAAAAAAGAAGAGAGTCAAATCTAATTGACTAAATAACCAAAGGACGTTAAATAAACCTTTCACTTTCAAAAGATCTTTGACATTAAATTTAAAAAGAAAAACCCAAAGAAGCTATCTATGTAGTAAGTATAAGCCCCTCTAAGCTCTTCTGAGCTACAATTAGAATCCAGTCCAAGCTCTGAGTCCTAGAAATGATATGGTGGCAGTGCTACACGGCAGTGTAAAGCAAATCAATAAACCTGTTCTATATCCTTATCCATGAAATAAAAGAATAACTAAAACACAACTTAATTTATTTTAACTTTTTACACCACTACACAATAGGCCCAAAGTGTACATGTTGACATTACTGAACAATCACTTCTGTAGACGATCTCTTCGTCGTACTTGTATAAGATGTCCGGATGTAGGACGCAGCGCTATATCCACTTTTAGTTGTATATTGTCAGCTTTGGAAACAAATTCTAATTCTCTTACACAGTGTGCAATCACTGTCTTTAATATCGCCATTGCATATTTTTTACCTGCAAAGAGCCCCAACAAAGCAAGTCTTGGTTGAACTATTTCATGAGGGTTCTCTATTTTGCTATATGCACGCTTCACCAATTAGGTGACGGTCCCATGTACTAGGAGGTAAACCTACTGCCATGACGTAAATATATTTTCTTATTTATTTGATTTTTTTATAATAATATTTTACATAATTGATTTAAGCTTCTAAATACTTTTTTTTATCTGACAACGTCAGGGTCATTTCTCGTTATAGACAATTTTGTATGTAGCCAGTACTTACCGATAAGTATACAGTATGTCTTATTATTAAAGTTATATTTCCAGGATTCTTAACCTAGTTACTTTATCAAAAAGAAGTTAATAATAAATTCGACGGAATACTAGTCAAATTTACCTAACAATTTTCCATTATCTATACTGGACGTCAGTACAATATAAATCAACCTCACGCGTTATATTTTTCACAAATAGCAACTTCTCACAATAATGGGAAGGGAATGAAAATCGTCAATACAATTACTTGCAATTAATTGTTATCACTTTTATAAGGCTATATTGAACTAAAACGGAATGTAAACACGAGTAAATACAGACCTTATTGCTTTGTATTAAAATTTTAAATGCAAGAATAACTGAGACTCTAGCTATCTTGCTCTTGTATTTTAACTCGGCTAGGGTTGGACAGCCAATAAGGTACGGACAGTAAAAATAATGAGTTTTGAACAGGTACATCGGCGTAACTTATAAAACTGGTATACCTGTACTACTTTTTTTATATTTTTATACCTAAAATTTATCTTTACGAGGTTAGTTTTAGTTGTTTCCTTACCTATACACGCTCTTCTACCACAGCTGAAGGCTAAAAACGAAGCAGCATTCCCAGGAAGCTGGTCCTCAAGCCACCGTTCGGGGCGGTACAAGGCAGCATCCTTCCCCCAAACGCGGACTGAGCGACCAGCACCCCACACGTTTATAGCACATATTGTGCCACTGGGGATTGTGAAAGATTCTAGAAAAACAAATTACAAAACCATTTTTTATCGCTTCTGATTTTTCTTTAAAATATTTTTGTGTGCTATAAGAAATTAGTAAAAGATGTATTTTGTGTATTTCATAGGGGGCAAACGAGCTGACAGGTCACTTGATTTTAAGTGACAACAGCTACTAATGGACACTTGCAACTCAATTAATTTATGGGGAAGTGTTTAGCCTACAGTACTCGTACTCCCTCAATAAATACAACCCAAGCATTTTTCGATACCGGTATTGCAAGAGGTCATACCTAAGCATGGCTCTTCAGCAACATGTATGTATGTATCCCTAAGCAACAATGTATAACGGTATAAAATATTTTCTTTCGTATTCTTTTATTTTCATGTAGCAAAAAAGTTTTGTTCAGAATTTCAAACAGGAAACTTTCAAAATAGGAACAATGCCAACATAATTCATAAAATTTGATGAAATTAAATAACCTGTGTACTGTCGCATAATTTACTCACTAATCTGTAAATCCTTGTCTGCATACCGCATGACACCCGGCACCGGCGGGTACATACGTAACGTTTCGTTGATGACTGCTTCAAGATATTTCATCTCCGAAAGGTCTTCTTTTGTCACCGGACGGGTACTGTCACCAAATATGGACCTTACCCTAAGTAGAAAGTATGTGGAAGGGTACAAGCTATTGAAATAGATTCTAGAAATGTAAAGTTTTAACTTCTTGAAAATCTCCCATTTGAAACTGTATAGCTCAAAGAAGCTCCTTGATTAATTTTGTACAAGACTTTATCCCCGAAGTAGAACTAGGCAGAGGCATTTGATACGCCTACTTGTATACTGTCACCTGTACCTTAGCTTTTGGGCTGAATAAAACGCAAAAACACAAAGAAAGGAGACATAAACACTAAGATTAAAAAAAAATACTGGATTCATTTCAATATTTCTTATAAGATCCTTTTTGGACGAAAAAAGGTTTAGACTAACAGGAATGGAAGATATGGCTATTTTGAATGTGTAAACTTAAATTACGCGATTCATCAAAAATACTTATTTATTAGTGTCGCTTGTATCTAATAAAGAGTATAAAAATAAATAATATGATCTTCTTTTAATTCGTTTGGTATTTAACACACTTACTCCGCATATAGCTTGTCCTGTATCCTTGTTTTGCAACCAATAAGAAGAAGGGTATAAAACATCGTAGAAGCAACCGTCTCCTGCCCCCCCACCACTATTGTGTCTACCTCTGACTTTATCTGTTGCTCTGTAAGATTGGGATCCATCTCTCCCAAATCTAGCAAAATATCTATAAACGCCTTGAATTTTGGTTCTTCTGAATCTAAAATAGATGTTTTCTGTGTATAATTTACTAGTATTTTAGAAACACTGAAGGTAATAGAAAACTAATATGTACAAACTTGAACCGCTAAACTACGAAAAAACTTCCATCCTACAGAGAAATATTATTTTATTATCAATTACCATAATTCTTCTTTTCTTTTATTTCTTCTTTTGTTAATTTCTCACTTTCTCTATCTCGCTTTCTTTCCCGCAAAACCTGTTCATGGAAAGTGTTACAGTATAAAATTATCATAATCATGGTACTATCGAGTTGTACCGATAACCGATTCCTTAACTAACGGTAATGTGTTAGTTTATACATTAATATAATAGCATTAAAAATATGAAAAGCTCATTCAAAATGATCTGTATTGGCTTTTATGCAGTTCTTTAAAGTTATCCCATGAGAAAAATTTTCACAGCCAATCTTAAGGATTATTTTACGGACTCCAAGGCATAATGGCCTTTAGAGCATGCCTTAATGCATCTATTCTATTAAAGTTAGGTCTAGATTACTCAGTCACTCCTTGATAGCTAACACCCCACCAAACCAACACTGAAGACGGATAATGCCCACGTTGTACTCTGCTGACTAATTGGGAAGCTTCTATATAGCTATGAGCATAAAAACGGTCATTCTGCTTCTTAAAATATAGCTCGATAGTAAAAATATCTTGAAAGTATTTTTTATGTGACCCGAGTTGAGTGAGAGTGACTTTTATTTTACTACCCTATTCATTTTTAAATTATCAGTCAAATAATGACCAGTGCAACTCTTATAGGCTGCAAGTCCGAAGTCATCTTTTAAAATATGCGACATGGTTCTAATATTCATTTTCCGAGATATTTTTTTTTGCTTTCAGAAAGGATTTTTTCGAATTCTTTCTGTCACTGCTCTGATCGCTTTTTCGTACAAATACTACGTTGATGGTCAGATCTTTTTTTGTCACAAATCAAATCAAATAACACATTTATAGGTGTTACCAAATATAGAATTGTCCACTGCATTTTACCACATTGTTGGTGTCAAACAGGAGTAAGTAGGTATATACCCATAAATACTCCGGTACACAAACATTCCAACTCGACTAATACCAAGTAGATGGAGTTTAAAAAATATGCATATGGCTCTATACCTACTTTTTTTTTTACACTGATTGGCGGCAAAATGAGAAAACACCATGAATACTCGTATACAAATGACAGATTCTAAATTCAAAGGTAATATTATGTTTTTTTTTTTATTAATTGTAACAGTATTTATGGCCAGACTAAATTTACATATTTGACCTATATCAATGTATTTTTGAAGGTTTGTTAAGTCCGATATAAGCACCACTAAAAAACCCTGGGCACTTTTCTCAATTTAAGAGTTGTTTGCAACAATCCACACTATGGCCGACCCGACTCAAAAGGAGAGAAGTATGATAACAAGCGAATGAGTTGTTAATACAGATGCTACTTACTGTATCAGAAACGTTATGCAAAACTCTAACACACTTCTTTATCTCCTGATAACTTGGAGTCATCTTGTATATGAAGTCAGGATGCGTCAGAGCGTTCAGTCCCCTTTTGACGAGCAGCTCCAGACATCGATTGAAGGCTACGTAATATTCCGTTGTTACAATGCTTTCAGACATCTTCGATACTCCTAAAGCTGTCTCTGTGTATGTAAGAAGAATATAAATTGACTTTTAATCAAATATTTATTTATATTTTTTCATTAGTCTGACGAAAATCGGATGAAACATACAGTGATATAAGTTGCTGACAAACCCCGACAGTAAATTAAAGACGCTTGTTCGCTTTATACCTTCATTTGTAAGAGTTAACTAATTTATCTATCTATATGTATTGTATTGTACAAAAAGAAAAAGTGAAAAAACTAAATTAAGAGAATACAATAAACAAAAAAAAACAATCTAAGTAACTGATACCTCAAAATACTAAGCATAGATACTACTCAATGTTAGTTGTGTTGTACTATTAATGCGTTAAGAGCTTCTAAAAAAGTTGTAAACATTCTGGGTACCGAGGTTATGCTAGTCAAATCTTACGTGGCAGAGCCATGCTTAGCCACGAATGGATCGGCTCGACCGGAGCGATACCACGGCCTCACAGAAAACCGGTTGTAAAGCAACAACTGCATTGCATTTCCCTGAAATGAGTGAGATTTCCGGAGGCCCAACTTGCTTCTCCATATTCCTCTCCCTTGACCTCCCGCCCCTGTTCCCATCTCCTCATGCCAGTCTCTTTCCCCTCCCCGCACATACCCTCATCCCTCTTCACCCTCAAAGGCGGGCAGCGCACTTACGACTCTCCAGTTGCAGGTGTCTATGGACGGCGGTTGTCACTTACCATCAGGTGACCCTTCTGTTCATCTGCCCCCCCCATAACATAAAAAAAGGTTCTTAAAACTTCTTACATTTCTCCACATAAAAGCATTTAGCCGACAGTTAACCGAAGCAAAAGGCCCTTTCAATCTAGTTTGATTTATTCGCAAGGTTAAGAGAGATAGAATATTCTAGCAAAAAGCTCGAAACTGTATTGAAGAGGCAGCAGTACTACTGTTGCGCTTCATGGTCAAGTTATCTCAAAAACTTTATTCAAATGTTTTCAATACGATAATTGTGTATAAGATACTGATAATTAACATCTGATATAAGAGCAATACAAAATTTTAATGGGTTTCAAAGAACAAAAATCCGCTGCAGTTCTAATTATGAAGCCTAAAGCGTCTGAAGATTTTTTAATAATATCCTCGATAACACATCGAAAGTATTAAACAGAAGTTTACTAAATCGGTTGTGGTAGATAAAGCACACTATTTAGACTCCAAATTATTCAGCCAGTTCAAGTTATAATTATACGACCCTGACTTGCTTGAGCTATTACTTATATTCCCCAATCTATCTATATAGGCAATATCCCTTTAGTTCCCTGTATATCGTCCTTTTTTTCCATATACTTCCCATTTTCCCATCTCATTCCCAAAGTGTCCGTAGGCTAGTCTCCTATTACGTAAATAGGCCTAAATTATATTCAGCAAAATGTTAGGGTTAATACGCCTCTGCGTACCCCTAAGGGATACACTCCAATAGACTCGAATATGTATCACTTATTTTTCTGGTGGGTCTCAAGAGCTGTAGAAATGGGTATTGAGTTGGCCAATTGTAAGTGAACCGTTTACTATCAAACAAATCTTGTTCTTTTAGACATTCCATCATCACAATCATTATTGGAGTCATAAGACTGCTGCTGTACATACTGTTTTTGTTTTTCTCCCTCTTCCAGGGGTTAAATTGCATATCATGCAAGCTTTAGAGAAGCATGACAATTTCTGTGGATTATATGGATTAATACGGAATATGATAGACATGTGATTCGACAAGTGTTCAGTATAGTAGCTTTTTGTAGTAAGTTCATGTAGTCAGTGCAGGGTGCATTTTCGAAATATTAAGCTTTAGCTTTGAGTTAATGTTTAAGGTACTAAACCAATGGAAAATATTATAACTTATTATTATTAAATACATATTCTGAAGACCAACTCACGGCAAATAGCTTCCAACGTAGTATATGCTAAGTACTTATGCATTATATCAAAGGGTTGATTCCCGACTTCCATTTTTAGACTTTCAACCAATTTCTGAGCTTGAGTATTAAACACACCCAAATAACCATCTACTACTGATGATGTGAATGTTCCTGCTAACTTTTTTATATTCTGCTTCCAAATTGAACCTGCAAAAAATATTCATCTTGTCAAGCAAAGCACTAACTATCTAAATAGTAAGCATTAAATGTCTAGTCTTAATAGGCAGGCTAAGTTTTTAAATAATGGGATTATTCGATAATAGGATTACTAAACGCTTCAAAACATCCATCCCCATCACCTGGATAATTGGCACTCCACCACTGTGCGTTTTCCAAAAACTTTTTGCCTCGCACAACCAATCTGTGGAATAAATTGTCAGCTGCCATATTTAGGATCAAAACGAGCTTCAAACCTTCGAGAATAGAGCGTAAAACCTAAAAGGACGGCAACGTACTTGTGATTCTCAACTTTCACAAGACTTATGAAAAATTAATAACGTTTACCAGGTGCGGTAACCAGTCCATCTCCGAGCCATATTTTGCCAAAACTGTAGAAATAAGGCTTCTCCACAAAGGCATTCGTTATTGCTCGGACGTAATCAGGATCTTGTACCACTGTAAAATTCCAAATGGTATTCAACTAGGAAATTGTCAATGCACAGGAACTTTAATCCCTACACAGCTTGAGGAGTCATTAAAATCGGAAGCTGCAAGGTGGCAAAGATTGTTTTATCATGTACTGGGCGTCGGTGCTCCCGTGGGCTGTTAAAAATACATTTAAAGCCGAAGAGGATATTTGTTTGTTTCTCTAAAACTATATAAGTTGTATTCAATTGTTATTTTTGTATTGGACAGATTATTTGACGAAAAAATATACCTTCTATATAATATCAAACTGGGACCCTTAACCTTACTTATATATGTAAACTTTTGTATGTGAAAGGTGTCGTGTTTCTAGACATCAAACATGTTTTCTTTCTTTCTTCCTTTCCTCTTCTTAAGCAGTGACCGAGAAGGCAAGTGGAATGTGGGGGGAAAGCAAGCAGTGAATAAAAGACTAAACCTAAAGAAAAACACATTAAAAAACCTAATGGATATTGATTATATACAAAACATTATTTCGCAAACACAAATTTACAAAACATAAATTTGTTTAGGTACTTAAAGATATACATATTATATATATATATATATGATTCATCTGAGTAACTATATCACTCAAAATCAATCTTGTTAAAAAAAGACTATCCTTTATTTTTTTAATATCACCTGATCTACTTACTATATATTTGTCTCGCGAATATTCATACAACAGTGTTCAAATACGTATTACACGAATTCCGACATAAGTATATTGATACAAAACTAAGATAAAAAACGTAACTTCGCTCAATCGGCAAGTACTTACATATAAAGGAAGCAACTCTTGGATTACAGTAATTACTCACCTAATATGGGGTAGGGACCAAGCCATATAACGAACCTTCCCGTCTCATTGTTCTCACAAACTTCCGATATATGCGCTATGTGACGGAACAATGCTAGAATACAAAAGTTAGTATTTCAAAATCATGTAAAAGAAATCGCATAAATTCATATGTAATGCAGCACAAAAGGCAGGGCAAGATCTAGAAAAGGTTTTATAACTGATATTATATTATAATATCAGTTATAAAACCTTTTCTAGATCTATATATAACTTCAACTTCAGACATCTCACACGTGGAAGTCTGATAGTAAACTAAACAGAGCTTGTACTCAGACTGCTGATAAACATTTTTACGGATCTCTAAATACATAAATATTATGACCTATATTACCTATATATACCTATATTACCTAAATACATACATATTATGGATAAACTACACCCAGATAGAGAACAAACCATGGTGCTCAGTACACAATTATTTGTCCAATATGGAAATTAAACCTCTGGCTTAGCAATCAGAGTCCAACCGCTAGACAAACAAGCCAGTCAATGAAAAAAACTCGTGATGCAGTTATGAATGAATCGCATCGATTTATGAGAAAAGAATAGTGTATAGTTGGACATTTTTTTTTATGCGATACAAACCAGCAGACGGGTCATCTGGAAAGCGACTACCGCCACCAATGGACACCCGCAGCTCAAGACTCACAAGTGCGTTGTCCGCCTTTTAGGAAGAAGTACGCTCTTTTCTTGAAGGTTTGAAGGTCGTAACAGTTCGGAAATACGGCAGGCGACAATTTATTTTTATGCTAAATTACAAGTGTAGTGTAACACTTTTTCCAATATACCAGGCGTCTGTAAGAACTCTCACAATACATGTGAGCTAACACGTCTGCAGTCGTCGATTTCATACACCGCTGACTACAATAATACCTGAATAGGATAGTTCACACAATACTACTGCACTCTCTACGGTAATGGACGGGCCTGTTGTCAAATGGTTAGTGACCCTGACTGCTGAACCTGAGGTCGTGGGTTCCATTCCCACACATGACCAAAATTTGTGTGATCCATAAATATTTGTCCAAGGTCTGAGTGTTCTTTGTGTCCGTTGATTTAATGTTTGTAAAGTCCCCCACGACACAGGAGTTATTTCTAATGCGGGAGTTAAATTTAATAATAAAAAAAAGTCATAAATAGTTGGTATTGTTTACTTCTACAAACATACACTGCAGCAAACA
Source organism: Tyria jacobaeae (assembly GCA_947561695.1). NCBI lineage: Eukaryota > Metazoa > Arthropoda > Insecta > Lepidoptera > Erebidae > Tyria > Tyria jacobaeae. Next base: position 18,449,773 of record OX387223.1, read on the forward strand.
GATAGAGATGGATAAAGGAGGAGGAAGAAAGACGTATAGGACCCATTCGCCAATTAAAATCGCCGTATTGCATGGCTATACGAGTATTTCTACTCCGTTTCTAAAGTAAGTAGTTCTCCGCTATAAGTAATAGACAATGATGGGATATTTATAGAGTGTACAAACCTTTACTGTCGCCAAAGACCTGATGTATATTACCAATAAAAGGAAGAAGTGGATAACTGGATGCTTCTGCGAAGCGTTTGCGCGCGAGCCTCTCTCGCACCCGCAGCAAGAATATGACGCAAACTGTTATAACGCCCACAATGTACTGCCATAGTAGCATCTGTTTGTAAAAATAATGTATAAGATAGTGAAGTATTGCAGTACAGGTGGAACGTTATAATAACCATCCAATATCAAAAAGGTAATTCTTAGTTGTAAAAGAAGTAATATTTAGTTATTATTTAGTATTATTTTAGTTAGATAGTATTTTAATTAATAAATAGTAACAAAAGTTGTCTTTGTCAGTTGTCTGTAGCCTTAGGAAAAAAATCATAGTCAGCCAGTTAGCTAGTAAATTCTTAATCATTTAGATTCTTTCTCCTGGATATAAATGAGCAAAATAAATATTAATTTCCCGTAAAATAAAATTGGTTTTGTTTTTTTCTTGTTTTCTCAAGCGTATGAACCCCGAGGAAGGTCCATTGGCGTTAAACACCCACTTTTTGTCAACAATAATTTAGTTATTTTTTATGCGATAGACAATTAAATTAAATACAAAACAGTGGCTATGCACAACGACATTAAATCAAGAGAATCAATCCCTACAAACCAAAGTTGGAAGAGGATTTAAATAAAACTGTTAGGGGAACATTTGATTCGTAGTAGTGAAGAACGTTATATGGCGTACATTTTGTGAGAAGTGTGTGGTATGAAAATAAAAAAAAAATCTTGCTATAATGTGTATAAGTATATATAGGACTTTCCCATAGTTTATTAACACTCTTTTACAAACTTTGTTTTCCTGCCATTAGGGTAAAAATAAAAAAATGAAACATGAATACTATAAAAATAAATCTGTTGCACGATGACCCTTATATAATTAAAAAATATATAAATAACTTACAAGCGTTTAATAATCATAAGCATATCGTCATATACAAGATAGCGATGTGGGATATCTTAAAAAATAGTATGGATAATGAATTCATGAACTTATATATGAACAAGATAATAGACAACAATGTAACAGTTACATCTGGTAAGGCCCTTGCTAACATCTTCAACAAATACTTTACTCATAGCGTAAAAAATAACAACAATTCAATAAAAAGTAATACAATAGATAGTAATCATTATAATTTAAAAGTAGTCACAGTATATTTGTCGAACCCACAAATCCCATAGAAATATATAAAACAATTAAACCATTAACGAACAGTAAATTTGCAGGATAAATAACCTTACCACACAACATCTACAACTCATATCTCAATACATAGCTCAACCGTTAGCTTATAAAATCAGCTTATCGCTTGAGTAAAGACTCCTTCCGAAAAGGATTAAAACTTTCTGTAATAAAAACAATGCATAAAAAGGGCCCGAAACTGATAAAAAAATGCGTTAACACCTGTACTTTCAAAGGGTTTTCGAAAAACTGGTACATATCAGAGTTACTAACGTTCACATAAAGGTGGAACAACAATTTGAGTATAAAAAAGGTAGATCAACTCGACATGCTACTATTAATCTAGTTAAATCAATCATATAACAAATTAATAATAAAAAAAATTACAATTTAGATTCTCTTTTTAGATTTCAGCAAAGCATTTGACTTTGTAAACCATAATATACGTATTGACAAGTTAGAAAAATATGGTATACGAAGTGTCGCACTAAATTGGATTCAATCGTACTTACGAAACAGAAAATAAGTAACTAGAATAATTAACTTCAATGATAATAAAAACAATTTGGTAACTTTTGTTTCTGAGTGTAGATGTAATCATCACGGTGTACCTCAATGAAGCATCTTAGGCCCATTGCTATTTATAATTAAAATTAATGATTTCATTCAGGCCATACAGACTGTATTTTATTTGGGTATGATATCACAGTAATTGTAGAAAGTGATAATACTACCTACTACTAACTGAGAAAATAAAACAAATAATGCTTTAAAAGTATAATCGAATGACTGGATATAAACGAAAGAAATATAGATAAAACTAAACTTATACATTTTAGATCTGTTCATGCCAAACATAAACGTTTAAACAAGCTATAGAACAAACACATAACACAAAATTTTTAGGTGTAATAATTGACGAACACCAAAAATGGAAGGAACACGTACACAGCGTTAGCAAAAAAATATATAAATGTGTATTTGCCTGAAATAAAGCCAAAGTAGTGGCTTATCATAGATCGTCATTAATGGTGAAACATGCATATGTATGCTTCATAATTAGGTATGGTATACTACTTTGGGGTACTCAACAATGTCTTCGACCAATATATAACATTTTATTTTTGTCAGATGGGAACCTTTCTGAAACATTTGTGTATTTAATAAACCTATACCGTAATCTTACGTCTAATAATGCAATAGTCAGAATATATTTAAATCAGACCTGAGTTGTCTTCCGTACTAACGCGCTTGTATCGCCTGTCCTATTCCTCAGGAATTGTTCCGGAGGCCTGAAGAGAAGCGAATGTTCAACCCATTCCCAAAAAAAGCAACCGCTCCGATCAAGCCAAATACCGACCTATAGCCGTCACTTCCATACTCTGTAAGGTGTTCGAGCGGATCATCAACACCCAACTAATCCGCCACCTAGAGGATCACTCCTTGTTAAATGATCGGCAATATGGTTTTAGGCCGAACCGATCCACGGGTGATCTTCTAGCGTACGTCACACACCTTTGGGGTGAGGCTATGGATAGGCATGGGGAGTCCTTGGCCATCAGCCTCGACATTGCCGAGGCCTTCGATAGGGTGTGGCACCGCTCGCTTCTCTCCAAACTTCCTGCATTTGGTCTGCCACCTAAACTCTGCAACTGGGTTGCTGCCTTCCTCGAAAAGCGCCGCATTAGACTTCCACGAGGTAAGCGCTGGTGTACCTCAGGGCTCCGTCCTATCGCCTACGCTGTTTCTTCTGCATATCAATGACATGTTGGCCCTTGGCAATATACATTGTTATGCAGACGACAGTACAGTGCACGGGCGATATTTCGGGCATCCTACTGCCAAGCTGGCAGACGTTGAGGAAAAACGACAGGAGCTTGTCGCTGAGCTCGACCGGGTCTTGAGCCGCATTTCCCAATGGGGCTGTGAGAATCTGGTCGAGTTCAGCGCCAAGAAAACACAAGCGTGTGTGTTCTCTAACAAAAAGTCTCCATTCCTTCCCCTTCCTACTCTTCAGAGCACTCAACTGCCACTGCAGGATAGGCTTAGTATTCTGGGTATTGATATTTGCCGGGATCTCAATCCGCGCGATTACATCGAGAGTGTCACTAAGGCGGCCTCGCGTAAGCTCGGCGTTTTGTCCCACCTTCTCCCTTCCTCTACAGGACTACACGTGCTGGCCTGAGGAGTCACCGTTTGTGCGTCGAAAATATACGTACCCGAACTAAACGGTTTGGCTCTTCTTTCTTGTGCCGTTCGGTAAAAGCCTGGAATTCTCTACCAGCGCACGTGTTTCCTTCTCACTTTGATCCCGGGTCTTTTAAGCGGGGCGTGAAAAAAGCATCTCACCAGGCCGCCATAGTGTGGGTCACCATGCTGCACTGACTAGACATGCAATGAGGATGGTGACCACCACTCTTTGACTCCACCTATTGCTTTCCATCAGGCAAAGTGGAGTCACTATGGTAGGCTAATATAATAAAAAAAAAAAAAGATTATTAACTGCCCCTAGCTTGTACATCTTTTGAAGTGGCCAAATTCGTTAAGAGAAACCTTGGATTCTTTGAGATAAAAGAACCCATTTAAAAACGCCTGTACCACATTTGGAAATGTTTAGAGCAAAGAGTGGGTACATGGCACCACTCGTTTACATTACCAGAAAAAATAATTACCTTACCAAACCACAATTTTTGTCATGAACTAAAAAACCGATTAATAGAACAAAGCTTTTCTTTTCCCTGTTATCGAGTTCCTAAAAAAATACGCTTCTCGTTCTTTCATGTTCTTTCAGCTTATTTATTATTTGCATGCCTTTTAATGGCGAAATGTGTCATGCACGTATTATTTAACCTTTCAGTTTTTGTACCATATTTTATGCAAATAAATTTATTATTATTCTCTTTATTCACATTAATAAACATACAAATGACATTTTTAAATATAAAATATAAACAAAATATGTATATTTAAAAATATAAAAAATTGTGTTCCACCGGTATCGGGTACAGGGACCAAGCTACCGGCGGTTAGGGCTCCAGAGACAGGAACCTCCTCACAATACGTTCCGTTTCAAGAAGGACTGCCTTCTGCATTAGGCCCTTAACCCAGGTGTGTAACGTGAGCCTCTGCAGATGTTGGTCGAGGCTCTTGGCGATCAACCCATGAGCTGATATGACTATTAGCACAATGATTGCAGAACTCACATTCCACATGTAGACCATCTCATGAACTAAATCCAAATATTTTATTTGTTTATCTTTTTCAGCCTTTATGAGGTTGTCGTCATGTGGAACGGTCTATCACCACTATATCAGGTTTATTGGCAACAATAGTCCTGTCAGTGATGATAGATCGATCCCAATATTATGTTGCACGACTATTTTCAAGAACTAGGTTGGGCACATACCTATAATACGGTAACTCGACATCCACAAGGTTATATCTAAGAGCAAGTTGCTGATGGACTATCCTGGCTGCCTGGTTATGTCGGTGCAAGTACTCACCATTTGCAAGACGAGAGCAACCGGAAATTATATGCCTGAGGGTTTCACCGAGGCGATGTCATGCCCGACAAATGTCAAGTGTGCCATCCTTCAGGATGTGTCTCCGATATGTTTTCGTTATTACAACTTCATCTGTAGTTGCACAGATAAAACCTTCAGTTTCTCCAAAGAGGTCACTGAAACGTACCCAAGAGACAGATGATAATAAATCTACATCGATGATAATAAAAACGTCCATGCAGCTCTTTGCTCTTCCATATCTCCCGACGGTCTGTAACATTAAGTACTGCAGGTTTGCGCCAGTTCTCTTTCCCTAGACCAAGCGGAGTAAGTCCGTTATCAACTGCCACTAAATCCTTGTGTACCTCCACGTTGACAGAGAGAAAGTAATCTCCAAGATTGCATATTTCGTGATTATGAAGCGTCCTGGCATTTAAGAAACCACGACCCCTACATATCCTCGGGATATACAATCTCATTACTGATGAACGTGGATGGTGCGTTCGATACGCAGTTAGCAGTGTACGGACTCTTCTATCCAGGGCGTCCAATTCCGTCTGAGTCCATCTAAGTATGCCAAAGGAGTACGTTAAGCCTGTTATGAACCAACCGTTATAGGCACGCACCTTATTACCGCCCGACAATAGACTTTTTAGTACCTTTTTTAGACGGCCAAAGCAACGTTCCTTTAGCGATTGCTTCATAGTCAGTTCATTTATACCAAGCACCTGTGGCATACCCAGATACTTGTACGTTTCATTTGCAGAAAGACGAATTCTTTACAATAGTATAACTACTACAATACACTATACTATAACAATTTTACTAAACAGAATTAATTAGCTTATAGGCTGGGGCTTATGATGTTGGTCAGTAATAGTATGTAGGTATTATAAAGACAGCTAGCAACTGACTAAGTAAGTCGAATCTTTACTAATATTATTAATGTAAAAGTGACTCTGTCTGTCTGTATAATACCTTTTGAATTCTAATCGGCTGAACAGATTTCGATTAAATTGGTATGGTGATACGCTGGCAGGAGCCAGTAATGTATAAAACTATTATTATGTTGAATGCAACACCAAATAGAAGAAACAGTTAAGATATCGGCGGAAAAAAACGTATTTAATGTGTTTTATATCAATCATTTTTTTATAAATATTCCTTTATAGTTGTAAAATACACAAACTGATATTATTAAATATTATTAAATCGTACATAGTCTGTTTTAACATTAATTTAACTAATTAAAAATGTCTTTTACTCACATTTTCACACACGTCTCTCGCCTTAGAGTTGTACAAAGGATTAGCTATATCTTGATAAAATTCCGGTATTATATAAATTACGCTAATCAGACATAACTGCGTACGCCATACTTAGTTCATCATGGTACAGTCAGGACCAATTTATCAAGAATTTCATAAGAAAATATTATAACTTATGACTGCAAAACAATTAAAGTCAAAAATGAGCAAGTTGTGTGTGTTTTTGTGTCAATAATTACCGTATCCACTAACTGTAACACTAGCATGTTCAAATGAAGCTAAAGATTTGGTAAATGGTTGTTTGTTTTTGTTTAAACACACAATAAAAAAACAAAAAAAAAACCTTTAAAAATATTATTTTCATGTTGGTCTAGTGGTTAGTGACCCCAACTGCTGTGCCGAGGTAGTATGTTCGATTCCCACTTAGACAAAAATTGTGTGATCCACAATTAGTTGTCCCGGGTTTGAGTGTTATTTGTGTCCGTTGTGTGGATATTTGGAAAGTCCAGCGCGATGTAGACCCCCAGTAGTCATTCAAAAAATAAATGCTTGACAACTCCTTCCTACCTCCACTCACTCGACAATACAATTATTGTCGAGTGAGTGAAGGTACCTATAGGAGGCCCAACTCCCCTCTCCTCTTTTCCTTCTCGTCATGCTCCCCCTCATATCCCTCAAAGTCGGGCAGCACTCTTACAACTCTTGCGTTTCAGATGTCCGTGGGCGGCGGTTAACACTTATATAGTTTTGTTTTATTATATTATACTGATGTATATTCTTCAATAAAATTTCAAAATGTTAAGATTATACTTTGACGGGGCTTAATTGTTTTTGAATCGACTGACAAATCTCATAACTCGTCCTTCTTCTATCGTCAGAAAGAACTGTTGTTTCTGAGCATCCTAATATTACAGTGAACATTGTCTATGCTTTCCCTGGAAGGTAAGCGTCTTTATTTTATGTGCTCATGTGTGATAGATCGATTGAGCCGACCGATTATCGCTTTACCGAGTAATTGGTAAAGCAATTATCCCGTTTCAAAGAAATATATGGACAGACATTTACACATACAAATATTGTTGGTTGCTAGAAGCGCTATTATAAAGTAAACGAAGGGGAGATATATAGTCGATAGACACATATCATATAAACTGTAGACATTAGAGGTATCAAAAGAACGACTATACGGCAGGACCTGATTTTTTCCTCCACCTACCACAGCCAGCTTGAGAGCCACGGCTATAGTTGTGTGCCTCTTAACAACACCTGTCTTTCAAACAGGTAGTGTCTTTGATACTTAGGTAGGGATTTTAAACTTACTTGTATGGCCTATGACTCTAAATGCAAATTTCTTTAGCGATATTGATGATAATAAACTGTAACAGTTTTCTTTTGGGGTCGTGAAATACTTTACGTGATAGTTCATAAATATCCATTCAAACAAACACACTCACGTTTATAAAGGGCAGCCGGGTAGGCAGGCTTAAACACCCACTTTTTGCCAACCATAATTAAGTCCCACCAATGTAATAGGCGATAATACACGGGAACAGATTAGGTGGAATTATTCTATTCCATTGAGAATCACACTGTTAAAAAAATCCTTGCAAATAAGAAAATAATATCTTAAGCGTCGTTTAAGATTTGACAAAAATAGTCCTAATAAGTAATTATAACATTTTACCAATCTTATTACATATGTACCTCAAAAGTGTAATTAACATTTGACATTTAAAACTAATAATATCAGTTTCGTATCTTATCTTTTTTTTTAACAGTACGTTTCTGAGTGATGTTGCATGCCAATTGCGAGGCAATATGGCGGTGGTCGCTTACCGTTAGGAAACCCATCTGCTCATTTGCCATTAGACCCTTTAAAAAAGGTAATACATTGAACTATGTTTTTTATGTTCCATAGAGCCTTGGCAAACCAACGTCAAGAAAAAATATAACACTACTTTTATGATATTATACATAATATATACTAAAAGTAGTATTAGTGTACTTACATATATGCCGCCCTGATGTTTTAGCGGTTAGTGAACCTGACTGCTGAACCTGAGGTCATGGGTTCGATTACCACAGGGGCCAAAAATTTATGTGACCCACAAATAGCTTTTCCAAGTCTAGGTGTTCTTTGTCTGTTTAAAAAAAAAACAAAAAAAAGGTAGAACCCAATGATACAATTGCTTCAAATGTAAAAAGAAAATGTCGACCAAACTCTCGAAGTTCAAATTGTGTGTTCCGAATTCAAACGTTCATTTCTAATAATCTTTGACCCATTTGCTCCCTTTCTAATCTCATAAATTAAATGAAGTAAACCCGAGATCAAAAGACAACATTTTCTTTCTTAATGTACTTAAATAACGTTGTACTGTTACACATCTATGGCACGATTTCCTTATAAAACACAATCAAAAATAATCTATAATAATCAAATATATGACTTCCATCACCTTTTAATGGGTAGGGAAATTGTGGCGATTTATTTAAATGTTAAACACGTGCAATAAGAAATAAAGGAATACTGTTATTCCAGACAGACATTGCAAAAATAATGTGGTGACGCCACTATGAATTAGCTTAACTTATTTAACATCTAACTATTAAGTACTTACTTAAGGTATTAAATAAAAAACATTCTTATTTTTGTCTCTTTAGTTTTACACATGTCACAGACAAGTTTTTTTTTTTATATATATTAGCCTACCATAGTAACTCCACTTTGCCTGATGGAAAGCAATAATAACAAGTGATTGCGCATTTAAATCCCACGCAGGAGGTAGAGTCCCCGACTCTGAATTAAATCCTGAACTTATTTAAGTTTGGCTAGAGTTAAAAATAATGCTAGTGCTGGGGGATTGGGTCAAAGCTAATATACTTCTTTTCAATTTTCTTAAAAAGTAAACTTTCGACTTCATATTTCGAAATCACATTACTTTTTTAATGAATTTCAGTAAAATTAACTTCCAATCATGAACCAATGATTGGGTTTTAGTTCTATTATTTATATGTATTATATACTCTTTTTTTTTTTTTTTTATGTGTGGAAACCCCCACGGGTCATCACCCTACCGGGGCCGGTAAGGTGGTATGTCGGACTCGAACCGACTAAAACCACACAGTGTTCCATCATCGCGTCTTGTAGCCGGGACCTCAGGTATACCCTAGAAAGGAAAACCCTGTGACCCCAGCAGACTTGGCCGCCTTTTAACGAGGCGACCCCGCTATGGTGTGATCCTACCTCTGATTTAGAGAGTGGCACGCGCAGAACACGTCGCGCCACCACCTCAGGCCTGCTTCTGCTAGGGCGATGGATATCCCCATCCATCGCCCTCAGGCAAGCGCTTATGGAGGCCGGAGATCGTTTTGCTCTCTCCGGCGCCTGGTGCGTCTTCTGCGGGACGGAAGAGTACTAGCTCTCTCCCGTTAACTTTCCGCCGCTTCTTTGTCAACCATCACTGCCTCGCAATATGAGGCGACGGAATCCCACGCACCCCCGCTTTGGACCATAGATATAATCATGGTCTCCAGCGAGAGGCTACCCACACCGATAGCCGCCACGAGGTCGGCACGTTGCTGTGCCCACGCAGAGCATTCCACCAACGTGTGGAGTGCAGTATCCTCGCGGCAGCCCCCGCAGTGGTGGCACACAGGCGTTGGCTCCCGGCCTATACGACACAGGTACTTACCGAAGCAGCCATGTCCGGTAAGCACCTGGGTCATCCGGTAGGAGAGGAAGCCATGTCTCCTCTCCAGCCAATCCTCCATAACAGGTCTTATCGCCAGAATTGTGACGTGCCCTGCGCTCGGTCGCTCAAGTCGTTCCTTCCATTGCGCCATGAGCACCTGGTGAAGCCGGGACCGCTGCACCTCGATTTCACGAAGAGCAGGCCCCGGGCCCTCCCCTCGCGCCTCCCTACGCCACTGGTAGAGTATCGCGAGAGATTTCGCTTCCAGGTCCCATGGTGGAGTTCCGGCTAGGAGACTCGCCGCTTCAAAGGAGATCGTGCGGTATCCCCTCACGACTCTGACAGCCATAACCCGTTGTAGGCGTCGTAAAATTGCGACATTACGGATTGTCAGGGTCTCCGCCCAAATTGGGGCCCCATATAGGGCCATGGACCGCACGATTCCCACATACAGTCTCCTACAGGAGGCATCGGGCCCCCTCATGTTGGGTAGCAGCCGCGAAAGCGCGGCTGCTGCTCTCGTGAGCTTGGGGGCCAGACTTCGGAAATGAGGTCCGAAGTCCCATCGGCTGTCGAGTACGAGTCCCAGATATTTCATGGAGGACTCTATACCGATGCGAACACCTCCCACAACAAGGTTGGATCCTCTAGGTGGTCCCTTTCGAGGCCCATGAAAACAGAGGGCCTCAGATTTGTTGAGAGCCACCTGAAGACCCAGCCGCCGAATTCTAGTAATGACTTGGGCGACCCCGGCCGTAGCCTTTATAGTTGCGTCACGGTGCGTCCTGCCCCGCGCCGTCATGAGGGTGTCATCGGCGTAGCACGTAACAACGACACCCGGCAAGAGTACACCGCGCAGCACCCAGTCGTAGCCGATGTTCCACAGAAGAGGGCCCATTACCGATCCCTGCGGAACACCACACGACATATTTCGCCGACCGTTTCCTGCCCGAGTCGGGTAGATGGCGGCTCTCTGACAGATATGCCCCGACAATGCGGCGGAGGTAGAGAGGCATCCCATGATAGACGAGAGCCTCTCTAATGCAACTCCAGGGCAAGGTGTTGAAGGCATTGGCGATATCAAGAGATACCGCCAACATCACCTCGCCACGGGATACTGCTTCCTCCGCCAGAGCCTTAACGCGCATGATCGCATCCACCGTGGAGCGCCCCTTGCGGAAACCAAACTGATTATCCGCCAGATCCGGCCCCACATTAGAAAGGTGCTCGACAAGGCGTCCCGCGATCACTCGCTCAAAGAGTTTACCCACCTCGTCGAGCAGTACAATGGGCCGGTAGGCGGATGGAGTGTCTGCCGGGCGTCCATCTTTGCGGATTAGGACCAGTTTCCCCGTCTTCCACAGTCTCGGAAACTGGCCCCGTTCGATACATGCGGTAAAAAGTCTGCTCAGTCGGGGCCCGAGGGCCTGAAGGGCAAGAACCCATGCCCGACCTGGGATTCCATCGGGTCCTGGGGCGGTGCATTTCGATTTAAGCCGCAGCACCGCTGCCCTTAGTTCTACCTCAGTGACTTCGGGCACGCCGTTGTCATATTCCGCGTTAGGCACTCGAGATGCAGCCATTGGTGGAGGGGTATGCTCCACTAGCTGAGACAGAAACAAGGAGCCAACAACCTCCTCAAGCAGTGTTGGGAGGAGACTCTGGGTTATTGGAGGGCCCACCGAGCGCATCTTGCCTCTCACCAAAAGATAGGGGCGCCCGCACGGATCTTGGTCCAGAGTCTCCAGTAATTCTTGACGGGCCTCTCTTTTGGCGCGCTTTATCGCCACTTGAAGAGACTTTTTGGCTTCCCTGTAATCCTGAAGGAGCTCCGCCTCGCGAGCCTCCGCATCATTTGGGCGGCGACGCCTTCTGCGAAACCTGGAGTACTGGCGGCGCGTGATTACACAATTTTCACATCACATCTAACTCTTCCTTCTCTGCTGTCGCGGCCTTCGCGTTTGTTTCGGCGGTCGATTTACAGCTGACCGCCGGGCTGTTTGGGCATTGGTTGCTCCCCCCAGAATACGATTGGGAGCTGCCGGAGCCGACTGGCTCCGGGAGGGACTCCCCAGACAAAGAGCGTCTGGGACCCTCCTGGGTAGATATATGCGTATTATCCTCTGCCATTGTGCGTGAGTTTTATGTCCTCCGACAGGAACGCCCTCGGGACTGAGTACCCCTCAGCCATTCATCCCATTGCCGAGCGTCGGAGCGTAAGATTGGGGTAATTTTTTATAGAGGTTTTTCTTCCTCGCGGCTCCGAAGAACCACCGGTCCTGTCAATTCAGGATTACGGTTTGGCCGGAAGGTGGCCTGTATCAGACCCATGTCCACAGTCTTTGGATAGATCCAATGACGGCAGACCCTTCCGCCCCACGTTTGTAATTTTTTATAGAGGTTTTCTTCCTCGCAGCTCCAAGAAGCTTCCGGGTCTATCCATTGCTGGGCAGGATTCCGGTTGGGCCAAACGGTGGTCTATATTAGACCTATGTCCACTAGCTTTGAATCAATTCATAGTTCGCTAACCCGTCGCCCCATTCTCGTTTCTCCATACCATACCTTCTGCATAAATCAGATGGCAGATGGAAAAACACAGAGTGGCTTACAAGGCAGGCCTCCCCTTGACAGAATATTTGCCGTCGGCGATGACGCCCTCTCCAGAAGGAGAAAACAAAGAAGCGCCATCGCCGACGTTGCCCAGGGTGCACCGCGGGGAGGTTTTCTAGGCCAGCACCCCATGTATTATATACTCTGTATTCACACTCATAACAAATATTACATAATATGCTACCATGGGAGACAATTATTTCAGTCAAAATCTTTTTTATTATAAATTCTTTCAATAAAACGTATACCAAGTACCATACCATATTTTTATTATTATTATTTATTTTTAGACCGCTCAAGAATCTATTGATGCTCTCAATATAAATTCGTAAAAGATTTTAGTATAGATATAAATTGTAACAAACATATGTACATATGTTTTCTACAATTTATATCTCATAAATCAAATAAAAATCGTAATAAGACTACATTACACTTAATAAGCATATAACATGAACGAAATCACAGCCTACCAGTTCGAAAATTATATAGAATTGATGCGTGTGATTGTAAAACATCGTTTACATTGTAACACAAACTTACATATAGTTTGATGTGTGGTAACCTGATAATGTATGTTATGAAAAATAATGTCACTTAAATGTACATTTATGGTCAAAGTATATTTATGATAAAATATATAACAATCTATGAAAATCAATATTTTAACAGTTAAATGCTTCCATTTTTTACTATATTCCTTGAATTCCGTGTTAAGTATCAATTTGTTTTTCTCTTCCCCTTTCCGCTATTCGGCAGCGCACTTGCAACTCTTGAGTTGTGGGTGTCATGAGTGGCGGTAGTCACCGTCTGACATTGGCGTAGCTAAGGAATATTCCTAGGGGAGCCATGGCCCCCAGCCATGAATTGGCCGGCCACGGCAAGGTGGTCACTGACTATCGACGCAAGCGCAACTATGTAGGTATCAAGTATTTATTTCAGATATTCTATCCTATTATACTATTCTTTTTCTTTTATCCGTGTCCTGACGAAAACTATGTAGTGTAAGTCGCTAATATAGCTAGTTTTTTTTTTATGTGTAAGCCTACCATAATGACTCCACTTTGCCTGATGGTAAGCAATAAATGGAGTCCAAGAGTGGTGGTCACCATTCTCATCGCGTGTCTAGTCAATGTAGTATGGTGACCCACACTATGGCGGCCTGGTGAGATGCTTTTTCACGCCCCGCTTAAAAGACTCAGGATTAAAGTGGGAAGGAAAAACGTGCGCTGGTAATGAATTCTAATTACACCGGTATACACCAACAACAAGGTAAATCAAACTGACGGTATATTATTATTAGGTATAATGTTATTTATTTGTTACAAGTCAAAAAACAGAGCAACCAAAAATATTAATAATAAGAAAGCCGATCCAAACTTGTCTGAAATCGAAACTTCTTTATCAAAAGTTTCAGATTGGGGTCGACTTAACCTAGTCCAGTTTAACGCCAAGAAGACACAGGTTTGCGCGTTCACCGCTAAAAAGTTGCCATTGGTCGTATCACCTCAATTTGAGAGCACTTCCCTAACTGCATCAGCCTGTATCGGAATCCTTGGCGTCGATATATCAAGCGAAGTCCAGTTTCGCGGTCACTTAGAGAGTAAGGCCATATTAGCCTCGAAGAAGCTTGGTGTGCTGAACAGATCGAGACAGTATTTTACTCCGGCCCACCGCCTGCAACTTTATAAGGCGCAGGTTCGGCCGCACATGGAATACTGTTCTCATCTCTATGCAGGTGCACCCCAGTACCAACCTCTCCCTCTTGACCGCATTCAACGGAGAGCGACTCGCATCATCGACTGCCAAGATATTTCTGATCGACTTGACACCTTGGCGTTGCGTAGAGATGTAACTTCACTCTGCATCCTCTATCGCTTGTATCGATGGGAGTGTTCAGAGGAATTGTTCGGACTTATACCGGCTGCTGGTTTCCGCCATGTCCTACGTGACAAAATATCCATCCCCATCACCTGGACGATTGGCACTCCACCACTGTGCGCTTCTCCAGAAGCTTTTTGCCTCGCACAACCAGCTTATGGAACAAATTGTCGCCTGCCGTATTTCTGAACCGATACGACCTTCAAACCTTCAAGAAGAGAGCGTACCTCTACCTAAAAGGCCGGCTACGCACTTGTGACTGTTGAGTTGCGGGTGTCCATGGGCGGCGGTAGTCACTTACCATCAGGTGACCCGTCTGCTCGTTTGCCCCCTATCGCATAAAAAAAAAAGTCCACGCCACGAGATTGAAATGTTTTCAAACAATTTTAAGTTTTCTGTGTTTTCGGTTAACCGGTTCAAGGCTGCCTCTGAGGATATTGCACTTTTCACCAATTCGTTTTCTATAGTTATCAAAGATACTTGAGAGAAAAGATTCTGGAGCATAATTGTCCTCAGCCAGGATTTATTCGCCTCATTGCAGAGAAACTCATTTCGCTACTGGTGGAGCTCACAGGGACCGTTAGTGCAGCCAAAAGCAGTTTATATAAATTTCTTCTAGTCCTTTTGCGTTTACCTTATTTATTTTAATACAAAGAGGTTTTTCACTATCAATGCCTCGGAATTCAATGCATCGGTTTTTAAAATATGTTTATAATTTTTAATTAAATCATCTGCATTCTCCATATCTAGCTTCAAGAAACCGTCTACTGCATTCGCCAATGGGATATTTTCAAACCGCCGTTTAAAGTTGGCAGTAATGTTGTCCAATACCTGGTAATAAATATTTATTTTTCAGTATTCCCGGGGCTGAGCGTCTGTCGGCAAATCTAAGATGTTACTTTTTCCAACTGTTTCAATATGGAAATCCATCCTGACACCTTCTTTTTGATACTCGGATAGGTTCCACAGAACTGTCATGTTTCTTTGCAAACTGTTCGATCTCGTCCCAAATTTGAAATTGGTTTCTAGATGTTTCAAAGGTGAGAATTGTGCTGCTCATTAAATCACTGGCCCGAGACAAAGTTGCATCTTTGTTATTAAAATATTTACTCAGAACATGTTAATGCCTAAGGCTTCTACAGCACATTTGTCATGAAGACCCACGACCTGTTCATTCAAAGCTATTTTGATAGCTTCAAAACTCCATCTCGTGGTGCTCAGACTCCCTATTTCGCTACTGGTATTGATTCCGAGAAATCCTTGTATCTTAGCAAGGCAATGTATAATCATTCGATTGCATTAAAAAAACTCTTTACTAATGCAACGTAAGCGCAGGAATCCACAACCACCAGATTTTATTTATGCGCTAAGTAATGGATGCATATATATGACGTGAGGATGTGTTTCTTTTAAGCCTTTGCTTTTGCCAGACATGACGCTAGCCCCGTCATAAGATTAGGCAAGAATCGGAACATCGCCCAGTTGGCTTTTATTCAGTGTTTCGAAAATCAGTGTTGCCAATCCTTTCGCATCTCTGGATGTCGAATAATTGATAAAACCAATAAATCTTTCAACCACATTTAGGTCGATTATGTATCTGATCGTAATTGCGACTTGCTCCTCTTTGTAACAACTCGGCTCGTCTACACTCAAGGCGAAAAATTGACATGCTTTTACTTCTTTAACAATTTGTTCTCTGGTTAGGCATACCGTAATTTCAATGATTTCCTTTTGAATATCTGGACTGCAATAGTTAAAACGTTTCTCGAAATGCATGAGAAAGTTTTCGTCGTACTTGGAGATGAATTGGGAAATTTCAGAAAAAAAAACCCCTGGTTTTGCCACTATCTTCGAAATAATTGT
The DNA here is from genome assembly GCA_947561695.1 of Tyria jacobaeae. Classification (NCBI taxonomy): domain Eukaryota; kingdom Metazoa; phylum Arthropoda; class Insecta; order Lepidoptera; family Erebidae; genus Tyria; species Tyria jacobaeae. The sequence continues at coordinate 18,465,980 of OX387223.1, forward strand.
TTCGGAAATTTTCTTGGATCCGCTATATTTGTCGAATTTTCATTATCAATCTTTGACAGTTCGGGTTTTTTGGAAAATGATGTCATCTTTAAATTTCTTCATGTTTTGTCTAAAAAAATAACAGTATGTAGTAAAATCCTAACCCAGGTTTTGGAAAATAATTAGATAAGTAGCTAATTAAATTAATCAATGCTCAAAACCACGCATATGACGGACTCTCTTCCGATTTCTGGAGCAAAATAGAATTATTAATGTGTTTCAATGAAAAATTCTAAATTTCTATGTATTTTCTTATTGCATTATTTTCATTAATATTGCAATCTTACCAATTTTCAGAAACAGAAAATAAGAGGTAATATGTTGGTTCGTTAAGCATTACGCGCGGAATTCAGAATTTTTGCGTTTTTTATTTGTGGCTACACTGTGTAAATTTTAATCATTTTATAAATATTTTGCTGATTTCATAATATAAATATGCACAGCAAAATAAAACAGATTTTTGAGGTTTTTCTTATATTCATATCAAAGCACCAACTTATTTGTAAAAATACATTATATAGACATGTACAGAACGGTTCCTTTGGCGGCAATAACTTTATAAAAATATCCGAAAGAAAAGTAGTAGTAGGAAAATGTACTGAACACTGAACTAACACTAATATCATAAATTGACTGCACTAGAAGAGGGTTGTTTTACTTAGTTTTACTTTATTTCAACGTTAACTTTCACTTTTATTCACTTTCTTAGCTTTCTTGATCGCTTTCAATTTGAAACTGCCTCTGGCACCGAAAGTCACTACTTTTATATGTCCTGTTGTGCCATTAAATGGTGTGGAAACAACGGTAAAACCAGTAGTGTATCAACAAACAATATTACTTTACATCGGTAAGTATATTTCTTTATTTTACCAAAATATTTTCAAAAATTTGCTTATGCAACGCGGGTCAAGTTAAACTCGACATGTCGGTCACGTCCCTACTCTTCATCCTTTCCGCTTTTACTGCAAAAAATGTATGTCTATCTCTCATTATAGTGATTAGCCTCGTAACGCCAAGAACTTAAGTATATGATAATAAATGATCATCATCATCAGGTTCTTTTTCTATCATTTCACAAGACAGTTATGTAATTGTTTTACATTTTCGCTCGATTCATTTCTTATTCCAAAATCATGGTCTTTTCTGACGATTATTCAAATAAAATCAAAATTTCTGGGCTTTTATGTCTAAAATTAATAAGTAAGAAAATATAGTTTATTATCCAGTCACAAGATATTTTTTCTTCAGTTTTGATATTCCATGCTGCTTCTTCGTTCGTTACACAGATTTCGCTATTATATATATTATAGCCTTAAAATGTCTCAGTTCTCTTGTTTTAGTTTTAGTTTTATGTAGGTATGTGAAAATTCCCCCGATGGACGAATCGAATAGCGACAACGCGAACGGCGGTGAATGAAATTAACAGTGGTAGATTACACACCTTAGAGTACCTAAGTAAATAAATAACTCGCGAAATGATAATAGTTCGGAATATATGTATATCATACCAGTCGAATTATGAACAAAAAAGGTCACTTCACTTATTGTGTCAAAGAGCACGGTCAATCAATCAACAATTTTCAAGCACACATTTTAAAGCTTGAAGTATTTTTATTGTTAATACCTATTGTTTTTCTGATTCCACGCCCCGTCCCTTACCCCTCGCCAGTCAACTGATTCTGTAATTCACCTCAGTACGGTATCGGGACCACATCGTATGTGTGGATCGCAGGTTGGCGAGCGAGCTAGACTCAAGTTCCCGGACGACCCGGCCAGCAACCCCCCACCCCTAGTTACGCTAAATGATTATTATATTCGAACTATTTACTACTAATAATACTCGTTAATGATTTTTGAGGTTAGTAAGTAATTTATTTTTATCATCCAATGACGTTAATAATTTATCTACTAATTCTGTCAGACAGTTTAGTTCTTGGTGTAACAATGGTGAACGTTGATCTCTACTCATGGTGATTTATTATTACGGAGTATATAATCATAATACACGTAAAAACCTAAAAGTTTTTGAACTGAAAACTTCTTACTTTACGCACTTTTAGGGTGAACAAAAATCATGGAACTTGCGTCGTCGTCACCGAACGCTTTCCATGAGCTATATGTGTGTATAATCTAATAGCTCGATGTTACAATTCACAAGTTACTTAGTTTTCACTTCTATCGGCAGTCCCCAAAGACTAGCCATAGGTTTTTTTTAAGATAATGACATTTATTTATTTATTTTAGGCCATATTAGCCTCGAAGAAGCTTGGTGTGCTAATCAGATAGAGATAGTATTTTACTCCGGCCCACCGCCTGCAACTTTATATAAGGCGCAAGTTCTCATCTCTATGCAGGTGCACCCCAGTACCAACTTCTCCCTCTTGACCGCATTCAACGGAGACCGACTCGAATCATCGACTGCCAAGATATTTTTGATCGGCTTGACACCTTGGCGTTGCGTAGAGATGTAGCTTCACTCTGCATCCTCTATCGCTTGTATCATGGGGAGCGTTCAGAGGAATTATTAGGACTTATACCGGCTGCAGGTTTCCGCCATCGTCCAACGTGACAAAATATCCATCCCCACCACCTGGACGATTGGCACTCATCCACTGTGCGCTTCTCCAGAAGCTTTTTGCCTCGCACAACCAGCCAATGGAACAAATTGTCGCCTGCCGTATTTCCGAACCGACACGACCTTCAAACCTTCAAGAAAAGAGCGTACTCCTACTTAAAAGGCCGGCAACGCACTTGTGACTCTTAAGTTACGGGTGTCCATGGGCGGCGGTAGTCACCGCCTTAAATAACTAAATACAAAAATACTTTTGTTATTTTAATTTAAAGGCTATGGAAGTAACAAGATACAAAGATACATAATTCCGTTATTACTGGTGTGTGTGTTAGTAATTTAAAAAAGACAGGGACAACATTGTTGTTGTACACTGCTATGACGATTTCCGTGTGAGCAGTGCGATGTTGTCTCCCCGCTTCCAGTTGGCAAGCCTGTTTCGCATTGAGTCAACTTAATACTACTAACTAATTTAGTAACTACCAAACTGCTATAATCGCTTATCTCGAGACATCTAAATAATCGAACGATTGCGTTAGTATTTCTCACAACCGCCCACCAGTATTTGTGTTTAATCTATGGCCCACCGCTAGATTTTTAGACCATTGTTATTATGAGCATCCCTTTCTGATATAGTATGTAAGATAAAGATAAAATATTTAAAATTGAAAAATTGATAAACAAAAGTACAATAATGATTACTGTCAGTGTACGAGTACGAGAATGTTCCAATATACATTTTCAATAATATATCAATAAATTGAAATAAACATGAAGAGGAACACGCAGCTATTTGATTTGTATTGGGAAGATATATTGGTTTCGAAGGTTATGCCATATTTAACCATTAAAGAATGTTTTAATTTTCGTTGTGTTTCGAAGACTTGTTTGCAAATAATAAATATGTACTTTGCGAAGCTAAAATGTTTAAAATTGATGAATAAAGGATTCTCACCTCACACATTTAGTGTAAGTAATTTGTGCAGTCTGCTATTCGGCTACAAGTCATAAATTGTAAAAAATGATTTTTTACAGGTGTTTGCGATAGCATGTACTCGACTAACAATTTTGAACTTGAATCGCTGTGCATCAGTAACAGACGGAGATTTAATTCCTATTTTGTTAAGAAATCAAAATTTGCAGAGTCTAAACTTGAGTCAATGTAAAAGTTTGTCTGCCAAATGTTTACAACCAGTAATCCTATATTGTAACAATTTACGGACCCTTAAGCTGGCACGATGTGCGTGGCTGACTACTGGTGCTATTGAAGCTCTAGCTTTGCACCAGTGCATGCTTGAAGATGTAGACCTATCTTACTGTATCTCAATTTCTGAGAGCTGCATACTAATATTTATTAAGAAATTCAAACAATTAAAAACTTTGAACTTAGAAGGCAATAAACAGCTGACAGACAAGACTCTGTTTGCCCTAGCAAAGAACAGCACATTGCTACAGATGTTGAACTTGAGTGGATGTTCCGAGATAACTGATAGAGGTGTCAGGTGAGATATTATTTTACTTTATAATTTCATCACTCATACACAAAATTAGTTTAAATAAATCTAATTTTTAACTGGAACTGCCATTGATGATATACCTTATCTACACTTTGTTTGTAATGTACCAGCGACACAGGTAGGGAGGAGGTCACACAGAAGTGGTTTTTAAAAAAACAAAGCTGGAATATACTAAATATACCTATGGTAAACTGGTATTAGTTGCATGTTTCTAATTAAATTTCTTTATCTCATGATATTGCTCAACAACAACTTACTTACACAAGTCATACAACAACTAAGACAATTACTTGAAATTATCTTATTTAAAATTATAGATCAATGCAGTGTCACCGCAAATTGCTTTGTCAAATGTGGTGTTATACTTTGTACATAAGCTATTTAGACAATGTAGTAAGAGATATTTTTTTTTTTTTTTATTAAACAGTAATAATGAAAAAACATTTTTACTGATATTTGAAGTATGTCATAATGAGAAAAACAGGCAAGGGAGTTTTATAATGGATAATAAAAATAAAGTAACAATTCCCAGGAATTTTATACCATCTGCAATTTTTATTTCAGATCTTTGGGACTTCATACTCCCAAACTACAGGGCTTGCTTGTGCGAGGATGTACCAAAGTCACTGAGAATAGTTTAAAACTAATGAGGAATAGGGTTCATCTTGACAGGAGGCCTGCAGAACCAATACAAGTCCCTATCTATGTGCAGGTCTAGCTCAAAGATTGTAATAATATCAGTTTAGTAGTATTCTTATGATATAGTGTGAATGTTGGGCAAGTAAGAAAAATATTTTACATTCTAGAATATGTTTCTGTTGTAGCAACTTACTTAAATAATACAATTGCTAATTAGTTCCGTCATAGTTACAATGTTCTTTTACAGATTTGAAATACTTAGTAAAGTTAGAAAAAAAGAAGATAGAAGTTATTTGTGTATTGTTTGTTTGGGAGATATAATATTTAACACTAATTTATATGGTTGAAGAAATCAAATTAGTAATAAGCACATTAAATTGGTTTTATTATTGTTTTTGTGATATAGAAATAATTTTATTATAATCAATAAATTGTTACTTATCTTTATTTTAAAAATTAAGTGTTATGCCAAATTTAAACTCTATTAGTATATGATTGAGGTAGTAATTTAATTGCAATTGCTTGATGTGTGTATATTGTTTACCCTCATGCTACTGGTTATATATATCAAAAGTGATAGATTATTGCTGTCAAATCCATATTAGGCTTAAGATTGACAAATTGATACATTTTTTCAGGTTGGTCCTAAACTTTTTTTTTTTTATTGGTTTCGCAAAGCTAGATACAATCTTTCAAAACAAGTACAATGGTTTTTATCATTAGGTTACTAAACTTACATTAAGATGTATTGAAACTTTGGAAAAAAGAAACTTATGCTAGTCCAGTAGAACCAGTCATTAAATTACATATTTGTTAATACTAACTTTTTTTTGTTAATACTAACAGGCATTACTATTTACAGATATGTAGATTATATAATAAGATAATTAAACAATAGGCATTATGAAACCAAATTATTATTATGTCAGATTTGTCATAATACTTGTTGGAAGTAATTCTCATATCTGTTATTTATATTTTAGGGTACCATGGTTGGTACCAAACAAACATTGGTATGTGGATATTTACATTAGTAAAGTATTTTACATAATATATGTTTTTGCTTCAAAACTCCTGCAGTTTCTAATTTTTAAATTATTTACTTTTAACTTTATTACATGTAAGCAATTGTAAGAATTAAATATGTGTAAATGAAATGTTTCTGTGATCGTCTAATGTACTTTAATTATTATTTTATATGTAGGAAAATATTTTTTTTTATGTTTGGCAATAGGAGTACTATGGTTACTTATAAAATAAAAATGCAAGTACCTAATACTACTAATAGCCTTCACGAGTCTTGTACAACACACAAAACAAAATTTAACTTCTATATATTTGGTTTTTGAAAGGCAGTGTAAGGCTATATGCGTTTGATTTGGGTTTTGAACCCCAAATTACTCTCACAAGTTGCATACATTCTTTGAACTTCTGCAGTGTTTTAGAGTGGTGTACAGGCGGTCTGCAATCTTGTTTGTGTGACTAGTATATTAAAAACTTCTCTTAATAAGATTATGAATTATAATTGTTCAATTTTTGAGTTTAATTTTGTTTTATTATGAATATTTTTTTCTCTTGTAATTTAGTAGACAATAGTTATGGTAATATAAGTATTTCTGTTGTATCTCAAAGGGGTTTTTTGATCAGTTATTAGAAATGCCTTGAATAAATATGAGTATTACAACTAAATAATGACATTATTAAATATATTAATAACTTATCTTTCAAACCACTTCAAACATTACAGTCATTATGTTGAGACAATCATGAATCTATTAGAGTTCTTAGTAAACCAGATAGCATCACTTATGGTTCTGAGTATACTGTTTTGAGCTCTTTGGAGACAAGATGTTGGATTTGCATGCCGAAGACCACAGTTGAATCCCGTAAGCCCAGATTGGTTTAGTAACGGAACAATAGAGAAACTCTTAGTTTGATGTTCAATGATAAAGTTGATTGTTTGCCAAGAAGCCAAAGGTTTCGGAAGCGTAACTTCATTGCGTTTGTACTTAATGTGGTTTTTCCATGTCATTCTCTGGTCCAAGTATTTGTCATATGTGGCTTTCGGTAGTGGGGTTTGTCCTTCAAGACAAATGACTGTGACGTTCAAGACAAATGACTGTGACGTGTGTGAATGTGAATGTTATATTATTAGATTTGGGGGCACTTGCTTTTACTCGCCATTTATTGAACCAATTGTTGGTTAGGTCAAGTTGAGTCCGAAGAAATCTGCTGGCCTTGTTAGGATCTCGATTAGAATTGATGAATGCTGCGTCATCAGCAAAATTAGCAACTGTAACGTTGGAGGCTTGTGGAATGTCAAGCGTAAATATGTTGAATAGCATGGGGCCAAGTACTGAACCCTGTGGCACGTATGAATAAAGACCTTACGTCACGCTGTTTTACTTGGAACATTCTATCACCAAATTACGAAGCAAGGAGATGGTAGCAAGAATGTGGCAAATCTTTTTAATTTTGCAGAACACCCTTATGCCATACACGATCGAAAGCCTGTCGCACATCAAGAATTTGAGTATCACGATTTTGAGTACCTAAAAGGCTATATATTTTTTTAAATGGGATTATGTATCCATGAAGATTAAAACACTGAAAATTTGGACGATCCCCTATCTGTTTAAGAGTGTGAAATGCGCACACCTATACTTATATTTATATACATATATTACCGTATATAATAGGATGGGGAAGTCTTTTCCTATTTTGTATGTACAAAATTGAAGAAGTCTTTGGTTGTCCTGTTTGTAGCTGGTTTTAATATGAATTATATTTATTGATATTAAGAAAAAGAAAAATGCAAGTATAAAACATTTTCCCGCATTTTTTTTTATTACTTTTCTGTCCTGCCAAAATGAGTGAATCTAACGAAGAAATGTGATACATTCTGAAGTCGTATTACAAAACAGAAAAAATACGAATCAATCAGCGAAAAAAATTGTGACGTTTATGGACCTAATGCAGTGTCAGTAAGAGTAGCACAAAGTTGGTTTGACGTCAACGATACAGCTCGCTCTGGGCGCCCTTATACGGATAAAGTCGATGCCATTTTTGAAAGTGTGGCATGATCGGTATATTGGTAGTTACGACATAACCGAGGAACTGAGGATTGACCACAACACAGTTTTGACCCATCTGAAAATGTCCATACAAAAAAAATCATATACTCATTTGCGGTTCTTTATCGTAACGTAATGAAACCTAACCATTTGATGGCCGACACTTTATTACAAATGCACTGTCTACAAAAGCGGCACAAATAATTAAATACAGTAAAACTTACATAAAATACGAAGAAACTGTTTACCTTTAACTGAAAAAAATAATTGGTAGTCTTTTGGGAAATATAAGTACAAAAAGTAACGCACTGAACGATGTTATTTCATAAGACTTACATTTTACATGCGAAGAATCTTAGTTATATTAATTTAGATAAACTTGTTTTGAAAATTTTAAGTTTTAAAAATGATTATCATATACTGATCTGTATTCAAAAAATATTTAATTATTTTTTTGTGACCTCAATACATTATGTAATATAAGAAGCTTATTATGACCCTAATAAATTATTTAAATAGGTTTTTGTATTATTTTTTCCCAAACCGCAATACACTTCCTAAATTGCGTATTTCACTAATAGAGTAATTCATACATTATGTGAATATTCCGGCACTTACAGCTTTCGACAAGGATGAGAATACTGGTAACATCGTGTTGGTTGTTGGTCGAATTAAAGAGCAATGTCCTTGATCGGTTTTTCATTTCTCTGTGCTTCTGTAACATTACAATAAGAGATGTCGAAAGAGGATTCACAAATAAAACACATATTTTTCACAAAATTATATTTTGTGTGATAACACCTGCTACATGTTTCTTACTGTTATTGTATTTACAATATTTTATATACTACACATTAGTAACAAATAACATTCATAACCTTAGAGGAGCAGATCTTACAAAATAATTGACGGCGAGCGCGGGCCCGCCCTGCTGCGTATACCGCGCGGTATACGTGCGGACGACGAAACTAAACGTGAAATAACTAATACTTAAATCGTAAAATTATAGTTAACGTAGGTGTTAATAACATTTGGCAATAAATTACTGGGATAACACGAAAATAATCCTTAAGCGAAGCGTTAAAAACAAAGTTATCGACGCAATTATAAAACATTAAACCTACAAGTGTAAAAGAATATAAAATATTAAAAAAATAATCCGTCCTTTAGGCCTGTTTACGTTAGGTGAGCGTTGCCGCTCTGTTAGCGCACTATCACATTGATCAAATAAAATCCCTATATTACATATAAACTAGTTTATCAGCTAAGTATACAGCCTTGTTACGGTTCAAAGCGATTACATTTACAATATGGTACACGGAGTCGAGGCGACGAGCGGAGACGGGTGAGAGGCACTTCAGAACAGATTAAGAGACAAACTAGGATCCTACGTTAAATTATAATTACACAACGTCGACTGTACAAGTGACACGTCGCCTTACACAATACATCAAAACGTAAACACGATATACATATAAAGAGCACAGTTCCGAACGATTCTTTACACCTCGGTACGCAGTACGAACAGTAAAAACATTGCACTTAACATAACCAAAGACCTTACAAATTACATTGTTTCTTTGGGAATCGAGAATATATTAATTTATGAATTAAGCACACGCCGTGGTCTCTGTACACTCACAGACTGCCTCGATGGACACCTTGGCCCTCAGTCCTCACCCTCACTGGTACAAAACGAGCACTTTCTACAGTGTACATACAATTATTGCACTATACAATTATGCTACATTTCACTGACGTAGTCGTTAATATTATAAAACAGATTTAAATACACTTTTATCTGCAATTTTGTACTTTAATTCAGCTTACTGGGTACTGCGTTATCAATGACAAACAAAACAATGAATTACATACATATGGTACAAGGGTATATCTAAGCTGCCAGAGTCGCGACAGGATAAGGCAACTTAACTGGTGTCAAACGTTCATTTCAATACTTACATATAAACTTTATATACAAAAACTAGCACTTAACATCTGAAAGCAAAATCTTTATTTGTACTATGCCTTAATTACTTAAATATATATATAATACAATCCATCTGGTTTTTGGTCAACATTATATACCGAGCATCTAAGTGGACAGAAAGGGACTGCAAAGAAACATAAGTTCGTATGGAATGCCAACTGAGTAGTCATTTGCATCCGTCTACCAACCAGCTCTACAGCCAACCATCCACACAGCTTGTGCTACTGAAAATTCTGCCTAACTTTTTTAGTAACAGATGTTCACAAACTATTGTGATACTAAACTCTTTTTACCAATAAATATGTAAATAAAATTCCTATCTTATATGTAACTTAAAAAGTTGTTCCTTTTATAGTGTTATGGTACTAACTTAATGTATAAAATTTAAAAGAATATGAGACGAAATAATTACGATATAGTGTGTTTCTAAACCTTTTCAATTAGCCAAACCATCATGTATGTAGTGGGTTCACAGCAGTTGTGTACTAGGTGAGATTCTAAAGTGTATCAATGTGAGCTAGTAAATAAATGCTTTAATACTGACTGCTGACCCGCAGCATAGTTCAAAATCATTCGACTCGTTTCGGACTTTTAATTAAGGCCCTTTTGTGAGTGTGCACACCGAAACTAGCCAAACAATTGTAAACCTTGTTAAGTGTAATGTAAAACTGGGATTCAGTTCAAAACTAAGAAACTTTTCACTAATAACTGGGAACAATAATAAACTCTTTGACAAGGAACTGTCAATGTGGATGTTAATGGAACTATAAATTATGACACAATCTCAATGAGCCTGAATTACGAAAACTCCCAAAAACTTGCGAGGGATCCAACACGAAAAACTAGATATTAGATAGAGAACCATTTAAAAAACAGCCGAAACAGAATCTCATAGATTTACTCATCAATTAAAATATATATATACATATTAGCAAGTTGTGCAGATGGTTAGATGCAGTTTGTAGTGTTGTTTTTTTTATTAACTTGCCCAATCTACATGCAATACACTGCTATGATCACTACTTGCCTGTACAGTTGTACATTGTTTATGTTTAGTATAATTGCCCATGTAGGTAACTTACATAAACCAATGGACTGTACAGCAATACTTGAGCCAAATGATCTTGGTCTTAAAAGCAATTTTTTTCACACAACCGAGTATTTTATCGTAAGACCTACGTAAATATTAGTTCATGTAATTTGGATAGTAAATTTGCATTTATTTTGACCAGTTTATGAGTTAGATTACTTTTGAACATGGTGCAATCATAATCATATTTGGCTCAAGTACAGTCCTCTTCAAATGCATCGAGCTATTGACCAAGCTAGTGGTGGTGCTACCGACGCATGGTGGAATTGAGAGGTTGCATGGCGAGTGGTGGTGGTGGCGGGTGGTTGATATACCCGTACGCGTAGACGTTGGATTGCTGAGCGCGAGGGTCGGCCCCACCGTACTGCACGGCGTTGGCCGGAGACATCATCTGCAGGTTGTTGAACTGCTGCTGAGGACCAACCCGGTACCCGTTCAGCCCATACTGGCTGATGATGTGCGAGTTCAGGTTGGGAGACATACGTGATGTTGGCGCCATCTGCATGTGTTGCATCGGACTCAGGTTGCCTAAAGAGATAAATAAGTATGGTAAGGGCTTGATGTAAAACTAGTACATTTCATTTAAAAACTTGTATAAAATTGTGTTCAAGGTGGAATAGAATAGGGCTACCCCATCTTTTCCAGCTGGGGTCGAAAAGACGACTAAGGGAGCAGACTGTTATCAGACAGTATATGTATACAGTCATATAGTGCCGGTTGCTGGCAATAGGCTTGCCCCCTATTACGTTAGTGTAATACTAATACAATACTATTTAGCAAAATATGGGTGCTTAATACACCTCTGCATACCCCTTAGAGGATAAAGGCGTGAGTTTATGTATGTATATGTAAATATTTTTTTATTCTACTTTTAAAAAATTCTAATCAATTTTTAAGACGGTTAACCAAAATATACGTTTAAATTAGATAACCAATTGTTATTATACACAGAACACAATTGGCATAGTTTAAATAAATAAAAGAAGCAGACGATAAAGTGGTTGCGGGTTCGAACCCCACCCAGTGCCCTACCGCCAGGTACCCACTCACCCCTAAATAAGCATTTAACGTAGTTGGACTGATGTTAATTTCTTTTTACATGAAACGTGTTTACTGCAGCCTTTATATTCATCTATGTTGGATCAATTATTTAATGTGTTGTGTTGCCAAACTGGCATAAGATTGCATATTGTACAAGACATTCTGTAACAAGTTTAAGACAGGAGTAAAATATTGTATCTAATTGTTTAAATGTAAAAGTTTAAACACAGACGAAAATTCTTAATTTTGACAACTCTTGCAACAACTTACAAACATTACATAACATACAAAGAATGGACACGAAATACACCCAAACTCTGGGCAACTTTGTGGATCACACAAATTTGTGTCCTGTGTGAGAATTGAATCCCAACCTCGGTTCTGCAGTCAAGGTCACTAACCACTAGACCAGGCCTGTCATTATAGAAGAGTAAGAGTTGGAGTACTAACTAGTGGCATTCCGTGTGTTTCTGGGCGAGTCGAGCTGGTTGTGCGGAGGCGCGTAGTACTTGGCGGCGGCCGCGGCGTGGTAGTGGCCCGCGCCCACCGCGCCACCCGCCGGCGGAGTCGGACACTGCTGCGCGTACTGTACACATACATATTACCTTTGTTATATACGTTTCAATTCCAATCATTGTTAATCTCAAATTCAATCGTTTAATTTAGCTAGTTGAAACACCTAACAGTATTAGATTTACTTGATATCAACTGTGAAAGCGTCGGGCCCCCTCTGTTGCTCACTGTGCGTGCGTACTATGGAGCAGACCTGTGCCTTCATAATTCACTAAAATCGTGTCTGTCGACGTAACGTAAGGACCAGTCGCCTTCTAATTAAATTCGAGCATGTTGAAGTGTAGTGCTTAAAAACTGCACAGTATTATACATATATAATTCACAAGAGGTGAGGTCGTGCGGTTACCTGGTGCGGCGGGTGGTGCTGAGGCGCCTCTGCCATCTGCTGCAGCTTGGCGAGCGAGCAAGAGGGCGGCCAGCCCCCCGCGTGGTACTGCTGCTGCTGCTGGAAGGAGAGGTAGCCACCCTGGTAGCCACCGCCCGCGCTACCCCCGCCGCCACCCCCACCCTGCATCACGCTGCCAGCGCCTGCAACATTGTGAAAGACAATTTAGTTACAAAAAAAAATTTACAACAGATAGATTTCTTTTTTGAGACAATAGCCAACCTCATACCTATGTTTACAATTGACATATTTTTGACGAAAGTATTATAAGGTATATTATACATATTCTTCGAAAATACTATACATTTATATTTTTTGAGACTTTGAACAACACAATTCTTTAATACTACGGTCGAGACCGGCCCATACGGCTCCCACGTTAATTAAGCTGCATTATTTAGTGATGTGCATGGTCAGAATAGATAGAGTAATAAGCGTACCATGTGGTTGTAAGTTGGGTGGCGTGGCCTGGCGTCGCGCGGGCGGCGTGGGCGCGGCTCGCAGCGCGCCCTTCAGCTCGCCGCCGCCTCCGCCCGAACCTCCGCCTCCGCTACCGCTACTCCTACAGAGACACTCACCGGTTATATGCTGCTCTTATAGATGATAAACGGGAACTAACACTTACAAACAAACACATACCAGTAGTGAGTTTCCATTTCATTAAATGAATACAAAACTTATATGAATTTAATTAAATTTACATCAACATATGCTACATAAAGAAAATATGTATCTAATCGCATCAAGCAAAAAGTACACATAATTATAAAAAAGGTCATTTATTTTTTTGTGATAACACTGAAGTACCTTAGAGAGTGTAACAGCTATATTACATATACATACAATCAAACACAACATACCTGTTCCTATTATTTATCTTCTGCTGCTTCGGTGGCTGGTTTGGTTGACTCATAATGGACGGTATGTGAATAGACGAATACTGAGGGCTGGGGGCGGGGTGCATGTGCATCATGGAGCAAGGGGACGCCAGGTCCGATCCTATACTAGTCGGCGACTCGAGGCCGAGCTGACTGACGTCCAACTCGCAGGCAGGATATTGCACCGAGTGCACGGAGTTACTCGTCGAGTCAGGAGTATACACCCCCATGGACTGCAAGGCGGGGCTCACCGCCTCGCATAACTCCTCTTTGCTACTGTCTTTTGGAGACTCCTCCTTCTTAGAATGATGTCGAGATTTCTTCTCGATGTCAGATTTTTCCTGGACGCATGGCCCGTTCTGATTGAACGGAGTCTTACAGCCTGATGTCGTCAATACTTGTGGACTTTGTTGGCGGTATTCAGCACAACTAGTCACAACTTCTTGCTGCTTATTCACTTGTCGCTGCATCATGTGTTTCATCTGGTCTGCTGTGCTTTGCGAATGTGATTTCTTAGTGTCGCATTGCGTTTGGCAAGCGGTAGTTGTTTTAGACTGTTTTGAAGGTTTGCATTCGTTCTTTTGTGAACATTCCGATTTAGATACTGGTATCTTAGTCTCCTTAAAATGCGGTAATCCTGTCGTTGCATACAGACTGCCGCTTAACGCGCCGTACGTGATGTTGTGAAAATCCTTTTGATCGTATTTCGGAAGCAGTTTCTGTGGTGACTTCTGAACCTGATCTAAATGAGGCAGATTGAATCCTTGGAGTTTGTCTAGGTAATTTTTATCACTTACACTGTTCTTCATATCAAAAATTCTGTTGTGCTCCCAAGTGCCCTGTATCCTAGTTGGATCCCAGGGAGGCCACTGGTACTGTCCATGAGTTGTATGGTAATTAGGAATCTGATTCATAGTATAGTCGGCTTTAGGCATTAACTCATTATCATACTTAAATTTTGGTAGCATTTTATTCAAATCATTTTGGTCTGGTTTTAGGTTCAGTTGGGCAGAGCAACTTTTGTCATGCTTGACTGAAGCACTCTTGGAGTCGCATTTAGATTTCTCTTTCTTAAAAAAATCCTGCTTTTTGGGAGCTTCACTTGTAGTTTTTGTTTCAACTTTGCTTGTGACCGGCACGGAGTTGATTACGTTTATTGGGACAGATGTCTCCGGCTTCCTTGTGTTACTCTGTTCTGGAAAAAACATCTTCGGCTCCGGCGTGCTCCTCGGTGTGTCATTTTTAGCTTTCTTGTCAGTTTTTTCTATCTTACTATGAGCGGAATTCACTCTTACGTCTCGCAGTTTACTCTTCTCTCTTGGTTTTTGATTCAAGTCATTCTTATCTTGAGTACTACTTTGGACAATGTTCATAGACCCACTCAATGAATTTTGTAATGTGCTACTGTGAGCAAAGCTGGTTTCTAAGTCCGACCTGTCTAGCCCGATGTTGACCGCAGCGTTAGCGCTCTGACATCGGGGTAAAAAACTTATATCAGTTACATTTGGTACTTTTGGTATGACTGGGTTTATCACTGGCGAAGATATGGGATGAGGTACTTCTAACTTTGTCGTACTTTTACTGATAACGGGTGTAGGGTCTAAACTATTGTTTATTACGCGGTTTTGTTCGCTAATCTTTATTAAAACCTTGTCTGTCTGTACGGCTTGTGATTCTTTTGTGACATTGGCTCTGTGATTCAGAAAAGAATGTTGAGCAGTATTTATTTGCTGTATTGTCATGGAGTTAGACACTGGGTTTTGAAAAGTTTGTAATGGTGATGGCTGCTCTATTATATTTCTAGTTATTACAATCTCATCTTTTCTATTCAATAAATCGTTTCGAAATGGACTTTCACTATCTCTAGCTACAATTGGATTTGGTAATTTATTTCTATTATCAACTTCAACAAAGCTATCTATTTTGATGGGGTCTGACTTCCTTGTATTAGGTAAGTCCCTTTGAGAATCTAAATTTTGAATAATAGATTCTATTTTATTTGGTGACTTCTTTTCAGCACTCTTGACCTCATCAGTGTTTTGGTGTTGTATGACAGTTTCTTTTCTAACTTCACATTTTTTCTGTTCACAGTATACATCCGGTATACATACATTAACACTTCCCGGCGATTTTTTTTGTTTAGGAGAATCATTTATCACCGTTTTATCATTTTTCTTAGGTGATACGCTTGCCAGAGGAGAATTAGAATTAGCTGTATCAGATTCACCTTCTACAACAATAGTTTCAATTTGATTAGTTCTAGGGACTATCAAGTCTACTGGTGGCCTTATTGTGTTCACTTCTTCCTGTACCTTAGGGTCCAAGACAATATGGGCATTCTCTGTTGATACGACAGGTATAACTTTAGATGGACTCTCCTTTTCTTCTACCTCTTTCGGTTTATTTTCATTATTCTGTTGTACTGGGGCTACTACATTGGGTTTGGGTGATGGTAAAGGACAGCTCTGACTGTTATTATCATCTGATTCAGATATAACTATTGTTTCTTTATCATCTAATACTTGTTTTGCTGGAGATTTCATTTCACCATTGATTGGCTCAGAAGGTTCTTCCTTCTCAGGATGTTCTTCTGCAATTTTTTTATTATCTTCTTGAGGTTTTTCTAATGATTCTTCTGTTCTAGTTTCTTCTGCCCCATCGTCTGATTTATCATTAGCTTCGTTAATAACTTGGTCCTTTTCTGCAATAGATTTTGGTGAGTCCATGTGAATACTATCAAGTTCCATATCACTAGTGTGATGGTCAGTGCTGTTCTCTTCAACATGTTTTGGCGTCGCTGGTTTACTAGCCGGTTTTCTTTCTTCTCCTTCTTCAATATCCATTTCGTCATCTGCCTCCCCTGACGAGTCTTCAGAACTTGCTTCTGAATTTTTACTTTTGTCTAGAATTTTTTCTTCAATGGGCTGTTTATTTGGTGGGGATATATTAACGTTTGCAACCTCAGCAGGTTTAGAAGCATCCTCCATAGAGTCGTCAGTTTTGTAGTCATTAACTTCAACTTTGTCACTTTCATCAATTTTAGCTTTTTTAGGGACAGGCGAGGCAGTTCGAGCAGCTGCTCTATTGACCTTCTGTTTCTTTTTGGGACGCCCTATCCATTTTAATTTTCTTTTAGTTCTAGCTTTTACGTTATTAACGCGTGGAGTGAGAGCTTCGGCATCCATACTTTCTTGGCTATCTTGACTATCAGATATTTCATTATGAGTAATTCTGGACAATCTTTGAGCAACACTTTTACTTCCTTGTCTCCTAGGTGTCTCTTCCTTTTTACTATTATCCTCTTCCAAGTTACTTTCAGAAATCTTTCTGTTGACTTCTCGTTTTCTCTTTCTGGTACATTCAAGTGTTGGTGTAGTTTGATAGGTACTCTCACTATACTTCAAGGGTCTCGTTCTTCTTCTACCCGATGACGTAACTTCTACTTGTGCTTCAGGATTTTCTTTTTCTGTAACGTTTGGTTTAGGCTCTTCCTTGGCTAATGGAACTTCGTTCTCAGTAGCGGTATCCTCACTTTCAGTCTTCAACTCATCGTTTTCAGTATCCTGGTCAACTCCAGAAGCCTCTTCCGGTGATCTAAACGGATTTACAGTTGGAGCCAATAATGGTGTCCATCTTAAGCACTCAGGGTCAATCTCAAGCCTAGGTTTACTCTTCACTTTCTTCATATGATTATCAACTCTGTTCCAGTCTATGCAAAGTCCTAATTTGCTTGATTCATTATTTGGAATATATCTTACAAAGCCTAACAACTGAAATGTTATAGCAATATCATTCATATGCATTCCTGTGGTATGTGCAATATCCTCAAAAGTAAATGATTTATCTTTATGGTCAAAGAGATATTCCAAAATTACGGATTTCCAGTATGCATGGTATGATACTCTGCCAAGATCTGACAGAGGCTTTTCAGGTGTACCAGGCTGTCCCTCTTCTTTTGATAGCAAATAACCTGAGAACAAAAAATCAGAGATTATCTCAACACTCAATCAATCATTAGTAATAGCATTACTTAACAAATTTAGAGACAAATTTTATTTAATGAGAGATGGAGGATAAATTGTACAAATTTTAAAAGTAATTTAAACTGCCGTTTGCCTTGTAAATTTGTTAGGTAGTTTATAATAAAGTGTAAAAGTAATAAAGATTTCACCACTCACTAAAATGGATGAGAAACCGCCCAAAGCCTTGTCTCTGGTACTGTGGCATCGTCATGATGCATGAAACATTATATTTCTGCTGACAATGCTTTTCTTTGGAGAAGTAACCAACTAGATGACATCCCTTGTTGTCGTTCTTCGTTAACACGTAGAACAGGAATGGTTCGACGTCATAGTACAGTGTTTTATGGTCAAGGAACAACTTGGCAAGGAGGCAGAGGTTCTGACAGTAGATTTTGTTGGCGTTGCCGTCCACTTCGAAGACTGATATGTCTCCGCAACGGTATATTTCTGTAGCTGGTGGATGTCGCCAAAGACATTTGTCCAAGTGCCGCATTAATACCGCTCGACTCTTTGCGTATTTCAAGCAGAACTCGCATAGGAATAGTTTCGGTAGTCTGAAATGTATATAGAATATTCTCGTTATATATCATAAATAATTGTGTCGAAGTAAAAAACTGCCTTTTGATACACGCGAAATAAAGAAATGAACTAACACCATATGAAAAATATGCCATGACAAACAAAGTGTGAAGTTGCTGCTATTTATGCATTTTTCAATCCACTTTCCTAGGTTCACACACCTCATAAGATTTACAGTCGAAAAACAAGCACAATTTTTGATAAATTATATTGACTATTTCTCAGTATATAAGTACTTTTTATTACTTTACACAAGCAGGTACTTAATTATGTAATATTTTTATATTAATTTTACATTAGGGATGTGGGATCCGATTCGATACCTATGTGAATCGATACAGTGAAATACTATCCACAGGAGTTTTATATCGATAAATAATCGTTAATTACCGGATCGATAGAAGCACAGAGGATCGTATCGAAAAATATTAGTTTTAATTTTTATACAAATTGCCAAATTTCGAGGTACACAAAATATATATTCGTAATACTAATACAGCGTTCCTTAACTATAAAGTTAATGGTTTTACTACAACAAACTGATTTATATTTCATTAATATAAATATTTCTAGCGCGGTTGAGATTGTTAGATCAGTTGTTACAGCATCTTATAATAATAGTATAACAGGGGAATAGTTTCAAATCGGTCCCCTTTAAATTTGATTGTCTTTTGCCAACTCTTTGATGCTATAAAATACAACATATAGGATCGATCCAAACAATAGGATCAATACAGTGTATTACGATCCAGAATATCTATAATGCACCTGAACATCCCTATTTTACATTTGACAAAGCAGTCTATATTTCTAAATTCTTTTTCTAAAAAATTACTTGAACAATTTAATGAAATAAAGAAATAACCAGTTTATTAAAGTTGTGTCGTACCTATGTTATGAAAAGACGTTACTACAGAGACATAATAAACGATAGCAAGAGTTATGTATGTGTTACCTGGCGTACTCCTGGGGGAAGGGGCTGGAGTACCAGGTGTCGATCTCCCAGCGACCGAAGTGTATGGCGGAGGGACAGCGCGCGGGAGGGGCGGCGTGAGGCTCAGCCGCGCCGGCTGCCGCCAGAGCCGCCTTGAACAGCGCCGCGTCACTAGCGCCCACCCCCACCGGCAGCGACCCTGCGCCACTCCCACCTTCTGCCGTACCACACACCTTGTATTAATTTCACGATATAATTTATGTCAATTTTGTAATGTACAACTGTATCTATCTGATATTGTTTTTTATTTTTTTAATACTTTTAAACTTGACACATCGTACACACGGATGTCTGATCCTTAACTAAATAGAGCTTGTACTATGGTAACCAGACAGCTGATAATCATACGTATATACTTCTAAATAGATACACATAATGGTTTAATTACACCAAGACACATAGCAAATGATCATGCTCATCACACAAATATTTGTCCTGGGTGGGAATCGAAACCACGACCTCTGGCTTAGCAGTCAGGGTCACTAACCTCTAGACCAACAAGTCCCTAAGGTAAAATAAACACAAAGGAACCGTTAAGCAAAACAATATTCATCCATTCTTCTTGCATTTTAGAATTTGTATTATCCCTGAATAGTGAAAAAAAAATAACAACAAAAAACATAATGACAATAAAGCAATTAACATTTGAATTGACGCTGTAAAGAACTTATTTGTATTTGGCAGATATTAACTTGATATATACTAGTCTGTAAATAAAATAATATTGTTATAACAAGAATACCAAATTCAAAAGTGACTCATAAAAATTATGATAAACTTGATTTCTTTCAATTAGAATACAGGTCACATTCAGGTGACTATTTGTGTATTAGAATACTGTAATGTAGCTAAAATATAAGCTCGATCGAATGGTAATTGCAACATTTTCTAGATATTTTCGAATATTATGACAGCAATAAACAAAATCCATAGTTAACATTTTTTTTGTTGCAAAATGTACTAATATTTTTAAGACTATTTTTAAGATTAAATCATTTGTTTCCAAGTTGTAAAAATAATATGTAAAACAGCAATGGCGATAAAAAGAAATGTAATCAGTTCAGTTCTTAGCTGACACCTGAACTACAAACCAAAAAGTAGCAGAGAATGTGAATAGGGAATACGGCAAGTAAAACTAAAGCATGTCGCTCCCGAGTACCCGCACCTGGCTCGAGGGCGGCGACAGATGCGAGTGCTCGAGTCCCGGGAGTCACGCCTGCAGAGGCGCGAGCGAAAGTGCATATGTGGATACTGCCGAAACCCGAGTAACAAATGTTTTGTCATCGGCGCTCGGGGTCCGAATGGAGAAGCGATAATCGAGAGCTCGCGGCTCACTCACCCGTCCCGAACAGAGTTAGAGAAACGAAACGACGCGAGAGCGGAGCGCCGGCCAGCAATCAGAGCGAGTCGGTCAGATCCACTACGACACTTTCACCGCACCTCACGAACCGATCTTACCCGTCTGATTGGTGGCCGGCCTCCCGACGCCGGCCTGCCGACCCGCCAAAGCTAAGCCACGATACAGTTTTTCCGAGTCCTCCGATACCGTCCGGTGCTTGCCCACCGCTGCGGTCCTAACCAGCTGCGATGCTGACAGTCGCGGTTCCTCTACCTCTCTCTCCTTCTCTCTACGCGTCGGACTACGGTCTACGCTTCGACCTCGAATCTCTGCGTGCTTTACCACTCGCGTATCAACTCGTGGACGAGATCTACTTCTCGATCGAGCTCGAACGACCGGCTCTTCATCTGTGACAGCTAACGGTTCCGGCTTAGGGTCGGGTTCCCTGGTTCGACTCCGCGCACGACGTAGCTCCGCCTGGTATCGTCGGAAGGTGCTCCTCGTTTCTTTCAGCACGGTGCGATCCTCCTCAGGCTCGGGAGGGCGCGTAGGGCGAGGGCGTGACTGCGATCGTGAAGCCGTGCGCACCGAGTAAAACTCCGAGAGCCCGTCGAACAGAGTCGTCAGCAATCTCTCCCCGCACCGGCTGCGACGTCTAGCGATTCTGTGCCGCTCGGGCGGCTGACGCGCTTCAGGTTCCAGCCTGCGCTGTTTCTGTGCCTCGGCGGCAAAGCCCCACACTCCACCGGGTGCCTCGTCTGCGGCCAGACGCTCGAACACCGTCGAAACGGCGGTGGGGACCGGCGGCTCGGCCTCACTGGACGAGGCGCGCGAGCTGGGGGAGGGCGACGCGGAACTTGGCGAGACGGGCGATAGAGGCGACGGACTGGAGCGCGTACTCGACTGAGGAGTGGAGACAGTGTCGCGGGGCGAGGCGGGGCGACGCTCGAGCCGGAGCTCCAGTCTCTGCACTCTCGTTACTCTAACGCCGCCCCACCCCTCCCACTCGGAGGACGACCGGCGCCGGCGCCGCTTCACTACGTTAAAAGCGGAGAATCTGAAGAATTTCTGCTTCTCCCGGGACATTCTCTGTTCGGGTCGCATGAGCGTCGGTCCATTACCGTCGGAGGGTTCGTCGTCAGATTCCGGTTGTCGCGCTGGGGTGCGAGGTTTCCTGCCGCGCGGCGTTCCCGCAACCGACGATCTGCAAAGAGGATCACCGTCATTGATAATATTACATTGAAGGAAACAGCTGACACTTGTGCTGTGCACACAAGACGTACCGCTTGCTGGTGGGTGCATGGTTGAGGCAGAGGTCGCAACGCCAGGGCGGCTCGGCGCAGCGCGGGTGCGCGTGGCGGGCGCACGCCACACAGCAAGCCGACCACCCGCCGACTCCAGCGCCCTCGCCCCCGGCTCCGCCCGGCGAGCACACATCGCACCACGCACAAGAGCCGCACGACCACCGAACAGACTGCAAGACAAACATATTTTAGGCTGAGGCAAGCATTACAACATTTTGTAGGGCCAAATAGGAGCCTGTTGTCACCCATTATTTTGTTCAGGATTTGGACAGGAGGAAGTCTTGAAAAACTCTGCATAATCTCTGTTTTAATGACTTATAGGATTTGCATCCAGAAGTAGTGCTTCTAGTGTTAACTTTCACTACTTACTTACTTGACAATCTTATCTAAGAGATATACACATTTTGAAATTAATACCATACCTTTAATACAGGAATTTGGTTATTATCCAACAGATTGAGACATGTTGGGTGTGCATAGGTCTTGCACTGATGACAGCAGATCAGAGATTCTACTGCGCCTAGTCTGTTCCTAGCATCTGTTCCAAGGCACTCGGTACACACAGGCACTCCTTGAATCTGTTTCTATGAAAAAATATAACAACATAATAAGTATTGCTGATAGATTTCATTTTACTTTTTATGCTTCATAAGAATAAGATTCTCTAACTTACAGAATTAACCAAAATATATTAGTTATACTTTTATATGTGTGACAAATAATATAATATAAATAAGAACTAGGCATACTAAACAGGCATGCCTATATTCATTTCTATTGTATGCTATGGTACTAAAAATCTATAACTTGTAAAATAACATTGAAACAAATTTTATTACTACTGCCTAAGATATCAGGCTAAAGAAAGCACCTACATTTTCATCCCACCTAAATATACTCTTATACAGTAATCCCCCCTATAACGTGGTGTATACCCTTTTCATTGCATGTGAAATTTATGATTTGTACCTTTACATGTGTGTCAAATGTGTTATTACAAAATTAAATTATTTTATTAAATTTGTGTATTAAAAGGTAGTAGTTTGTGTATTAGTAGGTTTAATAAAACGCACATGAAAAAACTATGTTATGGAGGAAAGTTCTAAACATAGTTTTTTCTTAATTTTAGATTTAAAGCACCTGCAGCGAGAAAAGCTAAAAGTGATGAATCATTTATACATAGGGATTACTGTATATGTTTGGTAGTTATATATTTATGAAGTGTAATGTGTGTACATTTTATAATGTTTGTTTCTCAACTCGACTGACAAAGACTTGTTCAGAGTTGGTACACTACTAACTCTAATCAAGTGAGATTTTACAGTTACAGTGTCTGATCCTCTCTCTAATAACATGTACATCAGAGCACAACTTATATTGGCAGAATTTTTGACATCTTGTTTGCCATATAGAAAAATATAATGTATAATGTAAATGTATTTAAAAAGAATAGTTTTAAATACATTTACAT
Organism: Tyria jacobaeae; assembly: GCA_947561695.1. Classification (NCBI taxonomy): domain Eukaryota; kingdom Metazoa; phylum Arthropoda; class Insecta; order Lepidoptera; family Erebidae; genus Tyria; species Tyria jacobaeae. Next base: position 18,489,484 of record OX387223.1, read on the forward strand.
ATTTTTACCTCTTCCTCATAAAGAACTTCTATACACGCTGAAAAAATACCTCCCACATAGCTATCCTAGTTGAAAACATCTTACTTAACATGACATGGGTACCATTAATTGTCTTTTAAGATATATCATGTAGCTTCACCAAAGGATATAGCTTTCATTTGTATTAAAGGTAGTGCTCCAAAGGAGAGTTCACTCAACACAGAAACTCAACCTATAACTCATCCATTCATAGTTGCAAGATTAACTGTGGATAAAAAGAGAGAGTGAATAAAAAGAGAAAAGGAGACAACTGTTCTTACAAGCAAATAAGGTAGGGAAGAAGCTACAAATAGATAAAATCAACAAATCACCATCATCATTATTTTTTAAATGAGCTTACAATGACACAAAGTATTCATTCTTTTGTTGAAAAATATGAAAAGCATTACATCTAGTTTCAAGTACACAAAGTTGCAAAAATGTTTATTCTATTGCTTAACTTTTATTTGTTTTGTTTTCACTCTTTATGCACAAGATGTACAAAAGCAGACAATGTCATGGGCATTCTCTGCTCTCACCTCTCAGGTGTGGTTTGAAATTAACTTTTGAATACAAATGAACATAACATATCCTAATTTAATTGAAGAATAAAAAGAAATATATTTATTATGGTTTCAATTAAAAAGACATGATTCAATGTTCATAAATGTTGTGAAACATGGTTCTTATTAAATAACAGCTCAAGATATTCTATGACTCATGAGCTTTTTACTGTGAAAACAGTTTTTTTTTTTATATTAGTCACCAAACACAGTAGTGAGTGTTTCAGATATCTCTGCCTATCCCTTTGAGGAAATAGGCAATAGAGTATATATGCATTTAGATAATGGTAGTAACGAGAATATCTTGAATATTGTAAGTAACACTATTTTATAATATGAGGTTAACTTAAGAATAAATATGTTACTAAATCCATAATATTGCAATAGTAAACTGTTATACAATCATAAATCAATCTATGTTCTCCACAGGAAAAGACAATTATTCAAACTGTTGAATAATATGTTTTTAGATAGGTATGACAATATTTCTTTTTGATAAGCATATTCAAAATTTCAGTTAAATATATAGTGCTACATGGGGCAGGCCTTCATCCAGCAGCGGAAGGCAATAGGCTGTTGATGATGATAATGAAGTAACTCTATAGGTTTATAAGTTCCTAATTCACTATTCTGATTTATTTTAAATAATTATACAATTATATTCTTTTTTAAGATAAAGACCTATAATTTAAAAAAAATGTCAAAACAAAAAACTTGTTTATGTTTATTCTAAGGTTTTAAAAATTTAGCAATGAAAGCTCTAAATATTATACACACAATCAGAGTACAATATATTATTTACCCTGAACTGTGTATAATGATAATTCATAAGACAAAGAAATGTAAAAAAAATGGGCTCCAGCAAGTGAACCTTCTTAATGTAGCTTAAACAAGTAGCAATTATGTAGAATAAGATAGACTGATTCATAAAATTAAATACATAACTTTGTTCATTTTTTAAACTTTTTGTGACAGACTTAGCCTTGAACATTAATTGCAGGTCAATAACATTATAATCTATACATATTTCTACTCATATAGCCCTGGCTAAAATTTATGAGCTATGATTTTAATATCCTTAATAAGGCCAAGAATAAATAAAGTATAGTAGAAGTGATTTAATATGAAAATGTGTGTGAATAATAAACCTTATAAATTAGCTGTTCATACTTCAAAAAGTAAATAATTATAATATATATTTAGAAGATTAAAACAATTCAATAAACCTACTTATTTAATCAATACTTAAAGATAAAGAAACCTAGATAAGAATGGTACTATTTTATTATTGAAGTGTTGAAATTAAAATAGTATAATTTAGACCATAGTATATTAAATGAATAATAAAATAGTAATTTAATACTATTTAATGAGAATTTAGAAAAACTGTAAATTTGTTTGTTGTTGTTTATCCGTTGTTTACTAACAGAATGAAGTCAGATAAGAACATAAGATTTCTACCATGCCAAGAGAATATAAGTAAAATGTGGTGTCACATATTCTTTGAACTGACCTTCTCAGGGGAGTCCAGTGACGTTTTAGGACGCTGCTTAGAGCTGCGATCTGATGATGTAGTGAGAGGTCTCTCAGTTGCTTTGTATGCACCACCTTGGTGTGTTAACAGAGCTCTCGCTACTGCGCGTTTTGCTGCCGCACGCAACACACCACGCACATCCACTTCAGGTTCCACTGCCACTTGATAAGCTGTATGCAAATGTTTTTCAATACTTTTTAACGTAGATCCATCACGTTCACCTAACTCACGTACTGCTTTCGCAACAACTCTTGTAAGGTCCGCATCTTGCGTTATTCTTAGAAGCTTATTTTGCAGTCCACCTGGATCCTTGTAGGAGCTCTGGCCCTTATTGTACACTTTTAACACCGCACCCTCACGCACTGCTCGCTCCAGACGCTCGGACACCACATCTTCATGATAGTTGTGATGCTGCCTGATAGCGTGACATATTCTTTCTACACTGGGCCTTTGCTTCTGCGAGCGTATTTTATGTATCGCTTCCAGAATCCATCGCTTCCACACTTCTTTGCCGACGTCGTCCGGCTCGCACATCTTCGTCAATAATTATTACGTACTGCCGCCTGAGTAACGGTATGGTATTGCACTTATGTCAACACCCATCGCTTTTTGGCGCCTCGAGCGAAATTCCATTTTATGAAATGGAACCTCGCCGTATGCGACCGGTAATTTTGATCGCGGTGCGAGACGCCGGTTTACAGCATGTCACCGAAGCCCTCGCAACCGGATGACACATCGAGCCCCGCGAGTAAGTTTTGGCGGAGCGGGCATCCAACGTCCGCCATCTTGTGGCGATCTAAATTTTACGTAGGGAACAAAACACGCGACGTAAATAATAACGACTGTTTTAGCTATTATATTCCACTTATCACCAACACCCGTAGTAATCAATCAAACCACTGTCATAAAAATTATGATTATTTAGTGAACTTTTTTCAGTAAACTAAAATACGGCTGAGTACTATCCGGTTTTTTTTCACTATGCTCCTTCACCAAACAAACAACACTACAATTATTTGTAACCTGATTCAATATTTACTCATATTAATGAGATCTATGCCTCGATACATTTTCATATCACAGAAATATTACAAAATTTACTTGAAAACATTCACAAAACACCAACAAAAGGCTCTTCAAAATGGCTATCAATTAGATTGCCTTGTTAAAAAATATTTTTGATATCCTGTCCGTCACATTGTATTGCCATTTTAATTATAATTACATCATATTTATACTAATTTCTCATTATACTCATTGTCTATGGTAGTATACTTGGTTGATTATAGGGTAGATAAGATGTGAAGAAGATTGAATGTTAGTATTCTATTATCAAGTAGCATAACTATAGTTATGTAGTTGTTAATTATGAAGAAATAGCTATTACGTTTGACAGGATAAGTACAAAAGGATGTCTTGGGTTATGATAACAGGACTAATTTTATAATAATACTTGCAGTCCGAGCGGCCGAGATTTAATCTCAAAAACGTTATATTTTGGGTATGGTTAACAAAACATGGTATTTAAAATATAACAATAAAATTATAAACATAACAATATAATATTAGACCTTCTGGCGCCAAACAAGTTATTTATTTTCAAAATCTAAATATGCCATTTTCACCTGATGGTAGTAGAGTTCTATCGTCTTCAAAGGGTCACTGTCATCTTCCAAGCATTACATCGAGGTTAAAGAAAGCCGAGTCAGTCTTTATTTATAGTCGATTATCGAGAGGGATTCATACATTATTCAGTAACTATATTAGGTAAACTCGTTTACTAAAACTAAATAAAAAAAACTGATTTATATATACGTATACACGTAGTATAAGAAATGTATATTTCTTTTAATATTTTACTTGACTGACACAACAGTGGTTAATTAGCAATCAATAAAACAATTAGCCCAATGCAGTCCACTGCTGGACATAGGTTTCAATCAGTGCTCGCCAGAGCACCCTCCATGCTTGCTAATACTAGTAAAATTCTTCTACTATCATAGTACTACTAATATCATAAATGCAAAAGTGAGTTTGTTTGTTTCTTTTGTGGTTCGCCTTCACAACACAACTGACCGTCATAACATTTTGCAAAACATGTTCTCCTGGGCACTGAAAAGGATATACCGTACAAAAAGTTCTGTTGTTCTCGTGGGATAGTTTGACTGCCAAATCTGTCTACCTACGTACATTTGGGCAAGAAAAGACCTGTGTCAAAGCTATACCTTGTGTTCATATTTCGAACAAATGTTACAAACTGAAATCAGCATCAGTAAGCTTACAGCGTGGATTTGTATTGGTTATTGATGTATTATAGAGATGAGAGCTCCAGAAATGCTAATTCTCCTTTAGTTAGCAACAAAACAGATTTACAACTTGTTTGTCTATGATTATCTATATTTGATAAAAAATTTCGAACTCAGCGGGTATTTTGTAATTTGTTTAGTGTTATCAATTCCTGAATTTTCGAGAGGTATCCTGTTTCAGTGGGTCTAATGACTCTTTACTTCCATTAGGAATGATATTGAAATATATTGCATGGTCAGCGATGATGAGCATTTGGGCGCGCACAAAGTAATTGAAGTTTGACTTGTGAATTCTTGTGAACAACTTGAACTTATGGTATCTTTTAACGGCTTACGCGATGAGGTAAGATTATATATAGTTATCATATTGCATCGCATTATAATATTCACAGAAATTATCCTCTCTCGACCGAGCCAGCCAGTAACGGAATGGGGATGTGTTATTCTTTGTTTTAATTATTTTTTCAATTATTCTCATATTTAACATTAACTCCACCCGCATTGGGATTGGATGTAGTTTTAGAGTTAAATATCTATATTTTTAATTAGGAGAAGAAATTTTACAAAAATCAAACTTATGATGCAAAACATCTTTATTACACAAAAAAAATACAAACATAAGTACATTACAACTGTTTTTGTATACAATTTACAGGACACCCAAAGTTAGAACTGTAACTAAATCCGTCTACACCATGAATAAGGGCAATAGTGTAGGCGACATAACACAAACTTATCCTGATATACCAATACGGGTCACTAGAAGTCTACAGAAACTGCTTGATAACTTCCACGATTTTATTTTATTAGAAAACTACAGATGTATGCCTCTACTAGGTGATGAAGAGCAAATACCAAATTGGAATGTGCATATTGTAAGATTTTCAATTGTATATGTGAAAAAATTATAAACTTGACAACAACATTTTTAACTGATTATAGATTTGGAGTATACATTTAGATTTGCGTAATTATGATTCAGGATTAGATTAAAATATTATGATCAGTTGATTTCAAGTTTGAAATTTACAAGGTTCTGTGTATTTAGTTTTGATAGAGGATTTTTTATATAAAAGTATAATTTTTGTTGCAGTAATGTTGATTGTTACTCAACAATCTTTTGTTAATTATTTGATATGATATGTGAACACTTGACATTAAAAGTATCTTTAAAATGCATTGTTTCCATTCTATCTGTTAAAACTCTAATGTTATAGCAAGCCAACCTGACATTGTAACACTAATAATTAATTATTGCCTACTTAATGCTATTTTAACAATGGATATAAGTTCTTGTGTAAAAGTATTCATTATGGCTATCAGTCATAACAAAGATAATAAAAAAACCAGAACAATTCAAAATTAACGTGAAGAAGTTCCTTAACACAATCAAGAAAATAAAACACCATGGTTTTAGTGATTTTCAAAAACAGCTTATAAGAACTGATAATTTAACCACATATTTGTAAATTAAATCAAATTGTAATAAATAAATAAACCTTTTTGCTTACAATATAGACAGCCAATGACAAATATATAGTGTATACCTTTGCCACTGATTGTGCAAAAGACTGTGATACAAAATGGTATTACAGAAAAAAAATCATAAGCTTTTATTTATTTCATAGTTATCAAATGAAGACAAATATAAACATCACTTGCAGCACTCTTGATTACAAGGCTAAGTCGCAACTTCTATTAAATGGGAATTTAGTTCAAAACAAAAATATGCAATTAATTTTATGTAAAGTATAAGTAAGGTATATAGACCTTAATGTCAACATCATCATCATCATCATCAGCCTATTGCAGTCTACTGCTAGACATAGGCCTCTCCCACTGTACGCCACTTTGATATATTTTCAACATACCAATCAATAATATATTTAAAATAAGTAGTTAATTATTGTTAGTCAAAAGTTGAATTGGGCCATATATTAATACAATACATGCAGTATAAAGTTATATAATTGAAATTAGTTTCTGGACGGCTGCACAAGTAAGTGCCAAAAGAGTGAGAGACAAAGTTTCACCAGAATTCCGGCTTTCAGTTCATTTCTACGGTTTAACATTTATTGAGACGTCTCTTGCTGCTTCATGCCGGTCAAGTTAGAATTAATGAATTGTAAACTGTAGGTAGTTAAGCAGAGATCTACAACTTATCAATCAATCATGTATTATATATTTATAATTCAAATTCAAAACCCCCTCCAGAACTTCAGCGTACATTTGAATATTTGAGAACAGTTTTTCCTGCTTGCTTAGAATGTTATTAATATCAGATCTATTTAATACTGTTACAGTTAAATGTAATTCGAGTTAGCACATTCATATTGAATGGAATATCGAGAACTGTGGCCTGCCTGCACAAGCTTTAATAATTTTCATAATTTCTTTGTCTACTGACAATAAAGTTATGAAGATAGTTAAAAATGGTTGCTAAAGGCACCTGGTGAGACTCTTTACCAAAACTCATATTTATTTAATAACTGTATACAACCTGACCTTTTTTCTTTATCCTCTAAAGTAAATAATAATAATGACATATTGCGTCACTTATTATTATATTTTGAGACACATAATATTGCAGTTCTATATAAAATCTAAGATTATAAAGGTACATCATTCATAGTTTTAATGAGCAAAGTTAAATTTATGAGCTGAGGCCACATACACTATTTGTAAGGACTAAACATGAGCCCCCTCACACTACAATATTTTCAATTAAACAAATAAAGTAAGATTATATATACATACATACATATGCTTGAATATTTAAAACATTTTTTTTAATAAAGTATACAAGTGAATTTTACTTGCACAGCAAATAAATAAATGACAATAATTAATAATGAAATATATTATGTAAACAGAATTCGTTGTACGTATGTCGGTAAGGAACTTGAAAATGAGTAAACTTATGAGTTATACATAGAAGAAGCTCTCGGTGGACAGAGACAACCCTAGCGTCTAAGGGCTTGGATTGTTATCTATGGGATAGTATATATAGAGTATACACAGTGGCCAGCTGCTGGCAGTAGGCTAGCCCCATATTACGTAAGTGCGACTAAATTATGGGATTGGCAAAATATAGGCCTTTGATACGCCTCTGTCAACTCTTTCAGGAATATAACTTTTTCGTACAAAATGTGTTATAAAAAAATACGTAGAACCGGCTACATCAAGCAATACGTGTCCAGTATATTTATCAAACCTGTTATGGGACGAAAAGTGATACAACGACGGTTCAAACTATACTGGCTCTTAAATGTGAAACATTGAAATTAAATTACTGTCATATAGTTAAAATTGATTGTTGAATTATAATGGTGTAATAATTACATACCTCTCTTTCTGTGTTATACACAATAGGGGGAGATGTAAGAGAAACACGCTTGCAACACTAATATTTACCCACATTTTTCTTAGCTTGTAAAATGTCTAAGCCTTTTGGACGGCAGTATTACATACTATCCAGAATTCTAGATCAGTGGAAGTTTTTGATGATACCTATTTAAAGAAAAAGTATACATGGCCTTAACAAGAGCATGTACATACGTCTTTGTGCGTCACTAACATTATGCACCTAAAGCAATTCTTTACTTAACGGAAGAACTTAAGTCAATAATATCCTAAGACACAGACAAAACAGAATAAAATGCCTAACCCAAGCTTATATGTCAACAATTACCATTTTTTTATTGTTACAGAAAGATGCGGAAGTAATCAGGGTTGCCAAATAAAATAAAAAATATACACTATAGTTTTAAAAAAAAATAAACATTGTATTTAGGATAGAGGACAATAAGCACCAACTCCAAATATTAAATACAATACCTACTAACATTTTATAAATGGCTTTTTGAGGTGAGGACTCCTACTTCAACTGGGGCAAGCGCACGACCCCACCTTTCATCCATATGGCAGATCACAAAGATAGCACTAGGAATTACTCGTGTCCAAGAAAAACTAAGAATCTGGGTGATCGAACCCACGGCCTCTGACTAAGCAGTCACTAACCACTAGACTAACAGGCCGGTCTACCGTAACTGAGCTTTTAAAATGCCACGCTACTAATTACAGGAGCGTTCTATTAGTGTAATGTGAAATTAAACCTAAAACAGATTATATAAACATACGCGTGTAGATTCGGCACATAATAGCTTAAGCACTATTTCTAACGTTAATATTTTCTTTTTTTGAATTAAATTTATTTACAATTTGTATAATTTAATAATGGTTTCAGTGGTATCCAGTATCATTTAAAAATGGATCAAAAACTTTGCAAACGACTAGACTTGACCACAGCTTACTGTAACATATCCAAATTTAAAAGCTTGTAGGTATAATGGTCCATTCAATCAAGGTGTCCAGAAACCACATGAAAACTTTCCTAGCTACTAGGTTTAAAGTCGCTTTCGCCAGTAAACGTACACCCTGAATGTTGAATTACATGTCTAGCACCATAAATTCCACCTTCAACGCATGTTTTGTATGGTTTACCTAAGATAAATTGGCTTATAAAACCACCAGTGAACGCGTCACCAGCTCCGTTAGTATCTACAACTTGATCCTTTTCGAGTTTTGGTACAGGGATTAGGGTAGTTTTACCATTTTCGACCAAGATAACAGGGTCGGGTCCCTGAGTGACGACTATTGTTTTGAGCCCCTTTGCTTTGGCTTGAGGCAGATGCGACATATTGACCGCTATCTCTTCTAAATTGTTTCCTGCTATGTTGAAAGACTTTGCGAATGCTTCTACTTCCTGTAACAAATTGTGATAAGAGTTAATAAATAGTTAATGATAATGATTTCCAAACAGGAAATATATTTGTAATCAGTGGTAGAGCCATGCTTAGGCACGAATGGACCGGCTCGAACGGTGCGATACTACGGCCTCACAGAAAACCGGTTGCGAAGTAACGCTTGCGTTGCATTTCCCCGAATTGAGTGAGGTTTCCGGAGGCCTAATTCCCCCTCCCCCCTTTTCTCTCCCCTCATCTTCTTTTTCCCTCATCCCTCCTCTCTTCTTTCCGCTCCCTGCATCCCCCATCGCGCGGCGGGCAGCGCACTTGCGACTCTTGAGTTGCAAGTGTCCATGGACGGCGGTGTCACTTACCATCAGGTGACCCGTCTGTTCGTTTGTCCCCCTATAGTTTATACATATATAAAAAAAAAAAAATCTTGACATGAGACATAAGTTAATTTTTAGAGTGACATGGAGTTATATATTTAGAATTTAATTGAAATTAGAATGTATCGCCTGTCCTATTCCTCAGGAATTGTTCCGGAGGCCTGGAGAGAAGCGAATGTTCAACCCATTCCCAAAAAAGGCGACCGCTCCGATCCAGCCAATTACCGACCTATAGCCGTCACTTCCATACTCTGTAAGGTGTTCGAGCGGATCATCAACACCCAACTAATCCGCCACCTAGAGGATCACTCCTTGTTAAATGATCGGCAATATGGTTTTCGGCCGAACCGATCCACGGGTGATCTTCTAGCGTACGTCACACACCTTTGGGGTGAGGCTATGGATAGGCATGGGGAGTCCTTGGCCATCAGCCTCGACATTGCCAAGGCCTTCGATAGGGTGTGGCACCGCTCGCTTCTCTCCAAACTTCCTGCATTTGGTCTGCCACCTAAACTCTGCAACTGGGTTGCTGCCTTCCTCGAAAAGCGCCGCATTAGGGTTCTCTGCGACGGCGCGGCCTCAGACTTCCACGAGGTAAGCGCTGGTGTACCTCAGGGCTCCGTCCTATCGCCTACGCTGTTTCTTCTGCATATCAATGACATGTTGGCCCTTGGCAATATACATTGTTATGCAGACGACAGTACAGTGCACGGGCGATATTTCGGGCATCCTACTGCCAAGCTGGCAGACGTTGAGGAAAAACGACAGGAGCTTGTCGCGTGTGTGACTGTGAGCTCGACCGGGTCTTGAGCCGCATTTCCCAATGGGGCTGTGAGAATCTGGTCGAGTTCAGCGCCAAGAAAACACAAGCGTGTGTGTTCTCTAACAAAAAGTCTCCATTCCTTCCCCTTCCTACTCTTCAGAGCACTCAACTGCCACTGCAGGATAGGCTTAGTATTCTGGGTATGGATATTTGCCGGGATCTCAATCCGCGCGATTACATCGAGAGTGTCACTAAGGCGGCCTCGCGTAAGCTCGGCGTTTTAAACAAGGTGAGACGGTTCTTCTCGCCCGAGCAACTGTGTCTTTTGTACAAGACCCAGGTTCGCTCCTGCGTGGAGTACTGCTCTCATCTCTGGGACGGCTATGCGCAGTATTTGCTTGACGCTCTCGATCGGTTGCAGCGGCGCGCAGTCCGCATTATCGACTGTCCTGAGATCACCCAGTCTCTTGAGCCTCTGCAGTTGCGAAGAGATGTCGCCTCTATGGCAGTCCTCTATCGCCTACATCACGGGGAGTGTTCTGATGAGCTCTTCCAATTGGTCCCACCTTCTCCCTTCCTCTACAGGACTACACGTGCTGGCCTGAGGAGTCACCGTTTGTGCGTCGAAAATATACGTACCCGAACTAAACGGTTTGGCTCTTCTTTCTTGTGCCGATCGGTAAAAGCCTGGAATTCTCTACCAGCGCACGTGTTTCCTTCCCACTATGATCCCGGATCTTTTAAGCGGGGCGTGAAAAAGCATCTCACCAGGCCGCCATAGTGTGGGTCACCATGCTGCATTGACTAGACATGCAATGAGGATGGTGACCACCACTCTTTGACTCCACCTATTGCTTTCCATCAGGCAAAGTGGAGTCACTATGGTAGGCTAATATAAAAAAAAAAAAAAAAAAAAAAAAAAAGAAACAACATCAACAAGAGAGTTGTTAACTGAACTTTTGAACGGACGAATTTACCAACCTAAAGAAATATACCCTTTCGTGTCTAAACTTGGAAATTATTTTTATTTTAATGTAAAAAAAAAACAAATTGTCGCCTGCCGTATTTTCGAACCGATACGACCTTCAAACCTTCAAGAAAAGATCGTGGTCCTACCTAAAAGGCCGGCAACGCACTTGTGACTCTTGACTTGCGGGTGTCCATGGGCGGCGGTAGTCACTTACCATCAGGTGACCCGTCTGCTCGTTTTGCCCCCTATCGCATATAAAAAAAAAACCTAAAAATATTTTCTAAAAAACTTCAATTAAAGTTACAATATAAATTACCATTTCATTTCCGAAAATGATATCACAGTATTGAAGTACTTTCTCTAGGGGCTCCTTGAAGAACTGTGATACGAAAGGCGCGCTCAGGTTCAAAAGGAACTTGTGACCATTGTTATGAGCATGCTCTCCCAACTGCAGCATCGACTCAGGAGACACTGCCACGAAGAAACCCTGCAAGGAATTACATATGCTTTTATTGTCTATACATCTTTTCACATTTTTGACTTAGTTTCCACGGTACGTATGCCAAAACGTCAATTAAAAAAAAATGTTTGTTCGAGCGAGTCTCTGGAATGGGTATTTTCACGAGACTAACTAACAGATAGACGATGTTGTAAGGAGTATCTACGTTACTTTTATTTTGGAAAAGTAATTAGGGCTTCGGGCAAAATAAGATTACAAAACATAGTAATATATAAAGGAATATTATTTTTCTAAGCCATCATTAAATAAATAAGGCTCCGAAATTCTATTAAAATTACTTACAGAAGAATAAAAGAACTTAGCAGCTTCAATACTCTTCTTGCACTCCTCCTTGGCTAAATGGTCTTGGGTGAATTTCTGTGCGGCAGCTAGATTGGCGCACAGTGACCTCTTCATATCCGTCACGAGGACTGCACAAGTCCCCGTGGGCGCCTCGTCTGTAACCTGGTACCGGAGATTCACGCCATCAGCTCTGATGAAAAAGAAAATGCGAGATTGTTATTGAAATATGCGAGAATCTTATGAAATGTTTAGGTAAAACGATTGGTATTTAGATTCAGCGGTAGAATTGACCAAATTATATAGAGGTCGGTGATGTGATAATTTATTCATTTTACAAATATGCAACTTTATTAAATAAAACATCAAAATTTTACTGAAATAATAATAAAAATAATAACTTATATATATAATTAAATTTTAAATATTAATATGTTATAAAGGCAACTCCCGCTCTAGAAATTATTCAAATGAAATCAAATCAAATTCGTTTATTTTAACTGAACCAGTCACAGGTATTTTTGAATTATCAAGAGAGGAAGTCCATCAGACTAAGTCAGTAAAGGAGGTAGTTGCCTGTTCCAATACGTACATCCTATGGAGAAGATTCTATACATAAGTTTCTTGTAACATTTCATAAGTGCAAATAAAATAAAATAAGATTGTGAGGACAATGCAATAAATAATTCTAAAATAACGTTAAAATAACGTAATAATTCTAAAATAATTCTAAAATCACATACATAAATATGTATATAATATACATCCATATCGTATACATGTCAGTAATAATAATTGAAGACATCAACAAATGATTACATGTCAAATAATAAAACCAAGAGTATAAAATAAAAACGAATACAGCAGTCAAATTTCTTATGTACAGTGTGGCTGTGGAGCAGGACCAGCAAGCTACCAAGCATTTTTGTCATCTAAATAATCACCTATTTGTAATATGCTTGTTTACAAAGCGTGTTTTATGCAATTTTTAAATTTCTTGACATTAAATTGAAGAATAACAGAAGGTTATTCTTCACAGCATCCCATTAAAGATGTTTGTACTTTCGCTAATCTAAATTTAGGTGGAAATAATTTATTTCGTTCTCACGTAATACAGTTATGTATTTCACATCTTTTTGTAAACAGGTGAAGATTTTTTCATTCGCACATAATGTTTTCATAAATATACTGACAAGGCACCGTCAGGATGCTAATTTCCTTAAATAGGTCCCTAAGGGATTCGCGACTACGTAGATTATAAATGGCTCTAATAGCTCTTTGTAGAATGAAAATTGATTATACATACATATATCTGCAGCCAGCCCCCACAATAAAATACCATAAGACATGATATTATGGAAATAACTAAACAAACTAGTCTTGCAGTACCCATATCTGTTAATTGCACACCATACCTGCACCTACCATGCTGCAGAACTGGGCCTCTTTGAAAGAGATGTAAAGGGTCCCCCCCCATGGTCATCTAGCGTTATTCCTAAAAATAACCGTTTCATTTACAATTATAAATATCATTTTTCGTTATTCGCTAAGTCTCAATGTATAGCTAATTAATTATTGAAAAAGTAATTTCTCAAAGTCCTCAATAAAGTATTACAGATTTATAGACAATACATATACATAGCCCACCGGATCAGCAGGCTCAAGTAGCAATGGGCTGGCCATATTAAATGATGATGATGATGATGATGAGACAATAGTTTTTATTTCTAGAGAAAGTGAAAAAAAATACTGGATTATAATAAGCGCTATGTTTAACCACATTCAGTGTAGATCAGATAGATTTAAGCCCTTAAAACGTATGAGGTTTGCGGATATGCCAAAGCTAATTTTAAAAGGTTACGTAAAGACGCCAAAGATATAAAGGTGAGTTCTCGGCAAGGCGCTTTAGAAGAATAGTGCTTATCAAGTTATTATGTAGTTATTATCAAATTACTATCTCCTTCAAGAACAATATCTGCCATCTTTAATGTGATCTTGCCTTTAACGACATCATGCTCGATGACTTCGTTCATGAGCAGCTCGGAGCATATCTATTTAAAATCATTGACCTGAATAGAGGAGATAAATTGATAGCTATATAACTATGAATTGATGCGCGAAATGAATTACGGAGCTCCCTTTATTTATCAATTATCAGTTATAAACACTCACTGATAGGTACGGGGGGGTCAAAAGCATTGCATGTACACAATTAGGAATTAACCTATAGGTAGTTTTATGAGATGAATTCTTTTATATTACATTCAGGCGACCAAGGTCTGCAGGGTCCTCGGAAGCTTCCTTCTTAGGACATAACCGAGTCCCCTGCAATAGACCCACTAGTGACGGAACACCGTGCGGTTTTAGTCTGTTGGAGTCCGACATACAACTTCACTGTTAGCTCCAGTCAGGTGATGACCCGTGGGGGTAGGCACACGAAAAAAAAAAGTAATAACAGTCTGATAATTGCTGAAACTTGCTAGCGTGCCTCTATTATGGTTATCAAAATATGACGATTATACAAAATACGCCTCTGCTTACCCCTTAGTGAGTATAGGCATCAGTGAACCTATGTGTTTTTATTTAGTTTAATTTAATTATGTAGTCTTGGTAGTGGTAGAGCCATGCTTAGACACGAATGGGCCGGCTCGACCGGTGCGATACCACGGCCTCACAGTAAAACCGGTTGTGAAGTAACGCTTGCGTTGCATTTCTCCGAAAGGAGCGAGGTTTCCGGAGGCCCAACTCCCTCTTTCCTCTCCCCTCATTCCATCTAATCCCCCGTCTCTTTTTTCCCCTACTCGCATCAACTTATCCCTCATCACCCTCAAAGGTGGGCAGCGCACTCACGACTCTTGAGTTGCAGGTGTCCATGGACGGAGGTTGTCACTTACCATCAGATAAACCGTCTGTTTGTCTGTCGTCGTCCTTTAGTATAAAAAAAAGGTTATATATTCTAAAGGTTATATATTTTAGTTACGGATCATTCTTATAATAACTGTTCCATTTTTTTAAATTGATTCATACTTTAAGAGGCGGTAGCGATGATCACATCTAAGACGGAAAATTGCTTCAATGTTTTATTTATACATAGCGTATAGAGATGAAAAAAAAGGACATTTATTTATGTAGCTATAGACTTAGAAATAGCAGTACAGTAAATATTTATATATATAATTCTTCTGTGAGTGTGTATGTCACTGAACTACTCTCAAACGACTGGACGGATTTTGATGAAATTTTTTGTGTGTGTTCAAGGGGATCTGGGAATGGTTTAGATTCACAAATCAGCCCGGCAGATGGCGCTGCAGTCGGTATCTAGGTTATTTATCTATATTGATCCTAATCGCTTGAAATATCATGCAGGACAACGTCTGTCGGGTCCGCTAGTAATGTTATATAATAGTTTAATTGTGGTAAATACATCACACAATCCAAGGCAATGCATGTGTAAAATTAATTACGATAAGCGTGTTAATTTGTATATAAATGGTAAGGCGAAATGATAAGCACTTATCAATTTCAAATACATTGGCTGTATAAATAAAAAAAAAAGAATTGTAAAAAAACCGTCACAAGAAGTCAAAGGAGAAATACCATGGCCTTACAGAAAATCGGTAGACAGACAATGCTCGCATTGTATTGCCGATTGAGTGGGGGTACCGGAGGCCCAACTAAAACTATCTTCTTTCCACTCCCTCATCACCACCAAAGGCGAGCCCCTTGACTCTTGAGTTGAACAGCCCATGGATCTATGCTATACTATGAAAAAAAAACTGGAAGACAGACCATGCTCGAATTTTTAGACACCTCCAAAAATGCGAGCATGGTAAAATGTATGTACGTAAGTTTAATAGTCTTATTACCCCCTAGCCCAATCGATAACAGGGTTTAGTGGGACAGAGATGTAAGGAACGTTGATTTTTTAGTAGTTTTAAGAGATGAATTCTTTTATTTTTCATTCAGGCGACCAAGGTCTGCAGGGGTCCTCGGAAGCTTCCTTCTTAGGGCATACCCAAGGCCTCTGCAATAGACCCACTAGTGAAGGAACACCGTGTGGTTTTAGTCGGTTCGGTACGTTTACCCGAGTAATGTTAGCGCGACCGGTGTAAAGGGCATCACTCGTGCTATCGTCCGCATAGCAATGGATGCTGCTAATCTGCAACATGTCGTTGATATGCAGAAGAAACAGCGTAGGTGATAGCACACAGCCTGGGACACCAAAACTGACAGACTTAGAATCGGAGCACGCACCGTCAACAACGACTTTGTTCCTTGTCTGTAAGAAAACTGGTGAGCCAATTGCAATTTCTTGGGAAGCTTCGCAAGAAGCGCTTTGTGCCAGACTTTCCAATATAATAAACCAACCATCCATTTCAATCAACCATTTCCAATATAATAAATAGACCAGATATTATACCAAATTATATTGATTATAACTACTACATATTTAATTAGAGAACAAGCTGGTGTGTACAACAATCGCAATTGTAATGAATATTCTATCCATGCGTCAACACAGTCAATAGTCATGTACTGCGAATTTGAAGCGATTCTATACTGACTTGCTTATTTCACTGAAAAATTGAGAAGAGTAAAGGCTAAAAAAATACAAATGACATATTGGTATATATTCAGCATTAAGATCAATATTTTGCAATAACTTACCTATTTTGCTTAAAGTTAATGGTACACTCGTTGTTCCAGACTTTGCAAAATAAAATTCTTCTGTTATAAAAGCAAAGTTTTGTTTCAAGAATATTTAGTCTCACATTTTAACTGCGAGGTATCTGTGTCATATTACCTATTGATGATAGTATGAACTCATGAAACCAATATAAATTAATGAATAGTTAATTAGATGCCAACCTATTATGTATGAATAATACCTAGGTATATGAATAATTTAAGCAAATGAAGCGCTGGATATTGCATGCGACCTTGGCGCTGCAAAAATAAGCCATTTACCTAAGGAGTACTACTATTTGCTTAAGTTATAAAAGCTGAGAAGGTAAAACTTTAACGCATACCAACAGTATGTACAAGTTACAACCGAAGATCAACATAACAAGATAGTAATATTTTTGGGAACATTTCTGAGTATAATGTCAAGATCTAATATTGAAAACTAGCACACCTATTGACACCCCCGCAACACCCCTTGTGGGTGAAATTTTGTAAAATCCGTTCTTAGCTGACCTCTACTCGGCGAAAGGAATATTCCTGCCAAATTTCAAGTGTCTAAGCCTTATGGTTCCAGAGATATCGTGATCAGTCAATATATCGGTGGAAATCTCTTATATATATCTAGAAAGATAGATCGATTACTGTTCAAGCAATGCATAGATTAGGAAGTATATGCGCATCAGAGCATTATAACCGAGCATATGATAGACGTCAGGGTATCGTTGTACAAAATAACTAAGTGTTGATACTATTGGCAATGTCAAGCATACAACAAAAAAGGTTTAGTATTTTTTGTTTCTTGAAGAAAAACAAAACTAACGTAATAACGTTAGGTAGGAGCCACATTTCTCCTCTGCTTATCAATGTCACCAGTTTTATTTGTTTGTTTAGTAGATATTCACTAGATTTTAGAAGCAGTCTGTCGACGGTTATCTTCGCTGTTATCAATAAATTTGACGCATAAAATGTCTAATTAAAATGTATAGTACATCAATATTGCCAGATGATTGCACGGACGGCGGCAGTGCTTTAAGTGGTCGAATGTTGTGGGTGTGATCCCCAAAGGAGACAACACTTTGTGTAATCCTCAAATTTTTGGTCTGACCGCGGGTGTTCTTAGTGTCTGTTATTTTAATGTTTGTAAAGAGTTGTCATTTAAAAAATAATACAACTCAAAATGATGTGTTCATCTTGTCTACGGCTCCATTTAAAAAAAAAAAAACCCTTTCTAAAGAAAAACACAATGTAAATGATTTTATTCTAGTAACGTTGTATAGACAACGATAATGACAGATAACAAGGTTAAATGTTATCAATGCGCTTATCAATATGTGTAAACAGGAGCTTATACTCATTCTTATAACAGTTTTATTACATCATACAGTAATCGATCAACGAAAGATAATCGTGCGGCCTATAGCAGGCAGACCAGTCGAGAAAAAGAGTAACTAAACATTACAAAATAGATTATGGATTTAATTACGAAGTATGAGATATTGATGCGGTTAAACTTGTTAAGTACTTACCTATAAACAAATTATAGAAGATCGCGGTATCATAGTTTTAAAAAAAATGTAGATTACCTCCTCAATGCACCTTTTTAATTCTTTTGCGGCAATACTTTAAACAGTAAAACTTTTTTATAATTGCACGTTTTTACTTATTCGTAATTTCCTATGATCAAATACAACAGGAGTACATACTAAAAATACATACAGTCTACCTGACTGACATAGAACATCTTCCTTTTATGAAATTGGTTAAAAAAAGGAAGGCATTGGAAAACTGAAGGGAGCAGACGCTATCGGATCTAAATTCTGATCTTAAAGATATAAAACTTTATAGTGAAGTGGTGTTGATTGATTGACATTATCTAAGACAGAAACGAGGGCATACGTTTCGCATCGTCACAAGCACAAGATATGGCAGTCAGTAAAGTAATATCTACTTACGATATAAAGAGATGAACCCAAAGGTCTGCAGCAACAACATAACGTCATACTTGCATGGCTCTTCCACGATAAAATCTTATACCTTATGACACTCGCACTAATTCGCGATTCAAATGACAACTCATATGTCAAAATCCATCTATATAGGGCATGACAACACAACATCATACATACATAATAGAGAATGTTTTAAAATTGAAAAGCCTGACAGACCAGCTAGTTTAGCCGGACATCATCGTCCAGCGTTACTAATTTCAGGGAAATACAACGCTTGCTTCACAACCGGACCTGACTGTGTCCGGCTTTATCCGGACGCCTGACAACGTTACACGTATGTATACCTCGTATCTCTCTGTATAAACAATTTCGCTTCCTATCCTACCATTCCTGTCAGTATACCTGCACCAAATTTTCCCATATAATTCCCAAAATTGCCCGGATGACGGCAAAAGGATTGTCCCCTATTACGCAATGGGAATTAGATTATAATCATGTAATTATGTGCGATAATTAGGACTCTGCCTCCCCCTTCGGGAAGAAGGTATGAATGAATGAAATTCTAATAGAGGTTTTGAAAGTTAAGTATTTTTAATTTTTGATTTTTCTTTTTTTTTATGCGATAGAGGGCAAACGAGCAGACGGATCACCTGATGGTAAGTGACTACCGCCGCCCATGGACACCCGCAATTCAAGAGTCACAAGTTCCTTGCCGGCCTTTTAGGTAGGAGCCCGCTCTTTTCTTGAAGGTTTGAAGGTCGTATCGGTTTAGAAATACGGCAGGCGACCACTTGTTCCATAGGCTTAGCACACAGTAGTTTTTTTTTTTTTTTTTTTTATACTATAGGGGGACAGACGAACAGACGGGTCACCTGATGGTAAGTGACACCGCCGTCCATGGACACTTGCAACTCAAGAGTCGCAAGTGCGCTGCCCGCCTTTGAGGGTGATGAGGGATGGGGGATGCAGGGAGCGGAAAGAAGAGAGGAGGGATGAGGAGATGGAAAAAAGGAGAAAGGAGATGAATGGGAGAGAAAAGGGGGGAGGAGGAATTGGGCCTCCGGAAACCTCACTAAATTCGGGGAAATGCAACGCAAGCGTTACTTCACAACCGGTTTTCTGTGAGGCCGTGGTATCGCACCGGTCGAGCCGGCCCATTCGTGCAAAAGCATGGCTCTACCACTGAAAAAAGTGGAGTGCTAATGGTCCAGGTGGTGGGAATGGATATTTTGTCGCGTAAGACGATGGCGGAAACCTGCAGCCGGTATAAGTCCGAACAATTCCTCTGAACACTCCCCATGATACAAGCGATAGAGGATGCAGAGTGAAGCTACGTCTCTCCGCAACGCTAAGGTGTCAAGCCGATCAGAAATATCTTGGCAGTATATATAATTAATTTGGGTCGACAGTTTTGATATGCTACTCGTTACCACACATTTCTCAAGACATATTAATATTCATTTTATGCAAATGAAGTTCCTACCTTAGCGATGATTTATTAAAAAAATAACTGATACATTTATCTGGTTGTATATTCATGTTATCACACGGAACACCTATACACAAGAATGTAAAAAAGGTTATCTCAACGTACACTATGATAGACAAACATAATCTTAATCAAGAAATAAATTTGAAATCCATAATGTCGAAATATTTGCTTAGCAACAAGACGTAATCAATTGTATTGTTTGATGGTAAGCGGTCACCGGCGCTTATGCGAGCTACATCATAGATGTTAAGATGTTAGAGGGCTTGGACTGCCCGACACCAGCTAGTTCGAGCTATAGGTATGCGACCCTGACTATTGAGCTATTGCTTATACTCCCAGATCCATCTGTGTAAGTAATATACATTTTCTTCGATTTCTATCCTCCCTTTCCCGTCAGTATACATCAAATTTTCCCATCTAAATCCCATAAGTGCCCGGATCCCGAAGCCTATTGCTGTCAGGCTTGCAGTTGCAAGAAAAATCAAACCACAGACAGATGGCTGGTGCCATTTATCACTAACACTTTTAAAACCAGGCTCTCTGATGACCTGAGGGACTTTAAATGTACCTTGAATATATTTCAATATACTATCAAATAAAAAAAAAAATTTTTTTTAATCAGACTACCTACTGCCGCACTTATACAGGCTGCTTAAAGTTTCTGCACAATTACTTCCTTCCCAGGGTGCATCTGAGGCCCAGTTTAGAAAACCCGACGCAGCACTGTTGGTTTTACTCGGTTCGAGTTCGCCATCGCCATAAAACCTTACCGTTAGTATAATATAGTAAACTAGATATTAATTGAATCATCTCAGTGTCTAAGGTGTCCGGCTTGGGTTGGTTAGAGGAAAATTACTGGTTTCAACCGTTTACCGTTTTAAACTGCGAGTGATAAATATTTTAAATACTTTTTGAGAGTAAATATAATTCCCGAAATATCACCGAAATACACACGTGAGTAAAATCGTTAAATAAAAAAAAATGCACTTCGGAAGTGCCGACAGAAGTGAAAACTTATTTTGGCGCGTCAGACATTTTTTAGATGGGTACTAGGGTTATTTGGGTAATGAATTGCATTTTCTTTTATGAATCATCGTTAACAATTTCGACAACTCTTGTATCATCATCATTATCATTAAAATTATTACAATCTAAAATAGAAACTATAGGTTCATGGTAACTAAAATAGGAAATAAACAATTTTGATTCGAAGTTATTTAAATATCTCGTGAATACCGCATCGATTGTACTTTTATATCTCGTTGTGCTAATATTGCGTTGATTAGACATATGCGTCTCGTAACGGTGTCGCGAGTCCATAGATTTTATCTCATCTAAAAATATGCGTATCGCGCTAAAAGAAGTTTACACTTCAAAAATATAACTGCGGTGATATTATACGCACGGGACGAGAGAAGTAGGAGAAATGTAAAAAACAGCCCCATAATTTTAGGCGATAACAAAAACGACGTACTACCCACATGACTTGGGTCACACATTACTCGTGTTCTTATAAACCACTCCAGCTAAGCTAAATACTTGTGTTAAGCACTCTTAACACGCTAGTTAACGACTGTAGTGCACTAGGGTGTAACTCGCGACGATTTGATAGCATGTCCGACGCCTTTACGCTATGCCGCCAATGTTTCTGTTCATGGATATAGATCCATTTTAAATCAAAATATTATAATATTATATCACTCACGTGGCTTTCTCTCTCAATATTCTGGCGTAGTCATCATTCCCCACGCAACCGAAGTATGTACACACTCTTGGCTTTTTCAGTATCCACTGGACAATTCTCAGAGTGTTTTGGACACTGCCACCGGCTATGAATTCAGCATGATACCTGCCAAACAAGACAACCAATCTATTAAACCAGTCATTACCTTAAGAAAATCTTTATCCTCCCTTCTTTGATACTTGAAATATTTTAATTCTAAAGTATTAAACTTACTTCTCCATGAGCTCCTGATATAGCGGCATATGTTTCTCTTCAGCCATGATGGCATCATTGGGTTGAAGGTCATATTTCTCTAAAAGATCTGGTCCCACAACCGCCGAAATATCTAGCAGGGGGTTCCCAATGCCTACGAGAAGGCCTTCAGACAAACTAGAAAAAAAACAAAAAAAATTAAAACAACAGTAGTTTACCTACTAAAAAAAACTAATATTCTATACAATCTAAATTAAAAATACAACAACAAATGGGAATAATATCTGTATTGTCTTCATATCCTTTTAAAACTAAAGACAAATAATATTAATCAGTTGTATCTGTTCCTTACAAATAAAATAAGGAAACTCAACTAATAAATAGAAATAGGGCCACCCCATTTCATCCCGTGAGTGTTGTAAAAGGCGACTAAGGTATCGGACTGTTATCAACTAGACAGTACATATACAGTCAAATAGTGCCTGGATGATGGCAATAGGCCCCTATTACATAAATCACACTAAACCATGTTTCACAGAAAGTGAGTGTTTGAGTACCCTCTGTCTGACCGCTAGGGGTATATGAGTATGTATGCTATACATAATGTGAATGTATGTGTATATACATTTTTACACAATTGTAAATTGTTGAAACATTAAATTAATTGATTTATCTAACTACAAAGTAGCTATGTTATCAGTGCTCACTGTGAAGTTGTGCCATGGTCTTTTCGGTGACGACATGTTTCAGGGGTGCATTTCATTGAACTCTTCACCTCCCTGAATAAAATATTAAGAATTGTGTATCAAATACACAAACTACCAAGGAAAGACATTTTATTGTGGTTGAGCTATGCTTAGGCATAGGGCCGGCTTGACCAGTGCAATACCACAGCTTCACAGAAAATCAGTTGTCAAGGCAACTTTTGTCTTGTATTTCCACAAATTTAGTAAGTTTTCTGAGAGCCCAACTCCCCTTCTCCACTTTTCCCTTCCCCACATCTTCCCTCTCCTCTTTCCCCTCCCCGCATTCCCCCATCACTCATCACTCTCAAAGGTGGACAGCACACTTACGAATTTTGAGTTACAGGTGTCCATGGATAGCAGTTGTCACTTACCATCAGGGGAACCCTCTGTTCGTCTGTCGACCTATAATATATAAAAAAAAGTAGTCAACTCTATGCTACAGAGGTGAATATCAAAGGTAGTATTACTAAAATGAAGTGGGTGAGGATTATTTTTACTCCTTAATATTAGCTGAAAATTCAAAATATTTAAAGTTTATTTGTAGTAATTATTTAAATTTTTAAGTTAGTGAATGTATGAAATGAACTTGAATAGAGAACCTCCCTCAAACAAATATAAAAAACAAAGACAACATTACTGACCTGCTGTTACAACACACAACGAAGGCAGAAAGACTAAGAATAAAAAAAATAAGAAAAAATGTATATACCATTGAACCATTATGTATATTGAACTATATAGTTCAATGTTACACAATTGGTATAATAAGCATGACTATAGCATATTTTAATCTGTCCCAAACCACCTTCTTGAAAACTTTAACAACAACCATGCTTAATGTTCAGGAAAATAACATTTAGATAAAAAGTTAAATTTATATAAAAAAGAGAAGTAGATAATAGCAGAACCCAACGTAATCAGCAAAATACATTTTTAAAAGTGAGATTCTTAAAATATTAGTACCAACAACCATGAAATCTAGGACAGCTAAAATAATAAATAGCAAAAGTTGAAACTATCAATATAAAAATATAGTATGAACAAAATATAAAAGCGACCGTAAAATTGGTCGCCTGAATATAACTACTGTTAAAAATACCTATAGCATGATTGTTCCGTCAAATTAACCAAATTAAAACAGCCTCTTCAGAAAGAAGTTCTTATAATTAAAAAATCTTACCTGGATGAATCCATTATGTAATACTCTTACTATCGCACCAAAGAAATGCAGAAATAAAGTAAATAATACGATGGGACTCGTAAATTGATTTTGCAAAATAACTGGCTTGCGATACAATATTACCGCGTGTTTTTATTGTTACGATAACCATAAACCGTGCTAGCGTTCGCGATCTACGACTGGTGGACAAGAAATGTCAAATTTTCAGGCAAAACTCTAAAACGTCAAAACCGTCAACAGTTCGGAATCCTAAAGTTAGGTTTAAAACAGCATTATTCAGACTTTGTTTGTGATTTCCGTGTCTAATGAGATATTTTTCTATTAGCAAGTTTCTCTCTTTACGTATGTAAACGGTTAAATGTTTATATAGTTACCTACCTCTTTAATTATTATGTGTGAATACGTAGTTAGTAGTGTTAGTATATGTATATTATTTATTATTTAATATTATATTCATTAGGGTAAATGGTAAATTCTTAAAATCTTAAGACATATCATAAGACTTCCTGAGAGTGATATTATAGTTATATTATTAATAAGTATAAGTTATAACTAATTTATATACATTTAGCATAAAACGGTAACATACTCGTACACAGCCAAACTTAAAAAAACTTCGTGAAGAGTAACTGTAATTGAGTTTAAAATATATTTGATTTATAATGTACTTAATCCATATTTCATGTTTTATTTGGATCCAGCCAAATGGACAGACGATCTAAAATAAGTAACTGGGATAGACTAGATGCGGGAGGTGGAGGGCCGGGTTTCTGAGGCGAACATTGGTTGAGGCCTATGTCCAGAAGTGGACTGCAGTAACAGTATATTGATTGATTGATTGAGATGTTTTCATGTAGCCGCTAGTTGATGTCTCTATTTTAGAGTCCTCTACATACACATAGGTACATGACAATGGCCTCATCAAACTGCTGCATTCGAGATCTGCGGTAACTCTTACCCTAGCTGAGTTGCCCTACCCTATTTCCTTACACTGTCAAGCAACTTACATTGCATCGATTGCAAATGCTATAAATACAGAAGCTTAGATGTTCCATTGTTCATTATTTATTACATATTTTCAATACTTTAATTACCTACCTAATGGAAGTCATCAATACTTTGTATTTAAGTAGGATGTCTACTGCTTCAGTAGATCTATGTAATGCATATTAGTTGAGAAATATTAGATACACTGTTTTTATCATTATTGTTTATTTATTTCATATAATAGATTGCTATATTTATAATATGTTTCTCGCTATATCATTTTGTTTTCATAGCAGTGGACACCTCGGACAGTTGGGGGTCTGAGGCCCAGAGTCTCATTTTGGACATAGCCCGTGGCACTAAGGAGAACGGTGATGACTCCCACACCGGCTCGTTACTGGTACAAATGATGGTCATTGCCATTCAGTGGAATAAAACTGAGAGCATTAATGTAACTTTTGCACCGAGAACATTTATTATGTATTTTGTGTATTTAAATTGTTAAAGTAAGTTAAGTATGTATACAAAAAAAAAGGATTGCTTTCATAACATATCCCAACATATCAAATACATATATGAAAATGAATTTTAGTTTAAAAACTATATAAATATAGTATTTGAATAATAAAAGTTTCAAATATTTCTAAGCGGCAGTATTCCTCCAATGTCAAGTTAAAATAAATATTAAAAAAAAATGAAAGTCTTTTCACATCATCATCGTCGTTTTTCAAAATTTGTTGGTACAATGTTGACTTAACTTTAAAGATTTGTAAATGGGTTACAGGAGTTTAGAAGATTATCTGTGTCATGGCATAGCAGAACTTTAAATTTTGTTTATGGCGGCACTGATAATAGAATCAACGATAGGAATGAGTCTGGACCAAAGAGTACGATTACCATTCCGTCGCAGAATATAGCGTTCTCACTCTTTGGTACAAAATTGGAGCTTGAATGAAAGAGAAAGAAATGTTAGTCTATAAAATTGTGTACAGGCTGGTAATTTCTTCCATTATTCCAAAAAACCATAGAGAGTTCTTCTACCGCGTTAGTAGTATTTCATAACCTACAACCGGTGGACGATCACGTTTCGCGATCCCGGGGAGAATTTTCGAGAAAGAAGGTTGGAGTTTCTTTGAATTAGTGAAATATTATTCCAATCAGATCCAAAATGTTGCGCCTACCACACGTCGTTCGTCAAACAGCTTTATTACACAAAACTCAACAAATTTCAAGATTTTACGCCAAAGATGTGAGATTCGGTGCTGATGTAAGAGCCCTCATGCTGCAAGGCGTGGATGTGCTCGCAGATGCCGTTGCTGTCACAATGGGTCCAAAAGGCAGGAATGTCATTTTGGAACAGTCTTGGGGTTCACCAAAGATTACAAAAGACGGTGTGACAGTTGCCAAAGGAGTCGAACTCAAAGACAAATTCCAGAACATTGGTGCAAAATTGGTACAAAATGTAGCTAACAACACAAACGAGGAAGCTGGAGACGGCACTACGACCGCCACAGTTCTTGCCCGGGCTATCGCGAAAGAAGGCTTCGAAAAAATTTCTAAGGGTGCTAACCCTATAGAGATCAGAAGAGGAGTCATGATCGCTGTAGAAACTGTCAAGAACAAGCTGAAGGGCATGTCCAAACCGGTAACAACCCCAGAAGAAATCGCACAAGTGGCCACCATCTCCGCCAACGGTGACACGGCAATCGGGAAACTTATTGCTGATGCCATGAAGAAGGTCGGCAGAGACGGAGTCATCACAGTTAAAGATGGTAAAACACTTAACGATGAATTGGAAATCATTGAAGGTATGAAATTCGATAGAGGTTATATTTCACCCTATTTCATCAACTCTTCAAAGGGTGCAAAGGTTGAGTTCCAGGATGCCTTAGTTCTTTTCTCTGAAAAGAAAATTAGCAATGTACAAACAATAATTCCTGCTTTGGAAATGGCTAACCAACAAAGAAAACCTCTGGTCATTATTGCTGAGGATGTTGATGGGGAAGCCTTATCCACACTGGTTGTGAATAGGCTAAAGATTGGTCTCCAGGTTGCTGCTGTGAAAGCTCCAGGATTTGGTGACAACCGCAAGTCGACCCTCAGCGATATGGCTATTTCCACAGGTGGTGTGGTATTTGGAGATGATGCAAACCTTGTGAAACTGGAGGATGTTCAATTGTCAGACTTTGGTCAAGTTGGGGAGATTATCATAACAAAGGATGACACTCTGCTGCTCAAAGGAAAGGGTAAAAAGTCTGATATTGACAGGAGGGCTGAACAGATTAGAGACCAGATTCAGGAAACCACTTCTGAATATGAAAAAGAGAAACTACAGGAGCGTTTAGCTCGTCTAGCTTCTGGAGTTGCTGTATTGCATGTTGGTGGCTCTAGTGAAGTTGAGGTGAATGAAAAGAAAGACAGAGTGAATGATGCTTTAAATGCAACCCGAGCAGCTGTTGAGGAAGGTATTGTTCCCGGAGGTGGCTCAGCTCTCCTCAGATGTATCCCAGATCTAGATCAACTTAAGACAGCTAACTCTGATCAATCTACTGGTGTAGAAATTGTCAAGAAAGCCCTCAGAATGCCATGTATGACAATTGCACGAAATGCTGGTATTGATGGGGCAGTTGTAGTTGCCAAGGTTGAAGATCTGGGCCCTGAGTTTGGATATGATGCTCTGAATAATGAATATGTGAACATGATTGAGAAGGGTATCATTGACCCCACCAAAGTTGTAAGAACAGCACTCACTGATGCCAGTGGAGTGGCATCATTGCTCACAACAGCAGAGGCTGTAATCTGTGAAATCCCTCAAGAAAAGGAACCTAACCCAATGGCAGGCATGGGAGGTGGTATGGGAGGCATGGGCGGTATGGGTGGCATGATGTAAGCAACCCCATCACACATCTCAATGCATTTAGTGTGTAAAATGAACTGAATTACTTAGTGGTTATATCGTTATTATGGGTATTGCAATTGTTTAGTAGTTGAGTGGCTTTGGAACAAACTGTGAAATGAATGTGTAATTCCCATTATGTTGAGTCTGACTGCATTACAAAATAGAAAGGCAATTGTCTGTCCTGTTAGAATATTTAGTTTTATTTGCTTGAATAGAATGAGCAATATGTTATTTTAAAATAAATGATCGTTTTTATTTCTGACTATTTCTTTTATATTATTTTTTGTAATTCTTTATATTACTTGAAATCCCAATTGTGCTTTCCCTGTTAGATATAGGGTGCAGTAGCTATAGAATTTTCTAGGCTATGCGAGAGCATGGCATTACGTAACTAAACGGCGGGTTATTAACTTGTCAGTGACTGATAAGTTATCATGAGTTCATTGTCTACCTGATGTAGATTGCAAAATTTTCAGCAAGTTTCTTTGCGCCTTGATTACAATCCAGTTGAGTAGGTATTAAAGCTAAGCAAAGGCAATGCATACATGTGTAGATAATTAAGTTATTTTTGCATGGTCAGCCTTAAGACTACCATTTTGTTATTATTATTTACAAAGCGTTAGTTTTCAGAATTATAAAAAGTACAATCTGGTAGTTTCTACTATCTCTGTTAATTGATAACTACATTAGGATTAAATCCCAAATTTATAAATGAGGATTTATTTGTTAGGTACACCTTCCCATCCTAACTACTTGCGAGCTGTAGGTAATTTTCCAGCGATTGTGTACCCTTTTCCTTTCATCTTGGAAAAGTACTGACCTACTGTTACATAGTAATACCTGAATTTATGAACAAAATCTGAAGGAATGCGGTACCAATGGCAAAAAATACATACACTCGCCCAGTAAACATGCCGGGCACTGTATGAGATAGCAGTGCAATCCCTTAAACGCCTTTTAAAAACTATTTCTTAATTTTTAAACCTCATACCTACTTACATGAAAATTTCTAACATATAGCACAATGCCATATGCAGGGGCTTTATGCATGGGTTTGTCTAAATCAGAAAAAGCTTTTAAAAAATTTGAGAATTTAAGATTACTAACCATTGTATAAGTAGGTGTAATATTAAACTGCTGATTAGTTACAGGATAGTATTTATTAAATCTGTCATAAACATAATATAAAATAATTCTTATTATAGTAAACGATTATATTTATAAAAATATTTGATCTTCATCTGAATCTCCAGCACCATACACGAAATGTCTCCGTGTTACATTCTCATTAACAATTGCACTCGGTTCAGTCTCTATGTTGCTATTTTTACAAGGAGTTACTGGATATCTCACTGGGCCCAACCACCTCCTGCTAAGTCCAAAGTTACGTGGCAATGCAACATTCTTAGATGAACTACTTTTGGTAGATTTATCTAAGCTATTAAGCGAAGACTGGATAGATTTCAATGACGATTGTTTGAGCAACTCTCCTGAATGGTTGTTGAAGTAATCATCTGATATGTCTACATCAGCTGGAATACTGAGACTCAATGGGCGTCGTTTTGATCTCGCATTTGTTAATTGACCACGCCACGTATTAAATTTCAGAGAGTGTCTCTTCTGAGGCGTATTTTCCTGTGATGAATAGTTTCCTACATCAGATTCTTCATAAACTTTATTTTCAGAAAAACACTTTTGTAAATTACTTTTATTGGGAGTTGTCTGTCTAATACATTTGTCTTTCATTCTACTTATAACTTTATCTTTAGTGAGTTTTATTAACGCATATATAGTTTTTAAAGCTTCTTCATTTAATAATTCATCATCTGATATTTGTACATCTAAGGTACTAGTCACACTGTTACTAATATGTTTTGCACTTAATGGTTTACTGCCATCAAGTTCATTCTCTGTATCTTGATAATCTAAACTGCAAGCTTTGTTTGCATTTTGTAGTACAATAAGTTCTACTTTCTGTGGTGCTGATTGCAACATTAGTAGAGCTTTATCATACTTTACATTCAATAAAGTCTTACCATTGACTGATATAATTTGGTCCCCCGGTAACAACTTCCTACACAAATCAGCAGAGCTTCCATTTGTTATAGACTTTATATACACATTGCCATCTGATCCCTCTGCAACTTGTAAACCTAAAGCATTCATTTCATCTCTCTCTAAAATAGCTGTAACAAATACTCTCTCTCCTTGTACACATTCCATATTGTCTAATTTCTCATACAGTGATGTATTTAGACATGACTCACTGCTTGCTACATTATAATTAAAGACGTCCGGGTAAACTTTTGGGGATTCTATCACATAAGCAGTTGGTGAATTTGAAATGCTTTGATTGTAATGTCTTTCCGGTAACAACTTCATACTATTTACATTGCAATGTTGTCTCTGTTCAGTACTCAGGTCATCAGAGTCACTCTGAGTCATGGTTAGATCACCTTCAGATCTTAAACAAGGATTAGATACACTGATAGGGGATCTTTGGTATCTACTATCTGCAACAGACTTAAGGCCATGGAATACTCTCGTGCCCATTTTAACACCTTGTCTTCTTGGTATGCTACAACTTTCTGAAGATGATAATCCATCATTTGAAGAGTTCTCTTGGATATTGTTATTTGAAGCATTGAGGAAATTTTCATCACTTTGTTGTGGTGATAATATTTGTCTCAATAGCTCTTCCGTGTTGGGTTTCTCATTCTCCTTGTTCTGAACCTTTTTATCCCCAAAAAGATCAACTTTGAATCTTCTTCTTGTAGGTCTCCTTACTCTAACTGGATTTCTTACTGCTAAATTATAGCTGTCTTGATAATTGCTACAGTTAAAGTTCTTGTTATCATCTGTTGCATACAAAGGGCGACATATTTCACCAGATAAGAAATTTAAAAAATCCTCTTTGGCATAAAGTTTTAGATACAACCTATGGTGTAGAGAAGCTAACCAGAATGTAAAGTAGCTTTTGTTGTCCAACATTTTAAGTTTATATTTCACACCAATTTTAGATAATCCTGAATATGAATTAGGCATAATATATAAACTTTTCTTGTTATAATAGAATGTGTGTATATGATGCCAAGGTAAGGTTTGTAGAACTATTCTATTTATATTAGTCCCTGATTCATCTGCAAGGTGTTTATTACGGGAATAGAGAGTAATGCCTCTTGGACCAATAGAGAGCCAGACATCTCTACAAAACCCATCTCTAGTTGCCCAAATAGCTGAATAGAAATGTGCCCCATAATCTCTAAAAGTTTGTGCTAATGTTATGTAGTTAAGTACAGCCTTATTCCTATCCAGTCCATGTCGAGATTCATGTGCTCTTTTCATGCGCAGCTTGATGTCTGCCATGTCAGTTGTTATAACAGTTTCCGGCAAATAATGTTCAAGCAAAAAGTAGTCTGCTGTTCCATGGTCCCGAAATGAGAACTCACCAAATTCTATATGCAGTGCGTAACCAGCCAACAATATCAGGTTTTGTAGTGTTGAGGTTAATTGACCTTCTAATGTTGCTCTCCTAAGTTGCAAATACACTCTGTGTGTCCATTCTCCACCCTGTATATTACTGGCAATGGTTTTTGGCAAGAAGAATTTTATCCTTAAAAATAAAGTCAGTGTAATATCTTCAAAAGTTTTCTTTTTGTTATTTAACTTATGCCAGCTTTCTTTAGCCACCTTTTTTAATTTGTAATCATCTGGTAAGAACACAAAATCTCCACTGATTAAAATTGCAATGCCAAGCATGAAGTTGTGTTCATACTTCTCACTATGGACTAAAGCTTCAAATAATTGCCCTGCTGTTATAACATGTGGATCACATAAAATATCAACCTTTTGTCCATTTAACAAAACAACATTAATAATTCTTTTATCACAAACTGCGGACAGAGCTAAGTCAATATGTTTAGCTGGTTGCGATGCTCTGACAATGAATTCAGGCCCAACACAGCTATTTTTACCTTTGAAACCACATTCAGCTTTATATAATCTTGAGGCTGCCCTCTGCACAGGTTTGCCTCTCCTAAAATTTATAGGTTGATGTAGGTGAGATGTATTTATGTTATCATTGTCAAGTGCAAGTGCAGTCATTGAAACAGTGTTGGTTTGAATTTTAGGCTCTTCAATTTGGGTACTGCAAGCTATATCAATTGTTGAATGTGCATTACTTAGTCCACCTTTTCTGGGTGTATCAAATAAGTTGAAAACTGGTTTTCTATGATTTCTAAGAACTTTGCAGCTAGGGAAAGGGTCTCGTTCATCAGGTGACTTTAGAAGAGCAACACAACTTCTTGGGCGAACACTGACTTTTAAATCTGTGTTGGTACCTGCCTCTTGAGTTTTTGTATGTCGTCGCTTTACATAATAGACATCATCATCTATATTGAAGTCCATGCACGGAGTAAGGCCAATGGATGCCGCTGAACAGGAGCTTCTTCCTGAGTCTTCATCACATACACGAGGCATTGTGCTGCAAAACAATAAAAATAATAAGATACGAAAAATAAGTTCGGTGTTTATTCGGTTCTACGAACCGGCGCAAAGTCTCTTAACGCAAACACATCTTAATTATATATTATGAAATATTATTACCGTTTTGATAAATACAATAAAATATCATTCAACGTTTTTACAGTAGTCTTACTTATTTGAAAATTGGTTGGTAAACATTATCTCTGTAAACGGACGCAAAATATTCAAATAATGAAGAGGTAGGTACGGGTAAACATCACGCGACTAGAATACAATAATTACTGTGACGGCAATTGCATTCGAGACATTGGATGTTTTGAATTTACATTCGAATATTTTACATAACATAACAGCTATGAGTATCGAATTACGTATGTAAGCATTGTAAGCATTTTGTGCACCCACAAAAAGTTCATAGTTTTGGAAAAACACATCATTATATAGTAGTTTTAAGTTAAGGTATTAACGTTCGCATAAAAATAGAGGCACTCACAGTACATACTTTCACTTTCAATGCATAAAACTCCAATAAAGTGAAACATGAGAGGAACTCATAACTTTTAATTTCTTCATCGAGTTAGGTCATTCAGCGAATTTCTCACACAACTTAGAAGTTTTATCAACATTCCTCGGCTGGAGATGCGAGTAGCATGTAAAGAGTATGAAATTAACGCCGTTTTACGTTACATCAATTAAACAAAATTATACCATATCAAAAACATTAAGAATTGCCAAATTAAGAACACCATCTAATTTTTTTTGAAATATTTAGAATTAAGATACTAAGCTTGTAAATTTTATATAAATTCTTAAATTAATCATAATATTATAAAGTTCCTTAAAATATAAAAGTTAAAGGGAGAAATGGAACGTACTAAAGGATGTCAAAAGGAACACAAACATTGTGTTCTATTATTTGACAAGTGAGCTAGCTTGCATGTAGCGTTCTCTTTCACACATATAAATATTTAGCTATTCCTATCTCTTTCTAATGCTCTTATGTTGATAACAAAATACGTACAACTACTGAACAACTTTCACTGTCCAGTGTCCAGTCATGATTTTCATTCTATGTGTTTTAAAAATAACATATTGATTATTATTATCCCCATTACTCCACATAGGTTCTGTAGTGTTCGGCAATGGCTACTCTGATCCAATCATATGAACAGCAATATTCAGTTCTCACGGCTGACATAACAGCTAAAATCGGACGTTTAAAAGCAGGTACTGAAGGTATGTATTGGTGAATTAATCTTCCCGCGTATATTTTCATTTGACCGGTTTAATGTTAATTGAGCATTAAGGTAATATCAATTGCTCTTCATTAAATTTAATCAGTTCAATAATTAAAATTAATATCAATAGTCCAATAACCATCAGGTTGACAGTTGTTGCTTAAGGTCTGAGTCTTTTTAAGTCTTGAAAAAGAGTTCGTTTCGAGGAAAAGAGACTTAAAGGAAAACTATCACCACAGCAACCATTTACTTAGAAAGTGTGTATTTTTTTCTGCATATTAGGTCTTATATAGGCTGGTTATAAACAAATAGACATTTGTTTGTAAAAATATATATTTTTTTAGACAACCATGACCAGTTATCAAGAGAAATACAGTCCAATTTTGAGGAAGCAAATGATTTGGTAAGTTTGTTCTTATTAAGTATACAGAATTTATGTAGGCCTTATATCTAATTCAGTAACAACCATTGTCAAATTATTTAAATACTTGTATCACAAAACAAACATTAGGCAGTAAGATTATCAGTCAATATTCATGAGGCCTGTTTTTCTGTTAGATAAAAATAGTTTGTTAATAATTTAGTGTAGAATAGACATGTTGGTGTATAAGAGAATCAAATAAAATATGTGCTAGAGTATTTTTATTAATTTGAACAACACATTTTTTTTTTTAATTGTGCAAATTACAAATAACTGCAAGCTTTGTAATCTTATAAAATATGGGAAGACATTGGTATGTCAAGGTATTTAGCATAAATGTTCATATATTATTATTCCAATATTCCAAATGACAAAAATCCTGGGTGTTAATATATTTTAGCCAGATGCAAAAGGTGCAGTTGCTGACTTCTTGAGTCACGAGACTTTCATAATATTTTGACATACATATTATGAACATGTTATCTTAAGATTACATTAAAATTTTAAATTGACAATTTTAACTGTAATATACAATATAATTTAATCCTTTTATATTCCAATAAACAATAACATTTGATGTTATTTAGGCTAATTATTCTGTGCCAACATCTGCTTGCCATCACTGCAGAGGCTTTCATAAGGACACTCAAAAAAAGGCTATTCTGTAATATATTATATTTGCATGTCAAATCTATTTTGACATGAGTTATTTGCACTGTACTGTCTATTATATCAGATCCATTGTCTACCAGCCATCTACCAACTCACAACATAGTATTTTTTTCTTTTTTTAATTAGAAGACTACAAATATTAATTCAATTTACACAAATAATACACAGACCCAATACAACATATAAGTTTTTGATAATAAAGTAACTTTATATTGAATTTTTGTATTTTTTTTTTTATGTCTATTAATATATTGTATTCAATTCTTTAATTGCCAATGGCCCATTCCTTATCAGACATGAAAACAATCTGTGCCAAGTGTACATTTGTTGAAAGAGGCCTGATAAATACTGATAGAGTTGTTTGTTGTTTAAGCCAAAATTTGTTTTAAAATTATTATTTATCAGTAAAATAATCTAACCTTGATTTCATTTTTACAGCTGGAGCAACTTGAATTAGAATCCCGTGGAGCCGGTGCTGGGTCACGTGTGGCGGCGTACAGAGCTGAACTACAGCGCGTGCGCGCAGAGTATCACTCAGTTTCCAATAACTCATCTACATGTGAGTGTGTATGCTAAAGTTTTAAGGAAAATTAATTTAGCATATCTTTGTTTATATCTGAGGTAAAATAGGAGCTAGATACATGCAAAAAGCTTGCTATCAAAGGGATACTGAATATATGAGTTGCTAATTTTTAATTGTCTTTTTTTTTTTTTTTTTGAAAGACGCGTGTAATGTGTCGCGGGGAACTTTGCAAACAAGGACAACGACAAGGACACAAAGAACACCCAGACTCAGAACTACAATTTGAGGTTACACACGATTACACAAAGTCCTGTCCCGTGCCGGGATCCAACCCACAACACTCGGCGCGGCAGCGTAGTGGCGAGGTGACCACTTAAGCCGCTACGCCATCTGAGCAGCCTACATGTAATATGATACATAAACTATACCAGCAAATACAAAGACTGGTTGAAAAGTTATCCAAACCCATTATCACTCACTTTTGCAACTAAATACATTCACTACACTCAAAAGAGACAACATTCTCAATAAAAAGAATGAGCTAGAGCTACCTACCTGCCTATATCATGATGAATGAATGATGGCAGATTTTCCCACCAAAAAAATCCTTAAATACAATAATTTTATAAAAAAAATTGCAGATAACATAGACACAGAAGAGGTCTACGATGATTGGGGAGCTAATGAACAGCAACGGAAGTTACTCGACAACACAGAGCGACTTGAGAGGTCTGGCAAGACCCTTACTGAGGGTTACAGGGTCATACTTGAGACTGAACAGATCGGCGCGGCCGTACTGCAGGACCTCAGTGTGCAGAGAGAAACAATACAGCGGTCTAGAGGAAGGGTGAGTAACTTTAAAAATCTCCAAATAATCTTCTAGTAGAACTATCAAATATGGTGTCCTACAGCAAGTGTTCTCTTTGCCTTTGACATTTTTACTGTATACAGCAAGACCTAGAAAGCTTAACAATTGTTTCAACCATTGTAAATATTTTTATGGCATGCAGTTGCAAAAAGAATTAAAAAAAAAACGATGCGTTTTAAAGTTGACTTTAAAACGCATCTTTTGACATGGCTGTTGGTTGTTTTGGTCTGTATCTTTGTAATTCTTGTATTAAAATACTGAAATGAATTATATATATAACCAAGAAACACCCCTCGTAGTCCTCAGCCAGGCTGACCTAGATGCTCGTTTGTTCAGGCACACTATGAATTTCCATGCTAAAACCATTACCAATCTAATAGACCTTAGTATATTATAGTTTTTTTTTTTTTAAATATAGGCGGACAGACGAACAGACGGGTCACCTGATTGTAAGTGACAACCGCCGTCCGGACACCTGCAACTCAAAGAGTCGTAAGTACCAGCCTTTGAGGGTTGATGAGGGATAGGGGAATGCGAGGAGGGGAAAGAGGAGAGGTTGAGCTAGGCCTCCGGAAACCTGACTAATTTCGGGGAAATGCAACGCCTCTGTGCGGCCGTGGTATCGTACCGGCCCATTCGTGCCTAAGCATGGCTCTACCACGATAAATTAAAAAAAAAATTGGATATGTATTTTGAAGATCCTTTCAAAAACGCTGGTAATAACTCAAAACTATAATTAATACCCTTTTTAGAAGCACTTCCGCAATTGGACGTCGAACGGACGACGGACTTGACAAAACATACAATGGACACAAAGAATACCCATACTCGCATTACCAATTAGGTATCCTGGTGGTGATCACAGCTTAGCAGTCAGGATCACAAATCACCAGACCAACAGATCAATTAAACTACCTTTGCTGCAGTTATGTTTTCTTTCAGCTCCGCGAGACAGACGAGCAATTGAACCGTTCCTCACGTCTGATGAACACAATGGTTATGAGAGCACTCCAAGATCGGTTCGTGCTGATTATAGTGTTTCTCACCCTGGGAGCACTGCTGTTAGTAGGAGTATACTTCTCCTTGACGTAGCACGTGATCGGGATGTAAACATGTTGCTGTGATTTGGGGATTAAGTGTGTGTGTTTTGAATTTAGTGACCTAACTAACAGTTAGGGCACTGTTTCTCAATCTGTGACCCCCTTGCTCATTTGTCCGAAAGGCCGTGAAAACACAATTGCATGTGTAAATAAATAGCTTGGATTTAAATAAAAAACCTGCATATGAGGTTATTGATAAAACTGCAGATTTCTACTCGAACCGAGACCGAGATCAGTACTAGTATCAACATTCTATGAAACTCTTCAGCTCACTAGCTTTACCGGCGTATATTTTTCGACTGAAGTGTAGTAGTGTGTTTTCAACAAGATGGAAAGTTGTTATCTAACTTTATTTTATCAGTAGAGCGCTGAAACCCTCAAAGCTCTAGTGATTTAAGTGTAGTATCAAATATTCATAAACACAAGTACAATCAGACAACAGCTGCTTTGTGAACTGAGTCTTATGAAAATGGTACATCGTGAATTGCTACCTAAATTATATTATTTTCCTTTTCCCTTAAATAAAAGATAAGGGTAAGATTGATGTTATAAATATACCTGTTACAGATATATACAGGGTGTAGTAGCACTATTTAGGTATAAGATAAAAAAAAAAATCTTAAGCATATTTGAGAAATTGTCATCGTGGTCGTTCAAAATATCATGAAGGGTGTAAATTTTCAAAGAAATTCTAAATCTAAATAGGTATATTTTTTTTATTTATTTTTTCTTATGTACTCATGAGCAGGTCTACCTTTTGGCGCCCGCTTATCGTTGAATTTTGGGACACTTTGTATAAGTGTCCGTTTCACTATTATATAGTAGTATGTTGCAATCAGAATCAAAAAGTACCGAGACTTTACAAATGAGGCTGGGTACTCAAGATATACTATATAAGATTTTTTAAACAATATATTTATGTGTATGCCTTATAACAATTAGTAGCTTAATGTCTAATCGGCAAGAAAACGCTAAAGCAACAAGGGGGTCACAGTCACAAGATTGAGAAACTAATCAATTACCTGACTGTATTATTAAGTGCGTTTGGGTTATATGCTACATCCGTGTAGTAAAACTGCATTTTAAAGTACTGATTTTGTACATGCCATATTGTTTTATAACATAATATAGCAAGTGCACAATTCCTACTGATTTTTTTGCTTAGATTGCTAAGATTTTTGCTGGCTAATAGATATTCACTTTATATATTTATTAATGTTATAATGTATAGTTATTGTTAATTATTATATTATAAATGAACTACTTGCCCTATGGGCTGCTTTCATTCTTGAAGCAATTGTGATTGTTCTAAGCATTCCTGTAATCTAAACCATTTGGTTGTCCTACTGTATATATTGTTTAAATACTCTATATTAACTTTCGACGTATCTTAGCAAGTAAATTCCATAGTTTATTTAAGTTATAATATTTTTTTAATCTACCCACAATAACCTATAAATGAAAAAGAGAGAGATAGTTATATTCGTGACTGTTTCACTACTATATAACATTGTGTTGCTATCAAAATAAAAAATTACTGAGGAACTACACCGCGAGTCTGGTCACTTTCACGTAAGTCAGACTAG
This sequence comes from Tyria jacobaeae, assembly GCA_947561695.1. Lineage (NCBI taxonomy): Eukaryota > Metazoa > Arthropoda > Insecta > Lepidoptera > Erebidae > Tyria > Tyria jacobaeae. The sequence goes on from OX387223.1 coordinate 18,528,339, forward strand.
ATTTAGGTACGTGAAAGTGACCCTCAAGTCTGTCTTATCAAGTTTCAAATATAAAGAAGCAATAAAAATAATTAATTTTATTGTAAGGAAGTGTATTCATAACTTAGTCCCATATGTAATAGGAGGCATGCCTATTATCATCATTCAGGCACTGTATGACTGTGTACTTACTGTCTGATAGGCAACAGTCCAATCCCAGGTAAGACGGGTATCCATTCCACCGGAACCTACATGGAGTTATGAAATAATAATCTTAAACTAATTTTATTAGCTTTTTGTTAATATATAGTATATATATATATATATAGTAAATGTATATATATACTTATATATATATATATATATATATAGTAAATGTGTAAGTTTAAGTATATATATTGGCAATATTGAAAAAGATAATTTAGCTCTCAATCTGGTATTACACTGTCTATACATTAAATGCTAGCCGTTCGAGTTTCGCCTGCGTTTATGCTTACTGCTCCGCTCCTAAGAATAGCAGCATGATGTTTTATAGTCTATTCTTAATAAACAGGCTATCTAATCAGTAGTTCCTGAGATTAGCTTGATCAAACAAACAAACTTTTAAGCTTTATTATATTAGTATTGATTTAGGACTGATAACATTTTAATTTAGTAGTGGTGAAACAGGTACTTTTATTTGTTCTATATCAAGGGCTTCTATAGAGACTATTCTATAAGAGACTGTTCTTATTAATGTAGATAGATAACATATTTATTGTAATATAAGTGTATGAAGTGAGCAAAATAAAGCGTATTTCATGTTTTGAATAGTTTTTTTTTTACTCAACAGTACAAGAAGGAGGGTTATGTTTTTCAAGTATGTGTGTGTCTAAAGCTTGAATGGGTTGATGGATTTCGATTTGATGTTTTATTTAAATCGCCTTAATGGTAGTAGTGACATAATAACATTGATATAAGGCACTGGTATGGTTCTCCACTTCTCTTCAGGGACGACAACAGTGCGTTCTCGTTGATGACCTGTCATCAAATTGGATTGAACTCCACACTGGCGTCCCTCAAGGCGGAATTCTATCTCCACTTATGTTTTCAATTTACATTAATCTCATAACTCAGGACCTTCAGTGTGCGTATCACCTTTACGCCGATGACTTGCAGCTGTACACGCAGGCCAGCATTGAGGATATATCGCTAGCCATTGACAAAATTAACGAGGACTTAGATTTAATAAAAAGCTGTCGGTGAAGTTTGGATTATTCGTGAATCCCACTAAATGTCAGGCAATTATCGTAGGTAGCAAACGACTTATGGGTAGGATTGATATGACTTCCATCTCACCTGTAGTCTTTAATAGCTCAGTCATACCCCTAAGCTCAGTGGTTAAAGATTGACTGGACCAAAGGTTGACTGGAAGAGAATGCCCTGGGCATTAAGTCCGCCGATGTACAAACTTAGTGCATAAAGTTTATAAATAAATAAATAAATAAATAAAGATCTGGGCCTACATATCTTGATTGGAACGTGACTGGAACTCTCCGAAGTCTGTATCGCCTTAAAAATTTCCTTCCGACTAAAACCAATACATTCCTAATGCAGTCCCTTATCATCCCTATAATCGACTATGGTGATGTATACCATAAGCTTAAGCACGAATGGACTGGCTCGACCGGTGCGATACCACGACCTCTCAGAAAACCGGTTGTGAAGTAACGATTGCGTTGCATTTCCCCGAAATGAGTGAGGTCTCCGGAGGCCCAAAATCCCCCCCCCCCCCCTAATGATAGCGCTGTTAACAAAAAGGATACCCCAGGGGGGTACCAGCGCTAGCGTTGGAGAATCCCCCCCTGGACGTCCACCCTCAGTACGGATTATGCCTGAGCGTGGACGCCCAGGCTGCCCCTCGTACTCTGGGGGGGACTCAACTGCGCTCTCAAAATCTGCTCGGGGCAAAATAAGGCATACCATGGCACCCCCTGTCACGTTTACCGTGGATTTTTGTAACATCAGGGGCTTACATTCGAACCTCGACACTGTCCACCACCACCTTGAGACAGCAAAGCCGGCCTTGCTCTTTTTAACCGAGACGCAGATATCATCTCCAGCGGACACATCCTACCTCTGCTACCCTGGGTACGGACTGGAGCACTCCTTTGTTCCTAAGGCTGGTGTATGCGTGTACGTTAGAGATGATATCACTTCTCGCCGCCTCGGCAATCTTGAAGGTAGGGACCTCTCCATCTTATGGCTACGTGTAGACTGCGACGACCATCCCCGCATCTACCTATGCCTCTACAGGTCCCATAGCGGTGATGCCGAAACAGACTGACTCATCGACCACGTCCAAATGGCTACAGACTCAGTGCTCCAGCAGGTCCCATTCGCAGAGATTGTGATTCTTGGCGACTAACGCCCATCACGCCGAATGGCTTGGTTCGCGCAAAACCGATCATGCGGGAAGATCTGTTCACGATTTCGCCTTGGCATATGGCTTGACGCAGCTGGTAGCAACGCCTACGCGAATCCCAGATGCAGAAAGCCACGTGCCTTCACTGTTGGATCTTCTGCTGACCTCACATCCTGACGGCTACAAAGTATCCGTTGAGGTCCCTCTTGGCTCTTCGGACCATTGCCTGATTAGGAGTATGGTGCCACTCGTTCACTCGCTGCGGCCGCGAGTTACAGGCAGTCGCCGCGTATGGCACTATAGGTCAGCAGACTGGGATGGAATGAGAACATTCTTTGCATCCTACTCATGGAGGCAGGTTTGCTTCTCGCCGGATGATCCCAATGTCGTTGCTGACTCTGTCGCGGATGTTGTGCTTCAGGGTATGGAACTTTTCATTCCATTCTCGATGATTCCCACAGGTGGCAAGTTCCAGCCTTGGTTTGGTCGAACCTGCAAAGCGGCGTCCCGCCGAAAGCAGGAATGTTACCAAGCATGGGCTAATGCACGGGATGTAAAGACCAGCACATTAAAGAAGCAATTTGACTTTGCCTCCATGTCCCTCAAAAGAGTAATTGCTGGGGCGAAGTCGGCTCACATCGGCAGAATTGGCGAGAGACTAATGAGTCTCCCCTCCGGAACTCGTGCATTCTGGTCTCTTGCCAAAGCTGTCCAGGGGAACTTTTGTAAGCCATCCCTTCCACCTCTGCGCATAGGAGATAATTCGTTGGCCGACGACGCTAAACGCGCCTTTATCGGCTTTCCTACTCTCTTGGCGTAGTCCCGAACTCATGGAAGACAGCTCTAGTGCACCCAATCCCTAAAAAAGGAGATCGCTCTGATCCGTCCAACTACAGACCCATAGCCATCACCTCCTTGTTCTCTAAGATACACTGATCAACAAAAAATTTTTTTTTCTGTGTAACAAGAAAAATTTTGGCTGATTCTATTAGGAATAAGGTCAAGTAGAGTAGAATTAGTAGTCTAGTATTTCAGATACGAATAGTTTTATTGTAAAATGATTTTTTTAACTTTTCTTAAATTACAAGTTATTTTAACAAGAATTAAATTATTATCAATGTTATAATATTAATATGAGTACATTTTTATGATTTTCTCCTGTATTTTGCGTCAGGAACATCACTCTGTAATCCCCAGCAATAATCTGCCAGCATAGTTGGACTCCATTTTCCCTGGTATCGTTTTTCTATAGTAAAAATGTCTTGGTGGAATCGTTCTCCGTGTTCATCACTAACAGCACCCAAGTTTGGAGGAAAAAAGTCTAAATGTGAATCTAAAAAATGTATTTTTAAGGACATATTGCAGCCTAAGGCTTTGTAATTCTCTAAAAGTTCCTCGACAATAGTTTGATAGTCATTTGATCGGTGATTTCCAAGAAAATTTTCAGTAATTTTTATAAATGATTCCCAAGCTGGTTTTTCCAAGTCATCGAGTTGTTCTTTAAATATATCGTCTTTTATCACTTGCCTGATTTGAGGACCTACAAACACACCCTCTTTAATCTTGGCGTCACTGATTTTAGGAAATTTTTCTTTTAGGTATTGAAATCCAGCGCCATTTTTATCCATTGCTTTTATAAAATTTTTCATCAGGCCAAGTTTTATATGGAGAGGTGGTAAAAATATATCTTTAGGTTGTACTAATGGAGCATGTTTTACATTTTTTATTCCTGGAGTAAGAGATTGTCTTTCGCGCCAATTTTTCTTAACGTAATGATTCTTCCTATCCCTACTGTCCCATTCGCAAAGAAAACAACAAAGTTTTGTATAACCAAGTTGCAATCCTAATAAAAGGGCAACAACTTTTAAATCTCCGCAAATTTTCCATTTATGTTCGTCATATTTAATCTTTTCTAAAAGAAATTTCATTGTTTCATAGGATTCTTTCATGTTAGCACCATAACCTACCGGTACGGAGGGAAGATTATTGCCATTGTGTAACAAAACTGCCTTTAAGCTTGTTTTTGAAGCATCGATAAATAAACGCCACTCTTCAATTTTGTACTGTATTCCCAAAATATTCATAACACCACAGACATTGTTACAAAATATTAAATCATTTTCTTGTGAAAAAAGCTTTTTAACTCTTCATCACGATGCCGAAAAAAAGTTATTTTTGTGTTTGGTTGCAATAAATTCCATCCTTTTAATCGAGATCCTAAAAGTTCTCCTTGTTGTTTAGACAAGTGTAAATCACGAACTAAGTCATTAAGATCTCCTTGAGATAGTAGGTGTGACGTTTCTTCCTTGAGACAGACAGATGAAGAAGAAATTTGAAAATTAGGATCAGTACTTTTATTATCTGTTTCCTCTGATTCAGTTGAAAGTTGAGGTGGTTCTGGTATAGGTAATTCTTCACTGTAAGGAATCGGTTTTTTAGCAGATGAAACATCAGGGTACTTAATTTTTTTTTTAGTTTTAATTGTAATGCCTTTTGTATTAGTTAGACAAAAATAACAATTAGTTGAATGGTCTGTCGGTTCCATCCAAATCATCGGAATTCCAAAAGGCATAGATCGAGATCTTTTTTCCCATCCTGTAAGAAGTCCTACACATGTAACAGAACAGATGTGAGGAACCCACACTTTATCTTGCTGGCCAACAGGAAAACCGAAATAACTTTCATACAATTTTTTTATTTAAGGTGTGAAATTTCTTCGTTGAGATGTAAAAGTAATTTCACCACAAATGTAACAGAACTTGTCAGGATCATTTTTACACTTTCTTGACATTCTTTAAGAATCACTTCACTCAGCAAACACAAAACACAGCCACTTTTCTGAAAAATAAAACACTGAATTAAAAAATAATAAGGAAAACACAATTAATATTAAATTTTACTGATAAGTGCCGGTACACGGAAACTAGTCCTAATCAAATTAATATACATATGATTTTGTGGAGAGGTTAGGTAGAAATTTCGAAATTTCTGCTTACTTTTCTTGTTACAAAATTTTGTTGATCAGTGTAATGGAATCCATTGTTAACTACCAGCTCCTCCGGTACTTAGAAGACCACCAGCTCCTCAATGATCGACAATACGGCTTCCGTCAGGGTCGTTCAGCTGGTGATCTTCTCGTATACTTGACTCACCGGTGGGCACAGGCGATCGAGACAAAGGGGGAAGCGTTGGCCGTTAGTTTGGATTCGTGAAGTTTGGAAGTTTGGATTGGAATATTCGATCGGGTCTGGCACACGCTCCTTGCGAAGCTTCCTTCCTATGGGCTTCCCGAGAAATTGTGCAATTGGCTCACCTCTTACAGACAGAAGCATCAAGGTCGTTGTTGACGGTGCATGCTCCGACTCCAAGTCTGTTAATTCTGGTGTCCCACAAGGCTGTGTGCTATCACCCACGCTGTTTCTTCTGCATATCAACGACATGCTGCAGATTAGCAGCATCCATTGCTATGCGGACGATATCACGAGTGATGCCCTTTACACCGGCCGCGCTAACATTTCTCGGGTAAACGTCATCGAAAGCCGATCCAAACTTGTGTCTGAAATCGAAACTTCTTTATCAAAAGTTTCAGATTGGGGTCGACTTAACCTAGTCCAGTTTAACCCCAAGAAGACACAGGTTTGCGCGTTCACCGCGACACCTTGGCGTTGCGTAGAGATGTAGCTTCACTCTGCATCCTCGATCGCTTGTATCATGGGGAGTGTTCAGAGGAATTGTTCGGACTTATACCGGCTGCTGGTTTCCGCCATCGTCCTACGCGACAAAATATCCATCCCCATCACCTGGACGATTGGCACTCCACCACTGTGCGCTTCTCCAGAAGCTTTTTGCCTCGCACAACCAGCTTATGGAACAAATTGTTGCCTGCCGTATTTCCGAACCGATACGACCTTCAAACCTTCAAGAAGAGAGCGTACCTCTACCTAAAAGGCCGGCAACGCACTTGTGACTCTTGAGTTGCAGGGGCCCCCCTCATTGCCCCCCAATATATCGCATAAAAAAAAAAATATTTCGATCTGAATGCAGATCTGCTCAATAAACTTGAGCGACTTCTGAATAACTGCATTCGATTTATTTTTAATTTTCGCAAGTATGACTACGTGTCTTTACGTTCTGAGTTAAAATGGCTTCCGATTCGCCAGCGACATAATCTTCGTGCACTGACTTCTCTTTTCTTAACTCTCCATTTCCTCCATCTTATTTAGCACCCTAATCGTCAAATCATGACGGAAACCTTCGTTGCTCACATAACAATCTTCTATTCTGTCCCCCTCTTAACTCCAACTTCGTGAACTCTTCGTTCTATGTCCAATCTGTTCTTCTTTGGAATGCGCTCCCACTCGAAATCAGGATGTCCACAAACCGCTTCACGTTTAAACAAAGGGTACGTGATATCCTGCGCAATGAGTTAGCTTAATTGTACCATTTTTTTTCGTTCTCTTTTTTTTACGTTAGTAATAATATGTATAACATTTTTTTCTATTATTTATACTACTTTTAAACTATTTCTTTCTTTTCTCCCTTATTCTTCGCACCTACCACTTTTATTTCTGCAACACCCGAAGGTTGACTGGCAGAGAATGCCTAAGGCATTAAGTCCGCTTTGTACAATATGTGCATTAAGTTAAATAAATAAAATAAGGTCAACACAAACAAGTAATCATATGGTCTAGTTTAATATTACTACAGATACACATACAGATTATATTGCTTTTAGTTCCAAATAAAAGTGATTATTCTTATTATACTAGCTGAAGTCCACTGTTGATCGAAGTAGATCAATTTATATCAATATCAGATTTGTTCCATTTCTGTGAAATTAGATGCTGAGCGGCGGCAGCGTAATTAAGTGGTTGCGGGTTCGAACCCTACCCAGTGAACTTCGGTCATGAACCCACTTAACACATGTGTTAGGACAATTGTTATTTCTATTTGGTGAAAATAATATATATAAGTAGCCGAAACTGTTGTTTAATGTCGTGTCATGTAAATAAATACCTACAATCAAATGAAAAACGCAGTCGAAGCAGGTGAGAAGTGAAGTGAACGGCGAACGCCGCGTCCTCTACGCAATTAGAATTTATCTTAATTGAAGGAGTTAACAAGAACCATTCTAGTATTGCCATACTAGTATTCTTTAACAATTTCGTGTGAAAAGAATCACTGATTCTGATCTGATCTTCTTTTTTCTACATTGGTAGGTTTGTAAAAGAATATCAAAATAAAAGAAACAACACTCGAAAAATTAATGTCAAACAAAATAAGCAATAACACTTTATTTCATACATTTTTACATTCGTATCAATTTACTACACCACAATATATTAATCTGTATTTTATGCCTGTAGCATGGGGTTCCAGGACAAGATAAATAAGGCATATACATATTATCTCATAGCTTCTCTTACAATATTGAAATAATTATATCAGTCATACATAAATACAGTCGGCAATGTTGCCATACCACTGCAACAGATTACTACTAAAAAAGACCTAGACTTCTATCAAACTCTGATTGTTCTAAAATGGTTTAAAAAAGTACTTTTGCGAGTTCTTCTTTCGTAACAAATCTGTATAGACAAGATAAAAGTTTTTAAGTAGATTTTTTTGTAATTTTTTGTTAGCCAGGTATATGGCAACCAAATATATCTTTTTGTTTCTTAAAAAAGACATTTCTCGACCTAGGAAATGTTACTGTGTCACGGGGCACTTTACAAACATACATATGACGGAACAAAGAACACCCAGATTCTGGAAAACTTTGTTAATCACTTGTATAGACACTTGAATTTATAATATAATTGCGATTTGTCAACCGACACATAAATTTGCTAACGGTGTTAATGGTATGACAATGAATGATATTGCCAGCTATCTACCAATAGTACTATTATCGGTAGAAATGAATGTGTTAAGAGTATATACATTGTTGATAACATCGGTGGCTTTCTGTAAATATCTATTAAGTTACTATTTTTGTTGTTGATTTTATTTAAAGTTAAATAAACTATCGGGTAGCACCATAGTTTTTTAATTTTAAGTAATAATCATAAATACCAAGGTTGACATGTGTATGTCGAACTGTGTGAATCAAAATCATTATGAAATAAATATAAGTTATTTTTGTGCCTTAGATGACACTGTATGCCAAGATGATATGTGGATAGCTTGCCATTATACACAATCATTCTTAATTGTTAAATCATAGATTTATTATAAGTAATGTAGTTCTTACTGTCTGTAGCTCGAATTAATGTTAATAATTTATTATTACTACATCAGTGCACGATTACGGAACAAACACTTTTTTTTCCAGACGATTATAATCCTGCCGAATAGTCTTGTCCTCAAATCCCGTGATAGTGGCCAATTCCTATATTCTATACTAGCTCGTTAAACTCTGGTTGTGGTGCCGTCGTGACATGTTGAGGCATGTTGGTAGGAAACATGTTTGTTGGAGGAGCCATGCTGACTGGGGGGGGCCCGTTATCTGGTGATGCCATGGTGAGTGGTGGAGCGGTAATGGGTGATGGAAATAGAGAGGCTGGTGGGGACATGGTCTCCGTTGGTGGCTCCGAGGTTTCTTCTTCGACAGGTTGGCCAAGAGATGTTAGCCTCATTCTGTATTCGTTTAATTTCATATCCTGTAAGGGTAAACATAATGATGTTTAAAATACAAAAAAAAAAAGACTGACTTGGGAATGATATTACTTTTCATAGTACTGCAATGAAGTCTGGCGGTAAACTTTTCAAAAGATTAACTTTGGAGTTCGTAGGTTCAATTCCCATTTGGAACTGCATAAATCATTATCATAAATGATGCATCTATCGTAGTCTACTGCTGTACATAGGCCTATCCCAACGCGAGAAATAGCACCTGGTTCACCGCCTTTCACTTTCCCTGGTCACCGCATTTAGCCTATTCCAGCTACCTTCTTCAGCTCGTCAGTCCATCTGGCGGTATCCTACCTAAGAAGAATTTTGTATCGTTTAAAAAATATAACTTTACCTGGTCAGCAAGTAACTCTAACAAGTCATCCTGGTCCTTCTTAAGCTTCTCTAAGTCCTCAGCAGCCGTCTTCTGCCTTTCATGACTGACCCTCAGTTGTTCATTCAACCGAGTTACTTCAGCCATTAACTCTTGGATTCTACCCTCATACTCCTTAACCCTGGGATCTTCTTGACTAGGCAGGCTCGGGACAGGTGGGCCAGGTAAGGACTTGGAAGCTGAAACTTGCGCTTTCAAGAGTGTATTCTCGTCTTTTAAGTGAGAATTTGATGCGATAGAGTCGTTAAGAGCTCCCTGAAATTAATTAATCAATTTGTTATTATAGCTGTGTGGTTCTAGGTGGAATAGAATTAGTCCACCCAATCCATCCAAAGGGACTAAAGAATCTTTTCATCATGCAGTATCTATAGTACAGTCATACAATACCCGGATGACGGCGATAGATTACGTGATTCGGAATAAATAATGGTTGGCTAAAATATACATATAAAAGTAGATGTAGTGAAGTGGCCCCTTACCCAGAGATGGACAACTTGTTGTGGTAAAAAGATATTAGGGTTCCATAGACAAAGAGTGTCAACGGAACTCTGTTACTAAATGTTTCTAGAGAGGCGGCTACTTAAAATGTTGCCAGTTTTCTTATTGCTGCTATATAAAATGAAAATTGATATAAGGTAGTAACACAAGAGTAATGATTGACTCACACAATTATTCACGACATTGGAGTCTTTTACCGACTTTAGGACTTCAGTTCTATGTACCTATGTTCGAATGTATTTATGGTTATTATCTATGTTTAATGATTTCTCCGCCAATTGTCGACCGATTTCCAATTTATTTTGTTAGAAGGAGTCTAGTCCGTAAGCTATTAAGATATTTGCATTACCAACAAGTCTTTGTATTGCACGTTTTTTCGAATTTAAATTAAATTAAATATATTCATTTCATAAAATTGCTCAAAATTTATTTGAAGTTATAGGTCAATACACACAGCGCCACCGCAACTATAGGTTACCTTGTCAAATGTGAAATAAATATTAAATAGATAAAATAATTAAATACCTGCCTGTGTTGATCTATAACCACCCGTCTCCAAATTTTCAATGATTTATCATGATAGGGACAGTTTTCTACTTTTTTAAATCCATGGACTCAGAACAAAAAAGGGGTATCATAGTACAAAAATAATTATCCCAAATTGGGTAGATACCTGTAAACTCTGGTTCTGCTGCAACAATCCTTCAACCTGTGACATGAGTTCTTGCAGCCTGGCGTCTTGCTGCCGGATCAGTGACTTATACTGCTCCAGGTTACCAGTTTCAGGAGACGAGCGCCCCGCCACCGGGTCGCCGGTACCGTTCTGCTGGGTTGTTGACAAACTTTGTATGAGGACACCTGGTGAAACAATACTATTATATAATACATTTAATTGATTACAAAAAAACAAGTTCACCTCCTTAGAAAGAACATAAACTTTCACCTACTGTAATTTTTTTATTTTTATTTTATATGCCTAGTTAAGAAATTAAATTAAAGGCTTGTTACAAGTTGATGTATTACGAGAACTTATATAAAATATCATAAAAGCAACAAACTTTGCATGGTCACAAGAATGTCTATATTATTATTAACAGTGTATTCCACAAACAGAAATAAGAAAAAGAACAACACTTTATGGAATTCGTTAACACTTTGGAATTTAAATTTTGATTGTTAAAAAGAAATCTTATAAGGCATATGCATAATTATTACTGCTGTTTCTATCCATTCTTCTGAATTCTAAAAAAAAGGAGTTCCAGGAAAATTATCATCATCATATCAGCCATAGGACATCCACTGCTGGACATATGCCTCCCACATTGAACTCCAAGAAGAGCGGTTGGAAGCGGCTTGAATCCCCTGTCGACCTGCGAGGTCTTTACGAGGTCGTCAGTCCACCTTGTACTAATTTTACCGATACATCACTACCGTAGGAAAGCCACGAGTCATGCTTAGACACGAATGGGCTGTCTCGACCGGAGTAATACTAAGGCCCTAAAGAAAACCTGTTGTCAATCAATACTTGCGTTGCATTTAGCGAATTAGTGAGCACATCAGTCTCAAAGCTGGGCAGCACATTTACAACTCTTAAGTTGGAGGTCACATACCACCAGGTGATGGTGAGAAAATTAAGGTAAATTTGCCCATGTCTTTTATCGTGTTGACTCAGGACCTTGATTATGATACACCTAATAGGGACTGTAGACCTCAGACTCTGGTATAAATTTCAACTTACTAAGTCGACCCATTCCTGAGAAAACCGGTGGTGACACACGGACAGACAGACGGACAAGAGAGTGATCTTATAAGGGTTCCTTTTTTTATCTTTTGAGGTACGGAACCCTAAAACCAAGAATGATACTAACTTTCTAATACTTTGAAAAGTCGGCAGAACTCATAGTCGATGAGAACGTCGGCAGCGATCTTGGCGCGCAGCTGCGGGTGCTTGGCCGCCTTGTTGTACAGCTCGTGGCGCGACACCTCGCTCAGCTTCGACGTGAACATCTCCATGCCTATGCGCTTCGTAAGAAGCTGCCGGAGGGAGTCCTGAAACGGAAAGTTATTTAATCTATATTTATTTTATTAACTAGCATCTACCCGCGAATTTGTTTCTATTCTATATTTTAAGTTAGACCTTGAGCATCTGTGCACTATATTGCTTTGTGACATACTTGGTAGTATTATGTATTTATTTGTGTATGAATGTGTAAGCGTAATGTATGTGTTTACATATATTTTATGTATAAATCCCTTTTTATAAATCACATCTCTCTCTCCACCCAATGGTTGTCTGGAAGAGATTGCTAATTGCGGTAAGGCCACCAATTGTACATATTGTTACTAAAGTATTTATAAGCTAATTTCGTATCTGACTGTACAATAAAGTTTCAATCAATCAATTAATCCATCTATTAACTGCATTTAATTCCATGCAGTATTTTGCTTGATACATGTACAAACAAAAAGACAAAAATTCTACAAAATGCTTTTGGCTTCTGTTGTTCTAATAAAGATTCCCCATATTAGTTTTTCTTCAATATCAAGTTTAGTTACATGACATTGTTACAATTTTACTTTTTGTATAGATTTAATCAGAAGTAGCGAAATATGCATGCCAAAGTGTGTTTATGGTTACACCTTATAATGTCCCGTAATTCAGCGTACACATGCTAAACATTTTCCACAGCCATAAGTCTCAGGTCATCATCCTATCTAGATTGTTGGCGTCTTCTGTTGCGGTTATTAGCTATGCTCAAATTATGATTTTATCTATATTAAATATGTATAAAAATAAGGCCACTCCATCTCTTTCGTGTCGTGAGAGGCGACTAAGGGATTGAACTGATATCTATCCAATAGAATGTATACAGTTTATGCAGAGCCCGGTTGACGGTGGGCTTTCGATGCCTACATGGATTAAATAGAGTACAAGTACGTATGTGAGCGCGTTGACGCAGGCCTGCGCCACCAGCAAGTCCACATACCTTGGAGTAGTCCTCGACTGAGTCATCGTTGAAGTGTATGCAGATAGCGAGGAGAAAGGCGCTGAGCCCCTGCAGCAGGTACTCGTTGTCGTCATGCTCGTTGGCGCAGGTCTGCGCCACCAGCCAGCTCACCCCCCCGGGCGCGCGGAGGAAGGCACTAACAGCTGCAGAACAGTAGGACGTCCATTGGCATAGTAGCATCAAAAGGCCCACCTGCAATTGGCAAAATATATTTATTTTAGTAAGGAATATTCATTGAAGTTCGAAGAATAAGTTTAAAGGCTTTAAAACCTCATATTGACTTTTTTATATTATTAGTGAGCACAATAATAGTTAGTCTTCTTGTAATTTTTCAATAATAGTAGACTCACTAAGTTACTTAAGCTTTACAGTTCCTTAGATAAAATAAAAACAAACCTTAGCTTTTAACTTCGTTGTCTGCTGCAGCAGCAAGGTGCACTGATGGAGTAAGGACACAGGTGAACTGCCAATATTAGTTGCCAGAAGCACTCTCAATAGCTGTTCCTTCTGTATAGGGTTCTCTATTAACGCATGCATCAATGCCACGGCTGAGAACCAGTTCGAAAGAACATCTGAAGAGAACAACCCTCCACACAGAAGCTGTCCGCTGGTCAAGGTAGACATTTCTGTAGAAGATGGCAGAAGAGTTTGGACGAGAGATGCTTGAGATGTTTCGTTGTGGTACAGGTAACATTCGAAACAGTAAAGGACTGCACATCTGTAAACAGAAAACTAAAGTGTATGACGAGAGATTTACTTGTTAATACATTTGTCACTGTTGAAAATCTCAGAATGAGAAAGGAATTTATTTCAACCTCACCAAAAGATCATTAAGCCTATCAATGAATACTGAAACAATAACCACCCTTTAATTTTAATATATAGGGGGACGGAAGGGTCTCTCGTTGGTAAGTGACAACCGCCGTCCATAGACACCTGCAACCTAAGAGTAGAGTAAAGAAGAGAGGGGGGGATGAGGATATAGGAAAGGGAGATAAAGGGAGAGAAAGGAGGAGAGGAGGAGTTGGACCTCCGGATACCTCACTAATTTCGGGGAAATGAAAAACAAGTGATGCTTCACAACCAGTTTCTGTAAGGGGTGGTATCGCACCGGTTGAGCTAACCCATTCGCGCCTAAGCATCGCTCTAATGCCACTGTTAAAGATTGTACAAGACTTCATTTGTAACACAAACAGGGTCAGGGTCTAAAAATATTTTATTAGCTTAATATTTTATTAGCTAAATTAGCATGATTTCACTACTTAATTACTACTTTCGTCAGCCTTCGATTTATACATGCTAAAAAAAAATTAAGAGCGAGATACGATTCGCAACTCACCTCAAAGAAAATGGCTGCTTCTCATTGACCATAGACATGAGCAACACAACAATACATGCTCTAGGTGGGTTAGAGGGAGCCATTACATTGCCCAGAAATTCCTGATTTGCCACATCTCCTCGAACACACTCCCCAACTGTATTTATCGTTTCTGTTAAAATGTCCGCCGGTACTCCACTTGACATCAGAATATTACACAAAGCATCTAGTAAACCCACTTTCTTCATTATCTTTTGGCAGTTTGAGATAATCTGAGCTGAGTTACTTGGGGATACAAGTGTTCTAACTATAAGCAGCATACAATGGACGTTGGATACCTTCTGTGGTGACCAACCCTCTTCTTCGGTTCCTTCCGGTGGTGTATTAAACATTGGCAACATCTTCTGTATGTAACTACCTTCCTTAAAGAAGTTAATATTACTGCTATTATTTTTTAACAGGTTCAGCATAAGTAATAGACAATCTTCTACAATTATACCACCGTCCGAGTATCCCTCAGATGAAACAATTTCAAATAACCTATCAAAGGCGTTTTCGAAGGCCACAATCTTCTGTATATTTGCGTTTCCTTTAGTTAATTTTATTAAAAGGAGAAGTGTTTCATTTCGTATGACTTCTCTGGTGTCTCCTAGCAGATCCATCATTTTTGAGACCCCCATAGGTTTAACTAGAATGATTTCCTGTATGTCTTTTGGTCGGTTTGTAAGTAATGATGTCAAAAGTTGTACAGCTGACAGCCTCACTCGAAAGTCATATTCGTCTAGCAGGTCCAAGATTAGTTGTATGTTGTGATGGTCCTTGATGAACATTTCTGTAAACTGTTCCCCAATGTTCATAGGTACGCGAGGGTTATCTTCCTCTTCTTCGAACTGCGTTGGCGACATTATGTTGTTTATTGTGTCTAAAGCATAATTTACTGTCTCGTTGTCTGCTCTATCCAGTTCTAGAACCTGGAAGGAAATGTTGCAGAGCACTAAAACACTAAATTGATTTGTGATTCAAGTCAATCAGTTAAGTGATTGTTGTTGATTGATTTGACTTGTCTGTCAAAGTATCTAAACGGTTTTACAAACTAATTGCGGCAGTGGAAGACTTTAATAAGCTTCTAGGATTACTTAACACTGGTTTTACTTACGTGTGTAATTCGGGGATGCCCGACTAGTTTCAGTACCGGCGGGGGCCTTTGACACACAGTGTGCCGTCCGTTACCGTCGCGGCTGGACGACTTACACCTTGAGAAAGGACTCCCGTGGGGACCGAACCTAGTCGAGCATCCCCGAAGTACACACGTGAGTAAAACCACATATTTAAATAAAAATGAATGTAACTCACGAAAGTTTTTATTCTAATAGACCACTAATGATTTAATTTTTTTGTGTTATAACAATTTTTTATACAATTACTAACCTGTTTTAACGTATCCAAACATAGAGCACCAACTTCCACTCTATACGTCCGCGACATAGCCTTGAGCGCTCGACAAGCATCTCTGCGGTCTTCTAGTAAAGTCGAGTTGTTTACGCGATCTACTAACCGCTCAACCTGAAGCAGAGTAGTCAGAACTATAATTGATAAACTGCATCTTGCATCCTTAAAATTATATGTCTGTATGTTAACTTAGGTTTGTACCTAGTTACAAACCAGGATGTTGAATGAGACCAATTGCTAATGTTAACTTTACGTAGGAAATTGTAGCCATTTACAAGGTGTTAGGTAAATACTACCGTAAGTGAAGACAGGCGATAATACTTACTAATGATAGCTCAGATGATTTAAAAAAAATCTATTTCGTAGCAAAAAAAATATTCACTAGTTCGGCCACAACGCGTCCTTTAACCCCAGCGTCAGCTGTTTTATTACACTGCTGGCTTATTTTTTTCATCAGGATCATTTTATTTCTAATCATCAAAGGTATCATTAATACTATCGCCTGTTATGTATGACTGACTGACACTGTTATTACTTAAAACCAGGCCAGTTCCTCTCCACAATATAGGTAAAGGTGTAGGGGTATAAAAAGAAGAAGATAGTAGTATACAGTATACCCAAGAAGTATAATAACGTGACCATATGTAATTATTAGTTTAAAATTGTTACATAAATAATAGGTTGCTTGCTACATTCTAAGCTAATATCTACATGGTTAAAGTAATTCATTTAATTCAACTGGTACTACAAATGAATACTACTTGTTATTTAAACAGGTGGTAAACCAGAAGTCCTGTTTCTTATCATTGCTACTTAGAATAACAAACAGTCATAGATCTACATATCTGATCCAATTCAATGAAATTCTGAAAAAATCCAATTTTGTTGCCTTTTTTAAAAGGGGGTGATGTTTGATGCAACATAATGTAATGCCTAACTTATACTTTAATTCAAAGTTCTGTAAAAAAAGAAAGAGTGAGGGACATAAACTTTGCCTAAGTATTAAATGTTATGCTTGCTCTCATTACATTCCCACTATCCACAAACCTCTATTATTTATGAGGCTTACAGGTATTGAGTAATAATTTTTTAGTACTCATAAATTAACAAACATGGTTGACAAGTAAATGAACAAAAAAATTTTTTTTTATTTTATTTTCTTATATGTATTCTTATACATTACAGAAAATCATTAGATATGTATTTTATAAGTAGTAAAAACCTCGGTAACCAAAGGATATTGTTAAAAATACATATCAGTCAGTATATATTATATGTATACAATGCCTAGATGACGGCAACAGTTGTGCTCCTAATAGGCAAGTGGGAATAAGTCATGATTAATAATGTTTGTGTTTGATGAGGCTCTGCCTACCTCTCAGAGATACATGCATGACTGCATTTATGTAAAATGACTATAATTTTTTACATACGGATGGCAGGGTAGAACATACAAAATGTAATCTTTAGATTAAGAAATAATTTACTACTTAATACATCACACAAGTAATAACTAACTACATTTCATTGCATATTGCAATATAGTCCTTAATTTAATTTTGTGATAACAGATTTCAAAACATTCCTGTTGATAATATGTTACTCAAATAACAACATGCCAATAGATGTTGCACAATATAACAGTAGTAGAATAAAAGAGTAAGAAACTACTGAAAAAATTCTTAAGCAGCGAATTATACTAATTAGATTCCTAAATTACTTGACAATGTCATGAAGGTACATGGTATAAGTCAACACGAAAATTTTCACTATCATATTAATAATCTAGGGCCTTTACATTCTATCGAGTTCCACCTACGCTAATATTTTATATATAAATTTCTGCATTGTATATCTGACTATAAATAGGCCAAAGAATGTTTTATACTAAAAGTAAATACAGACAAACTTACGGTCTCCGCTCCTGTAGGTTGATGGCCGGGTTCCGGCGCACCCAGAACGGTCTTCAAACCACTCTTAAAAAAATCCATATTTCACAAATTCCCTACTTCTAATGTTAACACACTTTACATTTGTTCGTGTGAATTCATTGCTCAATATACTAAAACTCAGGAAAACCATTAAATCCCATATACACGACACGTCAAAGCATTTTTGACATATAAAATTACGTTTTGTTCGTACTTTGTCTTGTGTATGCAACGTTTATTAAAGAAATGATTTTCATTTCCTAATGAGTCACATGAAATTAACTACCTGTAATTAATTCGTTACTTTTCATCTTTATAGATCCACTTAAGAAGTGGCATTTAATTTGGATCTTAGTTTAGCCCCAACCATTTCTATATATTCGTAATAAATAAATTGATTATACAGAAAATAGTGATCACTTGTACTTCTGTCAGTTTCTAATGTAGTTCTACTTTGTAATTTACTGAAAGAACAAGACATTTTAGTCCTTGCTGAACAGTTTATACGGTCTATTAGCATATTGATTAAGAATTTAATATAAGTTCTTTTTAGCGTTTTGACAATTCATGTCAACAATGCACTGTACTGCTTAGCTCTCCTTGTATTTTTCGTAAATTTATTAAATGTTATTATAATCCATTTAATATTCCACTAAATATTGCTTAGTATATTAGATTTTTTATTAATTAACTATCTTAAAGATGTCTACGGACCTCAGTGCTAGTTTCAACGAACAATACATGAACATTAATACTAAAATGAAAAAGTAAGTACTTTTTTTCATTTTTTTTTTATTGAAACCTTCAAAACTAACTGGTATTTATTACACAGGAGATTCATGCGGAAACCAAATGTATCGGAAGCGACAAACGAGTTCATAGCTCTAGCAATTCAGTGTGAACACTCAGACCAACCAGCATTTGCTGGACACTCCTATGTTGGTGCAGCAAAGTGTGAAGCCTCTGTAGGTAATTTTTTAGGTGAAGCAGAACATTATTTGGCCGCAGCTAGACAATTTATGAAGGCTGAGAAAAAGTTAAGGTCTCTGAAGTTCTATAATGCTGATAGAGAGAATTTAGAGGTAATAATTTATTCTTTATTCTCCCCTTTGTATTGTAAGAACAGCTTGTTGTACACATCCTTAAAGAAGTCATTATATAACTTTTTTTTAATTTATTTTGTTCACCAAAATTTACTAACAATTCATGCAACATGAGAATAATTACTTAGAGGTAAACACAATATGCCATTATCTTAGATGAGAAACTTATAACAAATTTTATATCATGGAGAAATAAATCAGTTAAAATTCATATTGATCCAGTAATACAGGTTTAAATTTTTTGAATATTTGTTGATTTATGTTTTGATTTGGACTGCAGTATGTAAAAAAGGTATGTTTGTTGTGTGTTTGTTATATGTGTGTTCTTTACACACATATAACAAACGACTATAGCTGCAGAACATTCCATTTTGAATCTTTCTTGTGTAGCATTTTTGACATGGGAGAGCCATGCTTTTACATGTATGAACAGGCTCGACCATGCAGTGCTTGCTTTGCCAGCAATCCCTAATAGACTTAGCTATTGAGTTGCCAGTTGCTGCCGTGGTTGGCTTTAGTCATTTACCTACAAATTTTAGGTGATCTGCCTGTAAATAATTCACAAAATAAAAATGATTTTTGATTTGAATTTTTTATAAGTAAATTATTTCTTGTGTTATAATGACTTAATCTCATCAATTATAAACTTGTATAAAGTTTCTCAACAGATAACATTAAATGTTTACTGTTCACTTTACTCTTACCTGTCTGGTAACACCTAGACTCAACATAATGAAAATTTTATTCAATTATATCATTAAGTAATCTATCTATATACATTTCAATTCAACATTATTCATATTTAACATTGCAGGCTGCAACAGGCTGTTTCATTCAGGCTCTCAACAAATATCCTGATAAGTCACCATTGAGAACCTCCATACTTATGGAGCTGGCCAATGACCTTGTGGAACTAAACCACAAGTTAGAAGCCACATCTTATTATGAACAAGCATTGGAAATGGTCCATGAATCTACAATGAAGGTCATGTGTATGAGAAACCTATTGAATTTGAAGATTGACTGTGGTTAGAATTTTCTGTTTAATATGTGTATTATGTAAGTTTTGAACAACAGCAATGGTTCTCATTCTATAAGAAAAGACATATAAGGGCCACCAGACTATGTAATTTATAATGATAGGCAGTTTAGTGGTAAAGCAACCATGCCAAAAATTATTTTGTCTATAAACTTAATAACATTATGAATTAATTATTGCATTTCAACATTTGATGATGCACAATTTGGTTAATTGATTTCATTTATTTGTTTTTTTCGCAGTCAAACATGATGAAGCACTAGAAATTGCTAACAAAATATGTGACTTCAATTTGGGTGTGCCAGAAGATATTATTGCAGAGTAAGTTTATTGAATCATAACATAAACAAAAAACATTACACCTTTTCAGAAGCGCAAAAGCCTCTTGGAGCATTCACAGGCAGGCATGAGCGACATTGCATCCACGAGGATATTTGCCCGTAGTGTAGCCACTCCCTCGCTCTCTAGGATAACGGGGGCAGCCGTTTCCTCCGCCTTGAGACATCCCCTTCATAGAGGGCTGTCTATCGCTTTGATGATAAATAGGTGTCGATTCAGAGCCAAATGTCCAGTTATCGTTCCCACTACTATTCATATGTCTTTTCGGTTAAGGCTGCACAATGCCTACAGGCAGGTATGTTGGTCCAGCGACCATTGTGTGTTTCTCGCGTCTAGTGTCTTACCCAGTAACGTAACGAAATTGGTTGAAGAGTAGCGGTAGCAGTACTGTTTTTTTTTTTTTTTTTTTTTCAGCTGTTGGAGCTGCTACTTGTATTGTAGATCCTGTCGGTGCCAGCTCATCGACGGCATCGTTCCCGAGTGATTTGCTATGCCCTCTAATCCATTGAAGGTATACTTCATTAGCTGAGGCTAGACGCTACAGCGTTTGGAGGCATTTATAAAGCCAGAGTTTATGGTATTGCCGTCTTCGGTTTTTAATATGGTCATACTTTCCGTTACGCAGAGTAACAGAAAGTGGGTATTTAATTATTTAATACCTCTTGACACAGATGCGGCGCGTTGTGGTTTCTTCCGACACATTCACATATGAAAATGAAACTGTATTGACCAAGTGAAATTTTTTATGGTTTGATCTTTTGAAATATAAAATGTAAATGAAGTCCATAAATGCCGACTTTTTTTATGTCCGTATGGTTGTACTTGGTACCTTCTTTCGAAGATTTGTTGTTTATGGATCTTGTCGCATGGGGCAGCAATAAGTGGTTGGTACTTTACTAGGTGATTCCATACTTTAAAATGAGGACCTTCTCGATTGAACACAGATTCAAGTGTTTGAGTTTGATAGCTGCCATGGCTGCCTCCTGTTGTATATACAGGGCGAGTGGGGTAGATGGAACGCCCGACTGGGGCAGCGGTAGGGGTACTACGCATGCTACTACTGACGGCAGAGCATGCAAGTCTCTGGATGTGCTGCAGTTTGTTAAAGACGGTGCTCGGCTGTATTGTCTGCCACAAGTAAGTGATAACCAGTAGTATGACCGTTTTGTAGAACTATAGCTTGAGTTTAGGATATGTACCTCAGTTTTTGCCGAGGAGACTATTGCATTGACTTAAAATAATGTAGGCTTTTTAAGTTTTGTGTCCAGGTGCTTATTTTATAGAAGTTCTGTCTCCTAGATACTTGACCTCCAGGTTAGGTCTAGACGGGTGCGAAATAGTGTATGAGTGTACTTGCTTTATGCAATAATATATTTATTTTGTTTTTTCTAGAGTTCAAGTAAGCAGGATACTTTTGGCACTACTAGAAAAACCACCAGAAGATATAAAACCCTATTCCCTGAAGCAACTATTTATTGATATCATGAATGATAATGACAGTGATGGTAAGCATACTACTCCAGTTAATAGTTGAATCTTCCTAGTGTCATGATTGTGATAAAAATTTGCTAATTATATACCAAAAATATGCAAATGCAGACTAGACTTGGACATCAAACTATTAATATGTTCTGTCATGTGATGACCCTATGACTCTATCTTGTGCGGATATTCTTCTCTCGATGGTATGGTTGGAATAGTAAGAATAGACTTAATTCAATTTTTTTTTAATATTCTATAGGGGGACAGACGAACAGACGGGACACTGATGGTAAGTGACTACCGCCGTCCATAAGCACCTGCAACTCAAAGAGTCGTAAGGGCAATAAATGAGGAAGGGGGGCTGCTGGGAGGGGAAAAAAGAGAGGAGGTATGAGGAGAGAGGAAGACGAGGACTATAGGGGGAGTTGGGCCTCCGGAAACCTCACTCATTTCGGGGAAATGTAACGCTTGGCATTACTTAACGACCGGTTTTCTGCGAAGCCGTGGTATCGCAGCGGTCGAGCCGGCCCATTCGTGCCTAAGCATGACTCTACCATGCTAAAAAAAGTCATTGTGGCCTTTGCGGAGATGCCACCACACTTTCGCCAGTGTCCAGTTTGTAAAAGACCAACAAACGAAGGCCTAAACTATTAAGAAGATTAGGATAAAATGAGAACGTCCTAATAAAAATCTATTCTAAAACAAAATAATCACAAAATATATAAAATTTCCATATAGACCTACATATACATATATATTTTCAGTGGTAGAGCCATGCTTAGTCACGAATGGGCCGGCTCGACCGGTGCGATACCACAGCCTAACAGAAAACCGGTTGTGAAGTAACGCTTGCGTTGCATTTCCCCGAATTGAGTGAGGTTTCCGCAGGCCCACTTCCCCCTCCCCCCTTTTCTCTCCCCATCATCCTCAAAGGCGGGCAGCGCACTCGTGAGTTGCAAGTGTCCATGGACGGCGGTGTCACTTACCACCAGATGACCCGTCTGTTCGTCTGTCCCCCTATAGTATTAAAAATATATATATATATTTATATATATTAATTTATACTAAAATATTAGAATAGACCTGTTAGCATAGTGGACGGTAACCCTGACTGCTGACGAGTCAGAGGTCGTGGGTTCGATATTCAAAAATTTGCGTCATCCACAAATAGTGGTTCCGTGTCTGGGTATTCTTTGTGTCCGCCATTTGTATGTTTGTGAACGTAGAAGGATGGAAAGATGTTGTTTGCTCTTTCAGTCATAAAAAGAAATGGACTGCCGACGAAATATATTATGTAATTGAGCAAGATCACGTCAAGTGGACCCCCCATTTACCATTTGATCATAAAAATTTAATCTATATATATTTTTCATAAGTACTTATGATGGAAAAATGATCCCCCAAACGATTCTTAAAAATTTTGATTTTAACAACATTTTTTTTTACAATGAAAATTTTAAGCACTTTTAATTAAAAAATGGATTAAAAATCAACCGTAAGAGATAAATTCATGAAATTTTCAGCATCCATGGTCAAATGTCTATACTTTAAGAATATATTAACGACTGAAGATTATTTGTTTATTTTCTTATTGTTAACTAACTTTTAAGTTAACAAATGAAAATTTAACTCATTTCTTGGTAAAAAAATGCATTTTTTTTTCATCGGTCACATGCTTTATTCATTTAAGTTTAAGATTCCGGAAGAAAATTTCATTGCTCGCCATTAGCTTAAACAAAATGAATTTATTTATGACAGCTAATCGTTCTTGCCAATTCAAAGCCTTTATAGGAAATTATATGTGCAATTCTTGTGAGAGGGCAATTTATCTGGGACGCGAACCTGCGATACGGAAGAATACATGCAATAAACCTGTAAATAATGATTCTATTGTTGATACGAGAAGAGATGAAATTACAGATGATGATAAGAAAGATCCGACTTTTGAGTGTGATGCTATTGGCAATCAATTGAAAATTGAAAATGTTAATAAATTGCTGTCGGAAGTTGGTGAACCATCGATAAAATTAAGACGAGTGTCAAGTGTTGCTGAGTGTCAGAAATATTATAAAAAAGTTTTATAATAATGTTTTGTATTATTATTTTAAATTATCACTGATAAAAGCTTCAATGCAGTACGAGACGCTCGGTAGCGCGGCGCTTCCACATCGCTCGGCGGCTGGCGCGCTGTTATAAATAAATTCATTTTGTTTAAGCTAATGGCGAGCAGTGAAATTTTCTTCCGGAATCTTAAACTTAAATGAATAAAGCATGTGACCGATGAAAAAAAAAATGCATTTTTTTACCAAGAAATGAGTTAAATTTTCATTTGTTAACTTAAAAGTTAGTTAAGAATACGAAAATAAACAAATAATCTTAAGTCGTTAATATATTCTTAAAGTATAGACATTTGACCATGGATGCTGAAAATTTCATGAATTTATCTCTTACGGTTGATTTTTAATCCATTTTTTAATTAAAAGTGCTTAAAATTTTCATTGTAAAAAAAAATGTTGTTAAAATCAAAATTTTTGAAAATCGTTTGGGGGATCATTTTTCCATCATAAGTACTTATGAAAAATATATATAGATTAAATTTTTATGATCAAGTGGTAAATGGGGGGTCCACTTGACGTGATCTTGCTCAATTACTAAAAAATAATTTATGTAAATGTAAATATTTTTTTTATTTCAGCAATTCCATTGAATACAGATATAAGATTGAAGTTACAGTCCGTAATTATTTGTCACACAACAGGTGACGTACATTCCTTGATCGGTGTGGCTTCGGCCATAAAGCAGTTCCTGACTCTGCAGCAAGTGGAGTTACTGCAGAAGTTGATCTCTGAGCATAAACTAGATCATTCGACATATCACACCAGGTGTATGTAAATGTCATTTGTAAACTCGTGTAATATAGGAAAATATTTCTTTGTTTGTTACTTAAAAATATAAATATATTTTAATTGTATATATTGTTTTAATAGCTGAAGAGAAGAAAAGAAGCTACAGAAATTTAAATTGGCTAATAAATGTGTTAAATTGAATAAGAAAATCCTGGTCTATTTGTTATGCCATCACCCTTACCGTTGAAGTCAGGACAAGACAGTCTGCGTGTGCCTGCTCCCAGGGTAAAAATCTAGATGTGATGTGGTTAATTGGTTGAGCGGTTGGCTCAACAACCACATTTGGGATTTCCCAAGCTGTAATAATCTTCTTCTTAATAATTATAATTTGTAGTGTCGGGTACCTATCAAGTTATTAATGACATGTTATATTTATATTATATTGCCGTGTGGTTCGCGGTGGAGGAGAATAGCCATCCCATCTCTTCCCGGTGGTATTGTAAAGGCGAATAACGGATCGGACTGTTATCGTATCAGACAGTATGTATACAGTCATAAAGTGCCCATTTGACGGCAATATGCTTGCCCTCTATTGCGTTAGTGGTACCAAATTCTTATTGGCAAATTGTGGGTGTTTTGTGCACCTCTGCCTACCACTTAGGGGATACAGGCGTGCGCGTATGTATATATATTTTATTAAATTCCGTTGCTCGACACCCCCCCTTACTCCTATATAAGGACGGAGGACCTCGCGCAGCCCTCTTTTTACTCTCTCTTTTTACTTACATCGGCCGGACGACGGTCGAAGCCTCCAAAAGCCGAGCCTTCCTGAGCCTAACTTTGTTTCAATTGCTCGTTTAATTTAAATTTTAATAATTTTAACTTTTTTATATTTATTAATCGTAAAACCGTGTGCAATTATCTCCTTCAATTAATTTTCCTGGTCAACTATGTTTCAAGAAAGAAACAGCCATCTACGTTACAATTTTTTTTCTCTTTATTTAAGACAAGGAACTTTTGTATATAAAAATGACAATGTCAATCCCATAGTACCTTATTCTAAGCTAACTACTACATCAAGTATTTTAGTACCATGTTACAATGTTTCCATTAAATTAATTTGAATGTTTCAGTTAAAAGGTAATGTTATAATAAAACATTAAAGAACATCCTTCAACACACAATTTATTAGTCAAATCTCCACTTGATTGAAAAATAAATCCATGTTGAATGTTATATGCAGTTAAATTAAAACATTTTATTTTAGTTTTCACAGTAAATTGTGTTGCCTTGACCATAATGAACACCTTTTAATTTAAAAACATTATTAAGACTTTTTATCAATACTACTGGTGCCTAACTTAGGTACGATAACTTCCAATTCTGTTCCAAAATTAATATTTTTGTCAACAACTAGTGGAATATCTTCTTTGACGCCATCATCCTCCTTTAAATCAATTGGATTACCAAAGTCGGCAGCTTTATCAACAGACTTGTTTTGAATAGAAAGACTCCACATCTCCTCAAATTCATCTTCTTCCTCATCTTCATCTGCACTCTTGTCACTCTTGGATTTTCCCTCGTTAGTCTTCTGCCAACAGTACTCAAATGGGTAACTGACATTCCTATTGTCATCAGGAGCAATCTCAAATCGTGATGATAGAGAGTTATATGTTGTATGGACACCTTCAAGTAAGTTAACATCTAGTTCATCAAACCCAGTGATATATTTGAACAAGTCCTCGCCTGACTTCATTTCTTGTACACCCTTTTTCTCAAAGAACTGAAAACATAAAGGAATAGTCTTGTAATACATTAAAAAATTATTATAAAATCCCTACTATCAATGTTAGGAAACTTGATATTGAAATATAAGCTTTCTGCATCAAGAACTAAAAACATGTTCCGAATCTAGTTGTTCCTAATGTCTCTTATTTGAATATTTGAAATTTTTGCAATACAGGAATTATCCTGAAAATAGCTATATCGGATAACATGATTAGTGAGAATAGCATTGTCTCCAATGCCATGGTAGGCAAAGTTTAAACTATTCTCTATAAAAATTGTCAATAGTACATTTAAATACTTACATTGGCAATATTACGGCAATCTCTAATCAAGAACTCTAGGCCATTAGGGTGATCAGGCTGTACAGACTGGGACACATCAATGAACCAGCACTTATTGTCCCACCAGAGGATGTTGTACTCGGACAAATCAGCATGAATCATGTGCCCAATATTGTACATCTTATGCACTGCTTCCACAACTTCATTGTAAACACTCTGCCATTTCTCTGGCTTCAAAATAACATCTCTCAACTTAGGAGCAGGCTTATTGTCTTTACCAATAAATGACATCAACAAAATATGCTTTTTCAAACAAACCATACTTGGACAATTCAGCCCAATCTTCTTCATACGCATCATATTATGCATCTCCTTTTCAGCCCACATATGCACAATTTTCCTTGGGTTCTGCTTCGAAAATCGGTCCTTGAACCGGTAATCTGCTTCAATGTATTTATCGCGAGTTTTGAACTCATTTAGAGTAGTCTTAAATACTTTGATTGCACATTCCTTAGGAACTATTAAGTCAGGATATGTAGTATCTCCATTGGCATGTAGAACAACAGATTCTTTGCCAGTAGAAATGATGCCATTGATGTTTTCCAACAACCCATTGTTAATAAGTTTAAACAAAATCAACCTGGTAGGTTCATCAAGACCCATTTCTGCTGTTGCTTGACTTTCTTTTCGGTCCAACATTTTGTTTTTACGAGTATTATGATGTCTCGTTTGCTCCCTCAAGTGGTTGAAAACAGAATTAGATAACTTCATGTCAAATCCGGCTCCATCACCGGTACACACTTCAGGAGGGAATGCCATCACTTTGCAGGCATTTCTCCTTCCATTAATTACACTGTCATGTTTTGTAACCATCTCTCCATCTTTCATGACATATCCACGCTTAGGAAGACTAGCAAATTCTTTCTCATTAGTTTCAAACCGGTCCCAATCCTTCCTCTCAACTATATCTTCCTCATCTGACTCTGAATCATAGATCAAATGCTTGGGTACATTGAAGTAATTGTCGTACGACACTGATACCTTAGCATCCCCATTCTTTTTCTTTTCTACCCTCTTGAGTTCATCGTCATATTCCCTGTCGAACTGGCATTGCAACACTTTCGCAATAATTGCATCCGAGTTACAGAATTCTTTAGCGTTTGAGAGTTCTATCTCTTGTAATAATCCTTGTGGTATATCGTTAGATGTGCTCACATGCTGATCAGATAGTTGTTCAGCGAACTTTATTTCCTCCTTAACTTGGAGTCCTCGTGCTAATTCTTCAGACATGATCTCTGTAAGATCTTGCACATCTGTTGGTGCGCTAATTTTTTTCCACGGGCTCGACATTTTATATGTTTTCTTTAAATCTATATCACAGACTTGCTAATAATAAAATAAATAACTTTCACAGTTTGATATTCACTGAATTACACAATATTAATTAATAAATACTATGGCAGACGAACCAACATAAACATTTTCTGATTTGACAATTTTGACATTAAGCATTAAAGTTGGACAATAAATTAATGGTTCCTTCTATTAGACAGAGATAGATACCTACATAGGGGTGAGTAATATAAGCGGAGTAAAAGAGATGTACATATATACTACTTCTTTTTCATACATATATCGCTATGACAAGAAGCGACGAATACACAATATACAAATAATTCTTTATATTAGAAAAGGTCCCTGCTTGCTGTAGATAATAAATTTTCCTAATTGTCAATCAGCCAACTGTAATCCAATGCTGGACATAGGCCCTCCCTAATGTGTGCCAAAGTACCCGTGTTTGGAATACGAGTGCTTTGGCAGCAAAAGGTCGCAATTTTGTCAGCAAAAGTGCGACCGTAATGATCACACGTCAACAAACCATCCACAAAATAATAGGGGTGAGCAGCAAGCACAAGGTAGGCCTCTACACTACTAACGTTGGCTTATCCCTACACTTCAGTGATCCGTACATGCTCTGTCTAATGAATTTTCAGTACACTACTTAGATCCTTTAAATGATACCGGTCTAGAGTTTGAATGTGGCGCCGTTATAAGTACCTACCATGTGTCCATGGAGCATAGGAAATTTTTCAAATCCATTACCATATAGACAGATATTTTTACTTTGAAATTGAAATCATCAATTCTGCTGGTAATTTCGGTATGAAGGTCACAATTAGTTGTTATCGTTCTCTCCAGTTTGCGGAATTTATTGACTTGCCTGATGGAGGCTAACTTATTAATATGCTTTTGAGTGTGTCATTTCAAAACTCAGTGAACTTTTAGCCAAGGAACGCAGATCTTGAGCGTAATAAGTTACAAGTCGTGTATCCTGACTCAGTTGCAACTTTGCCACAGGATTCCGCAGTTTTATTACCATCTTTACCCGAATGACTGGGGATCCAGGCTAGTGCTACCTCAAAACCAGACAAAAGACATCTATAAAGAACCTCTTTAAATATAAGGATTACAGGAAAATTGCTGTCAGCTTTGAATGAGTTCTTTAAAAGATCCTTTAATCAACTCTGGGAGCCCTTAAAAATAAGTGCCTTGTTAAGTTTATGTGATTTAACATATAAGACTGCTTCCAATAAAGCAATGGATTCTTCTGAAAACATAAAGTTGTAGAAAGAGTATTTGTGGTTCAAAATAATTGTGGTTCAATTTAGGGACTGCAGAACCAAAAAAATTTATCCAAAGATGAGGAATGAGTATAGAGTGTAATCCAATCCTTCTCTATGTTGAGGTGGAGTTTTTGGGTCGCTGTCGGAGTGTGTACTAATGCCAAAATCAAGAATTATTTGTGGTTGCATGGTTAAGGAGTGGTAGCCCAAATCAAAAAGAGGGTGTAAAGTAGATTGAAAAATAGGAGAATACAAATCTCTTGTGGCGTCACATGCTACGGACTGTAAAACTCTAAAAATGCATCAAGACAGCACGCATCCACTCGCACTGCATACCAAGCGGCGAATAAACGCGATCCGCGCGACACCGCGTTTTTATACGATGCATAAATTTATACTCACGCACACAGACAACGAAAACAGCAACGTAAGCTGATTGGTTGCGTACACATTAAATATTGTACCCTTGTAAATATAGAATAAGAAATGTTATTGGTTAATCTATATATTGTGCGGTAAAGTAACTATGTTACTTAATGGTCAAAAATGTGAATATAACTGGCATACTTTTAATCAAATATAAGTCGATTCTAACCATTCCCAATTCCAAAAATCACATATTTTTATTCGTTCCTTGGATTATATTTGATATATTATTTTTATGCTATAAAGGAGAGGCCAGATGACGGGTTAGGCTTAATTCTAGACACTTATACTTACGGTGTAGAGACCTGTATCTGATTATTCAAGCCTTCTGACTAAAATCCTGGTTTTGAGTACCCTAATTAATTGTATAGATTCAGCAGGGGAACAGACTTTTTTAACATCGAAGTCTACAGAGACAGAGAACAACCGTCTCCATCAGGGGGTTACTCCATGGATAATCAGGTCTTCATCATCAGGTGTCTTATTACTATTAGTTATTTTAGATATTTCTTCGACTAAGTCACATCCACCCGCTCATTTAGAGTCTTTACTAACCTAGAGCCCCAAACGGTTAGTGAATTTCGACATGTGAAGTGTCATTTGAGTAGAGGTAGTGACAAACCGTACTAGATTTATTTGTAAAAGAGGCGGGTCATACTTCTTGTAGAAGATAGATTGGTGAGTTACTTTTAATTGTAGAATACAAAATAGGTCCTTGCTCATTACCTAAATAAAAAAGCAAAACAGATTTTTCACTTATTTATTTTAAGCCCTAACATTCACTTCGCTGCTTTCTTTGCACCGCCAGTCTTAACGCTTGCCTGTTGTGCTTTGAGAACCTTGACAATCTTTTGTTCTTCAATGAGGAAAGCTCTGACAATGCGCTGTTTTACGCACTTGTGGCAGAGAACACCACCGTACACACGCTTGACGGTCTTCTTGCGATAGCAGAGACGTGAACGTTCAGCAGGCCTTGCGGGCTGAATACCACGGAGTTTGCTTTTGCACTGGCCACATCTTGGGATCTTCTTGGGCTTTTTGACGTACTGATAGACCAATCGTCCACCAGGAGTCCTTACTCTGAAATTATAAAATTAAGAAAATCACAATAATTTATTTCAACTGAACCAATCATAGGTATTTTAAAATTGCCAAGAGAGGAATTCAGTCATGAAGCTAGATGCCTGTTCCAATATGTAGATCCTATGGAGAAGAACAAGAGCTATCATCCATATCAAAGGGAGGCGAACAACCTGACACATACGCCACCATTGGCAGGACTTTTAAGCGAGCATGATATACTCTGAACTGCCAGGAGATAGAAATAGGATACTTTAATAAATGACAAAACAGTTTTCACATGTAAAACTCAAAAGTTTATACTATTCATACAATACCTACAATGTAAATTACTTGTGTCCATATTGCATAACAAGTGTTAATAATAAGAATTAAAAAAACATCAATAATTACATTTCAAATAATAAAAACAGTAGTATAAAAGAAAAAACGAATACACCAGTGACAGTTTACAAGGCATGCATTTTATGCAAATTTAAAATTTCTTCTCAGGAAGTTGAAGAATATCAACAGGTATTTTATTTTATAATTTAAGAGTACCCTATATAAGATATTTGTACTTTTGTTAATCTAAATTTTGTTTGAACTAATTTATGTCTTTCACATCGGTTTGTAATGAATTGATGCAGATTTTTACAACCTACATAGTGTTTTCATAAATATCCTAGATGCTTTGTTATCAGGATTCAAATTTCCTTAAATAGTTCATTAAGGGATTCACAACTACATAGATTGTAAATGACTAATAGCTAACACCTTGGGTCTAGACCAAAGGCGAGGTGGAAGGATGAGATAGAGACCGTTGGAACACTTAATTGGTCAAATGTCGCAAGAAATCGCGACGAGTGGCAATCTCTGGAGGAGGCCTTCACCCGAAGAGGGGTCCAGATGGCATGTGAATTAGACTAACAATATCCATACCGATTACTATCCATAGGAATGTATTGCCAATGAAATAATAAAGACTATTATATATGATATAATAGCTAACACTATTTTATGTGGTAGAGCTATGCTTAAGACAGAATGGGCCTCAACCGGTGCAATACCATGGTCTCACAGAAAACTGGTTGTGAAGTAACACTTGCGTTGCATTTCTCCGTAATGAGTGATGTTTCCGAAGGCCCAACTCCTCCTCTTTCACATACCCTCATCCCCTTTAAAGGCGGGCAGCGCACATACGACAAGAGTTGCTAGTATTCATGGACAGCAGATGTCACTTACCATCAGGTGGCCCGTCTGTTCGTCTGTCTGCCTACAGAATAAAAAAAAGATCCTTGAGTAACCTGGCATACCTATGATGTCAAATCTAAAATCTACATCAATGCATTTAAACAATATGCCATATTGTGTTTGAGCGCCTCAATCCCAGAAATTGTTTTATTTAAAAAAATATTGTCATTAATAAGCACTGACAAAAAGTAAATACTCATATTAATGACAATATTTTTTTAAATAAAGGTACAAATTGTTTACTACTATTTAGTTTAAAATAAACTCAAAACAATTGCCTTGTTTAAATCACCAAAAACCTTATTAGGGACATGTTTAACTGCATGATGGATGGTGCAGTGGTTTAAGTGATCACTATGCCAAGTATTGTGGGTTTCAATCCCCACACAGGACTTTGAGTAATACTAAAATTGTTGTATGATACTAAAATTGTTGTATGATTCTAGCAGTCCTTTCTGTCCATTACTGGAATGATTCTAAAATCCTCAGTGATACAGAAATTTTATTCATTGTGTTGGAGTTGTGCTTATTAAAAAAAAAAATGAGAGTTCAAAGTATACTCATTTTCAACAAGTTTCAGGCTATAAAGAGGCAGTTTAGTACCCTTTAGTCAGACATATTTGATAATTGAACACAGTACTGGAAAACATTTGTCACATAACTGGAGGTCTACTTCATTAATAAAATAGCTAAAATTTGTAAACAATGAGCATGTTGTACATTATACTTGGCTTTTTAAACACGTAATTGGCTTAGTTATCAATCCATGGTCAAGCCCAAGGGATTTGTATATTGTAGATAAAATGCTTTTTCCCATGTGGGAATCAAACCCACAACAACCTTTGGATCACAAACCCCAATACCAACTGGTCAGTCAATTATATTATTACTTAGTCAGGGTTATAGACTGTAATGAGTGAGCATGAACATCATTACTACATACTACATTATCTTTTAAGACATCACAGTATTATAATAAATATGTATCTAGATGTATAGGTATAAAAAATATTATAACCTATTTATGATATTTAATAGATTATAACATTCTTCTATTTGAACACTGAGATGAGATAATGTGTGTGTGTGAATGTGTAAGGGTACGGCAGTAAAATTTTGTTTGAAAATATAAGTAGAACTTACTTTACAACTAGTCAATAAATACAATCAGTAACTTATAAAGAATAAATTTGAATGTAACACAAAAAGAGACTTAAGCTTGCAAGATTTATGACTGCAACCACATATATCGTTACAATCGGAGCATCAAAACAGTTAAAAAAATCCGATTTAGAGGTTAGTTTAGTAAACATGAAATTCAGAAATTAGGGAATAAAACAGATGACTTAAAATTTGATGTTAAGGAAGTTAAAATAAGTATTCCTATATTTAAACAACGTTTAAGGAATAATTACTTACATTCTCCTTTGATTTGACTTAGTATTGTACGACAGACGTCGTCTGAACGTAAGCCGCTGTACCATTTTTAAGCTGAAATATTAAAGAAATTATAAGTAACACGTCGCCCACTATTGTTTCCACTAGCTTTATTTCAAATTACTTAAAATTATAACTAGATTATGATAGATTTTAATTTATTTATTTTACACCACACAATTCCCAACCTTTTTGACAGCTGTTGACAGGAAAAGAAAAACAATCTTGCTTATGGCAACTTTGAAAACAGCATAGACTAAATAAGAATGCGTAACTTAACAGTAAGAAAAAAAAATTGTACTTAAATATAATAAACAAGATATTTCTAGTTTGAGCTGCAGAGCAGGAGATCGTGGGTTTGATTCCCACATGGGATAAAAATTTATGTTATCCACAAGTAGTCGTCCCGGGTCTGGGTGTTATTTGTGCCCGTTGCATGAATGTTTGTGAAGTTCTCCGCCAATTATTCTTAGTGCAAGAGTTGTATTTTACCAGAAAATAAAAAAAATAAATAAAAAGACCTATCGCATAAAGCGACCTCTAGACTGCCAATGGTGAAAGTTCAAAGTTCAAAGTTGGGTCTATAACGACCCGATATTGATGTATTAAGAACCACGAATACTGGGTGTGCACTCAAACAGCGGAAGCCTCCTTCTTCTCTTATCTAAAGCATAATGAAAACATCTTTTGTTCTTAAATCAAACATCAAGGTCATCGGTGAAAACATGTCTTTGCTTTCAGTTTACAATATGCGGTTTTTATTTTATGTGCTGGTAACATAACTCGAGTAAAAACCAAAATGGCTGTCGGTGTGTAATGTTTGTGGTCTTGTTTTTCCTGTGTTTATAATAATTGAAAGTGATAAAAGGTCTTGTAACTTTCGCAAAATGGGTAAGTTTCCAAATCCTTTTGTATATTTATGTGTAGTCTCGATGAAGGTTTCATTTATTGTTCTAATTATTCTGTCAATTGACCGTGATAGTCATATCATCAGATGTTTATGAAGGGTGATGGAGTGTACAAGTCTTCTAAAAATATTATAGTAAAAAATAAAATTGTAATATTGAGTAGGTCGAAATTATGATTTGATTGTTATTCGTCTATTCATGGAAGCATTAAGCGTAGCTTTATAATGAACAGTATTGATTTAAATTGTACTTATACTGTTTAAATTTTAATTAACTTGTTTTTTTTTTAAATAATGTCGGCAATATTTTTTATACTTATACTTCTACTATCTTTAATTTACTTCACCCTGTCCTACGATTTCTCTGTGCGATAAAAAGTTTAAATATTTTCCAATAGATGACGTTAGTGGTCAAGAAAAATATGATTTAATTTTTTTTTTGTTGTAAAGGTTGTAGATCTTACTCGTAGGGCTGTTGAACAATAGCCCCTTTCTACAGATCAAGCTTATGATCAATTTATGGGACTTTGTTTAAAACGAAAATTTACATTGTGACTAAAATGTGAACCTATAAGCTTCATTTTGAGCCAGGGATCATAAATCATAATCCTGTGACCTTTCTCGTCTAAGGCTATTTGCAAAATCTGATTTGCTAGCAGCGTTCTCTTAGGTTTCACTGTCTGTCAAAACTTCGTCTTAACTCGATGTTTAAACTCTTTAAAAATTTCAAACTTCCATGCTATTGTTCCCTTGTCATTTATTACTTGTATTGACGGGAACCCTCACACTCACACACGGCCGTCTGATCCCAAACTAAGCAGAGCTTGTACTATGGTAACCAGACTGCTGATAAACATACTTATATACTTCTAAATACATACATATTATAGATAAATTACACCCAGACACAAAACAAATGATCGTGCTCAACACACAAATTTTTGTTCTGGGTAGGAATCGAACCCACGACCTCGGCTTAGCAGTCAGGATCGCTAACCGCTAGACCAACAGACCAGTCATATCAATTAGGGTTGAATCGCCGAATACTGAAACAGGTCGAAATCGTACCTCATCTAAAAGTTCTCTTCTCAGTATGAAAACATTTGCACCCAGTTGGTATACATGCACCATCTTTTTCTTTACATGGCTGTGGTGTTAAATAGAGGAGAGCGGATTCTGATACTGAAAGCTTACTAACGGAAAACTATTACTGAGCTCTATAGCCGTAAAAAAATAGTAGAATTTTTACATTGCCGCTCGGGCAAATAGTGATAAAAAATCAAAAACTAAATGGACCTGCTCTCCATATAAGAACATGATTTTGTTGCGCTTTTGCAAAATCTCATACGATGGAGCTGAACTGTTCGTGTGCAAATTCGACTCGTATTTTGGCGCATTTCTTACTACTTTATATATAGTATAATAGATTGTAGAGATACTATTATAATATAATAGATATCTCTTACGTAAACAATATCGCTCAAGGGTGTAGTATCCTTCACGTTAGCGTATACTGTCAACCAACAGCTTCTACAAAAACGTAGTGTATGCATAATGATGCATACACTACGTTTTTGTTTGCAGCTTTATTGTGTTTAGTGAGTGTATGTTTTCAACCGACTTCAAAAACGAATAGGTTCTCAATTAGACTGTATTTTTTTTTTCATTTTTTTTTATGTTTGTTACCTCATAACTTTCAACTGCGTGAACCGATTTTGACATTTTTTTTTATTTGATAGCTTGTGCTTAGGTCCAGTTCTGACAATGGTATCCATGAAGAAACCATATAAGTCTTAAATTTGCATTTAGCATGTGCGCGACAAATGGACGAAAAACTCAATATCACGCCAACCGATTTCGATGATTATTTTTTTTTTTTGGAAAGGATGAACTTCAACTTTAATTAGATGAGAGTTTGGTTAGGTTGTGACAATGGCATCCATGAGAAAACCAAATTAGTCTTAAATTTTATGATAGACGCATTGAAGTCGGTTGTCTACTTTTTTAAAGTCCGATTATAGCTGGTATCTTTATTAAGAATCTACGACAAGACTACCTACCTGATGAAGAAATAGTTAAAGATAGCCTTAGAATCAAGTATATGTGTATTTATACAGAGACCCAGTAAAATTGAGCCTATAATATAATATGGATAACTATCCCAAGAACAAGTATCTCCGAACTTGAAACTTAAGTTATTTCGTGGTTGTCGAAAAAGAAATCCATCAAACTATTTTTGAATGTGTTCACCAAAACATTTGAACGCGATATCTTCGCCATGTGAATAGCGATTAAAAAAATGTTTTTTAATTATTATTTATAAGAGTGCAATGCAACGAAAGAGTCCTTATTTCTATAATAGCGCAATAGAACAATAGAAATGATAAAATATGGTTTTCTAATGTTTTTAATTTTGCACTTACAAATTGTAACCGCAACAGTTTTTCGAAAAACGGAAGATTATAAAACTTGATAAATCCACGTAAAATTTTGATAGATACGCTACAAGTTTTTACTCAAACTATGAAATAACAGTCTAATTTATAGACAAATCGTTTCCACTGATTTAATTAATTGCTTCCCAATTCACTGAGAGGCGCCAACATCTATAAAACAGCCTCGTCTTTAGCCTGATTGGAACACCTCTTGAAATTATTATTCCATTAACTCCATTCTGCTTAGATTACCAAGTTTTTTTTTACGGTAAATGTTTCTTATGTTAATCGTGTACCTAAAATACATTCTGTGAAATTTATTTAATTTTGGTAACATGTTAGAAAGCTCTAAACGACATCAATTCATCTTAATAAAAGTGTGATTTTCGGTATAATCTTATTGAACTGTGCCTTTGTTATGGAAAATAATCCCAAATTCGCATGGTAATTGCTTCTGAGTAATATTGATCTACGCACTTAAACATTCCCCAGTAGTAACCGTTGCCGGTTTTATTTGCCAACACCAGAACTGAAAGTAACAAGCTGAGATCTCCTTTCGTGGAGCTTCAGCAAAATAATTTTAGATTATAATAACTATTCGGTCCAATATTTTGCTGGTGAGTGATTTGTCTCACCATATTTAGAGAGTGTTCAACCAAAAAAGTAAAAAAAAAACCTGGCTTATAGTTGGCGTGATGATTTACGTCATCATATTATTATTATTTTATCCCATACGTTTAGATTAGATACGTCCGTAAACCAATTTAATTTAATATCCATACATAAATCGTTGTAACAAATTCGTTATCCTATATTGTGTGGTTCACCTTTATGGGCTCATCCTATCCATGCGCGTACGCATTCGTTATGCGCCATGTTTCATTCGAGGTGTCAGAAATAAGCCTTTATAAAATGTTCAAAGGCGCTTATACGTAGTACATAATTTTGAACGCGAAGAACTTGGTTCCGAGAACCCTCCGACATTGAGATGGGTCATTTTGTAATAACAATAGCATGGGCCTCACGCAGGGTTGTCTCTTAATAAATTTATTTGTCGAATGGTTATGAAAATGTGATTCATTAAGGTATTATAGAATTACTATTTGATGTGGTTTTCCTCGAGAATGCTTTTATGGAGTTTATGAATTAATAGAAAATAACGAATAAATTATTACAGTTTGAAAGTTGTATGGCTTCGCGATAAATATAATATTGTATGTTTATATTTTTTTTTTAAATACAGTTTTAGTGAACAGCACGTTAATGTCTTTGACTAAAGTCGTTCATATATATCCTGGTTTTGGTTCTAAACTTCCACCAAATCTTTGATTACAAACCAAAGTCGATAACCCTTACGTCTCTTGCATCATATTTTTTTTTTACTATAGACAATAATTTCTTATAGTACACGTGTATAATTAAAATAGTGGGTTACAATCAAAAGACACGTTATTAAAATGTTTCAAGTGAATTGTCACGTTTGTGTGGCTCACCAAATATATCAAAAGTTATTTTGATCTGTATGTCTGTGACTCATGGATATTTATTATAATGATGTCAAAGTTCAATTTAAGCTGTTAACTTTTAACTCTATGAATAAATATTAATGTTGTGTTCTTGTTTAATTAAATTGGATAGGTGGCACCATTATTAGTAAAAGGCATAGATAAATATTATAATACCTTTTTTAGGGAAATCGATTACGGTTCTTAAACCATTTTAATTTTACGAAGTGTGGTCTGTGGGTTGCGTATGCTATTTTTTTTCTATATAGAATCTTTAATCTGTATATATGTATTGGATAAGTTTTATTAGAATTCACAATCTAAATCACACTTCACTGATAAGGCAAATAGCGGTGGTCAAGTGGAATTCAATAGTCTGCTTCTGTACGATATTTTAGTTCGTTTGGCCGTTAAATGGTCATTGGTTCAGTAGCGGGTACTATATCTAATACTATTTAGAGTATTAGCAAGACACGATGTTTTGACTTTACAAATTTATTTGTTTTTTTTTTTGAACAATTTAAGATAAAACACTAAACAACAAAGCCGCAGCGAGGTCTTATAGATCACTAGAACCATCCGCATAAGAAGTTCCTGGTTTTAATAAGTGATTGTATCGAAATGTAACGTCTGTTTTAAATAAGTATTAATGTCCAGTTCATAATTCTTTCTGTGGTAGTCGAATTTAGTGACCGAATCAGACACTGGAATGCCACTGCAATAATTTGCACCGTCACTGGAATTTACTCATTCCAGGCGATACAAGGAATTCCGGCGCTGGATTTATTATTTGAATACTGGACTTAAAAAGTGAACACCAGGCATTAGAAAAAAATACTCCATCTACGATATAAAATGATCGAAGAAAAAGTGGCAACCCTACTCAAGAGGCAACTCAACTTTTTTCCTTATTTCCCTGTCGAGATTCGGTGCCCGACACCTCGTGACAATGGCGCTAGCAGCGCGCCGGCCTCGGCCATCCAGCTGACGGGACTATTGTTGTATTGAGCTCAACGAACTTTGATATTGCTTTCCCTTAAGCCTTTACTAGTTATTATTTTGAGAGGGTAAAAAAAAATAATCAGAATGATTTTTAAGTGTGCTCTTCCTGCAGCCATCTCGATAGCTAGTGTATGTTGGAAAACAAAAGAGAGGGTGGGGCGACCGCAGTCGCGCTTGATTGTAATATGTATACATACTGAAATATGTGTTATGACGTCACGGCCGTATAGTTTAAGGTTATATATGGATATGGTATTTAAGTACTTGATTTCTTAGACTTGTTGTACTTGTTCTCTTATAAATAACAATAACCTGACGCAACAAAGTGAGGAAGTTAATAATCCAGTCTTATCTAATGTGACTGTCTGATCTCGAGTCTTACAACTAAACTGTCTAATCTCTAATAGATAACAGTCCGATCCCTTAGTCGCATTTACAACGCCTGCGGGAAAAGATGGTAGACCTTATTCCCCCCACCGTGAACCACGATTAACAAAAGACGTATGTCCGTACCTATACAACCTCACGTATACAGTATGATTAGAATAGCTTGTGACTTAAATAATATGGATCATGAGCTTCTATTATTAATTTTCCTCATGACGCACCTCTTTTGTACAGACGTCTATTTGTGTGTCTCATTAACATAACAAATACAGAACTTTTTTCTTACTACGTTCGTGAGTGACAATGACGCCAACGCCCACGTCACTACAGTGACGCTGCTATTATGCGAGTGCATAAAAGCGTTCGCACACTGCACATGTTATGACAGCGCTTGCGCATCCATTAACATAAGAATCTGGAGATCTGCCATTGCGGTCTATACGATTTCTACTGCCATTTTTGGTGTTATCAATCAAACCCGATAGTGCTATACATACACTCACCATCTATCTCCTAAGCGGTAAGCAGAGGCGACTTTAATGGCAAATTTTCTCGACTATAATTTAGTCCATCTAATGAAATAGATAGAAAGCCTATTCCATCAGACAGGCTCTATATGGCCGTATGTATATTGTCTGACAGATAACAACCAGATCCATCAGTTCGCCTTTCACGAGACCCACAGTAAGAAATTGGGGCTGCTATATTTTTCTCCACCATAAACCACGCGGCCGCAATGGATTTCTGTCCTGATATACCTAGTATATATGTGTATTTAGACTATATTATTTCAAGAACGTAAACGTTAAATATCAACTTTAATTCAAAGATATGAGTATGAAGGACAAGGAGTATATAATTATTTGCCGTCTCTCATAGTAGACTTTATGGATTATGTTCTGTATGTGTATATGAAACATGCCGCAGACAACAAAATTGCTTGTACGGTGTAAAACCGGCTCGCACTTCGATTTGACTATTAAAATCTTGTCGTCTTGTGTACACGATTCTTTAACTTAAATATTTAATATAGTGGGTAGGGTTGGCAGAGAATAATTGTGGAATGATGGAGTCACTTTGTTCATTATGCATAGCTGTGCGGTGATTTAATGATATTATCAATTATATAGTGGTTATGTAATCAAATTCATATTTATAATGAAAAATGTTATATCGCACCTACGTACCTATTTTATATTAAGATGTTTATATTATTTTTATAGCACTATAAGGTAACTAGCCGAGAATGGCGTTAGATTTTAAATAAACAATGTGATTTTCGAACGTCAATAAGTAATATCTATATATATAACATCTATGTCTATTACAGTTTGCTTTTATGAGATGGGGGGGTTGAACAAGCAGACGGGTCTCCTGATGGTAAGCGACTACCGCCGCCCATGGTCACCTGTAATTCCAGAGTTAAAGAAAATATCATTCCGATTAAAATGTTTAAAATTACTAATATATTTAGGTTTAACAACACCACGCTATTATCCCTAGGAGTCGAGTACTGACCTTAAACACAGGTGGAAATGCGAGGAATGGCTATCAATTTATATAGGTATGTACTATTGAAATCTTTGGATAAATTTATGTGTCATATAATGTTTTGTTAGGTGCATTTTTACAAGTAATTATTCCACATCCACGTACTTATAGAGGCGTTGTAGTTTTATTAATATTATTTAGTTTATCTGATAAGCCACTTTTAATTCAGTAGGTTAAATCGGTATTTCGTGGATCCCTGACATAAAAATCCTATTTATAAAACTGTAAAGATAATAAACGACATTGGCTTATCTATTCAAATTATCAATATTATATTATTTGAAGATTTTAAAAATCTCGTATTAATAAGGTACATTTATTTTTAAACGTTTGCGATTTTATGGAATTTCCAATTTATTGTAGCATACCTAATAGGAGATTAATAGTGGCTGGGAGACTGCACGAGTTCGATATATACATATGTAGGTATATTAGGTACCCTCAACTCTTCAAGGGAATTTAAGATGAGTGTATTGTTAAATAGTATAAAATCCGACGACATTTTTAGTGTTTTCTTTTTCTTTTTTTCGTCGTTTTCTCGAAATGACGCTCTCTTTATTAAGATGATTGAAATAGGCTAGGGTAAGTTAGGCTTTATGGAACATCGTATATACGTAGATACGTTTAGTAGATATACATACATTAGACATACATTCGATAAACATACATCTTCTTGCTTTCTCCTTCGTCAATATCGAATACTTGACAAAAAAACTTAATTGACAGATTAATGTTTTTTCTTTCAAAGTGTTTATTACACCATATTTGATGATATGAAACAAATAGAAAAAATCGAAACAAAAGGCAGACATTACTAAATCCATTACACGTACGTTTGTAATACAATAAAAAAAGTAATATTAGTAGTTATATGGGAAATGTAATATCGTTCAGCTTAATGTCCTGATGGCGCATGACGAATCGGAAACTCGCTATAATGTGATCACGTATAAAAGCGATTCCTTCACTACGATCAAGGCGCCAATGCTCTTATATTTTTACACCAGCGAAACTTTGTGGGGCTATAAATGAGCGTAAGCCGTTAATAAAATTAAGTACCATTAATCGGTTAACTTTTAAAGTAGATTCGCTGTTTCACTTGTGATCATGACAATATTAACTGTTGTTAGTAGTACGTTAGTTTAACAGAGCCACGCTTAAGGCCTTACAGAAAACCGGTTGTGAAGCATTTGCTTTTCCCCGAAATTTTGATGCTAACCTTTAACGTGAAATAAACCATTGAATAGTCCAAATAAATGGTAGGGCTAAATAAATATTTCTTTCAAAACAATTATATTTTTTTCTTAGATTTTAAATGTTTCAGATTAGAGCTAGTATAGTCAATCTTCCGACCTAATAAAAACTGAAAATCATCTTACTGTACATATTTTTTTTTATCATTCCAAAAGCTTAATTCTTTAATATGAAATGGTTTTGATAAGTATCTACCCAAAGATGGGTTTTTTAACCACAAGTCTTCATCATTTCAAATATTGTTCGGCATTAGTAATCGCTTTTTTCGTAGCCTTTCCAAAATGTATAACACAATGAATCGTAGTAAGAGTACAGATGCATTGATTTAGATATCGATACTAAATCGTTGCTATTGTTGCCACTAAGAGCCCTATCTTGAATCGATTGTACGTTGAATCATTCATCCTCATCTCAACGACTTCTAAGTTTCTTTTAGATTCTTAAAAGTTATCCTTGCATCTTGTTTTTAGTAACGTAACTTTATCTATAGTGGCCATTTAATAACGATTTGATCACAAGTATAGATAGATATTCATTTTTATATCCAAGTTAAATCGATCAATTCGGAATTGAAAAAGTAAAACTTGTAGGCGGGCGAGCTCGGCTTTTTAAGAGATTTTCTTACTCTCTTTAACTGTATTTCACCAGACATGTATAGATGCACGTCCCCAAAACCACATAGGGGGAGAAAAATGTAAGTAAGGAGTAATTCGCGTTTCTACCGGTTTTAAAGAGATGTTGGAATCGGAGTGAATAAAAGTTTTGTGAGGAAAAGGTCGACAATGCGTGACTGACTTCGATGATGTTTCGGTTTTGTCTAGTTACAGGTTACAATTCTATACTAGTATTATAAAAGCCTCTCGCTTCCAGTCGACTCCAGCCGCCTTTTTAAGGTCATCGGTCCATCTGGCCGGGGGACTTCGTAGTATCTTACGTTTACCGGTTCGCGTCCCCACTCTTAAGACCCATTTGATCCATCCGTCTTTTGGCGTCCGGACCGGATACTGTGGCATTGGGGGAGGCCTATGTTTTAATTGATTATAAATATATAAGTACCAATCTATCTATCTGTGTGTAGAGGCGATATCGACGATGGGGGATGAGGGGAGAGCGGTCGAGCCGGCCCATTCGTGCTTAAGCATGGCTACCACTATCAAAAAACAGCATAGGCTACTTTTAACGACACTCCTACTAGGCAAAAAAAAAACAGAAGCTAGTTGTGAATAAATTAGAAAAAGTTTGCCAAAAGGGATTCCTTCGGGATTTAAATATTAATAAAAACGTCACGAATTTCGCACGAGTTTGGTATACATTATTTCTGTACAAATCCACGCGCACGTTTGTTTACAAGTCGCTGACCCAAACAGAAAATACTAATAAGAACGTATTGTTGGAGCACACACCAGTTTACAGTCTAGGGCGTTACCCCTCTAAAATGAGCTATTTGTTTTACAACAAATGTTGTTTGTATTATAACAATGTATTGCATTCCAACATTAATACTGCCTTGCAAGTACAACTCTGCTTGGACATTGCAGGCGCCGTATTTGTAAGTTTAGTCTGATGCAACTATTTCGAGTTGCCATGTTTGACAGTAGGCGAGTCTTTGAATTGTTATTAGAAGTCTGTTGAAGAAACTTGAACGATCTAGCAAAGGAATGGTTTACGAGCAGTTAGGCCAGTTAGTACCACTACTAGGAAACTGTTATTTTTATCTTAGAAGTTGCAAATTGTAAATAGTACAAGAGTTAGTCTAGGTATTGGTTGCTGTAGTTTTACTAAAGAACGTATTGACGTTCGTGGATCTTGTATTCCATAAACGATAGTACTATCAGACAGTATAAACATAGGTATACAGACATACAGTGCCCGGATGACAGCATTATCCTTGCCCCCAGTTAAGTGGGACAATATTATTGTTGGCTAAAAAGCATTGAAACGGGTCTGCCTACCCTTTCGTATGAACGAA
Organism: Tyria jacobaeae; assembly: GCA_947561695.1. NCBI lineage: Eukaryota > Metazoa > Arthropoda > Insecta > Lepidoptera > Erebidae > Tyria > Tyria jacobaeae. The sequence continues at coordinate 18,572,680 of OX387223.1, forward strand.
AATACTTCATCTTCTAAAGGCTATAGGAAACAGTGTATTCTAGGTATATTATGAACACTTTTCGCTAGGGATTATATATAGTACCTGCGGATTAAGGAGTAAATTTTTGGATTTCATTGTCTTATTTTTTTTTAATCATTAGTTAATTCTGGCAAGAAAGTGTTACTAAAATTACACTATGCATATGTATATTACACATGTTTAATTTAATTTTAATGGAAGGCGTATTCACACTGCATTTTAACCCAGCTTTAATTTATTCTTACAAATATCGATTGATTTAATCGTAAATACAAATGTAACGTAAACTTAAATAAAATTTACAACTGCTATCGATGAATTCAAATCAGTAAATAGTGTGGGCGTCAAGTTAACTACGGTGGAATTTAATTCCGCCGCGCGGGGAGATCTGACGATAATATTTTCAATGCTATAGCAGGGTACCTGGGTCGCCCTCCAGTTCTGTAGACACTACACGTAGATGATTGATCATTTTTAATAAAATTGGTTATAATAAGTTTTGTCGTTATGTTTGCATCCAAATCCAACCAAAGATAATGTAGAAAAACTTTAATCAGTAGCTAATAAATGGTTGTTTATCCATATTGATATATATGAAGAAGTTTTTATTTTCAAATACTTCATGACATTCTGGGTGGTTTTTATATTCTAAAAGTTATCTTTCTTACATTAATGACATGAACTTGGTATGTTTTTCTTCTATGCCCGTACTATTTCTAACTAATAAGTGCACAATATCATTAAGTGTGATTTGATTAGATAATGCTGCTTGAATCGTTATTACTTCATGTAATGGCATCTCTTATTATATATACATTATAGGCATATATCCACTAACACGTGCGTTCTATTTCAATTAAACTGATTCTGAACAGATCCAGTTCCATTTCAGCGTGTGTTGTTTAGATCTTCCTTTGTTCACGACTACATACCCAGAAACTACCGCCACGCCGCCTACAACGGTTTACGTAACAGAAAGCGAACCTTAAATCTCACCTTGAATTATGCCCGAATCACATATACGATGGTACGATAAACTCGTTATTTATTCATCCTGCCCATACCCTTAATGATACGTTGGCTTAAGGTCCATTGACACTGACACATTTCATACTATTCATTTCGAGGGCTACAAAATAAACTCCACGGATTCCTTTAAATATTAAGCTCTACTTAATTACCCCTTTCCCCGTCTTTGAATCGGATTCAGTTTCCAAATGCGATCTTAAGAATTTATTTTAATGTTTTGTTCTATCAATTGATGAACAGACTGACATAAAATAATTTTGTTGACTATGATACGAAATGTATGTAACTTCAACCATTTATAACCATTTAATTTTGTTTTTGCTGCAAACTGAGTAGTTGTAAAATTTGATCACCAATTATTATGCGACTGTGTGATTAGTAATGCACATTGACACGCAAAGCTTCATTGCAGTTACATTCGCGTTGCATTATGGGTGCGTGTTGTTGATGTACATGTGAGTTTTTGCGGTCGACCATCCACCCCTCTTACCTGCAATTTGTTCGTACGTGCTAAGAAGAATTGCTTCACTTAATTGCAGTTTGCGCGGACTGTGTCGACCACTTTATTTACTTCGCATTACCTCTCGCTTCGAATTCACTTCTCGGAAGCGGTCAATTTGTCAGTCCACCCTGGCAATGTTTAATGTGACTTGATTGCCCCCTCATTTTCTCCGAGTAATCTATAACCGAATATTTCTAAAGTTTAATGAACCCAGGCCCTTTCTGTATCGATTTAGTATCTTCATTATGTTCCATAGTTAGAAAACAGGTAACTTTTTTCTTAGATGTTAAGGTAAATCCTGTTCGAATAAGGATCGTAAAGGCGCGAGGAAGTTACGGCTAGTCTTATAAGGTATTAAAATAGACGCCGAGAGCGTGCGGATTGACTGTGAATGGCGAACGTTGGCGATGTGCAGGTCGTGGTTAACTCGATGGTACATGTATTTTTTTGTTAAGGAACGAAATTACGCCTTGTTCGGCGCCGCACGGCCTCTCCGACTCGTCTTTTTAACATGCTCCGTGTCGAATTTTATTATTTTTATTTAACACCTGCGCCCGGTAATCTGTATTCGACGATCTCTTGAACGCTTAACTCTTTTTAGGCGTGTTTTTGTGTCGGCTAAGGGCGATTTATAGCATTTATGTTTTGTCCACCTAAAAGTGTCTTTTAATTTTGGTTGTCGCATCGTTGATAATCGATTATGGGCTTCCTTGAATAAAATCTTAAGGCTCTTGATCTCGTGAATAGTTTCATGTTATTTAAATTATTTTTACGTAGCCATCTATTTGATTAGCTTTTATATATAAAATGTATCTGAACCTCTAGGTACAAGTGTCAGAATTATATTCTTAAGACTATTATGTATATAATTATTATCCCAAGATTGAGGTGTACAATAAAGTAATGAATAAATACGATTTGCCTGAACAGTCATAGGTCTGATCATTTACGGCTACTACTTGTAGCTGAATTATCAACCAGCCTTCATATCCCATTCTTAGTTCCAATTACATCGATTTGTAGCAGTAATTGTATAGGTGTAAACGCTAATGGCTACCGACTTGCACGGGCCCCGCGGTCCGGAGGCTGCGCCTGCGCCACTTAACCCTGTTATTATCTAAATGCGTTCTGTATACCTGCCAAGTTCCCACCAACGAACATATTAATATTGTATAGATTTAGGAAATTTACGGATTTCTATCTTTGGTGCACTTATTCAGAAATGTAATTGGTAACAAATTCTTGTCTTTATAAAAAAACTTATCATTAGTTTCGTATAAAATAAACTTAATGATTTAAGTATCAATGTCTCTGTTCTTCACAGAACATTGAATTAAAATCTTATCTTTTTTTAATATATAGTAATTTTTAATTTAGTCTTAATTTAATAAATAAATAGTCTTTTTTTAATTTAGTCTGTTAAATAAACTTTCTCGAGTGCTTACATATAGCACGCATACACAATTTCATGCCTTTCTCTCATCGGGCTATGCAAAGACAACAGCCTGCCACTTGCTTCTATTCTAATGTACATAACGAGCTTCTTAAATATAAATCAGAGATAATTATATATGTCCACACAATTTATAGTCATTCAATTTTAAGCTCTTAATCGTGGCTCTTATCATTGCACAGATTAATAATCGACTATATAAATTAATTTATTATTATCGTGAATCGTGTTTTTCATTAAACCATTACGGAATAATTACTTTACCCTTGGCGTATTAATATATATTTGTTTATATTACAAGCAGTTTTTTTTAAGATATTAACTTGCTTTAAACTAATCTTAGATTATATTTTAGACGCGTTGATCCCGGTGAAGTATAAAGAGGCCACTCACATCTCTTCCCGAGGGTGTTGTTAAAGGTGACTAAGGGATCGGGCAGTTATCTATAAGATATTTTATATGTATATAGTCATAAAGTACGAATAGGCTTTCCCCCTATTACGTAAGTGGGATTTAATCATTATTTGCAAAAAGTGGGTGTTTGACTTACGCTTGGTGTACGTGTGTATTGTTCTATATTTATGACTTAACGAGCAATGTGTTAGTAAAATTGTAAAAAAAAAAAAAATGTAATGGTGGATTTATGAATATCGTCTAAATCCGTTTTCATTCGTTAAGTATCTTAACATATTGGTATTCCTGTCCGACTTCGTAGAGTAATATTAAATATCTAAATGAAAAAACGCGGCTTCGCGGCGCCTGCGCTGACCATTCATTAAGCATACGAAAATGTATTCAACCACTTTATGTTGATGAATATAAGGTATATTTTCGATGAATATTTATTTATTATAAATTCGACCACTTATAAATCATATTCGCCTCAGTGTATCCTACGAATGCGTGTTTTTAGACAAATATCCACCAACAAATGGGATAAATATCTGTTTTTTTGTTTGATGAATAATGGCTGACGGTTGAGGCGGGCCTCTCCTAATTGTGATAGTCATTAGGTGTTACTTTAAAATGATGAGGGTTTTCTTAGGTAGACATTTGATGATTTTAAAGCCAGTTATATTCACAAAGCAATTGGTTGTGTTATCTTGAAACTGTACGCAACTTTTAAATGTTTACATTATGGACAATGTATACATATCATAAATTCACGCCTACATCAGACACGAAAGAAATATTGAAAGACAACTTTTGCGGACTGTAATTTAGTTTCATTTACGTAATTAGCTCTGATGATTTAACTGAAAAATTGGGAATATACACTATGCCCTAGTCTTGCCATAACTATTGCTAAAAACTTTTTTTAAATTTTTAAATTATCTATGGCCAGACTAAGTATATTGAAATTCAAAAAGTAGTGAAAAGTCCGGGCACTCTTTATATGTAATGTTTATCTATGATGATTTAAAAATCATCGTAGATAACTAAACTATAACTAAGAAACCCTATAAATTATTAAACTTTAAATATATATATTTTATGTACAAAATATTTATGAATATATCTGCTAACAAAACAATGACAAATAAAGTACCTAGTTGATATAATTTTAATTCAAAATAATATTCTTAATTCTGTTAACAACTTTACAAATTAGTGACGGCTGAATCAAAACTTACAAAGATTGTTTTTTCTATGCAGTAAAATGAAGAAAAAACCAATGAATATGGTAATAAATGTTACGCCATACAAGTTTTAAAGCGTCTATCTCCGAAAATATACCGTTACCTTTTTATTGTAATTGTAAAAAATATCGCCAATATACTTTAAATTGGAAGTTCTTGGAATTGCTCTCTTTGACATTATAATTATCAATAAGGGCTGATTAGCCAGCTTTAATTATTATTATCACCGGATATAACGATACATTTTATTTATAAACTTGTTTTTAATAGTTGCTTTATAATAACAGGCGTGAGTGTATGTGTGTATGTATGTATATATTTAATAGGTACTTTAACGATCTTTATCGTAAAAACCTAAAGCGCTGTTTAGATCTTGAATTATATAGCTGATCTCTACTTTCTAGAAATTTCGCTCGCTTGTAGCTTATTGCGAATACTAAAGACATCTATTTTCACGACATTAGAGTATTCATTCAAATCATATTGCTTTTATAAGTTATGTTACGCTCATAGGTAGCAATTAGTTTGCTTGGTAAAGCGAAAATCCCGCTTGTATAATTCTAGGTATCTCAATTTCCGCTAGCATGAAGAACATTTTAACTTAATGGTACATCATTATCTGTGTTGGTGTAAACTAAAAGCCGAGATCAACCAACTCAAGTGAAGGAATGCGTCAAGGAAAGAACTCGGACCCGATGATCAATACAAAATTTTATACAAAACAGTACTAGCTTATGAATTTGTATTGTACGTAGCAATGCAACGACTTGATTGACGCCTCAGTTAGTTCGTTAGTCGTCTCTTCAAAACCCTTGTGTGTGCTATAATATCTCGACTTCAAATAACACGGCCTCATCTTCTTTTACGATGTGTGATATTTCTTGTGGTACGACTAAAATAATTTTATTTGACCCTTGGAGACGTTAGAGCGTGAGGTCTCATGTTCATCTAATGCATTGAATGCTTTCATTGTGCTTTTTTTTATCTTTTCTATCCTATGCTCAATTTCTTTGCCTCAATTTCGGTTTCCTGTTTGAAGGTATTAAAGTTTCTTTATAATCTTAGTTTATTGTGGTATTTTATTTGAGAGTCTGTTTTATTTTGATACATTGAATTTACTTTCTTATAGAATATATTCAGACAAGACAATATCTTGTCTGAATATATTCTACAAACAGTAATCCCTTCTAATTTCTGTTTTTCATTTGCGCGTTAAAGCTAATCGCAAGAAATTTGGTTTGGTTATATTTTTCAAAATATAAATAAAGTAGTATAGTACTAATACATCCGCTTTGATTCTCAAAGGTTTACTTATAGATGTCAGTTTGATTGACAGCAGGCGCCGCAAGAGATCTACTTCTGTTGATTATAGTGATACAGATGGTGTGGGAGCGCTTTACATAGCAACGAAACGATACTTTGTTGCTTCATAAAAGAAGAATTTTAATGTGTATACATATGTATCAAATATATAATAGACTCAAGACAAACTTCACTCCTTAATGTATAACGGCTACTTATCTTGTTTTAAATACTTCCGAACAAAAATAGGCATCCTACACTACAGTGAGGGAGTTTTAGACTAGCTCTCATGTCCGTGACAAGTTTCTTAAGCTTTCTAGCGTAGGCGATGGCTTAGAAACGAACCTGTAGCACGATGACTAAAAAAAATTATGGAAATGTGGATTAGTTACGGTAAAATAGATGATTACCGTCGGAGAGCGCGTCGTCCTACAAAGGTGTCTCATTAACAAAATCCGACACCGGGTCCAATCCTTTCGTTAGAGGTCCATTGTCGTCACGGTTTGGTCTCAAACTCTAACCCGGAAAGTCATTACAAGTATTCGTTGGGTTAATATATCATTAAGAATTGAGTGTTGGCTCTCGTTAAAATGCTGCATGCTGAAATGTTACGCCTTCATTTAAAGTTTTTAAATTTTATTTTGTTTATACATCAGTAGGGTTTAGTACGTCTGTTGTTTAATTAGGTGTAAAAGTACCACACTACTGGTGGAGTCAAGATTTCTATTCGGGTTGTGTGTTCATTCATATGTTTTTATTCGCTTAAGGTAAGAAATGCCTACGGCTGTTAAAGCTACCAATTAGGGATCGTGAATAGCAATGATTGGGTTGGCTCTCACCGTTCAGCTACCGTACTAGTAATATTTTGAAATTGTTGTGTTTTCTTTGTTACAAATTTACGTCATGCTGATATATATCTCTGTATTATATTATATTTTGTATATGAACGAAATTTGAAAAAAAAAAACATCCACGTTGGTTTACCCTTCCTGAAATTACTGGTTATCAGCAATCAATGTTATTGATACTATGTATATACATACTTATAATTTTAAAAGAGCTGCCTATGTTTAACGTTTTACAGAAGCTGAAAATTTTGCTGAAAAACTGTTCTTATTAATAAGACCTTATGAAGTACATACAGAAATAATCCATAGCAAATTTGGTTACTGGTACATTTTTCCTTAAATGTTCAAGGATATATTTAAGGTTTATTTTTTTTATTAACGTATGTTTGCTTTATCTATTCATTTAAAAATAAACTATTACCTCTTAGGGAACTGCGCCGCTTCATAAATTCTTACAAAAGCATATTAAACAGATGCACTTAGATTCAGAAATTAAATAGATAATAATCTGTAATAGCATAACGACTTCTGTTCATTTCGAATAATATACGGTGTTAAAAGTAATCGTGGTAGAGCCACGCTTAAGAACGAACGAATGGGGTTGAACGGTGCGATACCACGGCCTCACAGAAAACCGGTAGTAAAGCAACGCCTCATTCATATAATGCCCATTTTACAATTTTTTGACAGATGTGCCTTATGATTCTCACATTCTTAAAAGAGTTTATTCTCTTGCTATTAGTAACTTTTTGGATTTATTATACACAAAATAAAGTTGATGATTTAATTTAGAAAAGTAAGTTACTTTAGTTATACTTAAAATAATAAATAAATGAATAGTTTTTATTTAATTTCGCACCTAAAGCCTCCGAAATTATAGTCTTGCTATACCCAAGATACTGCAGCTTGCCTACAGAGTAACGTTTTATGTTTCATTCGACATTAGACACGAATCAAATTATACCTACTAGTGCTCGCCCAATAGTCGATATTCGACCATTAGTCCTCTAACTTGATAAAAAAAATACATTTGCTATCTTATTGTAACATAAAAAAATGTGAGAAACAAAACATGTTGCGTTTTAAACTTATCTGTCTTTAAAAATACCATTTTATATTAACCTAAATATTTTGTTCCGGTACAACTAATACTATCAACTCCAACATTAAAAGCGAATTACGATTATATCAGTAAATCGCCCTGATTTATGTCGCAGTTAAACAAGCATCTTTTATCCCATAAATAGTTTTAATAACCCAGATCCACGTTCAACGTTTGGCTATGTGCGGCGACTTCAAAGCGAGGTTTTATCTCACGTTGACAGCTAACAAAATCCTTTTAATTAGTGGGTGTCTGCGTGCGCGCACCTTAAGTGTCGTCCCACTCCCACGCGAAACGATGCACACCCAAGTCTTTATTGATTCATACTTTGAAACAGATAAACTACTACCTACTTGTGGGCTTGTGATTTATTATTTATAATCGACATTTTATTAAAGCATTTTAACTCGGAGCATTTTATTTTGCTAGTAGGCAGCGGTAACCTACCTGAGGCCTATTATCAGGCCTACTACATGCTTGCAAACCAAAAAAAAAAATGGTACTGATCAACTGAAACATTGTAGAAATAGTTTATGTTTACATTTGTGGTTGTAGTGTGTTATGTTTATGTTGTCGGGATTACTTAAAACAAGTTAAGGTAATTAGACATTGTCGTGAACCTTAAGTTGAACAAATAGACCTTAATGTTTGATTTTAATTATCCATGACGCATTTATTTGAAGTACAAATGAAGAGACCGACTAAAAAGTCGAATACGAGTTAAAAACAATCTCAAAACGAAATAAGTATGTTTAACGTCGTTCGTTGAATTTCTATAAATAAACGCAAAATTTCTAAGAGCTTAAGCAGCTTTCACAAGAATTTCACACCCCTTTACAAGATGTATTCTATGAATGCACTGGTATTAGACGTTAGTCAGATAAATCATTTTTATAGTAGATTTCGTCTTGTTTCCAAGAACAAATTTAAATATTCATCCACAACACTGTTGCTGAGTGATACATTGACTCTAGGTTCTCATTAGTCCTACAATGTATACAATTCCTTTAAATATGGTTATTATGGTAATGAAACCAGTTATATATACCATTTGTAAAGAAACGATATTACTCATGACTAACGATTCTACTCACCGGTACCAAAAACAACATTATGATATCACATCATCTAGTTAAACGAGGAAATCTTGTAATGTCGTGGAAGCTGTCCTTTTCTAGATTGACCTGTTTTCATTTGTGCACTATCTGATGTAAAACACTTCCTTGCATATCCTTCTGCAAAGTAAAACATTACAGAATTTAGGAGTCTACTCTCAAAACTGATTTAAAGTAAGATGTATCTATCTATTCATTCTGTTTATAAACTTTATTTTCCTGAATACCGAGGAACTTTGTAAAGATCATTCAGTAGCTAATGTAATCATATTCGTAAGAGGCAAGCTTATCGATGGCATGCGTCGTAAAAGTGTTCATAAAGTTGCAGTTATGTGACTATACATACGTTTATTTATGTATTTGTGGATTTACTGTCGGAGGAAGGCTACGAGCATCCGTCCGAGCCCCGGACCGAAATATCTAATGCTCGCTAAATTCCGCGACGTCTAGGTGGGTTAACGAACCCGTAATGAGATACGTTCTTAAATGATAAGATAACATTGCTCAACACCTGCTGATTCTTGGAGATGGTTATGGTATTTTTGTGCAAGAATTGTAGGTTTGCCTTTAATTTCGCCAAGCTGTTTTTTTAGTAATATATCGCCTATAATAGAAAATACTTTCAACAAATTATGTAATGTAGCTTTTGTGCGTCAATATATTACATGATACTCAAAATAATTTACAGTGTAAGAATATTAATGTCTACGTTTAGATAAATAATTAAAATAATGCTATATTTATATGAATTTTGGTATCTTTTGGTATTTTATAGTATTTATTTTATCGCATGTCTATCTTTTACATTGAATTAGAGGAGAACAATATGAATTAACATTTCGGCGTAGTATTATAGGGCTAAAACCACCTTGCTCTTCTTAGTAACTCTATATTTTATACTTAATGTCATTAAACGCCTTCTCGATTGATTAGCGACCTTCACTATCGCTTATATAAGACTGGATAATACGTACAGATTTTAGTCAGTAGTGGCTTCTCTAGCAGTAGTTGTATTGTATCGATAAATGAAATTTTGTTAAAAACATACGACTCTGCTGTATGAAAAAAAAAAATTAACATTGATCAGTAAGGTTATATGTAATTAATTAATTTTATGATACATCAACAGATATGTCGTAAAATACAATAAAAATATATGTTTGTTCGAAGTTAATTGGTTTTTCTTCATACGGCAGATGTTGAACTTTTAAAATATTTTTTTTTTCCAATTTCATTACGATCATCTCGTCCGACGCTCGCACTCATTAAAAGCTGGAGTTCTTTATAGGTACAAAAACACGCAATAACGCCGAGATGAAAATGTATCGATTAAGCGTCGACGTCCCCAAATTCCATTTCTGTACCATTTATAACGTCCATTCAAATTCTCTATTTCAAAAGCCGAGTGCTCGAGACAATTTATATGTGAAATTACAATTCTCATACGGAGCGTTTATTCGTCTCGTTCTGGCTGGACGGAGGTGGTCATTGTGTGTATGGTGTGAAGTCCTGTGGTGTCCAATTATTCTGCCGGCGGTGGTCGCCGGGCAGGCGCCTCGCCCCCTATCGCGGCTCGCCATCGATAATACTAACCGGTTAGTTTTTCGTTTATAGGTCGACCATCTTTATGTTCAACTCAGAGGATGGTTTATACCGGATTCCTAATCTGGGTTTCGACGATATTATTATTTTTATATCGTGTGTAAATATGACAATTATCTTGAGAAATGATACATTGTTGATGTAATATTTAAACATAGTTTTTCTTTAAATGGGAATATGAGTAACTAATAAGCAATTCCTTAAGTACAAGAACGCGGTTTGTATTTCTAATAACACTTTCTTGTTGAGTAATTTAACTGCAGCCACGTCAAGTTTCTAGTATTTATTATTTTGATTCAACAAGGGATTTCCAGGTATGGGTATATAAGCAGAGCTTACTCACGCTTGTTTAACTAACTCTAAACCTCCTTTAAGTACTCAGTCTATACGTCATCAGAACACAAAGTTATTGTAATTACACGTGTTGATAGACATTGCTGTCGATTTTAATTAAATACCATAATTGGAGTGGCGGGGCGGAGAACAGTATGCGCAAATTACACCGCTTACTACCCTCACTAAGGACATAATTCGTCTGAACTCGACATAATTGCTACGCTAAGTGGTTCAAAATATTCTCTTCATCATGTGTCAACAACTGGTTTTCCTTTAGTTCTCATGTATAGGCCTCTTATCTAGTATAACTGTTTCTTTCGCTGCGCCTGCGTCGCGCCGCAGAAAAAACTCATAATTTACATCGTACACGACTCAAAAAGGATTCCGTGACTTAACTTGGAATATTTATTTTAAAAGTAGTCATTAAGTACAGAAGTAGCAATTTGGTTCTCACATGACCCCGTTCTGCGGACCGTGAGATAATCGCAAACGGTAGTGTCTGAGCACGTACTAGGTCCTTATTAGGCAAGTGACATTTTTTCTGTCGACTACTACTTCCAGCCGAGTAGTGTCTTGCCATGGGATTGAGCGCGCGTGCATGATTCCATTGCGCCTTGTGGTACTACCTACTCCACACCATTTATAGATTATTGAGTTATGTGGAGCTTCTTATTATAAACGAGTATCAGTAAGAAATCCAAATATCTCTCATCCCTAACCATTTCCACTGGAATCGTTTCTTTTTAAATAAGATTGATTTTTTTTTTTTTTTTTTTTATACTATAGGGGGACAGACGAACAGACGGGTCACCTGATGGTAAGTGACACCGCCGTCCATGGACACTTGCAACTCAAGTGCGCTGCCCGCCTTTGAGGGTGATGAGGGATGGGGAATGCAAGGAGTGGAAAGAAGAGAGGAGGGATGAGGAGATGGTAAAAAGGAGAAAGGAGAAGAGGGGAGAGAAAAGGGAGGAGGGGGAATTGGGCCTCCGGAAAACTCACTCAATTCGGGGAAATGCAACGCAAGCGTTACTTCACAACCGGTTTTCTGTGAGGCCGTGGTATCGCACCGGTCGAGCCGGCCCATTCGTGCCTAAGCATGGCTCTACCACTGTTATAACATTATTTATGTCTTTTATTTGTGACTTTTGTCTAATGCATATAAATTTCCGGCGATATCTTATAATAGTTGAAAGCTATTCAACTAGCCATTAAAATCACGACGGTTGTTAAATGTTGTATCCAAAATTAATTCTGTCAACAATTTCTTATTTTTTTGAAGTTTATAATTAATTCATTCACGATTATATTTTTTAATAAATATTTCGAAGTTGGTACTATCCTCATATCCCATAAAAGTCAGGTGTGAGTGCCATAGTGAAATATGATAACTTTCCAGCATCACTTGTCGGGTTGAACAACAAAACGATCGTGCGCTGGCGCCAGCGGTCCTGCCCGCGCCGGCATATAAACGACCAGTTTTTATTTCATTTCAATATGGACCATTAAGGTGGGCAAATTTTTAACTTCGCGCTTCAATGGCGAAGGACGGCTTGCTGGTATTACCGTCTTTGTTGTTCCCCATACTGGAAAGCTCGAGTGAATGCAATATTGTAGAGTAGTTTTAGATAGATAAGTATTTTGTTATAGACATAAAACTAGACATTGGTTCCGACTGGAGAACAAAAGCGTTTGCGTAACAAGCGCCAGCCCACTGATAGAGATAACGGCTTAACGTATCTATAACGGTTGTTAAGATACCATTTTGGGTAAACAATAAGCGGTAACCCGGAAGATTGTTGCAGCAGGTTCGGCTCTCGCTGGAAACTCGCGCCCTTATGAATTATCCAAACGTCTCGGCGTCTCGGCGGCGCCTGCGCAGCGGCGCTAGTATCGTACACAACAGTAAACATTGGCCGAGATAATAAACGAATGAGTCTGTTTATTTCCTTTGTGTATATCTTGTCTGTCATAGAGTTGCAACTGGTGCCAGATAATTATGTACAGTAGTATGTGTAACTTGCCTACTAAAAATTCGGAACACGTCCTACAAGTAGATGTTTAGAAAACACTGACGTAAAACTTTTAATACAGTTTGTGTTCAGAAAATTCTGTAAACAGTAGATAATAATTTTATTTCAGACTGAATTCTTGTATCTTAGAAATATTTTTTTAATAGTTTTCCTTGACTATCAGTGTCAGGTCCTGACCTATTTTTAGCCAATCACTCATAGAAACAATTAGAACACGCTAACAAATGATATGAATTAAATATTTATTGACGTTAATGTTAGTCAACAAATCTCTTGGAATGGAATTCTTTTACCGTTATTGGTGAACAAAAGTAGATGCTGAGCAGCAAAGGGGGTTTTTCAAATAATTCTTCTAAATAAATGTTTGCTTTCTAGTGCACCATGTCATCAATCTCTTTCCCGTTGTTCTTGTATAGTTATCTTAAATATTTAACTAAAGCAAGTTCAAATCAATTACGTATTTAAGTAAACATGTACAAACTGATATTGGTGTTACAATCAGTAAAATATGTTTATTTTCAACTGTTGCTACTGTTGCGGCACCAATGGGCCGGTTCGACCGGCGTAATACCACGACCTCAAAGACAACCGGTAGTCAAAAAACAAGCAAGCCCAAACCCTCTATCTCCTCTTTCCCATCCCTTCCTTCAATTACAGTCATCACCCTCTAAGGCTGCACACTTAATCTTAAATTGGAGGTGTCCATGGATGGCGAGTGTCACTTACCATCAGGTGACCCGTCTGTTCGTTTGTCCCCCTATAGTATAAAGTAGTATAAAGTAGTCCAACAGCCTCGAAAATCAATAAAAAAATTCATTTTTTGGTATGTAATGGGAATGACAAAATAATGTAAAATATAAATTTTGCATCCAAAACTTAAGCTGTTTTAAGTGCTTTTATGTAATTAGTTTTGGTTTCGTAATAAAAATAATAGTATATATATATAACAGTGTCCACGGGTACTATACAATTTATGTCCTTGTTAATATTGTAACGTGTAAATTACCAATGTTGCGACAGGTTCCCATACATGGTATCGGACACTGGTTGTATTGTATTATATAACTGAGCTGAGGATAAAATCATTTCAAAATCATTTAATTTATTAGTCATCGACAACACTTTGTTTGATTCAATCAATGGGTGCATTAATGGCCGTAAGGTCTTGCTATGCTGGTGGTAAGCTATCGTTATTTGTTTTTCACAAGACGTTAAAAGATTGCCAACATCCATATGGTTCGTTTTGCGTTAATGCATTATCTATAGGCTTTTAGCATCGTTTTAACCATTGTTATGATCAAGACTCACGAATACATTTAAACGCTTGCTTGGTTAAATAAATAATATAGGGTAATATTACATAGATACACTTACTTTTGTATCTGCGAAAGGGTAGGCAGAGGTGTAACTAACGCCCACATTTTGCCGGTTATATTATAATTTAGTCGTATTTACGTAATACGGGGCAAGTGTATTGCCATTATCCGTTCACTTTTAGTAATTAGACGGGAAAATTTGGAGTAAAGGAAAGGGGGGATAGAATGATAAGGAAAGGGATACTGGTTCTACGGAAGGATTGAGGAGTATAAGCAATAGCTCAAGTAAGTCAGGGTCGCACAACTCGAACTGGCTCGTGCCGGGAAGTGCGAGCCCTAATATTGAAATATTGAATTTTTTTGTTGTGGCATCTATTTTTTTTATAATATACTTATGTCCCTTAACATTGCAGTAAGTCTCAAAAATGCATATATCAAATACCACGAGACCTTCCCAGAATAAGAAAAAATGGTTATTTTTAAATATGATTATTATGTTTGACTTAATAACTTGTTGTGTATATCAATCAATTGTCTTTATTGTTATAATTACTGAAGTTAAGCAGGTCTTGTTAAAAAAAATGCAAAAAAAATAGAAGGATATATCGATTCATCTTTTTTCACTTAAAAGATGTTCGCTCTATTCCGTTGTAGAATAGTTTTCCCGCTACCTTTACCATCGACATTGTTAGGAGGATTGGTATAAGAATTAGTAATCTTCACTTTAATCGTGAAATCATCAATCAATTTACTATATTCAATTAAAACTAGAATTATATAGAATTATATTATAGATAAATATATACTAGATATAGCATTATAGCGATGGCTGATAGAAACGTTGTGCGGTCCCCTTGCGATCAGCGGAAAAGGGCTGGTTGCCCGACCGCATTCGTTTTATCTTTAAAAATGATAACAGATATGAGATGCGCACGCGACACTTTCCCTCGCAAACCGCCAGACACCGATAACCGCACCGTAATAACTGTGGAAGCTCCACCATTTGATAAATTGTAACTGCACTCTTATTTTAGGACACTGTGATGGGGCATCAGATATAGCACTGTCCCTACAGGGATCATACATGCCTGTGTTCCTGGTACAAATGACTAAGTCGGTAGTGCTGAAATGATGTAATACAAGGGTATTAAATATACTACAAAAATACATCCAAGACATTTGCCATTTTAGATTCCTGTCGTAAAAATAATAAACAAATCAATGGTAGTATAATCTTTAACAGAGTAGAAACATCTGTCAACAAGCCAGCTAAACAGTTGTCTCTTAAACTTAATTTTTTTTATACTATAGGGGGACAAACGAACAGACGGGTCACCTGATGGTAAGTGACAACCGCCGTCCATGGACACTCGCATCTTAAGAGTCGCAAGTGCGCTGCCCGCCTTTGAGGGTGATGAGGGATGGGGGATGCAGGGAGCGGAGAGAAGAGAGGGGGATGAGGAGAAAGGAGATGAGGGGAGAGGAAAGGGGAGAGGTGGAGTTGGGCCTCCGGAAACCTCACTCATTTCGGGGAAATGCATCGCACGCGTTACTTCACAACCGGCTTTCTGTGAGGCCGTGGTATCGCACCGGTCGAGCCGGCCCATTCGTGCCTAAGCATGCCCACTGTTAAAGCTATTATTGGGGAAGACACAACAAGACATACAAGATTATTTGGATATCGTGTATAGAATTTATATATATTTTTCTTGAAATTGAATAAGTAAATATTATTTTGGACCAAAATATGAAGCGAGTTAAAAATGAAAGTTTACGAACAGAGGTTTGTCGGTTATCCAGGGTGCTACGTTGCAAATCGCTCTAACACATTGCTTTTGAGCATAAATGCTCTATTTATAGTTAGCGAGTTGCCCCAAAGCACTATGCCATATCTGAGTTTAGATACCACAAATGCATGATAGGCCTCAAGTGCTGTTTGTTTGTTGGCAATTGTTGTTAGTCTCAATAAAGCATAAACAAACTTATTATTTTTATAGCAAATATTATCTATGAGTTTTCCAATTACATGTATGATCCAATATTATACCAAGAAAATAAATTTCATTAGATTCAGATAAACCTTAACATTATAATTTAAGTTTAGCTTTAACTTTATACCTGTGTTACGAAATTTTATATGTATATTTAGTTATTGCGATATTTACACTTAAATTCTTATGATTTAACTAACAGATTACTTTACCGACAGTTTCATTAAGTAAATTATTGTAACTTGGTTCAAAGTTCTCACGTATCAGTAAAAGAGTCTGCTTGAAGGATAGTTTCATAACCTGTAATGATGGGAAAAACATTTGTATACAGAAGAAAAAGAAGCGGGCCGAGTATAGTCCCTTTAGGCACACCTACCTAATTATGTCTAACTTATTAAACGTTACTTATTCATTTAAAGAAAAACCTGCCAAGTGCGGACTCGCGCACGAAGGGTTCCGCACAATTATCTATAAAAACTGCAAAAAAATCATGCCTGTTGTATGAGAGCCCCCTTAAATAATATTTTTATTTTAATTTAATTATTTTTTTGAAGTGAATATATAACTAAATATTCTGGGAATATATCATGAGTCTACATGTTGCCGTTATCAATACTGAACAAAAACGAAAAAAAAAACACGTTTATTTAATGGGAGCCCCCGTAAATATTTATTTTATTCTGTTTTTTAGTATTTATTGTTATAGCGGCAAGAGCAATACATCATCACGTAATACATCATCTTTAAACATTTACAGACGGACAGCGGAATCTTAGTAATAGGGTCCCGTTTTACAATTTGGGTACGGAACCCTAAAAAGCGGATTATTCGCGTCATTTTCTATTTTTTACCCTATCACTATTTTTTTTGACGTAGGGGACAAACGAGCAAACGGCTCACCTGATGGTAAGTGACAAATGCCGCCCATGGACATCTCCAACTGATGTGTTGCGTGCTAAGTGCGCTGCCCGCCTCTGGAAGGGGTGAGGAGCTTGTACTTCGGGTTTCTTCACTCACTCTATAAATACAACGCAAGCATCGTTAGTCTTTGTAATGTGACGAAACGTCAGATTTGTTAGTTCCAAACCATGAAATTACTAACATCAAACGTTTTAATAAATCAGAATAACTCGCGTAGCGGTGGTTTGGCCGCCTATCTTAGACAAGTTGAAAGCTAATGATCCTTATTATTTATTTTGTGATCATTCTCCAGGTTAACTAATTTTCTCATTCCGACAGCGTAGACCTGTCCGCAAGCGCAATTTACTATTGCTATCTACAATAAAACATTTTTTTACGATGTCTAGCCCGCTATTAAAATAATAAACAGGCCTTTACTTCCGCGAGAAAAGCCCGCCAACGTACGTTTATAATACATTAGGGCACGCGTTTATTATGATAAATAAAAACATAAAACGTTACTTTTGCTATATATCTTGGGTTGTCTGAATAATAGACTGCATTTTAAATAGATATGACCTAAAATTCTTGTCCAATTATCACGATGATCTCAATCTGCTCACCAATTGTACAGATTCCCTATGTCGTCATTACATAAAAATATTTGTAGTGTTTATTTGAATCGTCCGCTCAGGAATTTATCATTATTTGATACAATGATTTGAGAAATCGTCTTGATAAAAATTGCATGTTTCATACTCACTCTCAGCACTAACTCAGCCTCAACAGCTATTAGAAATGCTATTGGAAAACATACAAGGAAGAAACCACGTACACATCCATCTATACTTCCGACCACTCGGGGACTTGGGGCGTAAGTGCGTTGCCCGCCTTTGAGAGTGATGAGGGGAGGGGAAAGAAAAGAGGGGGACTTGGGCCTCCGGTACCCCTCACTCACTCGTCAATACAATGTCAGCATTGTTGTCTACCGGTTTTCGGTAAAGCCGTGGGTATTACTCCGGTCGAGCCGGCCCATTCGTGCCTAAGCATCGCTCCCCCCCGGTTGAAAAGCTTGCCCAACTGTTGATGATGTTAGGTCGTCACATAGGAAATTAGCGTTTTATATAGAAAAGGAAAAAGAAAAAATATTAAGAAATTGTATATTTAATCGTTTTGTTTCATTGATGTTTAGTACGATTCAAAATTGCCTCGTTATTGTGTGAGTAATGTAACACAGAACTCAATATTTATATTTTTTTACTTTTCCAATTTGTATCAATGAATACATTTTTCTACAAAACCCTTTAATTCTTCATTGTCAAATAAGGTCTCCGGCCGTCCACGGGGTTTGTTCTGTAATTCAAAATTGCAAACCAAATATTTACCGTGCTTTCTAACGTAACTTCCCCATTCATGCACATCATTAATCCTTCGAACTGTTTCAGCAACGCTGGTGACACGGTGGAACTCGTGCTCGTAAATAACGCGATATTTTTAGTTTTCCATTTTGTGAACAGAACCTCGTGAATACAAATGAATGACTAAATACAAAACACACAAACAGAAGCCTAAATTTTATATAAATTTAGAATTAGCAATTCCTTACCAAACGCCAAATGCTTGAGATCAAAGTGGCCAGTTTTGAATTCATTCTATGTGTTACCAAACTTATTCGAGATTTCTTCACAGCCAGATTAAATAATAATAATGATCAGTAAACGAAATCATTAAGCATGTAATTTTTTATTGCTAATTGAGTTCAAATTAATTTGCTTAACGACCTTCTCTTCGGGTGTCGGATCTTGTAATTAGTGAAACCTGTTTGATGGTGTGCCATAAAGTTACTGGGCTTCGATATGAACGTGTCCACGTATGGAGGCTATGTTTTACTATCATCTGTAAGGTATAGCTACTGGATCCGTGGTACGGCCATAGGTGTAGAAATCAGCAGTGTTCTACCTCATTATTGCTAGTGAACAAAAACACATACTTAAAAGTCTCCTACCGCGTATGTAGATTTCGCTAGTAAACTTTTTATTACTTTGAAATTTTATTTTCTTCCACACCATCGGTTATTGTAGTAAAAAATAATTATGTCTAGTTTAAAGCGGCTTGTTTATTCATGGAGATTCTTTGACACTTTTAAACTATAAAGTGGTCATTTTGACGGTGTGGTTAAATCAAAGATACAGATGCAAAATCATTCACCAGAGTTTAATAAACCTAACTAACTAATCAAGGAATTAGCAATAAATTATAGGTAATTGCAAAGTTTCAACAATTACGGAGCCTGTAAATCTTTATGATTAATATAATGTATTTTTAACCTTATATGTATGTAACCTGCGAAAGGTGTTTCTAATGGTTACTGCTTATGAATCTGCTAAAACAAACCTGAATTTATCGTTTAATGTATATTTAAATTTTTCTGGAATATTTAATAAAACTGCTATATAATCTTGGCTTCAAGTGACTGCATTTCTACCCGACAGATTACTGGTCCCATTACTTACATCTCGTAAGTATCACTTATAAAAGTAAAGCAGAGTTGCAATTAATGTAACTCGGATCGTACTGTCAAATGTATACAGTTGTACGGTATGGATGACGGCAAAAGAAATTTCAGAGACTTTCAAGTTTTTGTTTGACATCCTAGTACACATAATCAAGTCCCCAATAAACAACGTCGTGTCAGCAACGGCTGTCCACAACCAGCGGTCACAATTAATCGTACATTTGTATCAACGGCACCAATTATACTGGAAATCAGGACGCGTCGTGGTCTCTGGTAATTAATTGTAATGTACACCACACACTCTTGAATGGTCCGCTACGTGTGTTGAACAGAATACTTGATGAGGCAAACATGTTGAGTTTTATGTATGTTTGGTGATTTACTGACTGGTTTTGCAATTTGCCGTGAAAATTGACAAAGTATTTCTAGGTATGTATTTGTTTGTCAGTATTTTGAAAAAAAAAATCTTTGTTGTTTTTTTATTTTGAGGACAATCAAAATAGTTATTTTTTTACATTTCATTTATAAATACTGTTTTTCGCTTTCAACTTACTTTTAAATTAACCATTTAAGAACCTTTCCTATTTTTACTAATTAAACTGCAATATAAAAATAATAAAATGTAATTGAACGTTGTATATCATTTCCATACTCAGTAGTTAAATAAACTAATGAATTACTTTTACTAGTAATATAATATATGAGATGTTAGTTCCTGAATGAAACCCGAACTGTTGTGTTCTACTTTATTTTTAAACCGTAAAGTATTGGTAACCTTAGCTTTGTACTTTTACTTGTTTCGAAAATATATTCTGAACAAAAACAATTTAAAAAAATCTTTATATCCGAGATAAAACCTAAAAAAAAATATCAACGAGTATTTCTGGTTTACTGAATAATTTATGTGTTCATTCATTCACTTGGTATCAGATCTTGACTCAGCAAATCACCTTTCTGATACAATTTGTAGATAACATGAAAAACTTGTAAGTATTTAGCAGTGGCGATTTCGTTTGCCGTAATTGCAGAATATGCGAACAAAAATGTATGTTTATTTATGGAATCTTGGTACTAGGTTTATAAAACTAAGATCTTTATTCCAATTCACGTGATAGAAGTTAAAGTTGTAAGAGGGTGATTTATAGAAGGGCAACCTGTACAGGTGTTTGGGTGGGTGTAATCTTGTATTTATTTAGTCTTAGTTTTTAAAATATATCTGTGTAACACTAAAAACGTAAGATATGTACATACAGACCGTCGGAGAGCCATGCTTAACCACGAATGAGCCGGCTTGATGGGAGTATTGCCACGGCCTCACAGAAAATCTGTTGTCAAACATTGCTTGCGTTGTATTTACCGAGGGAGCGAGGTTACAAGAAGTCCAAACCTCTCCCTTCTCTCCTCATTCTCCCTAGGTATCGCACTTGCGACGCTTCAGTTGCAGGTGTCCATGGGCTGTGGTGTCACCTACTATCAGATAACATGTCTGCTCCTTTGCCCCTCTATGCCATGAAAACAAAAATATGTTTTAGAATAATCGGGTTATCGGACTAATTAAGACCTATTAGCTAGACTAGACTACTAGTTCAGTCAACCGTAATGTATAAAAGGACCTACTCAAGAAAAAATGTTTTTAATTCGTTTCGATTAATCGAGAGGACTGTGTGATTGTTAATCACCCAGCCGGCTCGATATTAAGTGATAAATGGTGCATAGCTTGCCACCACGTGTTAGTTGTCCTTTTCCTGAGATCGACTTACAAAATAGGTGGAGGATAAGAACACTTGAACAGTATTAAACGCTCTCGTTTAAATATTGTCACTTTTCATGCTGTAGTCTAAAGAATTACACTGTGATTATCCAGTTAATCTGCGTGTCTTATTTATAACTACAGCTTTAAAGATTCAGATAGTGTTTTTATCTCGCGTTGTGATCGTGTAGATGGATGTTGCGATGCGAACATGTTACATTAGGTATGCATTCCGGCTTTGTGCACGATGTGATAAGTTTTTTAGGAGTGACGGCAGCCTAAACACATCTAACAAAGTTAAGTAGTTGTTAATATAAAACAAAAGCAAATGTTATGGGCGTTTTTTAGGGTTGTCATAATATACAATCGTACAAATATATATGTATTTGCGTCACATAAAAGAGAGAGAGTTAGGGAGGAGGGAGAGTTGGAGAAAGGAGAGATTTAAAAATAATACTCCTTTAATGTTTTTTTCGTTATAATGTTCACTGGCCACAAAAGGTGGCTGTGCACTTTCTCGTCCGCAAACCACTAACAGGGAAGAACAGAAGATATTGAGTGGAACGAATCTTCTCGGGTAAAATTTGGTTCGCTGTGGTCGCAGTTGGTACCTTACCTAAATCAGTTTTTAATGTATATTAAAAACATAGGTATATTTATTTATATTTGGATGTTGGAACTATTGAGAATATTCCTATGCACTAGTTCTATGGAACATTACCTGTGGAAGTAGTGAGAATGAGTGTGAATTCAGATTTGTTTATCAATTGACAGTTGTTTTAGTTTAAATTATCCATTCGCACATTGCGCAGGATCCAATTACACTTGACATCATTTTCAGTATCACATTCTCTTTGTAATATTTTGTTAGTTTACACTGTACTAATTTGATTATATGATTATACAATAATCCCCCCTATAACGCGGTACCCTTTTAACGCGTTTTGATATTACGCGATTTCAATCCCCCTTATAACACGGGCATTCCCCCATATAACGCGGGGATTTCTCACATACATATTTCTGTACTGTGAAATTTATAATGATTTGTACAGTTCATAATTAGCTTCGCGTACCTTTGCACGTGTGTCAATTGTGTTATTACCAAATTAAATTATTTTATTAAATTTTCATACCCTAGTTTTTTCTTAATATTCGATTAAAGATTTAACCCCCTGAAGCGAAAAAAGTTAAATGTGATGAATCATTTATACGTAACGCGTTATACGAGGTCGTAAAAACGCGTTATATAACGCGTTTTCCTATAACGTGGAACCAATCTCCCGCGTTATAGAGGGGATTACTGTACTATACTTGTTTGCCTTCGATCGGATCTGGCACAAAGCGCTCCTTGCGAAGCTTCCTTCCTATGGGCTTCCCGAGAAACAGTGCAATTGGCTCACCAATTTTCTTACAGACAGAAGCATCAAGGTCGTTGTTGACGGTGCATGCTCCGACTCCAAGTCTGTTAATTCTGGTGTCCCACAAGGCTGTTTCTTCTGCATATC
Organism: Tyria jacobaeae; assembly: GCA_947561695.1. NCBI lineage: Eukaryota > Metazoa > Arthropoda > Insecta > Lepidoptera > Erebidae > Tyria > Tyria jacobaeae. Next base: position 18,595,643 of record OX387223.1, read on the forward strand.
AATGACATGCTGCAGATTAGCAGCATCCATTGCTATGCGAACGATAGCACGAGTGATGCCCTTTACACCGGCCGCGCTAACATTTCTCGGGTAAACGTCATTGAAAACCGATCCAAACTTGTGTCTGAAATCGAAACTTCTTTATCAAAAGTTTCAGATTGGGGTTGACTTAGCCTAGTCCAGTTTAACCCCACGAAGACACAGATTTGCGCGTTCACCGCTAAAAAGATGCCATTGGTCGTATCACCTCAATTTGGCGTCGATATATCAAGCGAAGTCCAGTTTCGCGGTCACTTAGAGGGTAAGGCCATATTAGCCTCGATGAAGCTTGGTGTGCTAAACAGATCGAGACAGTATTTTACTCCGGCCCACCGCCTGCAACTTAATAAGGCGCAGGTTCGGCAGCACATGGAATACTATTCTCATCTCTATGCAGTTGCACCCCAGTACCAGCTTCTCCCTCTTGACCGCATATTCAACGGAGAGCGACTCGCATCATCGACTGCCAAGATATTTCTGATCGACTTGACACCTTGGCGTTGCATAGAGATGTAGCTTCACTCTGCATCCTCTATCGCTTGTATCATGGGGAGTGTTCAGAGGAATTGTTCGGACTTATACCAACTGCTGGTTTCCGCCATCGTCCTACGCGACAAAATATCCATCCCCATCACCCGGACGATTGGCACTCCACCACTGTGCGCTTCTCCAGAAGCTTTTTGCCTCGCACAACCAGCTTATGGAACAAATTGTCGCCTGCCGTATTTCCGAACCGATACAACCTTCAAACCTTTAAGAAACGAGCGTACTCCTACCTAAAAGGCCGGCAACGCACTTGTGACTCTTGAGTTGCGGGTGTCTATGGGCGGCGGTAGTCACTTACCATCAGGTGACCCGTCTGCTCGTTTGCAAGTCTGCCCCTATCGCATAAAATAAAAAATAAAAACTTATATTATTTTATATTATTCGAGTATTGAGTATATATATCAGTAACTACTAAATCTTCTAATTCGGCCAAAACTTTTAAACGGGACAGAAACAATTGGTTTACATTACGTCTATGAAAAACACTATTTAATATGTATTTCATAATATTATTTCGTTTATAATATATCTACTTTTTATTATAACTTATTTGCATTGTATATATGACATTCCATTTTTTAATTGAGTTAATCAAAGTCTATTGATGTATTCTTTAAATATGTAAAAGCAGTGTAGAAGAAGATAGACAAAAATGATGATTGAACCTTATATTCTTGATTGCTATTTTTTGTATATTATATCTACAAATTAACAATTAGCCTGCTTTATTAGTGTTGTCAACTGTTCAGGTTTAAGTGCATTCCAAATGGACGTTTTTACTAAATAATATGGATACTATTTTCTCTATATTGGAGTCCAAAGTAAGACATATCATTCATGTAAAGCATAATGTTAATGACTCTGCCATGTGTTGACAAAGTGGTCATTGCGACATGATCGAGGCACTATGGCGCAGCGTGGAGTGGTCGTGCCCACGGCTCGCCACGGTGATTAGCGATCAGTCACGGGACGAATTGTGATGCTGTTTTCTCGCTGCCGTGGAAATGACGGGGAATTTTAGGTTTTTGAACCTCTGACGAATGCCTTGGGAATGTTATGCTCTTTTTGTTTAGTTTTTATAGCTAAGATATATGAATATATTAGCAGTTGTGTTCTTTGTTGTATCAGGAATTTGAAATCTTTCAAGGTTGCGTAAGCTATCATCAATTATATTTGCATGAAAAAATTTGCCGTTTGGTAATTTCTTATTTTTATCTTCTACTTGTGTACAATCATTTCAGTGATTATAACTACAGCGTACATCCTGAAGTATCATGAAATAAGACTTGAAACATACACACATCAGTAGAACTATGGATCTCCTTAATATATATTCTTATAAGACAAAGACAAACGATAGAGACCGTAAACTTGGTGCAAGTACTGAGGTCATATCTGTTTGTATAAGAACTGTGTAAAGAGCTTCGCACACAACACAAAATCAAAAGCTTGTTTGAAAGACTGAACTGACTGACTGACTGAAAGTTGCTGCAAAGACTGATGCAACTGTTGCGACTGAAACTATATAAACCTTACGACGAATTTAAATCTAAACTCTGGCTCTAGTTTAGGTGCTTTTTAACAAATATTTTGAAGATGTCTTTATGATATCTAATAATATAAGACAAAACTTGATTGTTTGAAAGCTATAATCTCAGAAACTTCTACCGCTTTGAAAAATTATTTTTGCATTAGATAGGCCTTTTATTGAATAAAGTTATACATAATTCGGCTGCTACCCAAAGTATGAACATGAACGTAGTTGAAGTGGCGGGGAACGGTTGGTTAATAATAAGATGCCTTAACTAAGATTTGCAAGTATTGACCTAATCAGTAGTAATAAAATTTGGCCAAATCACACCAATACTGACACTACGTGTCAAGTGAACACGATTGATGAATTCCATCGAAACCATCCCGGTCTTAAGATCTCTTATAAAATATATATTTGTATAAAATATATGAACGGGATAGTTGGTACTACTTGTGGGTAATGATGATAATGACTAAGTATATTACCATAATGATGATTTTATACGCCAAATGTAGACTATACACGTTTTTAATACTTCAAGCGACGTTCCTAAGATTCTGTACAAAGCAAGTTAGGCCGCCTGAACGCTCGTCGCCAACATATTTATTGATATGGACTTTTAAGGACCACAACACGACCGGTTCTACCATAACCGTACTGGGGACGTGAGGTTTGTAAATTGTTTTAACAAAATCTTAGGCTTCAATCTTATAATTTAAATAAGCGATGAAATTATTTTAACCTACGATAACTCCTGATAGTCCATCGCTTGTGATGTCTTCGAGAAATGTTTTATCGCTTTCCTTAGTACGGGTTATATCTAGTGAATGTTAGACTTAGATATATACATACAGTCAGGGGTAGGCAGAGGCGCTCACATTTTGTCCATAAAAATTTAGTCCGATATACTTAATAGGGTGCAAGTAATGCCGTCATCCGGGCACTTTTGGGAAATAGAAGGAAAAATTTGGGAATGAAACAGGATAGAAAGGGAAGGGAAAGGGATATTGCTTATATATATGGATTGGGGAGTATGCGCAATATCTCAAGCAAGTCAGAGTCGAGTTCTGCATCCTCTAACTATGAATGACTTTAGTGTGTATAGAGACATTCTGCACTGCACTTTTCGAGGAGCGAATAGTATACGGGGCAAAATAAAGGCAAAACAAAAAATCGTGTGCAGGTTTTTTATTTTAAAAGACAATTCCCGCATTGGGATTAATTCCTTATTTATTATGTTATTATTAATTATTTTTAATTAATATCCACCAAGATGCGTAAGTCAGAAATAAGAATAGCAGATATTATTGTCATTGTGCTTTCAAGAATGGGAGGGATACCCAGGGTGGTTTGAGTATCTGAAAAGGACAAAACAACATCATATTACTCAACTTCATTAACTTATTTGTTGAATTTACTCACAAACATGTTACAGTGAATTTGCTTTCCATATAATCTTATGACAAACACCATAAAACGTTATACATACAACCAATACAAAAATAGAGACTTCGAGAAAGAGAATGTTGATGTGCAATGTTTCTATTTAACTATGCGTAGTTGTATGTGGATACACTTTAGAGGAGTGCTCGATTATCGAACCATACGAGCTACAGGTCAACGCTTCATTCACGACAACACTAGATTTAATTCCGACAAGTATCTGCGAACGCTCATCAATTACGTTTTAAATTCCCAGAAATGTGTCTTGTGACGTGAAATATTTATGTGTTTTCTCCTATCAGCGAACGAGCCAGTAATCGCAATTGACAAAAAAATGTGTTCTGTTATGCATAGATTTTAGGAATTAATATATTGGCACATAAATGTTACTGTTAGTCATCCCCAATAATTAAAGTTTAAACATATTTAACCTAAATTCAAATGAGCACAGAGACAGCAGACTTTTTTTTATGTAGATGATTTCTAAAATAAAAACAAAGTGTTAACAGAAATAATGGCAAACGCTGTTTGGTTTATTAGACGAAGTGCCTGGGGGTGATATTTTAGAAAATATAATTATTCAAATTGCTTATTGACGTAATGTTGCCACGCGGGTGTTATAGTGTCAGATATGCTTTCTTGGGTGACAACCTAAGAGGTTGATCAATAATGAATAGAGTGCTTATATACGATTTTCCTCTTTAGACGCATTTCAAAGTCTAGACAGAGTATCGCCAACAGCTAGGATTATGAATATATACCGTGATACCGTTGATATTCCTTAGAATATCCACACGTATCCTTTATCTACATATAATATTTGAAGTTACTGGACAATTGTTAATAGTCGGAAGCCATGGATAAAGTAACTGTCTGTCAAACCCTCAATATATTTAGTTTGTCCTCGATAGGTCGCGACACATAGCTTTGTGTTAAAGTAAATAATTTCTTGCTATGAATAACGTCTCAAATGTTCATTCGTTTAAAAATTTAAATCAATAGGATTAATGTGATTGCAAATGTCTAAACAAATGCGTGTGCCGCTCCACATGATTTAACGATTTGCTAGTGTTAGATTCGTTCCCCTTCACATCTATATTAAATAGATCGTACTTATACTAGTAAGCGCGAAAAGTGTATTGAATGAAGATGTGATAAATAGAGTTAAATAGTTTTTACGCAAATGAAAGCAAGGATCTCCAAATTTACTGTCTGATTGTAGAAATATACCTCATCGTTTTAATGAGACTGGAGTATTTAGTTGCTACTCTATGATATGATATGGTGGCCATAAAGTTGTTAGTGCATAGTACTGATTTATATGTATAGCCCTTAATATAAGGTTTCTACTTCTTTATACTTGTGTAAGTTATTACTAGAATGTTTTATTAATCGATTTAACTTTATCACTGTTTTTATGGTCATGGAAAATTAAAGATCTATGTGGTGTATAATATATACCGTACCAGACCATACACCAAGTATACATATGTATGTATATATACTACTATGTAAGTTTTTAGTTTAAGCGTTTCCGTTCCGGAAATTGGGATCTCTGCATTGAGCTTCCGTTTCCAACTCGAAGTTTATATTGCCTAATTAGGAGGCCACAGTAGAAGCAAACCATGTGAGTAAAGTTTCAAAAAATAATTATTTATTTATTTCAAATAAGAACGATAAAAATACTCGTGAAGTAAGTAAATGAAGTTAACTAACTTAACTTATTAATAGGCAACTCCAATCAGAAATATTAAATCAGACTCACGTGTGACAAGATTTGTCACAAGATTTTGTCAAATAACCAAGGCCTGTCATTATTCTTTCCTACCCTTGTTGTTGTAGTATTGAGTTTCTGATATTTTCCGTGTGTTGATCTCATATCGTATGGGTCATAAGTAGAAACTAGACATTCGATATCGAGATGTATAATCGATAATATCAATACATGTCCAAACGACATATCAAATTTTTCGATTCGTGTAATAGTATATTGTGAGACATTCGGTTGTTGTGAAACCGACACCGTCCGCAGCACGCTTAGAGCCGCCGGAAATAGAGATTTAAACGTCATTTTATAACCGCCATCTTCGATTGATAAGTTTCCGTTTGCTTTCTGATATTATCTTCTATGGAAGTGGTTTCCTATCAATCACTCTTTATAACGTATGTGATCATCCGGTTGTTTTTTACATGTAGAGTTACATTTTATTTTTCCTATTCAACTCAAAGATACTTTTTAAACGATTGCGAAAGGAAGGAAAACCCCCCATCTTAAGTAGGGTTCTCCTTGCGCATAAAACCATATAAGCGTATTTTTCGAGTGTGTGTAAATATGAAGTTTCTTTGTCTAAATGGCTTGATGCTTGATGTCATAAGAGTCAGCAAAAATGGAGGAAATAAGAAATACAGTCGGGTTTTATATTTTTAAACAAATTTATTTGTTTCGTATATGTGGTAAAATATTTTGCTTAGCTGATCTATCTTTCTCTATCGTTAACTATGCTTATGAACCTGCCACACTAGTGACCGCAACAATGTCGAGAATTGTTCCTATGGTGAATATAGAGTTCAAACTCGACATAGCGATTTACCATTTGGTATGTTACTTTAGAGTTGTTTGTTCTGATATTTCTTTCGAGGTGTATGTATTCCCCGTTCGTCTGTTTAGAAGTAGGTGTGAAGACAATGGGCAAAAAATGTACGCGTAAATAGCTTTCACGGAAGTGATATGAAACTGTTAGTATTAATTTTATGAGAGTTGAAAGAATCTCTTTTAGTGTAACTCTAACGTGGACGTGGGTCATACACAGATAATAGTCGGATCATATTTTAGTGATTGACTTTTTCTCATTCGTGTCGATGTCGACTCATGTTCTTGTGTGGGAGGGAGTTCTGGGTTAGTCGAACGCGTGGATTGTTTCAATTTTATTACTGAAGTATTTAAACATTGAGATTTGATGATAGCCATCATGTAAGCGTTGCCAGGTAACAAAAAGTCATATATTTATTATTAAGTAGACTGCCAATTTGTAAAACCGGCAAGTCTTTTAAATTTTGGCCTAAGAATGACAAGAAATATGGTAGAGCTGTTTCGGTTTTAATAAAGTCAAAGTCAAAGCATTTATTTCAAATAGGTCCAAAAGGCACTTTCGAACGTCTACATTTACATTTAAATAGAATTGATTCTAGTCGCCCCTTCCAAAATGTAGTTTCGTAGGGAGAAGAATGGGAAATGTTTTGTTTACATACAATCATTATATATAATTATGTGTAAAAACGATGCACCCAGAAAAATATCACTATACCGAAACAGGTAAAAAGAATTAAATCGAAGCAACGACAGATAAAATAGTTTTATGATAGATACATGGTGCTCACACATTAACAAACATAGTAAAAGTAGTATACGATTTACATAGATATAGAGAATATTAACAAGTAATAAGTCAGTTAAAATAATCGTGTAAAACAATGTTACAACATATAATTCCAAATGTTTCTTACTAAACAATCGGGACAATACTAACAAGAGAATACTTACTTTTAAAATATGGAAATACAATGCTTTTAGACGAATAGAATTGGAATGGAGTAGTAATTTGAAATAACATTAATCATGTTATTTCCACCTTTTCAACCTTATTTCATATTTGTCAAAAGTAATAATTACCAATACCTTACTTTCCACTGCTTGACGTTACGGCATAAGAGCCATTGAAGCTTCCTGGCTCCATCATCAAATTTACTCTTAGTCGTCACTCCGTCACTCCACCTTTTATTACAGTTTTCTTCTCGAGTCCCAAACATCACCGAAAAACACACATGAGTAAAAATATTATGCTCTGTAATAAAAATAACTACATACCTACCTATTTACATAATATGTATTATTTTATTTCAAAATGTCAATGAGAAAGAAGTAGGTAAAAATTAAGTTTCAAGATTTGTTTACATACTTATTTAAAGCTTATAAAAGTGTTTCAAAATAATAAAAATAAGAGTATTTATTTGATAAATGCGACAATGCGTTAACGTTGTACACAAATGTGTAGATACATATACATAAATGACTGCCAATGTGACGATTGATGTGAACGATATTTATTGTGTCTTAAACAGAACAGTACTTGAACTTCTAATACCATTTATCAACTATCACAAGCTTTATATGATTGTCATTAACTGTCTGATAGTTGCAAATAATACCTGCCAAACAACACTATCCGGTTGAGATCGTTTAACATAATCCATTAATCATTTCAACACAGGTGTCGAATGTTGAATGCTTCGGTTGTTCTCGCTTCGTCCTTGATGCGCTCGATCAAAGTAATATAATAGTTATTGCACAATTTACAATAGTAATAGCTAATGATGGAACTAATTACTACTACGTCTATTTTCTTTCTTTTTATGCAGGTGAACCCGATTTAAAAAATAATTTAATAATCATGCATTCATCACATGCTTGTAAAAAACAATATAAAAAGGAAAACACGAACATACTACAAATAACGGGCACTGAGTCGATTGGGGAATTGATAATCGACTTCAAACCACTCGAGCAGTTAGCTAGCTGGTCCGTGCAGTCAGCACCAGTTGATAAATGTTGATTTGTACCTCATAAAAAGTTTATTTAAGTTCCTGATTTCACACACATTGACGTTGACACATGATAACAGAAAAGCAAGTCGGCGTGAAGTATTTCAGAATATACGTACTCGTAAATTTTATTTATGTCCAATTTTTACGATTAATTTCATCTTTCATCATTATGTAGCTACCGACCATATTCCATTTTAAACTGAATACTACAATTTAATGTGGCTATAATGTTCAATGGTTTCCCTATTTCGCGATCGTAAGCTAAAAGCTATCAACGACTCTATAAACATTTTTATTATATCTATGATTATTTTTTATGATAACGACTCATTCGTTTTATCACTGGCGTTGTTCAGATAAATCTCGTTCAATTTATTTATGTTACATTGTATTTGATGAGTATATAAGTGTTTTATAATTTTTAAGTGCTTTTAGTGAGAGCCGCGTTTGACGTGAGCACAAGACATCGCTATATATATATGTGTTTTACTTACTTAAACTGTAGTATACAAGTTTATTGAATATATAGTATCTCATTTAAATCTTGAGCAAGGTAATTCATAACTATTAGCATTTGTGTCACCATTTTATCCATGATTGTGATCTACGAGCCAATTTTCTGCCTAACATTCGATTCAAGTGAACGGAAATAAATACATAACCAGCCTCGAGAACACTGTAATCAAATCTAATAAATTGAATCACTACAATACGTAACGAATGTGACCAATTTAACTGATTCAATTGAGACTGTCCCCGGTTATGATGATGTATGCAGCCACCCCGATACTTCTGTTCATGATCGGTTTCCTGCGATCATTCAATTATAAGCTGGTATGACTGAATGCGGGCTGCTCTCAATGGATACTCTTACACAAATCGCCAGGGGCGGAATTATTTTAAATAGATAGGACGAGTTACACTGCTTTGATTGCCTATAGAGAGATATTTACATTGTTATAAATTAACACACGAAGAGATTATGTGAATATTACTTCTTTGCGTAGTATGATTAATTGGTTACTTAATCATTAGCATAACACAGGAGGGTGTCGGAGGACCTTTCCTTTTATTGCTTAAGTGACTGAAAAGGCAGGGTACATATAAAGCTATGTCTCATGTATAAAATTGATTTATACAGACGAGCAAATCAGGCGACTACTAAAACGCATGTCGATTTCGGCACATATATGTATATGAGTTTTTTGCACTAGTTATCTTAATTCTGACTCCTGCCGTTACACTTAGATAGCTTTACCTACATTCCCATTAGTTTATTATTATTTGGCTATGTAACAAGGGTGAGTATTACATAGTTTAAATAATGATAGTTGTGTTTTTAATTCATGCCTTCCGTTGCGCAGTTTTCCGCCGCTATAAATCTGGAATGAGAACTGAGCCGCTAGCGATTGTGGTATTGATATGCTCCATTTATACTAATTAATAAATCTTAAAAGTAAATTTAGTATAATCCGTATTAATAATTCTGCACAAGTTTATAACTTATTTTAACAGGCACTTTTTCCCTGTAGCTAAAAAACACACTGTCATTCAATATTATTGTCCTTCAGGATCCTGTAAGAGGACTCGGAGTTCTTGACAGCACCCAGTTCGACAGGTACCTATGCGACCCTGACTTGCTTCAGTTATTGCTTACACTTGCCAATCCAGCTGTATAAGTAATATACATTCCCTTCCCATTTTAAGTCAATATACTGTAATCGTATACGTGTAAGTCCTAAATAACCCGGTTCATTGAATTAGTCTTGCTTTGTTTATTACGCTTCTACCTACCCCTTCGGGCATACAGGCACGAGTGGAAGTATGTATTTATATGTTGGTAATTATAAGCTACTCTTCTCCATTATTTCTTCAGAGTGTAAACTACTAGGTACCAAACACGGCAGCCACCTCTTATTTGGTTGTCTTCTAAATAATAATTAGAATATATTAAAATTTCCTGTAATAAAATGTTGCGATTTGGTCCATATTAAAACTGACCTTTTTTTTAACGTGTGGAAACCCCCTCGGGCCGTCATCCCACCGGGGTTTTCGGTGGAACGGTATGTCAGAATCGGACCGACTAAACTACCCCTCCTAGAGCTTGATATAAAAAAAAAACTGACCACACTGAGCTCACTACTCATACGAGGTTGCTCGAGGCGAGCCCTTTGCGAGACCACTTGTAACATGATTCAAGTTCCAACTCGACGCCAAACATGGAATTATGCTTGGTACTGACAGCCAATTCTAAATTATTGCAATTTGTAAAGATATGCGTGGGACGAATTTGAGCTTGATTCATTATAGTTTCTGTACTAATTCCAAAGATTATATCATCACGGCTTCCATTCCTACCCAACCCGTCCGTATGTTTTAATAAAGACTTTATTAAGTGCCGCTACCATTTATCTGCAACTCAGCGTGAAATGTTTGAAGTTTCATTAATATTCATATATAGAGCTCCTACGGCTTAAGTAAACTAAACTGCGCTTAACTCGAGTTTAACGATATTTATATAAAACGACTTAAAGAAACACCCGATTCCAGAAATTTGGAAATTGCATTATCATGTATGGGCTTTAACGACCGAAGTGCTAACAAGTCCTGTGGAGAGTTTTTGCGAATCTGCGAAAAGGAAACTACACAAAACATACGTGTTATGTATAAAGGGTACAAGAGCGGCGGCGCTGTGGGACGTGTATAAATCCAATGTATCCATTGTGCTGTCGCTCGCACAAAAGTGTAATTTTGTTCCAACATCCAACCCGATTTAGAACAATGTCTTGGAGAGACGACATCCCCGATAAACCTTACAACTTTTTATATTAAACTAGTATTTACTTATGTAGTGTTACAATACATTATTCTACTTATATAGGAGTCAGATCTATATATCTCTAGGAATTGATGAGGGACACAAAAAAAGTAATGTTTAAAAAGGGTTGCTGTAACTCTCGATTTAACTTTGCCTTGAATAATGCTTATAATGTGGATAATGAATAAAAATTATTAAACCCAGTAGGTATGTTTTCATTTTGTAGACATATATGTACATAAGTAGTTATGCACAAGCTAGTTGTAACATTTCCGCTGGTTAATGACTGGGCTCGCCACGCTATCCACTTGTTGAAAGCTCCATGGATTTGTGTTAATACAGCTTGCTCGACGCTCGCTTTAAATGCGAATATCTTGCAATCCCCCCCACGGTGACTTTTTTATTTTTATTTGTGTTGTGTGCAGTAAGTGCGAAATTTGCAACGACAGCAAAAATAGATTTATATAACTCTAAATGTATAAATCTTCATAAAACTGTTATTGACACGAAATTTATCACACTAACATAATGTGCTGAAGATCAAGCCACGTCAATAGCATCTTACAAAAATGATAAAGGCGCCCATAATCCAATTTCAATAAAATTTCATGATCGTAAACTAACCCAGGTTTTAAACATTCGTGCACCAGGAACGTTTTATTACACATTTCTTAATATTTCTATTGATAATCTTCTATAAATCACTGTATAAATGTGGGGACTATGGTTTCAAAGGTGCAACGTATCACACCCGAGAGTTCTTTTGTCGATAAATCACCGTTTGGACGCTTATTAAAACACCCCCGCATCTGAATTGATGTCTCACGCTTCGATCGCACAACGAACAATCTAATGTTTAAATATATTTTGAATTATAGCTCAATAAAACTAATAAAACGGAGATAGCTCTGTACGCGTTGGATATATCAAAAGAGTGAGATTTATCCTTTCTCAGAATCCAGCCGTTGCCGAGCGCCCAACATGTGTGCGGAAATGCCCTGTTTACTTTCCGTTTTCGTATTCGGACACCGCCTTTTAAGTCTCATGTTTATTGCGCCCTATGTAAGGATAACAAGGGATTTAGTAACTTGACTATTTGTGGTAGACGTCGAAATGGTGCTCTTTACTATCAGTAGGCGTATGTCTAAAAGCGTATTTCGTAACCCACATCCATTTAGGTACAAGCCTATGACATATTTGTAATACTTTGCTTATTAGTTCGTACCCATTAGATAACCCCATGAGGGGCCGAATAAACTGTGTTTAATTTATTTTATATGGTAATACGGCACGCGGTCGGCTTCAGTTCAAAGAGAGCTCTTAATAAGGACGTCCCCTTATTTCTCGTCGGAATGGTCACTAACATTCTTACAAGGGTTTGCTTTCTACATTTTTGTAAGTTTGGTGTTCGTTTTTCTCGTCTACTATTTCCCACCTTGGTTGGCTGCCAGGAATTTAAACGAGCCCGATCTCAATCGCAAACGTTTGTACGACGTGTAATATTACAAAAATGTAAGCGACAATTCAAAAAGTAATCCGCTCCTTTGCTCTTTCATTTGAGTATGTATAAAAAAAAAGTACTACATACACATAACAAAGATATTCTGAAGCGTATAAATTATGCCATTGTATTAAATCTGGTTTTCAAAAATATGTCTCCGTGTATCTTATTTCATGTGGTCCTTGGAGTCTCTCTTTTTTTGTTGCTGTGGAGATTGTGCGATGGACGGCGGGTTAACAAGAGCGCTGGCGCCAGGGGCGTGCGGCTGCTTCGGCGTATGAATAGCAAATGTATCTTGATGTGCAGTAGCCGTATCTAGATACAAACTCAACAGCGTTCTCGCACCGCAATCCGCGCAAATGCGCTCGATTAGGTATATATTAACATAGTACCTTGCAGCCTGTTTCTATAATCCTCAAATATATTCTACTATTTCTTTTAAGCTCTTATAAAACTGCTCACGTAAAATCGAAAGCAAACTTTTCGGGGTTAACCAGTCTCAGATGCTTTAATTGACACACGCGGTGTGGTGCCCTCAAATTGTGTTCAAATATTAGCTGGGTTGACGAGTAAAGCGCACAGTAAATATTGGTTGGTCCGTATATTTGTTGAGTCCAATGAGCCCAGACGCTATGTTTGCACTGGTTATCTCCGTCTCCGCTGTACGTGATCCCGGAATGTACAGCTTTTCTTCATCCCAGGGCTTTTTTTGTCTTCCATATAAGGCGTGCAATTTGAACGTGAGATCGACCTCGTTGTTGACACGTAGTTTCATTATAGCTAGATATTCATTCTATCGCTGTTGTTAAGATCACGTTTTGTTCGTTATGGTTGTTTTGTATTTCGTGAATATGTTATTTGAATTGTTCTATCTGATCCATGTTTTTTAACAGTCCATTTTTTTACTTTTCTCACTAACATAAACGCTTAATTTCGTGAGAGTTATATATTTGTTTGTTGAAAGATGCATTTGCATTTTTTCATGCAAAAACGGATTAAATTTAGGACCCTGACTGCTTATGGCCCGGATTATCCTCTATACCGTAGTAAATGAAGCTTTCAACCACAAAAGCTAACCATGGGTATAGTAAGACCTTACTACTAATAAGGTTCATATAAGGGATCGGAGTTATCTATCAGACAGAACGAAACAGTCATACAGGCCCGGATGACGGTAAGGGGGCTTGCCCCCCCAATTATGTCAGAGAAACCATATATTAATTGGTAAAATGTTGATTTTTAATACACCTCCGCCTGCCCCCAATGGGATTCAATAGTGGTCGTGTGTTTGTAATGATATGATGTCGACATGAAAATTTCATGATATTATTTATACAAAAATACAATTTGTTCAGTCGGAAGACATTGTCTAAACGTAGTGGCGTTTTCCTTTTATGTTATATTGCGATATTTTATTTATAATTTTTCCTAATAATAGTCACATGAAAGCTAAAGTAAAGTAAATATTATTATAATTGTTCTTGGTGTATTATTCTTTTTTTTTCCTGTGGAAACACCCACGGGTCATAACCCAACCCCCCAACCAATTGCAAGAGTCGGCCACACCGTGAAGTGCAGGGTGCAGGGTACCCCCCTTCAGTTTAAGAAGTGCGCGCGGTTCACGTCGCACCACCGTCTCAGGCCTGCTTCTGCTAGGGCAACAGGCAGCCCAACCCGGTCCCCCAGGCTAGCGTTCATGGAGGCCGGAGATCGTTTCGGGCTCTCCAGCGCCTGGTGCATCTTCTGCGGGACGGGAGAGTACTTGTCCTCTCCCGTGTCCTCTCTGCCGCCTTTTGGCTAGCATGACTTCCTCGCGAAATGAGGAATCCCACGCACTCCTTTGGACCATGGACAGAACCATGGCCTCTAGCGAGAGACTTCCTGCACCGATAGCTAATATTATTGTCTGGATTTATTTTTTATTTGTTTCATTCATTCATTTCCCGTCAAACAATAGATTTGTTTTTATAGTTTAATCTTTATATATATAATTCTTCTGTGAGTGTGTATGTCACTGAACTACTCTCAAACGACTGGACGGATTTTGATGAAATTTTTTGTGTGTGTTCAAGGGGATCTGGGAATGGTTTAGATTCACAAATCAGCCCGGCAGATGGCGCTGTAGTCGGTATCTAGGTTATTTATCTATATTGATCCTAATCGCTTGAAATATCATGCAGGACAACGCCTGTCGGGTCCGCTAGTATTATTTTAAATTTAATAAGCATTGTTTAGTACCAGTGTAAATATGATTGAATATTGTTAGACATATACACGTAATCACTTTCCCATTCAATTCTAATCCTAATTGGATTGTATCGGAACTGTGTTATAACTATTCTATTCGATCCGTTCATATAAATACCGTTAGAAACTGTATGTGTATAAATTTTGCTTTTATTAATGTTTATTGTCTATTTGTTTCAGGTATGTATTTTGCGCTAAGTACGCATCTCTACATTAGCTTAAGGTACAAATATATCTATTTAATTTTATGACGCCATTAAAAGGTTATATACCGTACCGGTATGTCAGTAAAGGTTATTAGTGGCGTTCGTTTTCCCGAACTGTTAATTTATTATATTATACAGTAATCAACTAATAAATTTGTCATAACATACCTTTAATACTATTGGGTTAATTTGTCGGTAGCATGCCTTACTATTATCTATACAAATGCTGACTTGAAAACTCTTATAAGTTATAGTCGTTAACATGCCTAGGCTTAGCGTGAGTTGATGTGACCAGGAATATAAAGTTTATTTAAAAAAAATATATAGACTTCGGTCAAGTATCACATAATATGACATGGTTATTGACGAGTCATGTATTATTCAATTTGGATTCAGTTACGAGCAGGTTGTATCGGCGGTTATAAATAGTAGACAGTCAGATCAGTTTGTAAGGGGCATTGCTGAGAAGATTTACTGAACATCTTTATCATCTCGCTGTAATATTTTAATATTTTTAGTTTGTTACCTATATGGTTAAGTATTCGAGTTATTATGGTTGATTCTTTACACCAAATTTTACCCTTCATATGACTCTTTATATGTATCACAGTTTTGTTTACACACAAACCTTTGACTAATTACTAGTAATATTGCTTCGGTTTCAAAAGTTCTCTGTTTCTCTGGCTTAGACAAATATGTGCTACTTCGACTAATCTGCATCTCTAACGTTTGCACAGGAGAATGTAGATATAGCTATGTACCTTTTAATCTAATGTCCTCTTTTTTTTTTTTTTTCTCCGTGCGGAAATCCTACTAGTCCGGTTTGATGAAGTTTATGGTTGAATAGTCTGGGTTCTTAAATAGATTTTATCTTTTTTTTTTATGCGATAGAGGGCAAACGAGCAGACGGGTCACCTGATAGTAAGTGATTACCGCCGCCCATGGGCACCCGCAACTCAAGAGTCACAAGTGCGTTGCGTCTTTTTTCAATTACTTTTTAACCGCGGTGGGTTTTTTCAAAATTTTTAATTTTGCTTTTCTTGTATATAAAACCGTTCATCTCCATTTCGTTACAATACTCTGATAAAGGGATATAAATAATCTTAGAAGACTTGCCTACGTTAGCTTATGCGTATAAAGGCGTGGAGAGAATGTTTCCCAATTACTATCGCACATATTGTACGGGATCCTTTTTTAGCTTTTGAAATCACTTACAATCGTGTTATCCGTCTGCTCGTGTTCCCCATACCGTTTACCATTAAAAAAACTATTCCTCTTTTCAAGCTTTAAAAGGACGACACTTAGGTTTAGCTTATCTTTATATATATAATTCTTCTGTGAGGGTGTATGTCACTGAACTACTCTCAAACGACTAGACGGATTTTGATGAAATTTTTTGTGTGTGTTCAAGGGGATCTGGGAATGGTTTAGATTCACAAATCAGCCCGGCAGATCCTAATCGCTTGAAATATCATGCAGGACAACGTCTGTCGGGTCCGCTAGTTTTTTTTTATATTATAGGGGGACAGGCGAACAGACAGGTCACCTGATGGTAAGTGACAACCGCCGTCCATGGACACCTGCAACTCCGGAGTCGTAAGTGCGATATGGGAAAAGGAAAGGGGGTACGAGGGTGAGGAGAAAGGAGGGGGGGAGTTGAGCCTCCGGAAACCTCACTCATTTCGGTTTTCTGTGAGGCCGTGCAATCGCACGGGTCGAGCCGGCCCCTGCGTGCCGAAGCATGGCTCTTCCACTGTTGCAACTACTGTCTCTAAGTCATTACAAAAACTACAATGCAATGCAAATGTTACTTATTCGTCTCGAATAAATATCAGTTGAGTAACATTATATTACAAACATTAGAAAGGTGTTCGTACAGAGTTGGCGGGGTCAGATGTCAATGCTTGTTGTGGTCGGCCGCTAATTTGATTCGACCACTGCACAAATGTAACTCGACCGCTCATAATTTGGTGGGAAATATATTCATAGATAGCATTGTTTGTTGTACATCTTATTCTATTAGTTTCAAATATAGCTTTCTTTAATTTAACACTATTTTTAATGATGCAAGTCTTCCAACATTTGTAAAAACATGTTACGACCTTACTGGAGAATGTGGAGTTTTGGCCATGGGCTCAAAAATAAGAATATGCACCTTTGACGTGAGCTAAATGAAAGCATTTGCAATGTTTTTCATTATTTTTGAAGTCACAGAAAACATACGTATTCAATTTTCTTGTAAGACTAGATTTTTTAAGTAGAAATGAATTAACATTTTGTTTTTCTTTCTATTTATTATGCGTAGTTATTAGAGAACATTTTATCAGCATCATCGACCTAAAGAAATCGATTTGTATGGAAATGATTAGAATATTATTTGAATTATTTTTATTTTTTGGTAAAATAATAAACAGGTCATGTTTTGACGAATTCGTATAAAGTTAAACCAACGACATATCCGCTTTTTAGTGATAACATTATCAGTAAAATTCATTAGGTACTTGTATAAAGCCACGTATTTTAATTATAACATTTTTTATTGGGTTAGAGTGTTCGGACTTTCCGACATTAGCGACCTGCTTGAGCTGTTACGCCCACTCAATTCCAATCACTACGTTTAAGAAATTTCCCTCTCCAGCTTTCATATTTAATTCCCAAAAGTGCCCGATTGATTTCAATAGGCTTGCGCCCTATTACGTTAGTGGGCCAACCACTGGGGGATTCAGTTACACTATAAATGCATTATTTTATATTAATATAATGATTGACATTCTGCGTGTCTTAATTAATAGCCGTTCAATTAATTACTCTTTTAATAATAAAAATTGTGAGTTGCTATTGAATATGTTATTTTGTTCTGCTTTTTTGTAGATATTCTATAGGAAGAAAAAGTATAGCCAAAGCGCTTTTAAAGCGTTTGATTTCGGTTAATTCAAAAAAGAATATGAAGGACATTGAACTGTTTAGTAGCTATATAACCTAAACTGACAAAACTTGCATTTGAATTCTCTTACTTTTTAATAACCCTGCAAATATATTTTTTTTTTGTATACCTCACCTGATTAGAAACACAGATCACATCGTATTTGTGTCCGGTTTGCCAATACCGCCGTTGCACTACGCAAATACCATTGTTCGTGGCTCCCGCCGAACGACCTTCTATTTAGTTTTTTGCCAAAAAAAGTAACAAGTGGAAGTACTCAGTCTGTGTAGGCAGTTAGGGTTGTGCCCGACAATTATTTGAAAGTGGTAAACATGAATAATCAAGGAAAGTCAAATATTGTAATGACAGTATATTATTAATGTGTATAAAACATGATTCATGATGACTAATTCAATAAAACATATGTATGTGTCACCCCTAACCACTTCAACATTTCTTCATCATTACATCTTACATTTTGCGTAATTAGGTTCTCACACTTACTTCAGGGGTAGAAATATCATAGCTCTATATTGAAATTGATTGTGTCTGACTGAAGACGGATAACTCCGTCCGAATAACACAAATACAGATAAAAAAAAAATTTGATGATTGTCTCCCTTCGTTCTGTTTAAAACCGTTAAGTACAGCTAGTAAAATATACCGTGAACGGTAAAAAAAATAATATATCTATTTATATATATGTATATCTATGGTTTTATGTGTAATAATTTATTATGTATGTTAGTTTCCGTTATTTCCCTATTAAATTTGTTTGTAAGCACCTGCCTTGACCCTCTGCACCACCCAAGGATTGACCGGAAAATAATGCCTCCTGGGATTAAGTCAGCCCTGTGCAATGAAATGCAGGAAGTGTTAAATAAATGAATAAAAAAGAGCTGAGAACGTAATTATATGAGACAACCCTAACCAGCGATCGACAGAAGCTTTATTTACCATTGTGGTGGTACAAAAAACTGATGACTTTCTTGTAACCAATATGTAATTGATTGTGCTTCGAGGTGAATACATTTGAATGTGATTATTTGGTTCCTGAATGCTGTATTGATTACTTGTTGTGGAAGTATTAACAAAAAGATTTGAAAGTCTACGATGAATCAGGAAGGTCATCGCAGGCTGACTATAGAGGGCAACCTCTAAGGGTGACAACGCACTTGCCCACAACGAGTTGCTGGTGTCAATGGACGCCGACAGTTACTTACCATTTGCCCTGCCCCTTTGACTAGTACAGCAGTACTAGTGTAGACTTTATGAATAAATTTTATTTTGTAAATCCGTTTTACTTAGATTAATTCCGTATGTTTTAGTTGTGAGTTTATATCGATGGTCTACTGGCTGACCCACGGCGTATTGTATAATTGTATTGTAGTTCCGACTCCTTAGTCTAGACTTACAAATATGTATTTGATTAGTCGTTATCTACAAAGACTTGTTTAGTTTGATAAACGAAACTTTCACTTATAAGTATCAGTAATATTACAACTCAAAACATTAGTGTGACTGTGATGAGTAAACAAACAGTAGGACAAACTTTCTGTCCATATTATTAATTTTCATGCATTAGAAAATATGCAGACACAGCTAGTCCGCTAAAGATCGTTAATTTGCAACAGTCTGTAATATTGTAAGAAATATTAACAATAACTCAGGTATTCAATATAAAATTTAATGTTAATCACAATAGGTCTTACAATATTGTCGCCATTCGGACTTAGAAAGGCGCTGCGTGCCGATCGTGTCGGCCCACTCACGGAAATATTCCAGGCATTCAAAACTAAGCCTTCTAATAATGCAGGCAATATAAAGCTGATTTGCCGATAAGCTGATTAATATTTGTAAATGATATTAGACAAGTTTATGTCCACTGTCAAATACACATGCGATTGACAGTCTTCATGTTGGTCCTTATTACAATGCTAATCTTCAGTTGTAAGTCTTCGTGTATTGTATGTATATAATTTGTTGCTGTTCATCCACTCGCGTAAATCTTAATATGAAATTAGCCTGTAGCCGTCAACTGGGCTCTTTGGGAATTAAGTCTTAGTAAATTGAGAAGACAGAATATAAAGTTTAAAGTTAGTTCAAATGTAAGTTAGAGGTCTCTGACTTTCTCAGCCAGTTTGAGTTATAGGTATGACTTGCTTGAGCTATGTAATACCGTACGAGCAATATCCTTTTCCTTCCCTTTCTATCCTCCCCTTCCTGTTGTGGTACCCCATATTTTCCCTTCTGTTTCCCAAAAGGCTCCGGATGACGGCATAAGCCTAATGGGTCTAAATTATGATTGGCAAAATGTAGGCGTTACTTACGCCTCTGCCCACCGCTTTGAGAATAAATGCGTGAGTGTATGTATGTAGAGGATGGATACGGTTACTGCTTATGGGGAGTCTAAGCAATAGCTCTAGCAGGTCACGGTGTCACACACGTAAATAGAACTGGCTGTTGCCTGGCAGTCAAAACCCTAGAAACTTTATATATAACATGTATTTAAAAAAAAGAAACTTTTTCCAGCTACCGACATACCTTTTCTTGATTCAGGCAATTGAAAACATACCTGGTCTGTTTCACGAGAATTTTCGACATAATCAACTGCCTTTTGATGACTCTTGATTTTAATGTTTTTTTGCTGTTTTCATTGCGCAGTGATTGTTAATTAAAATTTCCATTTACTACTAATGGGATGGACATAAAGACATGTGATTATTTTGAACTTTTATATGTCTCTATATAGTTGCAGTCTTTAGTCTTGATGTAATAAACCTACTTAATCTTATCCGTCTGAGTAAAAAGGGCCCATTATTTTCTCTAGAATCGTAGACTTGTTGCAAAAAAAAAAATACCGATTATCATTGAAATTGTCGGAATATATGTATATGTTTAATATGATTCGGTATTTGCAGCTTTATAATGAATTAAATAAAAAATATTGAAATTTTATATTTAAAAGAGACATTTAAATGAGCAAGAAATCATTAAACTAGTGAAACAATGTGTATGTGATCATACAACGTTACTATACTTTTATAATATATAATTACGTTCTAAATTAAAATAGCTATTTAATCTCTAATCGTTGAACTATTCATATAATACTCGCTGTACAACATTTGTGTACCGGTTTCATATAGCGGACATATTCCTTGATACAGCGGTTCAACAACAGAAGGATTAAACCTTATTGAGTAATGTAATAGTAAATATTTTTAGGCGTATTATTTTATCGGTTATAGTTTGTAGTACAATCTATGCAAGTTTAACGCCTCTCTGCGTACAGTATCGATGTATTAGAGAGATTTTATACGTTCCCAAAGTCTTAGTAATCTAATAAAACATCTAGACTGGTCTCGTCCTTGCCTGCAGAGTTTAAGAAGCATAATCGCGCTTGCTGTTTATGTATTATATCCCTAACAAAGGTGCGGTAAGCAAGCTCAGAAGGGGCGACAGAGCGTGTCATGATCGGCTGCGGCGATCTAGACCACAGCGCCTACCGTAGCCTGGCCCACATCGTACATTGAACCTGATGCGCTTCAATGGATTTTGATTCGGTATTAGACTACCTATAGTACGATACAAAGGAACACACACAAGAATAGTATTAATAAAGTAGGTCTAACTGAAGACTTTGATTACAATTATGTAAACACGACCTGAAAAATTGAAATATTAAATTACAAATCTCCCAATTTAATCCTGAGGAATATAATAACCAACTCACACACGCTTTGACCTGTGGAAAACCCCACGAATCGACTTAAACCATTGAACAACAACAAAGGGGACCTGGGGAAATAGGCACGTGTCGTCTTTTAATTTGTCTATGATACTAACATTGATAATACACTGTAACACACAATAAAACATACACTGGGCTATAGATGTGGATTAAAATTTGATTTAAATTTTCCTAGTGCATTAAATGTAGCGTGTTATTGGTTCGCAATATTATCACTCTTCGTTAGAAAATATATAGTTTAAAACTATTTTACTGTTGGTATACATGTATGTATATGCCACTTTAATAAATACTTGTATGAAATGGCAGAAACATTACCAAAAACACCTATGTTTGTTATGTAAAATGTCTCCTAAATTGGCGTGAAATATATTATCTTTACGGAGGAAACATTTTAACAAAAAGTAACCTGACAGGATTAGAATTAACTGCTGTCCTTTGGTACGTGTTCAAGGAATTCAGTCTTTGTTGTCGCTTCTACTAAACGTGTCACAAATTCTTAAAATTTCTATACGAGGTGAGATTTTCAGGGTCATCGCAAGTTCAGATATAATCAATAAAATATCTAAGGTCCCGCCTTCTCCACTTAACCTAGCTTTAAACGCTGTCAACATTGCAATTTAACAAAAATGCTGTTTGGAACAGTAAAATAAAATTCACAAATCGTTTTTATTCTTTCTATTCATTTGGAAAATATATCAAAACAACATCCATTATGTAATTACATTTATTTATTTTAAAACTTTGGCGTTCATTGTCTGTCATTATATTATATATATATAAAAAAACGATTCTTTACGTATTTTTTGCTTTTATTGTAATTCTGTGTTTGTCACGACCTTTAAAGCATTCGTCGAGATCCGAGTCGCTCGTGCTCGCAGTCCTACTTTTTGTTTGCTGCCTCGTCGCGCCGCCATCTTTCCGAGAACTGTCGCTTTACAGTAAAAAAAGATCACCTGAATGCTCAGTCGCGGTCGACAAAGGTGTGAATATAATTAATGGACTATCAAAGGTTCCGCCTTCACGCTGAAGTTACTACAACCGTCTCATTTTGGACATGCGCTCACTTAATGTTAACTCGTGAATCCTGAGACCACAGTTTTTTTACTTCCTCAAACGAATCATTTATCATTAGTATTACCGAATCAATTAGGATACATTTCTACTATAAATCTTAGTTAAAGAAACTGAAGTTATGTTTTCGTTGCACCACAGTACATGTTTTTACAAGTTTAGATGTCATTTTAGGTGTGCACAACTTTCTATCACATTTGTCTTGTTTATCGTTATATTTCTCGAGATAAACCAGCTGTTTCTGAGTAGCTATATCTGTCGTCTCGTGTTGATGGAGATTAGGTGGTCGTGTCATTTGATCGTGTAAGATTTGAAATATGCGCCTTCATGTGATTGTAATATGAAGCCTGGTTAATCGACACATTGCGTTTAAAACTTAGGAGGTCTTGTTATAGTGCCGGATTATTCGTACCTCATAATAGTCTTTATTTATTAACTCTTTTCTTTTTTTTTAGGCTATTTTTAGGGTTCCGTACCAAAAGGGTAAAACGGTACCCTATTACTAAGACTCCGCTGTCCGTCTGTCACCAGACTGTATCTCTCGAACCGTGATAGTTAGACAAATTCAAAGCAGTTATTTCAAATAGGCCTAAAAGGCCCTCTCGAACATCAACATTTACATTTAAATAGAATTGATTCTAGTTGCCCTTCCAAAATGTAGTTTTGTATGGAGAAGAATGGGTAAGAAAATCCACCGATACTCTTTAAAATGTTTTGTTTAAATACAATCATTATATAAAATTACAATTTTTTGGAAAAACGATGCACCCAGCACAATATCACTATACCGAAGCAGGTAAAAAGAGTTAAATCGAAGCAACGACAGATAAAATAATTTTATGATAGATACATGGTGCTCACACATTAACAAACATAGTAAAAGTAGTATACGATTTACACAGATACAGAGAATATTAACAAGTAATAAGTCAGTTAAAGTAATCGTGTAAAACAATGTTACAAAATATAATTCCTGTAAAATCGTATAAATCAATGTTACATAAATACAATACAATTAGCAACCAGTTTAATTTTGTATAGACTTAAAACTCAGTCCTATGGATTAGGACCAGCATGTTTCCAAGCGTTCTTATCTTCGACAGTTGAAATTTTCACATATGATGTATGTCTGTTGCCGCTATAACAACTAATACTAAAAAACAGAATAAAATAAATATTTAAGGAGGCTCCCATACAAAAAACTTGATAACGGTAGCAGGTAGACGCTTGAAATATGCACAGAATATAATATATATATACTATAATTAAAATAATAATGATAAATAATTAATTTTTATTTATTTATTTTTTTACATCTCCCGCTTTAGGATTAATTCCTGAGTCGTGTGGACTTACAAACATTCAACCAACAGACACAAAGAACACCCAGACTCAGAACAACAATTTGAGGATTACACAAAGTGTTGTCACGTATGGGGATCGAACCCACAACACTCGACATGGCAGCGTGGTGGCGAGGTGATCACTTAAACCGCTACACCACCTGTGCAATCAATTAATATAAAATAGATATTTATGGGAGGCTCCCATACAACAAACATGATTTTATAAATAATGGTACGGAACCCTTCGTCGACTCGCACTTTAATAAATATTTAAATCGTTTTTCAATTTAAAGCAGTATCCTGAATATTGAAATTGAAAATAATAATTTGGAGTTATTAATAAGGCAGAACAGTTTTTGTTGAATTGATTACACTCAGCCGTTGAATGCCTTGTGAATGTTGTGCCTTCTGGTAGAGTTCTGAAAATAAACACTAGAAATTATGAGGTTTGTTCTATTTCGTATCATGTTCTTGATTCGTATCTTCTCTTCTCTCTTCATTTTGAAGAAAATGATAAGTTTAAATATTTGTTTTATACACAATTCTTTAAATGTTCTACTAACTACAACGAACTTGACAAGTTGAGTATTTTAAAGTTATGATCATGATATACCAAGTTACCAAGTGCCAGTGTCGTAGACTTGCGAATGACTTCCAGTATCCTGTTAAGTTATAGTGTTTAGTTCTCGTATGACATGCAACGGTGCATTGTGTCCAAGACGAGCGAGCCGTACCTGGAATCATTGGAATAGCAGGTCAATGGCTCGAGGTCTAATTACCGTGCTCGTTATCATTTAGGTAATGGTGTTTTGTGGTTGCGCTGGCGCAGATTGATGCGATATGATCTGCACCCGTTACGTTTTATGTTACGTCGGTAAACGTGATCTTGTTGTTTTTACAAGACGTTGTTTATTTTACTGTTTGTATAGTTCGTGTCTTGTCTGTTTAAGGTAGTTCGTTTAATATCTTGAGCGGCAAATAATATGTTGAGGATACAAGGATTATGCTAGTTTTCTCATCAACCACGAATATAATATAAGAAATTATTTTAATCAATGTGTTTTATTTGACTATAACTATAAGAAGAGCCAAATGGTTCGGGTTCGTATATTTTCGACTCTCAAACCGTGTAGTGTAGTGGTGATATACATATGTTAAATTTTAGAAAATTTGAAGTACCTACAGGTTTTTAATTTCAAGTCACTCATAATTAAATCTTTTATTTAGTTGCAGTGTCAAAACGAAACTAGTCAAATTTGATTAAAGTTACGCTGCTTCTCGTTCGACAATAAACATACATAAAACAATAAGTTTTTTTACTGTCTAAGACCGTTAGGGTCTTCTTTATGGCTTTCTACATTCGAAACGACAAAAAAACATGTGATACTTCTCCCCCAGCCTAGGTTATTCGTAATATATGTATATAATAAATGTCCAAAATCCTTTATACCTTTTACAAATAGCCATTTTATTCGACATATATTTTTATGTAGATCATTAAAATAAAGTTTTTATTTACGATTGGCAGCATACAAACCTATACAATAGCTTCGCAGGTACTACGCAGGTAGACTTTTGTGTCAATTCTCCAAACGACTGAAGGACCATTGTCGGCTGTTGACGACACCGTGTCTGCCAGATGCTTCACGTTATAAGTGCGATGTGAAAAAGACGATTTTCTCAGAAACCTTCACTATTGTTGCACATGTGCGGTGGGGATTTTATACCTGCCGGTTTTGCTCATAAAATATATCCTTTTGTATAATATTGAATAGATTTTATGTACTGGCCGGTTGCGCTATAATCGCATTGTGTAGCTTTACAACCTGCAATGATTAGTTTAGTTTGGTTAAGTAGAATTTTTTTAGGAATAAATCTGTAAAGGATTTTGTTTCTGCAGGTGCTCCTAAAATGAATTTGCCGCACCTCTAAAGAGTTTGTGATCGGATAAAGCTTTGAAATATATGAACACTTTCTTGCTCTTTATGTTTTGAACTGCAATATTAAGAACATAAAACATTTGGTAAAAAGTGTAGGAAGCAACTAAGTCTATTTGTTTATATTATAGGTTTGAGAGCTTTTCTACTTTATATCGATTGCAGCGCTGCGTACTCACATATTTACATACTCGTATATGTATCTATTATTATGAGGCCTCGTTAAAGGAGTGGCCCTGACTTGATGCTGATTTTATATCTATTGTTTAAGTAAACGTCTAAGACTGTAGACGAAGCTCATTAGAGTGATGTAGTATACTGTATATTTAGTTCTTAATGAGTGTTTTTTGACATAGAAAATGAATTGTTACAGTGACCTTCAGAAATGTTTTCTTTTTTTCAATATGAAATGTAAAGCTTATGTATTGATGCGGTGGTTTAATTAGTTGAATTCTGTGCATTGAATGAGTTTTTATCATATATGTAGTTGGTATGACCTAATAACAGAAAAAACTTAGGTACATTACCGTCCCTATACCCTTTGTTGTATGTACGTACTCTTTATTTTAATCTTCTTTTTACTTATACACTCTGAGCATTGTAAAATGTCTTACAGCAACTAAATTCACTTTTTACCTTATCGTTATGAGAAAATAATCGACAAGATTTAAATGTATGTTACTAGTTCATAATATGAATGAATATGCACAAGTAAAAATACTAAGTGTTGACGGCTTAGCTTTTTATTTGTGCTTGTATTAGTGCGTCGTTTTTAAATTATTCTAGTTAAACCATCATAGCAAAACTCCAAGGAGAAAACGACTTGTATCGGGTAGAAAACTAGACAGTGTACTTGATCGGAAAATAAGTTCTATATAGAGCGCATAGTTTCTGCGAGACGGCCCGGCGCGTGCAGCACTAAATATATTTACAGTTGGCGCGGTACCACGGATGTCGCCCCGTGTTTTGTCTAGCCAGAACACCTGCAGATTATGTATATTGCATTACAGAACGAAAGGTGACCAGAGACAGTTCGTATTTAATTGAAAGCACTCGTAATATTTGCTTAAACGTAGACTTTGGTAGCCACGCCTCGTTTTCGTTGCCAAATATTACTCAGTATATCTTAGTATGACTGTTCTATTAAATGGATAGACTTGTATCGGTAAATATATTTGAAGAGTAAATACCTACGGGCGTAGTTTGTTAGATACCAAAAGTAACGTCTTTTTTCTTCTTCAACAATTAAGGTTATAAAAATGCAAATGTCAATTTTATCCAATTATAATACACTTATAAATGTGTATAAAACTTAACCCAAATATTCTTAAAATTAACCCAAGTATTCTGAGATAGATTATTTTATTACATAATTGTTGATTCTATGTTTCAACCCTTTATCGCCAATAGATAAAAATAGTAATGTAAAACATTTCTAAATTTTGCTATTAATATTTATTATGGGTTCAGTGAAATTTTCACTTTAGTTTGACGCAAGGCATATTTTTTGAGTTTGCAAACTTTAAAAACAACTGTTATTACAATATGAACCTTACCTATCTATCTCAATTTTATTAACATGGTATACGAATCCAATAGTTTCATTTACATGCAGCAAAAGCGATAGAGACTTAAAAACTTAAAGCATATAAAAAACCTTATTGCGTTACTCAAATAATCCTGTAATGCAATGGTTACGTGGCGTTCAATTAAAAAAAAACCTTGCTCTAAAGATTAAAAAATACTAGACACGCATTTGTAACTCTTTAATAAATTTTACATACATAATTGATATTTTTTAACTGAGAAAAACATTTAAATTCATATGGTGTAAACGGAATGTAGAATCCCAGATAGAGGGACTTAGGCATAAGGATGTGGACCAGGTGGTATGGTTCCTGGAAGCATCCCTCCTAGGGTATGCCCAGGTCCCTTACAATAGACCCACTTGTGATGGAACACCGTGTAGTTTTAGTCAGTTCGAGTCCGACATACCACTTCACCGTCAGCTCCGGTGAGATGATGACCAGTGGGGGTTTCCACACAAAAAAAAAGAAGTATGCCTCTCGATGGGAGAGGCCTACGTCCAGCAGTGGACAGCGATAGTCTGAATGATGATGATACATTAATATGCTACCTTAATGTGGACCCTTTAAGGACAACAAAAAGTGTCTTCGACTCCAGAGGTCTCAAAAGCATAAATTTCAACACAAAAAACTTTAGCTTATTACTTCATTAGTCTCGATACATCCATTTATCATATTTCCACTTACGTAGGTGTTTCTTCGGTACTTCCTCTACGAATAAAACCCATTACTTTCAGTAAAGGTTCAACTTAATGACTACCAAGAGACAAAAAACTGATTTGATAGGCGCTGAAACTCGATACTGTCGCGTTGCACCGCCATATTGTGCTGTCAGACCGTCCGTTTGAAAAACACCGTTATCCTAAACGACAATGTATTGATATCACTTGCATTTTGTATCTGATTTTTTACCATACTTACTTGATTGATTGGGAGAAGTGTTCAAGAAAATTAAAGCACGAACAATTTCTGCATAGACAATTTCAATTGGCAAAAAGTTGAATGAGAAACATATGTCTAGTATAAATTTGAATATTTAACTTTATTAGAGTTGCCTCATACCTAGTTTCGCAGCTGTGTATAAATTAATCAATACACCTAATTAACTAATATCTAGGTGCGAAGTCTAGTAATTATTAGTTCACTGGAACTTGCTATCGGTAAACATCTTAATAATCAATTCGATCCCACGGAGATTTGGGTCCAAAGGAAATTGGCTGACAGTTGAAGTCCGCTGATGTTTAATGTACGACTTAATCAAACTAAATACACTTATTTGAATTATCTGTGTTCTTATATGTAACCTGTCCAACGAATATAATTAAAAATTATTGATGGTTTTTGTATTGATAGCTGACTTTTTGTTCCCCTGAGATCGCAAACGTGCTCCCGTCTTGACTAATGGTAAGTGTTTATAGACATTGTTATAGACATACTGCATATAGACATTTCTAATAACAATGATGTTATATATAGTTCTTATGACTCTAAACTTCTAAAAAGTTCAGCATAGATATATAGTGCAGTATACTAAACGACCTGGATGGGTCAATTTGTAGATTCTTCTGCCTCTACTTTCGTACACTACTACTTCTATATGCTTCCATATCTGAATGTATATATCTATTCCTTTATGGTTTCATTAAACAGTAGACATTATTTAAATCGTAGCTTATTCGAGTTTGATTTCGAAAGTCATTTTTGTACAACAGCGTGACTACTTTGCACGATAGCTATCGGAAGTAGTTTGTATCAGTTTAGCATCATCCGCTCACACCAAGCGGTCTTAATGGGAAGAGTATCTGCGGATATCAACCCGAGATTAATGTTTTCCTCTCAGCAACTGCTATTTATCTCATATATAGGTATAGTCAAAGATTCAAATCGTGAATAATACTTTTCATATTGATTAGAAAACGATATATTATTATTGTGATCAATTTGAGATGTAAAGACATTTTATTTATTTTATATATTAGCCTATAAGCTTACCATTGTGACTGTACTTTGCCTGATGGAAAGCAATAAGTGGAGTCCAAGAGTTGTGGTCACCATCCTCATTGCACGTCTAGTCAATGCAGCATGGTGACCCACACTATGGCGGCCTGGTGAGATGCTTTATCACGCCCCGCTTATAATTTTGAGAATAAAATTTGAATTTGAAAATAATATTTTAAACTCCTTTGCTTTTTTCTTCGATTAAGATTATTTAAAATATATATTCTATTAAATGTTTCCATTGAATGCTGTTTGATAATAATTTTGTTAAAAAACAATTTTTTTTTTGTGATTGGAGTTATGAATGGGCAAAATCCCGTATGAAATTTCTTTTGCTTTCGCCAATCAATAGCCTATCACAGCTAATTACACCAGATAGTCAATTTAATAAACGTTCCTGTAATTAACCAGCAAATTGATCACATGAAGCGACTTGAAGCCGAGGAGTTTGCTAATAACCGTCTTGCGAAATAACTCTAATTGCATCTTGGCAACGAAATTAAACGCAATAGAAATAACTGTATCGCGTCTTTATTAATATTCATTTATATTACAAAAATACAGGGTTAGGTCAAGCTAAATTAATATTTTTGGCGAATCTTCCACTATATTTATCCATTCAGCCAATGGCAACAATCTGACAAATAAACGCAGAGAGCATTGTTGTAATGTCTTTATAGTTGTTCTCGAAATAACAACTCAGTATCCTCACACGACACTTATCGATATTTAGAACTGGTTTCTAGTATCGCCAGCCACCCGCAGCCAACCCTATTAAACGCTTTAGTTTTGAAAGTAACTTATGGCTCTCGAACATTTTGCCATTTAATGGCAAAAATTAAAATCAATAATATACAGAATATATATTTTATTGAGAAGCGTATGCTAGGTGGTTATGGCACGTAGAAAGAATGCGGAATGTTAAAAACTTGAATGTGAAATCCCTGCTGGGGTTGACACCGAGCAATTTGGTGATGTTCTGAAGGAAGTTCTTCTGAAGCAGGCCAGAAATACCCGAAACCGACCGACTTGCATGAAAGATTTAATGACACTAGAGGAATCTCGTGATGTATGTAAGAATAAAAGCAAGTTGCAGTCTGTTGTCTCTGCCTACCTCGATGGGAGAAAGGCGTGATGCATGTATTTATATTTATATTGCCTAAGTATTAGTAGTTCTCACATGGAAGTGTAGTTTGTATAGTATACTAAACCTTATGACCACCATACATTTTAGAGAAGTCGTAAAAAATTGCAAGTATTATAAACTGTAAGCTTATTTATCACCTTATTAATATAAAACTTTGTAATATCTTCTATTCATTTCGTTCTAAGGCACTCCAGGTATTTAAATTGTATTTACGTATACTAACATGTAAAACTATTTATAAGTAAATAATCTGCGATTCACAAACAAGATTCAATACGGTTACGAGTTAATGTGTTGTTTTATGAGTGTTTTTAGGTGTATATGTTTGATATTGCCATTGGCGGACGTAAAGTTTCCCGTTTGTACTTAAAGTGTCCCTGGGGCCTTGTCCGATCCACAATTTTTATATTAGGATATGTTATAGTATTCGTAACTCAAATTTTAAAGGGTTGAATACGCCTTATCATTCAGTTTTACATGCCAGTCATGTTCTAAAACTTCCTTTATTTTTCATCACTAATTAGATACACTATTTATTTTATTAATTTAATTTCTTCCACTCTTTTCTTTCTATAAAGATAGACTTACATAAACACAATCAAATTAAAGCCGTGTTTGTATAAAAAAAATCAGTTCAGAAATCTGAACATAATTACTTATGAAATCAAATGTGATCGTTCATAAATATACTTATCGATTCTTACGATCTCGATCGTGAGCGTGGCACGAATGCTTATTTAGAGTTGTATACCACTATAAAATTCCTGTGGTGAAAACTAAAGCACGGTGGTTTATCTATGGAACAGTTGGACGAGAATACATCAGTACTGACCACAGGAAGCAACTGTTATTAATATTCTACAAACATACATCTAAGGGTCTCGTAGACACGAACTCCCGATGTTTGTAATAGAATCCAATTTGCATATAAATTCGCTTCTTTTAAACGATCAGCCAGCGATTCGGCGGTAAATGTTTATGCTAATGTATTAAGAATTATTTTGTCAAATAACATTGTATTATTCATTAATTTAAGCACTGTAACTTAATGTAGGTACATTTAATTTTTATTATAATCCTCTGTCATAATGTTACGGAGAACGGTAGTCATAAAATACTAAAGGTTTTATAGCGAATACAAGATTGCCAAAACATTAAAAGTTCAAATAGGCTACGCTGCTGTATTGCCTACTTCAATAAAAATGTCTGTGCATCTCGTAAAGTCCATAATAAAGAAATATGTCTGCTTTTAACAAGAATGTATCAAAGTATCATGAAAAGGTTAACCCATATAGTGTTGGCTCGCGCGCATAGACGTAAAAATGGGAACTATAGTGAACGATGACGTAATTGTGTACCAAAATGATCGACAGCCGGGCCGCAGAGCGGTAGTAAACATGCGTAAGCGTCATTCACAGACGCGGCCGGATATTGAGCGTGTGTGAGTGCAATTTTACGTCACACACTCCCCTGCATGGCCGTTTGCGTACACTGTACAGTAAAATTATGAAGTCATTTCTATACTGAATATATTCGATTCCTATATATTGTTTAAAGATAGCTTCACCATGTTTCGACTCTAAGCGATTGTAGCTTGCTCTATTATAGTCGCATGTAACAGTTGTACCCAGAACTTGCATAATAATTATAATTATGATATTCATATCAATCGATTGTTCTCGGATGTGCATATTATCTGTTTTCTATGTATGTCGTCAAACTATTAAATTGTCTGTATGAGCTATTTATACAGTGAGCATTAAGCATAACTCGTGTAAAATATAATACTTACTTGTACAATAATAATTAAAGTTAGTAGTCTGTAAAAATTAGGTATATTTCGTTTGTCCGCTTTTTCATCAGTTTTTCGTCAATATGACGGGATATATAGGTGACGAATAATCTTAACTCGAGCTCGACCGATATAAAAAAAAAATAAGTAACTTCTCGCTCTCGTTCCGTACAAAGTTCATTAATGAATGACATTTTATAGTTCATACAACAGAGGTCATTTAAAAAAAAGGATTTAGTTCAAGTCCGTCCTTCGGTAGTGGTTAAGTAGGTTCTCCCTTATATCGATCGATCGACACTTCATAGTCAAGTCAATTCTCTAGCTGCAAAGGCAATAAGAATACTATTAATAAATAAAATCTAATAACACTGCCATTTTTTGCTTCATTTGAATTGCAAGGTTTGCTTGTTCTCTTTCATAATTCTAGTTTAACAGGGTAAGTTTCTTATGGCAGGTTTAGGTCTATACGTCTTAAATATGCGGTAAATAGCTCATTTTTGGGCGTTAATTGAAGAAGCTTCATACATAAAATAATTTACGTCCCTTGTAGACGTAGTTGTATTTGACAATCATTTCAAGTTGCTTACTACATTTTTGAGAAAAGGGTCCTGTTAGACAGATTAATGAAGAGCCTTTGGTGGATAAGATAGTATTAAGATTAGTATTACTTAAGACGTAAGTATAAACACGAGTAGAACACGATGCCTGCTGCCTGCTACCGGTAAGCACAAGAACATCTTTCTGTTCTAAGTTCTAAGAATGACGAATAAATTTATTAACATAGTCGATACTAATTAATACCTGTTTCCCTCCGCTCTATAATATTGTGATAATTTATTGCTATAAAACGTCTGAACCAATTATAAAACTCTACGGTGTGTGTATATTATTTTCTGCTTATTATTTCTGTTTTTTGACTATTGACTTCTCACACATGATTCCAGTGATTCATATTGTTGCTGCGGCTAACGATTACAAATCTAAGTTATTACATCTGACTTGTATTAAACATGATTTTCGGGGCTTAGACCAGAACATGTTTGTGTTGAAAGTGATAAATGACTTCCGTTGACATTTAAACCAAACATCATTATTTTATATTGATTTTTATCACAGTATGAATAAATATTTTCCTGTTACATCGTGAAATATGTAAGTCTTTACACGTCATTATCTCACGTACCGTGTGGTTCTTGGTAAAGTAAAATAGGGCAAAGCCATCTCTTCCTGTGGGTAATAAACAGTACAGTTGACGGTAATAGGCTTGCGCCCCCCCCCCCCCCCCTTGCGCAAAATAGGACCAAGTTACGGTTACGCGTTTGAGACACATTTGCGTATTCCTTCGGGATATAGACGTTGTGTATTTATATATAGTGATCTCACCCTCAAAGTTTTTTCAAACTGAATCACTATTAAAGACAAAAAGAAAAGATGGGAATAAAATACACACAGAATAACTTATCCAAAACTTAGTGACTGACTATTTTAAAAACTAATAACAGGCTAACTGTAAATCACGTTCATTCATTTTTACCTTTTACTTATTCATATAACAACCAGTTCGCTACTTTTTGTGTAGGCGAAGCATAACCTAACGCTTTGATTAAAAAGAAAGTTCTAATAGATCCCGACTAGTCGCGACTTGTCTATGAGTAAGGGGTCACGACTGTCGGACGAAACGTGTTTCTTATATAGCAATTTAAAATCAACACACCCAAAATTGGACAAATTAATGATCTGGCTTACATCGTCTTTGGATTTGTTTAAGTGGTCTTTGACTCTTGGAAATATATTGTGGTTTACCAACTACTGTAAACAAGAAAATAATATTATTTTTCAAAAATGTATTGAAGTTTTGACATGTTTAAATGTAAGACCAATACGTATCGAGTAACACCCGTTTTAATGTATACATATTTTATTATTAATTTTATTTCTGCGGTTGTTAGGCTTGCTCAATGCTTAGACACGGCAGAGCCGGCTCGACCGGTGCGATACCACGGCCTCACAGAAAACCGGTTGTGTAGTAACGCTTGCGTTGCATTTTCCCTTATTGAGTGAGGTTTCCGGAGGCCCCAACTCCCCCTCTCCCCTCATCTCCTTTCTCCTCTGTCCCGTCTCCTCACCCCCCTCTCTTCTTTTCGCTCCCTGCATCCCCCATCCCTCATCACCCTCAAAAGCGGGCAGCGCACTTGCCACTCTTGAGTTGCGGGTGTCAATGAACGGTGGTTGTCACTTACCATCAGGTGACCCGTCTGTTCCCCGCCACCCCGCTACTCAAGAGTCACAAGTGCGTTGCCGGCCTTTTAGGTAGGAGTACGCTCTTTTCTTGAAGGTTTGAAGGTCGTATCGGTTCGGAATTACTAAGGCCTTACAGAAAACTGGCTTTTAAATAATGCTTTCATTGTGTGAACTAGTGAGTGAGGTTAGTGGAGGCCTTACCTCCCTCCCCTTCTTCCCTCGTTCCCCTCCCCATTTGCCCATTTCCTCTTTCCCCTCCTCCCTTTACCCTACCCAAAAGGGCGCTGGCCCTTGCAAGTCTTGAGTTGCAAGTGTTCATGGGTGGCGGAATTCACTTCCCATCACGTGACCTGTCTGCTTGTTAGTCCCCCTATACTAAATAAAAAAATTAAATGACCAAGGTGCTATGAAAGTAATCCATTTCTTTTAATGTATTTCATATTGATTGCTAAACTTAACTGACCGCATACGTAGATGAACTTTATAACCTTTAAAGCCAGGTCAGTGAGACCTGTTTGTCGGATCACGATTTATCGCCGTTAAGGATGGGAACAACCAAATTTGGTCAATGCTGATTTCTCTATTACACGTTTTATGACTGAGGCTGGTGAGAAGTAAATAATTTATGCGAAGTCAATATCTATCGCAATAACACCCAGACGTTTATCGTTTTTGCTATTATTTGTCACGACAACCGAACACCTGTGTCCAATCGGAGAAATGAGAGATATCTTGTTCTTGACATTTGGAGAACTTGTTTCTTTGATTAGACTGTCACTGAATTAATAATACCATTTTTGGTACATAATACGATTTTTTTTTATACTATAGGGGGACAGACGAACAGACGGGTGATGGTAAGTACTGACCTGATTGTAAGTGACACCGCAGTCCATGGACACTTGCAACTCAAGAGTCGTAAGTGCGCTGCCCGCCTTTGAGGGTGATGAGGGATGGGGGATGCAGGGAGCGGAAAGAAGAGAGGAGGAGATGGGAAAGAGGAGAAAGGAGATGAGGGGAGAGAAAAGGGGGGGGGAAGTGGGCCTCCGGAAACCTCACTCAATTCGGGGAAATGCAACGCAAGCGTTACTTCACAACCCGTTTTTTTTGAGGCCGTGGTGTATTTACATATTTTTGAACTAATATCATCTTATATCGATGACAAGTTTCCACATCTTTAAAAACCTAAACTCATGCCTTTTCTTCTTCGGGGTAGGCAGAGACGACAGTCCTCTACTTGCTTTAATCCTTACGACGACACACACGAGCTTTCTCGACGTCATTTAACCTTTCATATGTATAAAATATCTAGATTTTACTGCTAAAACAAAGTCTGAATTTTCTACTATTTGAAAAAGTTTTTCTATCAGAAGACTTTGTCATATCTTACAAACATATTTAAAATTGTGATTTTTATAAACATTAATGAGCTACATCAAACCATAAGGAAATGTAAAAACGCAGATCGAATAAGATTCTCTCTCTTATATTATAGCATCATTATCAAAAATTTTTATCGCCACTAACAATTTTAACATCGAAAAACAATCTCACCGAATAATTAAGTAACATTTTAATGCATATGTCGACGTTACAACGTCTTGATAACCGGCACACGGTTACTGCTGGCTTTGCAGACCTGTCTGGGCCGCTATAGACAAGTCAATGGGCCCACTCAATGGACGGTGCTATTTGCATAAACATTCTATAGTAGCATTTTGATCACCGCTTCATTCATCTCTTGGAAAGTTCGTTATAACTAGCTGTTCATTGATGGACTTTGATTTTTTTATATTTGTGTGACTATATATATATTATTGATTTTGTCGGTTTGAAGACTCGGACTGTCTTGACAAAAAATTGTTTTTAAATGTGTGTGGATTGTGGATTGCTATGAAAATACGTCTTACCTTTTATTTTATTTGTCCATTTAGCTAGAAAAGAAATGAATGATGGTACATAAAACATTGTTTGACTTATTATCTCACCTATTCATAACCCTTCCTGCTTGCATGTCTGCTCCTTAATACAAAATGCCATAAGCATACCTATGTACATACATATGTAGCACTAATTTCGTCTCAAAGTAAATAAATTGTGAACAAAGTTTTGTGTACTTATACTTAAATGAAAGACCGCAAATGAATTGTGGAAAGTGGAGTGGAGTGTAGTTAGTTCTCAATTCTTCTTCAGCTGCGTACACATGTAAATGAATCGATGTTTTAGACATTAATATAGGACCACATTTAAACCGATAGCGGGATAGAGCGTCGCCTAAAATTTGTGAATATTCATTAATGTAACTAGTCACATTTAGAGGACTGTTAACTATTAATGACATCGTTTAAAAATAAATGTATTGATTTACACATACTTGTCTATGTAATTTGAAACCCCCCACTAAGATGTTCTATAATGAATATATGATATGTATAATTATAGAAGTCACAGGTGTTCAAAAAAGGTAAGAAATATGACACGTCGTATTATGTTTCTAGAATTCCAAAGTGACTTGACGTCACGTAGGTTATTAATATTATTATATTAAATATTGAGTTTCAAATTACCAAGACTTATTCGAGCTAACTGCTTGCGTCATCACCCCATAGTTCTCTCAACTGGAATTGAATAGGTGTTTGGCTTCGATTGCTATCAAAAGCTATTTTTAGTATATCCATTCCCTTACATGCCTAAACAGGAAGACGAACTCACACTTCAATATTGTAATCCATCCCGCTAATAATCATGTAACATTGTTTGCCATGACGGTACTACGTCTAGAAATGACTCATCTCATATAATTGTTATATTATTATTTCCAGAACTATGAAATAATGACAGTGGTATTACTGTTCCCGATTTAAACATTGCAGGTTAATGATACATTCCACCTCACCTTATCGCTTCTAAGGAAAAGTCTGTACTGAGCCAACAGTGCGCTAACTAATTTTATTCTAAAATATTAGCATTCAGAGTATAGACAGATGTGGTGCCGACTGTTGCATGAAAACACCTTTACATTCAAAAAGGTGAAGATGGATGATTAAAATCAAATTACCCACATATAACTTACAAGGTTTTGCTCCCCATTGTGCTCTACAGCAATAAATAGTTTAAAAAGTATAATTTAATTACTGTATGTAAAATTTCATTTGTTACTTATATTGTTACACCTGTGGTTTAATTAATTTAGCAGGTTACAAACTGTATAGTACACCTAAGGGCAGGTGTATATAGTGTGGGTACTAAATCACATTCTATAAAATATGTTCTTTATTACCAATAAGAAAAGATACATAATTGTTTGTAGTGTTTTTAATTCGTTTAAAAATTGACTTTAAATTGTTAGTATTTTTTTTTTGTGTTTTCTAAACATGAACTCTAAATGCCATTTATGTGTACATGTACCGATAAGCTAACAGTTAGCTACTGTTTAATAGACTTGTAAACATTTTGCTTTTTATTTGTCCATAAAGAAAAAGATAATTTGTACATAGCATCGGAATATAATAGATCCTTTTATACTTTTTAATAAACGTTAAATTGTTTTCACATGAGATTTATTGCTTATGATTCTTTTTCTAAATCAGATTTATATCTAATAATTTTAATTAATGGATGTCGTTAATTAATATCAAGAGGCTTATCAAAATAATTTTTAATTGAATAAACTTCGGTCGGTTAAGATTCATAAACAAGATGATTTATATAATTTAAGTTTTAACACAATTTATGCTCGTCCGAATGAATGATGACCGGCAGATAAATTCTAATTGTATGAAAAAAGTGCTAATGTGCACTCTGTGTTTAATAATTTAGTTTCCGTTTAACATGATTCCATGTCGATGAACAGTTACTTTCAATACATATTTAATGGTAAAATCTGGTTTTATATACTAACTATTCAATCAGGTTTAACACCTGAAAATAACGTTGAAGGTTTTTTCATCATACCAGCTGCTGTCATGAACTAAAATTTAAACCCGAGATCTGCTAACCCCCGTACGAGAGTGATTGTGTAGGGGTTTCGACAATTTCTACACTAAGTGAGAATACACTAGAAATGTAAGTAATCAACCTTCCTGACTCT
This sequence comes from Tyria jacobaeae, assembly GCA_947561695.1. Classification (NCBI taxonomy): domain Eukaryota; kingdom Metazoa; phylum Arthropoda; class Insecta; order Lepidoptera; family Erebidae; genus Tyria; species Tyria jacobaeae. The sequence goes on from OX387223.1 coordinate 18,634,467, forward strand.
GCGGTCTAGGGTGGCACATGGTCAGATAGGGGATCTATCTTCGTCATCGTCTGTTATATTGAAGAATAAATGTTACTGAGTCTCTTGCCTGTTCTTCTCCATCGAATCGACGTATTACAACCAATAAGCTTTGCGGCTGACTTTTGTGACTGACTCCTTCTTCTGACAATTTAAATATGTAGCTGTAATTTGTTTAATTGCAATAAATGAGTTTGAATTAGTAATTAACTTGAAACTCCAGCTAAAATTAGTAATACTGTGAAAATTATCACTCAAAGGGGTATGACTAATGTATCTTTTGTTGTAAAATATAATAAATATATTTCGACTATGATGGCTTCCACGTTCTTTTGCAAATGTCACTGTAGCCTTATCGCGAGACTCTTAATTTATTTGTAACGAAATTAGAAAATCAACTTTCTACTGAGATAACCATCAGAGTTCAATGCAACAAGAATACTGATATTTACTCGGTACAAATTTAAATGGGAACAAAAACGACTTATTAATTCTGGCGTTGAGTGAGAGCGCATCCGATCTGCACATGTGATGGTATCGTATCCCTAATTATAACTTATTAATTCAGTGGTACGTGATTGTTTGAGGTAATTAATACATTAATCAGGGTATTAGGGTTGGCAAATAAACAAAAAAAGAAAACAAAATTGGTTTTATTTTTAAAATTTAAGTAGAGAGTAATGTTATAATTAATATAAGATTTGAAATGATAATTTGAATTATGATTTTGCTAAATACATTTAATAAAAATCTGAATGTGAGTGGACTATAAAACAAAACATGCTTCCATGAAACATTTAACGGTTGAGTGCCATTTATTTACCGGCACTGCAATCGAGCACTCTACTGTCGAGGTAACAATATCCAGAGTAATATAAAAAATAATTGCAAACTGATATATAACTTACATGTTTAATTTGCTGCATATTTGTATTTGAACAAACGATTACATTCCAAATCTTTGTCGAGATCATTACAATAGCAGATCTAGTCTGGCTGATCTAAATCATTGTTTTTATACTTGCCATAATAATTGAACAATAAAAGCATAACAATTTGTTTGATTAAATAGATAATCAGTTTCGTAAAAATATTCATACAACGCCAGCCTTTGCTATTTACTATAATTTTTATATCTTGATGTAAGGGATGTAGTCAATCTCAGTATCTTCACCACACAGTTGGCAGCTGTTCGCAATTTACTACTCCTTTGATGACCCTAAAACACAATCGACGTGTTGCAAATTACGCCTTCAATATCACAAATTCGTTTTTTGTACTCCAAACAACGCTCGAGCAATAATTTCGTTACAGATAATTTGTGTTCGAAAATTGGGAAACACCTTCGGCTCAGTAATTAGATTTTTAACAACAGTTCTTGTGCATCTTCTGTTGATAGGTCGTGATCAATAGTCACGCATATTGAATTATAGAACATGCGCAGCATAATGCATTACGTGAGGGCTATGAATTTTATCTCTTACAATAACAACTAAGTGCTCCATATGTTTATATATACTACATTTAGACTCATCATAGCACACCCTGATTCAAAACTGTCCCTTCTGATAAAAAGGACACCATTAGTTCCCACCCTCCCCTCTTCTCACCGCATTTGCAACGTAAGACTTGCAACTGCTGGGCCGTAGTAGTCACTTACCATCAGGTAAACCGTCTGCTCCTCGCTATATATAATAAGAATATAAGAAAAAAAATGTGCAGATTTTGTTTTCTTTATTCTGACATTGATTCATCGTCATTCCCCTGCCCAAAAATGGCGTTAACTCAAGAAAACGCTTGTGGATAAACAATTATCTATTAGCTTTATACAGTTTTTGTTCGATGCCGTTATGCGATCATATTGTTGAGCATTTTATTGATGCAATCCGTCATGCCGTCAGAGTCCGCCCCCGATCAGATCGGAGCATCGTTAATGGCCGCCCACCGAAGCCGGCATCATTTCGCAATGATCATCAATTACAGCGGTAATTGGCCGACGAACACCTCCGTGAAGAAGGCTTAGTTCTCTTGCTCAATACTGATCGTTGAGGGGGTGTGTGGGCGGTAGTGACCTCTCGGCATGCGTGGGCGCTGCTTTCTACACACCACTGATGCGCCAACATTATCTAACTCTTATAACATTGTAACGCGCTCTGTGAACTATCATTTTATAATAGTTTTTCAGTATCTCGATCGTTTTATAAAAATGCAAGAAAATACATTTGGGTAAATTCCTTGAGTGAAGTAAACCTGCATTTGCATTATGATAGTATATAGTTCTAAACGTTTAAATGTTTAATTGTAGTCGCTATGGGCCCGAAAGCGTAATATAATATTACACATACATAATATTACGATCGCCTGTATCCCCTAAAGGGTAGGCACAGGTATATAATACACTCACATTTTGCCAATTAGAATTTAGTCCTACTAACGTAATAGGGGGCAAACCTATGCCGTCAACTGAGCACTGTATGACTGTATACACACTGTCTAATCGATAACGGTCCGAATCCTTAGCCTCTTACTACACCACGGAGAAGAAATGGACCCTATTCTACTCCACCGAGAACCACATGCAGTATTGGATGTAAAATCATAAACATGTCTGTATCTATTATCTCTTTATACTTAATGGAGATTAGTGAACCGCTCTTTTCAACTTGACACATCCCTTAACTTCTACCTGCAGAAACACCCAGGCATACTAACCAAAATATTTATTAACCTCACTTGTCCCTTTGCGTTTATTGAGAGCGTTTTCTTCTCTAATTGTTTTATAAAATAATATTCTTACATGTAATAAGTATTTTAGTAGTTGGGATTAGGTTGATATTTAACAATTTCCGCTATCAAGATTTAGTCAACTATATTCAGTGAGCCTCTGTTTGTTAGTATGAGCAGGTTGCCAGCAGATCGAAATACTGAATAATTCAACAGGACGGCTAAGCCGTAGACCGCCCACTGTACATTACGTGGTTTCCTTACTCCTTAAGATACTAAAGACATGTAATGTTGTTTATGTGAAGTCTTTTGCTTTTTATACTCATTAGTGCCGGTTCCGTTGGCTGGTGTAGCAAGGTTAGTTACACCGCAGCTGTCGATGTAACGTGTTGAGTTTCACTATAAAATGTTTAGTAGTTGACGAAACAATAAAGCCGCTTTTGCGCCAGATAATTTCCTTGACCGTATTCCCTAAGGATTGGAAAACGCATGTATTATATTAATTGTTATATAAAAAGCTCTTTATAAAGCGGATAACGTTTGTATGCTTAATTAGGTGGAAAGAAAGATTTTAGGCTGACCTGTGGTTAGACAGCCCATTGTATGTTGGTATACCTGTTATGCCCTATTAAGATCTATCCATTGCAAGGCCTGGAAACCAGTTGTTGTAAGAAAACTGTTGTAAGGAAGCCTTAAAAATGGATAAAAGGATAGAATAAGATATAAAAGTAATTTTTTTGTGTCCCTGAAACCGGAGAGTTTCTTTCTGTTTTAAAGTATCATATTACAAATTCGGCGTCGACGTAAATGAAGTGTTTTAATGCTATAAAACTTCATATCAAATTATTACATGCACACATATTTATTACAGGTTCTGTTAGACGGTGCCGCAGTAGGAATTTTTTAACTTTAAATAACTCGAGTTTAGTTTACTCTTGACACCAATTTTCTTATGGATTTAATATGAGACTGACAGACAGATTTTGCAATATAATACCCAGGTAATCTATATTTTTTCTTTACATTATTTTTTGGGAAATTTAAACACTAATGTAACTGAAATTTAACTTAATTTTGCCTTTCCAGTCAGTCGTTTAGAACAAACCGTTTTATTTATATTTTAACGAGTGGTATATGCAGACGCGGAACATCCCGAGCGTCAGATACTAAAGTTCTATCCAGCGGTGTTGTCTAGTAAGTCGCCTACACGAAGCGATAAAAGAGTTCAAACTTTTTGTATTATTGTAACTGACACGATTTTTACTATAGCGTGTGATGGCGAGACTGTGGCTCTTTGAAAGTATTTTTGTAATTGTTTTTTGTAATTGTCGGAAGTTCACAAGAAAATGAATACCCGCTGAAATTAGTAGATCTTCATCGTGAAATAATCAGCGGGTATTCATTTTCTTGTGAACTTCCGGTATACTGAATATGAATGAAATAATCTTAAATTCTGCTTATAATCGCTTCAATTTCGCTGATTATTTTACGATGAAGATCTACTAATTTGCCAATTTGCTTTAGAGCTTAGGCTTAAAGAGGTGAGGGTATATTTGGCAAGGATGATCTCAGTTCAAGGACTTAGTGACGTAACGGCTTTAAACAATTATCTTGAATACAGAAAATATCAATCAGAGTTGCTAGAAAATTACAAAAATACTTTCAAAGAGCCACAGTCTCGCCATCACACGCTATAGTAAAAATCGTGTCAGTTACAATAATACAAAAAGTTTGAACTCTTTTATCGCTTCGTGTAGGCGACTTACTAGACAACACCGCTGGATAGAACTTTAGTATCTGACGCTCGACCCACGACTGTATATATATATATATATATATATATATATATATATATATATATATATATGTATATATATACAGTCGTGGTCAACTAATTAGGGACACTCTCTAGTTAATCCAAATTGTGAATTTATTTTTTATTTTCCAACGAGTCTAAACAATATTCCACATCTTTTACATGTAAGTGTAATTAGTCATTTATGTGCCTAATTATACAAACAATAACAACTTCTTAAACATTAAACCTCTTTACAGTATAGCTGATAGATGATCACAGTGCTATTTGTTCAAAGAATGCTGGCTGGCCATTTAATTAGGGACACTGAGATATTGCGTTCTAGTTTCAAAATCTGAATCTCAATTATTATTTTCTTTCTTCTCCTATTCTTTGTGGTAGTTTTGGCGGCAATCTAGATTTGTAATTTCAAGTTTTGAGAGTTATTTTGAAGAACAATGGGCAAAAATAAAAGTTGCGATGCAACACTACGAAAAATTATCATGAAGTTTGTCGAGCGTGGTTGGTCATACCGAAGGATAGCAGGATATTTAAATTGTTCAAAAACTATGGTATGCAATGCAGTGCAACATTTCAGGCGCAATAACACAACTTTAAATGTGCCCAGAAAAAAAGATCGAGAAAAACAACTCCGCAAGAAGATAGAATGATAACCAGGTTAGCTAAGAAAGATCCGTTTCTAGGCTCTATTTTAATTAAACATGAAGTGTTTGGGGCAGACGAAAGAGTCAGTGTATCAGCGAGGACAGTTCGACGACGTCTGGTAGAAGCAGGGTTGTTCGGAAGAGTGGCTCGCAAAGTACCGTTGTTAAAGAAAGAGCATAGAAATGCACGTTTGGCGTTTGCACGTAAATATGGACATTGGACCTACGACCAATGGCAACATGTATTATTCTCTGACGAGACCAAGGTTAATTTGATTTCTTCAGATGGAAGGCAATACGTACGGCGTCCTGTAAAAGCGGAAATGAATCCAAGATTCACAAAAAAGCAGGTGAAACATGGCGGAGGAAACATTAAAATTTGGGGATCATTTTCTGGACGTGGAGTGGGACCTGTGAGGAAAGTTCAGGGTAACTTAGACCAACATCAATACAAGGCAATATTAGAAGAAACTATGCTTCCCTATGCTGAGGAACATCTTCCTATTATATGGACTTTTCAGCATGATAACGACCCAAAACATACAGCCCGTTCAGTCAAGTCGTTTCTTAACAGACAGTCGGTATCAGTGCTAGATTGGCCAGCAAATAGCCCCGACCTCAACCCAATCGAGCACCTTTGGCACGAAATTAAGAAAAAAAGTTGCCATTTATCGTACCACAACTTTAGATGAACTTAATGAAGCTTTTTGTGAGGCATGGGCAAACATTCCTGTTGAAATATGTCAGAAACTGATAATGTCTATGCCACATCGGTGTCAAGCGGTAATTACTAACAAAGGTTTTGCTACTGGGTACTGATTTTACCCGTAATAAAATGAAGTTGTTAAAGAAATTAAAATACTGCAGATTATTAGTTCTGTTTAACTCTATTTTTCATTTTACTTTACTGTTCTTAATTAAATGTCCAGCTACAGAATTGTACCTTAAATTGAATACATGGTTAACCTTTGATATTAAACACTTTTTTATATTTATTTAATCTTTTATTTACAGCCATTTATAGTATAATAATCGGATCAAATTATGCAAATAATAGTTACTGAGAAATCAACAGGGTTTTATATTTATATGTACATAGCCGGTTATTGCTGTCCACTATCTTGAATGTCCTTAATTAGTTGACCACGACTGTATATATATATATCTTAAAGTGTAAAACGTGTGTATGTGTTATACATTTATAATATGAAAAGGTTGGCTCTCCATGTTGTGCAATTGGCCTCACGCAGCGTCGCGTGTCAAAAGTTCGTATGCACACCTACGCGATTTCTGGACAGACTTCTGTGGAAACAGATTTCGGATGGGCAACCCCTTCAATACATCTCGTCACTTATTATAAATTGCCTCCTTAAATAAATTGAAATACTTAAAACACATTTCCATTACGTAACGTTAAAAACGTTAAGAATTACTTTCTGGAGTGCACAGGAGTGGCCACTTACCGGGCCAAACACCTGGGAGCGCCAAGGACTCTCCCCGAGGTCATCGGTGACACCTAAGGTTTACTAAATTATCTCGAGGAGTTAATATGGTAATAGCAGCTATTAACTCTGTCACGCAAAACAGGCGCACAGAAGACGTCCAATGTCGGATATAGGCCTGTGTAGATCAATAACCCACACATTTGCATGAAATAAAAGCCCACGAAGCTCGGTCAAAGATGCATTGTTACATATCAAAAGACCTAATCGTCGTGGCGTGATGTTAAATAGTAATAAACCTATCCTATAAAGAAATAATTTTATTTATGAAATTCTCTTGACATGCACACATTAGTGAATTTATTCAAACTTCTTTCAGTCATAAGTATTAATAGCTTTCGTATGTGTGGGTAAGGATTATATTGTTTCTTCTATCGATTAAATTGACCTTTTTTATAGATTTACGAGCAAGCTAACATTCAATAACAACACTCGTTCGATTAACATCTTTGTAATTCTTAATAATCTAGTCCGACGTTTTAATCACGCAGCTTTATATTAGTTAGTACATTATTCAGTTCGTAGGCTTTTGAGTCGGCCAGTTGTCGAGTCAAGATAGTCTAATAACTCAGCTACCCCCGAGGCCATGTATCGTACACAGACCGATACGACTTTCACGCAGTTGTGGGCGTCACCTGTCGTGCCTTACCCGGTCCAGTCGACACGCCTAAACAACCTTAACATAATACAACTTAAACTCGAAGATATAAGAACCCCCCCAATCAAATGCATTGACAAACACGTCCAGTCTCGCCCACGACGGCGACGGCTATACGCTCGTTGGAATCAATGTCTAGCCCGTCTAAAGATTCTGCATTCATTATCTTTCGAGTTTCATTGAAAACGTTTCATCATCACTTTCTAATTTTAATCTGTTATTTTTTTTTCGGCGCTGAGCTGAAGTCAGAAACCTTATATAATGCCAGAAACTATCCAAAACCTTGCAACGACGTCAAATAAATTTAGAATAAGGGTGCTAACATTCTGACTTGACGCATTAACAGGTTAATCTTTTTAGTCCACTTCTTACCTGTTATCGTACGGTATATACATATGTATATGTTGCGTTCATAATCTGTTTAGTTACATACTCGGTCAACATTACTTGCTCGCCTACATGCAGTTTTTGTTCAAACCATTAACAGCAATTGTCAATCGGACAACACAATTGACACAAGCGTGACGTTTAATCTGTGTTTATTTGTTCAACTATCGCCCACTGTACAATTTGTACTTTTCAATCGTTGTCTTTCATCCATCTCGACATTTAATTGACACATCATTAACAAAATCTGTTACTGTCAAGACGATTGTATGCGTTTGTTCTAAAAGTGGGCGTCGTAATCCGTTATAGTAATCTCTTGATATATCAAAGCAAATTACGTATGTTTTGCACTCGATATGTATTAGATATTGTATCACCTAAAACATTACTGCGTAGTATTTGTTAACCGCTTTTATTCAAGTGCCGACGAAGTTTGAACCGACCGAAAATAAAATTATTAATCAACATTTGATAACATTGTCTTAACAGTGATAATGGCCGCGCCTCTACTATAAGGATTATTATAACGATGATACAAATTGTAAAATTCCACGTTCGCCCTAAAATTCTAATCATCGCTATTATATTTTACAATCTGTCGTTGAAATGAAGTATGTAGGCCGCGCTATCGGTCTGGAAAACGTGAAACTATACAGTGAAAAGTTTACTCAATGATATTCGTAACTGGCATCAATAACTGTTATCGATCAGCGACTCGAGTGCGTTGACAATTGCCTGTCTGGGGTATAATGTATTTTACATATGTACGAGTATAGTTCGAACAGCGTCCATTCACTACAGATAGTAACGCACCAATATGTTGTTGTTATGATACATTCGTTATTAGAACGGGCGCGTCGGGATAATATAGACTATCGTGTTTACACTCTCACGCAGTCGGACCTATGGCCTCTGTTGCACAACTGTCACAAAACACGTTTATTCACGCGTCTATTTTTGTATGTTTGAACAGAAATAAGGTGTGAGATCCCGCAACCTCAGGATATGACATTTTTATGTGCTCGTGGTGATATTTACGTTATCGTGGCATATATTTCGTTTCTATTAGTATATCTACATAAAGTCGACTTTTGTAAACTTACATGAGCGTTTTATCGTAGTGTATCAGGTGCAATGTGACCGCTTTACGTCGGGGTAACGGTCCTCGATCAATCGAATGGGTCGCGCATAGAAAATGACATTACCTAGGTACTTGCACCGTGCGTGCAAGCATGAATATTCAGTTGAGATCAATCAACATGTAAATATAGCCAGCCATACTGCCCGTCGCGCAAACTGCCCATACAGCGTATTTACGTTGACAACGTATAACTGATATTCTCTGCGGTTTAATTTGTTTCACATTTACATTCGTAGATTTATATTTAATGCCTCAATTAATTATTTTGTCCAGTACTTAACGTTCGGTCCAATCTTAATAATTTTATACTTGACATTTTGCAAATGTATATTGCGGCAATTCCAATTATCATCGTAAATGTCTTACCGGGCTTAATTCGTTTATGATCTATTCTACAACTTATATAAATTACCTAGCTGGTTTCGCCTACTTTACGATCAGACTGAACTCATATATCTTGCAACGCGGACTTGTAGTTCGCCGCATTAATGCTACGGAACCTAATATTATATAACCCAACTTACTCTTGCAGAATACTCTGCCTATCCTTTTATATCGTAGTGATTTAAGTATTTGTTATAATAATGATACAAAGGGCTTTGCGACGCCTTAATTATTTCAGCCTGTACCATTATTTTCACCTTTTAAACCGTTATTGTAGCTTAAATATTAAACTACAAAATCTAATACTGCGACCACCATACAAAATGAAAAAGTGTATGAGATTTCCATTTTTTACATATCACAATCTGTTCATATAAAACCGAATGACGGTTAATCTGTGATTTTGGTCACGCTTTGCCTTAATTCTACTATTGCTACATCGATAATCTTATCATAATCGTTAAGATAACACTAATCGCTAATTGTAGATGCGTAATACTTTAAAGTACCGTAACTAAACCAAATTGTTCTTTAATGCTACATACTAACCTAATCAAGTTTTCTTCTTTTGTTAATACGAACATTTTATTAAAATAAAATACAACTCCGGTATTAAGACTGAATCCTGTGCCTCAAAGGCAACTACACATAGATTACACAAATTTTTGTCCCGAGTGGGAATCGAACCCACGACCTGTGGCTCTGTAGTCACTAACAAATGTTTCTTATATTGTTAAATTTTATTTTGAAATGTTATACCTAGGAACACAAACCTATACATTCACAGACATATGTACAAATAGCCGCAATCAAATCCTTTATTTGACATCTACTCTCTAAACGAAAAAAAAAACTATTTTATTATTATGTATTATTTGTTTTTCTTATTAAAGCTTCAAGTCAGTCAGGATCCCATCTCTGCAAAAGCTGACAGCACTGACTTACTAGCTTAGGTACCTTCTAAAGGCTGAATTATTTAAAAACGCCACGTCATGGTTACACAATTAGGATTAACGCTGATATAACGAAATTTTGAATAATTTTAATATTTTTATTATTATCTAAAGTCAATTTACAATTTACAACACGGTACGGATTTACAAACTGAGAGGAATGGTTATTATTATGTGTTATAATTTATTACTTAAAGTAATAACTAATAAATCAGAAGCTACATTTGCATTTATTGATGTTTTCCTCGTCATTACCGATGTAAATGTGTTGTACGTTGAAATCCAATATACATAACAAGCCTTTAAGGAGTGCTCGCTAGCTACGACGTATACGTGAAAATCCTTAACTACAGACTTTAAAATCCCTATTTTTTTATCGAGCACGCTATTTCAATTTAAATTGTTAAAGAGAAGAACATTTTAAATTGTATTATGTATTAAGCAAAGTAAAAAAGTATATAAGATTGAGAATTAATCAGTATCTGAGTTGAGTATGCATCTACCACCGATGTATAACGAACAAATGAATTGTATCAATGATGTTACGTAATTAACGACCAGTTCTCAACACATGGTACTACTTACATATTTACTTCTACAAAAAACATTCTAAGCCCGTTTTCGAGTATAGCAAGGAAATAACAACACTAAGATAAACACTCGTACACAGAAAATTATTTTCCTTTGTAAGGTAGTATGCTCATGTTAAATTTCGCATCTTATCTCGCGGTACCGCTGGTTATTAAACCCAAGATAAAGGTACGTACAAAGTCATTCTCACGTCAGGTAACTCGATAACACTTCACACTGGTTTATTTTTAGTAAATATTGATTTTGTAATAACAGGCTCAGTGTTTACTTCAGTACTTGCAGAGAGCTATATGAAATTGTATAATTATTTTTTTCCTTTACTTATAATCAATAATCTAGTGGTTACTATATTTGTAAGGAAAATTAATAACGTTATTTATTCGTACACGTGGAGTTTCAAGTATCTACCATTTAATTGTACAACAATCGTTTTGTTTTTGTTTTTAGTCTCAAACTTTAGTTTGTAAGTAGATTTATTACGATAAAAATGTAATTCTTTTGATGTCTCATAAAGAGTATATCTATCTGTATATCTTTATATAAAGTGAGACCTCTAACAGTACACCTGGGAAAACTGTATTCAGTTCCACGCAGTAGCTTTTGTGTGATGCGCTTACAAACATACAGTGAGACAGAGAAAATTTCAAAAACTTAATTTCTTTTGTTTCGTTTTGCTCTAGTAAAGATCCCATTTTTTTTCTTTAATATGTATAATAAACTAACATCGTCCTGTTACAATTTTATTACATGTGTTGAGAAATGAAAACAAACTAATATATAATACGAACGTGTTCGTTTAATCTGTTGAAACTCCGTAACCGTGGAGTCTAATTGTCCAGAAATCTTTTTTGTTTCATTCAAATCGAGCAAGTAGTTTGGGTATTATTATATTTTATTAATATCAATTTTCACTTTTTGAAATCCACGTGTGACGTCACTTTACAACGCCCCTCTCGTTGTAATATTTCACTCATACATCGTTATGAATGTTCTCCATTTTTAATCACAATATCGTTTCAAGTTTGTGGCATCTATATTTTAACCCATTTTTGGCCGAAAGTACTTAGTTTATACACGCAGTGGATGCACTCCCGTTGGAAGGTGACATAACAGCAGCGGACATCTTACGCCTTACTAAACAATATAATATCTCCGAAAGTATATTACATTTAAAAAAATTGTTTTACACATTTTTATGCTTTTAATAGAGTGTTTTAATAGTGTGTAGTGTGTGTGCAAAATTGCAAATATTCTCTATTTCTAATGTAGTTAGTTATTGGTTAAAAGTATTTCATTGGACCATACCTGATTCTACAAAAATTTAGAAATTGTTTCCCATTGAAGTGGAACATTAAATTTATGCTAATGGCGTGACGGAAGTAATGCTTTGTTGATATTACGGAAAAAAATATGCATATTTACGAGTATTCCAACCAACACACAATCCTGAATACTACTTCAATATGGAGATCAACTAGATAATTAAAACTTTACAACACACCTCTTCCGCTTTTCCGCCCACATTTACTCAATAAATCGTTTATGTTGTCGTCTTTACTAAACAAATTTTATTACATCAGTGCCTTTAACTGTTTAAAATTCAATCTGATAAATGGTTTCTTCTAGTACTCATTTACTGATTTTACCTAGTAACGAGCGAGTGATATGAGCACGCGCAAATATTGTCCCCGTTGTGCTCTTATCGCACCTTTGGTTGTCGTAAACATGTGACGTACAAACATGCCAGCACCATAAAATAAGCATAATGTACATAAAAAAAGGATTTAAGCGCTTCGTCCCTTCGCCTCCAGATTAAGGGTGTGTAAAAACTATTACGTAACCTGAGTTTAAATCCGATACTCCTTAAACCCTGGCACACAAAAAATATTGACGGGATCCTGTTTAGAAAGAGATGGGCAGTAGATGTGCGGTGCGGGGCGAGAGCGGTGCGCGGCACCTCCGAGGCGCGCCACTCTGCCGCCGAATAAATTATGTTCTTTGGCCCGTATCACGCGCCGCATGCCCCGCGCAAACCCCTCGGGACCTTATCGATCGAGTTGGATAATCCTAGAGGTCGCTAGATCGCCGGCGCCTGTGCGCTGTGCGATGATGACCTCTTGCCCCGGCAGGGCATGATCGGAAACAAATGCCATTTGCAACAGTCACGACAGAAATGTTACTCTGATAACCGGAGGGTGGAACATGAGTACAAAGCATTGTTTGTTTTAATTACCATTTCTGTTTAATTAAGGCTATCCGTCTGATCTCATTATATCTTGTTTTCCCAGCTACACTGATATCAACAAATGTTATTCCATTGATAGAACACCATTCGACTTTATTCATATCTTCAACAAGATAATTCTTTCCAGTGTCCAACATCAAAATCATATTGATCGATTGCCCCTTTTACTTGTATCTTTAACAAATCGATTTATGCGATCACTTGCAATTGCAGCACTTACAGTGGCGATTCATTCTCGTTTACATTAACCGATACGAGAAACATCTGCTCCGTTTTCCAAATCTAGGTAACTAGTTTTGCACGTGCACAAAGTTCTACCAAGTATTCGCAATACTATCAATTAAACTTCGTGAAACTAAGACTTACAATTGATTTATGTACTCAACGGCAATACTCTTTATGAGCAGCTCGAAACCATATTGCAATGAAAGTATTTTGTCCTAAAATCCATCATTAACATTCTAATCTGTTCGTATTAGTCTAATAGCGTTGATTATTTGCAAATTGATATCACCGACGGACAAGAGAACAATAGTGTCGGTACTTTACGTGTGCAATTTAAATTCATAACAATAATTTGCATACAATTTGGCAATCGACACGTGCCCAGTACCTCACAGTTTGGTAGCTCGTGTTATGAAATCGTACTCATTTAAAATATATAAAATACATATTAGAATGTAGGCAGTAAATCTATTATTGTAACAAACTCTAATGAAGTAGGTGATGTTAGGAACCCATATGCAGATACGGTGCTAGAAAAATAAAATCTGCTTTTGCAATACGAAATAACATCGCAACTACAAAATCAGTTGCAAATGAGATCACTAACACACATCTCGCAAATAAACACACATGAAGCTAATGTCGTCGTCACCTTTGGTATTCAAGGCGTACTCCTTACTCGAAACGACAACAAAGTAAAAGATAGAAAGAAAGAAAACAAAATTAGGTGGTATACAAATTACACATTGATAGATGATTAGTTAGTACACTAACATTTTATTCCCCTAATAACATGTGGAAGTAAGAGGATTAACACTGGTCGTAAACTATAAAAAGCATCCGCTTTTGTCAGATGTTGGATCACGAGAACTGCTAATAAATTTATGACTTTCGCTAAATTTACATACTTGTTTTTCATCATCCGGGCCGATTAGTACAAGACACCTCTTGTTCTCGCGAAATTTTATCTTAATTGTGTCTGTTCCAAGTAATTTTCCTAAATTTTGGATAATACTTAATTGTGTCTTTACCAAAGAAACAATGTTCCCTCTTTATTAATATTCGTTATCTTATTTGGTTGTCCAATTATTTCCTCGTGTTTAACAGTAAGTTTATTATTGTAGGTTAATCTACTAGTCGTGTTATAGTTAATATGTTTACGAGTACATCATAATAAACAGTTGGCGTCAATGAAACGCATCGCGCGCCACATTTATATATCTGTGATGAGTGTTGCGTGATCGCGGCTCGCTGCTCACGTTATCTCAAGAGCCATGTGGAGGCTGTGCAGCGGTGCATACTGCACGGGATAGGGGGTGCGGTGAGGGGCCTCCGCCCCAGGGGGACGCCGCTCGCGCTCCGCCCGTCATTCGCGCTGTGGGCGTCGCTCGAGCGCTACGTGCCATCAATACTACTAAGTGTTGTTGTGCGACCGGTTGTGTATCGCGCGCGAACCATCACCGTCTCCCGTGAGACAGCTTGCAGTTTGACTTGCCACATCTCGTTGGTGTAAAAATAAAGCCGGCGACAGACGGTGGCCTCCCAAGTTATATTTAAATGATAGCGCGGACGCAGGGCCGGGCTCGCCTCGAACTCTTTCCAACAACGACATGAAGCGAAGTACGTGAAACACCTTAACCAGATCATAAATTCGTGCTACAGTGAATGCCTGCCGATCTTAGTATTGTGTCTTGCAAGTGTTCCATGTTTTTTCAGTACCCCTGAAAATAACTTCTCTTTAAATCTGTTTGTTCTGTAGAAAAGTGTCTGCAAGTTGGAAGTTTTAGTCGTGATTTACTTGGTTTAGTTCCCGCTACTGAACGGATTGCACATGAGTTAAGGATGTGGACGTAGAATCATCTATTGTTTCCTGTCTTTGTAGTATTTATGCTTATTACTTCTCCATCTGTGTTAGTATTCGGCCCTAATTACATTTTGTGATCGTTTACGTAGATACTGTCTGAGGATCCGTTTGAGATCACCGTACAACTCTGTGTTACAAGTACAATGTTTGCGTAAGTCATTCATGGACAAATTGATTTACAGTCAATATATTGTTGCCTCTAGTATGTGCAACTGTATGAGCTAAGGTCTCTGATTTGTTTGCTATTCCTAGCCAACGATAGAATTAACTGAAGCTTATTGCTTCCGAGTTATGCTAATAATTGTCTGTTTAATAATGTATAGGTTAATGGTTAGCCAAGATTTATTTATGTTTCTTAACTTTATTAGTCAAATCATGCTTTCCTGCTCGTTTCTTTTTAATTAACTAGTCTTCCCTTAAACTTCTACTTTTAGAATATTTAATTTAATTGTGTGCACCTCACTTACCTGCTCTTATTGTGCTTAGGACATCGTACCTCTCCAAGCGCGTCGGGTATCGACCGAAGAGTTACCTGTTGCATGTGGCAAAAAACATATTGCAATGCCTCATGAATGTTAATACTATTGATGTTTACTCTAATACTCATGATCACTCTGGGTCAACATATATAAAAACAGACATCGATGACATATATATATATATGCAAGCATTTGATACCATCACAGCGAGTTATATTTCTATTTTCTCACGCTTTACATTTCAAATACTTGACCTCTAGACATAGCATTATTACGGTACGTCTAGTTATAAAATTTAAAGTTTAAACATTCTAAGTGGAAATGAAAAAAAAAAATAATGTAATTTTCTTTTAAAAATTAGCACTGATATTATGTTATATAAAATAACATGTATAAAAGAAACCTAGAATTTTTTACTGTCTAAAATTTCTTAAAACATTGGTTTATTATAAAAAATACAGATGTTAGGGAGTAGAAGTGAAACTATCTCAATTTCGTTCATATATTCCTGAACAACAAAATATCAAACAGCTCAAAACTATGATAATAAGCCACACTTAATGTCCTAATTAACTAATAAAGAAATGTACAAACCAAAACATCGTTAGCTGTAGAGCAAAATAATCAGATTAAAAGTATACATATTATAGAAAAAAATTTGCTACTTCATCGATTACAAACTGTTTAATGTATATCCCACGATGTCTACATTTATATACAATGATGACAATCTAGTTATGGATCGTTTATTACTTCACTGAAACCTGGATAAGATTACCAGGAAGTAGGAATATTGAATCATTGTTACTTTAGAAGGATTCCTATTACGGGAACTCAATAGCTTTAATTAATACATTCGTAGTTTTTAGGTGTCGTGCATTTCAGTCGCTTTTTGTTCGATATTGAAGTCCGCTTTTATATATGTTTCCTTCGATATGGTTTTATTCAGCGTTGACGGTATATTTTGTTTTAGTTTAAAGTTCCGTAACCTCTCGTTTCGTCATAATGTTATTACCCTCATCTATTGTTTCAGTTTCAATCATTTGTCGTGTACCTGTTGAGTTATTCCCAGCTGTTAATCTATAAACAGCCTTAACATGATAATGATATCACTGATTCTTTCAGTATAATTTTTATTTCATCGACCATGTTTCTGTTAAGAGTTTATAGCTTGATACCTGTCTTGCATGCTTTTAATTGATTGAGTTTTAAGTTCGTATAAAACTAATTTAATTCTTATTTTAGTTAGTTAAAGTTTTTGATACACTTAATAGGCATAATGTATTAATGACATTCGAAACACAATGAACTTGATAAAATACAGAAACTAATGGAAATTCAATCGTACCCACTACCAATGCGGGCTGGTCGTCGAGGAAGCATGCATAATTAAATGGTATTGTTTTGTATTACAGCTCGAGGCCTAGTGTGCGAGTGCTTGGGCCCTACCGTCTGCCCAGACGGAGCGGCCAATGGCACGTGCTACACTCAACCGGGCGGATATTGCTTTGTCGCTGTTGAAGAAGTCCTCGATGAAAATAACAGAGTAGTCATCGACAGAACTGCCGGATGTTTGCCCCCAGATGAGTCGGGATTTATGCAAGTGAGTACTGCGTTTATTACAAGTTCACCTGGTGTAAATTTTTAGCTGTCCATATTGTCCATGATATAAGATAAGCATAATAAACTGCATGAATGGCTCAATTGTTTAAGTAGCCGCCTTGCCACGACGCGCTAAATATTGTGCGTTTTAGGTGGCAAAGACAAAAAATTGTGATCTATGGTTGTCCCGAGTGTGGCTGTTTAAATGGCTATGAAGCCCCCTGCGACTTAGGAAAGCCTATTCATAATGCAAGAATTGCCTTTTGTATAAATGTAATTTCAGCATCATGCAAAAAAAAAAATATATAAAAAGGAATGTAACTTATTCCTCATTACAAGTTGTATTTTTCAATTTTCCTAGTTGGATTTGAACAGTTAGCTTGGTGATTTAACTATGCGTTTTTATGGCTTGTAAAGATAAATGTGATTACTGCAACTGATACTGTACTTACGTGTTTTTTTATGCTATTTTCCAGTGTAAAAGCTCCCAGGTGCCACATCAACACCCAAAAGTTATAGAATGTTGTATGGGCTCGGACCTGTGCAACAGGCGGCTGCAACCACAACTGGCAGAGCCATCACTCGACGTGACAGAAACTCCCGGAGTTCGAGGACCAGGGACTAACACGCCCACAGTTTTGGTTGCCGCAGCACTATGTATCGCGCTTGTCGCTTTTCTCGCCGCATTCCTGTTACTGTTTAGACGGCGGCGGCGTGCTGGCAAACGTCCACCCTCACCACCCGCTCTCCATACTGCCGAAGTATCATCTGGATCCGGTTCGGGTTTGCCTCTCCTCGTACAACGAACAGTCGCTAAACAAATTCAAATGGTGGAGTCTATCGGCAAAGGACGATACGGGGAAGTATGGTTGGCTCGCTTGCGAGGTGAACGTGTCGCTGTTAAAGTCTTCTTCACAACTGAGGAAGCTTCCTGGTTCCGCGAGACTGAAATCTACCAAACGGTCCTCATGCGCCACGAAAATATCCTGGGCTTTATAGCAGCTGATATCAAAGGAACGGGTTCATGGACACAGATGCTGCTCATCACCGACTACCACGAGAACGGCTCCCTTCACGACTACCTTCAAACCGTGGTGCTGGACACCCACGGACTCATGACCATGGCCTACTCGATTGTAAGCGGACTGGCACATTTACACATGGATATATTCGGCACAAAAGGAAAACCAGCAATCGCTCACAGAGATATAAAGAGTAAAAACATTCTTGTAAAGCGAAACGGGCAGTGTGCAATCGCAGACTTCGGCCTCGCAGTGCGATATGTAGCCGAACGGAATGAAGTCGACATCGCGCCCAACACTCGCGTGGGAACCCGCCGGTACATGGCTCCCGAGGTACTAAGTGAGAACCTCGACGTAAGCAACTTCGAAGCGTTCAAGATGGCTGACATGTACTCGCTAGGTCTGGTGCTGTGGGAGATGTGCAGGCGCTGCGCGACGGGCGACAAGGCACAGTTTGTAGAGGCATACGCTCTGCCTTATCACGAGTTTGTGCCTAGCGATCCGTCCTTTGAGGATATGCACGCGGTCGTAGTGGCGAAAGGAATTCGGCCACCAATCCCAGCGCGCTGGATCTCTGCGGAGCCCTTGTCAACATTGGTGAACGTGATGTCGGAGTGCTGGCACGGCAACCCGCCCGTGCGGCTCACGGCGCTGCGCGTCAAGAAGACCCTCGCCAAGTACAACACAGAGACCACGATCAAACTCGTGTGATACCCTGTAAATAACAATGTGTACTGTTCGTTCCTGTAAATACGTACTGTGACTCTTAGTGTAGGATGGTGAACGCTTCACAAAAACGGACTGTCCCTAATTTAGGTTCAAAGTTAAGTTCCTCAATAATATTCTATTTATTTTACGATTCAACTTTGAAAATCATAGCTGTAAAACCCCCATCGATGTAAAAATTCATTTTGACCACCGTTATTGTTTAAATTTCAGTATTGTTAAGTTTATTCGGTTAGCGGTTCACACCAGTGAAGCATTCTGTAATTATAATGACTAACTTATGAACGATCCCGTGGGAATCTCTCAACTGATCCTACCATTTTGATTTTAGTTTTGTTCTAAAAGTAATGTTATATTATATTATTGTTGCTTAGAGTTAATGAAGTGTTTTTTTAGAATGAAAAGTTTGTTGTCTTCCGTTCGTATAAATAAGCTATTGAAGTGTTCGCGTTGAGGCAGCTATATAAAGAGTGTTGAAGCCGGTGGCGAGAAGTCGTGAAGTAAAGCCACAGATTGTAGATATGATACAATACTCTATTTGTTTGTGTTGTACATATATGAGGTCACTATTGTAAGAGCAGGAACTGCCGCAGCGTGGTCAACGTGCTATTGTGATATTTTGACAATAAGACGCCTTTATAATCGTACATAACAATTTCAAAATGATCCCCAGAGTAATATGCATTTTATTTTGAATGCATTTCATTGCATTGTACTTAAACGATGTTAAAAAGACTAGTGCTGGTTTTTGAGTATTATACAATGGAATATATGGCGCAGTGTCTTATGGTGATGCCTTGCAACTATTAGTATTAACGTGATTTTGTTTTGTGTAGCGACGCACTTGGTCCTTCGTGCCCCGATTACACTCACTTGTTCCACTCGACATATGTACTCTAAATAGCCATCATAAATGTTATTACCTTGTCATAACCAATTATAAAGTAAGCTTGTAAGACTTAGTGCCGTGGATTTTAAGTTTTATTATATACGGTCAATGAAAAGGATTAAATCTAGTTTTACCGCCAAATGTTTTTTGTTAACCAGAATGTTAGGTAATCTATTTTTTGTCTGATAATAAAATTTGTTAGTTATTACTTAAGTAATTAAAATTTATTTATTCGCATTGAATTCAACAATGAAGGAAATTTAAATGTGCTTGCCATTGTTGTTGATAGAAATAAAGTCGTCAATATACATTTTAATATGAACGAGATTTTGAAATAAGCAAACACTGAAAAGTCCACAATCATGTTTTTATAGGCTTACATTGTCACTCATAATGTATTACTAACATTGCCATAAACTAATAATAGTAGTAAGTAATTGGCAATCTTTGTTACATAACAAGCAATCGCTCAATTTACAACAAAGTATCACAGACTACTGTGAGGTGACCAAGTGCGCGCATAGCATTTACTAGTGCGCGAGCACCCTGTACAGTGTTGTGTAAATATAGAGGGTAGGTGACATTGCATAGGTCTTATACATGTTAAGTTACAAATAAAACTTTAATGGACACAGATTATGTTTATTTATTTAATACCTTAGTGATGTTTCACAAGCGTCACTATCCATAGACGGACGTACGCCAAGAAATTCATTTCACAGTTTCTATGGATTTATTGCTACTCGCACAACCAGCTTATGGAACAAATTGTCGCCTGCCGTATTTTCGAACCGATACGACCTTCAAACCTTCAAGAAGAGAGCGTACCTCTACCTAAAAGGCCGGCAACGCACTTGTGACTCTTGAGTTGCGGGTGTCCATGGGCGGCGATAGTCACTTACTACTTACCGCCTGCTCGTTTGCCCCCTATCGCATAAATAAAAAACAAAAAAAAATATGTAGGTATTTAGATTCCAACATTAAGTGCTTACCTAGCAATGGTCCCATCGTGATCACGTGAGAACAATCTGAAATATCGTAACTTATTAATAATAATACCAAGATGTCCTGATATACACCATAGTATAATATAACGTAAGTGATACTTAATATTTTTGCCCAAAGCGCTTGAGACTCCCTCGGGTAAATAGGTGTGAGTGTATGCATGTATGTATAAATGGTAGGTATCAATGCAGGTTACAATCAATGGTAATCCAAAATAACGCCCCTGTTATTGTTGCAATTGGTATTTCGTGTAAATTTGTATCCAGGGGCAAGTGTGCGTTCGTTCATGTTCTAATAAAATTGTCGAACCGTAGAACCTAGCATAGGTTCTATTCTTTTGGGTTGTTATTAAGTTTATTTTCTTAACGTATCAAGTAAACAACCAATATTAATAATATAAAAAAAAATGTGGATAACCGCCTTCAATGCGCCTTTCTAATTCCTTCGCGCGCAATACTTTAAATTGTGCAATTTCAAAACTTATTCAATTTTTTCCCTGGTATCTCATGATCAAATTCTGTTGGTTGCAATGGAAAGGAACACCACAGGAGTATTTAATTTGAATTTCAAAAAATGACTTCACATTCATAAAAGTAATTGACTTTGAAATTGATAAATCGTTTTCCTTTCAAATTATTTTCGGCAATACAGTCAATCGCAAAAATGTTCAACTTCTTTTACTTGGATAACATGTTTATTCCAGCATTTTTTATTTAAAAACCAAACTACTGAAGTTTTTATGGGACCAATCGGAAGATATATTTAAAAAAAAAAAAAAACAAGAATTTAGTAGACTCAGGTAAAAAAGGACAATTAAAAATTACAATTACAGTTCATAATTGAGGCAATACAGGAAGACGATCCAAGCTCCCAAGTCGAAATCCAAGCAGTCTAAGCTTTATCTAGGTTGTGACAAAAAACCTGCATATGTCGTGGCAAGATAATGGTATTGGCAACTTCGTGAAATAGTTTAAAGTTTGAGTTGATTGACTTGTCATCAAACATTGAAGTTTTAACAATATACCATATCGTTAATTTAGATATATACCATATCGTTTATTTTCGATTTTTCAATCATAGTATAAGAAACCCAGTTTTCTCATGTACCAACTATATATGCACTAGATGTGTCACAAGTTATATTTTTGTAAAATCATTCCCATTGGCACAACTGAACAATTATACTGAATAATATTAGTTCCTAGATACAACAAATGACAATGTTTACAAACGCTGCTTTTTATTCCTTTCGCTATGCATAGAATATAATAATAATAGAACGAATGAAATAGGTACTGGACCTATGTACCGTTTCCACCACTAAAAAATAGACAAGTTTTTCATCTGTATATTCTTCATATTAAACAAAAATGTATTGTTTGTTGTTCTTCTTTTTCTTCCCACTCCCTACATAAACAATGGAGTTCGATTCGCTCGCTCGGCTTGTGCGTTATGGTCGAAGTTCCAACCTAACCTAAACTTAGCTAGGGTTGTAGTTGTGCTAAAGGGAATGGTTATCGTGAATCAGTTATGTAGTTGTGTCATTAGGAACACATTCTTTGACGGCACAACTTATGGTGCGTACATAATTAGTCCAAGAGAAAAAGCGTTATAAAGTCTTATAGAAAAAAATCTAAATAACTTTGTGCTATTTGCACATAACAATAAAAAAATATGTCGTTATGAGACATTACAAAAATAAGAGTTCAGCGCTACTTACAGTAGATGACGTAACTATTTCATGCTATGATTACTAACATTTGAACATATCAGAAAATGGTCGTACGTTTAGCTGATAATTTTAGTACCAGAACTGAACACTATCATTTAATTTTACTTGACTGCAAATGAAACTGAAACTGAACTCATGATGAAGTAATCAATTCTATGATCTAGCCTCGACACATACCAACACTCGCTCGAAAAACAATAACAGGGGTATTTAGTGAATGTTGGTATGTCGTAGTCAGATCATGGAATCGATTATTTCATCATGAGTTGTGTCATATGTGCAGTGGAGTAAAATTAAATGATAGTTGTAGCATTTCGACCTCCACTAGCAAACGTAACTAAAGCGAACTAGGGCAGGGATTACCAACTTTTTATCGCTAGGCCTCCCTAGATATTAAATGATCCCTACTGTATTTTGTAGAAAGGGCCACAAAATAAAACTTACGAAATTAGGAATCCTTTTTACTTAACTACCTATTTTTATTAAAATCAAAGAAATCCTTATTACCATAAACTTCACAAAGTTAACGGGTATACCCCATCCTCCTGTAACGACCCGCCAGGGGCAGTCTGGAAAAACTGTTTCAAAGACCCCGGTAGTGCCGCTCCCTTCGTGAAAGAGGGGTGGATGGCAGAGATCAAAAATTACCATGTAATAAAGCCTATTCAGTTAGGTAATTACTTTGGCTAAAAAAACGTTAATAGAAAAAATGCTAAAAGATAATGAAACAATAAGACTGATAGTGTTACTTTGACTATTAATAGTCCAAGGTAAAGCTATCAGTGTTTATTAATAATGATATAAGTATAGATTGTAAAAGCACCCTTCATGAATAGGTAGCATTGAACTAAAGTGAATTAAGGTAACCTAACCAACAGTAACTAGGCAAACAAAAACAATAATAGGTTGTACTTAAAATGATATTTATTTCACTTATATACATTCAGTCACAAAATACATCCATTACTTGCATTCCTATCGCACTTGTGGAAACTGCAGAATCAGTCACTCCCACCCTAACTTGTACAAATAATAATATAATCTATGAAAACATACTTAACAGCTTCTCAAACAGTCAGTGGTTCATTACAATTGATTGCAACTGAGCGTTGGACAATAAACTAACCTATCACTAACTAATAAGGCGCGTATCTTCTTGACGGCGACGGTCCTCGCATCCCTGGCCTGGAAACAAATTAGTTTTATTTTAAGTCATTGATTTGCAACATCAACTTTAAAATTAATGATAGCATTTGACATTTTCAGACCAGCAGTAATAGTTAATTACAATATGCTATTTTAATAAATGCAATACTTCAAGCTTGCTTATGAATTGAGATAAATTAAATTGTCAATCTCACCTTCTGTCATCAAATGTGTCACGGCTAAAATCTTCATACATCCTGTAACCAAAACAATTCAGTATTATTTGACAACTTCATATATAATAAATTGTTGAATTACGTGTATTGAATAACTTATTCCATTACAAACAAAATGGCTTTATAGTTTCAGTATCTAACACGTCACATTTCTTAGTTATGACATCTTCTTAATTTTCAGTTCAGTTTCAGTAACAATAGAAAAAGTTAACACTCAGTTCATTCAACTGTAAAGTAAGTTTGTTTCTATTATAATTTTGTTTGAAAACTGAGATTTTTATGATAGTCAACGGAGAAAAGAGTGTCGTTAATACATAAACTACCCAGATAAATTTTATATATGTAGGAAATATAACATTAAATCTCAAGGAAGAATTCCAACTGACAAGACAAAAAAAAGCATATTTGAATTATTTAAATTATTCAGTAGTGCAAAATAAATAATGGACCCCAAAACTTTTTTGCATTACATGCTCTGTTGTATTAAATAAGTGGTTTAATGGAAAACCAGTATCTATGCCTTTTGCTGCACCAATGATTTGGCAGGAACAAGTAAATCATAATGAGGACTGCTATTTTTGCTTGACAAGTATCAGAAGAATATCAAGAAAAATTAAGAATAAAACAGAGTATCCAAATGTAGCATCAGTATCTAAACCAATTTCTAGTTCCATGAGCACCAGACACTTGTGAAGAATCTGAGATTATAAGCAATGAATGATGAAGACAATGAAGAGCGGACTAGCCAAGTATCGGAGTTTATAGGATTTTTATTAGGCAAACAAAGCTAAGAATGCATAATCTTCCATTAAAAAAAATATGATATGATGGGGTGTGGAATGTTTTTAAACATGTATTTTTTTAAATTCTCATTTCCCTCTTAATCTTGGAACGGTGAGTCAAAAGTGAGGAACATGGTGAATGCTTTCATCAGGATATAAAAGGATAGAAGAGTGTTACAAAGGAATGGAATGGAATGCCAAAATGTTAGCAGATTACTGTTGGTTTTTTTTATACAAGAGGATTTTACAGTTCACAAAAGAAAAAGTAAATTTTTTGACTCTTTTCTAATAAATACTTAAGTATGCACATTTCTTTTCACAATATATATACAACGGAATAATATTACTATTTTTGTATTAAAATTCAAATCATAGGAAAATAAACATGTTTATATTTGGTTTGAACCTATTACTGTCTTTTTTACTTTATGAAAATAAAATTTATCATAACTTTAAAATAAAAATGTTACAATAAAATTATGTATGTATTCATTTAGCAGGCTCAAATTGATAATAATCAGCTATTTAAATCAATGTTATGAATGCTATATAAAATGTGATTTTGAGGTAGACGAGTTGATTCTATGGTAAAAAGTAGCAAACAATTATTACTAAAATAAGGACAGTGTTGGTGCAGAGAAGGTGTTAGTTGTGTTATGAAGAATACAAAAGTATCACTTAAGATTTAAAGGTGTAAATAAACATTAAAACTTCTCGAAGAGAACTACCAACTCAGTCAATAGTATTAAGTATCCAAATAATAAATAT
The DNA here is from genome assembly GCA_947561695.1 of Tyria jacobaeae. NCBI lineage: Eukaryota > Metazoa > Arthropoda > Insecta > Lepidoptera > Erebidae > Tyria > Tyria jacobaeae. Next base: position 18,660,006 of record OX387223.1, read on the forward strand.
AACATTTTAAAGTGAATTCTCACCCCCGGGACATTTGAGGTCCTTGTGGTGGACTGCGCCTGCTGTACATGGCATCATACGACGACCTCATAGACCCCATTCCACTGCGCATAGGTGGCAAACTCGGCATCGGCGGCATTGGCTCTCGGCGCAGAGGCGGGGACACGAAGTCTCCGCGACCGCCGCGCGATGCTCCCATGTCTAGTCCGCGGGAAGCTCCCACAGGGTACCTCCTCTCGAATAAATCGCGCGGCGAGTCGAACCTTGCACGGTCGTAGTATCCATCATAAGGATCCTGTCCACAGTAAAAAAATAGTTTTAGTTTCAGCCTAGTAGATTTAAAAAAAAAAATATAAGTCCATAAATCAGCTGTATGAGAATATTAGAGTAGATATAAATTGGAATAGCAACTGTAGCATCACCGAGTCCGGCCTATGTACTTCGGCCCGAGATAGGTACCGCGTGCGGAGACTGTATCTACGCCTCGGCCTACCTGATGCATCGGAGACGGTTAGAGAGAAACCGACGGTACGGAAAGTAAGAAGCAGAGCGCGTTACCCCAAATCCTCCCATCATGCGATCGCGAAGGAAGGGCGGCGGCGGCGGCGGAGGGTACGGGTCGCGGCCGAAAGCTCGATCGCGTAAAATGTTCCGGTCGGGGCCCAGCGCCTTCGGGCACTCCTTGGACCAGTGACCGCCCCGACCACAGCGATAGCACTGCTCGGGGTCGCCCATGCCGGGCCGCTGACGGACGCGGCTCGTTGATAGCTGCACCTTCATGGGCTGCCCGTCGACCATCATACCGTTCAGTTCTTTGATAGCTTCGTTGATATCGCCCGACGCGTCCAAGTGCACGAAGCCATAGTTACGAACGATATCGCACTCGACGACCGTGCCGAACTTCTGAAACAGCTCGCGGACCTCGGGCGCGCGCGTCTTGTCCGTAAGGTTACCGACGAATATTTTGGTTGTTGGCGTCGAAGGCGCCTTTCGGCTCTTGGCCGCTTCTATTTTGATAGCTTGACCATGCACTATCTCTCCGTTTAAGTTCTGAATGGCTTCGCGGCCGACTTGCTCGTTTTCCATGTGCACGAAACCGTAATTTCTGACGATATCGCATTCTACGACCGTACCGTACTTTTCGAATAGCGGTCTAAGATCGGCGTCCGTCGTTTTATCGGAAAGATTCCCGACGAAGATTTTGAAAGTACCGGCGCCCGGCATTTTAGGTTCTGAAACGCATACATAATTTGTCGAAATGAGTCGTCAGCGTTCATGACAATGTAAGTTTGTAGTTCCGAGAAAATTAATAAAAATAACGACACCAGAAATTACACAGTAATACTTACCTCCCTGAAGTAAAACTACACTAAATCAATCACAATAAAACAAATGAGCACCCGATTACTAATTTACATTGATTTCCACGCCACTCAAAGTGACCTCAATATCAAAATGGCGTCTTGATCAAACTAAAGCAAATGGAATAGAAATTTAGAACGACCGAGAATTTGTCATTAAGCAATACACGAAGCAAAAATGGCGTCTGAATTTCATTCACGTCCGTTTCCGTTTAGTTTAACCACAGACAATAAGAATACTATGAAATTGATAAACTATTGTTTATTATTTACACAATATGAAAATAGACGCAGATTTTTTTCGTTTCATTTTTTAAAGCTATGAAAATTCCTGGGTTTCAATAATTAAAAACAAGTTAATTTACTTGAAAATCATACGAAATCAAATCTCGAAAGTTTTATTTTAATAAAATATTAGTTTTTATTCTAATAAAAACTTTCGTGAATTAGTTCATACTCGACAGGACCTCCTGTCGAGACCGAAACTAGTCGGGTATCGCCGAGTAAAACCGTATATTTAAATGAATATCTTTTATTATTAACCCAGCTCTGGCTATAAATTCAATATTGTCCGTGTATTGTGTAGATATAATTTGTGTATTATATAATGAACGAAACAAAGATACATAAGAATAAGATTATTTTATCAAAATTTAAATTTACTATATATAACCGATCATCGTCGAATGGGCAGGGCGACAGCAAGGAGCTCTTTACTTCCGACTGACGCAGGTTAGGGCACGGCTATTTCGGGAAAACATGCAGTCGGTTGCTAGGAGGAAAATGAGCTGCACCTGTTACTACTGCGACTGCAGTGAGGACTCGGCCCAGCACACGCTTGTAAATTGCGCCACGTGAGCAACGAAACGTTTTACCCTCACTGCAGTCATTGGAGAGGATCTCTTTCTACCAGCCGTCGTACGCTTCATGGCCGGTAGTAAGAGAAGTTTCACAGCGGTCGCAGGACCTTACCTTCTGCGAGGATGTTATCTCGCAACCCTGAGTATGGCCCCGGATGGCCGGGATGGGTTTTCCCGTTCAACCGCCATAGTGGCCAACAGTGAGGAGGCGACGTCTGTGCGTGTATGGGTGCCTATATTTGAGTCTTTATTGAGAGTCACCTGAACGTGGTATTGCGGACAGTAGCTAGGAGGGATCCGGATGACTTAATAAAGCCGTTCCTGGACCTCTCTTACTTTAGGCGCAGTTTAGCACACCATGTGGTTTTAGTCGGTTCGGTTCCGACATACCGGTCCACCTAAAACCCCTGTAAAGAAAAAAAAGGAGTTGGTTAACGACGTGTACTGGGCGGGGTTTAAATCCGTAACCACTTGATCGCTAGTCCGACACCTCAGCCATCACGCTATCACCGCTTATACTTGTTCACTATTTACTTTGTTTGTTGGTTACGATTGCACGTCTTAACAACTTAAAAAAAGGAAGCTTTTTTATTCCTAAGGAAATAACATTGAAGAATTAGAGGCACACGAATCATTTAAAAAATTAATGAATATTAACAGCGACATAAAACATAAAGTTTCAAAACGCTATAACTATAGTCGATTAAAATCGTATTGAAAACATTTTTCTCTGTCAAAATGACACTTAACTATCAGTTTAAGAATTGGTAAACAGGTCATAAAATTTGAAGAAAGAAGATACTAAACCAATTAAGGATTACAGTTTTTAAGCGTTTTAGTTTCTAAGTTCAACAAAGGAATCTGAAAAAAAAACCAGCTATAGTGATGCCATCTAGTAGCGTGTCTCCTCATTATTATTATTATCTTGTAATTGTATATTATGGTATATTTATATCATAATGTCATATGTTAAGCTGTGATAGTTTACTCCTCAGTGAATGAGTAGGTTTAAATGTTAATTAAATTATTACGATTACAGATTTTGATTCTTTAATTTTGAATTTAGATGGCAATTACCATTTGAATGATGGCAAGAAAATTGTAAATGTCAAAAGCCGACATTCTGTCGACGTACGTCTACTCACAAAAATAATGAATAAATTCGAGATTTATTGGGAATTTATGACGTGAAATAGTGGTTTATGAAGAATTGGCAAGTTTTGGCGACGGTATCCAGCATTTGAACAGGGGTAAGTGCAAATTTATGTATTAATTGAAGATAATGTGGGATGCGAAAATAGATCGAATGGCATTTTGAATTATTAAATTTTATTTTCACTGTTACTAATCCTGTTGTCTGCGAACTACAAATTCTGTTCTGTTTTGTGAAATGCGGCAATTTAAGTTGTTTGGGTGACGTTGCATCGTTGTTAAAATTACTTAAAAGAATATAATGCGTTGGATATAATTCACCGTACGGTGTAAAAAATACTTTTAAATTTATTTCTGATATCTAGATCGGTGTTATGATATTCAATTTAAGTAACAGCCGGTGATTATAAGACTTCAGGGTCTTTAACTCTCAACTACATATCTTGTGTACTATTAATAACCAATGGTTATATTATATATAAAACATTGTCAGGTTTTAACAACAAACAAATTAACAATTTGTTTGTTGTTAAAACAAATAATGTTGTTAGTAATTGCAGATATTCGTAAAACAGATTACAAATAAAGTCAGTAATCTTCAATGTTTCAATGTGAATGATAAAAGAGATCACATGTATTTACTGGATGTTCTAATTTGACTCACTGTGTCAGCTAAACAAATAAATTATTCAGTATACCTTTAATATTTGTTTCAGAACAATTTAATATTAAGCACATTCACACATTGAGATTTTGTACAATCCTAGAACATTAGGTACATTTGTTTTAAAAATTTAAAGTAGGCTTGTAATTTTTGTTTACTCTATCACCTAATTACCTATTACAGGACTAAGTACTCCTATTAGACTATTTAGATCAGTCTATACAGTTTATATTAAAGTTCCTCTGCCATGTAGAAGACCAGCTCTTGAATAACATAAGTAATATAGTATTTCTGTATGTATGTAAAAGTTGAAGTTTCAAAGATCAGTGAGAGAAGAGATAAGGCAAGGGTTGCCTGCTACTAGCATTTTAGGAGAGGGTTGCTAGTAACTAGTATTGCATTTTTCATAAATAATAAGCTGTAATGTAGATTATGTGGTTTCTAAATTGGAAAATCTCCTTTATTATTTGAGATGTGTTTTATACCCAACATCTTGTGGTTGTTACTTCAAGTTAATACAGCTTGTCAGAAAGCAGCCAAAGTAAATTTTTTTCAGTTCATAGAATCCATAAAAAACTTACTTGAAATTGTTTTCTTTTTATTTATTTTTTTCTTGAGATTTTAGATCAACCAATCGGACAGGATACCTAAATATATTGAAAAATCATAGTAACACAATGTTTGCGGGACAAATGGTTGCTTGTCAAATATTAAAAAAAAAACATAATAGGCAAATTAAAATTAAAAGGTTAAAAATATAGTGTTGCCAATGTGTTTTCAAGATTACTATCTGTTAATGTCAATTTATGACCATGTGTTTCTAAATAGAGACGAAATCGGGCAAACAGACTCACTTGTAGATTATTCACATATTTTTTTTGTCATTACATAGATAGTGTCTTTTTTTTTCCCTTCTTTTCTTCTTTACTGAGGAAGAATACTATTTATATTTTATTCAAGGAGCACAATATGTAGTTATGGTCTCTGCAGAAAAGCAATTTTCACTGGTTATAGATGCCATTTCAAGAAGAGAATGAAATTAATTTGGTAGAAATAGTTTCTAATCTAACATTTTAAATAAATAAAAAGTTTATAGCTTTGTATTCTCTGAATGTGTCTTTATGCATGCTCATCCTACAGGCTTCATAGAATCTATTGCTCTGAGGAAGAGATACAGTTGTGTTAATTATTGTTATAGGGCCCATGATGTTATGATAATAATAGAGGAAAGGTGACTTGTCTATATCTTGATGTAATCAAAATGTGTATACATAGATAAAACAGACTAAGGTCTTATATATGTATATACCAAACCTTTTTTTTTATAAAAAACAAAAATATTATAACACTTCCCCTTGGTTTCCCTTTTCAGATTTTACATAGTTATATGAAAGCCAGTACTAATATTGGGAAAGGTAATTTTCATTAAATATTTTTTTTTCTCCTTTGAAAGACAAGCTTCACAAACATCCAACGGACACGAAGAATACCCAGACTCGGGACAGGAATTTGTGTTTCACATTTTTGTCACGTGTGGGAATCAAATCCACAACCTCCGGTTCAGCAGTCGGGGTCAAACCACTAGACCAACAGCCCTATTGAAATCAAGTGAAAGTTCTTAAACATTTTTTGTTAGGATATAGAATGAGTTAACTAGCCAGTTCCTGAGCCAGAGATTGTAGATCCCACACAGTGTTGAATCCCACACAAGACAAAAAGTATATGAACCAAAAATTGTTGTCCTAAGTCTGGCTGTTATTTAAATCTGTTGTTTATGTTTGTGAAACTCTCAATGATATATGAATAACTGCAAGTGTAATAGTTATTGTTTTAGTTAGTTTGTGGAATGCCACCAAGGTGAAGTGTAATGCTCTATATATGAACATACTGATTTCCTAAGAGTCAGGCCAGCGTCAGGCACTTTGACCTTTCGGGGCGGTTGGCGAGAAGTGACAACAGAGAAAAGAAAGTAAAATCTCAGAAACCTCAGAAATAAACATGTTAAAATAGGAGTGAAAGTATTTCATAACCAGATAATATTTTCACAATACTCATAAGTCTTTTATTCTGTAGCGGACTACAATGAACAGCGCAAAATGCAGCACCGTGAAACCGCTGAAATCAATGTCTCTTCAAATACATTCTCATGGTTACAAATACATCGGTGGTTCACCTATATCATTTCATTGTGTTACATGTTGTGGGCGGCAATGAATGGGGTACGTCGAATTCACTCGCGGTTGTCATGTCCGGTGTCTTGGTAGGCGGAGTTTGTGTGAGTGAGAGGGTCGCGCGAGCGGGATGCGCGTCGCTCGATAACGCTCGGTATTGTAAGGGGTCCCCCTCCCCGCGCTTCGTTCAAGAGGGTTATGTAATTTAAGCAAGGCCTTTAAGTAAGCGTTTTGAAAGAGGGGTCAGCTTATTTATAAATATCAGTATTCTTTATTTCATAGAATACTGATAAATATCAGTATTCTATCAGTATTCTGAAGACTTCGTTAGACTGACAACACGTAATGACATATGATGTGGTTTAACAGATGCCATTACATAGCTTCAAAGAAAGTTATTGGCTCCTGTTTGGATTGCCAAACTAAAAAAAAATATATGCTGAATTTATTTTTAACAAATTCTTTCTTTTTCGCTGAATTTATTCGAATTGTTTATATTAAGACGATTCAAATGACACCTCACATGTCGAAATACAATAAGCTGTCTAGGCTGCAGGGCGTGACACAGAAACAGTATGCTTACAAACATACACATGCTCAAAAAACACTTAACTTCAGCTTTTGCGTAGTCTGCTTTCTCCATCTTCCTCTGTCATGAGCAATTGAAGCTTCTATTAAAAAAAAAATATGTACTTTAACAATATCACTTTTAACTAAAATTTTTAATTATAATTTTAACAGTGGTAGAGCCATGCTTACGGGTCGGGTGCGATACGGCTTCAGAAAACCGGTTGTGAAGTAACGCTTGCGTTGCATTTCTTTGAAATGAGTGAGGCTTCCGGAGGCCCCCTCTCCGCTTTTTACTCCCCTCACCCTCTCTTCTCTTTCCCATCTCCTCAACCTCCCACTCACCTTTCCCTTCTCCCCATTCCTCATCACCCTCAAAGGCGGGCAGCGCACTTACGACTCTTGAGTTGCGGGTGTCCATGGACGGCAGTTGTCACTTACCATCAGGTTACCCGTCTGTTCGTCTGTCCCCCTCTAGTATAAAAAAAAATATATAATATTTTGTTGACCATTGAGAAACAAAAAATAAGTGACGCATCGTGTAATTTTTGTCTGACCTTTGTTATTACACAATAATCTCGTGAGTTGCGTCTAACACAGTGGCAAAGTATGACTTTGTGTGATTGCTCGTATCCGTGCCAGCGTGTTTACGTGGAGCCATAATAATTCTCATAGTTACAAAAATAAGTTTGTAATCGCATTATTTTGTCTCTTTTTTTTAATGTGACGTTGATCATTTTGTGTCCTATAAATTAGTTAACACTATGTCTCCCCATAATTTTGGTTCATTCCCGTATTCTGTACTGTATAATGTTGTACAAATAAAGAGTTACGTATCTATCTAAAATTAGTTACAGATGGCAAAGTTTTAATAAAAATTTACAGGGCTTCGGATTTTTGGAGTAATAGAGGTGAAACGTCACATAAAAATGTTATCTCATATATCTCATATATCTCACACGCGTACTGGAAATGAGGTTTTATATTATGTATAAGGAGCAAACCCTCTCAGGGACACCTGCAACTCGAGAGTCGCTAGTCCGTTACTGGCATTTGAGGGTGGCAACATTGCTTCACAATTATTTTGTGAGTGCGTGGTATTATTCCGGTTGAGACGGCCATACGTGCCTAAGCATCCTCTCTCACGTCAACATATGCGGTGTCACATCGCATAAATTATGTTATGATATTGCGATATTCGCTTATTGCATGGCCATTCCTTACACCTTCGTGGGTAATAGTAGGAATGTATCCAGCTATGCCCAATTACTATAGGGCTCATGATATTTGCAATTCGAGACGATATGCCGTATAGTTGTATGTAATATGCCGTAAAGATCGTTACTGTGGTAACGATCATCTTTATCTTAGACCTTACGAATCATTCTGTTCTATCCCAAGGTTGTCTGGTAGAGATTGCATATAGCAATAAGGCCACCCTTTGTACAGTATGTGTGTTAAAATTTATATGTATGATCTTATTCTATCAATGTTCTGTAAGAAAAGGTCGTATATATCGATCTACGAAGAGGTCTCTGTAAATACCGAGAGACTCCGTCGGTTCGAGTCCGACATACCACCTCAGCTCCGGTGAGGTGATGACCCGTGGGTTTCCACACGAAAAAAAAAAACAAAAAAGGGCTATCACTTTTGTGATCAATTTTTATGCACATTTTAAATTTATCCTATTCTATCTTTTTTTAGACCTCCTTTTGACTATTTTTGTGCATTTATGACGTGTTTTTCCAGTTTGAATTTGTATGTTATGTTTTCAGCGTCTTGTATTCCATGCCTGTAGTTGGCTGTCCTTTAACTTAAAACACTGTCAGAGTTACAAGTATATGAGGCATATAAAAACAAAGTTTACTCACTTCGCATTTTTTGTCACAATCTTGTTCAGCCAAGGTCTTAACGTGAAAAAAGTTTTGGGCCAAAATATCTGTTCGAGAGTATAAAACAACAAAATGTCCAAATGAATCACGAGTGACAGGTTTGCTTCTTTTTGTTTCCGACAAAAAATCAATGCAGAGCGTGATTCACACCGGATTTGGACTAAATTTGTTATAATTTTCCCCGGGAGCAGTGGCGGTAAGGTAGGTAATTGTTGTGAAACGGCCGTGCCTCCGGAGATAATCTTTTATAGACCAATCGCGCGAAATGAGCCTGCGCGAATACTAAACGAAGGTATTATTTTGTTGAATCATACCTCTGGAGTCTGATGCGATGCTACCGTATTAGTAAATATACCGTTTTAGATTTGTACAGGGTGCCTCTTTTCGTTTTATTTCTTTAATTTAGTCATCCGATATAGAAGGCCTATTTGAAATAAGCAGTTTTTTTTAACACTGAATTTTCGTAGCATTTATAATAAAAATGCCATGGTGCATATAGCAGAATATTCATAGAATGTTTTGAATTAAATATTTCTTACTGTAATATGTCTGACTGAAATCAACAAAGGTATGTATTATATATCTAAAGATTTCAACTATGGTGCTTGTAGAATGAATGAATCTTCCAAATACATATGAATCATCAGATCATTACACATCACGCATCATTACTTAGGTTTCATGAATATCATATCATGTTATCTGCATTTATAATGCATGTATGCTGCATTATAACTGCTGTGTGCTTCAGGTATGTCTTCTCGTGGATGTTATAAAAGCCTGCCCTAAATATCAGACAGTATATATATATATATTTATGTATATATTGCCCAGATCGCTTCATTAACTTTCCCGATAACATAAGTGGCAAAAGTGGGCGTTTGGCTCTGTGTACCCCATTGGGGATATATGCTGAGCATATACGTATGTAACTGAAAAGATAGTTGATAGTCTACGTATGAAGAGGATTCCAGTCATAAGACACTCACGGGAGGGAGTGGCTTTATTCTACTCCACGGCGACTGAGGGATCGGACTGTTATCTATCAGACAGTATGTATACAGTCATAAAATACTCGATTGACGGCAATAGGGTTGCTATTGCGTTAGTGGGACCAAATTCTAATAGGTACAATGGAGGTTGATATCTTTACGAAACACTCGTATACGTCAAATAGTCTTCGCAACTGTAACTAGATTTTCTCTTATCTGATACTAGACCATTTTAGGTCCAATAGGTTTATAAGGCCTATCAAGTAGCTGTGTTCCAACACTCAGACGCGACATTTTGAGCACATACGATTGTCAGATAAGCTACTAAGCCGTGGAGTTTATACACCATCTAACCTGAATGTTGCATTGCCTAAAACACGTAGATAGTATCTGCAGTACAACTCCATAAATATCAATATGTACATACGTATAGTGTATCGAGGGGGGTCATCTCCGGACTGCTTAAAATAAACGTAAAATTCGTCTATATTTCAGAATGTGTTTTCAGATGTATTGCATTGTCCTCACGTTTCATTTCCATTTATGAAATGTAACAAGAATATGTATAAAATATTTTTAAAAAAGTGTCCTTGTAGTTTCTTGCCTGTTCTTCTTCATAGAAGCTTCATTGGAACAGGCAACTAGCTTCATGACTTACTTAGTCTGACCGACTTATTCTCTTGATAATTCAAAAATACCTGTGATTGGTTTAATTTAACGTGTTACGGGTCATGATTTGTAGTTCAGGTTGCTGTCATTTAGAGAGTATCAACGAGTAATTGGCAGTTTTTGAATCCTAATCCCTCACCACACCACCATGGTTTATATTTTTAGTCTAGCCAGATGTTAGGATGATATAAGAAAATGTACTGAGAAATGTATTTTTTAAGCGGCCGCAGTTAATTTAATTAATAATAATATATAAATATAAATATAAATTAATAATAATTACCTACAATAGTAGTGATATGAAAAACAAATTGCTAAATGTTACACAAAGCGAAAATTGGTTTCCATCAAAATATAGCGTCATGTGCTCTAAACATATTAATGAGGATTGTTTTTCGAAGACAAACAACAAGTGGCGATTAATGAGGAGTGCAGTACCTACGCTAGTCATGCCGACAACGGTTAGCAACAATATATTATGTAACTGCCTAATATGATCTCGATCATGTCAACAACCATGTCAAGTTATTTGAAAGATTAGAAGAATGTAAAACAGTCGTTGCTGTCCGCAAATACAAATATCAGATCACGAAACAAAATCAAAAGAAATAAAGAAAGCATTTATTCTGACATTTACAGGACAGCACATAATTGTTGCAATCAAATAAAAACTATGAGTACGTATAATGCCCTGTGCAATGCCAGAAAAGGCACCTCATCTCAGCATATTGCTTGGAGATTGCAGCGCTGGTGTTATAATAAGGCCCGAGAGCCCGGTGACATCACGAGCCTATTTTCCATATTTATGGACGCAACCATAAGCAACTAAAATAAAAAAGATATTATCAAAACGTCAGTCTAAAATGTGACAGTAACATGTAAATACAATTTAACTTGTGTGGCAATTCCTTCTCTCCCTTGGGTATAAAACTATTATAAATATATTATGTAACTATATAAGAACTAATAAAATAAAACTGTAATTATATTTAAGTATGTTATATTGTTCGTGTTAGATAATTTTATTTATTTTCTGTGATTGTGTTGTATGTGTGTTATTTAATCTGCTTTATGGTTTTTGGCCTTTTTGCTCACCGGACAACTTCCTTCGTTTGTTGGTCTTTCACAAACTTGACATTGGCGAAATTGTGGTTACATCTCCACAAAGGCCACAATGAAGAATTGAACATGTGTGGCGTTTTTTGCGGTGATAAATAAAATAATGTTGTATAATTTGTGAGGCGTCATGGAGGAGAATTTGCGGAGGTTGTTGCCTCTGCTGCGTAAAGCGTAATAGTGTTAAATTTTTCAAAGTTGGCGTATTTTGCCGGATTTTACTGCTTGTTAATTATTTGTTAGTTGTTTGCCAGGTCATTTAAAATTGAATTACTCGCTTGAAATTAAAGTATTAAAAAAAGTGCAACCTTTTACTTTTCCTTATCTCTAACTGCGCACCGCAGCTAGTTGACTGAATAGTTTTCTTTTAAATTCGCAGTATTGGGTCTCTATAGGGGTAAGTGTTACGCCTGAAAACCCGCGTATGGGGCACAGATTAAATAGGAATGACATGACGTTTTGTTTAGTCTCTGCATATAACACGAATACGCTAGAAATCATGTTCTTAGTTTAATTTTCGGATAAGTAGTATATTTTAAATATACACAATTATACATATATACACATAATAATGTCATTTATATTATCTGTAATTTAGTATGCATTGATAAAGTTGATTATGAATACTCTATGTAGGTACTCTTTCTCTCTCACTCACTCTTACAAATATATACACTACCGTCCAAAAGTTTGGAAGCAACAAGATAAAATCAAATAAAATAAAAGTAAGCCATCTTAATTTTTTTTTATTGATACAGAATTAAAAAAATAGACAAAACACACTTCTACAACAATGAAATTAAATAAGTAATATAAAAATTAAATTAAATTTTAGCTTCATCGAAGTGTCCACCCCTCTCTTTAATTACCTTCTCGCATATTCTAGGCATCCTACTAATTAATTTCATAAAATACTGTTCATCTAACTTCTTCCATTCGCTCTGTAATAGTTGCCACAAATGTTCTGAGCTCGTAGGAGATTGATTTTTCACCCTTCTATCTAGTTCATCCCAAACAAGTTCAATGGGAGAAAGGTCAGGTGATTGAGACGGCCACTGCATGATTTTCACATCTTTTTTCTTCCTTAAAAAGTTCTGGCACAGTTTGGACGAATGTTTCGGGTCGTTATCTTGCTGAAAAACGAACCCAGGACCAATAAGATTCAGTCCACTGGGTATGGCGAAATCCTTAAGAATTTTCAAATAGCGTTCCTTGTTTAGTTTTTCGGTTATCCTCACAAGACTTCCGAGTTTATTGTTGCCGAAACACCCCCAAACCATGACATTACCACCACCATGTTTGATAGTAGGCACTGTACAAGCTTCTGAAGCTCTCTCTCCTTTAGATCGGCGCACAAAAACACGTCTATTGGACCCGAAAATCTGAAACTTCGATTCGTCACTCCAAAGAACTTTTTTCCATTGGTTTATTGTCCAGTTTTTATGTTCCTTTGCCCATTCTAGTCTGTTTTTCTTATGCCGAATTGTTAGTTTTGGTTTTTTAACTGCAACACAACCTCTTAGCCCCGCAGACAGTAGTCGTCTTTTAACTGTTGTTATTGACACGGGTGTTCCTCGCGTTTCATTCAGAGATGCGGTAATTTGTGGTGCAGTTAAGCGACGATTCCGTTTAGAAAGAACTCTGATGAAGTTATCCTCTTGACTTGTAGTGGATTTGGGCCTACCAGACCTTTTTCTATCTTCATTTTTGCCAGTTTCTTTTTTTCTAGCGAGGGTGTAGTGGACACCTTTACAAGAAATTCCGAGTTTTTTTGCGATTTGGCGTTCACTGTAGCCTTCCTCACGCAGAGTACAAATAGCGCTTCGCTGTTCAAGTGTGATTTGCTTGCGTTTTGCCATTTTCAATAAAAAAAGACGGTCAAGGAAGTAGTCGAAATCTTTTGAATACAGACGATGTTAATATCACAACCTTCGCGTTCTAATGCTCAAGTGTGACTAAATAAGGTCCAAAAAAGATAAAACTACAAAATATTTTCAATAAAACCGCATCAATGCATGAAAGAAAGTCCCCGGCGGATGAAGTAATAAAACACGTGTTTCGTCAAAATCCAGGAATTTGTTAAAACTCAAGGAATATGCACTAGTAATCCTTTTGTTTTGTGTTAAAAAATCACAAAAGGTCATAAAACTTTATTTTATTGCTATTATTTACCGCAGGGAGTCGGCAATCTTTTGTTTTGTTTGAAATCAGGTGTGCTTCCAAACTTTTGGACGGTAGTGTATATATATACTAATAAGATGGCTCTGTCCGTGACATTCACTAGGTGTTAGCATAATACCAGCGCTGCTTCTTACGAGGTAGCACAAAGCTGAGCTAACGGCCATTTTTGTCTCATATAGTGGTACTTGTTGGCACTAACGTCTGATGAAATTGTTATCCTTGCCTTGTATGAGTACAAAATAAATATATTTTCTTTGTTTCTTGATCCCGTCCAGGATAGGCAGAGACGGCAGAGCACTATTTGCCACAACTTCCTGACACACAACTTCTACATTAATTGTAGAATATACATATTCTATTATCAAAACCTGTTTTCATACATTCAGGCTCATCGTCTGCTTTACTACTTTATATAAGCCAACTGTGCTTTGCAAGTGAACGAGATCTCGGTATTACAAAGATACGCTAACGATAATTGGCTGCTGTAATCTTAACCTCCACATAAATGATAACGGCCGGAAGCACATACTTTCATATTGAATCATACTGCCTTTCTTAACTGGGCCTTCATGCTGTGTTAATATTATTTAACTTGTAAACACCATTATTTAAATAAGGTTATGAGTTTGTTACGCTTTCACGCATTAACTTCCACACTGATCATCGATATGTTGATTATACGTTGTCAGAGTAAAGAAGAAGGCATATCTTATCGTATCTTTGATCCAGAAAGTCGAAAAAAAAAAGATTTTTGTGAGTTTACATTTCTAGTATAGCTTTAGCTATTAAGATGAGTTTCCAGAGTGTCTTATGCTACTTCTGATACAGTTTATTTCTGATGTCATCGATATAGAAAAAGTATGCGATATTAGATTCAACTGATTATTGACTTGTTGTAGAGCTTCTAACTTTAAGAAACCTAAATGAAGTTCATAAGAATGGATGTATTAATTCGTCGAACTTACAACATTCCCTCAGAATCAATTCCTTTAATACTTAAGTTTTCTTCAATGAAATCTCAGCATAAGCTCTATTTTTGAATTGAATATTTCCGAATAGCCAGACTGCACGTCGGCACGCAATTCACATATATTTGTAAAATTGTTTTAACATCTGTGCCAAAAAAAAAACGGCGCCAAAATTCCACAGCTGTTTAATTTTTTTATTCAACATATATAATTAGAACTGTATATGTCGTGATTAAGCGACTGCTTCTGTATATACACGGACTTTTAAATGAATGTTGTTAATAGATATTTATTTTGTTTTTGTTGACAATAATGGTGGAGAGGGGATGAGAAAAATGAGAGTGGAGGGGGAAAGGAGAGGAGGGGTTTGGAAGGCAGAAGATGAGAGGGGAGGGGGAGTGAGGGGAGGGGAAAGAGGAAAAAGGGAGTTGGGCCTTCGGTACCCTCACACACTCGGCAATACAATGCAGGCATTGTCTACCGGTTTTCTGTGATTCCGTGGTATTACTATGGTCGAGTCGGTCCTCTCTAGCCAGGTAGCTCTCTCACGATTATACAAAAAAAACAAATGTTTGGATGGATATTTGTTTCTTATTCAATCACGCTAGAACACCATAACGGCTCTATATGAAGAATGGCACAGAGAACCATTATAGTCTCGAAAACCACAGAGACCCAGAAAAATACACGGTTCAAAATTTCCACAACAGTACAAAGACGCAAACGTAACATAACCAATAGTCTATAAATAGTGTTGAAACGCTATTGAACCGTACTCATCCGCGGACTTACCTAGTAAAAACGTGACCGTAAGTGAAAAGCAATGAAGCCTGCCGATATCACGTGGAGCCTCCCCCCTCTATGGGAAGTGGGTGTATGGGTGGCAAGCCTTTAAACTCTCATTAAAGAAACGCTAATTATATGACTTTAATTTTATATAACGAAATATTTTATCTCTTGTTGCTATTTCAGACTTTCTTGTATACTCTTACCCTATAATTACTAAATCTTAATGTTTTTTAGTAAACGGTTTTCTTTAGGACTAACCTTCAAACACCGATAATACTAGCTACCTTTTTGTTAATTGTAGCCTCAAGGCGTAATGTCAGACCAACACCTATCAATTATGATGGCTTTATTAGCCGATATAAAGTTAACATATTTTAAAAGCGTTTTTTTTCCTTCTTTTTTAGCAAAATATATAACAAGTCATATTGTTTTTTTAAGTTAAGCGGTTAAAATAAAATCTTGGGGCGTAGCGTAACCTGAATAAAATGTAAATTACATTTAATTTTATTCTAATCAATGCCCTACATTGATGAGGAGATTTGTGTGTTGATGTATTTAACGTGGGAGAGCCATGATTCGGCACGTATGGGCCGGCTCGACCGGAATATTACCACGGCCTCACATTAAACCGGCTGTTAAACAATGCTTGCATCGTGACCGAGTGAGTGTTATCCCTTTCCCTACCCTCTTTCCCCTCCTCCCTTGCATCTATCCTAAAAGACGGACATCACTCTAATGACTCTTGAGTTGTAAGTGTTCATGGGCATCGGAAATCACTTACCGGTGATAATAGGTGACCCGTCTGTCCGTTTATCAACTATGTTATAAAAAAAAAGATGACTGATAATTCACAGATTTTTTTTAAGCCTTCAGTACATTATCTTTATCATTATTATCTTTATTTTAAATACAACCGTTTAACTTAAAGCAGTTTTTTACCTATTTTTTTTTTCAGGTTTTTAGATTTTATTTCGTTACATAATAGTTATAGACTGTCTAAACTTTATGATCGTTAATGCGCTGTGTTCTACTTGTACTAGCCCTTGCATTTAATACCCATATTGAACATAACACGATACATAAGAGAGAACAAAGAGATTTCAAGAGAATAAACAAAAAATAAACAACGAACAGGACAAGCAAAATAAAACCGTAAACAAAACATAGGTTTGGTGTTATTTGTGGCCAGTCTGTGTCAGTCTTTCTCGGCTACTTGTGAACTCACCTATTAGGTAGTTCGTTTACAAAGATATTTAAGCGGTTTTAAAACCCTAGGATGGGCCCTACATGGGCTTTTCAACAGACAAAAGAAGGAGGTTCTCAATTTGACTGTATCTTTTTTATGTTGGTTACATAAAAAAACCTTTCGACTGCAAGAACCAATTTCGACGATTTTTTTTTATTTGAAAGCTGTTGCTTCCATTTGGTTCAGTTCTGACAGTACCATCCATGATAGAACCATATAAGTCTTAAATTTGTATTAAACAAGTGCGCGACAAATGGACGCATAACTTGATTCTTTATTGGAAAGGATATACTTCAAGGGTAGTTAGATAAGACTTCATCATTCAATGGCATTCAGAAAATAAAACCATATTAGTCTTAAATTTTATGATAGATGCATTGAAGTCGGTTGTATACTTTTTTAAAGTCTGATACCGATACCGATACGACCTTCAAACCTTCAAGAAAAGAGCGTACTCCTATCTAAAAGGCCGGCAACGCACTTGTGACTCTGGAGTTGCGGGTGTCCATGGGCGGCGGTAGTCACTTACCACCTGCAAAAAAAAGAAGTGCGATTATTTATATAATTGTACATGCCAGTCACCATCGTACCTCATAATTAAAATAGTATAATTTAATTAAATAAGGACCAAACTTGTAAATACTAACGGTTGCTTCGAGCTCTGCGCTTAGAAATGTATCCAAACACTTTTACGTCATACGTATTTATTTATATTCATTTTTTTTAGAAGTCACTTTCAGATCGAAATCTGACGAAAAGATCGAAAGAGAAAAAAAAAAATGTATTCATTGATTTTTGAAATACACGTGCAAATTAAAGATACAATAAATAGGTGCTAAGTAACAATACATTTATTTCCCTTTATGTAAATTACACGCCAGTTGAAAAGGACCTACTTCAGCATTTGCTGGTTGGTAATAATGGGTTTTACACTGTTATACTAATAAGGACTCTATTTTATGTAGCTAAAGTCGGTCCTAGAATGAGTGTTACATTCTACAAATTACCTTTTTTATCTTACAAATAAGAAAGAGAGTATCAAGAGATATACAGGATCAAATTGACCGCAGAAGGCTTGTCACAAATATATTGAGTCACTGATGCTAATTGACAATCGCCGCGCGTGCGCTGCCCACTTTTGAGGGTAATGAGGGATGGGGGATGTAGGAAGTGGAAAGAGGAGAGGAAGATAAGGGGAGCTGCGATAAGGGGAGTAGGGGAATTGGGCCTACAGATACCTCAGTAATTTCGGGGAAATGCAACGCAAGCGTTTCTTCACAACCGGTTTCCTGTGTTACCGGTTTCCGTTGTATCGCACCGGTCAAGCCGGCCCATTTGTGCCTAAGTATGGTTCACCCACGATAAGACGTGGAACTAAATTATGATTGGCAAAAAGTGGGCGTTTCTGACGCCACTGCTTACCCCGTCGTAAATATAGGTGTGAGTGTATGTATGTGTATATATTAATAATCATATTCTTACATAAAGCGAATACATTATTCTTTCATCTTCAGACTAAAATCTTTACCACATTTTTATTCAATGAATCATATTTTGTTTTTGTGCCGCAGGCTATGCGTCTGTATTTGTTTAGTGCTACTTCCACATGCACGTTGGTCTGTGTTTGATAAGGATCAAAAGTCGACCTTTTTTCGGGTCAATAAAGTTGTCGACCAAATGTTTTGAATGTTGCATATTGCTAGAGGGCTTTTTGTGTTCTGTTTTGTCACTCTCGTAAAAGACTTACAAAATAACTCAAATTGAAAAAGAATTCGAAGGTTTCGGTGAATTGTTCTGAGAAAAGAATGTGATTTGATTAAGAAATGTGAATGGTTCTGATTAGTGGTTGATGATGATGACTGATAAGTTTACTGTTCTCCTTTTTGGAAGTAAACCCACCTAATTACGATATTCCCGTTTTCTGTTTACTGATGAAATATAGTTTTTATTCTACTTTAGTTGTTTAGTTTCCTAAATTGACCATTTTCGTTTATTGTCACTTGGCGGTAGGTTTGCCGGACGAAAATTCACGGTTATACTTTATAAACAGAAAATGAAATAACAATATATAAAAATTAAATGGCTAAATGTATTGCTGATAGCAAAGCTAATGAACGGCTTGACCAAATTTTAATATAATATATGAATTTTGTTTCAAAGGAAGGTTCATATGAAGAATAATTGAACAACCTATTTTGGTAAGCTAGTAAATAAATAAAAAATGCAATACATCGGATACCGTGGCTTAGTTACATTCTCACATATTTATTGAATGGTTTAAAAATAAAAATATATCTTCTTTTGTTGCTTTCACTATCACAATGGCAATTTGTGAGCTAATGGAAGCTTCTAAATTATTCGTGATTATTGTTTCGTTCATTAACTGTGATCGTTTTTGATCACATTATCTGATACCATTGTCTCGTTGTCATTGAAAAGTTAAATAACTAAAACTACAATAGTTTAAGAAGAGACAAGTCTCAACTGTTTTACATTTATAGAAATCCCCCTTCTCCTCCGTTGGGTGTCGTTAAAGGCGACTAAGGGATCACTGTTATCTATAAGTCAGTAAGTCACTCATCTCTCTCTACATCAGACTTTCCCAAAGTGGGCGATAAAGCCCCCTTGTGGGCGTTGCAGGCCTAAAGGGGGGCGGTAAGAGACCCAGAAAAATGGGTGAAC
The DNA here is from genome assembly GCA_947561695.1 of Tyria jacobaeae. Taxonomy (NCBI): domain Eukaryota; kingdom Metazoa; phylum Arthropoda; class Insecta; order Lepidoptera; family Erebidae; genus Tyria; species Tyria jacobaeae. The sequence continues at coordinate 18,679,316 of OX387223.1, forward strand.
CCGGAGCGTTGTGTAGAGGCTTGGGGGGTGATTTGTAATTTCTTCTAGGAGGTCTCTTAGACACCGACTGAGCTCTCGACTCTCGACAGTTTCTGAACATCAACTAATAATAATTAAGAGATTGCTGTAAATAACTCGGTTCGATATTTCTCTCCGTGTAGTTCAAATATCTGTCCTGTTTTATTGAATAAATAAAATAAAAATTAAGTCAATCGGTGCTCAGTTTCGAAACGAAAGTTGACACAAACAAACAAAAAGGCAACAGATACACTTTCGCATTTTAATAGTTATTACTATTCCTAGATAGGTAATTTTTGTAGACAATAGACCTCCCGACAATCATGTCTTAGCAAGTTTTTGTTAAATAACCCGATTTGTGCATTCCTGTTTCAATCGGCTGGTTCATAGAATACTTGTGCTTAAAATCAATACTTACGTATTTCTAAAAAAAGAAAAACAATGTCGGAAGTAAAAAAGAAGAGACGGCAATACTGTGCAAAATATATTAAATTCGGATTCATTGAAAATCCCACAAACCCATCGTCTTGTGCCTCTATGTCTAAAAACATTTTCGAATGAAGCAATGAAGCCTTCAATACTGCAAGATCGTTTGAATAAAATAAATCTTTCTTATCTGGATGCAAGATAAGAAAGACAAGAATGTAGCATATTTTCAAGACCTAGAGAAGAAGCATAATACTCAGCCAAGTGTACCAAAACTCTTTTCGGTGGCTGCTAAGCAAGATGACGACGGACAATATCTCTTTGCTAATTGCTCAAAAAGGAAAACCACACAACATCGGAGAAGAGTTAATTTTGCCAGCAATAAAGGAAGTAATAACTACTGTGATTCATAAACCGGCCGCAGATATTATCCGAAAAAATCCTTTGAATAATAATTCTGTGCAAAGACGAGTTGATGAAATGGCTGAAAACATTGAAGAATCATTGTGCAATCATCTGAGGACTAGTAAATTCAGCTCGATGAGCCCACTTTATCATTAATGAAGCATTGTTGCTGTCTTACGTGAGGTTTATTAAAGATGAGAAAATATGTGAAGAACTATGTTTGCTAGAAATTTAGAGACCGATACAAAAAGTGAAACAATGGAAAAGTTTTGTGATGAAAAAGAGATTCCCTTGAAAAATATTATATGAGTTGCTACGGATGGCGCTCCGGCTATGACAGGGTGCCAAAAAGGCTTCATAGCGTACTTAAAAGATAAAATTCCAGATGTGCTTGCTGTACATTGTGTTATTCATAGACAACATTAGGTTGGTCGAAATTTAAGTGAACGAAGATTTAATCAGTGCAATATGTCATCAAAGCATTCAATATCCGTAACAAAATTTTGAATAATAGATTATTTTATCGGCTTTTGTTACTAATGACGAAGATTTCAACCGTTTGTTGTTTCATACTGAAGTTCGCTGGCTATCAAGATGCAAATTTTTGACTCGATTTTACAACCTTTTTGACTCTGTGATAGAGTTTTTCGAAACTAAAGGTACCGAATTGCGCAACAAGCTCATTAAATCAAAAAATGATGTAGCTTACATGAATTTCCAACTGCAAGGCGATGAACTAAATTTAATTAAAACAAAAAATGTCGTTGCTGCTTTCAGAGCCAATCTGCTTCTACACAACCAGAATATAGCAGACGTGAGTTTCACAACGTCTGCCTATACGTAAGACGACTTGTCTACTACTGCCAACATTTGACTTCACCGAACGATACCAGGACATTTTGTACTTGGAAATACCAGACTGGGTGTTAGATCCGTTTGATGTATCCAAATGTAATTACAGCTATATCACCTCAGCTGGAAGAAGAACTTATAGAATTGACAACGAACGAGGAAATAAAATCAAGCGGGTTAGCAAGTCTCGTTTAGAATGAATGTTTAATCTCCGCTAATATAGCTCAATGTAATTAATTTAATTTGAAGTTATAGTGGTTTTTAAGTAGTTGAAAGAATGGGGGCGCTAAAAAAATATTTATTCTCAAAGTGTGTTCAAACTTTTTTGTCTACTGCCACAAAAAAAGTTTAGAAACCCCTGCTCTACATGCTCTGCTTATGCCTCTGCCTACCTCTTGGGTGATATAAGCGTTAAGGTATGTACATATATGTATATATGACATGTATGTAATATATATATATATTTGGCATTTAATAATTATTTATAAAAAAAATAGTGTGCTTAAGTTTTGGTGAAACTTCTTTATAAACCAATTTTTAACTAAAGTTATGAAAATTTCGTTGAAACTTTCAATTACTTCAAAACTGTAATGAAACAAACTTTTTTATAATGTTAATTTAGTTTTGTTATTGGAAAACCTAATCTCTGCCAAGCATATGTTTTATACGAAAGTAATTTGAGATTTATTTAAATATTCATAGAGTCCAGACTTAACTCAATCCTTTGTTGACGAAAGGACTTATTATATGTAAATATTTATAACCCTAAATTATATGTCGACGATCGTCTATAATATTCTCCCAAAGCGGGTCGTGACAAGAAATTAAGTTAAGTTTATATGAAAATAATTTAAAGTTTTATTAATTTGCCTTTGAGTACAAAGTTTTACACTACCCTCACTATCAATAAAATTAATTAACAGTACAATAAATTCTCGTCGTGTCCCATCTGAGTGGCATCCATGTGCGCGAGGGGGGTTGTCCCGGGCCGGCTGTAGGGACGCCTGAGGGGTGTAGGAGGAGGGGTCGGTTCAGCTCGTCGCTAGTTCTCGGCGTAAGTTCCATTGATTGCGTGGTGACGTCACTCGGCCGCCGGCACTGCAGCGGTTGCGTGGCCCGGGCCGCGTTCGGCTCGGTAATACCTCGCAAACTGTAAATGAGGCTGTTTAATTTTGCAACCACTGTTTGTATGTTTAACGAGTTTATATGACTTTTAAATATACTACACATAATTTTATACCTCGCTTTCAAATATTATACGCTTATGTTTAGTGTGATTAATTATTATATTATAATAGTGTATCTATACTGTATTTCAATTACGTTAGCGAATAAAAAGTGTGTTATTGAACTAAAAATTGCTTAAATACATTAAACATTAACATTGAAGCGTTTTATTGCCTGCATATACAATTTTACAGTTTTTGTAGGTACATTTCTTATTTTATTTATTGTTTAAATGTAATTAATTGATTTCAGACGATAAACAAAAGCACCCATGGAATCCATGGAAATTAAATAATTCAAACGATTAATAATCCATTCTTTGATTATAACTACATATCAATATTTAAAAAAAAGCAAAATATTAACATTTCTTTAAAGATCTAGCAGCTAGGAAAATCTACCTAGTACCTTCGTACCTTACTTCGTGTGGTGGAACGATAGTAACTTGTTTGCTTCTAATTGTTTCAATTATATTCTTGGAAACATTATTATATTTGTTCTTCGCAAAGTAGAAATCAACGAGAATACGTATTTTTTATGCCGAATTGTTATTGACAAATATTTAAACATTTTTTTTTTTTTATTTTGCTTTTTATTACAACTTGCAACACATCTTGAGTAAAATTACTTATTACCCTAGCGTAAAATAGTATATAGCGTATATTATTATAACCTAGCGTAAAATATGATTAATGCAGAAAGAATAACTTCCAAATAAATTAAAAACTTTGAATATGCTCTAAGGCGAAATCGCTCGGGTGACTTCGTCCGCGTAGTATTTAACAAAAAAGTTATTGTTCAGTTCGCAGAGTTTACGATAACTTATTACCTATACTAATTTTAATTTCTTCTTCTTTTAATCGAATATTATAAAATTTTAATTGGTTTTAATTTTTTTCGTGAGGTTTTTAAGTTATTCCTTGTTACATCAGCTATCTGCCAGTGAAAGTCCCGCCAAAATCGGTCCAGCCATTTCAGAGATTAGCCGGAACAAACAGACAGACAGACAGACAAAAATTGAAAAAAATGTTGTTCTGGTATATGTACCGTGTATCATATGCATACCGTATGCAATAAGTAAGAAACGGTTATTTTAATATTACAAACAGACACTCCAATTTTATTTATTTGTATAGATAAATAACGTAGAACAATTTTATAACTATTACAGCCCTGTGGTTTTCGGTGGAGTAGAATAAAGCAAATTCGTGTCTCTTAAAGGTGACTAAGATATTGGACTGTTATCTATCAGACAGTAAATGTGTATACCATCAGTCAGGTAGACGGCAAGAGGTTTGTCCTATGTTACGGTGGTGGGACTAAGTTATGGTGTTCAAAACATGTTTAATACTCTGCCTATCTTTTCGGGGATATGAGCGTGTATGTATTACAATTACATTAGTATTAATAAAATAACATTGGTATGTAAGTTAGTTAGTAATTTACTGTAAGCATTTACAACCTCAAATTAACTAAACAGGTAAACCGCACAGGGCTAAAGTTACTTAATGTTTAACTTGCAAAGTTACTCGCAACTTTGGTAGCATTCATCTCGTTCTAACTACCCCCGCTGTTTTAAACATTTTTGCACCTTATTTTAATATTCGACGGTCCAGTAAAAGGTTTTTATTATCAGAATTAAAATTTATGAAGTTACTTTTATTTGGACGTTAGCAGGAAATTAAAATTCTTTTGTTTTTTAACAGACTCAAGATATTAATGTTTTGTAAGGTGCCAGAGCATATTAATAACCTAACATTTTTTATTATAAATTCTTAAAAATGCCGGAGTTTGTTCATATTCACTTAAATATATAAAGTCATATATATTAACTACTACTTGTACAGGAATAATGTTTTATTTTTAATAAAATATTTAATTTCCTAAGTACTCTCATAGTTCTTAATTAAGTTCTCAACCTGTCTCTATTGTCATCTTCTTCAGACGAACTCCGTCACTTAGTCAGGCCCTACTTCATTGAAGTTTTTAGATGTTCAACTCAGTATAGTCCCTCAATAGAACCTGTTCCTCCTGTTCAAACAGTGTGAGATAAGGCCGAGTGTATTTTAATTTTTAGCTTATATGTATAATAGGAGAAGTATGATACAATTGAATAATTCGCACTGCACGCCAAATGCATGTGGCAATGAGCGAAGGTAGTCGCTTACTATCAGGTGAAATGTCTGCTCGGTTGCATGGAATTTGTTCAGCTGAAATTACAGCAGTGAATGTAAAATTAATTAATGAACGAAAAAATGAAAATACAAATGTAAGATGTACTTACTGAAGGTAATAAACAATAAATAAATGCTTTAACTGATTTCCACGATAATGTGAAAATAAATAAATAAAAATAAATAACTATTTAACAGTAAAGTTATAAAATATAGGAAAGAAAATCAGGGATTGGTTTTCTTACTGGTTATTGCAACCAGTAGAGGTAAAAACGTTTTCTGCTCATCGTCACAACCAGTGCAAAGGAACAAAAGAGATCGGACTTGAAAACTAGACAACCGACTTCAATGCGTCTATCATAAAATTTAAGACTAATAATTTTTTCTCGTGGATGCCGCTGTCAGACCTGAACCAAATTTAAAATGGGACCTCACGGGAAGCACCACCTTTCAAATAAAAAATCGTCGAAATCGGTTCACGCAGTGGAAAGTTCTGAGATAACAAACATAAAAAAAAGTCGGTTAAAAATACTAGCCAAAACTCTCTAGCAAAGTTCACATTGCATCGACACCAAATAAATTTTGGACAAGGCTATGAAGACGATGATTTGATGCTTTTAATATCAATCTAACCACCAGTAAGTCAGTAACTGTAAAAAGTTTGCATCGTGGAAACCTTAGTGACAAGCACAATTTAAAATTCTACCTAACCGGTGTCAGTTACCCTCCCTCGTTTATCGGTCGGCGGAGAAGGGCAAAGTTGATTACTGATTACGGCCGTGTTTGTCAAACATTTTTTATAGCTCCAGGGACTCTGGTTAGGTTTAGGGGTATTTTTTATATGAAATTTTAAAGCAATCTTTACGAATTTATCGTGTAATTTTTTGATAATGTATCTATCAATAGAAAATAATAGATAAGCAAGAAACACGTTTGTTTATATAAGGGACTAATTTCCTTTCTTTGAGTCCTGAAGAAAAGATAGAAAAAAGCTTTTTTACATATCTTTATACTTACACTCATGCTTGTGTCCCCGAAGGTAAGCAGAGTATAATCTAGTAACACGTAATAGCTAGCTTTGAATTTAAACGAGAAAAGTGGGTTTATTGAAAGGGACTCAGATCAGGGTTGCATATGTTACTGGAACGGCCTGATGCCGGAAAGTCCGAACCCTCTAACCTTGCCAATCGTGATAACCATTTGTATAGCCTAACGCGAAATTTTGGCTATATAAAGAAATGGTTTTAGTTTTCATGTATTATTATTTTTTATTTTTTATTTGTACCATAATGACTCCACTTTGTCTGAAGGTAAGCAATATTGGAGTCCAAGAGAGGTCACTATCCTCATTGCATGCCTAGTAGTAGTAGTAGTAGTCAATGTAGTATGGTGACCCACACTATGGCGGCCTGGTGAGATGCTTTTTCACGCCCCGCTTAAAAGACCCAAGATCAAAGTGGGAAGGAAAAACGTGCGCTGGTAGTGAATTCCAATCTTTCACCGAACGGCACAGAAAAGAAGAGCCAAACCGTTTCGTTCGGGATCGTATCCCTTCGCCTCTCAAACGGTGACTCCTCAGGCCAGCACGTGTAGTCCTGTAGATTTATTTGGTACCTGAAAGAAAAAATCAAAAATATGAATGTCAATAAAATGTCCACCCGTAGGTACTACGTATATGGTTATACAGAATTTATACAGAATTTAATTTGTTCTAAGTAATTTAATGGAAATTTAAGAGTTGTGTGAAAATATTTTAACAAACACTGCAGTTATTCATAGTTATTGCCGGTACCTGCCTACCTTTGATATCGTAGATGTAATGTAATGATTCTTAAAAAACAGAACATTTCTGCATTATCATATACCACCGTCTCGCCTCATTGTATACCTGTTTGCATTAAGTAACTTGGGGTCGACGACCGGCGGAGTTAATCTGAGCATCGTTGAAGGGCTTACCATTCTTACTTCATATACGTATATTAATATATAATTATATAATATGGGTTTAGTTCAATATTGCGCTGTATTATTTGATGAGAAAGTTGCTCTTCTTTTATAAATATTAGACGTTTTAATTGGGACTTAATCTACTTAATATCTATAAAGAATTACAATCACAGTGATCACCATTACGATTGTAAATAGTGTTGCGAATAATTCCCGGTTTATTGTGATTTATGATTTGTGTAGTGTATAATACACTACACAAATCATTGTCAGTTCTATCTATTCCAAATGTAAGAATCACTGCACCCAAAACAAATCCAACTATCGAATTTAGTTAGCCCTCAGGGTTGCGGAGGAAAAACTGATTTTCAGGCAATAACTGGTTGGGCTAGAAGCGAACCCCCATAGACATGGGAGTAATAAGGCTAGGAAGAAGAACTATATGTTTTGCCTATTAAGGTGTACAAAATAAAATTGTGACGTAGAAATCGAGTAAGGGATTGGACTGTTATCTATCAGACAGTATATATACAGAACCCGGTTGACCTCAATACGCTTGCCCTCTAAAACGTAAAATAATTATATCTCATCTGGACTAAATTATTATCACTTCTGCCTACCCTTACGGTCATATAGACGTGATTGTATGTTATACATACATAATCAAATACACACACACTTGGTATAATTTTATTCTTAACGAATTTATACAAAGAAAGCGCACATAAACCTTGTCAGACGTATACGTATAACTATTTATATTAATGAAAATGGTGCAAAGTTGTCGTGATTTACTATTTTAATAATAATAACTCTATATATCTCACACTGCCGTCCAATCCCAAACTAAGCAGAGATTGTATTATGGTAACCAGACAGCTGATAAACATACTTATATATTATAGATAAATTACACCCAGAAACAGAACAAATGATCGTGCTTATCAGACAAATATTTGTCCTGGGTGGGTATCGAACCCACGACCTCGGCTTAGGATCGCTAATCGCTAGACCCAGAGGCCAGTTTCTTCAAGATGATCTAAATAAAATGTATGACAGGAATTTGATGGACTTAGCTTGCGGAGATTTGAGTCAAGAATACGAGTTCTTTACATAAAACAATTTCCAAGTATTCGCAGTTTATACAAAAATAATATTGCCATTATGGATTGAAATGTCTTCCGACGAAAACGGTTGAAAGACTCTTATCAATCGATCAATTAACCCTCTGCAGTCCACTGTTAAGGACTGGAAGTAGGCCCCTTCCAATGTTCGCCATCGCACTCGGTCCTCCGTTTTCCGCATCTATTCGATTCCATTCTTTCGATTTGTTTAAAAGACTTTTTATTTAAAGCGCATCAACCCATCTTTTACATTAGGAAACTTATACAGTTAAGGTATATAACTATTTCTTTCCTTGCCTCTTGATCTAAATGTATAACAGAAGTAGTAACAAATCTTAGAAAAAACCCCTAACAGCGTACTGTGTTGTGACTGGCAACACGAAGACAATCTGGTAAGATCTGACGGCGCTTGAGTAAAATATTGAGTAGTTTCACTAGATAGTGTCGGGGGCATCTGAATAATGAGACTAAGATTTTTTATTCTTTTGCATACATTTAAAAGACCTACATTTAAAACCTTCTTTAAAAGAAGAGGATGTATGTTTGACAGTAGGTATTTTCTTTAATGTAGCAAGTGATTTCCCCAACAATTGATACGATATGAAAGGGTATACACCTGCGGTGATACTATTGTTATCAAATCAGGATTTAAACATGGGACACCAGGGAAGTTAGTTTGCAATTCGAAGTATTGTGCAACTATTCTTAAAAATGCTTTGAAGATGATTATCTACTTTTTAAAAGTCAATTAATCCACGTACTTTTGTTATTCCTTGGGAACAGTATCTACTTATTCTGGATAAAATGGATAAAATAATGTCTTTTCCCGCATCCCTGACAACGCGTAGGCCAAAGTTCTGAAAGAAACAAACGAATAAGTTCACATTTTTAATAATAGTATTAGTTAAAATTACGAAGTTCCCTTAAGCAATGTTCTTACCTTTTAATAAAACATAGAATTGTGACGGAACAAACGTGTCGACGTTATCTAAGTTCTGTTTCTTGGTCTCTAAAGTTATTATTCTCATACTGTTAATCTCAGACTATTAAAATATATTCAAAATAAGTTATTCGTTTTATACAATTCATTGTTAAAATGTACATAGTTAGTACATGAAAAGGTCCGGTTGCATGTGTTCCTAATTCTATTAACGGTTTGACCTGTTTTGGTTTTATTTTCACTTATCTTACTGCAGAAAAGATTTAGATGATGATATTAGGCTATAACTGTAGGCGGTAGACAGAGCTCTCAGCAACTCGTACGACTCGTATCAAACACTTACGCTGATTTACCTTTCACAATGCAAATGAACTCGATTACAATATTTCATTGTCTACGTCACAGCGAATCCTACCAGTGATCCACAGCTATTTGTAACCCGACCCCTTGTTAGGTTTTATGATGTATCTGTTGATGAACGATAATACATTCTGCTCACTTATTCTCAGAGATTAAAGGGCGTGACTACACTTATTGACCCTTGTAATTAGTGGGTAGGTGTGTTGTTAATCGGTGTTATAGGGTGGGTGTTATAGGGTGGGTGTTAGGCATTTCTCTGAGTGCTTAAGTAGAGTAGATCGCTATATATCGCTATCTAGATGTTCTTTTTACCTTTTATAAATATGATACTTATTTGATAGATACCTTTTTTATTAATCATCAGTTTTAACGTTGGCAACTATCAGCTGTGGCTTTATTGGTTAATCATGACCACAATATATTTTTTGTGTTTGGTTAAAAAGTTTAGGTGTAGCTTTTGTGTCTTTTTTTTTATGCGATAGGGGGCAAACGAGCAGACGGGTCACCTGATGGTAAGTGACTAACGCCGCCCATGGACAGTGTCACAAGTGCGTTGTCGGCCTTTTAGGTAGGCATACGCTCTTTTCTTGAAGGTTTGAAGGTCGTATCGGTTCGGAAATACGGCAGGCGACAATTTGTTCCATAAGCTGATTGTGCGAGGCAAAAACCTCGACAAACACAGTGGTGGGAGTGCCAATCGTCCAGGTGATGGGGATGGATATTTTGTCGCGTAGGACGATGGCGGAAACCAGCAGCCGGTATAAGTCCGAACAATTCCTCTGAACACTACCCATGATACAAGCGATAGAGGATGCAGAGTGAAGCTACATCTTTACGCAACGCCAAGGTGTCAAGTCAATCAGAAATATCTTGGCAGTCGATGATGCGAGTCGCTCTCCGTTGACTGCGGTCAAGAGGGAGAAGTCAGTCAGTCTGTTTTTAATATTGTCTTAAAAATTGCTTGCTGTTCAGGAATTTCAATATAAAAAAATATGTTTGTATCTACACGTATAAAATTTGAAGTTGCTTTGGATTAAGAACATTTAAATCTATCTTTTCATTATGAACCTATCTATTTATCTATCTAGCAGCAGAATTGACAGTGAAACTAATACGAAAATAAGCTGTTCAAACTATTACATACATATCTTAGAGACTGTGGCACATCTATTGCGTAATATAGATTCGACTCCATTTTTAACATTTTTAACATTACTTCCATTCTCATAGCTCATCATATATACAAATTATTCTTCGACCTTTAAGTGAATGCAACGGATGAGACCCTCGTAATTCATTTACTTATGCCAAGACGACGGTTGGTCTCGCCACCTCGCCTATGTAACACATCGTGGAAAATTATTCGCCCTTAGGATTTATACCGAAGTTGTTTTTCTAATATTTTCTGTGAAAAATAGTCTGTTATCCATGTAACATTATGTTTAGAGTAGCGTTTGGAACTGTGTTCTGTTATTTCCTACAAAGTGGTAATGACTTAGCGGTCTAATGCTTAGTCCAAAAGCTATTCACCTAAAATAGATTTATCCGCATGCAAGTTTATGATTAATTTTTCGGATATACTACTGAAGACGTTTCGAACAGGTAGCAATGGCCGTGATCACAAACATACCACATATTACTAGTCTATATTATTCTTTGTTGTACAATATTAATTAAATTTAAAAGATACTTTAACATATGTGACTACAATGACCGATCTTTCGAATGCAGTCTAAACTAGACAACCTTTGAATGGACATGGCAGTAGAAGCGTTTAATAAAAACCTTATTTGGTCGTGTACTATTCAATGTAAGAGGATATTATTATATAACTACTTTCACAATTTAGTCTCTTAAATATTTAATTATTACCTATTTTCAATGATAGGCTATGTCACGTGTCTGTACATATTGTTGAAGGCGGTTTAAGTTCCGGCTTACTTGTACCGATACCGCATTCTACAGAGGAATAGTCATAAATTAAATTATATTTTTTATAATACAATAAGCACACTCAACACCGTCTATCTGTTCTATAAATAAGACATTGACACCAAAGACGACCGACGGTTACGATAAATTTAATAAGTCTATATATGCGAGGATATTGTCTTAAAGTAGACTGTGAAAGACAGGTTTTGTGCTTAGGCGGTAGTGTAAATCTTGCTTAGTTGTAATATTAGTGTATATTAGCTGTAATATTTGCTGCACTTTCGGCAAAGTACATCATAAATCATTCTGTAATATTTTAACATTTATTTTGTAAAGCAGGCAATCTCAGGGACAAATTCTAGTCTTTAATTAAGATTTAATAAGAAGCTACATTTGCAATACAGGACAGTTGTACCTACTCTCAGAGTAGAGTGAGATAATGTCCATTTGCTGCTAAAAACTACAACCGATTATTATCCAGTTAGACTACGTTAGTTAGCTGTTGACCTTTCTTTCTATATATGTATGTATACCTTACCTAGTCTCGAAGAAATCGCAACTATCGATAAGAAAGCCGATTGCATAATATACATATGTATCACGTTAATGTTCTGTGTCATATATACATGTGTCTGTATATCTATCTGTAGCGTTTTCAGTTCCGTTCTGTGTGATTTGAACGAAGCAATATTGTTGCGTTAACGATCTGAAATTCATAATATGTAAATAGGTTTCTCAAATAGATAAAAAAATATCGTTATTAAAAATAGGTGGTCGTTACAATTATTGAAAATTGTATTTCATCATTTTATAATAATAAAATATATGAGTCTGAGAACAAACCCTCCGATGACACATTAACCGGTATGACACACTATCGTCTATGGACACCCTTAGGCGGTGGTTGTCATTTACCATTTCGCGACCGGCCTACTCGTCTGTCCCCCGTTACCATAGAGAAAAAAAAAGATGTTTACAGATGTGTAAAGAGGTATATATGTCGAGTAAAATCTTAAACTCACCTATCGCTAACTCCATATGTGGAGGACTATTGCAGCTATAATAAATTGGTACTGTAACCTACATAACCCTGCTATCCCAAGAGAGTCTACAGTTTACTGTATGATAAGTTGATAATTAATTATTCTCTGAAAGGAACCGCAATTTAATAAAACTGCAAGCATTTCTTTTATTTCCATATAACTTAGTACGTAAAAGCCTAATGGTTAAAGGTTTACTACAAAAGATAATCCGTGCTAAGTGATGAAAGAAAGCAAGAAAGAATAATATTTTATATGTATCGTCAACAAGGATGATGCAGTTCGTATGGTATTTAATTTTTATAATTTAGTATCGTCGTATCGCCGGTTCGTTGAGCTCCTTAAAGTTCTAAGTTGAGCTACACGATAACTGACAAATGCTTGCACTGTTTGGACGGGTCCACTCAAATGAGCGTGGTGCTTTTTTCAAAAGCTCATCTCAGACGTTAGCGTGCATGGTTCTCATATGTTTTTGACCAGTACATCTGTATGGACTTTAAAACAGACTTTGACCTCTGAGTTTGTTTCGGTGTTTCTTCTCAGGGTAGTCAGCTAGGAAACACCAGCCTCATCTAGCATAAACTAACAGATAAAAAATATATTGACGTGTAAAAGTGTTGTTATAACCTATTTACAAAATAAAGATCATTTATCATTTAGTATGTGTACTTAGTTACTTATTGTAATTCCTTAAAACTATTTAATAGTGCAAACCTCCAAGCACCAAGACGACACTCTTAAGAGGTACCTTCTTTTATGTTATAAATCGTCATACATCCCTTTCTTATCTTTTCAATATTTTATTGGAATTGTCACTTAGAATGTCACATTTTTGTGTGAAGAGACACTATTTGTCTTTTTATCACGTTAAGTTATGAGAAATATTCGTATATATTTTGCTGTTACAAGTATAATTGTAGGTCGATAGCCCCTAGTCTTAGCGTGAAAGAATGTGGCGTGTTCTATTTGACCTATTGTATGTAGAAATGCAGCTACAATCGGCAGCCAATATGGGGTTGCCATGTGGACAAGAACTGGTGGCAGTAGTAACAGTTTTAAAAGTTAATTTATAGTAGCTTTTTCTAAATGCTTTTTCTCTATGAATGTCGTTCGAAACAGTGAGTTTATTCGGTATATATATGGGGTTATACATCGATGATCTAATTAGCCCAAAAGCGACACGTCAGGTGGGTCGAATATTTAACTTTCGCAGATCGCTGATTTCCACCTGAGCGTAAAGATTTGCAATCATGAATATTATATCTTAATACAAGCCAAAGCTCAAACATCCATGCAAAACATATCAAATTCGAGTATATTCGTACACAGCATATTCGATACATGCTCCTTACAATATTATTTATTATTATTAATATTTTTGTGAATTTGCACTCTCATTTATGTGTCCGATGTACTCAATAATTAATTCGACATAGCTATATCAAGCTTTGAGTATTCTTTTATTGTATTTCCTGTATACGGTATTTTTGCCATCTCCATTATACTATGATTCTATAGTTATTTTGCTGTCAGAAATTATTTATTTACTTCTGCATGGATGTGGGGAAAGTACTTGTGACGTGAGACTAGTAAGTATTAGCAAATAAGAAGCGCATGTATTAGGTCTTCCGGTTAGTTTTGAGGGATTTATTAAAAATGAAATCTTTTTTTTTTTTTGAAAAGACAACTCCCGCACTAGGATTAACTCCTGTGTCGCGGGGGACTTTACAAACATTCAAACAGCGTACACAAAGAACACCCAAACTCAGAACAACAAGTTGAGGATTACACAAAGTGTTGTCCCGTGCGGGGATCGAACCCACAACACTCGGCGCGTCAGCGTTGTGGCGAGGTGACCACCTAAACCGCTACGCCATCCGTGCAGTTAAATACTCTTGTATTATAAAAAAAGATAATTTATATTTTCAATCAAAATATGCAACAAATGGATTCCATCATAAAAAAATAGTATCCACATGTTTTAACAGATGGTGCAGATTCATGATACGTATGTACAATAAGCCTATGAGCTTCTGCTACTGTTTTTCTTGAATCCAAAAAGTATAGTAATAAATGACGAAAATGATATTTATCGCGTTCCATATTTAATCACACTAAAAACTTGCGTGTGTTTATTGTAAGTGAGTTACTGCGAATAATTAAAGTGCAAGCTAAAACACGCCGCATCGAATATCTAAGTAACTTGTATCGACGTGTCGCGACAGCTACTTGACACGTTTTCAAAACTAACCAGAAAACCTAATCGCACATATTGTACTAAAAATGAAGTTCGTGATGTTGACATAATTTCTCTACGGTAAATCTAGATATGACACCGCCTTACTTCATTAACTCGAAGTAGCTGGTATTCGCTCAACTCCTCTAATGGTGTAACTTCAACTATTTGCGGATAACGCTCTACGGACTCTATCAACTTTTTGAGATACACCTTTTTCACGAGCTCACACATTTAGAGACAGGAATACAACTTAAAAGTACTTTTTTCTTGATTTCAGTCTTCTGAACCAGTAAGGGTTGTGCACCATATTGAAAAATTGGATATATAAATCAATGAGGGTGTTGTCTTTAAGAAAACGATTTTTAAGACTACGATTTATTAGTTGTCAAGAACATGATTCCTTTTTTAAGAGAATAAAAATTAATTAGGGTCCTGATCGGTAAAATTAAATTTAGGACTTACACATGTAATATTATGGCGATTTTGTACCGTCTTAGAAATGGTAATTTGGTACGCGATAACAAAAAAAAAATGCGTTTTTTTATTGCAAAACATAAAAATATATTTTGGTAAAAAAAATGTTTATTCTTCTAATTGTAGAAAAAGCTACTATAATTCAACGCTAGTAGCAGCATTTTATGCTTTCTACTAGGCTTTGTTTATCTTTGGCTTCCTTCCGTTCTTTAATAAAAAGGTAAATGTTAATAAGTCTAATAATTAAATGGCACTTCAAAGCAAAGTTTATATAGAACCCTAGAGGCTGTCGGTGTCAAGATCATTATTAAGGTGTTTTAAGTACCCATTTCAGAGAATCCTTAGTACCATTTACGGATATTTTTTTGAAGATCTGTGAATGCTTCTCGTTGTTACGTTTGGGCTATTTAATTATTTAGTATGATTGTGTTTCTTGTAAGCAATAACTAGTTGGGTGCCTGTAAAGAGATTCAATTAGAAAGTGCAGAAACTTTACCTCAGCTATGAAGGAAAACAAAACCACTATTCGGACGGCTGCTTTTAACACTAGGAAAAATTTTCTCAAATTTTCACAGCAAAATATGCTCTTCACTGTGCAATATAAGTGTCACATTCGTGTGAGAGGAAGATAAATCTATAGCTAAATATTTACGTCAGTGAACTGTAAGTTTTACGGGTTGTGTGTTGCGGACCGCTGGTATAAACCTTTCAACTTCGGACGGACTTTAGTCGGTTTGACAGCTGAAAATGGTGCTATTTTTAAGTCGGACTAAGATTTCTTTACTGTTTGCCGTATTACTATTTTGTGAGAACTTTTTGAATATATTGAATTAATTACCTCTCCGTGATATACCATTGAGTTGGGTTATTGATTAGTGTAATTTTTCATAGATAGTTAAAATACTGGCTGTGTTTGTGAATTTTAGAAAGATACGTTCATACATACGCTCGCGCCTGTACCAACGGAGGACTATGCAGAGGCGTAATTAACGACATTTTTGATCGCATTTTCATTAGTCGCATTGACATGCGAAAATTAGGTGTATAAAGAGAAGGCCAGGAATATTGCTTATACAGATAGTTTAACTTTTAATGGGCCTGCTCGACTGGTGCGATACCACTGCCTCACTGAAAACCGGTTGTGAAGCAACGCTTGCCTTGCATTTTCCTGACTTTAGTAAAGTTTCCGGACGCCATACTCCTCTAACCCCTCCCCATCATCACCCTTCTCCTCTTTTACCACCCCGCGCCCCCTACCCCTCATCACCCTCAAAGGCTGACAGCGCACTTACGACTTGAGTTGCAGGTGTCCATAGGCGGCGGTTGTCGCTTACCATCAGGTGACCCGTCCATTCATCTGTCCCCCTATATTATAAAAAAATAAAACAACTGATGACGGTGCCAGGAAGACCGAGCCCTAAACTACCCTTATTTGGTTACTTCATATTTTTTCACGGTAAGGTATTTTACGTTTTAAAATTCTTTACTATACGTTCACAAGGTTGTACTATTTCTGGTATAAAAGAAAAATTATTACTCAATAGTTAGGTATCGCAAGACGGTATTACAGGAAGGAAGTGTTCAACTAAAAATAAAATCGAAACGCTCCTTTAATAAATTCTGATTCCGGACTGTCCAGCGGTAAATGTGGGTTTAATAAATTTATTACCTCGCATCAAATCATTGAGATTATAGCAATATTTATTTGTTATTGTAATACAGAGATATTAGTGATGACAAAGGGGGATGCTGTATGTTTTGTTAAATGTACCACACAAGGACACAATAATAATGTTTAATAATTACTACTTCTGATGTTATCGATCATATATCCTAACGATCGTAAACTGTCAATGTAATTTCTGAATATATTGTAGCGAACATAATGTAGTGTAGTAAAGCAACACCCCAAACCTTTTCATCCTCTTGTAAGCCGAACTTAGGTCAAGTGACAACAGGAATGCGGCGAGTGATAACAACAGGAATGCGGCGAGCGATAACAACAGGAATGCGGCGAGCGATAACAACAGGAATGCGGCGAGCGATAACAACAGGAATGCAGCTAGCGATAACAACACTGGTCTCTAGTATAAAAGAATGGTGTCAATCTATATTAAGGCAGTTCAGTAGAGTTCACTTCTGTCTTCGGTCGCATAAGTTAATAACAATAAAAATTACGATCCATATTTGTTATTTACTTTATCACGACAAACTTTAGTAAGTGGGTGATCAAAAAAGAAATTATATCCAAATTATTTATTTCCATTAATCGCATATTAGGTACTTCTGGGTTGTCAAGAGCACAAGTCACTCTAAGTGAGTCGATAAACTAGTTGCCTATTCCAAAACGTAGATTCTATGGAGAAAACACTTCAATTACTTAACTAAATTGACATTTCATTGCTTCAATTGGCAGAAGTAGAAGTTATGTTTATACATCTAATCTCTTTGACAACGTAGCTTAACATAATGATACATATCAACACGTGGACCAATTATTAACGTTTGAAGCCTGGTAGCGTAATGACTAGATTGCGTTAAACTGACTCTTAACAAATTTAAGCTAGAGTATTTATATAACAGGGATACTACTAATATGTATACACGTTACTGGAACGTAGCCCTTTTTTCAGTGGTAGAGCCATGCTTAGGCAAGAATGGGCCGGCTTGACCGGTGCGATACCACGGCCTCACAGAAAACCGGTTGTGAAGTAACGCTTGCGTTGCATTTTCCCGAATTGAGTGATGTTTCCGGAGGCCCAATTCCCCCTTCCCCCTTTTCTTCTTCTTTCTCTTTCTTTCCTCTCCCCTCATCTCCTTTCTCCTTTTTTCCATCTCCTCATCCCTCCTCTCTTCTTTCCGCTCCCTGCATCCCCCATCCCTCATCACCCTCAAAGGCAGGCAGCTCACTTGCGACTCTTGAGTTCCAAGTGTCCATGGACGGCGGTGTCACTTACCATCAAGTGACCCGTCTGTTCGTCTGTCCCCCTATAGTATAAAAAAAAAGCCTCAATTCTATCAGAGATAAAATTTAATAGATAAATCAGTATCTATACAATTATTTATTAAATAAGTGAGGGAGTTTGGCGACAGATGGGGTCCGAGTTACCTCTACTCACAAAAAAAGCTAATGTCCGCTGTTACCTTTGAGTATTTTATTAAATTTCCTCGCGTCAAGAGGAAATATCGAAAGGTTAAGGTCCGCATCCGTTCCACTAAAAGATTGATGCTGTAACTTTATTTATGTTGTTTGTGAAATTGAAATACAACGTTGAGTGCTTGCAATAATCCCTTCAGTATTGCGTAATGCGGATTTTATGGCTAAGATTATCATACTGTGTTTGGGGGCTTTTTGTTTTAGTTGGATATGAATGATGGTTTCTTTTTAATAAAAACAACGATAAGCTACCACTTTTTGCGGGCATAAGTAATCTACAAATTATAGTAGTACAGACAAGATATAGCTAAAGTACAGTATTAGATTTAGTATGCGTCTTATGTTTCAGAAGTTCAACAGTGTTTTTGTATTAAATGGTATACATCGCCTGTATCCCTGAAGAGGTGGGCAGAGCCGTAATTTCCGAACACATTTAGCCGATTTTAGTCCCATTTATGTAACAGGGAGCAAGCCTGTTGCCGTCGTCCTGGCACTTTTGGGAATCGGAAGGGAATATTCTAAGTGGATTAAGAGGAAACAGCGAATAGAATTGGTGGGTAAGATATATTGCTTATATATATGGATTGTACAGTATAAGCAATAACTCAAACCTTCAAGAAAAGAGCGTACTCCTACCTAAAAGGCCGGCAACGCACGTGTGACTCTGGAGTTGCGGGTGTCCATGGGCGGCGGTAGTCATTTACCACCAGGTTACCCGTCTGCTTGTTTGCCCCCTATCGCATAAAAAAAAATCTCAAACAAGTCATGGTCGAATACCTATAACTCGAATTAGCTCGTGCCCGTAAAACTGAGCCGGCTAACTAAATTAAATGGTATAGTTTACTTCATAATACTTACATATGTGCACGTACTTTTTCTTTTCTCTGCATGACCATGACCCAGACGTGGGCTGGAAGACAATGCCTTAACTGCCAAATGTGCATAAAGTTCAAATTAAATAAAATAAAATATATGTCCTTTATCATGAGACGTATCATTAGAATAAAATTTTCGTGAATTAGATTCATATTTAGTTAAATATACGGTTTTACTCACGTGTGTATTTCGGGGACGCACTACTGGTTTTGGATTCGACAGGAAACCTTTTTCATGGAGTAAGTCGTCCAGCCGCGACGGTACCGGACGATACACACATAAATATGAGACGTATCGTTAGACGATCTAGCCTGACATCAGTCCCATTCCTTTTAGGCAAGAAGGGAAGATACAAAATAAAGTATATTAGATGGGAAATGGACAGTAGACGTCGACATATTTTTTTTAAAATTAATATTATTTATTTCTCAGATATAACTAAATATTCTCTTTATAAATAGACATAAAATCCTGTTAAAAAATTAGGGGCCTAGACTCGAGGACTGTCTTTCAGGACACCAGGTTTCCATTTCGTGTTTCTTATGTTAAATGAAATGGACACTACTAAATTGATACTTTACTATTATACATAAAATATTGTTTAAATTAAATGTGTTCGTGACTATGTGCGTGTGAGCATGTTGTATACTGTTGATATTGTTTCTACAAAATTAAAATGTTACATGGTGAAGTATCATATCCTAAAAGGTGCTAGGTTCTCAATGTTAATCCTGCACCTACACAGTTGAAAAACTACCTTATCACGTAGGTGTTATAATATAATATTGATGTGCGGGGTAAATTCTGTAGACAAGGGACCAGTGGGCGTTATTCGTTTTGTAAATGAGTAGAATATTTTCGAGACCTTTGTTTGCCCTTACGTCAATAGAACTAATTTTAATTTTCCACGTGGGCTTATAATATACATTTATACTTAATATGCTCTTTGGAGCTTCTAAGTAACACTTAAAAAGGAATGTAAGTTTTTCACTCTTGTTTGTTGTAGTGTATTACTTTGAAAATGAAATATAAACGGGCTTACAAGCAGGTGTCGGTCTTGTTACAATATATTTTTATAATTGCAAGACAGAGGTTTGTGCCGCGTTCCCTTGTCCTTGTGAATTCATATTAAGAAATCGTAAACATTCCTATTTTCCACAAGAATACTTTTTATTTTTTTACGTTTGGAAACCCCCCCGGGTACCACCTCATCGAGTAAAACTCGTTGAAGTGGCTATGTTGGAATCGAACCGACTAAAACCACACTGTGTTCCGTCACAAATGTCTGTAGCCGGGGTTAAGGTATAGCCTAGGAAGGATGTCCCTTGACCCCCGACAGACGTGTCCACCTGTTTATAAAACAGATGGTCTCGAAACATGTTTTGAAATTGCTTCCCAATCCGAGCTCGAAGGGCGTGCGCAGGTCGCGTCACGCCACGTCTCGTCTTCTTCAGGCCAGCGATCATGGTCCTCACCTCTCCCGTTCCCTTTCCACCACCTCTTTGGCTGACATCACCTCATCGCAATATGAGGCGGAGGAATCCCACGCGCTCTCGCTTTGTACCATGGCTAGCAGCGTGGTCTCTAGCGAGAGAAATCCCACACCTATAGCTGTCTCGAGGACGTGGCGTTGTTGACTCCACGCTGGACAGGCCCCCAGTGTGTGTAGGGCAGTATCCTCTGGACAGCCACCGCAGTGAGGGCACACAGGCGTTTTCTCCTGGCCTATGCGACACAGGCACTTTCTGTTATAGCCACGGCCAGTAAGCACCTGTGTCAGCCGGTAAGAGATGCTGCCATGATGCATCTCAAGTCATTCCTCAATGACCGGCTTACAGCAAGAATTGTGGCGTGTCCAGCACTTGGTCGCCCTTTTCACTCAGCCATGAGTACCTGGTGGACCTGGAACCTCTGAGCCTTGATTACAGCAGGTAAAGGTCTGAGTCCAAGGTCCAGCATCTCCTTTCGCCATTGGTATGAGGATGCAAGGGCTTTTGCTTCCTGGTCCCATGGCATAGTGCCGGCGATATCCCCTTATAACCTGACGGACATCACCCGCTGCGGGCGTCGAAGTAATGCGAGGTTACCGTCCGTCTGGGTTCCTGCCCAGACTGGAGCCTCATAAATGGCCATAGATTCCACAAGAATACCTAAATGAAGGTATGCGTCTAAAAAAATATTTTGTAAACTTTATTAACTGTTAATTTTTTTTTATGTTTTCAAATTGATAATTACTATCCGCGCTACTCATGATTATAGTGTCGACAATTTCTTTGCAAACATTAAAACAACGCATAAAAACACCCAGACTCGAGATAACTATTTGTAGATCATAAAAACGTTGGTGTCGGTAGAACCAAAAGTTCTATGGGATTAAAACCCTAGCATTAAGCTTTGCAGCCGTTTATCTATACATAAAATTGGCTACTGCAGTCATGTAAGGATATCGTTACATGGCTTTTTATCGAATGCCCTAAAATACACACAGCAGTCGGCCAAAATCAGTCATAATTGTGCCAGTCGAAGTTCCGCAAGAATACCGACCATCATTTATCTTTCTGTCCGCTGGATGCAACTGCAATATTTCTGCTGTGTCACTCACGCAGACGACTTCATCGGTCTCAAACTGCTCGTAAATCAATCTCTATACTTTGATTTCCGATGCTTTGAACTATATTTCCAACTTTGTTCTAAATACATTGACAGTTTGACACTTGTCAGTCTAATTATAGTATATTTGTAGCTGGGGTAGACTGGATGTGAAAACCTTGAACTGGGGCTATGGCGCACGATATGTACAGCTTATGACAAGCAGTGAACTGTGAGAGGCTAACTGCTTTTTAAATTTGGAGCTTATTACGTTTAAAAACTAACGAAATTAATTTCTTCTGAATTCATTTATTGACGAGGTTAATAGATGTTAAATAATGTGTGCATATAAAAGACTTATCTTGGTCATTTAAAACACGAATAAATTTTACGTAGTTTTACTTTTGACCATACTCCTAGTCTAAGATCCCACTGCTCGATTCTGCAGTTATCTGTTTTTCTTAGGAAAATAATATTGAATGAATTCAACATTCATTTGCAATGGATTAGCGATAGGTTGCCTATAAAAAAATAGTCGCAATTATCTGTAATTAATTTTGGCATAATTAATTTGCTAATATAAATTGCAACTATATGTTTTTTTTTATAAATTTTACGTAATTTTAAAGGAAATTATATAAAGAATACAAAAAAAAAACTAGTTGCCATGTCTGTCAGGCGCAACGTTAGGATTACCAGGTGTAAACAGGTATATTATTGTTAATTATTTAGTCATCTCCATTTTTTAAATTCTACAACAAAATTGAGGTTTTATATTTCCTGTTTACCATAGTTCATGCTTGCCAGTTAAAACATGGCCGCAAGCAGAGGTTGCCATGCTTTCAATAAACAATTCTAGTCTTGGAACAGACCGCAACAGCAGCAATTTCAGCCAATTTGAATATAAAATGGAACCTGTCCGCCGTTACGCTCGGGACTTGTTCAGAATATCATCAAATGTTATTGCTCGACACTAGGCTTTTAATATAACTATTTCAAGTATTTTGTATTTGTTTTCATAGAAGCATGTGAGGTGCAGCAGTTTTCTGATCGAATTCCAGCCTACGGATTCCGAAGAAACTTCATTCTATAAAAAAAGACCTATTCCTCAGAAAAAGTTACGTTGCGAGCGTCTGTAGGCATCATCAGGTCTAGAGCTTTTTGGCTTATTTACTTTTATTAAAACAAACTGTGGGAACTGAAATACTATATTGCTAAAGGTGAAAACGGACAATGGCCCCTTGTATTATATTCACATGGTCATTGATAATAAACGACGTGTCCATCCTTTCTGTATCGTTAATATTTAACGTTTATTTGTACATAG
Organism: Tyria jacobaeae; assembly: GCA_947561695.1. Lineage (NCBI taxonomy): Eukaryota > Metazoa > Arthropoda > Insecta > Lepidoptera > Erebidae > Tyria > Tyria jacobaeae. The sequence goes on from OX387223.1 coordinate 18,702,423, forward strand.
GGTGAGCGTGATGTCATGCAGAGGTTGACTTGCATAAAGTTCATTGTCCGCTTAGTTTTCCGCCTGCAACTAAATGTCTATAGCATGCCTATAGTAGTTCATCATGTTAAGTACATCTTGCTATTACTATTCTCTACTTTCTCCTTCAGTTGACTTAGATATAAAGAAGGTATTAACCATCATTGTGAGCTATAACTTACCAATGAGACTGTGAAAAACATGTGGTAAAATCGTATATTTAAATAAATATGAATGTAACTCAGTGTAAAATACTTTATTTTAGTAAAATAGTTGTCAACTTCATTATATTGTGGATTAAAAATGCGAAGCAAAGCTAACAAATGTATACATAGCAACACTATGCCAAGCTATTTATAGGTGTAAAATCTCGCAGCAACGCTTAACAGAGTCGAGCGACGTCCCATTTGAATGTCCCTAACAGAGGGTACGAATAATAAAATAACTCGAGCGATCTTTCCATGCTTTTCCTCCATGCGCAAGGGACTCGATGTTTTATCGTGTGGAGATGCTGAAAATCCAATTTCTCCCGGGGCCTATTCACAGACTGCGCTATCAAAGCGATGACGCTGAAGAGCCTAATATGGTCATCAATATTTTTCGTTCAGTTTTACGACAATGGTCCTCTAGTAGATTATATTGATTTCTTTTTATCACTCGATCTAATATAAATACGTTACTTGTACTTTTTGTTAAAAAAACTGTTATCTAGCCATTTTGTTTTACTAAAATGCCAACAACAATTAGGCGTTTAGCACCTCAATATAAATTTTCAGCGGTAATTAGAGTACATAATCTCAGTTTCTCTCAGTTTTTCGTTTACCTAAATAATTACATTTCAAGAAAGTGTTGAGGTTTCTTGGTTTTAGAATTAGCTAAAGTAATTTTAGCGTTTTCTCATTATAGAATACGACCTATGCAAAGGTTGTTTTTAATTAAATATAATGTTCATTAAGCTTCATTTAGTTTGAAGTTATAACCTGAAGCATTAAGTTACTAAGCTATGGAAATAGCTGGATGAATTATTATGTAGTTTTTGAATACCAATTGAACTTAGTCTTAGTTATACGCACCTTTATAAAGCTCTCTGCTTTTCTTACTATACTACTATTTACAATTATTAATGTTTTGTTAACTGCCTTCATCCATGCTGTAATAATCATAAAGCGAAAGAGAAAATTAAGTTTTTATTGTAAGCAGACCGGACTGTTAAGTTTTTGATGAATGAAAATTGAATTATGGGAAGATTTGTTTGCTCAAAGATAGTACTTGGTAGTTGTTACCTTTACAAATATTGTCGGTTCTCTTTGCCTATTGAACAAACCTTAAATATCAACACACTTTTGTGTTAATAAAAGGTTTAAAAAATATATTTGTGTGTTTAAAAACGTCACACCTTGTATCTCATCTCCCGCAGCTAAAGTGGCATCGGAATATGAAATCTGATTTTCTTTGACACGCTTTGATCAGTAATATTATTGCCCAAATTATTTCCCAGCACGATGGCGTTGAAATTGAATTAGAGAGCCATATATGTGATGACATATATTTTTTGCATATCAGCAATACTAAATATCATAATAATTTTGGCTTGTGTGTGTGCACTTTTATATTCTACTAACGCCGGGCCTATATAGCATTGGAATATTTAATATGTTTAATATTGACAGTTGACAAAATACAGTAAACTTTGTTCTTGGGTAAAAACCTAAGAGATCAAATTAGAAAAAATGTAACTAAAATTACATTATTAATAATTACACATACATTGTTGTTACGTGTTATGTATAATACCTACAATTTATAACTTTGACTGATTTGATACTCTTGTTCAATTGAACAACGAATATCATAAAATGAATGTAAGATTATTGGTGAAATTATTGGTGATTAACGATTCGAAAAGATTGTCTTCTTCTTCTTCTTCTTATTTTTTGGCCTTTGTGGAGATTTCACCACAATTTTGCCAATGTCAAGTTTTTATTATTATTATTTATTTATGGACTCTTTCTCGCGTGAATATTCAACGCAGAGATTCTGCCAATGTCAAGTATTTCTAGAGAAAAAAACAGTCTATAAAAATATGATCGCCATGTTGGTCGAAAACCGACCGCAATACTTGAAAAGATTGTCAATAAGGATTGTAACTAAATTATGACGTTTATGTTATGGTTACATAAACGTCATAATTTGTTGTGATCGTGGAGTGATCGTGGAGTTTGAAACAGTTAATTTTTTTATAGACTAGATGACACTTTTCTAGAGAGTCTTATAATCTATAAGTCTTATAACGTTCTGCGAAATCCATCCTCAAAGGCGGATAACACACTTTCGACTCGTGGGTTGCAGGTGTCCATGGGCGGCGGTTGTCACTTATCATCAGATGACCCGTCTGTTCGTCTGTCTCATAAAAAAAACAAATACAATTCGTCCGTTCCGTCTACGTTCGTTTTTTTTTTTTAAGGGAACTTCCCCTTATTCCTTCTTTGTTTTCCGTTTTGCCAAGGAGGGTAGGGGATCTATTATATTTCTAACTCGCCACACTTTCTTCCTATTAAATTTTTCAATTACTGGTGATTGCCCCGCGGCTTTACCTACGTAAAATTTTGGTTTTCGTCTTCTCACCTGGCTGGAGCCGGTCTTTTACAAAATTGTTGTATTAAAGATTTTAAATCTATTCACAAAATAAAAAAAAACATCACATTTGTGTGTTTCATTACAAATGTGATGTTTCTTTTTATTAAGTGAATGTTTCTACTCATTCAAGTTACTTCTCTACTTGATAACGCAAGCGTCGTCAATCGTTCGAATATGAAATTCGATGATGGTTTCTCTTACTTTACACTAGTGCTCTCGAGTCATATCTGCAATGTAGTCCATATATTGTGGTATTAATCTATATATGTATATATAAGAGATTTCCACCTATATATTGACTCATCACGATATCTCTGGAACCATAAGGCGTAGAGACTTGAAATTTGGTAGAAATGTTCATTTCGCCGAGTAGAGGTCAGCTAAGAACGGATTTTACGAAATTCCACCCACAAGTGGTGTTGCGGGGGTGTCAACAGGTATGCTAGTATATTATAATTGTATCATTATTTTACTGCTTATGTTCAATGATTTATCTAAAATATGAAACTATTGTATATATATCACCAAGATATATTAAATAGCATGAAATTAGTTTCTGCTCTAATTACATGAATTATTAAATAAAAACCACATCTTACTGCTCTTAGGCGGTAGTACACGGTCTTTTCTTTCGAGTATTTAGCAAATACGGTCATAATTTTATGTTATGTTTTCTCATGTTTCAACCTACATAAGTGGTACAGCATCTAAATCCATTAGAGCATCTCCTTGGCCTGTATCGTATGTTGGGCTTTTTAGGTCAAGCAAAGCACCCATTGAATGTAAATGTTCGTCTTAGGAAGCACCGCTTTGCCTTTAAAAAAGATAGGGTATTGAAAGTAATTTCAAAATGTTTTGCTAATGAATTAATTAATTGATTTCTCAAAATGCTTGGATTTAGATATTAAAATAAATAAATTTTAAATTTGCTCACATTTGCAAAGGACAGGAAAGAGGGTATTCAGGGGTGGAACCCCTAATCCATTATCACTTAATCCTTTATTTCTACTCTAAAAAATAATAATTTCAAACTCTTACATGACATACGTCACAGGTTTTGAAGACAATTGTACAACATGCGAATATACTAATAATAATGTAACAATTATTTAAAGTAGTTAAATCTACATATAATATACTTACTAGTCAATGATATACAGTAATCTGATATAACAATTCCTTCTCCCATGTTGTTACCTTGACCTTAACACCTATATATCTATGTGCAATATAATATAGTGCGTTTAGAAGTCTAGCTAAAAAACAAATGGCGTAGCCGAGTGTTGTGGGTTCGATCCCCGCACGGGACAACAATTTGTGTAATCCTCAAATTGTTGTTATGAGTCTGGGCGTTCTTTGTGTCCGTTGTTTCAATGTTTGTAAAGTCCCCCGCGACACAGGAATTAATCCTAGTGCGGGAGTTGTCTTTATCTAAAAAAAAAAATTATGCAATTCTAAAACTGTTGTTTGACATCAGGTGATTCTCGAGAGTAGGTTTTCATCGTTTATGATATATGTATGTATATATTATGCGGGGAGGAGAAAGAAGAGAGGGTGGATGAGGAGCTGGGAAAGAGGAAAGTTAGAGTTGAGCTTCCAGAAACCTCACTAATTTCGGGGAAATACAACTGCTTTGCTTCCCAACCGGTTTTCTGTGAGGCCGCTCTGTGTATCGCACCGGTTTTGCCGGTCCATTCGTGCCTAAGCATGGCTCGTCGTTATTTAAAGATATTTGGAATGATCGGAGTTATATGTATATAGTGACGAGGGATTCTGGAGGGTACACTCAACTGGAAAAGAGCCAATAGGTGGGGATTGTCAATTTGAGCGCTAAAAACTTTGCGGATATCCAGTGCTTCATTAAAAAGTCTCCATCTAGCTCAGGATGCCATGTGCCAAAGTGCTTTAGTTTTATATGACCTTATTTTTTTTTCAGACTATTGCAATAATATGGTCGCTAGACTCTGCAATACTACGTACTACAGCTTTCAGCGTACTACGTACTGTTACATACATACAGTACACATACATACATACAGTAGTACTATTGGTGTCTTATAATTCGCGAAACTATCTACAATTTGTTAACACATAACCTAGCATCTTTAAAGATTTCGTTATAGTTTTATATTAAGGACTTACAAAAGAGCACTTCCTAAGTTGTGAATATGATCAGTTTCCTCAATTTTATCAGTTTTAACGTAATAATCTTTTTACTGTTTACAACTTCGTACTACGCTGTTTTAAATTCAAAGAATTTTCAAAAATTGTAAATGAATTATCGAATCTGTAACCATTCGGTTGTGAAATGCATATATACACTCACGTCTGTATCCCCTAGCCGGTAGGCAGAGGTGTACTACACACCCACATTATGCCAATTATAATTAGATCCCACTAACGTAATACGGGGCAAGCCCTAAGCCGATAACCGGCCACTTTATGACTGGATACATATACCGTCTGATAGATAACAGTTCGATCCCTTATTCGCCTTTACGACACCACCGGGAAGAGATGGGGTTTTCCTGTTTTACTCCACCGTGAACCAGAAATACATAGTCAGTGAATTTGTTCAATGTACAACTTATTCCCCTGCAAAGTGACTTTCTTACTCGTCTCATATTTTTATATTTAATTATATGAAATAGATGTAATAAATAAAACAAAAGTAAACTTTTTTTTATATAATTCCAGCATATAACTTGTATTAAACAATGAAAACACGTACGAGTACAACTAAGTATTCCCTTATTACAAATTATTATTTTTATTTAAAAAAAAAAAAAAAAAAAAGCAATAGCCACCGGATAAAGTGTCTCCTACTTGGTAATTAGATATTTTGAAAAGTAACGTTTATAACTAAAACTAACCATGAATGTGTAATAATTTCTTTCTATCATTTAAATGTATAGTGTATATATTTTTTTATAAAATTATATACATAAGTTTAAATCATACTGTCTCTATCACAATTATGGATGACTGTTACATATTATCTGCAGCAATGTAACATACATACATGCATTTGTTTTTAAATCAGTGTATATCTGTCTGGTGTACATAAGTTTAATTAATGTCATAGTATCAGAGTAGGTGAATTTTACTTAAAAAAAAATGTTTTACGTCAAACCACTTGGATTATAGGTGTGTAGTAGGACACTTTCCTCCCTCCCCCTCAGATCGCACCCCATAATCCGAACAAATTTGCAGCTGTTCACAATCTTATGATTATTACATTCTCGTTGCAACTATATACTTATTTACAAACTTAGCGGAACTTAAATTTAAATACTGAAACATATTTGCAAGTTCATATTTGCAGTTAAAATGAAGTGTATTGTTTCTTTGTTCTGAGTGAAGGTGTTAGTTAACTTAAGGACCTAAGAGTGTGAATTTGTAAATGAGTCGCAGTGGCACATCTTGTAACTATTCTTTGTGTCGGAAAACTCAGAACGAGGTTAGGTTATGGCGCGCATGTTGGCGGCGCAGCGCGGGGCGCGTCAGACCGCGGCAGTCCGCCCGCGTCGCGCGCTCACCCCGCACGTCGCACGCACTCATTTCACTCACAACTAATTGTTCTTCCACGCGTACACGCGTGCAAAAACAGTGATCTGTGTCCACTCATTTATCTGTGCTTTATATTCTGACCGCAACCAGTGAGTGTAACAACGAACAAACCAGTGATTTTATAGTTAAACTTCATCGGTTCATACATTATAGGTGAGTTTGAACAAAATAAGGTTTTCGGCGTTCTTGGACCCAAATGGGGGAATGTTTGGTGGCCGATAGATGGCGTTACTGCTCCGAGCCCGTATTGCAGTTGTAATGGTTTTGTAACTTTTCTGTCTATGAAATAAGAACTTATTTATTATGTAACTTTAGACGCTTGTAGAGCATATATAGAAGCACTAGAACTAAGTTTTACAAACAACTTTGGTACAGGGAAATGTCGCGGCCTTTTCATTCAAATACTATTGTTTTCCTTAAACTTAGCCCTAACTCTTTTTTGTTTGAGTATGCGATAGGTTGTAAACGAGCTGACGGGGCACCTGATGGTAAGTGACTACCGCCGCCATGGACACCCGCAACTCAAGAAAGAGAAGTGCGTTGCCGGCATATAAAAGTGGTGTTGGTCATAAAGAGCGTTTGAACGAAAAATCCTAGTTAGTATTACGACTTGTTTGTAGAACGATAAAAGTAACATCAGGAATCTTATCAATTTGTTAATTTTGCTTACGTTTTATTTTAAAGTTATTACATTGTAATTGGTAGTGTTTTCCACCAATTAAAAACTGGTCATTGTACTTCGTTAGAAAAATCTGAACCTCCTTAAGTTTGCGTGTCGATTCTTTTATCTTAATTGTATTTTTTTTTTTTTTTTATACTATAGGGGGACAGACGAACAGACGGGTCACCTGATGGTAAGTGACACCGCCGTCCATGGACACTTGCAACTCAAGAGTCGCAAGTGCGCTGCCCGCCTTTGAGGGTGATGAGGGATGGGGGATGCAGGGAGCGGAAAGAAGAGAGGAGGGATGAGGAGATGGAAAAAAGGAGAAAGGAGATGGAAAAAAGGAGGAATTGGGCCTCCGGAAACCTCACTCAATTCGGGGAAATGCAACGCAAGCGTTACTTCACAACCGGTTTTCTGTGAGGCCATGGTATCGCACCGGTCGAGCCGGCCCATTCGTGCCTAAGCAAGGCTCTACCACTGAAAAAAAGTCTACATTCGAGTTTTCTTTTAGCAGATAACTATACTGCAATTTAAATAAGGCAAGCCTATTGCTGTCAATCGGTCACTTTATGACTGTGTATATAGTGTAAATAAATGCATGCCAATGAAGCATCTCGGCATTCTGCCGCAAGGTGCAAGGTGACAAGCAGAATGCCGAGATACTTTTTTGGGATATTAAGTTGAATTAATTTAAGGAACACTTCTAACGGTAAATAGAAGATAAAATTGTTCATAACATAAGATAAGGGAAACCTGAGAGAAGAAAATCAATGTGTTTTAGATTGCGTTTATTTTTGTGAACTCCCGAGAATCATAATTTTGTGGCGAGCTATGCTGCAGAATTAGGCTGTTGGAGTTAGAACCGAATAAAGCATGGTAACGACTCAGCTCAGTGTACCATATTTGTTTGTCAATCTATTTTACTTTTTTTTTATTATTAGTTTAGGGTGTCTGAAGTTTAGGTTTGGTTTAGTTTAGTTTTGGAACTATTTGGTTTGATGACTTACAGTAGCTTTATTGTTTTCAATAATTTATTGAAATATGGCCATCATTCGCATGAGGGGTGACGACTAGTCTAAAATAATATTTAACAGATTACGTTAAGAATTTAATCTAGGTATACATATATATGTATGTAGATACTTGTAAGATAGAATAATAGTTCTTTCATAATATTTTCACATAAATAAGAACTTCGTAAATTAAGTATTAAGCTGTCCAATGCTGCCATTTTGTTTTTATATTACCTAACCGTTGTGCTGCGTTGCCTTAAAAATGCCCTTGATATTCAAGTATACTCCTATATATAATTAATATGAATTAGTCATAATGACTATATCAGTCATTATGACTGATTATCATGACTTCAAATTATCATGGCGTTTAGAGAATGCCATACTGCTGGAGCTGAGTCTTGCTGATCGGGCTATTCTTGGTTATGGAATATGGTTTTGTTAAGAGGCTTAACCAGCTTCTCAAGAATCGTATCTTGATACACTTGTGCAGATGTTTTGACACCTTTTTCACAAAAATATAGCTGTCACTCCTTGATAGCTAACACCCCACCAATCCATCACTGAAGTCGGATAATGCCCACGTTGTACTCTGCTAAACAATTGGGAAGCTTAAGAAGTTGTTTTGATTTTGCCACTCTATTCATTTTTAAGTTATCAATTAAATAATGATCAGTGCGTCTCTTATAGGCTGCAAGTACTGTCATTTTTTTTAAATACGTGACATGGGTCTAGGTGCTATATTCATTCCCCGTGATAATATATTTTGCTTTCGGACAGAATTTATTCGAAGTCTTTCCTTCACTGCTATGATCGCCTTTTTCATACGAATACTACGTGGACGGCCAGATATTTTCTGCCACTATAGAAGGCGATTTCATTGTAATTATCAATATCTTGGTAAACAAACATTCTACTGATAACAAGCGGATGGAGGTTTTCTTAAATTACATTTGGTTTCAATACCTACTTTGTATAATGCCATCACAGCAATTCGGTTCTCTTTATCACCCCCCTCCATTTTAATATCACAAAAATATTTAACACCGATCGTTGCGAAAATGAGAAAACAATGTAAGAATGAAAGATTCCAATAATATAATGTTTTTTTTATTGTAACAGTATTTATGGCCAGACTAACTAAATCCCACTTATGTAATAGGGGCAAGTCTATTGTCATGATCGGGGCGTTTTTGGAATTAGGTGGAAAAATTTAGAGTATATTAAAAGGAAAGGAAAATGAAGGATAGCGAGGGAAAGAAAGGGATATTGCTTATAAGGATGGCTCGGGGATTGGTAGCTGTAGTTTTTAGGTCAGCGTTGCATACCATCTAACTTAAACTGACTGACATCGAAAGTCCGAGCCCGCTAACAGTCAATTTGGAAGTTCAATAGTCACATAGTAACATTGTGATTTTTTTTTTAATTGTCAGAATAATAACTAAATTATGTAGCCTGCTACTTGCTCTTTGCAGCAGTTAACTCTTTTCATTCAACCAAATCCCTATGAGATTTTATACAAAATTTACGATTTAAATTAACTCCTTACTAAAATAGCCAATGCAAATAAATTATTCCGTATCCCGGGCTTTAAGTCAACGTTAACTTCGTAAATCGTTTCATTTTAATTGCTAAACATTTTTCTCGTGAATTTTAATAGGGTTGAAAAGGATGGACTACCCAACATAGGTTTAAAAATAGACCGACCATGATGGAATATGGTAGATTTTGACCGCGTTTCGTTATGTATGTCCGTAATCTTTAAAAAGGCGGGCATTATTTTTGTTAAGGTTATCGATTCATTTTTAATAACAAGAGTATTCAAAGATATATTTATGTATGAGATATGGTATTTGTAAAGGATTACATACATACATAGGCAGAGCTATATAAAACACCCACATTTTGGGAATTCGAATTTGGTGTAGTCCCTTACTTAATAAAGGATTAATATAGGCTATTACGTATAAATATCACGCTACTCCTTCGAGCGGAGCAGTGACTATAAACAGGTCAAATTGCGAGGATCGGCTAGTAAATAGTGTAATCATTACACTTGTTCATATAAAGTGTATTGTTTTTATGTTAATATCTACATGGGTAATCTTACCTAATTTCGATGTTACTTCTTACTGCTACTGGTTATTTTTTTAATCGCGCGTTAAAGTCATCGCTAGTAGTAGTAATAGGTTTAATATCATTTGTGTATCATACCAAAAATACGCTTCCAATATTACATAAATGAGACTAATATATAGTCGCCAAAATGAGGGCGTTAATAACGCCTCCGCGTGCCTACCTCTTCGGGGATACATACATGAGTGTCTGAATGTATAAATACATCTGTGGGTTTTTTTACTTTTCGTTGTCTTTCTGTTTTTTTTTTGATGTCCCCAATACTAGGGGGCTGCAGCGTAGTGGCGAGGTGACCACTTAAACCGCTACGCCATCCGTGCAGTCTTCGATATTATTGTTTCGCCATTTTACGTCACAAATTACACTAGTAGTGTCCTTATTCTGTAAGCAAACCGACGGGTGCCTATTCTAGTTGGTAATGGTATTATTCCTTAACAAAAAAAATTAAAATGACTGAATGCTATTAAGAAATGACCATTTGGTTATCCGAACATTTGTTTTAGCTAGGCATACTTTATCCATGTTAATCCTTTTAACAAAAGCCTTCCTTTTAAACTTTTTTACAAAAGAACTTTATATTCAAAGGAGAAGAACTATATTCAGTCATCTGGAGATTCTTTAAAAGATGTCAGTGACGGAAAATGCCTTTGCAAGGCAATTCGAAAACCTGTTAAGAGCTAATATGAAAATTATGTTTTTTTCCAGCAAGCGGATAAATTTGCGGGCGGTGTATTTAATGAAGGCGTTCAGCTTGATGTAGATATTATGAAATGTTGTAGCATTACATATAACGCACCTAGAAGTGTGTGTGTGTGTGAATCTTTTCAAATGAAGAGAGTTCTTAAATTAATTGTTGCATTAATTGCATTTCAAGGTTGTTATTTTAATTTAGCATAAAACTAATTGTAATGAAACGCATATGCGAGCCATGTGATTCTCAACTAGATTCATAGTCAAAGAAGAAGGTAAAGTTAAAAGCACCTATCACCGGCGAGCGTATACGACAGGTTTGATGAATTAAGAAGAGGTTCTAGTTTGATTTCAGAATCGTGCCAAATGGCATTCTATCATCTCTGCCTACCTTGGAGTTGAATAAGGAAATTACATGTCTATACATATGTAATCATAGACAAAATACTTCTTTTACTAGTTTATAGTAATCTATTTTACACCAGTTCTGATCTTACCGCAGAGTACAAGTTTACCTCCCATTTGAACGTTTTATATTCCAGAGTTGCTAAGATTGCTAAGCTCATCAGGCGGTAAAGCCGTTTCATACTTATGAGATTGTACTGCTGGTTCGTCCTTGCGTCGCGAGAATGAAGAAAGTAACAAATGAGCATGTCAGGAAGAGTCTAAAATTGAGTACCTTGAGACTAAAACTAAAAGTATGTGTATTGTGATGTGTAAAGAGAGTGGAGGAGCAGAGAAATAAATATTTTTTTTTTTATTGTATTCAGGCGAATGGCATATCGCACTAACCTCAAGAATAAATGGAATTCGTACAGAGTTCAGGAAGCACTTTCTCTGATATTATCCTGACTGTTGTGAGAAGAAATCCTGGATGGTTTCCTAATGACAATAAGTTGGCTAGAGAAGCAAAACATTACACTAAGTATTTAGCCTTTCGTGCTTAAAGGATTTCTATTTAAACTAATACATGGAAGCACATTAAACAACTCGTTAAGCAAAACAACCCTAGCATTCGTAACATAGGCCTAAAAAACCTAAAGGACGAATAGACATGAAATACAGGGTTGAAGGTGGAATGACCCCTAAACAGGGTTAATGGTGCACTGTTAAAGAGGGGTTACACCACCCCCTTGTTTTGCGCCGATTGATCGCAATTTTTTAACAGCGTATTTCAATGGCGGGTATTTAGGTCAAGAAGAATTTTCAACATACGCGTAGTAAATAGAAACTTCTAGTTAATATTATTTTTACTGTTTGCTTTCAAATATATAGATAGATAGAGCACTTTAACACAACTATTACAGGAGAAGTTTGATAAATTTGATAATGTACAAAGGGTGACCTTATTGCTTAATGCAACTAATTCACATTTGAATAAGAGAAAGTAGTAGTTGAAAGTGTATATCAAATTTAAGGAAAACTAGCCTTATAAGTATTGATTGGTAACTATAATATTATAGAAATATACTATACATTTAATCTACTTTACTATGTATAACTACTCAAGTATGTATATTATATATCATACATACATATACATACCTACAGCATATTTTAATACAAAAATTATTAAGCTAAATTAATAGATAATATTCATGAACCATTTATTTTAAATATTTATTGATTGCGCTATTCTAACATTAAGTGTTAACGCATTCCACAAACGCAAAGCTTGGACAGTGAAAAATAGGTAGAAAAAAGTTGTAAAATGCTGCGGATTCTTCTTCAGATGACCTAAGAATTTTTCATGTGTGACATGAAGCAACTTGGACCGTTTTTTGAGATAAAAAGTGGCTCTAGGGTTGAGTAAGATGTTGTAAAGTAAAAAGAGAGTATGAGTATTCTGGCGAAAACGAATTGGAAGCCACTTGAGCTTTTGATGTCATTCGAAACGTGATCATATTTACGTAGCACTAAATATGAATAGCAATATGATAAATCTACTTTTAGATGAGGTCGATGTTACTGCTACAGTTTCTAAATCAAAATCGCGTTTCTTGTGCTTTGTCCTTTAAAGTCTTGGTAGCACTGTGGAAGCGCTATCAAATTGGGACTACTCTTTTGATTCCAATCTTACTACTATTACACTGGACTACATTTTAGATGGATGTATGTTACTCAATCACGCCAGAACGTGTGAACAGGTCTGGATAAAATTTTGCAAATATGTACATGACTTACACACAGAAATAGCGCATAGGCTCTTTTTCCCGAAAAAATGTTCTGGTTAATATTTCCGTGCGAAATAAGTTTCGGAAAACAGCTTGTTTTGATAAATAAATAAAAATACTCAGTTCTTTAAGTTTTGCTTTATATGTACTATACTATTACTTTACTATTTACTTCGCAGATTTTATATAAGTTTAAGAACCCTTATGAGCGTACATTTTAACTTACTTTTACTCTGCAATCTTATCATTAACTTATATAGAGCATCTGAATATCGGCTAATAGCCAACAAAAGCTATAGAACCTCCGTTCAGAAATATTTTCCGCAAAAATATAAAATGAGAGGTAGATATACATAACTATTAGAGAAAGAGAGAGAGATACATAAATATTATACCTATAAAAAACAAATACTCATTTGAAATAAAGAAACGGCAAAGAGTGGATAGTAAGTATTTCTTGATGTTCAGGAAATGTGAAGGCGTGTTTGTATTTCTTTGTGCGTATTCGGCCGTTATAAGTGCTGTATCTGCTTTGTTTGTGAAGCTAAATATATTATATATAGTTTCCGGGATATTTGCTCGTCAATATTAAAATAAAAAAAAATATAAACCTAAAAGGCCGGCAACGCACATGTGACTCTCGAGTTGCGGGTGTTCCTGGGCGGCGGTAGTCACTTACCATCAGGTGACCCGTCTGCTCGTTTGCCCCCTATCGCATAAAAATAAAGACAACTGCCCATGCTTTGGAGTTTATTTTTGGTTGATGGATAATACAATACATTTGTTGGTTGTGAAAATTTGCTTTGTTTTTTAAAAAAAAAAGCAAAAATGTTTTTTAAAAGTCGTTTACAAATAAATTAAAAACCCAACTATGTTATTAGGAATCCTAAATGTTATACTTTTACTATTAAAACGGTTCAAAGGACATCTCACGTGTCGAGATGCGAGCCTGACAGAGATATATACACTTGAAAAATATGCATAACTTTCTTGCGCAGTAGGGTAAAAAAGACATTAATTATAGATTTTCCTTTGTTTACATGTTCTTAATGCTCACACATACATACACTCACGCCTGTATCCAAGAAGGGGTAGGCAGTACCTTCCAAGGTGTTCCTACAGAGAAAGGCCAGTACAGAAACGCGTTAGACAAACAATGCATTCCCCCTCTCCTCTGTTCATGGCCCCTCCCTCCCCGCCCCTGTTACCCGTAAGGGCCTGCAGCTCTCTTACGGCTCTTAAGTTGCAGGTGTCCATGGGCGGCGATTGTCACTTACCATTAGATGACCCGTCTGTTCGTCTGTCCCCCTATATTTAAAAAAAGAACAAGTTTAGTGCATCTGTCGGGTACAGGTGTGTCCACGGTCCAGTCTCGCCCCACAACACAAATGGACTTTGTTAACAATGTTAACGAGCCCCTACTGATGACCCAACAGTTTCTCTACAATCTGTACAATTAACTTCTATATGTAATTCGTTTTGTTACTTGTGTTCAATATAGTAGGTTAAGTAGGTTGTTTGTTTTTGATAATTTATCAAAGAAATGTTTAATATTTCAATATAAAATAAGTTAACCTTTAGGAATGTCAACAGTTTCTCCCACACATAAAATGTGCAATCTTTGTTATAATAAGATAGAAATTATTTAGTCGTAAAATAGTAGTTTTATGTTATTAAATATATAGATCTACATCAAAGGTCCTTTTATATCGTTCTTTTATATAAATTTAGACCTTTGTTTTATCTATAGTTAAGTTATACGTGTGATTCTAAGTAGAGTAGAGTGGAGTCGCCCCATATCTACCTGGGCGACTGAGGGATCGGACTGTTTAGTAAAGTAGAGACTATTTCTTTGAGTTTGAGTCCAGATCTTGTGTTCCTTGCTCACTTTCACCGATTTAATAGACGCTCATTGTACTGAGCATTCTACGGCCGCATTCCAATGCTCTTATACTGTCTACGTGCTATATCTACACCTCTACGGTGCTACGCCGTAGGCACTGCGACGAACACAAAAGCCGTGAAGAATACAGTCATATATTGACTATTTTTCTTATGTTATATTATACTTCTATTTGTATTAACTTATCACTTTCAATGTTATCAAAGCCTTGTCAAGCTCTTTCTTCTTGTTCGCTTATATAATCCTATAAAAATGAAAAAATCTATCACAATTCTTTTATTTAGGGAAAATGTTGTGGTTTTAAAGACCCCTTGGTAATATTATCTGAAAAGCGAAAAAAGATATGTCTATAATAAATCAGTCCCTTGTCAGATGCTTGTGTGAAAATACGGGATTTTAATAGATGGCTGACATTTTAAAACCTTTTTTTTTACTCAATTTCAAAAGGGTTCGCTCCTAAAGATCATTTTTACGATAGGGTTGTCCATTTCAAGAAAATATTTTTGGTTATATTTTTTTTTGAAAATAGATAGTTTTAAGATAACATTACTGTGAAGCTATTTATGTTGTATTTTATTTTTACTCCACGCCGTGTGGTTCTCATTTGTGTAGAATGGGGCCACCCCATCTCTTCCCGTGGGTGTCGTCAAAGTTGACTAAGGGAGCGAACTGATATTTTTTCTTTAGTATATATTACGTAAGTATAATTAAATTATATTATGGTGTTCGCAAAGCGTATTGAATTTATTCGCTTCTGTCTTGTGTCGGAAATATAGCCGTGAGTGTATGTGGTTATGTTTTTTTTTGTTTTAACTTTACACTCTTTATAAAACATTTGGATGACCCTTAATTAACTTCAATTAACTTCGTTTATGAACTTAACAAAATTCGTATTAGTTCACCCATCTAAAGCCTTTGGCGAAGCACTCAAGTCTCACATGTTTGAAAATTCATAACACAAAGCGTGAACGTAAAGCAGGGTGTACATCTGCTTAACCGCTTCGAAGCGTACACCGTTGATGTTTTAGAATGGAATGGTAAAGACAATTGAGTTCTCTTGTATTGGCCGCGTGCCATTGGCGTGGCCCATATCTCCCCGTTTAAGGAACACCCGGAACAACAAATACAGCACCCGGATGACGGTAACAGGTTTTGCTCCTGTTACTTAAGTAAATTATGGTTGGCAAAAAGTGAGCGTTTGACACGTTTCTGCCTACCCTGATCCTGAAAATACTAATATATTATATTTTTCTGTTAGTTAAACCTTCCCTAGAACGTTCAGTAAGTTATTGAAAATCCCTTCCAAATCATATCAATAGCTCTAGAGAAATTCCTGAATATACACAGATAAATACATACATACATTTCAGTGGATTCGAATCGATCCGATTTCCTTCTTTGTAGGCGTTTATTCCCATCACGCCTTTCGCGAAACACAACGCAAGTGTTGTTTGACCATCAGTTGTATAGGCCTCCAGTCCAATGCTATGAATTATTTACATATAATACCTGAACCTGTGTACCGAGCGCCCGCAGCCGATGGCTTTAACAACCGAGCGTCCGACGCAATCGAAATCAATGGCCTATGTAGTTATTTGATTATACGCTTCACCGCTTGCCCTTTGAGTGCCCGTTACATATACATACATACCTGTACATATGTATTACACTTTGTTGGTTATGGAAGAGTTATAGGATCTTGTCAGATGAGGCTATCGGAGCAATAATATTCTCTTATCTTAAAAGTTTCATAAAGTTACTCAGAAATTAGTCGATATCGTCGTCGTAAAAAGAATATATATATATATGTGGTGTAGCCGTGGGGTTCTGAGTGGATTATGAGGTGTTGTAAAAGGTGACTAATGGATCAGACCGTTATCTATCAGACAGTATACAGTGTGTTCCACAAAATTGGGGTAAAAATTTTAGAAGCCTTGCGTAGCCGATAAGTTTGAAAAAATGCAAATTGTTTTTTTTTTAGTCATTTTTTTTGGCAATCTGCGCAATTTATGTTTAGAGTTGAAGATTTGCAGACAAAGGTAGAAGTCAAGGGAAAGAGATGATGGCCTCATTCTTTGCACGAGAGGGTCATTTCGCAACTACCATTCTAGAAGATAAAATCAGGGATAAAATCATCGTTGATCAGGGGAAAGGTTAGATAACGCCCAAGAATCAGGATCCTCCGCCACCACGACGACGCCCCAGCTCACTCCACCAGAAGGAATACGGAATATTTTTATTTCGAAGGTGTGGAGTTAGTGAGTCATTCTCCTTACCGTCCCTACCTGGCACCTTGTGACTTTTATTTCTTTCCAAACATTTTTTTTTTTTTTATGCGATAGGGGGCAAACGAGCAGACGGGTCACCTGATGGTAAGTGACTACCGCCGCCCATGGACACCCGCAACTCAAGAGTCACAAGTGCGTTGCTGGCCTTTTAGGTAGAGGTACGCTCTCTTCTTGAAGGTTTGAAGGTCGTATCGGTTCGGAAATACGGCAGGCGACAATTTGTTCCATAAGCTGGTTGTGCGAGGCAAAAAGCTTCTCGAGAAGCGCACAGTGGTGGAGTGCCAATCATCCAGGTGATGGGGGTGGATATTTTGTCGCGTAGGACGATGGCGGAAACCAGCAGCCGGTATAAGTCCGAACAATTCCTCTGAACACTCCCCATGATACAAGCGATAGAGGATGCAGAGTGAAGCTACATCTCTACGCAACGCCAAGGTGTCAAGTCGCTCAGAAATATCTTGGCAGTCGATGATGCGAGTCGCTCTCCGTTGAATGCGGTCAAGAGGCAGAAGTTTTTACTGGGGTGCACCTGCATAGAGATGAGAACAGTATTCCATGTGCGGCCGAACCTGCGCCTTATAAAGTTGCAGGCGGTGGGCCGGAGTAAAATACTGTCTCGATCTGTTTAGCACACCAAGCTTCTTCGAGGCTAATATGGCCTTACTCTCTAAGTGACCGCGAAACTGGACTTCGCTTGATATATCGACGCCAAGGATTCCGATACTGGCTGATGCAGTTAGGGAAGTGCTCTCAAATTGAGGTGATACGACCAATGGCATCTTTTTAGCGGTGAACGCGCAAACCTGTGTCTTCGTGGGGTTAAATTGGACTAGGTTAAGTCGACCCCAATCTGAAACTTTTGATAAAGAAGTTTCGATTTCAGACACAAGTTTGGATCGGCTTTCGATGACGTTTACCCGAGAAATGTTAGCGCGGCCGGTGTAAAGGGCATCACTCGTGCTATAGTCTGCATAGCAATGGATGCTGCTAATCTGCAGCATGTCGTTGATATGCAGAAGAAACAGCGTGGGTGATAGCACACAGCCTTGTGGGACACCAGAATTAACAGACTTCGAGTCGGAGCATGCACCGTCAACAACGACCTTGATGCTTCTGTCTGTAAGAAAACTGGTGAGCCAATTGCACAGTTTCTCGGGAAGCCCATAGGAAGGAAGCTTCGCAAGGAGCGCTTTGTGCCAGACCCGATCGAAGGCCTTCGCCACGTCCAAACTAACGGCCAACGCTTCCCCCTTGGTCTCGATCGCCTGTGCCCACCGGTGAGTCAAGTATACGAGGAGATCACCAGCTGAACGACCCTGACGGAAGCCGTATTGTCGATCATTGAGGAGCTGGTGGTCTTCTAAGTACCGGAGGAGCTGGCAGTTAACAATGGATTCCATTATCTTGGAGAACAAGGAGGTGATGGCTATGGGTCTGTAGTTGGACGGATCCGAGCGATCTCCTTTTTTAGGGATTGGGTGCACTAGACCTGTCTTGCATGAGTTCGGGACTACGCCAAGAGAGTAGGAAAGCCGATAACGGCGCGTTAAAATCGGTGCTAACTCTGGAGCACACGTCTTCAGCACGATAGGAGAGATTCTATCGGGCCCACTCGACTTATGAACGTCGAGGGAAAGAAGCGCTTTACGCACTGCCCGTCTGCGGGTCTCGCACTGCGGTATGGTCGGCGGTGCGTTTCCCCCGTCGTCCAGGGTCGAGTTGGACGCAAAGAGTTTGCCCAGAAGATCGGCTTTTTCTTTAGCGTCGTGGGCCAACGAATTATCTCCTATGCGCAGAGGTGGAAGGGATGGCTTACAAAAGTTCCCCTGGACAGCTTTGGCAAGAGACCAGAATGCACGAGTTCCGGAAGGGAGACTACTAGACTCACTAGTCTCTCGCCAATTCTGCCGATGTGAGCCGATTCGCCCCAGCAATTACTCTTTTGAGGGACCTGGAGGCAAAGTTAAATTGCTTCTTTAATGTGCTGGTCTTTACATCCCGTGCTGTCGCTGCATTAGCCCATGCTTGGTAACATTCCTGCTTTCGGCGGGACGCCGCTTTGCAGGTTCGACCAAACCAAGGCTGGGACTTGCCACCTGTGGGAATCAGGGAGAATGGAATGAAAAGTTCCATACCCTGAAGCACAACATCCGCGACAGAGTCAGCAACGACATTGGGATCATCCGGCGAGAAGCAAACCTGTCTCCATGGGTAGGATGCAAAGAATGTTCTCATTCCATCCCAGTCTGCTGACCTATAGTGCCATACGCGGCGACTGCCTGTAACTCGCGGCCGCAGCGAGTGAACGAGTGGCACTATACTCCTAATCAGGCAATGGTCCGAAGAGCCAAGAGGGGCCTCAACGGATACTTTGTAGCCGTCAGGATGTGAGGTCAGCAGAAGATCCAACAGTGAAGGCACGTGGCTTTCTGCATCTGGGATTCGCGTAGGCGTTGCTACCAGCTGCGTCAAGCCATATGCCAAGGCGAAATCGTGAACAGATCTTCCCGCATGATCGGTTTTGTGCGAACCAAGCCATTCGGCGTGATGGGCGTTAAAGTCGCCAAGAATCACAATCTCTGCGGATGGGACCTGCTGGAGCACTGAGTCTGTAGCCATTTGGACGTGGTCGATGAGTCGGTCCGTTTCGGCATCACCGCTATGGGACCTGTAGAGGCATAGGTAGATGCGGGGATGGTCGTCGCAGTCTACACGTAGCCATAAGATGGAGAGGTCCCTACCTTCAAGATTGCCGAGGCGGCGAGAAGTGATATCATCTCTAACGTACACGCATACACCAGGCTTAGGAACAAAGGAGTGTTCCAGTCCGTACCCAGGGTAGCAGAGGTAGGATGTGTCCGCTGGAGATGATATCTGCGTCTCGGTTAAAAAGAGCAAGGCCGGCTTTGCTGTCTCAAGGTGGTGGTGGGCAGTGTCGAGGTTAGAATGTAAGCCCCTGATGTTACAAAAATCTACGGTAAATCTGACAGGGGATGCCATGGTATGCCTTCTCTTGCCTCGAGCAGATTTTAAGAGCGCAGTTGAGCCCCCCGCAGAGTACGAGGGGCAGCCTGGGCGTCCACGCTCAGGCATAATCCGTACTGAGGGTGGACGTCCAGGAGGGGATTCTCCAACGCTAGCGCTGGTACCCCCCTGGGGTATCCTTTTCGTTAACAGCGCTATCATTAGGGGGGTGGGGGATTTTGGGCCTCCGGAGACCTCACTCATTTCGGGGAAATGCAACGCAAGCGTTACTTCACAACCTGTTTTCTGTGAGGCCGTGGTATCGCACCGGTCGAGCCGGCCCATTCGTGCTTAAGCAAGCATGGCTCTACCACTACATAAAATATAAACTCAGAGGAATTCGTTTTATGACCCCTGAAGATGCAGTGGTTGTGTTTGAAAAAGGCGTGGAAGAGAACTTTATAGAACAGTGAGCTCAGTGCTTTACTCAATAGTTACATCGCATGCGACGGTGCTTAGAAAAATAACGGAGACGGAACGGAACGGAAATATTAACAGGCATCGTATAATTTCGTATTATATTTTATTTTAACTTTCAATGTGGTTCCCACACATGCATGAATCCTTGAATCATTGCACCTCTTTTGTGGCTGTTTGAAAACAGAAAGTTTGAAACCAAAATTAAAACGTTATGAACCGTACCGTTACCGTAACAGTAATCTCAGTAACACGCAGTATTTGCTATGTGACGTCCGTAGTGCTACCTTATTGAATTAGTTCCACGCCTCGCCGGCAGCACTTTGAATATGTATTGTGTAGGCTGGAGATATTCCACATACATACTCTACTGTGTATACATACTAGTATGTATACACACATACAAGGCTAGATCTCGCTGATTGGTTTCTTTGTTTATTTATTTATTAAAACAAGTGGACTTACAGTGCTTCACCAAAACGTTTACCTCTTACACATATACTATCTTAATACCAAACTTTAAAGTATGGGTACAGATTTACATATTACCTATGTATATTGTATGAAGATTTTATGTACGGTTATCTACATTAAAAAACGTGAATTCAGGTAAAAATAGTTTTTAACTAGTTTGTGCTGGTAGCCTCGCCCCGCGTCGTATGTCTATAAAAAGTAGCCCAAGTTCTTGCCCAGGGTTCTTTTTGTCGCCATACCAAAATATATTCAAATTCGGTTCAGCCGTTTAGCTGTAAAAAGGTAACGGAAACATTTATAATATAATATATATACATACATTCTTCTATATACAGTTTGCTAATCTGGTCTCACAGCCGTTTTCATATTCGATTTTTATTACTTAAAAGATTTTTACGCCTACTAAAATACAAAAGCCTCTTGCTACGGGGCGAATATATTGTTGACATTTACTGTTCGCCCTCTTATAAATATGCACTTTGACTGACAAAATTTTTAAATCACTTTAGTTCATAGTTTCCTACGAAAGCCAAAAGTACTTCAAACTTATCAATATTTTAGTATCCTTGTTCCTTCACTTCATCAAATCGAACCACAAACTGTTACAATAATAAACTAACTACATACTCGTATAGTCCCACGCTGGGTGTCAGTTATGTAACATGTAGCTGGCTTCAAACCTTCCGTGGGCGGCCCTATCGACCTTTTCGAAGGTACCTTTGTCACAATTACCTTAGTTTTTGTGTGAAGCACATCTACATTTAATTTATAATTATATATGTATGACAGTCTTGTGTAAGCTATAAAGACAAAATTCAAATATTGTTTTTGACAAATGTTTTTTTTGGAGTTTTGTAATGAAGTTTAATATCTATAATTAAAACAATTTTTACTAAAAAAAGTTGACACCTGGTTTATTTATTACAAACTAGCTGACCCGGCGATCTTTGGTTCACCTTAGAAGCAATAAATGACTAGATTTTGGATTTTATTCAGTTCAATTTATTATTAGAATAATAAATGTAAATAAAATAATACAAGTATTTTGATGATTCTTTATTGGCCATGTATTTTGGTGTTCCACGGTTCCACTCTTCAGTGAAGCACCTCGTGATAGACGACATTTTTTGTTTTATTATAAGACGATACGATAATCACGCAGACGGTCTTCCGAGCGACTGACTTGAACATGCCACATATAATTGACTATGGGAAGAACATTTTCTAGATTCAGACCACACATTTTCAAGGATTAGCCTTGTGACTTGTTAATGGTCATGGCGAATGCAAGACCGATCGGAAATTTGAAGTCGTTTAAACTCAAACGTGATATCAAATTATGGAACAATATGTATAAAAGGCGTATTAATGTTCAAGGCATTGTCTACCAATCAGCTTTAGGGTGGTGAACAAAGTGTCTATGACAAAAAAGTTTTAACAAACATACATACACTCAAGCCTGTTTCACCGAAGGGGGAGACAGAAGCGTAATAAACGCCCACAAAATTTGATAGCAATTTAGTCCCATTTCATCCGCCTTCATCCAGGCACTTTTTGAAATAAGATGGGACAATTTGGGTTTAAATTTCGAAAAGGAACGCCCAATAAAACATTTAGGGTCGGGAAAGGGAGGTATTGACAGGAAACAGAGGATAGAATGGAAATGAAAGAAATATTGTTTGTACAGATGGATCGGGGGAGTATAAGCCAAAGCTCAAGCAAGTCAAGGTCGCAGACTTATAACTCGAACTGGCTGATACCAGGAAGTATATGTTATTATAAAATAGCCTAAGCTCTTTCAATATGATATTTCAAAAAGAGATTCCATGTCACATGCCGAATTCTACGTCATCAGCCGGTTCAATTTAAAATGTGTGTGGCCCTTACTTGCTTCAGCTATTTATTCCTTAAAATCTTCAGTACACATTTCTTCTTTTCTTCTATCCAATGTTTAAATTTCAATGTACTTACAAATGTTCAATTAAATTTCTTAAATTGCGATGTTGACGACAATAGACCTGGCGCCCTATTA
Source organism: Tyria jacobaeae (assembly GCA_947561695.1). Taxonomy (NCBI): domain Eukaryota; kingdom Metazoa; phylum Arthropoda; class Insecta; order Lepidoptera; family Erebidae; genus Tyria; species Tyria jacobaeae. Next base: position 18,725,466 of record OX387223.1, read on the forward strand.
CTTTACTGTGACTAAATTATATGATAAAATAAGATGAAGATCTTACGTTTAAAATCAAAGTTGCATTGTATAATTTTATTTTTACAGGTACGGGCGAAGTACTGAAGAACCATAGAACGATTGGGTAAGCACTATTTCAATCTTAATCAGTTTCTTACTTAATAATTCACTCGTATTCCTTTTTAGCCAAAGTTTTCACGAAGTTCGTAGCGCTTCTACGAGACGATGTAGCATTTTACGAGACATCGTAGCACTCTGCTACGGTGAAGTTATTAGTTGATCGTTGGAGTATAAAACACTCTCTATGAAATTTCATAGTTTGTTTTCTGTCTTTGTGTGTTTGGAGTAATGTTTTTATTAGATTGAAGTGAAATGTTTTCTAAGATCGGGACACGGTATTGCAATGCTTGAGAGTTTTGAGATAGAGAGCAACTGCGACCCTTTTGTTTTACTCAACTACGAATATGACAAACAATGTTTGCATTATATTGATGAGTAAGTGAGGATACCTGAGACCAAATTCCCGTTCTTATTTCCCCGCGGGCAGTGCAATCAGGTGACCCGTCTGTTCGTCTGTGCCCCTGTATCATAAAAAAATAATATATTACATAGATTTTGCCATTTGTTGTACATACAAAAGTTTTCTCTGTTTTGATTTCTAAATGCAATAATGCAATATAAATCTAATTATGTATGTATTTATGTGATGGTTAAAATTTATACATTTCGAGGATATTCATTTCGTTAGTCGGCCCGTATGCACTTGTCTCGGCACAGAGGTCACTGAACCTATTTACGGCTCATAAATATGTCCAAATATCGTTTTTAGTTTGGACATAAACAGCACAGCACTTTTACGTTCTCATTAATGTCCTATTTGTTCTGTGGTGTTTTATGAGGGTAGTCAAAACTTTCATCCTGTTTAGCAACAGTATTGACAGTTTTAAAAACTTTTATACATACATACGCCCACCCGCCTATGTCCCCGAAGGGGTAAGCAGGGGTTTATTAAACACCCACATTTTGTTAATTAGAATTGGTCCCAGTAACGTAATAGGGTGATCCGTCTGTGCCCCTGTCTGTAAATAAATGAAAAATAAACCATAACCGTCATTTGAGTTTGTTACTCAAATAAACTCACGAACACTCTTTTAAATGCCTAAAAAACACACCAATACAATTTTTATTTGCAAAAATTTCAGGATCATATTTTTTTTTATCTGTTAGTTGTCAGCCCTGGTGATACAGTTTACGAACCGTTTTAGAACACATTAAGTTGATAGCTGCGGATGATTGACGCGTCTGGCATTAAGAGCACACCGAGCAATGTATATTATTTATAAAAGCGATACATTTGCAAAAAAAACTCTTTTAAGTGTTGCCAACTCACTAATAATATTGTTAGTGTTATAAGTTTTATAGCTATCGGTAACTGCTTACCATTAAGCGGTGACAGTGCTGGTATAGTAGGTAGTATAAATATGTGCATAATTGAAATTTTTATTGATACTAGAGATCTTGTTCTCTGTCGTTATTTTCTGTTATTAGAATTTAATACATAATTTATCTCATTTGCCAGTATGGCTTGAATAACTGTTATTGTATAGACTTTCGTACCATGACAGATGACAGGTTTCGTCTACTCGGGTCCAGCACACTATAGACCAGAGTAGTTTAAAAAAAAACATACACTTACCCTTTGTTTTTTATTGTTTTCTAAAATCAAAAATAAAAACAAACAAATACGCTTCTTATACAGTTACAACATCATATTAAAAGACGCAAGCAGTCATGTTTTATTTTCACATTCATGATATTTAAATGACTAAATACTGATGTTAGAAAGAGACAGATAGAACGCAATCAGGACTGCTTCTTCTAAAGGACATACAGGAGTAGTTACGTAATGGTAAATGCATTAGTTCAAGGTGTGTTTCGTAATGGAACGTGATGTCAAATAAAAATTTATAGGATTCCGTGTCTACTGTATAGATATTTAGAGTCTAATGACTTTGACTTACATAGAAAAGGTGCGTTTAGTTACGGCTTAACTACGGATCACAGACCATCTTGTTCCGTTTAATTAATTGTCGTCAAGGCATTTTGCTAAGTCTCCGTAAGAAACTCCACAGTGAAGGCTAACAACTACAAATTTAAAGCTCTGTATTCGCGTTTTTCTGTTTAGGATAAAAAAAAAAGTTCTATTTAATATTTTATCTTGTAATAAACACAACCCAAATAGTTTGAAGTAGAGCATTTTTATTTGTATTTATGTATTTAAATCATCATAATCTATTGTTTTATGTGTTTTTAAAAGTAAAAGTTAATATGGGTAGGAATTTTTTGTTGTTTTTCTTAAAGAGACAAATCCCCACCTAGGCTTCATCGTTCCTGTTCCGCGTGGCCTTTGTATACAAAAACGGGCTCAACAGACAACTACTAGACCCACAGACCAGTCAAAATTTGCATTGTGCATTTTTTGTGCTTGTGACGTTTTTGCCATTAATATCTACATTTTGACTGTCGGTCATTTTAATTCCTTCCTTTCATACACTAGAGAAATAATTTCAGGAGTGGAAGAAGATTTCACGTTTGTGGGTACTTTTGCAGCAGTAGGCATAAGCTGAAAAATCCGTTCGGCTTCAATTACAATCAATCATAACCTTTTACTGCAAAAATAAACCTTTGTAAACATTACCTAAAACCGTATGTGCACCTGTTTCAATGAAAAAAAAAAATAGAATTTCAAGCACGTAAACATCGTAACAACTTGCATTTACCTAAACTTTAGTTGTAGTACAATCATTACTTAAAACAAGGTCGATTGTCTGTCAGCCGTCTGTTCGCCTGTTCGTGATCAAAACTATTAACCTAAGGCTGCAGTGTCGCTGTCAAGGCTTAAGGTGTTCTATTTGTAAACTTTTAGCAGGCTGCGACTTAAAAGGCTTTCTGCTTACGTTTTCTTTTGAAGTTTTTTAAACTTGATTTTATTTCTTGTGTTTCTTAATGAAGACAGCCATTCCGATGATAAGTCTATATTATTTAAGAGTGTTAATGTCGATCCTATCCATCCAAAGGAATATAGCACTATGTTGTTAGGGTTGTTAAACCGGTTAATTTTGTAGGAAGGTATGAACTGTAAGTTATTTTTCCACCGAGAGGAACCTTTGATTTTGTCAGAAATATACTGAAAATTTTACATTTATAATAATCAAAATGAGTACCACGTTGAACAATTTAATATAGCCATAAGCTTTGCCTGAAACTTCGTCTGCCAGGGGCTTGTTCACCATGGGTGTAATCATCAATCAAATAGAAGTATTGGGATCCCATGTAGCCCAAACGATAATACATTAACACATATGTTGATGTATGCTATAAACTATCTTTCCATATTTTATCCAAATCTATTCAGCTATTTTTAAGTAAAGGAGTACCAAACATCAATCCATCTTCACAAAGTTTTGCTGAAGATTTTGTGTTTAGCTTTTATATACATACTTATTTTATCGTTTTGGTTTAGGCAGAGATAGATCTGTTCTGGACGTGACAATAAGCAACAAGCTTTTCCTGGCGTTTACGATTCTGTCATCAATTTCTCTTTCTTGTCTGTTTTCAAAGAAACTATCTGGCCTATGTGATGTAATCTTGTTTTTTATATTAATTAAAAATACTATTTACATCTGTTTAACATAAATCTAAGAATTGTAATCTGCTCGAATAACGTAATATCCTAATTCTGTAATCCAGAGAGAGTGACAGGTACTACTGCTATTTTTCACCATATGGCCTCTCTTCTCTCATCTCTCAATCCCGGCATCTGGTGCCGCTACAGGTCTTTGAGAGTGTCTTAACTGCACTCCGTTACGACTCTTGAGTTGCAGGTGTATGGGCGGCGGTACTTACTATCAGGTGACTCATTTGCTCGTTTTTTCTCTATATCAGAAGGAAAATAACAGGCGCACATCTTTTGCCTGACGCTAAGTATATGTACTCCAAAAAAATAGCCTCGTCGTCATTACGTAACATCCGAGTGCCTCATTCCAAAGAAATTCTCGTGCTCACACTGATCCATGTCCGCCTCGTTCGCCTTGCCTTACGGAATATTGTGTATGAGACGTTTAAATATTTGCCTCGAGAAGCTCCCTAGCTTTAAGACTAAGTGACTGAAAGATGCTCGCTTTATATCTTCTTGTATAATTTTTCGCTCATCCAGACGCACGAGCTTCATGTTTAGAATGTTATGAAAATTTGTATATACATACATTTTCTTCATTTAAGAATATTAGATGAAGGTTAAAGCATATATCAGTTTTTTTTTTAACTTGATTGGCCAATTGGTTTAGTGATTAATGATTCTGACGATGTGAAGCCATAGATTGTGGGTACGATTTTCACTCACATCGAGAAAAAAATCGTCAGTAAAAAACTAATAGTTTTATGGGTGTGAGCCTTTTTTGTGTTTGTGGTAACCATATTCTTTACATTACATATTTAATAAGGGTATACACGTGCATATATGTATATGTATATATGTATGTACATATATGTATATATACATATACTTACATTGACTGTATAATTAATATGATTTTAAATATATACTTAACTGAAATGGTGCAGCAAAATGTATCTTATTAGCTATCACAAATGTAAGTCAAGTCTAGTTTCTCGGTAATAGCATAAGACCTCCGATTGTACCGTTATTTGTTTATACTTTTAACATTGTTAAGTGTTTTATGGTGTACACTAAAAGGTATAATTTAAGTTAAAGTTATCATCCTTTTTTGTTTACACAATCCCTTGAATAATTTGTACATATCGTGGTCACTGGTATATTTATGATAAATAATTCATACAGTATTCGTAAATATCACTAACACTAACACTTTGAAAATTAAAATGCAATGAAAATTATTAAAGAGTATGCTTTAAAAGTAGGGAGAACATTATTATACAGATATTTCGAAGGCTTTTTTTTTCATATTCTTTGAAAAGATAACTCCCGGATTAGGATTAACTCCTGTGTCGCGGGGACTTTACAAACATTCAAACAACCCACCCAACAGATCGAACCCACAACACTCGGCGCGGTAGTGTAGTGGCGAGGTGACCACTTAAACCGCTACGCCATCTGTGCAGTCAAACTTTCAGAAAATGATTCTATATTTAACATAATAGCCTAAGTTATTGACGGTTCTTTAATTATGTACAATGTACATATGTACATACAATCATGCCTAGCTGTAGAAGTATTGAAGAGGCGTGCAGGTGGAGGATGTCCTTTAATTATTTATTTTCACACAACCTTTCATATCCCAGTGCTAGAAATATTTACACATCTATAAGGAAGTTGTTAATTATGCTACACCTATATAAACACACTAATTAACACAGCCCAACGAAGATTTTTCCTGTTGTTTTCATCCCAAATTCAGGTGAACGTACCCTTGATAACGAGGGAAAAATATTCGTAACACACGCCCCTTGCCGGTTAAAAGTAAACCCCAATTTCCTACAGAGCCCGATTACTGGCTACCTCAGGCAATGATCTGTAAGACTACCCTCCCTCGTATACTTTCAGCTACCCTCGGGGAAACTCGGGGGTTGTCGTCAAATTAGTGCCTTTGCCCTGAGTCTGCGAGGGTGCGCTGTTGATACGTAAAATATTATTATTAGGCTGTGTTCTGATATAGTGCTTGCTGCCTTGTGCGTGGGTTATCGATTCGATAGCTTCTATGCCTTATGCAATCTGAAAGTTATTATGGGTGAGGTCGAATGGGTTTACACTGGGGGAAGGGCGTACAGGCTATCAAGGATTCGTGAGGCTATTTTTTATCATATACATATATACTGTATACGCTTATATGCTGGTCATGGTAAATGCTACTGTTATGTAAAGTATATACTAGTGGTATTAGGTGACGTAAATTCCGCCTGTTACTATCATCCATATATGTATATACATATTTACTTATAAATACCTTTCCAAAAATCGCTACTGTTTTGAAGATGCGAGTGATTTCTGTTGAGTTTTTGCTTGTGTGTAAATACTGAAGTGTTTCTGAATCCGTTTTGTACAATACTACTGAAAATATTTTTTTTCTTTTAGTACATTAGGTAGTGGGGAAAAAGCACATGATAGTTCCACCTATCACTAAGTTTGGGATGGATGACATAATATCCTACTGTTTTTACCAGTTCTATTTTCATGGTGCTGGTGGTGCTGAACGTTTTGTGAAATTATGATAGGTGGTAAAAAAGTGGAACAAGTGGATGAATTTGTATATCTGGGATCAAAGTTTACTAGGGACGGAAAGTGTGATGGTGATATAGAACGAAGAGTGAGTGCGGGTAATGCGCTCAATGGCGCATTGCATACTTTTATGACCAGCCACAGAGTCTCAATGAAGACTCGCGTGGCTGTGCATAGAGGTGTGTTGGTGCCAACACTTAGGTATGGTAGCGAAAGTTGGGTATGGCAGAAGAAGCACGAAAGTAGAATTACTGCGGTAGAAATGAGAGCATTGCGGAGTATAGCTGATGTGAAATGTGAAATTTAAGGAAGTGGTCTTTGCCTACCCCTATGGGGAAGAGGCGCGATGCTATTCATGTATGTATGTTTTTACCAGTAGGGTATTTAAGTAGGGCTACTTTGAACATTGAATCAAACTTTAATTGCAATGTATTAGTTATAATGACATACTGTGTAACTGTAGGTTATTCTAAAAAAAAAAAACAAGTAAATACTAAATATCTAATGCGATAGATGTTGACTGTTGATCAGGTGACCAGGATTTGAAAATGCTGTGAGAAGTCAAATGTAGTGGCTGATAGCGTGTTAGTTAGTCTATTGGAAAGTGAGAGTAGGTGATAGTTATGTGAATTAATTGTGTGCTGGTATGAGGGAGTGTTAGGTTTAATGTGGCATAGGAAACTACTAGCGTGTTCATCCGGCTTCGCTCGCGTCCCTCGCAAACAATACATTTTCCGGATGAAAGATTCTAACCCTACAACACAACAACGTGTCTGCAAAATTTAAGTTCACGCTGACAGGTTTACATTTAACTAGCATTATTCTGAGACATGAACAGCTTTACCTTCAAATCTTATCAAGCAACTCAGGCTTTGTAGCAGGTATTTCGGCTAAATGAATACGGATATCAGTCACCCGTACATCGAGCTCCCCTACACAGAGGCATTGTTTTATTTATAGACGTGGCTGATATAAATAGGGACACGAATTGTCCAGCGAGCCGATAAAATGATTGCAAATAAAACTCACAATCATTTAACGAAATTCTTGTTTCATTTCTATATAAGATTAATTTGTTTATTGATGTTTGTCATTGGGCTGTTATTTGCGTCGGAATTTATTTGTTTGCGATTAATTAATGTATTTATGATGTGACTTTGGTAGCTGTTAAATACAGGAGCTATTGAAATGTTTTTTTATTTATTATCCCTTTAGTCGTAACGAGGAGTTCTTTTACGTGGTAGAGTTATGCTTAGGTATAAATGGGCCGGCTCGACCGGTGTGATACCACGGCCTCACAGTAAAGTGGTTGTAAAGCAACACTTGCGTTGCATTTCCCCGAAATTAGTGAGGTTTCTGGAGGCCCAACTCCCCTCTCCTTTTCCTCTCACCTGACCCCCCGCACCTTTAGTTACTTGTAAGCCGCACAAAATGCTTCGTAAATTTATTTCTGGCAACCTCCGGGAATAGCTTTATTTTGCATGAAATGATATGTCCTGTCCTGAACCAGGCATTTTTTAATAGATTAGATGTGATAGTGTTAACAAACGAATAACATTACGTTCCTGCTTCTTGGTAATGGGCGCCTTTTGTTTGTGTATGAGAAGGCTTAGGCCGTAATCTAACTCTGAGATAGATAGACAGATAGGTATACTTTAGAAGTCGGACATTGTAACCATGATTTAGAACTAGCAGATTTCCATTTCCCATTTAAATTTGATATTTAATTTCTTGCAAGTCCATGACCTAAAAGTCCGTCCGTCCGAATGAAGTAGTACATACACGTGTATATTGAAAACAGTATCATTAGTTCAGTAGCAAGAGATTTTCCTCCGCCTATCCTAACTGATGAGTCCGAGGTCGGTTTTTCTTTCATCATCATCATCCTATCACAGTCCACTGCTGGACATAGACCTCTCCCATTGCACGCCACTTCGAACTGTTTTCGGCTTCTCGCATCTAGCTCCTGCCAGGCATCTTGCGCAAATCGTCACTTCACCTGGCCTGTGGGCGTCCTACTCTGACATTTTTCTGTTTGTGTTTATTTAATTTATCTATGATATATATATGTATATTCGTATAGATCACGCAATGTAATATATATACATACGCAAATATATATATATACATATATATATATATATATATATATATATATATATATATATATATATATATATATATATATATATATATACACAAATATTTAAGTATGTATATCAGCAGCCTGGTTACCTTAGTACAGCAGCAGCACCGATCTTGCACCGTTAACATCAGTGGTGACTCATAGAGTTCAACACAAAACGTAACTATACACACATACATATGTATATCTGCCTCCAAACTATCTTAATTATTTCCTTACTTCATCCTCATTAAAAAGATGAGAAGATAACGATATGAAAGTAATAAAAGTGAACGAATTTAATATAAAAGATTAGTGAGATGAAGTCGACGGGGCGCGCGCCGAAGAAATTAGATCATTTTAGTAATCGGATCCCGAGATTACAACCTCGTTGACCTGTAGGTACCTGTAGCTACGCTTTATTTTATTAACGGTATCTTTTAAAAATGTTTTCAGAAGTTTCTACTCTATAGAAATATATTTCGAAGGTCATTTTTAAATGTAAACTATTTATAGACTGCTATAGCTATATTTTTTGCAAGAGAATCTCAATAAATTGTATTTTACATGAAACTATAGCTTTTTGTTCCATTACGTAATCTAAACAACACGTTTGTTCGTATGTTATGTGATTCGAATGTTTATGCCGATCTATTGGGCTTTCAGCCATATAAGCATTTTATAAGTAACTTCCATTGTTCTTAAGTCCTTATTTGTATACTTAAATATATGGTAGTGACAGTTGGGTATGGCACAAAAATGATGAAATTAGAATAAAAGCTGCTGAGATGAGATCACTGCGAACTATGTGTGGGTTATGACTGATTGACAGAAAGAGGAATGTAGATATTCAGAAGAAGTGTGGCTCGAAAGAAGACGTAGTGACGAAAATTGAAAAGGGTACTCTGGGTACGCTAAGGTGCTTTGTGCACGTTGAAAGGATGTATTCGGAACGAATGACAAAATGTATAAGGCAAACGTCAACGGGAATGCGGACAGGGGTCGACCATGCAGACCGTACACCGAGCAAATTGGTGATGTTCTGAAGAAGGAGCAGATCAGAAGTACGACGGGCTTGTAAGAAATGTTTTCATAAAAAAAGTATAGTAAACTCTTTTCTCTTCCTTAATTTAATATTCAGACAAAACCTACAGTGTTAATGATCTTCGATTTTCAAATCAAGGTCAAACAGCGGGTGCTGGCCCTCCCCGCCTACACTGTTTTGACTCTGCCTTAAGTCCACGATTCGAGGCGTTTGCACTCTGCAAATAATCCGTAGCAACTGCTACAACAAGTTCTACGGCTGCACGTAGACACGTTTCTTCGTATTACCAAGCCCACACAGGTTTGCCGACCAACGGTTGCATGGCATTCATTAATATATTTCAAAGCTAAAGCGCTCTAATATTTTAAGAAGCCCAGTCTACACGAAAAATTAAAAGGATTTGTTGTCACTCAAATATTTTTGTCAGAAGTATTTTTTTGGATAATATTAATGTTATAAACGCCTAACACCAGTAGTGTTACTTGTGTTATGCCAGCTCTTGAAGCAGTTGCAACCGTTACTGACTGGTAGTAAAATTCCTACCAAAACCATTAAAGCTCAGCTCGAACCAGTGGATAACACGTTCGTGCCTCTAATGTATTATAAAAAAAATGCGAACAACGGAAAGCTTTTCCGTTACAATATGGAACAAATGTCGCAGAGTTTAAAATAATTTTGTTCGAAAGTCTAATAAAAATACAGGCAACGGTTTGTTCAATCTGCTTTGATTGAATAGTCTGAATGTTTGGACTTAGTTGAGACTTTTTGTTTTTTGTTTTTATATAGCCGTAGCTCTAGATATAGCTGTCTCTGTATGTAGCTTTTTTATGACAGTCAACGAGCAGTCGGTTCCCTTGATAGGAAGCGGAACACGTCGTGGAGTCTACACGTCGTCAAAAGTCGCAAATGCGTTGCCGGCCTTTTAGACAGTTTCTTCTTGAAGTTTTGAAGGTAGTATCGATCCAGAAATACGCCGTAGTCCTCCCGAGCCATTGTATTATTGATGTATGTTGTTTGTACGTTTGTCATGTCCCCCTTGACACAGCAATAATTCCTGATGCGGAAGTTGTCTTTACGTATGCGTAAAACTAAGAATCAAGTATCTGTTATTTATGTAGAGAGATAGAGACTATATTTTGTCAGACCTCTACCAATACATTTGTAAAAACTGCATTTAATTCCATGCAGCAGTTTTTGCGTAATGCGTGTACAAACATACCGGCAGACAGACAAAAAATCTAAAAATGGTTGTTTTGGCTTCTGCTATAAAATAACCGCCATAATGTACAAACATGTTATAAATTTCTTATAATATATGAAGCCTTTGGATCTATTCAT